>CM062806.1:473460958-475860958 GCA_031772625.1 Pinus tabuliformis | reverse complement strand
AGGTATATCTCCAATCAATATAGCATCGGAAAAATTAATTTTATCTATAGGAACATTTGGGGGTTTACGTATTCCTTTTGAGGATTTTGAGGTGACAACAGTTGAAGTTAATGGGGATGTAGGAAAATGATTCAACTCCTTAAGTAGCAATTTTTGTTATTGTATCAATTTACGAACCTCATATAAAGAAATATTAGCTATAGTATTTTTAATGTCCTCTACAATATTATATTCGATGTTATATGAAACTATCAAAGTTTTAGATGATGAAGGATATGGAGAAGTAGACTTAGAAGTACTCAGAGAAGAATTAGAAGACTGAATAGGAGTCCTTTTAGTTGTACCTTTCCCTTTAGTTGAAGGAGTAGAAGTTTTTTTTATTTTTTCTTGATGAAGAGGTATGAACAGATCCTTTTCTTCTAGTACTTACTTGCAAAGCTTCTTCTTCTCCTTCATTATCCAAAGTGGCCAGGATAAAGTCCCATAAGCCATGAGATTTGACTATTTCTTCTTCTTGTGCTTCATCAATATATGCATATGCTTCTTCCTCTTCTTCATTGTCATTAGACTCTGCATTTGATATTTCAGTAGGTGGTTGAGATTGTGAAGGATGATTCCTTTTAAAAGGTTTATAGGATTTCCTTGAGGATTCAACAACTTGTTTTTTCAATTTCAACCATCTCATTTGACATTGTTTTTAGCACTTTTTGTAATCCTTCCAAATCAAAAAGATCTTTAGAAACCTTTTTCTTGGACTCATATTTGAAGGTTACTTTCTTGGCCTATTTTTTTTCTTCGATGGCATAATTATTTTCAAGAGATAAAACTCTTTTCTCAACATATAAAGCTTCTTTCGTGTTATCTACAAATACTATTTTCTAAGATTTATCTACAAACATTGCAATATTTGAAGGAAGGACACAGATATACCATTCAATTTGTACATCAATGCCAGGTCTGGAGACACTTGGGATATTATTTAATAATTTTTGAATCTTGAATTAAAGTCTTTGATTTTCCCATTTTGATTAGAGTTATGATTTGATAAATCATTGATAAGGGTAGCTATTTTTCAATCATCCCCTATTTTTTTCAAGAAATGTTCTTCAAATTTATCCTAGTTTGTGATGATCCAGTTGGTAAAGAGAAATACTAGTACCCTGCAGATCCTTCAAATGTATAAGGGAATAGTCAAACTACATCTTCTTCGGAAACATCATTGAGATTGATTGCCAAAACAAAATTATGAAGATGTTTCTCTGTAGGTAAACCATCATTGGATTATATTTATGTAAACATATTTCTGGGTGCTTAAGAAGAGGATGTAAAGGTGTTGTCATTGCAACTGCTCCTAGGTTATTCCATGGTATGTTAGGTTCATTTTTCATTCTAGGATTATTAGGACCAGAAGAAGTTGTACTTGATGAAGAGGTTGTGGTTTACTTGACATTTGAAGAGGTTTCCCTTATAGTACTACTAATTACAATAACATTATTTTACTATGGAAGAGGAATGTGAATGGAATAAGGGGATACAAGATGATAGGAAGAAGGAAAAGGAGAATCAGAAGAAGCAGAATTGATAAAAGGAGTATGAGGTGGAGAATATGATATAATCCCACTAGTTGAAGGTTCAGTATATGGAATATGTTTATATTTTGATGAGTAGGAAATGGAAATTCAAAAGGCTTAATTACGATATTCTCAGACTGAGACCTAGTTAAAACTCCAGAAGATTGAAGAGATGAAGTGACACTGACTTCATATAGATCGGTTTAAGCAACTTGTTCTTTGGAAATTTAAATTCCTTCCAATCTCTAAATTAAATTCTTCACTCTAGGAGATTCTATAGGTGGTTCTATATGATTAAAAGTTTGACCGATTAGTTTTGGAAGTGAGCTAGGATATTTAGTGACTCGTTCAACAACTTCAGATCTAAAACTAGGATATTTAGAATGAGATATTAAAGTTGGTGGAGACTTTGAGGTGGATTGACTCTTAGAATTACCTATAATTTTAGGATTATACTTTGTTTCCATTCATAGTTTGATGGACCTCCTTCTAGCACCAAAAATGTTGATGGTCCTAAATGACTACATCAACATTAGGGGAAACCACTCTGTTGGGACCTTAGGACATATCCTTTTATGTTTGGAATGATGGCTTCAACTCAAATTATGGGACCAATTCCCCTTTCTATAAAATAATATTAAATGGAGTAATAAATATATAATTCTCTAATATGACTACAAATTTAAATAGAAACTAATATACTAATATTTATCTCGGGTAAGATGACGATATATGTGATTATAAATATTTCACAATTATCATAACAATATAGATCATCATGTAATTACGAAGTTAACTCAAAGAATGAAAACTATTTATTAAATAGTTAATTAAATTAGTTGGTTAAATTTCCACATATATTAAGATCTCATTGTTCACATATAATTTGAAATTTCAATCGAACACATCAATAGTGATAATGAGATATTTCTTTAACACATATATTGTGAACAAAAACAAAATTTAATTCTATTTTAAGCAAATAAACAGATAAAGGATAATAATACTTGATACACCATGGGTATGCTCATCATAAAAAGGCAATGGTTTAGCTTGAAATTAAGAAACATTTAATTACAGTAGTGCAACTTAAGCTTCCTCTTACCAAAAATTTAGGAGCTCTATCTCCATTTCAGAGAGGGAATTTATAGTTTCTTACCAAAAGATAAAGACAAAAAATCTAACAAAAACTTCAAGCATTATTAAAAAAATTAACTACAAGGAAAACATTTGGAATTAGTTACAACAAATTTATTGATCTTCGGAGGAAGACTGTCCTCTGATGAGTTGTTGCAACTCAAAGATATCAATCATATTTTTTAGTTTGGGTGGATATTTTGGCTGAATCCACATCATAATTGTGAAGAGGACATATCTCAATGTTGGTAGCATCTGTATGGTGGTGTTCGATAAGCATCAAAGCATTAGGCATTGACTGTGTGGTTTTACCAAGATCTGTGAATGATGCTCTAAGTTAATCTTGGTCAATTAATCAATCATCTCAGACCTTTTATTGGAACATTCCTGCCACGTCTTAGTGAAAAGTTTGATATCAGGTAAAGTGCCCTCGAGACAACTCGGAATGAGATTATATTAGAGTAAAGTATCACTGGTTGCCTCAATGAAAATTCTTGAAGTGTCTTGATCCTGATAAATTATTGTTATGCTTGCTTTATGCGAATCTCTCATTCTCTGAAAATAATTCCTTTATGGACCTCTTCAATTTTACAAAGATTGGTTGATCTTCCTTCCTTAGTTTCCTGTCAGGTTATGAAACTATAAATCTTCTTCTCCACCTATTAAAAGTATTTTATAATATCTTATAGATTATCCATTAGAGAGCCTTATGTTTTGCATTGATCATGAACAATTTCCAATTTTTGGAAAAAAAAAACTATCTATTGTTGGGCAAGAAGAGTGTTTAACTCTTTAGCCTCCTTCTTGAATTTTTCCAATTTTGGATTGATATTCATATGTTCAATTATTTTCTGTAGCTCTTGAATCTGTGTATCTCTAGCCTATGCATCTATATCATACTAAATTTTGAGAGAATCAAATCTTCGTTGAATCTCTCTCGCCTGTGACTGCTAGTGCTTTTTTATCTTCTACTTTTCTGCTTCAATACTTTGTTCCAATAGTGAAATTTTCTCCTCTTTCTCCTTGAGAACTTGTTGTACCTCTATCACTTTATCAATGGTGGATGAGGCATAAGAACCTATAAATTGAGTAAGTCTACCCAATTCCTATGATGGATTTGTTATATAGCCTTTCTATAATACTTCAAAAGATGAATTACCATGGAGTAATGCCTGGGATAGGTTGAGCTTCCTCTCCTTTCTCTCCCTCTTTACTACAGCTTTGTGCTGAGGGTTATTAAAAATATCTAATGGAGGAATCTTCCCAGTCTTTAAAATAACTTCAGAAGAAGGAAATGCTAGTATAATTTGTATATCCTTGTTATCCAAAAGCTTCTCGAGAAACTTCATTATTTTAGTAGTATTTTTAGGATCCTTTAAGGTGTCTTGAACCTTAGTCTGTTCAGAAGTATTAGCAACTTAATATTCATCAGTATTTTAATTTAGAGCTTGATTATATTCATTCTAAATCTCTTCTAACCTGGTATCAGGTAGAAATCCTTCTACCTGGGAAGTAAAAGAGGAAACTGCTACTTTTGTTTGAGAAGAATCAACTGACTGTGTAGAACCAGTAACTTTAAAATCATCATTAAAAAATTTCTAGTGAGGATCCTAGAATGAATCCATGGGAATTTTTTCTAGCATGGAGACTTTGTACTATGTAAACTGATTCATTTATTCAAAGTTCATTTTTTCCTTTGCTCTTTATGCCACCAACGAATAAGAAGAAGCCTTTTCAAATAAATCATCAAATATATCAGTCTCATGATTAAACTATTTGATACTTTGTGAAACTGTGAAATTTTTAACCATGAGATGGGGATCATACTTCCTATTAGATGTACTAGGAAAACCAAGAGCTTGAATAGCATGTAGTTCAATTTGTGCATGCTTATAATTGTCTAAAAAAAATATACCAAATTGAGATGGGAAAGAATGCCACATCCTTTTTTTGGATTCCTTCAGGAATTTGGAAATGCTATTACCAATAGTTTGATAATATATCTCCCTACTCGAAAGTTTATATGGGATGAACAATGGTTAAACTTGAGTATTTTCTAAACTTCCATATACCCTGATATAGGTAAATGGTTCTTCACCAAACCAATTTCCTACTTGTAGAAGACCATATTTGGCTTCTGGAGACATTTGAGGTGTGTTGATATCAAAGATACCCTGATAGGTTGGTAATATAACCTTGTGGAAGATGTGATATTAATGTTGATGATATTTTGAGTCCCATAAAATGTCATCATAAAAATGAATGGGAGTTGTGGCTTGCAGTGTCCACTTCTACCCCATAGATGAAAAATCCATAGAAAAACATAAGGAATCCATAATATAGGAACTCATATAGAAATGAGGGATTATATTTTCAGAAACTCTGCATTTACTTCTAAAGGCAAAAATATGGGCAGCTAATTATCTAAAAACATAGTGTCCCAATCAAATATAAACCCTTCTAAATCTCCATCTATTAGAGGTACCCATTGATCAGGAAATTTATGTACATTTGGTAAGTCATGAAGCCTACAAATCAGAGCAAAAATTTGGGAATAAGGACAAGTGAGAGAGTCTACAACATACTTACCACTATCTTCTCTTTTGTGTTTGTTTGAGTCCTTTCTCCAACCTCTAATTCGCTCACATGCATATCCATTCTCTTTAAGAAATGCCTTAACATATCCCTTGTCATAATTGCAATGCGGTTCAAGAAGATGAAAGATGATATATTTTCAAAAAATCCTCACTTGTAAAAGAACCAATGACTTTTTTCTTTCTTGTAACAATTCACCTATCAGAAATAATTAGATTATCCAAAACCCACTGAACCATATTGGTATAGGAAAGAAGTCTCAGTCTAGCTACAATTTTGTGTAGAAAAGAATTTTCCACATCGCTAAATATTGTATTTGAAACTAGGGTGGTAACATTAGTGGTCATTGTTCTCTAAGTAACCCTGAGTTCTTCATCTTCAAAGAATTTGTACATTGCTTCCCATGAAGAATGCCTAGAATCTTTGGTAAACATTGTATCATAAAACAGTCCCGACGTAGTAATATTTTCTTCAATATCTTCTATTGAACGAGCAATGGATTTTTGTTGTGTTGTTGCTTTCTTCTTACCATTTCCTACCTTCGACATTTCTTTTATTCTGGTAATCAATGATTTCCTATATAGAAAACACAAATATTGGTGGAATATTATCTTTAGACAAGACTTAGCACAAAGAATGCAATTTACAATAGTAAATATTTTCCTTTTAAGCAAATCTTCACAATATCAAGGTGAAATGAATGAAGGAATTTAGAATTTCTAGAACCATAAATCCAAATTATCAATCGTTAAGAGCATGAGTGAGGAATAACATGGGGTTACCGTGTTAGTTCATCGTAGGAATTATATCGGAGGATTATTTTGAAGAGTTACGATAAATTAAAATTCCAATGTGAAAATAGTTTCGAGAAAACAACGGTTATGAGGGATTCTTGAGTGAAAAAATTATGATGAAAGAGGCGTGAGGCCTATCAAGAGAATTATATCAGAAGATTTAATAAAAGAGTTCCAATATAAGAGTTCCGCTGGAGATATTAAAGGCTTTAAAAGGATATCAGAGGAAGAGGATATCGAAGTTGCAATTAAAATAGAACTTTGATATCAAAAATGTTGATAGAATAAATAATAAGGTTTCGGGCCAAAGGAAGGTTCATAATATTACTTTATGGAAAATCACGCAAGCCTTTTATATATATTAACAAAGCCTTTTATAAAGATTAACAAAGCCTTTTATATGATTCTTTCAATAAAGAAAGCATCCATGAGCAGCTTTATTGGGGAGGATCTTTGTTGTAACAAACTTTAAAAGAACATTATGATATAATAGAACTCCGATATCAAATTTTCTGATATAGCTTCAATGTCAAGAGTAGGGCCCATCGAATTTTTGGGTTCTCGTAATATGTTTTAAATTGTAACTAAGATATGAGATGCTCCCATAAGTAAAAAGCCTCATGTTTCTTAAACTTTGTAACTAATTCGAATACACTCCAAATTTATTAAAACCAAAAACTTTACTGAAAGCAAACACAAATAAAAATTAAAGGGTCCCCATTATTTATTCACAACTAAGTATAAAAATTGGGGGATTGTTGAATGCTACAATAGTGTTGTGGGGAAAAGTATCCGACTCGGATGACCCTATCCCTACTCTAAAGGTGACAGTCTTTAGCAACAACTGAAAACAAAGCTTTGATATTTTCCTTTATGAAAGTACAGAGAGAAGGAAGAAAAGATTAACCAACCGGTGTCTTTCGCTTTTGTCGATCCTTATCCTCCCTCTTTGTCTCTTGTTCCCAGCTCCTTGCTCTCTTTGCCGGTCCAGCTACACACAGATCCTGCACAAAACAAGAGAGGAAACTACAAGAAACATGTACTCATAACTGATGCATGGATTAGAGTGAATCAAATATACAAGTAAATACAATACATCAATGCAATACAAGTATATAGGAGAACATTCAAACCTTTATTGATAAAAGTAACAGGGTTCTGAGAAGGTTACAACCATCAATGGCTCCAATCCAGCAGCACCTCCCCAGCAGCAAGAAATCTCCTCTTCACCTCTAGAAAGCAATCACCCAATAGCTCTAACTGTAAACCAACAACACCTCCTTGCTTTGCACAAAATTCCAGCCTCCTTAGACCTCATAGAAGAGCTCTATATATAGGAGAGAAGAAGAGAGGATGAGTCAGCTTGAGGCTGGCATGAAGCTGACTAGTGTCCTCTCCCTCTTCAGTTAAACTTCAGTTCTTGAGTCCACTTGGAGATCCTTGCTTACACATGGAGATCAAGTACCTCTTACTCATCACAGGGCGAATCTCTTGAACCAAGTGTCAATTTGGAAGCTTCCTGGGCAATTGACACCTTGCAGAATGACTGTGCCACTTGGCCAATCTCGCCCAGCGCAGGTAGCCTTCATTAGATTTGACTTCCAGCGCAGGTACAAGGAGGAACAGTTGCAATACAGTGCAGATGCTCAGTGGAGCAGCTGACATGATCCAAAAATTGCCTGTTTCTGAGTGTTTTCAGGTGGAGAACTGATGGGAAGTGCTGTGGTTTGCTGACCTTGTTCTTCTAGGGGTAATAACAACATGTTTAGGGACTGAGGATCCCTGTAATTATCGACATTTCATGCTCCATGCTGCGAGGCACAAAAATGTCTATAACAGTTGCCCCCTAAAGTATGAGGCCGTTTATCAGGTGAAATGCTTTATCTAGAGGGTCCGAAGTTCATTCCAGTGCTGAGGGGGGCGCCCTGTAATACAATACAATAGAATACATTATTTTTCATTTTGTTTTCATGATCTAGCTGAGGCGGGCATTCCCATGCTCAGCTTTATAAATACATTCTGGTACATAGAACAGACGATCGTCTGATAGTAGACTGACAATTTTCTGCTGAAATTATCATCCTTTGAATAGGATGATCATCTGCTGCAATGATGTACATGACAAATGCTTTTATATTTCCTGAATATATATCGCAGCCCGGATGGATGAAACTAGATCCGGGGTCTTCAAACTCGTTCGATCTTCACTCTAAGTACAAGTCGATCCATGTGAGAATTGCGCTGAAGTCGAACATGGAAAGACATCGCTTGATTACCGGCCAATAATGAAAACCGTTAACAAGCGCGAGAGGAATCACCGATAATGATAATGACCCTCAAGGTACCGCAGTACAATTCACGTGGCGTGAATAAAGGACTTGGCGTCGAACGCCACGCAAAATCTTCTGGTCGAAGGTCATTGATGTATACCTATCGCCGGAAGTGAGAAACTTGCCATTGAGGCATGCAAGCTTCAAAGTACTGATGGGGTTGTTCCTAGATCAACTTCTTGGACAATGAGCTGAAGTCGACAAGAAGCGATCCGTCAAAGGAGGGCCTTAATGAATCCCACATCAATGACACGGAACGGAGCTAATGATTTTAGTGGAGGTGAAAACAAACTGTGACATATGATTCAGGGTGGCGATCATGAATGGATGAAGGATAATGTATGGTAGTGGATGGGACACGGTTGACACTTTCAGAATGACCCCTCTTGAACATATAACGACACTGATGCGATGGATCGGTAGCATTACCCCAAATGTGGATGGTTTGGCGAGGACCATGGTGATGAGACCGGTGAATGAAACAACCCAACCCGATGTGGTACGGAGGAAAAGTGTCATGTTCAAGAGTGACTTGCTACCATTAAACTTTGATGTTCTCCCAATTTTTCCCCAGTCATTTCTGACCAGTACCTCTTTATTTTTGTCAAGCTTGAGGAGGATAACATATGCTTGTTCTATAACCTGCCCTTCGGGCAAGCCCATCGCTATGATTTAACGAGCTTAGCGATAGGGAAACTCGTTCTCGTCTAAAGACAAGTTTGTCGCTATTTAATCATTTTAACGAGTCTAACGACAAGGAAAACTCGGTCCTTTTCATTTTTAGAGAGTCTGAAAAGGTACAGAAAGTTAACTCCATAATTCCTTTTTCGTCATCTAATCCCTTAAGTCCGAAAAAGTATAAAACAATACAGAAGGGATGAATTTTTGATTGCTTTAACGAGCCGAACAAGACAAGCGCTCGATCTTTTTGTGCAATAATCCCTCAGGTCCAAAAAGATTAAAATCTAGAGGAGGGATAGCGTTCCGGTCGTTTAACGAGCTGGAAGGCCAAAACTCGGCAAACTTTTCATATTTTACGAGTCAGTGAAAAGAGCTCAAAGAAGACTCGTCTTTTGAGGAACGAGTGATAAACAGGGATAGCAGCAGATTCCAGGTACAGGTTGGAATTTTCCAATCACGGCAGCGTCACAAGGATGGCTAAGTGAAATCACTCTTCGCAGCTGTTCCTCAAAATGGGTAAACAAACATATGGAGGTGAACGATTGGCCAAATGAACGGATGGAGGTGATGGCATATAAACACGACCAAGGGCTTTTAATATGGCTTTCAAAGGTTACATTTCTCGAGGTTGTTTACCGGTTCATTTTTTCTGGATGAGCTTGAACTGCTAGGGAAAGATTGCTCACAATTTACGTTTATTTTTTAACGAGCATGAACTTCTGCACAAAAACTGCTCGATTCTTTTGCATGCCCCCAGCATCATAATGACGCATGTCAAAGGAGGGTGCCCCCCAAGCTTCATTGCATTCATCTTGGTGGGTGGAATGAAGGTTTACCTCGGGGATTTGTTTCATTTTTTAATGAGGTTGACACAAGATTAGAACCGTCCTCAGGACTCCTTATTTCATTTTTTAACGAGGTTGACATGAGTTAGGAACTATCCTCGAAGCCGACAAAATATTTAGGAATCTTCCGAATCCAACCAGAAGATTGGATTAGATTTCATTTTGTAGGTTTCCACCGTGGCCACTCCCGCCAGATTACTTGGAGGCGGTAGGGCGAAAGTACCCATTAAGGCAGGGTCTTTTAGGAGACCTATTCCGATATTTTGAAGCAAATGATTCCTTCCATGGATCATTGGAATGCTTCCTGTAACTTGTGAACTGTTGGGGAGAAAAGTTTGTTGGTCAACGATTGTAATTCCTTCTTGGAAGGGAAATGCAATCTTCCTGAAGTAGGTCGACACAACCGCGGCCATGGCATAGATCCAGGGCCTTCCTAGTAGGATGTTGTAATCGAGGTTTCCATCAATTAATTCAACATCAATTCCTACTGTTTTGCCCCCCAGTTCAACTTGCAAGTTACTTAAAATCCCGTATGGAGTGTATGATCGTCCATCAAATGCTTTTAACGTCGTTGACGATTTCGACAAGGGTGGTGAGCCTAAATCTTTCCAGCAACTCATCGACATAAGACATGTAGATGCCCCCTCATCAATAATTGTTCGATGAACAGTTTTGTTGAGGGCTTTCACTTGAATAAGGAAAGCTAGTTGAGCTGGTAACTGAGGGTCATATCCTTTATGATCAAAGGCCACAAGATTGGAATCCATTGGGCCAATCCCACCTATTGCTGATAATAAAGCTTGCTCTTGGGAGGGGCAATTTTGTGGTACTTCAAGTGTCGACATAGTGGACGGCGATTGGGCCAGGTCCTTTACTATATTATAATTCTGTGCTCCTTTGGCATGAGGATTAAATGTCGATTTGTGTACTACTCCCTTTGGCGACTTTATCATTGGCTCAGGAACGATGGGTGGCACAACTTCGGTCAAAGTTGTTGTTGAACTACTAGGTCGTTCATTAACCTTGTTGTTCGACAGCTTTGGATTCCCGTAATCTTTACTCCTTGTCAAAGCATTATTCTGTTGCTTCGAGGTAGACAACATAAGCACTTGGGATCCGGAAGCATTTTGATTAGCAACCAGATTTTGACTTGGATTAGGAAACGGATCAGTCAATACTGCTGGGGTTTTTGAACTCTTGAAGAGTTTCTTAACTTCAGCTATATGTGGACAATATTTCGTCCAATGATCCTCATCGCATATATGACACCCTGCCGGGGGTTTCCTTTTTCTTCCTGTCTTTTTCTTCTTGCCCCCTAGTTGCTTCAGTTTTTTGCCCTTGTCAGTCGACATGGCATTTACTTCTGAGGCAAGAAGTTTTTCATTTGCATTTTGACTGTAAATTTTGTGCTTGCCAATCACGTCATCGCCGGCGTGAGAGTCATTGTTTGATTTAGGAGGAGGAGGAATTGAGAATTCCGGTCTAGGGGCGTCAGGTATTTTGTCGTAGAGCGTTCCAGACTGAGTATAAACCAAGTCTAGATATTGCGCACGAGCTATAACTTGCTCTTCTGTTACGACTCCCCCCTTGGCCACATCTTTCGTTATGGCCGGAAGTAATGACTTTATAAACCATTCAGCTAATAGCTGATCGGGAACATATGTTTTTACCATCCTACGACGACGTCGCCATTCATGTATATGATCAGATATATGAGTGGCCGTTGTCTGTTTGAAGTTGGTAAGGAGTTCTGTTCCCGTTTCATACCTTATCGGTAATTGAAAATGGGTTAAAAAGGTTGTAGCTAAGGTACTGAAGTTGTCGAACGAAGCTCTAGGCAATTCAATATACCATTTTGCCGCTGGACCCGTTAACGTCCTCTGAAAAAGGCGAAGTCTTATCGAATCATCATTCAGGGTGTTTGATGAACACCATAGATGGAATGTCATCACGTGATTCGACGGGTCTTCACCAGGATTTCCATTAAATTTAGGAATGTCTGATGGAAGTTTGTGTGGAATCGCTGGCCACCAAGGGGCATAAGCAATTGGATCATTCGTCAGCCGGTTTAGATCTGGTAATTCTAGAGTTGCTACAAAGGGCAACTGTTGATTCAGGTTAGGCGAAGCATATCCAGGATAAGATGGAATCGCCTGAGCAGTGGGTATTTGCATACCAGCATAATGTTGGCAACTTTGACAAGGTTGATGGGTATAACCATTATAGTATGGTTGCCCATTACTTACAAAGACTTGTTGCTCAGGTCCTTGATATGATTGCTGGAATTGCAGTTGTTGAGTTCTAACTAGCTCTGGTTGTTGGACCATTTGCTGATGCCCAATACTAGATGATTGACCAAGATGAGGAGTCACAGTACTTGTTTGAGCCTGAGTCACTCCAGATAAGGAGGCACTGACCTGAGGTTGCGATTGAGATGTCGAGACAAGAGGCTGTTGTATGGCAACCTGAGAAACTTGGGGTTGACATACAGTAGGCAGCGCTTGTACTTGCGACGCAATCACCATACCAGGTATAGTGGCAACATTCGACACAGGGCGGACTGGTTGCATAGAATATACAACTCCTGGTTGTTGAGGCAGTATTGGTACCCAACCGCTGGATGTAATTCCAGTTTGACCTGAACTTTGTTCTGAACTCACGGATGGGCATCCTCCCGGAGGAGGTAATGAAAGGGCATACTTCCCCCCATATGGTATCAATCCGGAACTCAAGGGGATCGATTGCCCAGATTGACCTCCAAATGGATCAATTTGGCGAGTTTCAACATAAGAAATACCAGATGATAATCCGGATGAAGAAATAGGAACTAACCATGTCGTTGTCCCTGATTGGACTCCGGCTTGTTGTTGACAATTTGTCGGGACAGATGGTATACCAGCGAACATCGTTGGAGTAGCAGCAGGAGGCTCTGCTGCAGCTGTGTCGGACGACACAGTCCTAGATGTCGACGGTTGTTCAGACATATCTAGTCTATCCAAAAGATTTCTTAGCGATTCTACAGGAACTTCCACTTGTGGTGGACTAACTTCGAAGATCAACGAGGGAAGGGTGATGATTATTCCGCTTAAAATAAATTTTATTAACGACGCTTTTAGACACAAACTTGCTTTTTCATGTTTTAAGAGTCGAGAAAAAGCTAAAGATGACTCTAGTCGCCTTCGATGTATTAACGAGCCCGAAGTGACAAATGCTCGGTTGGACTTTTTCAGTTATAGAGTTTGAAAAAGGCCAAAAGAAACTGCTCTGGAGTTCTAGGCAGAGGGTGTGCCAAACTTTTCGCGAAACCACAGAATACGTTTTACGGTACGGGTGGTCGATCTTCGTGAATGCTGTGTTCACTGCATCGCGATCAGTAGGGCGGTCGACACGGCTTCCTATGGATAAAGGATGATTGCCTATAGGGGTCTCCCAATATATACTCGACGGTACGTGGGAGCACAAGTCCGTATTAGTGCCACCGACTCTCAGGAGGAATCACCCACCTTCGTAGAGATCGACAGTCACTATGTTTAACGACGCCGGAACACGTCTCTACCTAGACCTCTAGATGTTTGCGTTATGTTACAAAGCGTTGTTATGTAAATTGGATTTATTTTAATGTTGATCTTGTTTAGAAGTTTGTCTTTCAGGATCACCACGAGATGTATTGGTACAAATTCCTAAATGCAGCTAAAATGATAAGCAAACATTACAATCTTTTTAGCTTTGAAAATCCTAACTACTGAGGGGAGAGAAAAACATTATCTTTCCACACAGAGCACAAAGCACAAACTAATGCACTTTCTCCTAGATCAATCACGCAAACTTATCAAAATACAAATGCAAGATGAATGTATTTCTTTTCTTTTCCTTTAATGTTGATGTAAGACAAAAGGAAATTGTCGTATAATTTTCGAATTCAATTTGAAGCGTAAACAAACAAGTTTTGTCTAAAATCAAAAGACGCCTTACAGGTACTTGTTTTTACACTAAAAATGTATGAATTCAAACCATAAAATGAAAAACAAACAAACTCAAACAGCCATGAACAGTAACAAAACTAGCTCTTAAGATCACAAAGACACTTTTACAGTTCAGGATCTAAGAGGCCACAGCTATACTGGTTTGCTTTTCACAAAGGGAAACTGTAACTGAAACAAGAAATACTGAAAGAACAATCACAGTTTCATCACACAACTGAGGCGGAATAATGTCAAGGAAAGTTGGTTTACAGCAAGTACAATGACCAGCAATCAGCAGCAAAAAATCAGTGAAAACAGGGCTAAGACACAGTGGAAAACCTCTGGAAGACACTGGCTAACAGGTCTAGCGCAGGCTCTGGTCTGTCAAATTGACTTCCAGAGCAGTTCCCGAAGGGAGTACCTGCGCTGTAATGCAGACTGCCTGTGGACAGCCTGCTCTGGGACACGAGAGTTGCGTTTACAAGGATTTCCGGGTCATAAAAAGCTCAAAAATGCATTGTTTTTGCTGAAATAAAAAGCTATAGGTCAAGTACAAGCTAAGGGATGATCAAGAGGATGAAAAGCTATCACAAAGAGTACAAGAGTCTTTTGTAGATCAGCTCTTCAAATCATGAATCTGCTCAAAAATGAGCAAGAGTAGCAGCCCCTCTACTTCGCTTTTGATATAGTCAAAAGCTTTTCGATTCGGTACTCTTTGGTTCAAGAAATGAATAGCAAAGATACTACAAACACCAACAAGATACTAGGTTCCCCAGTGGAGTCGCCAGTTTGTTGTGGGGAAAAGTATCCGACTCAGATGACCCTATCCCTACTCTAAAGGTGACAGTCTTTAGCAACAACTGAAAACAAAGCTTTGATATTTTCCTTTATGAAAGTACAGAGAGAAGGAAGAAAAGATTAACCAACCGGTGTCTTTCGCTTTTGTCGATCCTTATCCTCCCTCTTTGTCTCTTGTTCCCAGCTCCTTGCTCTCTTTGCCGGTCCAGCTACACACAGATCCTGCCCAAAACAAGAGAGGAAACTACAAGAAACATGTACTCATAACTGATGCATGGATTAGAGTGAATCAAATATACAAGTAAATACAATACATCAATGCAATACAAGTATATAGGAGAACATTCAAAGCTTTATTGATAAAAGTAACAGGGTTCTGAGAAGGTTACAACCATCAATGGCTCCAATCCAGCAGCACCTCCCCAGCAGCAAGAAATCTCCTCTTCACCTCTAGAAAGCAATCACCCAATAGCTCTAACTGTAAACCAACAGCACCTCCTTGCTTTGCACAAAATTCCAGCCTCCTTAGACCTCATAGAAGAGCTCTATATATAGGAGAGAAGAAGAGAGGATGAGTCAGCTTGAGGCTGGCATGAAGCTGACTAGTGTCCTCTCTCTCTTCAGTTAAACTTCAGTTCTTGAGTCCACTTGGAGATCCTTGCTTACACATGGAGATCAAGTACCTCTTACTCATCACAGGGCGAATCTCTTGAACCAAGTGTCAATTTGGAAGCTTCCTGGGCAATTGACACCTTGCAGAATGACTGTGCCACTTGGCCAATCTCGCCCAGCGCAGGTAGCCTTCATTAGATTTGACTTCCAGCGCAGGTACAAGGAGGAACAGTTGCAATACAACGCAGATGCTCAGTGGAGCAGCTGACATGATCCAAAAATAGCCTGTTTCTGAGTGTTTTCAGGTGGAGAACTGATGGGAAGTGCTGTGGTTTGCTGACCTTGTTCTTCTAGGGGTAAGAACAACATGTTTAGGGACTGAGGATCCCTGTAATTATCGACATTTCATGCTCCATGCTGCGAGGCACAAAAATGTCTATAACAAATAGGTTGCTGAATTTTAGTCAGAGCAACATCAATCATTGTGAAAGTCTTTGATTTAATGTGATTTAAGACACTAAACCATTTATGTCAAAATTCCTTTTAAATATCTTCTTCAAGAATTCCCTTTTCCTGCTCCATTGCTAATAAATTGATTAATTTTTGATGTTGTCTAGTTTACTTCCATTCGATATTTAGTTATAATAATAGCTACTAAAGCTTTAAACTTTTCTCAAAAAACAAAGAATTTTGTATTACAACTTAGAGCTATTCATATTAAAGAAAGTTATGAATTGTTTATTCTCTACACTGACCTAAAATTTGTCATTTACAATATAAAGTGAACTCCAAAATGTTAGAGAACATTGGGACACATAATTATGCTCTCCACATTAAAGAAAGGTGAAACCTAGAAAATAAGGTGCGCCTATTTAAAATGTCTCCTTGCAAAGAAAGAGACAGAGCTTATTGTAGTGGACTTTAACTTTTTGATTTATTTTGTGCTAACTTCACATATATTATCATCCTACGTGAAACTAAAAAATGATAGTAGGCCTTTTGGAGAAAACATCACACCTTTGAACCCACTAACAAAATATGGACAACTAAAGTTTTTGAAAGCATAGTGGCCCAATTGAATAGAAAACCTTCCGAAGCTCCATATAGTAGAGGTACATGTTGATTAGGAAATTTATGTACATTTGGTAATGCATGAAGCCTACACATCATAGAAAAATTTTGGGAATAAGGACCAACAAGAGAGTTTACAACATACTTACCACTCTCTTCTCTTTTGTGTTTGTTTGAGTCCTTTCTCCATCCTCTAATTCACTCATATGCATTTCCATGCTCTTTAAGAAATGCCTCAACATATTCCTAGTCATATTTGCATTGTGGTCCAAGGAGATGATATATTTTTGCAAATCCTCACTTGTAAAAGACCCAATGATTGTTTTCTTTCTTGCAATAATTATCCTATCAGAAATACTTAGATTATCCACAACCTACCGAACCATGTCAGTATAGGGAAGAAGTCTTGACCTAGTTGTAATTTTTTATAGAAAAGAACTTTCCACATCGCTGAAAGTTGTATTTGAAACTAGGGTGGTATCATCAGTGGTCATTGTTCTATAAGTAACCCTAGGTTCTTCATCTTCGAAGAATTTGTACATTTCTTCCCATGAAGAATTCCTAGAATCTTTGGTGCACATTGTATAAGAAAATGGTCCTGGCATAGCTATCTTTTCTTCAATATCTTCTATTGAAGGAGCAGTGGGTTGTTGCTGTGTTGTATCTTTCTTCTTACTGTTTCCTGCCTTCGACATTTCTTTTTTATTGTAGGAATCAGAGCTTGCTTGTATAGAAAACATAGGTATCAGTGGAATACTCTCTTTAGCCAAGACTTAGCTCAAAGAGTACAATTTACAGTACTAGTATTTTCATTTGAAGAAATATTCACAATATTGAGGTTAAATGAATGAAGAAATTTAGAATTGAAAGAACCATAAATCCAAATTATCAATCGTTAAGTGTGCGAATGAGGAATCATGTCGGGTTACCATGTCAGCTCATCGAAGGAATTATATCGGAGGATTATGTTGAAGAGTTACAATAAATTAAAATTTCGATGTGAAAAAGTTTTGAGAAAAAAGCAGTCATGAGGGATTCTCGAGTGAAACAATTATGATGAACGAGGTGCGAGGTCTATCGGGAGAATTATA
Source organism: Pinus tabuliformis (assembly GCA_031772625.1). Taxonomy (NCBI): domain Eukaryota; kingdom Viridiplantae; phylum Streptophyta; class Pinopsida; order Pinales; family Pinaceae; genus Pinus; species Pinus tabuliformis. The sequence continues at coordinate 475,843,471 of CM062806.1, read as the reverse complement.
TCGGAAGGTTTAATAAAATAATTTCAATGGAATATTTCTGGCATAAGAGTTCCGATGGAAATATTAAAGGCTTTAAAAAGAAAATCGGAGGAAGGTTTATAATATTACTTTATGGAAAAGTGATTGATCCTTTTCTAAATTAACAAATCCTTTTATATGACTCTTTCAATAAAGCAAGCATCAAGGAGTAGATTTATTGGGGAGGATATTTATCGTCACAAACTATAAAAGAATGTCACGATATAATAGAACTCTGATATGAAATTTTTTGATATAACTTGAATTTCGAGAGTAGGGTCCATTGGAGTTTTCGATTCTCGTAGTATGTTTTAAATTGTAACATGGATATGAGAAACTATGATAAGTAAAAATCCTCATGTTTCTTAAATTTCGTAACTAATTCGAATATGCTCCAAATTTATGAAAACCAAAAACTTTATTCAAAGAAAATAAAATATAAAAAAGTAAATTGTCCCCATTATTTATTGACAACCAAGTATAAAAAATGGGTGGTTTTTGAACGCTACAACAGGGTGCTAAATTTTAGTCAGAGTAACTTCATGCATTATGGAAGTCTTTGATTTAATGTGATTTAAGACACTAAAACATTGATGTCAAAATTCATTTTAAAAATCTTCTTCAAGAATTCCGTTTTCCTACTCCATTGCTAAAAATTTGATTAATTTAAGATGTTTTAAAGTTTACTTCCATTCAATATTCAGTTATAACGATAGTTACTAAAGCTTTAAAATTTTCTCAAAAAATAAAGCAGTTTGTATTACAACTTTAAATTATTCATATTCAAGAAAGTTATGAATTGTTTATTCTCTACATTGACCTGAAATTTTTCATTTACAATAGAAAGTGAAGTCCAACATGTCAAAGAACATTGGGACAAGAAATTATGCTCTCCACATGAAAGAAAGGTGAAACCTAGAAAACAAGGTGCACCTATTTAGAATGTCTCCTTGCAAAGAAAGATACATACATTTTTGCAGTGGACTTTCACTTTTTGATTTCTTTTGTGCTAACTTCACATAGGTTATCTTCCTAGGTGAAGCTAAAAAATGATAGTAGACCTTTTGGAGAAAACATCACACCTTTGAACCCACTAATAGAAAGGTCAACTTTAACAATAATCTCAAATATACCAAGTGTTTCTAAGTGCAATGCATCAATGTGTATAGAATTCTTCTCGACATGCACATGCATAAATGCATTCCTATTTAAACAAAATACTTTCCCTTACAATTGGTAGCGTCGCTTATATTCAGGCTTGACCAATACTTGTAATAAAGGAATATTGAGGAATGAAAATGTTGATTGAAAGGTCATCTCTGCAGATGTTTGTAAATAAATAATTATTAATGCTGCTAGATAATTGATAAAATTTGTGTTTCCATTCTCTCAAGATACTTAATATGTGATTCACAATTCCTCTGGATGCATAAGATCTGGTTAAACTTCCTGATTCCATCAAAACATGGTAGGATGAAGACTTGTGATACATATATTGGGGTTGGTATAACTTCACTCATGCTATTGATCAATAAATTGTAGAGAACCTTCCAAGGCATAGGGAGGATGTGGGTGTCTAATAAGCACCAGGGCCAAGTTTGAACCCTGAGATTCAATAGGTAAAAAAAAAAGGTGTTATTCTTTTCAAAATGAGATGGATACAGATTTAGTTATTTTTATACAAATGGTGAAGATAGAGAATTATAAATCCATGTATTTGTATAGGGTGCCATATTCATTTTTTTATTTGGACCCTTTCAAAGAACAACTATAGGAAATCAAACCATTGTATGTATTGTTCCATTTAGAAGCATTGCAAATTTTACATGTATTCTTTTTTTTTTAACTCACATGATGCTCTTCTGCCTACCATCTTTATATTTCCCCAAGACTAGAGAATGTACTTGTTGGAAATAATATCGAGAGGGGGGGGGGGGGGGGGGGGGTGAATCATTTTATCAGATCAATAATTTTTTCGTTTCCCAACCAGATTTATATACAATACTTCTGTGAAGTGAACTAGTGTGTACACGCTACTGTGATTAGTGAAACCAGTGTATACCTCGAGAACTTGGGATTTAGTTAATTTATCATGTGTTGATCTATAACTAGTGCATTAGAAACTTATTAAATAATGCAGTAAAAAATAGAATAAACCATCACATATAAGCGACACACATGAACACCAAGATTTAAGGTGGAAACCCAATGTGGGTGAAAACCACGTACTATTTGTTGAGTCTTGAAAATGTCATTCATTTCCATTACACTTTCACTATTATGTCCATTATATCACCTCCATTTCACCTCCATTTCACTACTATGTCACCACATTCATCCCACTTTCATTATCATTGGACCACATTTATGTTTTTCCAATCTTTATTAATTCTAAGCCTTTTAAGTGAATTTGTGGTTAAAAATTAGAAAATAATGTGCATATGCTTATACCTAACAAATGGGTTGAGATTGTTGACATGTGTAGGTTGAAAGGAGGCTTCTAGAAGACCCTTATGTGGCACCCCAAGGCCAAATTCGAACTTGAGTGGAAAGAATCATGGGATCATGAGGATATGTGTCACATCTCCTAATTGTATTGTAACTCTAAGAAGACATGTGTCTTATCAGTTCCTATTTTGATTAGGACTCTAGAGGTAGAGGGAGAGATTCATGGACTCTCATTAATGAGATGGATTCTCATCTTTTTGTATAAATAGGAGATCTCTCTCCTTCATTTGTTAGTCTAGAGCTTAGAGCTTAGAGTTTAGAGTTTGGAGTTCTTAAGTCTTTTAGCTTGTGAGTTTGTAGTTCTTCCTTGATGGCTTTTGAAAGCTTTGGATAGCTTTGTTGTACTTTGTAATTTTGAAGAATTTGAATAAAGCTTTGATGTTCTCAACCTAGAAGGAGATGTGAAGTAGATGTCATGGAGCATATTAGAATGTAAGGTAGAGTAGATTTAATTTTGTAAATTTTTCTTTGATTTCATTATGTCATTTGATTGCTTTCAAGTTGGTAGATTAGATTTTTCATTCATGCAATTTTAATTCATGCAAGTGTGTTCAACCAGTTGATTGTAGATTAGTAATGCACATAGCTTTTTAATGACTAGTGACTTGACAGAATCATCTTGTCCTTCTGCTGATTTATTTTCTGAGTTCTAATTCCAGCATTGTTATTTCTTTCAGCCTTGTTTTGCTCATTTACTTTCATGTAAATTTAGATATCATATTACTTAGCTTGTTTATGATTACTCCCCATAGGAAGATTGAGTTGAAGGGTAAAGGATCAGAATAGGGGTTGAAGTAGTGTGATTAGTTAAATCTTAGTTTCCTTTTATGTAATTTAATTTCCTGCAATTTAGATATCATATTACTCAGCTTGTTTATCATTACTCCCCATAGGCAGATTGAGTTGAAGGGTAAAGGATCAGAATAGGGGTTGAAGTAGTGTGATTAGTTAAATCTTAGTTTCCTTTTATGCAATTTAATTTCCTGCAATTTAGATATCATATTACTCAGCTTGTTTATCATTACTCCCCATAGGCAGATTGAGTTGAGGGGTAAAGGATCAGAACAGGGGTTGAAGTAGTGTGATTTAGTTGCTTTTCTTTCAGTCTTTGAGTTGCTTTAAGTTTAGTTTTTACTTTCTTTTTCATACAGAAGCAAGGATACTGGGTTTCATAGTCACTAGCTCATTGATTGGTTGTTGCATTCCATTTTGATTGAAGTAGCTGCATATTTACACTTTTGTTCAAGTATTAATTCCATCAATAACATGTTTTGAGATCTTTTGAAGTGCACTTGTCCTTTAAAAGTATTCTTAAGACCTTAGAATAGGATTTCCATTTGCATTAGACACTTTAGGAAACTAACAAAAACAAAACCCCAAAACAAAATAAAATCTATAAAACAACGAAGTAAGAAAAAAGTTAACTAAGCACATATGGTGCACCACACTTCATCAGTTTACGATACCCGGATTGATAATTTATGTAGACCAATTTAAGACATTAAATTGACTAGACACTATTGTCATCTCTATCTTCTTTTAATAATAAGAAAATTTGTTTACAATCTTGTAGTGGTGTAGGCTCATACCAATATGCAGGCATCCACCTACAGAAGGCTACAAACTTCTCTCATTTTCTAGCTTCTACTAGAAGGGAGCTACAACCCCCTAGCTTTTGTACTAGCCAATGTATTTACTAGTACATGGGCACCAGCCTACAGAAGGCTACAACCTTCTCTCTTTCTCCAGGGAACATATTTCATAAATTTTCAGACTGGATGCTTCTGGTACACAACAATACACATGAAGGCCTTGTTTCATCAAATTTTCATACTAGACCCATCAGAAACTTTGAAATTAAAACTACATCAACCAATAATCAGTTAATCTAAACAATTAGATCACTGTCACTAGAACACTATGATGAACCCATAAACTTGCATCATCATTCAAAACCAACAGCAACCTCAAAAAATCATGCATTAGAATGTATACTCTACTTTACTGAACCCAACCTACATGTATATGCCACTTCTCTTAATAAAACGCGTGTATGCCTTCAAAACTACTGAAACATAAAAGTTGTGAATGAAGTTTGTACCAACCAACAATATACTGAACATCTACTGTCAATTTACAGAGCTTTACATAGGTAGTAGTAGAGATGACCCTTCTAACTTATACAATCAATCAATTAGATATCAAACTCCTTATGCATTCAATTTTACATTCAGATCTAAGAATACTTCATTGAAAGACAATAATAAAACAATAGTACTTATCAAATAGATCAGTCATCTGTGAACAACATACTTTTCCTTTGCATACACTACTTGGAAAAGTCGAAATGGCATGTATACGCTACTTTACCAAAGCAAACCAGCATACAGATCTACAAATATTAACTCATAACTCCGTTGTTATTCCGGACTTCAGACAAACCCAGATCATGAGATTCAAAGAATAAAATAGGTGTACATAATTAGATCTAGCCCAACCAATATTAGATCATTCAATGATAAGTCATTTTAGGTCTCATGATCCTGATCCATCATTGAATTAATGGTGCAAAAAATATTTCAGATCATATTAGCAACATAGCCCCTCTAACATAGAATATACTTCATATAGAAGTATTTCTTAGAAACCCTTTTCACTTCCACACATTGGCCTTATGATCTTCTCCTCCTTATATAGTTTTTGGAATTTCCCAATACATGGGACCAAAACCACTTAGGACCCATGGTATTCTTGGGCAGGATCAAATAGTTGTTACTCCACTCAATATTGTGGGCTAATACCATGGTATTGACCCTTGGTATTCTCTACTCTTGAAATTCCTTAATTTTCTAACCTGTACGCACTTTTCCTCTTGCGAGAGTGTGTGTATACATCTATGCGCTTTTTTTTTCTGTGGACTTGCATGTATACGCTGTTTTGACTAAGTGGACCTGCATATACATCTCAAATTGATTTTTACCATCCTTTACCTTAAACTTCTTTATTCTGATTAGTAGACTTTAGTTCCATCTTCCTATTCTTCTGTACTAATGCCGTATTACATCTAAATGGATTTGTAACATTTTGGGTTGCCTTTCATCAAAACTGAACCGACCTATGAGTGAGTTGCCATCAAGGACAACACTTGTATCACAATGCCAACAATCTCCCCCTTTGGACTTGATGACAACCATGATGGTGTTTACTGCAATTTGTAGAAACTGTTAGAGATAGCAAGAAACACCAATATACTCTTCCCCTTTGATATCAAGGAGAAAGGGCGGATGAAGTTATTCTCCCCATTTATTATGATGTCCATGCTCCCCCTGTGTACATGCCGAGTCTACAGAGATATGTTTCAAAAGAATAACATGACTCTATAACTCAACTAAGTGAGTATGACCTCTCTATGACAAATGAATCATACATACATCAATTGCCCAACCAAGTGGGGATACACCACTTGTTTATACATCACAGAAATACAACAATTATTACATAATCCATCCCATGAAAAGTGGGGATACAAATTACATCATATGTCCAATAGGACTTCTTGAAATATAGACCATGACAGAAGAAGTTATATCACACCCTATATCATTACATGACTTATGCAACAAATGATATAAGTATCTAAAGCCATAGCTAAACTCAACAACCATGATGCTAACAATGTAGAATGTGTGTGAAGGCTAATGCTCCCCCTGAACCTGTGCTACCTGTGCATTGTCAACAAGTCATTCATCAAGGCATCTTTTTCATTTAGATAAAAATCAATGAACAAAGCATATCGTCAGACTGTAATCATCAATATCAGACAGAGCACCCATATCAGAGTCTGAACCATTGTTTTTTTGTTAGAAAAACATATACGCTCCTTTAGCCACATAAATCCATGTGTATACGTGACTATACTTCATGAAACCCACGTATAATAACCTTCCTTTGAAAACTAGATTTAACAGCAGGATGATGTAGCAACTACTCCCAACTTTTGTCTGAGATATTCAAATGTTTCTCTGGGAAGCGGTTTAGTGAATATATTAGCAACCTATTCTTTGGAGGGAACATACTCCAATTTAACATTTTGTTCAAGAACTTGTTCTCATATAAAATGGTACTTAATGGGTATGTGCTTGGTCTTGGAGTGCATGACTATATTTTTTGAAATACTGATGGAACTTGTATTATCACATAGAATGGAAATTGGTGGAGTACATGTGATTTGAATGTCTTGCAATGATTGCATCATTTAAAGTAGTTGTGTGCAGCAAGATGCAACGGCCACATATTCTTCTTCAGTTGTAGATAAGGCAATTGAAATTTGTTTCTTGTTAAACCAAGACACTAACCGTGAACCCATATAGAATTCTCCTCCACTAGTACTCTTTCGATCATGCACGTTTCCTACCCAATCAATATCTATATAAGCATGAATAGTAAGATCTGTATCTTTAGGATACCATAGACCAAAGTCCCGAGTTCCTTGAAGATATTTGAAAATTCTTTTGAGTGCTTGGAGATGGGATTCCTTTTGATTTTCATGGAACCTTCAAACAATTCCTACTACATGCATGATATCAGGTCTGGTACCTATTAGATAAAACAAATTCCCAATCATAGATCTATAAGTTGGTTGGTTTACTACTGTTGATTCATCGTTAGAACTGAAACTGCATCCTGTTACCATTATATAACATATTGGTTTAGAATCTTCCATTCCGTATTTCTTCAAGATCTTCTTGGGATATTTGGTTTGTGAAAGAAAGATATCGTCCTTTGTTTGACGTACTTGTAGACCAAGAAAATAAGTAAGTTCCCCAAGTAAGGACATTTCAAATTCTTTCTGCAATACTGAAGAAAAATTATGACTCATGGATTCTTCATTGCTGCCAAAAACGATATCATCAACATAAGCAACAATAATTAACCTTTTATCATTTTCAGTCTTTGTGTAAAAATTTCTATCTGCAGAACCTTTTGGGAACCCTTGTTGTTGTAGATATTTGTCAAGGTAGTAATACCAAGCCCTTGGAGCTTGTTTCAGACCATAGAGAGTATTTTTAAGGTTTCATACGAGTTTTGCATCATTTCCAAGAATGAACCCTTCTAGCTCTTCAATATAACTTCTTCTAAATCTCCATTAAGGAAGGTTGATTTTAAATCCTTTTGATATACTTTGAATTTTCAAAAACTAGAAAGAGCAAGAAACATCCTAATGGCTTCAAGTCTAGCAATAGGTGCAAAATATTCTTTAAAATTTATACCTTCTTGTTGATATTACCCTTTACAAACAAGTCTTTCCTTGTTTCTCATAACTTCTCCATTTTCATTCAGTTTGTTCTTAAATATCCATTTTGTTCCTATAACATTTTGATCACGAGGTCTAGGAACTAACTCTCAAGTATCATTCTTTTCAATTTGGTCAAGTTCTTTATCCATGGCCTTGACCCAACATTCATCTTTGTAGGTTTCATTTACATTCTGAGGTTCAGTGGAGGATAGTAATTCTAGATAGCTTGAGGTCCCTATAAGAGTTCTTATTTTCTATACACCAGCCCCCTTTTCTCCTAGAATTTGAGATTCTAGATAATTCTTTTGAACATACTTGGATGGATTCTTCTCCTTGTTTGTTGTATCTTCTTCTAGTGCTTCATTGGTTTCTTTTTCTATATCATTTTTATTTGTTGCAAGAAAGCATTCCCCATCTTCCTCACTATCATATTCCCTTGTTGATTTCATTTGTTTTGGATTTCTGCATGCTTCATCAATTACAACATCAATGCTTTCAACAATTTTCCAAAGTATTTTATTAAAAAAAAATTATCCTTTACTTCTGGAAGAATAACCAAGAAGAATTACTTCATCTTCTCTGGGTTCGAACTTACCAAGTTTTTCATCGGTCCTTTTGATGAAACATTTGATTCCAAACACTCTAAAGTGCTTTACAGTAGGAGGATTACCATACAAAAGTTCACATGGAGTTTGATTGTTGTTTATCTGAACATTTTCTTTGTTGAGAATAGTCACGGTAGTAAATGCAGCTTCACCCCAGAAGGTTGTAGGAGCTACAGATTCATCAAGCATTGCTCGAGCCATTTGTTGAACTATTCTATTCATTCTTTCCACCATGCCATTTTGCTGAGGAGTTCTTGCGATGCAGAATTTCCTATTTATTCCATGTTTTTCACAAAAGTAAAAGAATTCATCTAATATGAATTCTCCCCCTTGATCAAATCTAAGACATTTGATTTTTCCATCTGATTCATTTTCAACTAAATCTTTTCAGGCTTTAAACTTTTCAAATGCTCATATTTATTCTTTAGTAGACCTATCCAACACATCTTGGAAAAATTACCAATAAATAAAATAAAGTATTATTCTCCACGAGGTGAATTTTTCCTTGTTGGTCCACATAAACCAGTATGGATGAGTTCAAGAGGCTTACTTGTTGATCCTTCTTTTTCATTGAAGTGAACTCTGGTTTGCTTAACGACTTGACATGGTTTGCATATGGTATTTTCTGGGATGTTCATATCTAGAAGATCACGAACTGCCTTGAGCCTACATTCTTTTCTTATTTGAGAAAATTTTAGATGTCCAAATCTTCTATGACATAGCCAGTTTCCATCTGTTTTGCTTAGATAGCATTGTTGTTGTCCTCCTTTCATTATGTATAAGTTGTTTGGAGTTCATGTTCCTTTGATCATGGTCTTTCTTGTATCAAGATCATGAACCACACATCTCTTTGATCGAAACAAAACTTCATTTCCTTGATCACACATTTGACTGACACTCAATAGGTTATGCTTTAAACCATCTACATACATGACATTTCCAACTTTAACCTTTCTTTCAAGAAGATAGAACCTTTGCCTTTAATGATCGTTGGAATGTCATTTCCAAATGACACATTATTTTCCTTTTCTAAAGCATTATATGAATGGAGTTTCTCTTTATCACCTATCATGTGTTTTGATCGTCCGCTGTCAATGTACCATTGATTTTCTTTTCCTTATGCATACAGAGCTATGCCACTTCTTTCTGATTGAGATTCCTCCTTTCTCCATATCTTGGGATTTGATGATGTTTTCTCCTTTTGAAGTGATGGCCTAAAATTCCTCCTGCATTTAGATTCTTCATGACCAAATTTGTTACAAATTGAACATTCTACTTCATTTTCAAGAGTAGAAAAGTTATTATAGGAACTGTTCTTGATTCCTGTTACATTACTTTCATTTCGTGCTTCTCTAGTCATGATGGTTTTGTAAGAAACACATTGAGAAGCCTTATGCCCAAAGTTATCACATGAAAAACATTGCCCATTAAAGAAGTTTATGCGATCATAGAATCTTTTGGCATTGTTTACCTCTTGGTTGAAGCTTGTACTGATATTCATCCTTGGAGTAAATTCGGTATGATTTACCTGATGAGTAATTTTAGGCCTTTCCTGACAATTGACATATTGTTCACCGGTATTTGCTGCATCAAGATAGATTATGGTGGAGGTTGACAACTTCTGTGATTGAGATGATTCGTCAGTATATCCAAGACCTGTCTTTATCAGAGGAGAATGCTAAACTTTCATGATTTCATTTAAAATTTTAGATCCTTTAGCAAATCTAATATTAAGATATTTTGTCTTCTCAAGTTCTTTTCTTAAACTCAAAATTTCACATTCTAGATTTTCATCGTGTTTTTCTCTTTCAGTGAGTTGGTGTGTCAACGTATCGATGTTCATATTCTTTTCTTCTAAATAGATTTTGAGTTTAGTGATTTCTTCAAGAAAGTCTTCCTCTTCTAAGGTATCCAAAAAATCATCATTGTCATAAGCCATGAGTAGTCTATAATCTTGGTCAGTTTCATCTTAATTGCTATTGGATAGGCCATCACTATCTTCATGCATATAATAACTCCTTCTATTCACAACCTGGTTTCTATTTCCTTTTGCATATGCGTTTCCTTTTCCATATTTATCTTTATGAGGACATTTGGCAGCATAATGTCCGACTCTACCACAAGTAAAGCATTTGAAAGGTAGCTTACCTCTGAATCTTCCAGATGTTATAAAATTATATATTATGGAGCAGTGGAACACATAAACTATTGCAGAAATATAAATACAGAAAACACATAAAACAAGAGAGACACAGATATACGTGGTTCACCCAGTTTGGGCTATGTCCATGTAGAAACAACCAGTCCTTCCTTTTATATTATCCAGCAAACATAAGAGATACAACCTATAGTAGATCCGTTGTAACACCCTCTTCGCTCTCAATCTCCTCTCTCTTTCTCACTTAGAATACAAATCTACAAGACACAATACAATTCCCTCATATATAGTGAGGGGTTTCCTTCTAGGGAAAAAAACCCTAAATTAAACATAACTTCTACCGTCAAATCTCCACCTAATGAACGACCCAAATTGTCTAGAAATTACTATACTTTTACAAGGAAATTTTACATCTATTCTTAGCTTTGGGGGCGCTGCCCCCAAAACCCCCCGCCAGGGGGGGTCTCCCCAAAGGTTGCAGCCCCCCCCCAACTACCCCCCCCAAGACCCCCCTTCAACGAATATTTTACGTGCCCCATTTTGAATTGGGGTCCAATGTGGCAATACCTTTGAATACAAAAGATAATCAAGGTCCACACCCAACAATCTCCCACTTGGAGACTAATTATAGCAACTCCACCGCTGCTTCATTTGCTGGACAATGACTCCTCTTTGGACCTGGTTGTTTCTCATCTTCTTCATAATACTTGAAGACTAATTGAAACTAAGCATATTCTTAGTTTCTCCCTGGTTACAACTTTTGTTATCATATCTGTGGGATTTTGGCTAGTGTGTATCTTTTCCAGCTTCAACTCTCCATCTTCCAACACTGATCGTATGAAATGGTAATTGAGCTATATGTGTTTAGTCCTAGAATGAAATTCTAAGTTCTTTGAAAAATGAATGGCACTTTGGCTATCACTGTATAACATGCCCATATCATGCTCCTTACCCAATTCACCCATAAACCTTTGTAACCAAATCATTTCTTTACTAGCCTCTGTAGCAGCAACATACTATGCTTCTGTTGTTGAAAATGCAACAACACTTCGGATTTTTTAAACCCAACTGACAGTTGTTCCACCTACAGTAAATGCATATCCTGTAGTGCTCCTCCTATTATCTCTCTCACCTGCCATATCTGCATCAACATATCCCTGTAGAGAAATGTTTGAACCACCAAAGCATAATGCTTGATTTGTGGTACCTTTCAAATGTCTAAGAATCCATTTCACTGCCATCCAATGTTCCTTTCCTGGATTGTTCATGTACCTGCTTACAACTCCCACTACATGTGCAATATCAGGCCTTGTGCAGGCCATTGCATACATTAATCTTCCAACTACTGATGCATATGGAACTTTAGACATATAGTCCATGTCTTCTTGGGTCTTTGGGCACATTTCCTTACTAAGTTTAAAATGGCTAGCAAAAGGTGTACTAACTGGTTTTGCATTGTGCATATTAAATCTTTTCAACACCTTTTGTATGTACTCATTCTGAGACAATGTTAATTTGCAATTTTTCCTGTCTCTAGTTATTCTCATACCAAGGATTTGTTTTGCAGCTCCCAAATCCTTCATTGAAAATGAATTTGCCAATTTTCTTTTGAGCACATTTATTTCCTACATGTTAGACCCTGCAACAAGCATGTCATCTACATACAATAACAATATAATATAGCTGCCATCATTTTGCTTTTTCAGATAAACACAATGGTTAAAGTGACATCTAGTATAACCTTGTTCAGACATAAACTTGTCAAATTTTAGATACCACTGCCTTAGAGCCTGTTTTAAGCCATATAAGCTCTTCTTCAACCTGCACACTAGTTTCTCCTTCCCTTTTACCTCATATCCTTGTGGCTGCTGCATATATATCTCTTCCTCCAAATCCCCAGGGAGAAATGTTGTCTTTACATCTAATTGCTCAAGATGAAAATCTTCAACTACCACTAGACTTAAAACAGATCTGATTGAAGTCATTTTAACAACAGGAGAAAATATTTCATCAAAATCAATACCTTTCTTCTGTGCAAACCCCTTCACCACAAGTCTAGCTTTGTACCTCTATTTTCCTCTATCTTCTTCCTTCAGCCTGTAATTCCATTTATTCTGCAATTAAGTTTTACCCGCAGGAAACCTAACTAAGTCCTAAGTTTGGATATGCATTAAGGAGTCCATCTCTTCTTCCATGGCTAGCTCCCACTTCTTCCTGCTTTCAACCTGCATTTCTTCTTCATAACATTCGGGTTCACCAGAATCAGTCAACAATAAATAATATAATGAAGGAGAGTATCGTTCAGGGGGTCTACTTATCCTGGTAGATCTTATAACACCACTTTCAGGTGTTTGGGGTGCCTGTTGTTGTTGTGGTGGTTGCTGCTATTGTGGTTGTTGATTATTATTAATTTCAGGAACCTTTAATTTTTCAGTGATTTCATCAAGAACTGTGTATTCCTTGTTTTCATTTTCCTATTTCTTTTCCTGCAACTAATTCTTATACAAGACCTTTTCATTGAATATTACATCTCTTCTCCTAATGATTTTGTGATTTTCGTAATCATATAAGCGATAACCAAAGTCATTAACACCATATCCAATAAAGGTACATTTCTTTGACTTTGCCTCAAGCTTTGTTCTATTTTCTTTATTAATATGGACAAAGGCCTCACAACCAAAAAGGCTTTAAAAAATATTAGCTTACCATTTTACCTATCCATGCTTCCTCTCGAACACCACCATCCAAGGAACTTGAAGGCCCTCTGTTTATTAGATAAACAATAGTATCCACAGCATCCGCCCAAAATTGTAAAGGCAATCCTACATGCAATCTCATGCACCTTGCATGCTCCATGATTGATTTGTTCATCCTTTCTGACACACCATTTTCTTGTGGTGTTCTTGGAACTGTCTTCTCTCTGCGAATTCCATGCTCTGAACAACACCTATCAAACTTGTTGCTGCAATATTCACCTCCATTGTCTGATCTAAGACACTTCAATTTCTTTCCTATCTCAATATCAACCAAAGCTGTCCATTTCTTGAAAGTATCAAATACATCAGATTTATTCATAAGACAATAAATCCAAGTTTTTCTAGTTGCATCATCAATAAAAGTAACATAATAACAAGAGCCACCGAGAGATGATACCTAAGTAGGTCCCCATACATCTGTATGCACAAGCTCTAATTTTTCACTCTTATTTTCTTTCCCAACTTTGAGAAATCTAACTCTCTTTTGTTTTCCATAAATTCAATTCTCACAGAAGTCCAAATCAACATTCTTCAAACCTGGCAACAAATTCCTTGAGTGAAGGATCTTCATCCCGTTCTCACTCATGTGTCCGAGCCTATGATGCCATAATGCTACATTTTCTCCTTTGGAAGTTAAAGCATTAATAGAGTTAGAAATACCATTTCATAAATACAATGTACCAACCTTTTCGCCTTTTGCTATTACCAAGACTCCTTTGGTGACCTTCCAAGCTTTATCTGTGAAAGTTGTCACACAACCTTCACCGCCTAACTATCCCATTGAAATCAGATTTTTCTTCAGATATGGAACATGCATTACCTCCTTTAGTAGCCATTGGTTTCCATTCTGTTGTTTTATAAGAACCTTACCCACTCCAACAATTTTACATGGTTTATCATCACCCAAACGGACTTGTCCAAAATCTCCTTGAACATAGTCATGAAAGTATTTCTTATTAGGTGTGCCATGGAATGAGTCCCCAGAATCTACCACCCAAGAATCTATAATATTTTTGAAAGAAATAATCGAAGCATCTTGTAACACCTCACCTATCACATTTGCTTCATGATTGTTTTCTTGTTGTGCATCTCCTTCTTTTCCCTTCCAAGATCTACAGTCTTTCTCTAGGTGACCTTTATTTCCACATTTCGAGCACACTATCCCTGATCTGGACTTGGATCTGCCTTTCCTTGATTTACTGCGATATCCAGAGCTCTTTCGTCTTTCCATTTTTCTTCCCCTACACTCTGCACTTAAAGCATTACCCGATGTCTCACTGGAGCTTTTCCGTCGCATTTCCTCACTAAGGATAGCACCGCTAACATCATCAAACTTTAAAGTACTAGATCCAAAAACAGAGTTACTAATGGCCATTACTAAACCATTCCAACTTTTTGGCAATGAGCACAAGAATAACAAAGCTCTAGCTTCATCATCAAAGTTTACCCCTACAGAATTTAACTGACTTGTAACAGTATTAAAAACATTTAAATGGTCTACAACAGATCCACCTTCTAACATCTTCGCATTAAGTAACCGTTTCATAAGAAATACCTTGTTTGAGGCAGAGGGTTTTTCATATACTTTCACCAACACCTTAATCAAACCCTCTGTCATTGTTTCCTTCGAAATGTTGAAGGCGACCGATGCTGCGAGGCACAACTGTACTGTTCCGAGTGCCTTTCTATCGAGAAGGTTCCATTCTTCATCTGTCATACCCGTCGACATCTTTGTTTTTCCGCCCAATGGTAGGTACAGATCTTTCTGATACAGATAAGCTTACATCTGCATCTTCCACAGGAGAAGTTTTGGCCATTAAATTTCTTGACCCTAAACTTACCATCTTCCACCATTTCTCCCACTCGAACAAGGAACCCTTCTTTCCTGCGAGTTTATTAGCCAAATAGACCTTCGGCTCCGATATTAGTTGTTAGAAAATTATATATTACGGAGCAATGGAACACATAAAATATTGCAAAAATATAAATACAGAAAATGCATAAAACAAGAGAGACACAGATATACGTTGTTCACCTAGTTTGGGCTACGTCCACGAAGAAACAACCAGTCCTTCGCTTTATATTATCCAGCAAATTGAAGATATACAACCTACAATAGATCCGTTGTAACACCCTCTTCACTCTCAATCTCCTCTCTCTTTCTCACTCAGAATACAGATCTACATAGACGCAATACAATTCCCTCGTATATAGTGAGGGGTTTCCTTCTAGGGGAAAAAACCATAAATTAAACATAACTTCTACCATCAGATGTACACCTAATGAATGGCCCTGATTGACTAGAAAATAATATACTTTTACAAGGAAATTTTACATCTATTCTTAGCTTCGGGGGCACTACCCCTGAAAGCCCCCTCCAGGGGGGGCTCCCCAAAGTTCGCAGCCACCCCCCCTAGACCTCCCCTACAGCAAATATTTTATAGGCGGCGTTTCCGCCCCATTTCGAACTAGGGTCCAATGTGGTAATATCTTTGAATACAGAAGATAATCAGGCTCCACGCCCAACACCAGAACCCCATTGAAGCTTCTTGACAAACTTTACCTCATCTTCTTCTTTTGAAATGTGTTCTAATTCATTGTGCTCTTCCTTGTCTTTTCCCTTTGCTGACACTTTAAAAGTGGCTTCTCTCATATCTGATGGACCTCCTTTTCTCATTTCAAAGGAAGTTAGGATTCCATGGAGTTCAGTCATATCAATAGTTTGAAGATCTTATTTTTCTTCTATGGCAGACACTTTTGACTCAAATTTAGAAGAAAAATATCTCAAAATTTTCTCAACTAAAGTAACTTCCTTTATCTATTCACCCAAATTCTTCATACAATTAAAGATCTCGTCTATACGTAAAAAGTAACTAGCAACACTCTCATCACTATGCATCTTAAGAGTTTCATACTGAATTATGAGAGTTTGAAGCTTAGCATGTTTTACCTGAGAGTCTCCTTCATGGCTCTGAATGATTTTGTCCCATATCTCTTTGGCTATCTTGAGGTGGATGACTTTGAAAAATTATGATTCTGGCAGACTTCCTAATAATGTATTGACAACTTTGGCATTGGTTTCATATAGCTTATTACCTATAGAGTCTGTAAGAATTGTTGTTGGAAATTTATATCCTCCTTCCATAATTTCCCAAACATCGGCTCCAAGCGATTGTAGATAGGATCTAGTTCTTATTTTCCAATATACTAAGTTGCTCCCATTGAAGATTGGTGGTTTGATGGATCCCATGCCTTCATGATTATTCATCTTGAAAGATCTTCCTTCAAGCGATCAAGCTTCTTCTGAAGAACCTAGATCTGATACCAATTGTTGGAAATAACACTGAGAGGGGGGGTGAATCAATTTTATCAGATCAATAATTTTTTCATTTCCCAACCAGATTTATATATGCTGCTTCTATGAAGTGAACTATCATGTACACGCTACTGTGATTAGTGAAACCAACATATACATAGAGAACTTGTGATTTAATTAATTTATCATGTGTTGATATATAACCAATGCATCAATAACTTATTAAATAGTTCAGTAAAATCAAAATAAACCATCACACATAAGAAACACACATGAACACCAAGATTTAAGGTGGAAACTCAATGTCGGTGAAAACCACCTACTGCTGTCATCTCTGTCTTCTTTTAATAATAAGAAAATCTGTTTACAATATTGTACTAGTGCGGACTCATACCAGTACGCAGGCATCAACCTGCAAAAATGCTACAAACTTCTCTCGTTTTCCAACTTCTACTAGAAGAGAGCTACAACCCCCTAGCTCTTGTACTAGCCAATGTGTTTACTAGTACGTAGGCCCTGGCATACAGAAGGCTACAACCTTCTCTATTTTTCCAGGGACCACATTTCATAAGTTTTCATATTGGATGCTCTTGGTACACAAAAATACACATGAAGGCCTCGTTTCATCAAATTTTCATACTAGACCCATCAGAAACTTTGAAATTCAAATTGCATCAACCAACAATCAGTTAATCTAAACAAACAGATCACTATCACCAATGTACTGATCTGCAAATATTAACTCATAACTTCACTGCTATTCCAGACTTTAGACAAACCCAGATCATGACATTCAAAGAATAAAACAGGTTTACACAATTATATCTGGCCCAACCAATATCAGATCAGTCAATGATAAGTCATTTCAGGTCTCATGATCCTAATCCAACATTGAATTCAAGGTGCACAATATATTTCAGATCAAATCACGAACATAGCCCTTGCAACATAAAGCATACTTCAAATATAAGTATTCCTTAGAAACCCTTTTATATTCCAAACATTGGCATTATGATCTTCTTCTCCTTATATAGGTTTTGGCCTTTCTCAATACCTCGAACCAAAACCACTTAGGACCCTCAGTATTCTTGGGCGAGATCAAATAGTCATTACTCCGCTCAATATTGTGGGCTAATACTATGGTATTGACCCCTAGTATTCTCTACTCTTGAAATTCCTTGATTTTGCAACGTGTACACACTTTTCCTCTTGTGGGAGTGCATGTATACATGTACACGCTTTTTGTTCTGTGGACCTACATATATACGCTCTTTTGACTAAGTGGACCTGCATATACATCTTAAACTTCTTTTCACCATCCTTTACCTTCAACTTCTTTATTCTGATTAGTAGACTTTAGTTCGATCTTCCTATTCTTCTATACCAATGCCCTGTTACATGTGAATGTATCTGTTACACTGTGGGTTTCCTTTCATCAAAACTGAACTGCCTGTGAGTGAGTTTCCATCAAGGACAACATTTGTATCATAATGACAACATTAATTGCATTAGAGACTTCAAGGTGAGCTTGAAACTAAGTTCACTACATATTCTATTTAATTGTAATATTTCTAGTTGGGATTTACCATACCATATTGACAGTGCCCATGGATTGTGTTTTCCATATGGAATATGTGAAAAAGATCCAAAACAAACAAAAATCTCAATGTCCTCTTTCCAAATTTCAACAGGAGCAGCAAGAGCCTTTTATGTCGATGGACTTTCTTCGCTAGTGACATCTTTGCAAGAAATTTCACTCAGACCATCACAATTTTGTATCAACCTCAGTGGATGTTCTATCCTCTACTAATAGTTCAGAATGGAGTGGCATCTTATATTCTAGAGATCTTAAAGGAAATATTTTCATTTCAGAGGACGAGTGCCCCCGTGGTTACTTTTCTTTTGAGATTGATCAAAATGGTAAAGCTAAGGATTTTAATCATTGCCAACAAAATGAGATGAATGAATCTTCAATAGGAACCCAATTATGTGATATTACTTGTTATGAGTATGAAGCTTCTATTGTACCAAAAGAGACCATTAAAAAAGATTGTATACATTACTACTCCAAACCAATGACCAATAGTATTATGAATTATGTTGGTGTGGGGAGTGCGTATGATATGATGAGGTCACCGGCTAGGCTCCATTTTGGTTGTTTTGAAGTTAAGGTGAGTGTTATTACTTTCATGTTTTGCTTCGGTATGTAAATTTTATTGACCAACAATTTTATTTTTTCCAAAAAAATTCTCAAATGTGATTTAGAAGAGATCTTTAGATTTTGGAGATATATAAGATGTAATTCTTAACAAATGATTCTATGACTACTAAATAGAAATTTTTTGAATGGTTGATGATGTGCTTCATTCTTGGTCATCTACTCCATATCTCCCTGTATGTTTGAGGTTGTGTTTGCACTTTCTTTTTCTTTACAAATATTTTTTTTGTAAGAAGTCTTTTTACTGGTTTCTAGAATCCACCTATTTCTTTTGGGCTAAGAGATTTCCTATGTTTCTCTTACATAATTCTTATACCATGAAAGGAAAAAAGTGACAACATCAAGGGTGCAATTTTTAAGTTAAGATATTGCCAACTTTTGGTAACTTAAAAAGAATAAAACCTCTCAAAGTTGTTTTATTCAAGGTAATGTACCTATCGATAATTCCAAACCCCATAACTTCAAAATTAATAAATCCACCTATATGCTCTATAAATGCATGGTTAAAATGTTAAAAATAGCAACAAGAAAATCCAATTTAATTTGTCCTTGAATTAGATAGTTAATTAAATCGAAATGCTCATTACAGGATTTTTTAGCTTAAGAGTGGCCTCCTAAAGAAAAATAATAAAATAATAGTTAAAATAATAAAATAAGAGTTATGAATTTTAAAGGGGAAAAATGATAACTATTTTTTTAATAGTATTTTTGGCCTATCTCCTTACATGTTTACTCAAATTTCAAGTGTACACACTCTTCGGATGCGGAATTAAATTCCACATCCAACGAGTACCCATTATGCATACTTTTGAGAATACCCACATTGATAAATATTGAAGATACATTAAAAAAACATGTTCAACGTGTTTATTTATGTATCTTCAATGTTTATCAATGTGGGCCTTCTCAAAAGTATGAATAATGGGTACTCGTTAGATGTGGAATTTAATTTTGCATCCAATGAGTGTCAACACTTGAAATTTGACTAAACCTATAAGGAGATAAGCCAAAAGTAAAATTAAAAATAAAATAGTTTCTCTTCTTTTCCCTCCAAAATATTTACATGTGCCTCTTTTTAAATTTAAAGGACTTTTATTGGTTTACATATTATAACATGGAAATTACGTGAAAATTTTATGGGAAATTTTAGGTTAAAATTTCCAATAATGATTCTCATAGCAACTTGTAATAGTTAATTAAGTTAAATTGACTTAGAAAATTCGAGTTGGAAGTCTATCTACAGTCATATAGAGTGATCCCTAAATTTTAGGGGCCTAGGTTGAGCTCTTTGGAGTTGTAATTAGATAACTCAATCTAACTGAGTTATAGTCAGTTAAATTAGTTCTAGTTGTTGGAGGAACTAGTAGAGGTCTAGTAGTGGAGTAGTGCACTAGTGCATCACCAGTATCACACCAGTTAACTAAAGATTCACTTATAAATGATTCATGCATGTCAGTTCAGATGAATACCCGATTGAGATTAGAGTTGAGGGACAATGTACTATCATTTGTATAATTTTTCGAGTTGTACAACTGGTGCATGCAAGAAATTGAGGACCTATGTTTATATTGCACATTTATGTAGAGTAGATTTCCCAATTAAATATGGGTTAATTCCTCTAGGGATTACACAAGGAAGTAGGGCTTGGAAGGCAATAGAATTGGCTAAGTGTACCCTTGAGTTGGATTGTGAGGCAGAGAGTTCGATTGTACTAGTGCAGAAATTTTTCAAGATGAACAAGCATTGTATTTTCTTTTCAGATCTTTTGGTTAATCCAATATAGATAGTCAAGGTTTTTAGCAGTTTCTTTCCTTAGAGAGATATTTTGTTATGTGCAATTGATATTCTTCCTTTTCTCCTTATTATTTTCATCGATCAATTTTGGTTTCCGCTAAATATTACAGTAGATTCTTTTCCATGTGTTTTAGCATATCACATAAGCTGCTAAATCAACAGAAAAAATCTACATGGTATCAAAGTCGAAGACAATATAGAGAGGATAATTTGAGTTTGTTTTGTAGGTGAAAATAGAATTTTCAAGTTCATACTTCAGAGAGCGAATATGTCATTCTATGGTTTGCGACTTCAGTATGCCTTGGAGGGCAACTCAATTTACATATCTTGGAAGGAAGGGATGGAGGCAGTGCCGAAAGACAATGGCCTCAAGGAATTCATAGATCATGACATTCCTAAGCCTCCAATACCAAATGCTAAAGATCTGGTTGAATGGAGAAAGTGTGTGGAAAAAGAAAGAATAATTATCTTGGAAGGAGTTCAATACCAAATTGTCTCGAATATTCATGGCAAGGATACTCCATACTCAATGTGGAAGGCATTGGCATACCTGTTTCAAAATAACAGTGATCATAGGAAATTGGCACTGAAGGACAAACTCAAAAAGATCAAAATGGAGAAGGGTGACTCTATTCTAAAGTACTTGACCAATTTAACCCATTGTCAGGATGATCTTGGAAGTGTCGGGATCACCGTCGAGATCATCGTTGTCGAGGACGATATGGTGAGCCTAGCTCTTCTAGGACTTCCCAAGAGTTGGCATAGTTACCAAGACTTTGTCAATGGAAGGGATAAGCTACTAGATTGGGAACGGTTTTCGTCATATTTGGTATAGGAAGAGATTTAGGGGAATACCAAAGACAGATCCTCATAAAAGGCTAATGATGAGGAAAATTGTGCCTTAGCAGGTAAGGAAAATAAAGGGAAGGGTAAGGAATCCCATTCCAGATCAGATTCTTGTCATGGCAGCAAGAAGAAGGACATGTCAAAATTCAAGTGCTTTCATTGTCACGAGTTGGGACATTTTTCCACAAAGTGTCTACTCAAGAAGGCTAGTAAGAAGCCATCAAGAGGAGTGGCAATAGGTGACGCTCTTTCCTCACAATTCGAATTAGACTTTACCATCATCGCATGTATGGTGTCATTGGTGATGTGTAGTGTATGGTACCTAGACAATGGAGCTTCTTTCCACATGACTGTTAATAAAGAGCTCTTCAGTAACTTGGAGGAGAAGCATCTCTAGATGCATATCGAGATGGGTGATGATGGGAGGTATAGTGCTACCGGGCTTGGTACAGTTACCTTTCAGAGGGAGTTGGGTGCTCCCCTCACTTTGCAAGATGTAATGTATGTTCCTGGTTTGAAGAAGAACTTGGTATCTATTTCCATATTGGATGATAGAGGATATGATGTGATCTTTAGTAAGGGAAAAGCGTTCCTTCATCACATAGCCATGGGACAGGTGAAGAGGATAGGGGTTTGAGTGAAGAATCTCTACAAGTTGGAGGTAGAAGATTGTGTTTCCTTGAGCATGAAAGCAAAGAAGGTGCAGAGCTGAGACATCGATTAGTTGTGGCACAAGTGGTTGAGTCACTTGCGTCATGGGGCTTTGAAAATCACGTAGGAAAATTCGACCAATCTTCCCAAAGGGAGACTAGAGCAGGTTGACACATGAAAAGGATGTACTTTGGGAAAATACACCAAAATTTCCTTTCACGACAAATATAGTCGAGCACATGTGATCCTCAATCATGCCCATTCAGATGTGTGTGGACCGTTCTCAACAACATCCATAGCCAAGCACAACTATTATGTTATATTTGTTGATTATTTTTCTCGTAAATGTCAGATCTTCTTAATGCATAAGAAACATTAGACTCTTGCAAAGTTTTGTGAATTTAAATCATTGGCTGAGAAAAAGAATGGCAAGAAGGTTAAATCTCTTGGGAGTGATAACAGTGGAGACTATGTGTCGAATGAGTTGAAAAATGTATGTGTAGAAGAAGGAATTCGACGAGAGTTGACAACACCTCATAATCTACAGTAGAATGGGGTGGCTGAAAGGAAGAACAAAATCATTGTAGCAGCAACACGAGTGATGTTGCATGATTAGGGCCTAGAACTACACTTGTGGGTTGAGGCATGCAACACAGCTATTTATTTGTAGAACATAAGCCCTCATTGAAATTCTTGGGATGAGTACACTAGGAGAGGCTTTTTCAAGGAAGAAACCAGATGTGGGTCACTTCAGGATTTTTGGTTCATCATTATACTTCCATGTAACCAAAGATGCACGGAAGAATATTGAGCCAACAACAGAGTTGGGGATATTTGTGGTGTACAGGGATACACCTCACAACTATCAAGTGTACTTGTCGACCAACAGGATGGCAATGGTTTGCAGGGATGTAAAATTCGAGGAAGAGAAGGCCATGAGATGTTTCCTTGAGAGGGAGATTCAACTATAGGCAGTTGAGGAGATTTTAGCTCCTAAGTAGGAACCCTAGATTGATGTGGAGAAGCCACATGTAAAGTATTAGGGAGTGGAGACACCCACTCATGGAGAGTCTTCAAGAGATGGGAGAAAGCACACCAGATAGGCTAACATATTATTGCATGATGCAATAGATAATGAGGGAGCACCCACTTCATGGCGCAGGCAGAGGAAGTCACCAGAGAAGTACACTAGATACATGGCTCTTATGAGCGTATGTGTTGAGACTAAGCCATCCTCCTTTTAGGAAAAAATGTAGCTACCAGTTTGGGTTGATGTCATGGTTGAGGAGTATAACTCCACTATCAGGAATAGTCTTTGGGATGTGCTCCCAAGACCGACAAAAAATTTAGTGGTGGATTGTCGATGTCTTTACAAGGTAAACAATGTAGTGGATGGTAGTGTGGATAAACACAATGATAGGTTTGTGGCCCGAGGATTTTCTTAGGTGGAGGGGATTGATTACGGTAATACCATTTCTCCTGTTGCAACATACTCACCAATAAGGTTGATTTTGGCATTGTCAATACAGATGGGATGGAAGATACATTAGATGGATGTAAAGATAGACATACTTAATGGCATGATTGAGGAAGAGGTGTATATTGAGCAACCTAAAGGTTTTGATACCTTCAACCAAGAGTTGCATGTGTGTCAACTCAAGTGAGTGTTGTATGGGCTGAAACAAGTAGCTCGTGCTTAGTACGTGAGAATCTATAGCTACTTCACAAAGTTGGGCTTCACCAAAAGTGAAGTGGGTGCAAACCTTTACCATATTGTGGTTGAAGGTAAATTGTTGATTGTTGTTTTATATGTAAATGATTTTATTCTGACATGTGATGATAAGTTCATCAAGTCTTACAAACAGGACCTTGCAAGAGAGTTCAAAATGATGGACTTGGGGCTTATGCACTACTTTCTGGGCATGGAAGTATGGCAAGTGGATGAGGAATTATTTGTCTCTCACAACACGTATGCCAACAAGATACTAAAAAGGTTCGACATGGTGAGCAATAAACCCATGAGATTCCTTTAGCAGGTAACTAGAGGAAGGAGGCGTCTACTTTTGGTGAAGTAGTGGAAGCTACTATTTACAGGAAGCTTGTGGGTTCACTCATGTATTTGGTGAACACACAACCGAACATGTTCTATGAGGTTCACCAACCTAGTCAAGCGATGGTTAAGCCAATCAAGTGGTATTGGAAAGTAACCAAGCATGTGTTAAGATACCTCAAAGGCACTACTCAGTATGGTTTATGGTATAGATGAACAGAGGGAGTGAACTTTAAGGCCTCACCAATGAATGTTAGGCAGGGAGTCCATAAAATAGCAAGAGCACATTAGGAGGGTTCTTCAGTATTGGATCAACAAATGTTTCTTGGTACATCGGGAAACAAAGATCAGTTCCACTCAGTTCAATAGAGGTAGAGTAAATTACTACTAGTCAAGCAGCGTGTGAGGCTATATGGATGAGGAAGGTTTTGGTTAGTTTGTTTTTTCAACAGATGGATCCAACTCTGGTTTACTGTCACAATCGGAGTTGTATCAAACTCTCTGAAAAGATAGTTTTCCAAACATAATGATATTTGGTATCATCATCTTTGAGATTGTGTGCAGAGGATAATTATGTTGTTGGAGTACATTCCCACAGAGGAGCAGGATGTAGATATTTTGACAAAGGCATTCTCAAGATGCAAATTCGAGTTTCAAAAAGAGAGGATTGGGGTAGCTGATAATCCCTTTCTTGTTGAGAGGGAGTGTTAAAAATAGGAACAATAAATTCCAATTTAATTCGTCCTTGAATTAAATTGTGAATTAAATCAAAATTCTATTCTCATAACAACTTGTAATAGTTAATTAAATTAAATTAAATTGGCTTAATTGACTTAGGAAATTTGAGTTGGAATTCTATCTAGAGCCATGTAGAGTGATCGCTAAATTTTAGGGCCCCATGTTGAGCTCTTTGGATTTGTAATTAGATTACTTAACTGAGCTATAGTTAGTTAAACTATTTCTAACTATTGGAGGAACTAGTAGATGTCTAGTAGTGGAGTAGTGCACCAGTGCATCACCAATACCACACTTGTTAACTAAATATTCACTTATAAATAATTCATGCATGTCAGTTCAGATGAAGACCCAGTTGATATTAGAGTTCATGTACAATGTACTATCAATTGTATAATTTTCTGAGTTGTACAGATGGTGCATGCAATCAGTTGAGGACCTATGTTTGGATTACACAGCTATGGAGAGTATATTTCCCAATTAAATATGGGTTAATTCCCTCAGGGTACGCAAGGAAGGAGGGGCTTGGCAGGCAACAGAATTGGCTAAGTGTTGGCTTGATCTGGCTGTTGAGGCAGAGAGTTAGATTGTATTAGTGTAGGAATTGTTCAAGACGAACAAAAATTTTATTTGTTTTCTCATATCTTCTGGTTAATGCAATATAGATAGTCAGGGTTTTTAGCAGTTTCTTCCCCAAAGAAATATTGTGTCATGTGCAATTGATATTCTTCCTTTTTTGCTTATTGTTTTCATCGATCAATTTTGGTTTTCACTAAAGAGTAGAGTAGATTATTATCTTGTGTTTTAGCATATCACATAAGTTATTCAATCTACAGTAAAAATCTACATAAACCCCATAAATGAAAATTAATAAATCCCTCTATGTGCTTTGTAAATGCATGGTCATCCCACGGGGCTTCGTTATTTCAAATTTTCTCACCTGGTTATAGAAGCCTAATTATTTGAGTTATTATTGATGGAATTGTGTGGATCTTGTAAGTAGGAAGAAAATGAAGAAATATCTCCCATAGTGTTACATATCCATTTGGGCACATCAATCCCAACATCTAGATTAGTGTCTTAGGGCTCATCAAACCCTAATTTCAGTTTCTTCATGCCATAAACAAGTCACCCCTTTGAATGCCTCCTTCCTAGATAGTTTCATGACTTGAAGACATCTAAAAATAGCCTCTAGAGGGACCAATGCAGGTAAACCCTTGTAAAGCTGTGCTTCAGAGTAGTTGAGTCCACTGCCAGGGTGCTTTGCAGAGCACTTAGGTTTCCTTTCACTTATGCTGGGCGAGAATGAGCGAAATTCACATAGGGCTTGGGGAGTATTCTTATCTTTTGGAGTCATATAGAATGTTCCCTCACTTATCATCTCCTATGAGCTCGAAAATAGATGATGAATGAGTTAAGGTGCATCCTATCCTCTCATCCCTTCCTCCATGGAACTAATTCTAACTATGGAAGGCCATTTAATGCCACCATTTATGACAAAACCTCCTTCATCATCTTATAAATTGACCACTCATCTAAGTGATTAGGGGTTGGATTATGTTGAATTGTAAGGAGATAATACTGCTATGATATTTGGCTTTGAAGCAAGTATTGCAATGCTACAAGTTTGTCATGCTTTTGATGTGATGTGGATGGGATCCAAGCTAAAGGAATGGATTTGAATCAGACACCAATGGTTATAATTCCTTCTTCTATCTAATAAATTGTTTGAACCTTTCTCCCATATGTTTGTATTGTTTCAAAATGCTTATATGTGTGAATTGTATTTGATTCCTTTCACTTATATTCAATAGATTGTGTGCTTTGATCGGTTGTTTGTTTTATGTTGTGTTTACAGGGTAATTCTCATGAATATTAAGTACGGGAAGGAGCGACAGGATAGATACAAGGGAGATGAGAGGAAAGTGGAACTACAAGTAGGTCTTCTCATTTTATAATCTTATCTATTGCTTATAGGAAATGTCTAAAACACCTTAAACTGTTGTTCTAGATACAATTACTTATCTAGGGAATTAGTATTTATCTATAGATACCAAATTCTCCAAAACAAATTGGTGACTCCACTGGGGACATATCCTCTTTCCTAGTAGCTTATCCACCTCCTAGGACATCCTTGCAGAACTTATTTGTGTTCATAGATGGTAATTCAGCTCTTTGCATTGAAAATATGGTCAAAACTGTCTCTAATTGCCTCTTGAAATGGCTTATTGTCACTAGCGTAGGCTTGTGAGGGACACAGTGCACTGCAGAGCACCCCTAGCCTAGGGACAATTCTCTGAAGTGCATTGTCTCCGACTCTGGGCTGCGCTGATCCTCCTAGGGCCAGTTTCCCATGCCAACTTTTCTCTGTTTATTTGTTTGCTGATTGATCAGTGAATGTCATGTCTCAGAAAATAAGTTTCTATCTCCTCGTCTAGCCCAACTTTGATTTGATTGATTAATGTTTCTTAATGTTTTCTTTGTCATTATCGATCAATAGTCAAAGTTAGAATATAGTTGATTAATCTTCGTTCAAAAGAAAGTGTCATAATGTCTTCTCTTCCTTCGAATTAGAACTATCGTAAAAGTCTTTGTTCTTATGAATGATTGATTGATTGTATTTTTGTTCATATTAACATTAAGGAAATCGAAAATAAATACATGCATGTTGCATTGAAAAGTTTTTTTGTGCTCATAGGAATAGTGTAGGGAAATTGCATTAAATTGTGCTCTTTGCTCTTTGACCGAAAGAAATATGATTGCTCTATCCCTAAGTAGTTAGGATTTTCATCGTTAAATTGAATGGAATGAATGCTTATCATATTACTTGCATTTTAGGAATTGAAAACATACATCACATGGTGAACCTTGAAAGGAAAATTCTAAAGAAGATCAACTTAAAATTTATCTGAATTTACCTAATGGAGCATTGTCACCTAACGAAAAACATTTAGAGGTCTAAGCTAGAGACATGTTCCGGCATCGTAAAATAGAGAAGCTATCACTAACTTGTCTACAATACATCTTTAGTGTGATACCTCATTCCACGTACGTGAGTATATCATAGCCCGTACATGTACCTTCGGGTATATAGGGCGGTGTTACAGTACGTAAAGTATATGGGAATGCTCTCACTGTGTGGTTTTTCATTATACAACGCTTATACGGATTGGACCTCCACGTACTTTTGGGTATATATGGGAGGAAAAAACTAGGTTGTTATTAATCCTTAGGTAACATAGTCTGTGTTGGAAATACTAATAGGGGGGGTGAATCAGTATTTCTTTTCAATTGTTATTTTTCAGCCAAAACATTTGTATTTAGAACACAAAATGAACAACAAGAATAAATTCTTTTATTAATATAATCTTTGCAATAAAATAGATAGTATATATATATATATAGATATATATATGTATATATATATATATATATATATATATATATATATATATATATATATATATATATATATATATATATATATATATATATATATATGGTTCCAATCTGTTTCCAAGCACCAACTTGGACTTTTGTGAGGCTTCAACCTCTAGAGCACCAACTCTGTTTTGTCAAGGCACCAACCTTGGACTTAGGAGCACCAACTCCCAGGACACCAATCCTTCCAAGGGCTCCAACCCTCTATTGTTAAGGCACCAACCTTGGATATAGGAGCACCAACTCCAAGGACATCAATCCTTCAAATTTTGAGAATCCAACCGTAAGGGCTTCGACCCAATATAGTCAATGCATGTTTGATAGTGATTCTATGCTCCCAAAACTCTTTTTCACTGAATCCTGTCTGTTTACAGCTTCACTATAGTCTCCATGCTACAACATCAATTCCAACCAGTCTTCATATGAAGAAGTCTTTACAACTCTTCATACTTTCCACATAGAGTCTACAAAAGTTATCTCATGATATCAAATAGCCATCATGATCTCTGATAGTGTCTTTACACAACTTTAGTGAGTCTATTGTTAGCTGCGCTGAACTCTGCACAAGAACCAACTCTCTGTTTTGGGCCTCTGTTCTCACTGTCATGGTGAATGCTTCCAGCTAGCTACTGCGCATTTTTCTTGCTATTGCAATCTCTTACTTCCCAGAAATACATTCACATATTTTTCAATACTGGTGTTGGCTACTACTCCCTTCAAGCGATATCAAATGAAACTTTATTTATTATATCACATAATTGTTCTTCAATATGCATTATGTACCTGATTAATTCTTCATAGGTATGAGTCTTTCACACGGTAACATGATCAACAGAGTTTCTCATCTGTCGGCTTCCTCCTGTTGTGCTAGACCTTCGACTTCCTCCTATCCTACTGGACCTTCAACCCTTTTTTGTCCTACTAGACTTATGGCTTGCTCCTTTCTTCCAGTTTGCCAACCTTACTTTGAACCTTCCTTGTTCACCGTTATTGAAGCCTAATACGCCTGACCTTTTGGCTTCCTCCTTGCTCGCTTGAGCTTCGGCTTCCTCAATGCTTGCTCGACCTTTCGCATCCCCTCTTGATTGCTTGGTCTTCGAATTCCTAATCTATGCTCTCTTGTCCTTTCATCTTCTTTTCATAATCACATGTGGGTTTCACCAATGACTGAAAAGGCACATTTATTGGAAAGAGGCCGACTTGCATATTAAAAACATATTGAAGAGTTTTTTCATCCATAGACTTGACTATTCACGGAAACCATATAAGAGACGCTATAGCCATATAGAGGTCCCACATGCCATGTTATCCTTTTATCACAATCGCCGCTTTAATATGATAAGGCCTTAAGCCTTTAAACCTGGGACCATATAATATATGGGAATACAAGGATGCATAGGAAGTACACGGAAAACCCCACTCTGAAACACTTAGCCAGACTTCAAATATTTATACACCCAGACGTATATATATCGTCAGGTCCATATGTATATATTACAATCAAAGTTTTAACATGACAAGGCCTTAAACACTACAATACATAACTCCTAATATAGTGGACACGATATACCATTAGGGTGCGATATAATAGGACCATCGGGTCCGCAACTGTATATCGCAATCTGCTGTTTCAATGTGGCATCCTGTTAAGACTTATGATATGATAATTCCGATGAGGCAGATGCGATATGATATTAAACGGTTGTTAATACATCTGTCAGGTCCATGTATTATCGCAATTGACACTTTCAATGTGGCAGGGATTTACAAGAGTTTTACGATATGGCTCACGATCTGTTCACTACCCGATGGTCAACACTTAACCCTATCAACCCAAAACTGTCCGTTGATCCTTCGCTGTCGATCAACTTGCGTTGGATCCAACAGCCTGCATGAATTTCAGGTGATAAATTTTCAAGGGAAATAACCACCCGAAAAAAGTTCTTTTCTCTCTCCACCCGAGTGCTACATGTCTCCCATTGAATGGAATCGAGCGCTCTCCTCTAAATACCATTTACCACCTAGCATCCACCTGAAAACCACTGCAACTATTACAAAACCACTTATAGTTGTTAAACGCGGATACACAGAGTAACAACTCTCCACTCCAATAGCTCTTTCCACTCTTCTCTGGTCTGATATGGCTCCATGATGGCTTCTGATACACTGCTCCAATAGCTCTTCTTTGATATTCCTCCTCTATCTCATGATATGGCTCCTCTGTTAACTGCTCTTCCATTGGCTTCTCCTCCTGATGCATGTTCCTCTTTGTTCCTTCTAATGAAAAGTATGGCTCCTCTGTTAACTTCTCTTCTGTTGGCTTCTCCTCCTGATGCGTGTTCCCCTTTGTTCCTTCTAATGAACAATATGGCTCCTCTATTAACTGCTCTTCTGCGTATGCACCTATGATATGTGTTTCTCTTTGTTTCTCGTGGCTTCTAATGACCTCTTCCTCTTATGCTTTGGCTTCAAGATTTATGATGGCCTTTGATAACTTCTTCTCTTGTTTCTCCTCATGGCTTCTTGCTCCGCTTCTCCTAGAATATTTCCATATTGACATCAATGACAATCTAGGTCAACAATCTCCCCCTTTGTTATTGATGGCAATATTCTTCTTCTCTCCCCATTTGACATCAATGGCAAAGGAATGCTCAGGGACTACCCCTATCAAACAACTTCTATTCTTTATGAACAGTAGATCTTCATGAGTATGTTACTCCCCCTGTAATAGTGCTGTTATTTTTACTCAAGATAGAAGGATTGATGCTTTATCATCAATTAGCACATTATCCCCTCTTCGTGTCTCAGAACTACTTTATCATGGCTTCAACAACGCTTAAAGATGCTCCACTTCAATGCTTTGAAACAAATTGCAAATAGCCACACACCAAGTGTCCAAGTCCAAGTTTTTATGCTTCAATCCATATTTTTTTGTCTCCATAGTCAGAATTAAGGGGCCTTCATAGCTCGATCAAGAAAATTCCACTGAAATTGTCTTTCTTGCTATCTCTCTCTACATCAGAGTTCCTTTGAATTTTTGTGCTTCTCCTTAAGTTACTGAGCTATATTCCACTGAACAACATTCTCCTTTGTATAATATTTTTGATGAGCCATCTTTTTCTTATGTTATTGTAAAGGTTTCTACAAGTTATCTCCACTACTTGATTTTTATATCTAATCTATGATAGTCTTTCAAATTATTTTTGCTGACTTGCATCTTCTTGCAATGCTTCATTTTTGGTTAGATGCTGCCAACTGCTCTTTCTTCATGCTCCATTTTAGATGTATCTGTTTGTTTGAAGGTTGCCTTTATTTGTGTCCATAATTTACCTGTTCTCACATCAAATCCTTGACTCTAAACATTTAACATATGTAATATCAACAACATAGCTATTTTCCCTATTTCCCTAGCATTGGATGGCCTTCTCTGCTGCTCCAATTTCTCCTTAGTGATCAAGTGGAAAACATCTTTAACAATAGTCCAAACAATGGTTACAGAATCATGTTCTTCAATGGAGTACTCTTGAGAAATGATCTGTATCAAAGAATGATTGTTAGTATAGATCAATAAGGGTTTTATAAGGACCATTTCATGAATATCTTCTACAATAATGATCAAGAATCACAGGCTCCCCCTGACTATATGCATCATCTCTTTTGGCAGAGCCTTCCCATCAAATGCTCAGATTTTTTGGAAATAATACTTGGGGGGGTGAATCAGTATTAGAAAATCAATAATTTTTTCATTTCTATACATAGATTCATATACGCTACTTCAATTAATGGAACCCGCGTGTACATGCAATTGTGTCTAATGCAACTAGCTATATCAAGTAAACCTATGATTCAGCTAATCCATTAAATGTTGATCTTTAATCAGTGCATCATAATTTCATTAACCATATGAACAGTAAATACGTGCAGTAAAACAGAATAGACCATCACAAATAAGAAGCACACATGAACACCATGATGTAAGGTGGAAACCCAATGTGGGTGAAAACCACCTACTGCAATTCGTCTCTATCTTCTTTTAATAAGAAACTTCTTTTTACAATATTTTTGTACTGGTGCAGTCTTATACCAGTCGCAGGCTTCTACCTGCAAAAGGCTACAACCTTCTCTTGTTTTCCAGCTTCTCCTGGAAGGGAGCTATAACCCACTTAGCTCTTGTACTAGTTGTTGTACTAGTACATAGGTGCTGGCCTACAAAAGGCTACAACCTTCTTTCTTCCTCTAGGTACCATGTTTCATAAACTTTCAGATTGGATACTCATGGAACACAACATCATAATCTGAAGGCCACGTTTCATCCAATTTTAATACTGGACCCATCAACAACATTGAAGCTCAAAAGAAATCACCACTGTAATACAACTATTGCATTACCCATTCATTGAATACTCAATCATTACTCTCTGAATCACCCAACAACTAAAGCACTAAAACCCTATCATCAGAACACAGAGCAGAACCCAGAACTTCGCAACAATATTTAGAGCTAACCACATCACCAAAAACAATGCATCATAGTGCATATGCTACTTGGAAGAGCCAGACCAGTGTGTATACACAGCTTCACCAAAACTAACCAGTGTATATGTCATCACATACTTACTTATAACTTTGTTGCACTTCCTGATTTCAGACATACCCAGATCATTACATACAAAAGGATAATATGTGTGTTAGCAACCAGATCTAGTCCATTAGATCAAATAAAGATAAGTCATTATGATCCTGATCCATTATTAGATCTCATCCATCAATACTGAAGCTAATCACAATCAACCAATCTGAATATGCAAAATATTGTTACCAGTAAACAGTCACCAGAACTCAGACTTTGCATCAACAACCAAAACCACTTGTAACTTCAAACATCATAGTTCATATGGTATACGCTACTTAGATGTGTCTAACATGCGTGTATATGCGCTTTTATCAAAGTCAACCAGCGTATACATCTGTAAATATTCTTTCATAATTTTGTAGCTACTCCAAACTTCAGTTATACCCAGATCATAATATTTACAGAACATCACATGCATCAGTATATAGATCTAGAGTAAGCATGAACAAACAATGTAGAGATGATTCATTCCAAGCCATAAGATCGTGATCCATCATTATATCTTGTCCTCCATCACCTGCTAAGATTCCTCCTTGGCTCAGATCAAGCAAAGCATCATAAACCCATAAATTGCATACTGGATCTCACACTACATCAGATATTCGAGACTTTTTGAGTCATTTCGCCTAATGATCTTCTCCTCCTTTTATAGTCTTATGCCTTACTCAATACCATGGTCCAAAACCACTTAGAACTAATACCTTGGTCTAAATACCTGGGCTCAATACCTTCGACCAAATACCATGGGTCAATACCAAAATACCATGGTCCAAATACCACAGACCAAAAACATAGTTTTTAACATGTACGTGCTTTTCCTTGTGTTAAAGTGTGTGTAGATGCATACGCGCCTTATGCTCAATGAAACTGCGTGTATACGCAGCTTGGTCAAGGTAAACCTGTGTATACCACTTTTTCTTTCATTCTGTGAGCTTGAACTGTGATTCAATATTATTAACCTATATTACTTTGATCTTCATCATCAAGGACAACACCTGTATCATAATGTTAACTTGTTGCATTGTTAACTGTCATTTCCTTTGAACTTCCCTGCATCAAATCTGTTAACACAACTACCATGTATTAATGTCACATCTGATATCTCTTGTGAAGATTCATCTAGTTACCATGTATAAGTGAGTTGTTCTGCTACAAGATGGTTGCCATCAAGTACAAAACATTTATCATAATGCCAACAATCTCCCCCTTTGGACTTGATGACAAGAACAACACCAAGTCACTCTCCCCCTTTGACATCAAGGGCAAAGGGTGGACCAAGATTTTCTCCCCTAAGAGTAGAAGACTTTCATATTTGAATAGCTAAAAATTAATCATGCTACCCCTAGGCACATGATAAATTCTTTGATTGAACTCCGCCTTTGTTCATGCTAAGATGTACTGTATCATCCATGCTCCCCCTGAGCATATGCAGAGTCCGCAAATATTTTCAAGAAAATAACATGACTCTAAAACTCAAGTATGTGATTTTGACCTTTCTATCACCAATGACTCATACATACATTCATTCTCCCAACCAAGTGGGGATATACCAAATACCAATTGTTTATACATGACTGAAATATTACATCATCCTTCCCATGCATAGTGGGGGTACAAATTACATCATATGACCAAAAGGGATTCATCAAACAACTACAATAGATAGAGACAACTATTACATCATGGGTATCGATATGACCTTTACATCGAATGATATACATGATATTTATAACAGAGGCCAGATATGTAAACAATACCATGATAGTCATCAGCAAGTATCATACACAATGTATGATCTGCTTCATAAGCATCTGTCAACAACATCCAGACTAGCAACTTGTATATTAGTCTAGATATCATCAACTTGTAACAAGGTATGTCTGCATAGAGATATAAACTCATCCTTTTGAACATTATCATAGCCTTCCATGAATGAATTCTGCATATGTCATACATTCACGTTATATCATATATGAAAAACACCATAGTCATCACATCATCATCAAGATTTGCATGATCTTTTATACCATCCATGTATCATCACTCGGGAACATCCCACATTTGATAAGCATGAATCAACATATGTGAGGATAAACCTATCATCATATAGGTAAGAACTTATCATCATCATGTCTCCAATGATGCAGCTTTGAGTAATCATCCATGTATCCAGCATACTGTATATAGCACTATGTATCTAGAAAACCTTGAGCTCAAGATCTTTTGTCAAGACTTCCTAATATCATCAACATCAAGAACCCTCAACCATGTGAGAGCCAATAACTATAGGAATCCTGCATCATAACTATATTATAAGATCTTTATTCATACGACGACAACAGCATATGAGTGACTCATCATCAAGTAATGAAGTTGTCTATTCAAGTTTTTTACTTCTCCTTATCCTTATGAAGATGACCATGTAAGCAACATATATGCATCATCAACAATGACTTCTAACCATAATGCCAACAATGCATTATTCAAATCATATGCTCCCCCTGAACCTATGCCATTTGTTCACTGTCAGATCTAATCATGCATATATCAGCAAGAAGTATCAAGACATCATCAACAATCAGATATACATCAAGTTAACTTGTGAGGATCAAAAAACAACATCTTATGAGTATCAATATATTTCCACACATTATCAGCAGACTGTAACCATCATCAAATAGAGAAATAATTGACTAAACCATATCAGATCCCTTTTCCTGAGTCTGTCATGTCTGTACATTGTGTTGTGCCACATCTTTCTGACTGTACTTCCTTTTTCTTCCATATCTTCAAGTGTGATGATGTTTTCTCCTTTTGGTATGGTGCTCGTACTTTGTTCCTGCATTCCTTTGCTATATGTCCAAGCTTGTTACATACATAACATCTCAAATGTTACATATTCCTTCTATAGCAGTCAATGGCTTTGTGACCAAACATATTGCAAGCAAAACAATGTCCCTTAAAGTACTTGGAACGTGATGATATTTTTGTGTGATGGTCTTGAAGCATTCTTCTTTTGCATATGGTTGCAACATGTCCAAAATTAAGGCATACATAACATTCAACATTATTCATTTGAGGAAATAACCGACTATCATTCCCATAGTTAGGATTAAAAGATTTTATTTTAATAATTTATTTCCTTGGTTGATGATGGGATTGACCTCTCATTTCCTTGTTGATCATTTTAGATTTTGCATTAGATTTCCTTGTCTTACTTTGTGAACTAGATTCACCTTCAATAGATTCATGAAAACCAAGACCAGTTTTGATAGCAGGAGACCTTTGACTACTAAGAATATCATCCAAGATCTTAGTACTATCTTGAAATCATAAGAGCTTATCCTTTTCTTCTAATTTATCTTTTAGAATATTTACCTCAACATGATGTTGCTCTTCCTTTTCAAGATACTGCTTCTTGATCATTCCTTCAACTTTTCTTCCTTCTTCCAACTGATGTCTTAATTCAAGAACTTCATTTTCTTGTTTTTCAAGAGCTTGAAGTAGTTCTTTATTCTGCTTATTTGATTCTTGAAGATATTCTTTTAGTGAGAGGATCTTAGCTTCAAGACTTTCATAGTAACTTGACCTATCTCTGAGTTTCTTGATTGTTGTGCTCCTTTCATTTACTTCATTTCTTAGTGATGTACGTTCATCTTGTAGCTTCTGACATTGTTCTTCCTTTTCCTTGAATTGCTTCCTTACCTTGTTTCCTTCCTCTAGTTGAGCTTTTAGTTTGGTAGCTTCTTCTTTGGAGGCACATTCCCTTTTGTAGAATAGATCTTCTTGATCTCTAATTTTTTCCATAAGCCTTTTAAATTCTGCCTCTATTTGTTATCTTTCTTTCTCACCCATAAGAGAAAATTTAGTTGTTTCATTATCACTTTCATCATCTTCAAATGGATGGAGAAATGTATCACCATAAGATAACAAATTCATACATGATAGTTCTTTTGCTTGTTCATCTTCATTCTGAGGTGATTCTGAATCTAAAGTGTTGCTTCCAGATATTCCCCAATCGATTCTCCCACAGTAATAGTTCCTCTAAGATGTCTTCTTCTTCTGAGGCATTTTCTTCTTTAGCTTCCTTCCCATTGTTCTACGGATCTCCTTCAAGCGATCAAGCTTCTACCAAAGGACCTAGTCTAATACCAATTGTTGGAAATAATACTGAGAGGGGGGGAGTGAATCAGTATTAACAAATCAATACCTTTTTCATTTCCATACTTAGATTCATATACACTAGTATAGTTAAGGTAACCCGCATGTACACGCAATTGTGTCTAATGCAACTAGAGTATATCAAGTAAACTTATGATTCAGTTAATCCATTAAATGTTGATCTTTAATCAGTGTATCAGAAATTCATTAACCATATGAACAGTAAATAGGTGCAGTAAAACAAACATATCATCAGAAATAAGAAGCACACATGAACACCATGATGTAAGGTGGAAACCAATGTGGGTGAAAACCACCTGCTGCAATTTGTCTCTATCTTCTTTTAATAAGAAACTTCTTTTTACAATATTTCTGTACTAGTGTAGTATTATACTAGTACGCAGAAATCTACCTACAGAAGGCTACAACCTTCTCTCATTTTCCAGCTTCTCTTGGAAGGGAGGTACAACCCCCTTAGCTCTTGTACTAGCTGATGTACTAGTACGTAGGTGTTGGCCTACAGAAGGCTAGAACCTTCTTTCTTCCTCCAGGTACCACGTTCCATAAATTTTCAGACTGGATACTCATGGAACACAACATTATAATCTGAAGGCTACGTTTCATCCAATTTTCATACTGGACCCATTAACAACATTGAAGCTCAAAATCAATCACCATTGTAATAAAACTATTGCATTACCCATTGACTGAATACTCAATCATTACTCTCTGAATCACCCAACAACTAAATCATTGAAACCTTGTCATCAGAACAGAATCACCAGAACATAGAGCAGAACCAAGAACTCTGCAACAATATTTAGAGCCAACTGCATCCCCAAAAACCATGCATCAGAGTGCATACACTACTTGGAAGAGTCGGACCAATGTGTATACACAACTTCACCAAAAATAACCAGCATATATGTCATCACATACTTATAACTTCGTTGCACTTCCTGATTTCAGACATACCTAGATCATTACATACAAAAGGATAATATGTGTGTTAGAAACCAGATCTAGTCCATAAGTTCACATAAATATAAGTCATTATGATCTTGATCCATTATTAGAACTCATCCATCAATTCTAAAGCTAATCACAATCAACCAATCTGAATATGCAGAACATTGTTACCAGTAAACAGTCACCAGAACTCAGACTTTTCATCAACAACCAAAACCACTTGTAACTTCAAACATTATATTTCATATGGTATATGCCACTTAGATGTGTCTAACATGTGTGTATACATGCTTTTATCAAATTCAACCAGCGTTTACATCTGTAAATATTCATTCATAATTTTGTAGCTACTCCAGACTTCAGTTATACTGAGATCATAATATTTACAGAACATCACATGCGTCAGTATACAGATCTAGAGTAAGTGTGATCAAACCATGTAGAGATGATTCATTCCAAGCCATAAGATCCAGATCCATCATTA
The DNA here is from genome assembly GCA_031772625.1 of Pinus tabuliformis. NCBI lineage: Eukaryota > Viridiplantae > Streptophyta > Pinopsida > Pinales > Pinaceae > Pinus > Pinus tabuliformis. The sequence continues at coordinate 475,804,832 of CM062806.1, read as the reverse complement.
TATCTTGTCCTCCATCACCTACTGAGATTCCTCCTTGGCTCAGATCAACCAAAGCAACATAAACCCATAACCTGCATACTGGATCTCACACTACATCAAATATTCAAGACTTTCTGAGTCATTTTGCCTAATGATCCTCTCCTCCTTTTATAGTCTTAGGTGTTACTCAATACCATGGTCCAAAACCACTTAGAACCAATACCTTGGTCTAAATACCTGGGGTCAATACCTCAAACCAAATACCATGGACCAATACCAAAATACCATGGTCCAAATACCACGGACCGAAAAATTAGTTTCTGACATGTACACACTTTTCCTTGCGTTAAAGTGCCTATATACGCATACACACCTTATGCTCAATGAACCTGCATGTATACGTGGCTTGGTCAAGGTAAACCTGTGTATACCACTTTTGCTTTCATTCTACGAGCCTGAATTGTGATTCAATATTGTTAACCTGTATTAGTTTGATCTTCATCATCAAGGACAACACTTGTATCATAACGTTAACTTGCTGCACTGTGAACTGTCATTTCCTTTGAATTGCCCTGCATCACATCTGTTAACACAGCTACCATGTATTAATGTCACATCTAATATATCTTGTGAAGATTCATCTAGTTACCATGTATAGGTGAGTTGTTCTGCTACAAGAGGGTTTCCATCAAGTACAACACATTTATCATAATGCCAACAATCTCCCCCTTTGGACTTGATGGCAAGAACAACACCAAGTCACGCTCCCCCTTTGACATCAAGGGAAAAGAGCGGACCAAGATCTTGTCCCCTAAGAGCAGAAGACTTTCATATCTGAATAGATGAAAATTAATCATGCTTCCCCTAGGCCCATGCTGAATTCCTTGATTGAACTCCCCCTTTGTTCATGCTGAGCTGTACTGTATCATGCATGCTCCCCCTGAGCATATGCAGAGTCTGCAAATATTTTCAAGAAAATAACATGACTCTATAACTCAACTATGTGAGTTTGACCTTTCTATCACCAATGACTCATACATACATTCATTCTCCCAACCAAGTGGGGATAAACTTGACTCAACCACACAACCAAGTGGGGATATACCAGATACCAATTTTTTATACATGACTGAAATATTACATCATCCTTCCCATGCATAGTGGGGGTACAAATTACATCATATGACCAAAAGGTTTTCATCAAACGACTACAATAGACAGAGACAACTATTACATCATGGGTCTTTATATTACCTTTACATCGAATGATATACATGATATTTATAACAGAGGCCAGATATCTAAACAAGACCATGAGAGTCATCAACAACTATCATACACAATGTATGATCTGCTCCATAACCATCTGTCAACAACATCCTGACTAGCAACCTGTATATTAGTGTAGATATCTTCAACCTGTTACAAGGTATGTCTGCATATAGATATCAACTCATCTTTTTGAACATTATCATAGCCTTCCATGAATGAATTCTACATATGTCATACATTCACATTATATCATATGTGAAAAGCACCATAGTCATCACATCATCATCAATATTTGCATAATATTTTATACCATCCATGTATCATCACTCAGGAACATCCCAAATTTGATAAGCATCAATCAACATATGTGAGTATCAACCTACCATCATATAGGTAAGAAATTATCATCATCATGTCTCCAACGATGCAGCTTTCAGTAATCATCCATGTATCGAGCATACTGTATATAGAACTTGCAAACCTTGAGCTCAAGAGCTTTTGTCAAGACTTCTTAATATCATCAACAACAACAATCCTCAACCATGTGAGAGCCAAGAACTATAGGAATCCTACATCATAACTGTATTATATGATATTTATGCATATGATGACAACAACATATGAGTGACTCATCATCAAGTAATGAAGTTGTGTATTCAAGCTTTGTACTTCTCCTTATCCTTATGAAGATCACCATGTAAGCAACATATATGGATCAGAAACAAGGGCTTCTAACCATAATGCCAACATTGCATTATTCAAAGCATATGCTCCCCTTGAACCTATGCCATCTGTTCACTATCAGACCTTATCATGCATATAACAACAAGAAGTATCAAGGCATCATCAACAATCAGATATACATAAAGTTAATTTGTGAGGATAAAAAAAACAACATCTTATGAGTATCAATATATTTCCACACATTATCAGCAGATTGTAACCATCATCAAATAGAGAAATAATTGATTGAACCATATCAGATCCTTTTTCCCGAGTCTGTCATGTCTGTACATTGTGTTGTGCCACATCTTTCTGACTGTACTTCCTTCTTCTTTCATATCTTCATGTGTGATGATGTTTTCTCCTTTTGGTATGGTGCCCTTACTTTGTTCTTGCATTCCTTTGCTATATGTCCAAGATTGTTACATGCAACATCTCATATGTTTCATTTTCCTTCTATAGCAGTCAATGGCTTTGTGACCAAACATATTGCAAGAAAAACAATCTCCCTTAAAGTACTTGGAACATGATGATCTTTCTGTGTGATGGTCTTGAACCATTCCTCTTCTACGTCAGGCTACAACATGTCCAAAATTATGGCATACATAACATTCAACATTTTTCATTTGAGGAAATAACTGACTATCACTTCCATAGTTAGGAGTAAAAAATTTTCTTTGAAGAATTTCTTTCCTTGGTTGATGATGGGATTGATCTCTCATTTCCTTGTTGATCATTTCAGATTTTGCATTAGAGTTCCTTGTCTTACTTTGTCAACTAGATTCACCTTCAACAGATTCATGAAAACCAAGACTAGTTTTGATAGCATGAGACCTTTGAATACTAAGAATATCATCCAAGATCTTAGTACTATGTTGAAATCATAAGAGCTTATCCTTTTCTTATAATTTATCTTTTAGAATATTTACCTCAACCTGATGTTTCTCTTCCTTTTCAAGATACTGCTTCTTTATCATTCCTTCAGCTTTTCTTCCTTCTTCCAACTGATATCTTAATTCAAGAACTTTTTTTCTTGTTTTTCAATAGCTTGGAGTAGTTCTTTATTCTGCTTATTTGATTCTTCAAGATATTCTTTGTTAAGTTATGGTATGTTCTATGCTTATAACAGTTTACTTCTTTTTATTATTATATTCCACAGATTAGCAATCACATGTACATAATGTAAAGTGCAGATAGAACATTAAACAATCGACACAAAACAAGCCAAGACAAGAGACACAAGATGTGGCAACTAGCCAGGGACAGACCCCACAGTGTGTGGGGAAACCATTTGATAAAGTCTTCTTTTATCTTCAATAATTCAGCCGAGAGAAATAGTACAATAAATCTGATTTCTATCAGCAGTAGCAAACCCTAGATCAGTAGCATCAACATTAGAGGCTTCATCATCAAACTAGGGCAGACGATATCTCACAAATTGACTGTCGGATCGGCTTGATTCCACAACCAAAAGTTGCGGCTTTTAGAGGAGGTTCATATGAACCTACAACATAGTTCATATGAGGAGATCTTCTGGTCCACACATGTAAAACTTCACTTCTGTAGTTTCAACTTCAGTTTCAGCAGCTTCCTTCAAACTAAGGCAGTTGATATCTTGCAAACCATCTGTCGGATTGACTTGATTCCACCACCAAAAGTTGCAGCTTTTAGAGGAGGTTCAGACGAACCTACAGTGAAGTTCATATGAACCTACAATGCAGTTTAGATGAGGAGATATTTTGGTCCACACAGGTCAAAGTTTACTTCTGCAGTTGCAGCTTCAGTTTCAGCAGCATCCTTCAAACTAGGGAAGTCGGTATCTCGCAAACCGTCCATTGGATTGACTTGATTCCACCATGAAAAGTTGTGGGTTTTAGAGGAGATCCAGATGGACCTACAACATAGTTCTAAGGATAAGATCTGATGGTCAACGCTGGTAAAACTTTGGATCTGCAGTTGCAGCTTCAGGTTCAGTAGCTTCCTGCTTCACATGTGTGAGGGAGAGACCCTTTTCTGCGTAGTAGAGAGCAGACTCTTTTCTGCGCAGTATAGAGAGAGAGAGAGATGTGATTAGATGAGTGAGTGAAAATGATCAAAATTCCTCCTATATTTATACACAATGTTGATGTTTGAAAAGATGCGGTTGTTGGGCTTCTAAGCCTACATGAGTTGTAGGTCGGCTTGATAATAATTCCATAATCAAAATAAATTCATATCTCCATCAATACTTATCGGAATCGGATGATCTTTATATCAATCCTACACCTCTCAACGAGAGGAATCTAATAAAAATATTACCAGTTGTGAATAAGATGACCCACATGAAGTTTGGCCCTAGTTTCCAATTTTAACACTCCCTCTCAACTAGGGAGAACTTCATCTTCAATCCATCTGCCGGTCGCTACTATTCATCCATCAAATGAACTACCCTGTAGAGCTTGACCCTTGTCCTACTCTACTCCATTATGTTTATTCTACTTTGTCTTGTTCTGCCCTGTACTGATCTGTATTGTTTTGCTATGTTTTTGCTTTGCTCTTGCATTATTCTTTTCTGCTCTTCTTTTGTCCAAATTATGAAGAAGAAGAAATGATTGAGGATGTATCATACTGACTCAAAGTCAGTCACAGAGTATGTACCACTGGTCCTAGACCAGTCTCAACAAACCCAAAGTCAACATCATAGTGATTACAACTCCATTGATCCCAAACCAGTATCAATGGAGTGGCCTAAAGTCAGTCTGAGAGTGTGTACCACTGGTCCCATACCAGTCTCAATCGACCCGAAGTCAGTGTCATAGAATGTACCACTCCTACCACTAGTCCCAGACCAGTATCATTGATCCTAGATCAATGGAGGTCATCCTAGCATAAGGAGTATGGTAGATACAATGATGGGTCCATCAGTACTACTATGGTCCCTAACTTCATTTCCTTGCTCATTGATCAGATGAGAGGTACTTCCCATGAGTCCTAGACTGCATGGGTAGGATGTCTGGACAGAAGAACTTAATCAATCCCATCCTCACAAGAGAACACATCAATCCTGCTACAATCGCCATGGAGAAAACATCAATCTAGGCCACCATGGAGAAGACATCAATCCAGGCCTCACATGAGAACACATCAATCATACTACAGTCACCATGGAGAACACATCAATCTTGCTATAGTTGCCATGGAGAACACATCAATCCAAGCCTCACAGGAGAACACATCAATCCTGCTACATTCGCCATGGAGAAAACATCAATCCAGGCCTCATAGGAGAACACATCAATCCTGCTACAGTCACCATGGAGAACACATCAATCCAGGCCTCACAGGAGAACACATCAATCTTGTTACAGTTACCATGGAGAACACATCAATCCAGGCCTCACAGGAGAACACATCAACCCTGCTACACAAGAGAGTGAATCATCTTATCCCACAAGAGAGCAAATCATCTTGTTCCGGTGCGTACCACCAGGGGAGGGTGAGTCACCCTGTGGTCGTATGTTTCTCCAGTAAGAACCTCAAGCCCTCAGAGCTCCCAGAGCTCAATGTATGCAACATGCAGGACACTTGTACAAGGGTTTCTTGATGACTTCAAGTCCTATGGGAAATCATAGATTAGATCTTTCCTTGGGGCTTTGACAAGGTGTATCGACCTGTACGTCATCTTAATGCGGTGGAGGCTCCTTGCTCATCGACTTACCATATCCCATATGATGTCTATCTATTGGAGCAATCGACAAATACGGGATTCCTCAATAATAGAACCCCACCTCTAGTTGTTACAGAGAATCACAGTGGTATGTGTTCAAACAACTCACTGAAGAGATTCCCCAACCAGGTAGCTTCATACAAGATCATACTCATAGATATGTATCTAGTCTTGGCAGTGCTTATGGCAACCGACTTATACTTCCTGCTCATCCATTATATTGAATCAGAATCCAAAGAGAAGCAGCACTAAGAAGTGCTCCAGTGATCCTCCACACTACCTGCCCAATCAGCATTCGAATAATCATGTAGTTTCATATTTTTGGCAGTGTATCTCAATCCATGAGAGATTATGTCCTGAAGACGTCTCAGAAGATTCTTGGCACCAATCTAGTGAGGCTCAACCATATATGAGCTCACAATGTTAACTGCAAACATATGATCGGACGGAGGTTCACCAAGAACATTAACGCGAATCAGTTTTTGAAACTCAGTGGCATTTCCCCAATCTGGTCCGACATCACTACCATATAACTTCTGAAAGTTAAGATTCTTGAGGTAGTCACAGGCTTGCAGTCCACCATACCAAATCTTTCCAGAATCTTCACCACATATTTTCCTTAAGATAGGAAAATTTCCCTTGGATTCTGCCACACTTCAAGTCCTTGGTTCTTCATTTCAAATTCAGAAGCCATCTCCCTCTTAAATTTGTGAATGAGAGGGTATGCACCTGTTAGAAAGAGGTCATCCACATACAACACCAGTATGAAAGCCTTTTCATCTACAACCTTAAAGTAAAGGTTAGGATCAGTTTCACTCCTAGTGAATTCCAGCTTCATCAAGTAGCTATCCATCCTCTCATACCGTGCTCAGGGTGCTTGCTTCAACCCATAGAGAGCCTTCTTCAACTTGCATACATGAGATTTTCGATCATAAATCTCAAATCATTTAGGTTGCTCCATGTAGACCTCTTCTTTGATCGAACCATGCAAGAATGCGGTCTTGACATCCATCTAATGTAGGTTCCATCCTTGTGAAGCCGCAAGGGCCATGATCGAGCGGATGGTTGCATATCTGGAAATAGGTGCAAATATCACATCATAGTCTATACCTTCCTTCTAGGAGACACCACGAGCAACAAAACGGACCTTATACTTTTCTGTACTTCCATATGCTGCATGCTTTATCTTGTAAAGCCCTTTAGAAGTGACAATTATCTTGTCCTGGGGTCTGGGAACTACTTCCCAGAGACATTCTCCATAATAGACTCATATTCTTTGGTTATATCATCCTTCTGTACTTGATGCTTGACAAAATTTTAGAATGATGAAGGCTCATTTTGTATGATCATGGTCATGATGATCTGGTATCCCTGATACCTATTAGGTTTCTTACTTTCACGGAAGGTTCCTCGGGGTGCAGCATGTCCTTTAGCATCAACAAGTATCCCCCTAAGCCATGAAGGCGTCTTCCTAGAAGAGGAAGGCTTAGGTGGATAAATAGGATCCATGGGTTCCTCCACATTAGGCATTGCTACATCATCTACCCATAGAGACATCTTCCACAATCGTATGGTTCTTCCTTTCCGCCACACCATTCTGCTCAGGAGTATGTGGTGTAGTAGTCTCCCTCTTCATGCCAGCCTCAAATATTCCTGAGTCAACCAACTGTAATATATCGGAGGTCTTGCTTAAGCTTGAGGGGAATGGTCCCCTTTTTAGCTTTCCTTTGGCACATCTTGGACATACACCTTCTTTCTCTACTCGGAATTCAGGCATTGTTGGGAAATTTAATTGCTTAAATTGCTTTCATTAAATTATCAACCAGGGAAACTCGTAATCTTGTGATGATGCCAACAAAGTATATGCAGGAGTAGGCAACTAAATATATGTCTAACTAAATGATTTATGATTCAATATAATATGCAAGGGAAGAGGCTCCTAGTTGAGGAGGTCCTGGTTGTCCTTCCCTACAGTATTATAGGATGAAAAGTAATCATTGATTACATAAAACTAGAAACTTGAAATAAAGACAAGAGAATGAATTTAATTGTTGTTCAGATTCAAATAGAGAGAGAGACTAACTTAGTCCCTTGATTGTCCCCTCATATACTGATCCAAACTAAACTAAGATTCATTCATAAGCATAAGAAATGAAATAACTTGAAACTTAAAAGCAAAAGAATGAATTTCAATTATCATGCAAATCAAATAGAGAGAGAACCTAACTTAGACCCTTGGTTGTCCTCTCATATGCTAATAAGATTTTAATTTAAAACTCATTCATCAATCACAAACAAACCCTCAGACATCTAGGCAATTAAATGAAATAAGATCTATTATGAAATAACATGTTTCTTTGATCCTTTTAGAGTGAGCTCAATTCTCTTAAGAATAAAGTGACAAGCTATTCCATGTACTACACTAAGAAAATTTATATCTAAAACTATAGAATGGAAATTTATGTAAATTGAAGCTTTATTCTATTCCATCATAAGTTGGATACATGCTCCAAGAGTCCTCCCTTTGGAATGGAGGAGGTACTCTTATTTATACAAAAACTATGATAACAACCTCATAAATGTAGACCCACTATTCCCTCCTTTGACCCATATATTTCTCAACCAATGGTGACACATAACCCTATCCTCCATGATCTCCTCCATGAGGTCCATGATCTTCTCCATGAGGTTCATGATCTTCTCAAATTCGGATTTGAACATAGATTGCCACATAAGGATGCCTTGGAAGCTTCCTTTGTACGTACACATGTCAACAAACTCATTCTAATTTTTAGGTATAAGTATAAGCATATTATTTTCTAAGTTTTAACCATAAATCCACTTTAAAATGTTAAGAATTAATAAACTTTGGAAAAGCATAGATATAACCCAATGATGAGGTAAATGTAATGATGTGGAAGTGGAATGGAGGTGACATGAAGGTAATATGGAAGTAATGTGAAGGTATTGGTGAATAATGGAGTGAGAATAAGGACTATTTTGAGGCCCAACAGGCATCCCTGTTAACATATGTCTTACATCGGGTAGATCTTTGTAATGAAGGTGGGCAAACCTCCAATGTCAAAGTTGAGACTAAAGAGATGTGTCATAAGAGATGACACCTACCTGACTTTCATCGACCTAATGTAATGAATCAACATGAAACCCAAGAGTAAAGGCATCTTTCACATTATTTTTTGATACACGTACCTTGTCGTCGCTGAAGGTTACCTTGTAGCCTTTGTCTTCCATTGTCGAGAAGGACACCAGGTTCTTTTTGAAGTCAGGTACATATAATACATCCTGTAAGTGGATCATATTACCTGGAATTTCTAGCCTTCTTGAATGGTTGTCCTCTTCCTTGATTTCCAGCATTCCTTTTACCTTTGCTATTGAATTTTCCATCCCTTTGATTTCCATGAGAGGGATTTTGATCATCGTCCTGGTGTGAGTCCTTACTATCAGGGAACTCCCTTGCATAGTGACTTGCTTTATCGCAAATGTAACATCGTCCTTTTCTTCCACCCTTAGGTCTAGCCTTCCTTTAGGCAAGGGCATTTCTTGCTCTTCTACCCTTGTTTCTTCTTGAATGCATCTAGCCATTAATTCCTTGAAACCAAGAATTACTTTATTGTTTAGAAGAGTAGTCCTGAACATGTACCATTCAGATGGTAGCCATCCAAGAGTCGTGAGTGCCATTTCTCTATCAGTAATAGTCTCCCCAATAGGTAGGAGATTGTTCTTGATCTTGGTGATTCTTAAGAAGTATGATTGCATACTCTCATCTTTACCCTTCTTGATTTACCTTAGCTTATTTCTAAGAAACAAAACTTGATTTGCATCATTAAATTTAAATTAACTCACCAGTCTATCGTAGATTCTCTTAGAGGTGTCCAGTTCAGAGATGTACGCCACCAAGTGCTTGTCGATAGAGTCCTGGATGATCTTCTTTGTTTTGACTTCTTCGTTTTTCCATTTGTTCCAGGTAGCAACAGATGCATTTGATGGAGGCTCAAAAATGTTGCCTCTTACATGGTCCAACACTCCTTGATCTTCTAGGGTTAGATTGATAGACATCTTCCATCCATGATAGTCATTTTTCTAACGGAGCTTGTCTTCGGTAGGAAAGAGTGTTGAGGGCCCCATAGTTATTTTAGGATAGCCTTTCCAATCTTCTCTTTAGTGATTTCTCTTGCTCTTCCTCTTGCTTAGGATTTGTCTTGACCTTAGCTCTGATACCATGTTAAGTTATGGTATGTTCTATGCTTATAACAATTTACTTCTTTTTCTTATTATATTCCACATATCAGCAATCACATGTACATAAAGTAAATTGTAGATAGAACATTAAACAATCAACAGAAAACAAGCCAAGACAAGAGACACAAGATGTGGCGGCTAGCCAGGGACAAACCCCACAATGTGTGGGGAAACCATTTGATAAAATATTCTTTCATCTTCAATAATTCAACAGAGAGAAATAGTACAATAAATCTGATTTATATCAGCGGTAGAAAACCCTAGATTAGCAGCATCGGCATTAGCGACTTCATCATCAAACTAGGGCAAACGATATCTCACAAACCGATCGTCAGATAGGCTTGATTCCATAACCGAAAGTTGCGGCTTTCAGAGGAGGTTCAAAATAACCTACAACGTAGTTCAGATGAGGAGATATTCTGGTCCACGAAGGTCAAACTTTACTTCTGCAGTTGCAGCTTCAGTTTCAGTAGCTTTCTTCAAACTAGGGCAGTTGATATCTTGCAAACCATCCGTCGGATTCACTTGATTCCACCACCAAAAGCTGCGGATTTTAGAGGAGGTTTAGATGAACCTACAATGTAGTTCAGATGAGGATATCTTCTGGTCCACGTAGGTTAAACTTTACTTCTGCAGTTGCAGCTTCAGTTTCAGCAGCTTCCTTCAAACTAGGGCAGTCAATATCTCTCAAACCGTTCGTCGAATTGACTTCATTCCACCACCAAAAGTTGCAACTTTTAGAGGAGATCCAGATGGACCTACAACACAGTTCTAAGGAGGAGATATGATGGTCAATTCTGGTCAAACTTTGTATCTGCAGTTGCAGCTTCAGGTTCAGCAGCTTCTAGCTTCGCATGTGTGAGGGAGAGACCCTTTTCTGGCAGTAGAGAACAGACTCTTTTTTGCACAGTAGAGAGAGAGAGATGTGATCAGATGAGTGAATGAAAATGAGGAAAAGTCCTCCTATATTTATACACAACGTTGATGTTTTAATAGATGCAATTTTTGGGCTTCTGAGCCTACATGAGTTGTAGGTCAGCTTGATAATAATTCCATAATCAAAATAAATTCATATCTCCATGAATACCTATCGGAATCAGATGATATTTATATCAATCCTACACCTCTTGATTAGAGGAATCTAATAAAATTATTATCAGCCACGAATAAGATGACCCACATGAAGTTTGGCCCTAGTTTCCAATTTTAACTTTCTTTTACTAAGAGGATCTTAGCTTCAATACTTTCATACTAACTGGATCTATCTCTGAGTTTCTTGATTTTTGTGCTCCTTTCATTTACTTCATTTCTTATTGATGTTACTTCATCTTGTAGCTTCTAACATTGATCTTCCTTTTCCTTGAATTGCTTCCTTCGCTTGTTTCCTTCCTCTAATTGAGCTTTTAGTTTGGTAGCTTCTTCTTTGGAGGCACATTCCCTTTTTTCCAATAGATCTTGTTGATTTCTAATTTTGTCTATAAGCCTTCTAAATTATACCTCTATTTGATATCTTCCTTTCTCACCCATAAGAGCAAATTCATTTGTTTCACTATCACTTTCATCATCTTCAAATGGATGGAGAAATGTATCACAATAAGATAACAAATTCATACCTAATAGTTCTTTTGCTTCTTCATCTGCATTCTGAGGTGATTCTAAATTTGAAGTGTTTCTTCCACATATTCCCCAGTCAATTCTCCCACTTTCATAGTCCTTTGAGATGTCTTCTTCTTCTGAAGTGCTCTCTTCTTTAGCTTCTTTCCCATTTTTCTACGGATCTCCTTCAAACGATCAAGCTTCTACCAAAGGACCTTCTCTGATACCAATTGTTGGAAATAATACAAAGAGGGCGGGGGGGGGAATCAGTATTAGCAAATCAATAAATTTTTCATTTCCGTACTTAGATTCATATACGCTACTTCAGTTAAGGGAAATCGCATGTACACGCAACTGTGTCTAATGCAACTAGCGTATATCAAGTAAACTTATGATTCAGTTAATCCATTAAATGATGATATTTAATCAGTGCATCAGAACTTCATTAACCATTTGAACAGTAAACAGGTGTAGTAAAATAGAACAAATCATCACACATAAGAAGTACACATGAACACCATGATGTAAGGTGGAAACTCAATGTGGGTGAAAACCACCTGCTGCAATTTGTCTCTATCTTCTTTTAATAAGAAACTTCTTTTTACAATATTTCTGTATTGGTGTAGTCCTATACCAGTACGCAGGCTTCTACCTGTAGAAGGCTACAACCTTCTTTCTTCCTCCAAGTACCACGTTTCATAAATTTTTAGACTGGATACTCATGGAACACAACATCATAACCTGAAGACCACGTTTCATCCAATTTTCATACTGAACCCATCAACAACATTGAAGCTCAAATTCTGAAATCACCACTGTAATACAACTATTGCATTACCCATTCATTGAATACTCAATCATTACTCTCTGAATCACCCAACAACTAAATCACTGAAATCCTCTCATTAGAACACAATCACCAGAACACGGAGCAGAACCCAGAACTATGCAACAATATTCAGAGTCAACCGCATCACCGAAAACCATGCATCAGAGTGCATACGCTACTTGGAAGAGCTAGACCAACGTGTATATGCAACTTCGCCAAAACTAACCAGCGTATATGTCATCACATACTTACTTATAACTTCACTCCACTTCCTGATTTCAGACATACCCAGATCAATACTTACAAAAGGATAATATGTGTGTTAGAAACTAGATCTAGTCCATTAGATCACATAAAGATAAGTCATTATGATCCCGATCCATTATTAAATCTCTTCCATCAATACTGAAGCTAATCACAATCAACCAATCTAAATATGCAGAATACTGTTACCAGTAAACAGTCACTAGAACTCAGACTTTGCATCAACAACTAGAACCACTTGTTACTTCAAACATCATAGTTCATATGGTATATGCTACTTAGATTTTCCTAAAATGTGTGTATACGCACTTTTATCAAAGTCAACCAGCGTATACATCTGTAAATATTCATTCATAATTTCGCAGCTACTCCAGACTTTAGTTATACCCAGATCATAATATTTACACAACATCACATGCGTCAGTATATAGATCTAGAGTAAGCATGATCAACCATGTAGAGATGGTTCATTCTAAGCCATAAGATCATGATCCATCATTAGATCTTGTCTTCCATCACCTGCTGAGATTCCTCCTTGGCTCAGATCAAGAAAAGCATCATAAACCCATAACTTGCATACTATATCTCACACTACATTAGATATTCGAGACTTTCTGAGTTATTATGCCTAATGATGTTCTCTTCCTTTTATAGTCTTAGGCCTTACTCAATGTTGTTGGGAAAAGTATCCCATACGGAATGACCCTATCCCACTCTAAGGGTGATAGTACCTCAGCAACAATCAAAGCAAAGCTATTCGAGATTACTTCTTTATGAAATGTAAGAGAGAGGAGGAAGAGATCCACTAACCGATGTCTTCCGCTAATGATTGATCCAATCTTCTCTCTTTACTGCTTGCTCCCAGCTCCTTGCTCTTTCACTGGCCCAGCTACACCAAGATCCTGCAAAATAACAAGAGAGGGAAACTACAAGAAGCATACATTCATAATTGATTCAAGGATTAGAATAAATCAAATACACAAGTATAACAACACATCATTGAGACACATGCATATAGAAGAACCTCAAATGCTTTATTAATGGAAGAAGTAAAGTTCAGGAAGTGATACAACCATAAAAGGCCCAATCCAGCATCACCTCCTAGCATAAAGAAATCTCCTCTTCACCTCCTTCAAAGCAAATCACCCAATAGTTCTATACTCAAACCAACAGCACTTCCTTACATTCACAAGATTCCAGCCCCCCTAGACCTCATGAGAGAGCTCTATATATAGGAGTTTTGGAGAAAGGATGAGTCAGCTTGTAGCTGGCATGAAGCTGACTAGTGTCCTCTCCCACTTTAGTTATTCTTCAGTTCTTGAGTCCACTTGGAGGTTCTTGCTTCCACTTGGAGATCTAGACCCTCTTACTCATCACCAGTCGAATTCTCTGATCCAAGTGTCATTTTGGAAGCTTCCTGGGCATTGACACCTTGAGGAATGACTGTGCCACTTGGCCAAACTCACCCAGCATAGGTAGCCTTCTTTGCAGTTGACATTCAGCGCAGGTACACAGTGGAGCAGTTGACATTCAGCGCAGATGCTCAGTGGAGCAGTTGACATGATCCAGAATTAGCTTGTTTTTGAGTGTTTTTAGGTGGAGAACTGATATTCAATGTTGTGGTTTGCTGACCTTGTTCCTCTAGGGGTAGGAACAACATGTTTAGGGACTTTGGATCCTTTAGATTATTGACATTTCATGCTTCATGCTGTAAGGCACAAAAATGTCTATAACAGTTGCCCCCTAAAGTATGAGGTCGTTTATCGGGTGAAATGCTTTATCAGGAGGATCCGAAGTTCATTCAATCGTTGAGAGGTGACCTGTAATAAAATACAATACAATACATTATTTTTCATTATGCTTTCATGATCTAGCTGAGGCGGGCATTCCCATGCTCAGCTTTATAAATTCATTTTGGTACATAGAACAAACGATCGTATGATGATAGACTGATAATTCTCTGCTGAAATTATCATCCTTTGAGTAGGATGATCATCTGCTGCAATGATGTACATGTCAAATGCCTTTATATTTCCTGAATATATATCGCAGCCCGGATGGATGAAACTAGATCCGGGGTCTTCAAACTCGTTCGATCTTCACTCTAAGTACAATTCGATCCATGTTAGAATTGCGCTGAAGTCAAACATGGAAAGACATCGCTTGATTACCGGTCAATGATGTAAATCGTTAACAAGTGCGAGAGGAATCACCGATAATGATAATGACCCTCAAGGTACTGCAGCACAATTCAGGTGGTGTGAATAAAGGCCTTGGCGTCGAACACCACGCAAAATCTTCTGGTCGAAGGTCATTGATGTATACCTGTCGCCGGAAGTGAGAAACTTGCCATTGAGGCATGCAAGCTTCAAAGTACTGAGGGGGTTGTTCCTAGATCAACTTCTTGGATAATGAGCTGAAGTAGACAAGAAGCGATCTGTCAAAGGAGGGCCTTAATGAATCCCACATCAGTGACACGGAACGGAGCTAATGATTTTAGTGGAGGTGAAAACAATCTGTGACATATGATTCAGGGTGGTGATCTTGGATGGATGAAGGATAATGTATGGCAGTGGATGGGACATGGTTGACTCTTTCTGAACAACATCTCTTGAACATAAAATGACACTGATGTGATGGATCGATAGCATTACCCCAAATGTGGATGGTTTGGCGAGACCATGGTGATGAGACCAGTGAATGAAACAACCCAACACGATGTGATACGGAGGAAAAGTGTCATGTTCAAGAGCGACTTGCTACCATTAAAGCTTTTTAGGTTCTCCCAATTTTTCCCCAGTCATTTCTGACCAGTACCTCTTTATTTTTGTCAAGCTTGAGGAGGATAACATATGCTTGTTCTATAACCTGCCCTTCGGGCAAGCCCATCGCTATGTTTTAACGAGCCTAGCGATAGGGAAACTCGTTCTCGTCTAAAGACAAGTTTGTCGCTATTTAATCATTTTAACGAGTCTAACGACAAGGAAAACTCGGTCCTTTTCATTTTTAGAGAGTCTGAAAAGATACAGAAAGTTAACTCCAAAATTCATTTTTCGTCATATAATCCCTTAAGTCCGAAAAAGTATAAAACAATACAGAAGGGATGAATTTTCGATAACTTTAACGAGCCGAATAAAACAAGCGCTCGACCTTTTTGTGCAATAATCCCTCAAGTCCAAAAAGATTAAAATCTAGAGGAGGGATAGCTCTTCCTGTCCTTTTAACGAGCTGGAAGGCCAAAACTCGGCAAACTTTTCATATTTTACGAGTCAGATGAAAAGAGCTCAAAGAAGACTCATCTTTTGAGGAACGAGTGATGAACAGGGATAGCAGCAGATTCCAGGTACAGGTTGGAATTTTCCAATCACGACAGTGTCACAAGGATGGCTAGGTGAAATCACTCTTCGCAGCTGTTCCTCAAAATGGGTAAACAATCATATGGAGGTGAACGATCGGCCAAATGGAATGGAGGTGGCAGGTGCAAAACACGACCAAGGCTTTTTATGGCTGATAAATTTACGATCACAGTGGTTATTTACCAGTACTCGGTTCATTTTTTAAAGAGCTTGAATACGCCAAAACACTGCTCAATCTTATGTTTATTTTCTAACGAGCATGAACTATGTGCTAAAACTGCTCGGATCTTGCGTTTATTTTTTAACGAGCATGAACTTTATGCTAAAACTGCTCGATTATATGGTCAAATTTTGATTTTTTATCATTACTAGCTTTTCTCTTTTCAAGGATAGTACTGCACTCTCAATTGCTCTCATTTACCATTTCATTTGCATTTGGTTTGTTGGAGCTCTGGAGGTGCCTCTTCCCCCTTGATTTTCACCAGCTGATTCCGGGAGATTCTGCGGACGATTTTCGGCGCCGTCTGGACCAGGTAGGAGCTAAACTCTAGCTCTTTCTTTTCATGGTTTCATTTTCCAGTTTTATGCCTGTTTTTCAGTCTTTCTAGGCCTCAGGGGTTTTGCCAGGGCACCCTAACTTTAGCGCAGGTTCCCCATTCGAAACCTGCGGTGAATGTCAAGCTGCCTTAAGGCAGCTTGACCTTCAGCGCAGGTGGGACACTTTCTGCCTGCGCTGGGCTTAGAAAACTGAGTTTCCAGCTCATTTTTCGATGAATTTTCGCCAGTTTTTCATCAAAATCAGGAACTTACTCCTCTTGTTTTCTTTGCAGAGAACTTTGAACAAAATGTCCCTTACATGGCGAGAACGAGAACATGAAGAGGAGGACATGATTGCCCTCCATGACCCGGTCACGGTGAACGCGTTGCGGAACTGTGGCCTGCTGAAGTTTTTCCGTATCTCTAGCATGAGAGAACAGATTACTTTGCTGCAGTATATGCTTGATGCTTGGGATCCTGTTAACCAAGTATTCCAGATTAGGGGAAAGTCCATCCCCTTGACCATAGAGGACATGTACTTCTTGACTGGGTTGTCAAGACGAGGTGCCCCCATTTCCTTGTCAGGTACGGCCCGGGGGACCGATTCCACCAGAGATTATGTCCGCCAGTATTGCAACGAAGGTTCTCAGTCGAGCAGAGACGGCAAGATTGTTATCCGTGAGATTACTGACAGGTCTCTCAGATCCATTCTGTATACCATTGGTAGGATGGCCGGTAGCGCAGCTCTACATGTTGCCAACAGATCTTATATGCAGCACGCCTTGGAGTGTCTCCAACCGAAAGTATTCAACTGGTGTGATGCAGTACTTGTTCAGATGAAAAGTCAATTGACCAAGGTAAAGGACGGGAAGCTGAAGAACTTTGGATTCTGACTGCCTTCGCCTTGGAGAAAATCCCACTGATGCAGCCTCAGTACATCATTCTCGACTTGCCTTCTCCGACCGAGCCACGCATGCAGAGGTGGGTTGATCACATGTCTAGGCATGCTGGTCAACCTCATATTACTTTTACTGAGGCCTTCTTTAGGTGGTTCGAGCGCCAGGAGATGGTCTTCTCCGAGTATCCATATGTGGGTATGGATTTCCGGGGTGATCCGGATTTGGTGTTACCGGATGGCGAATAGTGGGGCGCTATTGGTAAGCTCTTTGACCATATCACTGTTTACTGTTCTTATTCATAATGTTGCTGTGCTTTATTATATCAAGACTTTTAATCATACTCTTGTGTGCATGCAGATGTTGGTCCTGTTCGTCCAGCAGTTCGTCCGAGACCGCCAGTTGCTGCCCCGGCAGTGGAGCCTGCTAGGAGAGCTATCCTCCGCGACCTTAACGATACTGAGACCCTTACAGCTGTGCAGGAGCAGGTTGAGAGCCTTACTCTCGGCATTCCCGATGTGATGATTGATGAGTTACCTTTACAGCTGCAGCGACACACTACTGGTGTGCCTAGAGGATGGACTCGTCTCTTGCGCATGATTGCATAGGCCGTGACGTGCTATCATGAGCACCACTAGGCTAGGGTGCCCCCTAGCATCTTTTGAGTTTGAGGTCATATGACCAATTTTGTCTTGGTTACAGAACATTATGTATGAACTTATATAAACAGCTTATATATATATTGATTTTCGAGTTTTATTCTGATTGAGTTATATGATCCATATGTACAATGATGTATCCTTTTTATAAATGTTGCAAATGTCTATCTAACACATAGTTTGCTAATGAGTCAGTTAATGTGTTTAATTTTCTGGAAATATGTTGATATTAATTGAACCAAATCGTCTTTCCAAGATCTTAACCCTTAGGAACATGCGATAAATAGCTGGATTGCGAACAGAATATATACCATTGAGTTGTAGTATTACGAGATGTGAGTCTAGCCTGACAATTAGTTGGCGTATGCCACGCGTGATGGCATCAGAGAGTAGTTCTATCAACGCGCTATACTCAGCGATGTTATTCGTTGATTTCCCAATACATACACCTCTGAAACTTACTAACTCGCCGCTTGGATAAAAAATGGCCGAGGCTGCGGAGGATAGGTTCCGCGAACTACGACTCGCTCCGTCGGCATATCCAACACATGTCTCCAGAAGGTTCGACATCTGCAACAAATGGAAAAAGTCGATCACTCGACCCAAACAAATACTTTAGCGAAAACAAAATACAACAAAAGCATTCAGGTTACTATTTAAGCATAGTAACGCTTGAGGTACAGCCTATTGCGGGGCTGCGCCAGTGGAATTCCGTCGTAATCCATTAACTCGTAGGCTCCTTTTGCTAACACCCTTTTAACAATATAGGGGCCCATCCATAAGGATTTGAATTTACCTGCTCCCAATTTTATCGGATTCTTGGTCATAAAGCAAGACCAAATCACCTTCTGAGAAGACACGGGGTTTGACACTTTTGTCGAACTGAGCCTTGACTCGTTTCTTATGGGCTTCGTTAGCTAAAGCGGCATCACGACGGGTTTCATCCAATTGGATTAATTCCAAGAAATGAGCCTCCTGTTCTGAGGTTCCGGGGAGAAGATCGATTGCTAGTATAAGCGACGAAATTTCGCACTGGATTGGCAAGACTGCTTCCAGGCCATACACCAGTTGAAAAGGTGTGAACCCGGTTGCGTTGTTTACCGACATTCGGTAAGCCCACAAGGATGAGTACAGGACTAGGTGCCACCTTCTTTTATGAACCCCGATCATCCTTTGCAACATACGCTTCAGGACCTTGTTGATTGCTTCAACTTGTCCGTTGGCTTGCGGATAGTACGGGGTAGAGCTGTCGTGAGATAGCTCTAGCTTGGCAGCTAATTCGACCATCATGTGATTGCAAAAATCTGACCCATGATCTGTAACTATAGCCTGTGGTACGCTGAACCTGGCGACTACATGATTGAAAAAGAAAAGGGCAGCTTTTTCACCAGTGTTATCCAATGTAGGCATCGCCTCGGCCCATTTGGTAAAATAGTCAACAGCGACTATAATATACCCATGCCCCGCGGTTGAGGTGGGGTTACATTGCATGAAATCGATGCCCTAGTTGGCGAAGGGCCCAATAGCAACTATCGGCTGTAAAGGTGCGGGTGGTCGTCTGGTTTTGCTATCAAAAATTTGACAAGCATGGCAACTTCTGACTGTAGTTATGCAATCTTTGAACATGGTTGGCCAGAAGTATCCTGCTCGTAAGATTTTTTGTGTTGTTGCATATCCATATTGATGCCCTCCACACGTGCCTGAATGACATTCATCCAGGGCTTTTTCGGCCTCCTCATGGGTAAGGCACCTCCTCAGAACTGTATCGATACCACGACGGTAAAGTGTATCACCGACGATCATGTAGTCTTTTGCTTGGTATCGTATACGTTTTTGTTCAGAGCGAGAGGTGTTTGGCCTGAATTTTTGGGTTTGGAGATAAACTATGATATCTCCATACCACTCATCGCTTACAGATATAAGAAACAGACTTTCGTCCACGATTGACTCTTCTGATGTTTCATCGTTGGACGATGATGGGAGATCGTACAATAATTCTGCGAAAACTAGAGCTTTCTTTGATTTGGATTTTACAAATTCCAGATCAAACTCTTGAAGGATCGCTATCCATTTTCAATATTTGCCCCCCAGCAATTGTCGCGACAGTATATAAGTCATGGGGTTGCAATCTGACAAGATGGTAGTTTTCCGAAAGAGGACATAATGTCGAAACCTTTGAATCGCTTGAACAGCTGCAAGCGCTAGTTTTTCCACATAAGAATATTTTCTTTCTGTATCGTTTAAGTTTTTACTTAAATAATAGATAGGATGTTCAATTCCATCGACTTCTTGAGCTAAAACCATTGCAATGGTCGTATCCACTGCAGCCAGATACAGGTTAAAATCTCTTTGATAGTCTGGGGCATACATTAATGATGCTTTTACTAGACAATCTTTCAGAGCATCAAAGGAAGCTTGCGCCACCTGGTCCCAGACAAAAGGTACATCCTTTTTCAAAAGACGAGTATAACCCTTAGCAAGTTCTGCGTAATTTGGAATGAACCTCCTCAGAAAGTTCGCTTTCCCTTAGAGTTTCTGAATCTGAAGCAATTTTGAAGGTGGAGGCAAATTAATGATTGCCTGAACCTTGCAGGGGTCGAGACGAATCCCATCCTTAGAGACTACAAAGCCAAGTAAACGACCAGAACCGACGCAAAACACACATTTGTGTGGATTGAGTCTTATCTTGTAGTGTCGGCAACGTAGAAATATCGCTCTTAAATGCTGCGGATGATCAGTCCGCTTTCGCGAATGAGCCGGAAGATCGTTGAGATAAGGTTGAAAAATGTTCTTGATGTCATGGAGGGCATAATTCATTGCCCTCTGAAACGTCGCCCCTGCGTTCTTTAAACCAAAGGGTAATTTTCGATAAGTGAATGTGCCCCATGGACAAATAAATGCAGTCTTTGACTGGTCTTGTGGGCGGATATTTATTTGATTATACCCGGAAAATCCATCCATAAATGAAAAGATTTCACATCTGGCGCATTCATCAATTATTTGGTCGATGAAGGGTGTAGGGTAGTTGTCCTTCGGACAAGCTTGGTTTACATCCCTATAATCGACACACACTCTAATCGTCCCTTGTTTTTTCATAACAGGGACAATATTCGATACCCAATCGGTTAGAGGAACCGGGTAGATGAATCCAACATGAAGAAGTTTTTCAACTTCTGCCTTAATGGCAGCGGCTTTCTTGGGGTGCACCTGCCGAAGCCATTGTCTTACTGGTTTGACATCAGGATGCATTTTAATTTCATGCTCAACGATACTCGAGTCTATGCCTGGCATTTCATCATATGACCAAGCAAAGACATCTCTGAATTCGCGAAAAAGAGCATTATATATTTCTAGTTCTGAAGGGGAACAACCTTTGCCGACATAAATATTCTCTACAACATCTGTTTTAGTCGAGATATTTATGGCTATAGTCTCTTCAATATTGGATAGGTTTCGCTCAGAATCCACCGTGTTTACAGTATTTGTTAGGAATTCAAAAACTGAAGGGTGATAAAGGTCACTTTGAGTATCTTCTTCATATTCCGGAAGAAGGGAACGATGGTGGTGATCATTCCATGGTGCCCCTTCAATCAACATTGATTGTAAGATTCCTTCGTCAATCCCATGTACTTTCGACCAAGGATCTAATGGGGTTCCATATTCTCTAGACCTATCTACCCAAACGCTTGACGAGCGTTGATTTGGGTTCGCCTCCCATGCTTGAAACATTGATTGCTACAATATTTTTAAAGGGCTTGGGGGCAAAACCATTGAACGATCCATGTCGACCTTCGTGGAAGATATCATGTTGCAGGTTGCTACAAACGGTACATTTCCTATGTAAATAGGAGGTGGTAGTGCGAAAGTTCCCATCAATGTGGGGTCTTTCAATAATCCTACTCCGATATCTTGAATTGAATGGTTGCTCTCATGGATCATGGGAATGCTTCCTGTAACTTGTGAACCATTAGGGAGGAAGTTCTGTTGATCAACGACCGTAATCCCTCCTTAAAACGGGAATGCGATCTTCCTAAAGTAAGTCGACACAACAGTTGCCATGGCATAAATCCATGGTCTACCCAGTAGGATGTTATAGTCAAGATTTCCATCAATGACTTCAACATCAATTTCTATTGTTTTTCCTCCTAGTTCAATCTTTCAGTTATTAAGGATCCCATACGGGGTATAAGTCCTTCCGTCGAAAGCTTTTAATGTCGTCGAAGATCGCGACAAGGTTGGAGATCCTAAAGTTTTCCAGCAACTCATCGACATAATACATGTTGATGCTCCCTCATCAATAATCGTTCTGTGAACAGTTTTGTTAAGGGCTTTCACTTGAATAAGGAAAGCTAGTTGAGTTGGCAACTGAGGATCATATCCTTTGTGATCAAAGGATACAAGATTGGAATCCTTAGGATCAAACCCACCAATTGTTGATAACAATGCCTGCCTTTGGGATGGACAATTTTGTAATACCTCAAGAGTCGACATAGCGGATGGCGATTGGGCCAAATCTTCCACTATATTATAATGTTGCGCCCCTCTGGCGCGAGGATTAAATGTCGACTTGTGTACTACACCCTTTGGCGGTTTTATTGTTAATTCAGGAATGATGGGTGGTACAACTTCTGTCAAAGTTGTCGTCGAACTACTTGGTTGATCTTTACCTTTTTCGTTCGACAGCTGAGGATTCCCGTAATCTTTGTTCCTTGTTGAAATCAAAGCATCATTCTGCTGTTTTGAAACCGACAACATAAGTACTTGCGACGGGGAAGCATTTCCACTATCAACCAGATTTTGACCTGGGTTGGGAAATGGATTAGTTAACACAGCTGAGGTTTGGGAACTTTTAAAGAACCTCTTTAACTCAGCTTTGAATGGGCAATTCTTTGTGTTATGATCTTTATCATCACATATTAGACATGGATACTTTTGTTTCCCTTTCCCAGGAGGGTTTGAAGAATTTTTCCCAGGGGATGACTCACCCTGTTTCTTCTTCTTCCCTTTGTTTTGCTTTTTCTTGCTTCCTGGTTGATTGGTTTCTTTTCCCTTATCTGCTGATACGACATTTACTTCCGAAGCAAGAATTTCTTCTTTTGCATTTTGATCCGAATTCTTACGGACTTTCTTTGACGAAGCCTTTATCGATTTCGCGTTTACTGTGCCAATCACGCCATCACCGGCATGAGAGTCACTAATGGATTTAGGAGGATGAGGAATTGAAAATTCCAGTCTAGGGGCGTCAGGTATTTTGTCGTAGAGCGTGCCGGACTGAGTATAAACTAAGTCCAAATACTGTGCACGAGCGATAACTTGCTCTTCTGTTACGACTCCCCCCTTGGCCACATCTTCCGTAATAGCAGGAAGTAACGACTTTATAAACCATTCAGCTAATAGCTAATCGGGAACGTATGTTTTCACCATCCTACGACGATGACGCCACTCATGTATATGATCAGATATATGGGTGGCAGTTGTCTGCTTGAAGTTGTTTAATATTTCTGTTCCTGTTTCATACCTTATCGGTAATTGAAAATGGGTTAAGAAAGTCGTGGCTAGGGAACTAAAATTGTCGAAAGAGGCTCTTGGCAATTCAATATACCATTTAGCCACTGGACCTGTCAATGTGCTCTGAAAAAGGCGAAGTCTTATCGAATCGTCGTTTAGGGTGTTCGACGAACACCACAGATGAAAAGTCATCACGTGATTCAATGGGTCTTCACCTGGATTTCCATTGAATTTAGGAATTTCAGATGGAAGTTTATGAGGAATCGTTGGCGACCAAGGGGCATAAGCAATTGGATCGTTGGTTAACTGATGTAAATCGGGTAACTCTAAAGTTGCCACGAATGGTAACTGTTGATTCAGGTTAGGCGAAGCGTAACCGGGGTACGATGGAATTTCTTGAGCAGTGGGCCTTTGCATACCAGCACAATGTAATTGATGTTGGTATGACTGATACGGTTGGTGGACTTGACCACTGTAAAGTGGTTGGTTTTGACCGTTTTGGATATACAGTTGTCCACTGTTCGCAAAAATCTGCTGCTCAGAACCTTGGTACACTTGCTGGAATTGTGGTTGTTGGTATTGTACCAGCCATGGTTGTGAAGCCATGTTTTGTTGTGCTATGCTAACTGTTGGACCAAGGTGTGGGGTAATTGTACCCGTTTGGACCTGTGTCGCCCCACCAGTTGGCGATTGTGGTTGTGACCCATGGTCAAGGGGCTGTTGCATTACAACCTGAGATATCTGAGGTTGGCATGCAACAGGCATTGCTTGAACTTGTGACATTGTTACAATAGCCGGTGTGGTTGGGATGTTCGTCATAGGTACACACTGTTGCATAGAATATACAACCCTTGGTTGTTGAGGTAGCATAGGTACCCAACTACTTGATGCAATTCCAGTATAACCTGAATATTGTTGTGAACTCACGTATGGGTACCCTCCCGGAGGGGGTAATGAAAGGGCATACTGCCCCCCATACGGTAGCAATCTGGAACTCAAGGGGATTGATTGTCCTTGGGACTGGATTGCCCAAACTGACCTCCAAATGGATCAATTTGGCGAGTCTCAACATAAGAGTTGCCGGGTATTACTCCGGACGAACAAACAGGAAAAGACCATACTGTCGAAATAGTCCCTTGGTGGACTCCTTCTAGCTGTTGTGAGCTAGTCGGGACAGCTGGTATGCCGGCAAACATTGTCGGAGTGACGACAGGGGCTTCTGCTGTCGCTGTGTCATTTGACATAGTCCTAGATGATGACAGTTGTTCAGACATTTTAAGTCTATCCAATAGATTTCCTAGCGATTCTACAGGAACCTCCACTTGTGGTGGATTAACTTCTGATGAAGGAAATAGAGTGACCCCGACTCCAAAATGGGTTGGAGTACTTGCTTGCGGATCCTCTGCAATTTCCTCTATCGCAATCAAACCCGGTGGAAGAGGAAGACCATCAGGTCCGTAAAATATTTCTGGTGCCGAAGAAGTGGTTGTTTCGACAGCGACAGTTGTTTGAGGAACAAAACTCTCTGGAACGGTTACAGATGGAAGTGGTTCAGTTATACAAGTATTTGCCCCCAGACTAGGATCAGTATTACTGTCCTTCTGTGGCTGTTGAACTTCTTCTATAGAGGCAGGGTTTCCAGAAATGTTTGGAGTAACCGGAACCTCAGATGTAGTTGGAACACTTGTTCTAACTTTTATAGGAGATTTTGAACCGGTTAAACGAGTTCGCTTTGTCCGTACTATTTTCGATTCCGGAGACAAAGACGGTTGACTCGTAAGCCTCCGTGAACGACGGGGTTTCAATTGAATTTCTTTCGCGATTGCGGATTACTCGATCAACCAAAATACTAAAAGGGGAAATTTGTGTTTCCGAATTGAATGAATTTTATTAGACGCTTTTAGACACAACTTGCTTTTTCACTTTTTAAGAGTCGAGAAAAAGCTAAAGATGACTCTAGTCTCCTTCGATGTTTTAACGAGCCCGAAGTGACAAATGCTCGGATGGGCTTTTTCAGTTATAGAGTTTGAAAAAGGCCAAAAGAAACTGCTCTGGAGATCTAGGCAGAGGGTGTGCCAAACCTTTCGCAAAACCACAGAATACGTTTTACGGTACGAGTGGTCGATCTTCGTGAATGCTGTGTTCACTGCATTGCGATCAGTAGGGCGGCCGACAGGGCTTCCTATGGATAAAGGATTTTTTCCTATAGGGGTCTCCCAATATATACGCGACGGTACGTGGGAGCACAATCCGTATTAATGCCACCGACTCTCAGGAGGAATCACCCACCTTCTTCGAGATCGACAGTCACTATGTTTAACGACGCCGGAACACGTCTCTACCTTAGACCTCTATGTGTTTGCGTTATGTTTCAAAGCGTTGTTAGGTTCATTCGATATATTTTAAGTTGATCTTTTTAAAGTTTGCCTTTCAAGGTTCACCACGAGATGTATGATACAAATTCCTAAATGCAGTCTAAGATGAGAAGCAAGCTTTTTCAATCTTTTCGACTTATGAAAATCTTAACTACTGAGGGAAAAGAAAGACATCATCTTTTCACACAGATCAAAGAGCATACACTAATGCACTTTTCCCTAAATCAACATACAAACTTATCAAATGCAAAATGCACAATGCAGGTATTTCTTTTCTCTTTCTTAATGTTGATGTATTACAAAAAGAAAGTTGTTGTATAATTCTGAATTCAATTTCAAGTGAAAGCAAACAAGCTTGTCCAAAATCAAAAGACACCTTAAGATTTACTTGTTTCGACACTAGAAATATATAAATTCAAACCATATGACGAAAGCAAAAGCTCAATCAGCTATGAACAACAAATAAACTAACTCTTAAGATCAAAACGACACTTATCACAGGTCTAGATCTAAGAGGCCACAGCAAGACTAGTTCACTTTTCGTTATGGGAAACTGCAAATGATATAAGAAATACACAAAGAACAAATACAGTTTCTTTATACGACCGAGGCGGAATAGTGGCAAGGAAAGTTGGTTTCAGATAGGTACATTGACTGATAACAGGCTGCAAAAACAAGGATGAAAACAAGGCAATAAACAGCAGGGAACCCCAGTAGCACAATGCAAAACTGGTTCAGCACAGGTGGTACATTGTCAGTTTGACATTCAGCGCAGGTAGCCCCTTCGGGATCTGCGCTGAAATGCAGACTGCCTTCACAGTGCTTGCACTGAAGAGATAAACTTTCGTTTTTTCTCAGTTTCTGGGTCACATATTGCTCAAAAATTCACAGTTTTTGGCCAAATCAGAAGCTATCAATCAAGTACACACTAAGGGATGAAAAGGAGGATGAAAAGCTATCACTAAGAGCTATTTAGAGTCCTTGTGGATCAGCTCTTCAAATCATAAACATGCTCAGAAACTGAGCTAGAGTAGCTGCCCTCTACTTTGCATTTGAAAGATCCAAATGCAGTTCGATTCGGTACTCCCTGTGTTTATGAAATGAATAGCAAAAACACAAACAACCAACAAGATACGATCCCCAGCAGAGTCGCCAATTTGTTTTTGGGAAAAGTATCCAATACGGAATGACCCTATCCCACTCTAAGGGTGATAGTACCTCAACAACAATCAAAGCAAAGCTATTCGAGATTACTTCTTTATGAAATGTAAGAGAGAGGAGGAAGAGATCCACTAACCGATGTCTTTCGCTAATGATTGATCCAATCTTCTCTCTTTACTGCTTGCTCCCAGCTCCTTGCTCTTTCACTGGCCCAGCTACACCAAGATCCTGCAAAATAACAAGAGAGGGAAACTACAAGAAGCATACATTCATAATTGATTCAAGGATTAGAATAAATCAAATACACAAGTATAACAACACATCATTGAGACACATGCATATAGAAGAACCTCAAATGCTTTATTAATGGAAGAAGTAAAGTTTAGGAAGTGATACAACCATAAAAGGCCCAATCCAGCATCACCTCCCAGCAGAAAGAAATCTCCTCTTCACCTCCTTCAAAGCAAATCACCCAATAGTTCTATACTCAAACCAACAACACTTCCTTACATTCACAAGATTCCAGCCCCCCTAGACCTCATGAGAGAGCTCTATATATAGGAGTTTTGGAGAAAGGATGAGTCAGCTTGTAGCTGGCATGAAGCTGACTAGTGTCCTCTCCCACTTCAGTTATTCTTCAGTTCTTGAGTCCACTTGGAGGTTCTTGCTTCCACTTGGAGATCTAGACCCTCTTACTCATCACCAATCGAATTCTCTGATCCAAGTGTCATTTTGGAAGCTTCTTGGGCATTGACACCTTGAGGAATGACTGTGCCACTTGGAAAAACTCGCCCAGCATAGGTAGCCTTCTTTGCAGTTGACATTCAGTGCAGGTACACAGTGGAGCAGTTGACATTCAGCGTAGATGCTCAGTGGAGCAGTTGACATGATCCAGAATTAGCGTGTTTTTGAGTGTTTTCAGGTGGAGAACTGATATTCAGTGCTGTGGTTTGCTGACCTTGTTCCTCTAGGGGTAGGAACAACATGTTTAGGGACTTTGGATCCTTTAGATTATTGACATTTCATGCTTCATGCTGTAAGGCACAAAAATGTCTATAACACTCAATACCATGGTCCAAAACCACTTAGAACCAATACCTTGGTCTAAATACCTGGGGTCAATACCTTGGACCAAATACCATGGACCAATACCAAATACCATGTTCCAAATACCACAGACCAAAAACTTAGTTTCTAACATGTACGCACTTTTCCTTGCGTTAAAGTGCATGTATATGCATACGCACCTTATGCTGAATGAACCTGTGTGTATACGTGGCCTAGTCAAGGTAAACCTGCGTATACCACTTTTTCTTTCATTTTGTGAGCCTGAACTATGATTCAATACTATTAATCTGTAGTACTTTGATCTTCATCATCAAGGACAACACCTGTATCAAAATGTTAACTTGCTACATTCTGAATTGTCATTTCCTTTGAAATTCCCTGCATCACATTTGTTAACACAAATCCCATGTATTAATGTCACATCTGATATCTCTTGTGAAGATTCATCTAGTTACCATGTATAAGTGAGTTGTTCTGCTACAAGAGGGTTTCCATCAAGTACAACACATTTATCATAATGCCAACAAGATTGTCGAAGATCAGGTCAACAACATGTGGTGTTCGCTAGATATTTCAAGGGACTTTCGGATTGTATTAGCTTCCTTCTCCATACTTTTGTAACTTTCTTCTTTTGCATGGTTCTAGCTTGCGTAAGAGCCCATGTTAAGTTACAATCATGTGCCATATGACCAATGTTATGACATTTGAAGCATTCTAAATTGTTCATGAATAAGAATTCATGATTTCTTCCTGCAAAATTGTTCCTTGGAGATTATTGGGGACCATAATATCTATCTCTATGATATGGTTGGGGACCATAACATCTATATTTATGATATGGTTTGGGATCATAACATCTATCTTTATGATATGCTTTACAATCTTTTGCCATGTGACCAAAGTTTGTACAAGAATAACAATAACCAAGGAATAAACTTTGGTACCTGGGAGATGGAGATTTCCTTTATGTACTTCTCAAGTCTTTCTGTCTTGAGATCCTTTGATGATAACCAATGCTTCTAGAATCCTTGACATTATCTACATTTCTTCTTGGAGTAGGATTTCTTGCATTGTTGCCTTGATTTTTCTCCTTGCCTTTGCTGGAACTGGGAGCATCACCATTTTTTTCTAGCTTCTTCACATCCCTTTTGTTTGAAGCATTATCATTCTTGTTTGAGGATTCACCTGCACCAAGAGACCTAATTTATCAAATCGACATGTTTTATGACTAAGCATGGCATCCAAGGCTTGAGATCTCTTCAAGGTTTTTTTCATCCCTTCAACCTTTTTCCTGAGGAAGACAATCTCTTCTTCCAACCTTTCACACTCATATTTCTTCTTAGCAAGTTGTTTCTCAGTTTCTTCCTTGATATGAGCAGCTTCATTTTCTTCTATTTTAAGGGATATGATATCTGACTTCATTTTGAAGATTTCTTCATTTTCCTTTGCTAGACGACTCTCTATTTCCTCCTTGATCCTTGTAGCTTTACATGTTTCAGCCTTGAGAAGTTTGATGTTAGATATTAATTTGAAGATTTCTTCATCCTTTGCTTTTAGTTGATAGATCATGGTGTTTCTCTCCTTTTCTGCTTCATCGACCTGTTCTTCTATGATTGCTAATGCTTCCATTGTCTTCTCAGCTCCTTGTGCTAACTTTCTTGCTTCTTGTAGTTGACTTGACAAGGTATCTTCCCGTTTCTTTTCTTTATCGAATTCATTTGTCATGGATATGACTTCTTCTTGATGCTTTCTTTTGTTTTGATGAAATTCCTTCTTAAGCTTGGCAAGCTCTTCATCCCTTTCTTGTACTTGAAGCTTGACAAGATCAACTTTCTTCCTTGTTTGGTCTTGGTCACCAGCTAGTGCTTTCTTCTTAAGTTCCTCGTTTTCCTTTTCAAATTGATAATCTCTTCCATGGTAGCCATAAGTTGAGCGAGGAGATATTCTACAAAATATTTTTCATTCTCTTCATCTTCTAGATATTCTTTAGCCTTGATATCATCATTCTCATTTTCAACTTCTGTGATGGGTTTTAGATTTCCTTCTTGATTTCCATTATCTTCTTGATTGATGGTCATGGTCAATGCTCCTTTTGAGTGAAGGTCATGAAGTTTGTCCCATATACCCTTTGTTGATGAACATTTTCCTCAATTGTTCTTTATAGAATCAAGTAGCCCATTCATGATTGCCTTCATTACTTTTTCATTGTATTCCTTGGATTCTCCATCCATCATGTTATCAACAATTACTGATTTCCAGATTTCAATGCCTTGAGTCTTTAAGAAATTCCTCATTCTTTCTTCCCATATATTAAAGTTTCCATTGAGCCATGGAGCCTTCTCAAATTGATTGTCTTCTATTTTAGTGGTAGAGGGAGACACATTGTTAGGAGGATTGGAACTTTCTTCCTTGACTTCACCATTTGTGTTCTAAAGATCATCCTTCAAGCTGTTAGGCTTTGAATGAAGATACTAGCTCTGGTACCAATTGTTGGAAATAATAAGAGGGGGGTGAATCAGTATTTATTTTCAATTGCTATTTTTCATTCAAAACATTTATATTCAGAACACAAGATGAACAACAAGAATAAATTCTTTTATTAATATAATCTTTGCAATAAAATAGATACTATATATACATATATATATATATATATATACATATCTATATATATAGATATATATATATATATAGAAATATATATATATATATATATATATATATATATATATATATATATATATATATATATATATATATATATATATATATATATATATACATACATATATATATATATATATATATATATATATATATATATATATATATATATATATATATATAGATATATCTATATATATATATATATATATATATATATGGTTCCAATTTGTTGTCAAACACCAACTCTGTTTTGTCAAGGCACCAACCTTGGACTTAGGAGAAACAACTCCCAGGACACCAATCCTTCCAACTTCTAAGGCACCATCTCCCAAGCCTCCAACCATCTGTTGTCAAGGCACAAATCTTGGATACAGGAGCACCAACGCCAAGGACACCAATCCTTCCAATTCTGAGGCTTAAACCCCAAGGGCTCTGATCCAATATTGTCAAGGCATGTTTGATAGTGATTCTTTGCTCCCAAAACTCTTCTTTACTGAATTCTGTCTGTTTACAGCTTCACTGTAGTCTCGATGCTACAACATCAATGGCAACCAGTCTTCATATCAAGAAGTCTTTACAACTCTTCATACTGTCCACATAGAGTCTGCAAAAGTTATCTCATGATGATGTCAAATAGCCATCATGATCTCTGATAATGTCTCCACACAACTTTTGTAAGTCCACTGTTAGCTGCACTAAGCTCTGCACAAGAACCAACTCTCTGTTTCAGGGCTCTATTCTCACTGTCATGGTGAATTCTTCTAGCATGACTACTACGCAATGTTCCTCTTTGCTCCTTCTAATGACCAATATGGCTCCTTTGTTAACTGCTCTTCCACTTATGCACCTCCATTATGTGTTTCTCTTTATTTCTCGTGGCTTCCAATGACTTCTTCCTCTTATGCTTTGGCTTGATTCTTTATGATGGCTTTTGATAACTTCTTCTCTTGTTTCTCCTCATGGCTTCTTGCTCTGATTCTCCTAGAATATTTCCATATTGACATCAATGACAATCTAGGTCAATAGTCTGTCATCTTGTACATTGTGATACACTGAAGAAAGAATTCAGGGAGATTTCTTGCCCATAATTCTCAGTTCGCTGGGAAGTATTCTGTAGTTCACAGTTGCTTGGTAAACCTTTTGCCTAGATTATTCCTCTTTTGTTTCGTTATGTTACTTTGATTAAAATAAAATTAATTGACCATGTATAACATCCTCCACGCTCACTCCTGAATTGATCTTAGGTTGAAACATATGGTGACAAATCTGGAGTCCACCGATCAGGGAATTCCTTTTGATGGGAATCCTAGTCCTTTTCCTCCTTTCAGAAATATTTGTGCTCCTTATATGGCTACATTGTCCCTTCTGGGATTTACCATTGGCTTGCCAGTATGGTTGTTTTCAACCTCCATGGTTCAAAATCTCGTTATTTCTCCGCAATTTAGTACACCTCCGACTGGACAAAATCAACCTCGAGTTGATCCTAAAGTTTACCCTTACCCTTCTTCCTCAGTTTTTTCTTCCTACCCTTCTTCCTCTTCGCCTAGTGAAAGTATTGGTACTAGTAACCATGTGGCTAAGAAGAAGGAGAAAGAGAAGAAGAAGAAGAAGAAGCAAATTCATCAGAAGGCCAACCAAGAAACCATTGATTTGAATGCAACATCTGATGTGAAACCGTCTGTCAAGCCTCAAAAAGTTCGATATCCATGCAAACTTTGTGCGGGAGACCATATTCTTCAAAATTGTCTTGATATTCCTAAGATCTTAGAAGAATGGTCTTCCCATTCACATCATCCTATGTCATTAACTTCTCAAGATCATGTCGGTTACACACCATCAACTAGTATTAGTAAAGTTCATGGAAATAAGGGTAAAGTTAAGTTTCCCTGTAGGTTATGTTAAGGGAATCACCCCATTCACCTTTTTCCCTATCTGGATGAAGCCAAAAAAGTGTTGGATAACCATCTCGCTTCACTGCAACGACTCCCATCTGGTTACAGGAAACTCTCCCTAAATCCTTCACTAGTTGATGAATTGACTAACCAAAATCAACCGTCAGTCAAATCCACTCTCTCTGAAAGTGAATCCTATGAGTCTATACCTGACCCAAATCAATAGGTTGAGGTAACAGTTGACCAATTTCACCTTCCATTAATTGTACCTTTCCCGAAGGGAGTGAATATGATACCACTCAGGTTCTTTTTTTTTCTTCAGATTCTAATGAGCTTGGGGGAAATCCTCTTGTTCCATCAAGACAAGAGGAAAACCCTCCCACCCTCGTAACTTAAGGGGTTAATTTTCCTATTTCTATGGTACCCCCTCCAAGTAGTCTGGTCACTTCCTTTGATTGGAATCGACTAGGAGGATTTCGTCTTCCTTCTTATGTGCCTTTCCAGATCATAGTATAGGTTTGTAATATGATTATATCTGGCACTATTATAGATGAAGGTGCATTAGTGAGTATCCTTTCCTCAACTTCTTGGCAAGCACTCGGTTCACCACTGTTTGTGCCTGTTACCTAGAATCTGCTAGATTTTAACAGAGGAACCAGTCAACCATTAGGGATCCTTCCTCAGTTGCCTATTACTTTGGGAAGAAAAATCATTTATCTAAATGTGATGGTAGTCCCAAGCTCTTTAGATTAAAATTTACTTCTTGGGCACGACTATGTTTATGACATGGGAGCTATTGTTTCAACACTCTTTCGAGTGACGTGTTTCCCGCATGAAGGCAAAATTGTCACTGTTGACCAGCTTTCATTTCCCAGTCCATGAGGATAGTTCGTTGTCTTGGGTCAACCTCATTAAAAAATGAAACAAGGAATATAAGGATAGTTCTTTTACTGTGTCAACCTCGTCAAAAAATGAAACAGGTCCATGAAGATAGTTCGTTGTCTTGTGTCAACCTCATTAAAAAATGAAACAGGTCCATGGAGATAGTTCGTTGTCTTGTGTCAACCTCATCAAAAAACTCCCACAGAAGCCTAAAATCTAACATTACTTCCCTGTACGGAGGGGAAACATGGAAGGAGATCTGTCTTCTCGAAATCCTGAGGATGAAAATTGAGAGGAGAATTGCGGACCTGCAATCTCTCATTCTTATTCTTTCTTATTTGTCCTGATGATGGACCCCCTTTGGGGTTTGAAATGTTGGAAAAATGAACTGAAGATTGTGGTTAATCCAGATCAGGAATCAAATATAAGGATAGTTCTTTTACTGTGTCAACCTCGTTAAAAAATGAAATAGGTCCATGAGGATAGTTCGTTGTCTTGTGTCAACCTCATTAAAAAATGAAACAAGGAATATGAGGATAGTTCTTGGTCTTGTGTCAACGTCATTAAAAAATGAAACCAAGGTTATGAGGATAGTTCGTTGTCTTGTTTCAACCTTGTTAAAAATTGAAACCAAGGAATTTTACGATAATTTTTTACTGTGTCAACCTCATTAAAAAATGAAATCACTCCCATGAGGATAGTTCCTTGTCTTGTGTCAACCTCGTTAAAAAATTAAACCAAGGATATGAGGATAGTTCTTTTATTGTGTCAACCTCATTAGAAAATGAAACAGGTCTTTGAGTAGAGTTCCTTGTCTTGTGTTAAGCTCATTAAGAAATGAAAGTAGGTCCCAAGTTCCAAGTCGAGTTTTTGATTGGATCTCCTAAAATCCCAGTCGAGTCTTTCACTTGATCTCATATATGAACCTTCATTCCGTCCACCTGATAGCCTTGAGTAGTCTACTTAGGTGAATGTAATGAAGCTCGAGGGGCATACACCTAGTGGTAAAGTTAAGTTTCCCTGTAGGTTATGTGAAGGGAATCACCCCATTCACTTTTGTCCCTATCTGGACGAGGCCAAAAAGGTGTTGGATAATCATCTTGCTTCATCGCATCAACTTCCATCTGGTTATAGGATACTCTCCCTTTCATTGTGCTAGGGGCATGTAAACCAATCTCAAGCATAGTTCTTTGTTTCAAGCTTGTGTAAAAAAGAAACTGAATTTAAGCACAATTTTTCATTTCAAGGTTGTGTAAAAATGAAATTAAATCCAAGCATAGTTTGTCATTTCAAGCTTGTGTAAACATGAAACTGAATCCAAGCATAGTTCCTTATGGTTCAAGTTTGTGTAAAAATGAACCTATCTCCATTTTAACCCTCGTGATTTCCATTATATCATCCTTTTCTGTCATATGAGCCTTGGTTGTTTTCATCCCATCGCCACCATCCCTTTTGCTGACCATGCATTATCATTTGGTTTTTTTACCCTTTTTGAGGAACAATTGCAATGAGTGGTCTTATTAGCTAGCCTCTTCACATGAATCATGTTTTGAGAAGTTCCTACATCACCAGAACCAATTGTTATCCTATACACCACTCGTTCCTCAAAGTGGATTCCTCTTTAAGCTCTTTTCAGATTCTCTAAACATGAAAAAATTTATGAGTGCGTGTCCTTTCCAGCTCTTTAACGGATTGGAAATGATATCACTCTTGTATTGCTTTACACTTTTTCAGGCTTGAGAGATTAATTTACAAAAAATAACTTGTGGAGTTTTCTTTTTGTACCTTTTCAAACTCTCTAAACATGAAAAGGACCGAGTTATCTTTGTCGTTAAACTCATTAAAACATAAATAGCGACAAATTTGTCCATTTAGACAAGAACAAGTTTCACCTTCGCTAGACTCGTTAAAATATCAAATAGCGATGGATTCGCCTAAAGGGTGAAATTATACAACAAGAATACGTTATCCTCCTCACGCTTGATAAAAATAAAGAGGTATTGGTCAGCAATGACTGGGGAAAATGGATAAAGGGGAAAACCACTTTATGGTAGCAGGTTTCTCTTGAACATGACACTTTCACTTCATCACCGTGGCTACTTGGGTTGGGTTATCTACTTGACGATTATCATACCTATGGTCTATCACACCATCCATCACTTCTTTTTTGGGTCAATGCTTCCAATTCATTCAGACTATTTGGGTCGGGTTATCTACTTGACGGTTATCATACCTATGGTCTATCACACCATCCATCACTTTGGTTTTCGGTCAATGCTGCCAATTCATTCAGTGTCACCGTTATGTTCAAGAGAAGTCAATCAGTAAAATTCATCCTTTTCGATACCATAAACCTTTATTTTCATGACCACCATTCCTGAACCTTGTGTTGTCAGTCAAATTTTGTCTCCAAAATCACTACACTTGTTTTGTGTCATTGATGTGGGATACATCAAATCCCTCCTACGATGAGTCACTTCTTGTCAAAATCAACACATTATCCAAGACGTTGACTTAGAAACACCGTTCCAGTACCTTGAGGCTTGCATGCATCAATGGAAGGTTTCTCACTTCTGGTGATAGGCATACATCAATGGCCTTCAAGTGAAAGACTTTGTATGGTGTTTGACATCAAATCATCCATTCACACCATGTAAAATGTACTACAGTACCTTGAGGATCATTATCATTATCGGTGATTTCTCTCGCATCTGTTAACAACTGACATCATTGGCTAGTAATCAAATGGTGTCTTCCCATGTTTGACTTCAGATCACATATTCACATGTTTATACTCGTACTTGAGTGAATGATTGAACGAGACAGAAGACCCCGGATCTAGTTTCATCCATCTGAGCTATGATTTCAGGAGTACTAAAACATATGTACAATGGCTTTACATTGATAGTCATTCTGCTCATGGGTCTATATCTATAGATGACTATTTATGTACATGTAATGAGCATGGTATGTCTTCCCTCAGAAATTCATGTAGGAATCAAATATCATGATATATGTATTATAATTGATGCAGGTCACCTTCCACCTTGATACCTCCTCATCACATCGTAAAACATTTCATTAGACATTGGCATTTTTCTGACTTCATGCTTTAGGGGGCAGCTATTACAGATCCATTTGGCCACATCAATCCAACATCCAGATCAATGTTTCAAGGCTCATCAAACCCTAATTTTAGCTGCTTCATGCCCTAAACAAGTCACCCCTTTGAATGCCTCCTTCCCAAATAGTTTCATGACCTGAAGACATCCAATAATAGCCTCTAGAGGGATTAGCATAGGCAAGCCCTTGTAAAGGTGTGCTGCAAAGCAGTTGAGTCCACTGCGATGGTGCTTTGTAGAGCACTTAGGCTTCCTTTCACCTGCGTTGGGCGAGAATGAGCGATATTCACATAGGGTTTAGGGAATATTATTATCTTTTGGAGTCATCTAGAAGTTTCCCTCACTTATCAACTCCTATGAGCTCTAAAATGGATGAGGAATGAGTTAAGGTGCATCCTATCCTCTCATCCCTTCCTCCATGGAACTAATTCTAATTATGGAAGGGCATTCAATGCCACCATTTATGACAGAACCGCCTTCATCTTCCTAAAAATTGACCACTCATCTAAGTGGTCAGGGGCTCGATTATGTTGAATTATAAGGAGATAATGCTGCTATGAGATTTGGCTTTGAAGCAAGTATTGTAATGCTACAAGTTTTTCATGCTTTTGATGTGATGTGGATGGAATGCAAGCTGAAGGAATGGCTTTGAATCAGAAACCAATGGTTGTAATTCCTTCTTCTATCTAATAAAGTTTTTGAACCTTTCTCCCATATGTTTTTATTGTTTCATAATTCTTATATGTGCGAATTGTATCTTATTCCTTTCACTTATATTCAATAGATCGTGTGCTTTTATCGGTTGTTTGTTTTATGTTGTGTTTACAGGGTACTTCTCAAGTGTCTTAAGTATGGGAAGGAGCAACAGGATTGATACAAGGGAGACGAGAGGAAAGCAGAACTACAAGTAGTTCTTCTCATCTTCTCATCTTATCTATTACTTATAGGAAAAATCTAAAACACTTTAAATTGTTCTTCTAGACACAAGTATTTATCTAGGGAACTAGTATTTATCCGTAGACACCAAATTCTCCAAAACACATAGATGATTATATTTTAGATAGAAATGGAGATGACTATAGTCAACATGATAATTGTGAAGTATCAGGTAGTGGTTGTTTAGAAGATGTTGAACAACTTAGTTCGGATTCTGTCTTGGAATCCCATTTTGAGGACACTCCAGACTTTGAAAATACATATGTTACTATCCAGAGTAAGTTCTAAAGCCATCATCATAATGTTTTGTCTCATTTTTATTTCCATGCAAATTTTGTATATTGTTTTTATGGGTATTGTTTTTAGTTCTTTCATATTTTTACCAGTTTGAGCATGATAAGTTTTGTGTTTATGGAAGATAAAAATATTTGAATTTTCCTCGGAAAATATAAATACTAAAATTTATTCTGCAGGTTGGTAGGATTTTCTTGACTCTTCATTGAAACTTGCAATTTTTTGGTGTGCAAGAAAGAGAAAAGAATATAAATAATGGTTGGCAAGGGTGTTGGCTCTTGACTAAGCGCTCTTTTCCTACTTGTGATGGTCATTATAAGCATTGGTAAATAATTTACTCCTTTATCATTTGGATAGAATTTTATATATGTTTAATGTGATGCAAGGATGATGGAGGTCCAAGTGGCATAGGGTCGAATGTGTAAAACCCCAATTGGTAAGATCAAAGGGTATTCCGTGAACAACACCAAATGCAAAAATGTTTGTTGAACTGAGGGATTTCCAATGACAATTTTTTATTTCCATGTGGCTAGGAGAAATTTCTACAGTTACAAGCCCTGCCCTTGATATGTAGGAGATGTTACTGCTAATAGTAACTATTGCTATTTTCGAAGTGTAGTTTAGTTGTATTTTTTACCACTTGTGGAGAATAAATGTCGCGAGTGTTCTTTGGGGGCACTCTAAACTGATGTCATCTTATTGTGTAGTATGTCATACATTCTTGTTGAAAATTAAATTATAGTTAAATCTTTAACATGACATTGTTAAGCGGAAAAACGAATGAGATTTTTGTCTTTCTTTTTTTCAAAATATTGTTATTTTGTCTTCATGTGAAAGTAATTATTAAAGATATTATGTATATGCAAGGTTTTTTTGCACATTTTTGGAAGGTTAGATACTTTATTTTGCACAAGGGATTTAAATTTGTTTGGGATTGAATTTGTATCATTTTAATGATAATGCTTCATCCCCCTTAGTGATTAGTGGTTTAAAAACCTTGTAATTTCATTAACTACGTAATTAAATTTATTACTACAAACAAAGAATTAGCTGAAGTTGATTTTTGAACTTTGTTTCTTAATCAAATAAATTTTAATTACAAAAATTAATTAAAAAAATTCCTTATATATATAAATATTCCAATCATAAATATACTAGTGACATGAAATATATGTTTTCCATTAATCATCATTGTTGGATCTCCATGCACAATGTTAAAACAAAAAACAACTGTAGAGAAAAACAAGCGCAATGGCGTTGCCACCAAGTGGCTCTTTTTTCGCAACTAAAATAGCCTAATCATCTTATTTATAGAGGGATTAAATATATATGGATTTTTAGCCCATACAGTTGTTAAATAGTAACTTTTCATTGATCCCATATTTTCCAGAGTTTAGTTCATAGTAGATGTCCATTACATGAAGTATTTCATCCATATTTTTGCTGAAAAGGGTGTTTATTTAGTGAAATGAACACCCCTCGATGACATAGTGAACAAGAGCCTATGGTAATACATGTATTTGGGAGGGGTTGCTTAATCAAATAGCTTCACTTCTATTTGTAGAGTCAAAATAGGACAATGGTACATTGAAGGGAGAGACCCTCCAATGTTCTCTCAATCGATAACCTAGTAGAACTGTCACAACATGAACTGCTAGTCATTATGCTTCATTGTTAAGCTCCTTGTATATATGAATAAGAGATTAGGATGGAATTTGGAAACAATATCACATGTTGTTCTTACTCTTTCTTGATGGAAGATATCATTAATGTGGAGTCACCCGAAATCTAACCTAGAACCACTTATGAGTGCCCATAGATTTCCAAATCTCTAATGTGATATACCAAGCAATATCGAGAAGTGTGCACACTATGATGAAATATGCTTTATTGTTGGTGACACTTCCATAAGTCCATCTTTTAAAGATAATGTCTCACTAGAGGGTATTAAGAGCCATACTCTACTGTTGTTGAGTCTCATGTTCCCTTGAGAGGCACCATCAAAATACCTTCTAGAAATTTTCAAATTGTATTTCAAAGGCATGGTAGTGTAAGGAAGCCTTGTCTTTGGTGATGTGAATGATGAGTTAAAGCTTTCATTCAACATGTATAGAATATTGTAGACATTTTGAGGTTTATTTTAGAATACACCATTGTTTTGAGATAGGCAAATTGAGTAGATCACCTCTAGAACAAAAATTTGATCTTCTTTTATTGAAGTTGTAGTCCATTCATTTAATGCCTCAATGTTATCTCCAATCCATTTTTGTTGCATCTTCCATAGTCTATGAGTGATATCCCATATCTCATTAGCGATATGATAGTGAATCAAAAGGTGATTTCATGATTTTGTGTTATTCCCTTAAGAGCGCATGTGTTGGGACTTGTCCATCATATTCTTCTAAGCATGTCTAGGTTGGGATTGCACCCTTGATTTGAGATATGGGGCCCCAACCTTGGTTGTATATAGTGGTATTTCATCTAGAGGGTCTATACTTGTGCTTGAACACCTTATTTGGTGCAAACATATCCATAAAGATTCATCAATTGATATTTTCATCATCATATAGATCAATTTATATGTTATTTTATATACATGCATATAATCAATCTTCCTAAAACATGTTTGATATTTGTGTTCCTTAGACCATTAAATGCCATAAATCATAGTGAGATGTGCTTGAGTGTGGTTTGATTAATTTCATTATGGGAGAAATAATATTCATCTACAATGTATATCAAAATAGGAAAGGTGCATTGTAGAATACATGTGGTGTCATAACAGAGCCATCATGTCACTATACTGGGGATATAAATATAAAGGGGTCTAAAAAATGTGAATGAAAAAATGGATATATACAATATCTAGTGAAATTGGAGGCTTTTTAAATTGGGAAGGTTTATTGGGTTTGTATTCGTAAGGGGTTAAATAAAGTGATTTTCGTAGGTATTTTCCAATATGTAGTAAAATTAAGGGTATTGTTCAATATGCCACGAACACATGTGCTATTTCAGAGGTTCATTGAGTGAAGCCCCAGTGAAACCCTCATAGTGGAGATTTCATATTTTCTAATATATTTTAGTAAATTTGTTGTGATGAATTTTCAAGTGGAATATCCATCGTATTTTATAGATCACATAACCTCTTACAAGGAAACACATGCTCTAAGCATTGGGCCCACTCAAGCTACACACACACACACACACACACTTTGTATTGTTATGTATATACATACTAATCAAATTCACAATTATAGGAATCATTTAGCAATCTATAGAATATTGTATGCCAATTCTTTAGCTTCAGTTTCATAATCCTTAAATTATTTCAATATAACATATTTACAAGTTATGGCAGCATGTAACTTAATAAATTAAATACATACTTAAACAATATAAATTTCATGCCCACAATGAGTCAATTTCTATTGGTCATTTAGTGGACTTATGCTATCCCCTTTAACAATGCTATAAAATTCTTAATAAGGCTTTAAAAGTCCCTTAATCAAGGTAACAATACCCTTTTCCAAATGAAAAAGTATCTTAAATTATAAGCAATATGACAACTACAATGAGTCCATTTTAGCTCACCTTGATCTTATCTACTATCTTATCCGTTCATTTTTAAATTCTCAATTACAATAATTATACAATAAACTTAATAATGATTATTCAAGAACTGTTACACAGTATTTTGTCACACCTCCTACCCTTCCATGTGACATACCCCGGAGTTCCTAAAACATGACCATAATGCAGTGTACTCATTCATATATGCAGCTCACATCCTCCCTCAAACATTGATTGGAAAATTCCTTGAGCTTCTCCTCAAGAAAATAGCTCTTAAACCCTAATTTGAGAGTCATCACTCTTATCAGACTGAAAATTGCGAGGGCCACCTGTTGCATTATACTCAACCCACGATGGCATCACTTTGTTTACTTGTATACCCGCGATTCTCCAAAAAAGTAATTTTTCCAAAGAGGATGAGAAGGTTCGTGATCTAGAAGCTTCCAGAGAGGTGAATTGGAGGTTGTTCAACATAGATGAGGTCGATTTCTTCAAACTTGGCCTCTTGGTCTTATCCTTATGAGCTACTTCCTTGATATAAGGGCCTACTCCTATCTTTGGAGAGATCCTAACTCCCTTTCCCTGCCTATATATTCATCATCTCACATTCCCAAATGGTTGTTCTATGTCTATTTTCAACCTTCTGCTAAGATTGTGCCTATACGCCACTCATTTGGATTGGATAAGGAGTGCTTGGAGAGATTATCTTGGACTTGGACATTCATTCAAGGAAATCCTATCAACATCAAGGCTTGGTTGTATGCTTCCCCTTTTTTTCTATTAATATACAATTACTAGTTCATTTTCCATTGATGTGTTTGATCATGTATCATCTATCTTAACATTCCTTGCTCGGTTAAGTAGGTTTATTTTGAATATTCTATTTGTATTTTCATGTGTTGTTGTGTCTTGATCTCTTGTGTAGATGCATAAACACTGGGAGCAGTAGGAACGAGCTTGTGACACAAGTGGTTCAATGTCTTCAAAAAAGGAGATCAAGGTAGCATCAGAACAAGGTAGGCCATCTTCTTCGTCTCTCATTTCAGTTTTAACTTAGGAAAGTGTCTAGTAGATTGTCCCTTAGGTTGCTATTCCCACTCATTGGGATAGAGGGATCGTCTCTGTCCTCATAGAGGATTTACCTAGACAAAAAAATGGCAACTCTACTAGGAAGCTATGATCCTTTCCCTTCAATCCTTCATCCTTATTTTGTATTGAGTTTGACCAACCATTTGTTTTCAGGCCTGTTTGTTTTTTTGTAACTTTTTTCACTTACTGGTGA
This sequence comes from Pinus tabuliformis, assembly GCA_031772625.1. Lineage (NCBI taxonomy): Eukaryota > Viridiplantae > Streptophyta > Pinopsida > Pinales > Pinaceae > Pinus > Pinus tabuliformis. The sequence goes on along the minus strand of CM062806.1, from coordinate 475,761,998 downwards.
TTGCTTTAAGCTTCTTAGTTTTTGTTGATCTTGAAGATTTTTTGGTTTTTTCTTATCTTTCTCGACCATCATGGTTTTCTTCCTGACAGTGATGATTACATCGCATATGTTTTAATTATATTTGTGTTATCATTGTTTTTCCTATGATAGGTGCGATGATCCTAGTCGTTAAAGAAAATTAGGATTTTTCTACTTGATTTCAATATTTTTCCTTCTGACAGCGGTTTGTCAGTGTGATTATAGTATCTTTGTCTTTGTTGACATGTTTTTCTAACTGCAATTGTCTCTTAATTTGGTTTAAGTGTGTTTGAAGCTTCATTTGCTTTCTAGGGTTCCTAGGGTTTCTAGGTCACCCTTTATTCACCTATTGATTGTTTCTTCAGATATCAGTTACCCTTGTTCAAATAGTTTTTTGCGTCTGGACATCTTTTGCAAGTAGCTTTTGGTTCTTTGGTATAAATTTGTTTTCATTAGTGTTGAATCAAGTAGATGCTTTGAAAGTCACTTTAGTCCCATTAGAAAGCAATAAATTACAAAATTGTTTGTTTTGATTGAAATGAAAGAAAGTGCTTGTTGTTATTCTTATGTTTTGGAAAGTTAAAGCGTATAACATTTAAGTATTTTCGAAACATTTATTGCATTCAAATCAGAAAGTGAAAGAGTTTTTCATGACTGGTAAATTGTTTTCATTTCCCTTTAATTTTTTCACTCATTTGCATTGATTGAATTGAAGTGAAAGGAAAATCATTATTTCATTTTTAGTGAAAAGGAAAAATATTTTCATTTCTATGGCATTGCATTTGTTAATAGAATGAAAGATTAGATTTTATTTTTACATATTGAATTGAAAAGAATTGTATTGATGTTTTTTGGGTGTTTGATGCATTTATTGGTTGTTTCTCTTTCTTTTTTAGAATAGCCTTCATCGAATGAAAAGTTTCATTTTCATCATTCAGTTTCATTCTAGGAAGAGAGGATATCGTTGAGCCCTCAAAACTAAAACTTAATTCAAGATTAACTTAAAATTTACCTCAATTAACCTAAGGAGAATTTGTCACCAATGTAAATATTTAGAGTTCTATGACAGAGATTTTTTCTGACATCTTAGAACATAGCATTTGTCGTTAATTGTGTGCACTGTATCCCTGGGATGAAATCCTATCCTAGAATGGAAGCATATAGAAGATTCTCTAGTGCGTTTGGGTATATCGGAGGCACTTCAGTATGAAAAGCATATAGGGACACTCTCATCGAACGGTTCTGCATTAGACAGTGCTAACACAGACTTGTGCTCCCTATACTGTTGCATATATATTGGGAGACCCCATTAGGTTTTTATCCTTTAGCCACAGGTAACCGATTCAGCTGCCTTGTGATCGTGATACACCAAACACATCATTCAGGGAAATTGGCCATTGTATGTCAAGTCCTTTGATTCAGTTGGGGTGTATATTGCAATTCATAGATACTTGGTAATCCTTATTGCCTAGAGTTTACCAATTTTTATTTATTTGTTATTTTGTGTCAATAAAATTAACTGCCAACGATAATGTGTCGAACGCATGTAGTTTCTTCTTGGCCCAATATTGAGTAAATCCTTGTAAATTTTATTTTTAATCTGACCTCAACAAATCTCCCCTCCTTTCCTTTTTCTGCTCTTGAGAGAAGGTCATTGTGGGTGAATGATTGATTTCACCCCAAAGTTCCCCTTCATTGTATGATACTAAAGGGTCTTCACAAGGAGTTCACCTGGAACTTCCTTGATCACTTGAAGCTCAAGATTTTGAACTTGGGATTGTCCCGAGCATTCAAACCCTTTCTTCTCATCCACCACCTTCGGATTCCTTATCACATCATGAATTTTATCTAGAAACCCCTGAGAGTCCACACAAGTTTGTCTTCTATCCACCAAATCCATTATTTGATCCTCTCGTGATATCTCCTCAATGTCCTTACAGTCCTTATGATCAGACTAGTGTTCCTTTGGAGTTACCTCCTCATGCATCTTAGATTCCTCCTCGCCAATTCTTTCCACCCATGGATTCAAAAGGTGAGATCCCAACCACTTCTCTGGGTCATTCGGAAGTTTCTGCTACTCATACTCCTCATGTGAATGATGAAAAAGGGTATGAATTTCCTCTAGAAGGCTTTCCTTTTACAGGAAGAGTCCCATCTCACACACTTCCTGAAACCAGTGGGCATATGTTTCAACCTGGTTATAGAACCTTAGCCCAGTTAGTTTTAGGGACTCCTAGTTCTTCATCTTCGTATCAAAATCCTATATGGTGTTCAAATTCCATGCCTACTACTAGTCTGTTTATTCCAAACGTGACCTCTCAAATTTTTGTACAAACTTCTATCACGTCAGTTTCATTCAACATATGATTCCATCGTGATCTATACCGTCATTTCAATTGTCTATTCCAGTACAACCAATTGTTTCAGGTTAGGTTTAAGTCAGTTCTTCCACCCCTCCATCACGTGGACAGAATGTACCACAGTGTGGGGGGGGGGGAATTCGAACATTCCTCTTGTGTCAGGTGAAACCCATGTGAGTGGATTACAAAATCACATGGTTTGAGTCAATCAATCTTATTCTGGTGGTATTCCTAACCCTATTGGTCCATCCAAGTTAGGTAATATCCAATATCAATAGCCTTATATGGCTCGGATTCCACTCCAACAATCTTATGTCCCATATGGTTCACAAGCCTTGGTCAATCCATCTTACGTTCAATAAGAAGGTGCTTATGTCCAACCTGGTCAATCCACTATTCTTGGTGGATATGGTTAGATCCAATTCAGAAATTGCCAATATCCACATGGTATACCCCAAGGAACTCTTTAAAAACCCTTGTAGCAACAAGGGCAACCATTACAATAGAAGGGGCAACCTTTGCAGTAGAAAGGGAAACCTTTGTACTAGCAAGGGCAATCTTTGTAGGAATATCGACATCCTTTGCAACAACAAACTCAATTTTTTCAGTAGCCTACTCAACCTTTGTATCCGCAAGGCCAAAATTTGTAGCAAAAAGGTCAACCTATACAACAGCAAAGCCAACACTTGTAGCAACAAAGTCAACCTCTGCAGCAAGCTTAATATGTATATCAACATGGTCAGCCCTTGCAGACATAAGGTCAACCCCTACAGCAATAGGGCCAATCTCTTCATGTCCATGGTCAATAAGTGCAACAACCTTACAACCCATATGCCTCATATACTACTTATCAATGGCCTGTGGTAGGTAAATATCAAACCTACCCTGGACAAAATCACCTTATGGTCAAGGTACCTTTCAATGGGGGAAAAATGAAGTTCCCTATGGTCAAAACCTCCGTTGTGGGGGCAAAATCCTTACCATCAAGGTTGGAACCCATAGTTTGGGCCTCCTCAAATTCCCTACATGCCATTCAATCTGCAATTTCCATTTTTGGCCATGTTGGAACTGCTTGACGTCTCGAGGCTCACAAATGATCCTATTCTTGATTCACCTTACTAGATTCCATTTCTAGCTAAAATTCCAAGAAATTGCCTTAAATTCGAATGAAAACCTAAAGAGGACCTGCAAGACCATGTGATGGCATATCATCTATGGTTCTCTTCAAATTCTTATGTTGACAATTCTATCCATCTTCGCCTCTTTCAGAGAACCTTAACAGGTGCTGCTGCAAAATGGAATGTTGAGTTACCTCGAGGTACCTATGTTGAATTTAACTATATATATTTGGCTTTCCTCACCCACTTCCAGTTTCCAGTTTTTTATGAAAATGGTACTCATTTTCTAACATCTCTTAAGAAATATATCGCGATGCACATTTCAGGTCATATCCATGAATGGAGACGTAATCGTCACCTCATCAAATTTGAGATTCCAGATGAGTTGTTAACCGAATGGTTCACAAAATCATTCATAAATAGATTGCTGAAGATATAGAAATGGGTGGTTTTTTTACCGAGGACCAAGCTATTACTCATGCCCAGTATCTAGAATTAGTCTATTCCCAATCTAGCACATTATATGAAATGTTTCCTGATGCTCCAAGACCATATTCGGATCTAGCAGCTTCAAAGTCTCCCGATGTACCACCGGTTGGTGGTATAATTGGATCATTGTTCGAGACCTCGACCAAGACTTCCTCGAAGCAAAAGTGTGTTTCAAATATTGGTTCCAACCATCCTTCGAAAAATTCGTCAAATCTTGGTAAAACCTCCGAGGTCCATGCTATTCAGTCTGGTGCAGCATATAATGCCTCAAAAGGTAAGAAAAAGGGTAAAGGTAAAGCCAAAACTGATACTCCAAAATAGGATCCACCCAAATCATCTATTGATGATGCTTCCATGCAAAAGATAAAATATCCTTGCCTCATTTGTGAGGAAGACCATTATACCAAGGATTGTCCCCAACATGCTATATTTAACCATTTACTGAAAGGGACTCTGACCGTTTTGAAAGAAACTTTTCCACCTGATCAAACATAGTTGGTATACCAACCATAATCCTCTGCCTCCTCTGGTTCCCAAGTTTTCATGATGCAAGGTTCATCATCTATTTTGATTGCTACTCGATCAAAGGACTATCAAACCATGCAAAAGCAGACAGTGGATAAATAAGTCCCTGATATACCTTCTACTTCCACTCCATCTGGTTCTGGTCTGCTCCATACTAAGCGACCTAACAATGAATCCGTAATTTGACCACCTCCCAAAGGTGTGCTTCGGAAATCATCTTATAATCTGAATGCTATAGTTTCATAGCATTATAATATAGTCGAGGATTTAGCTCAAGTGCCTTCGGCGATGTCTTCTTTAGATGTTCTCCAAACATTTCCAACGCACCATTGATCGTGCCAATTCGAGTTTAATTAAATTTGATCTTGAAAACCATGTTCCTTGTCTTCCTCATCAAATTGATTTTTTGATTCAAGTTATCATTAAAGGAAAGATGATCCATCAGACTGTTATTGATGAAGGTGTTTCTAGTTGCACCATGTATCTTTCATGTTGGAAGGCCATTGGCTCTCCTCCCCTCAATAAAACCCCAAACACTTTGGAGGCCTTTGATGGTAGAGTCTCCCATCCGTATGGTATTCTCACAAATTTTCTTATCACGTTAGAAGGAAAGATCGTTGAGCTATAAGTGGAAGTTATAGATGTGAATCTAAATTACAACCTTCTTCTCAGGTGAAGTTGGACCCATGCTATGTTTTGTGTGGTTTCTCCTTTGTTCCAGGTGCTTCATTTTCCTCACGAAGGAAAAATTGTCAATGTCGACCAACTCTCTTCTTTCTCTTCCGGTACATCATACAAAAATGTCCAATATGTGGGAAACATTGAAATTCCTTATGAGAGTGTGGGGGCAGGTATTTTTAAAGATTCTTCTTTAATGTGTAATTTTTCTCTCCCACCTCCGAATATCACTTCGATCAATATGATCTCTATTTCTACAAATCTTTGGATTATTCCTACCTTCTTTGGTGCTTCTATGCTGTTAAGTCCATTAAAACAAGCTTATCAAGAGATTGTCTTGGCTTCAACGGCTGCTTCAAAAAGTCATGTTGTTTTCAGTATGAACCTGGATACTTATGTGCCATCTCCTTGGCTTGGTTCTTTGGATTCTTTGGATCCTTTGAATGATACATTCCCCACCGACAAGAGTATTGTTGAGGTTATGTCTCTAGATGAAACTCCTTGGAACGATCTCCATCATCATTCTTCCTTTCTTCCCAGCCTGAGTGAGATGCCTTCGTGTCTTGAAGCTTTCATTTCTCATAACCCAACGCATTCACTTCAAACACATGCTTTGGTGCACGAAATCTAGTTTGAGGGTAATATGGGAAACATCATTGTAACCCTTCCTTTTGACATTTTAGTTCAACGTTGAATTGTCAAACTATCTCAACTGGGGGCACCTTTTCCTCATCATGAGATCAAGTTTTTCTTGCCTCCTTTCATGAGATTTTTTCACCGAGTCTCTACCATTTTCCCATTATTGCAATGGGGTTTTCATCTTCTGACTCGTAACCCTCACTCTCCTAGAGCGCATGGGGGCATATCCATTTATGAGTTTTACTCTATTATTTTTCCGAGCCGATGCTTACATGTCAGGTCAATGATGAAACTCCAGTTTTATTCTGTTGGTTGATTACCTGAGTCCAGAAATGGAATCCATATGAACTTTTTTCGTTTTCATCCATGTAAGTATTAATTTTTGTACATTAGTGTGTGAATTCATAGGTGTTCCATTTTTTATTTTTGGTGTGTTTATTTGCTTTACAGACATGTGCTTTTCTTCTTACCTTGTGTTCCACTCGGTTTGCAGATTTCGTCAAATCATTATGTCAGTTTTGTTGATGGTGCTTATCGTAGCACACTGAATTTTTCTTCCACAACTTGGGCACTCTTTTCCCCTGATGGAGAGTCGATTGACTTGCAAGGTATATGCCTCACACAAACAACTAACAATATTGTTGAATAGAGTGCAGTCATTGAACTATTGTTAGAAGCAGTTGCTATTAATATTAGAGATTTAGTTGTGAAGTTAGATTCACAACTTGTTGTGTTACAATTAAACAATAATTATTCAGTAAGAAATCCATAGATATTGTGTATGTATCTACGTGTTCGATTACCGGAAATAAATTTTGATTGTATCACATATCAACATATTCCACGCAATTTGAATAGATTAACATATGCATTAGCAAACTATGTTCTTGATAGAAATTTGTGTAATTTATAAACCCAATCACATCATCATCATACATGGACACATAAGTATAAAATAGAACATGCATATGTATATATATATCGGGTCTGTCATATCTTTTAAACATCAAAATCTCAAAAATAAAGTGTTCCAAGACACTTGACGTTTAATAGCGTACAAAATGTGTAAAAGAAACTAGAAAGGCTATCATCCCACATGATGCTCATGGTAGCACGAGACTGCTCTGATCACTCGACCTAACAACCGATGCAGTCTTGCTGACAATCCTAGAGTTTTCCTTTGCCATCGCAATGGCACCTCATCTATGGTGGCATACTCTGGTATCCCCCGTGTAATCACATCCAAGTTACGCTCCATCTCTACTAAGGGGTCCACCCCTTCCTCATAATCAACACCTACTATCTGATGGGTTTCGCGTCATGTTATTGGCAACATTCTATTCAGTCTTTCCAGTCCAACATCTGCAGATTTGTCACAAGTTAAATCTCAATTACACTTTTACAACAACAAAAAAAATCAGAAAACTTGAAAAATCCAAAAACAAGTTTTACCTGTGTCAATCCATTGTTCTCCCAGTGGAAGTGGTAGATCCAGATCCCAGATGAAATCCGTAATGGCACAAGCATAGTCATCCACAACACATAACCGACGATGTAGCCAACTGAAAAACTATGGTGGGAAATGCATCTGTTGGCCCCCTCCTCCTCGGGGCATGATCTCACTCCTTCGCACTAGCCTCAGATCCTGGGGGGCAGGATTTGGTACCTCTATACACTGGTTCCAAAACAGGGGCATCTTCTCTAGAAAGAAAGTAACCAGTATTGATTTGAAACCAAATTGTTTGAGGTTCACTCGCTTACCCTTGGTCAGTTGTCTCTTCATATTTGTTATAGACATTTTTGTGCCTTACAACTATAAGCATGAAATGTCCATAATTCAAGGGATCCAAAGTCCCTAAAGATGTTGTTACAGCTCCTAAAGGAACAAGGTCAACCAATGACAGCTTCTCCCAGAAGTTCTCCACCAAAAACCACTCAGAAATAGTCAATTCAGGATCGATTGAAAGGCTCCACTAGCTTCCTGCGTTGAAATGCAGAGACTACACTGGCTAGGTGCACTGCAACATAGGTGGAAGCACTACCAGGGTGCGCTGAGCGGGAAAAGACAAATGGAAAGCTCATTCAATGAGGTGGAAAGACCCTGGAGGATTCCAGAATCTTCTCCAATGACACTTGCCTCAATGAATTTGACTAGTGATGAGTAAGAGGCTCTCAACCTCCAAGTGGAAGCAAGAACTGACAGAGAGAAGCCACAAGTCAAAACATAAGCTGACTCATCCTCTCTGCTTACATCTATATATGGATCTCTCACCCAGAGGTTCAGGAGGCTGGAATTTTGTACTTTGCAGAGAATTGTTGTTGGTTTGAGATTGAGATTAGTACATTGGGTGATTTATGCTTTGTTGGAGGAGAGGAAGGGATTCCTTTGCTGGGAGGTAGATGCTGGATCGGAACTCACTTGGTTGTATCTCCTCTTGGACTTTTCTTATTCTATCAATAAACTATTTGAGTTTCTCCTACATGCTGTGTACCAATGATGTTTTGTTATGCTTACATGTTTAGCTTAATCTGATCTTGAGCTTTTTATGAATGTATATCTGTATCTTTGTGTAGTTTCTCTCTCTTGCGATCTTGCAGGAATTCGGTGAAGCTGGGCCCGTGAAGGAGCAAGAAACTGAGAGCTACTGAAGAGAGGAGTGATTTGGATTGAGAAACTAGCGGAAGACACAGGTTAGTTACATCCTTCTTCCTCATTTACATTTCATAAAGAAGAATACTCAATTAGTTTACCTTGTTTGTTGCTAAGGCACTATCACACCTTAGAGTGGGATAGGGGCATTCTGAATTTCATACTTTCCCAACAACAAATTGGCGACTCCGCTGGGGATCGTATCTTGTTAGTTTATTTGTGTTTCTATTGTTGTTCTTCTCATAAACGCAGGAGTGCCGAATCGAAATGCATTTGCCATTTGCAAATGCAAAGTAGAGATCTGCCACTCTAGTCCACTCACTGGGCCTGTTTTTATGATCTGAACAACTGATCCACAAGTGCTCTAACATCCCTTTGTGATAGATCTTAGTCCTCCTTTAAATCATCCTCCTAATTGTACCTAATTGATAGGTTTTATCCGGCCAAAAACTGTAGATTAAACTGAAAACTGTGACCCAGAACCCAGAAACAACTCTCGTTTCTACTTCAGTGCAGACTCTGTGAAGAGGTTCTGCATTTCAACGCAGGTCCCGTGAAGGATACCTGCGCTGAAGTTCAGTTTCTCTTTGCTTAGGGTGCGCTGATCAGCCCTTGCTTTGTGCAGCTGTGGTTCCCTGCTTCCTTTTGCTCAGTTTTATCTCTGTTTCTTGCAGCCTGTTATCAGTCAGTGTACCTATCTGAAACCCCTTTTCTTTGCCTCAATTCCGCCTCAGTTGTATAAAGAAACTGTATTTGTTCTTTGTGTATTTGTTACATCATTTGCAGTTTCCCATTACAAAAGTAAGCTATTCATACTGTCACCCTTAGATCTAGACCTGTCGTAAGTGTCATTTTGATCTTAGGAGTGAGTTTGGTTGCTGTTCATAGTTGATTAAGCTTTTACTTTTGTCCTTTGGTTTGAATTTATGCATTTCTAGTGTCGAAACAAGTAAATCATAAAGTGTCGTAATCGTCTTTTTGATTTTGAAAAAGGAACTTGTTTGTGTTTTCACTTGAAATCGAATTCAAATTTGTACAACATCTTTCTTTTTAGGCATCAATATTAAGAAAGCGAAAACAAATACATGCATATGTGCATTTGCATTTTGATAGTTTATATGGTTTGATTTAGGGAAAAGTACATTACAGTGTGCTCTATGCTCTTTGAGAAAAGTTTGTGTCTTCCTTTTCCCCTTGTAGCTAGGATTTTCATTGTTGAAAAGATATAAAAGCTTGCTTATCATCTTTAGACTGCATTTAGGAATTGTATCATACATCTCGTGGTAATCCAAAAAGGAAAACTTCTAAGAAAAATCAACCTAAAATAAATTGAATGAACTTAACAACGCTTTGTAACTTAACGCACAACATAGAGGTCTAGGCTAGAGACGTGTTCCGGCATCGTAAAACCTGGTGACTGTCGATCTCACTGATGGTTGGGTGATTCTTCCTGAGAGACGATAGCGCCAGTACAGACTGTGCTCCCACGTACCGTTGAGTATATATTGGGAGACCCCTATAGGCATAAGACCTTTATCCTTAGGAAGCCGTGTCGGCCGCCCTACTGATCGCAATGCATTGAACACAACATTCGGGAAGATTGACCGCCCGTACCTTAAAAAGTATTCTGCGGTTTTGCGAAAAGTTTGGCACACCCTCTACCTAGAACTCCAGAGCAGTTCCTTTTGGCCTTTTTCAGACTCTATAATGGAAAAAGTCCATCAGAGCATTTGTCACTTTGGGCTCGTTAAAACATTGAAGGAGACTAGAGTCATCTTTAGCTTTTTCTCAACTCTTTAAAATTGAAAAAGAAAGTTGTGTCTAAAGCGTCTAAAAATTCATTTAATTCGGAAACACACTTTCCCCTTCTTGTATTTTGGTTGATCGAGTAATCCGCAATCGTGGAAGAAATTCAATTGAAACCCCGTCGTTCGCGGAGGCTTACAAGTCAACCGTCTTTGTCTCCGGAATCGAAAACAGTACGGACAAAGCGAACTCGTTTAACCGGTTCGAAATCTCCTATCAAAGTTAGAACAAGTGTTCCAACTACATCTGAGATTCCGGTTACTCCAAACATTTCTGGAAACCCTGCCTCTACAGAAGAAGTTCAACAGCCACAGAGGGACAGTGATACCGATCCTAGTCTGAGAGGAAACACTTGTGTTACTAAACCAGTTCCATCTGTAACCAGTTCAGAGAGTCTTGTTCCTCAAACATCTGTCGCTATTGATTCAACCCCTTCTTCAGCACCATAAATATTTTAGGGACTTGACGGTCTTCCCCTTCCACCTGGTTTGATTGCGATAGAGGAAATTATAGAAGATCCGCAAGCAAGTACTCCAACACATTTTGGAGTCGGGGTCACTCTATTTCCTTCGACATTAGAAGTTAGTCTACCACCAGTGGAAGTTCCTGTAGAATCTCTAGGTAATCTTTTGGATAGACTCAAAATGTCTGAACAACCGTCAACATCTAGGACTGTGTCGAATGACACAGCGATAGCAGAACTCCCTGTCGTCACTCTGACAATGTTTGTCGGCATACCATCTGTCCCGACTAGCTCACAACCGCTAGAAGGAGTCCACCCAGGGACTATTTCGGCAGTATGGTCAGTTCCTGTTTGTTCCTCCGGAATAATATCCGGCAACTCTTATGTTGAGATTTGCCAAATTGATCCATTTGGAGGTCAATTTGGGCAATCCAGCCCCCAAGGGTAGACAATCCCCTTGAGTTCCAGATTGCCACCGTATGGGGGGCAGTATGCCCTTTCATTACCCCCTCCGGGAGGATATCCATACGAGAGTACACAACAGTATTCAGGTTATACTGGAGTTACATCAAGTGGTTGGGTACCTATACTACCCCAACAATCAAGGGTTGTGTATTCTATGCAACAATATGTACCTATGTCGAACATCCCGACAACACCAGCTATTGTAACAGTGTCACAAGTTCAAACGTTACCTGTTGTATGTCAACCTCAGATTTCTGAGGTTGTAATGCAACAGCCCCTTGACCCTGTGACTCAACCACAATCGCCAACTGGTGGGGCGACACAGGTCCAAACGGGTACAATTACCCCACACCTTGGTCCAACGGTTAGTATAGCGCAACAGAACATGGCTTCGCAACCGTGGTTGGTGCAATATCAACAACCACAATTCCAACAAGTATACCAAGGTTCTGAGCAGCAGATCTTTACGAACAGTGGACAACCGTACATTCAAAACGGTCAAAATCAACCACTTTACGGTGGTCATGTCCACCAACCGTATCAATCGTACCAGCATCAACTACATTATGCTGGTATGCAAAGGCCAACTGCTCAGGCAATTCCATCATATCCTGGGTATGCTTCACCTAACCTGAATCAACAGTTACCATTCATGGCAACTTTAGAGTTACCTGATTTACACCAGTTAACAAACGATCCAATTACTTACGCCCCTTGGTGGCCAGCGATCCCTCATAAACTTCCATCAGATATTCCTAAATTCAATGGAAATCCAGGTGAAGATCCATCGAATCACGTGATGACATTTCATCTATGGTGTTTTTCAAACACCCTAAATGATGATTCAATAAGGCTTCGCCTTTTTCAGAGGACTTTAACGGGTCCAGCGACAAAATGGTATATTGAATTGCCTAGAGCTTCGTTCGACAACTTCTGTACCTTAGCCAGGACTTTCTTAACCCATTTTCAATTACCAATAAGGTATGAAACGGGAACGGAAATCTTAACCAACTTCAAACAGACAACAGCCACTCACATATCTGATCATATACATGAGTGGCGACGTCGTCGTAGGATGCTAAAAACGTACATTCCCGATCAGCTATTAGCTGAATGGTTTATCAAGTCGTTACTTCCTGCCATAACGGAAGATGTGGCGAAGGGGGGAGTCGTAACGGAAGAGCAAGTTATCACTCGTGCGCAATATCTAGACTTGGTCTATACTCAGTCTGGCACACTCTACGACAAAATACCTGATGCCCCTAGACCGGAATTCTCAATTCCTCCTCCTCCTAAATCAAACAATGACTCTCATAACAGTGATGGCGTGATTGGCACGACAAACGCGAAATTGACAAAGGCCAACTCCAAGAAGGCCCGTAAGATTTCAGATCAAAATGCAAAAGACGAAATTCTTGCTTCGGAAGTAAATGCCGTATCAGCAGATAAGGGCAAAGAAACCAAACAACCAGGAAGCAAGAAGAAGCAAAACAAAGGGAAGAAGAAGAAACAGGGTGAGTCATCTCCTGAAAAAACTTCTTCAAACCCTCCTGGAAATAGGAAACTAAAATATCCATGTCAAATATGTGATGAGGATCATCGGACAGGAGATTGTCCATACAAAGCTGAGCTTAAAAGGTTCTTTAAGAGTTCGCAAACCTCAGCAGTGTTAACTGATCCGTTTCCAAATCCAGGAACAAATCTGGTTGAAAGTGGAAATGCTTCCCCGTCGCAAGTGCTAATGTTGTCAATTTCGAAGCAACAAAATGATGCTTTGATTTCGACAAGGAACAAAGATTACGGGAATCCACAGCTATCGAACGGCAACGAAAAAGATCAACCAAGTAGTTCGACAAAAACTTCGACAGAAGTTGTACCACCCATCATTCTTGAATTAACAATAAAACCGCCAAAGGGAGTAGTACACAAGTCGACATTTAATCCTCGCGCCAGAGCAGTGCAACATTATAACATAGTGGAAGATTTGGCCCAACCGCCATCCGCTATGTCGACTCTTGAAGTACTACAAAATTGCCCATCCCAAAAGTAGGCTTTGTTATCAGCCATTGGTGGGGTTGATCCTAAGGATTCCAATCTTGTATCCTTTGACCACAAAGGATATGATCCTCAGTTACCAGCTCAACTAGCTTTCCTTATCCAAGTGAAAGCCCTCAACAAAATTGTTCATCGAACAATTATTGATGAGGGAGCATCTACATGTATTATGTCGATGAGTTGCTGGAAAACATTAGGATCTCCAACCTTGTCGCGATCCTCGACAACATTAAAAGCATTCGACGGAAGGACATATACCCCATATGGTATCCTAAATAACTTGAAGGTTGAACTAGTGGGAAAAACAGTAGAAATAGATGTTGAAGTCATCGATGGGAATCTTGATTACAACATCCTACTAGGAAGACCGTGGATCTATGCCATGGCAGCTGTTGTGTCGACCTATTTTAGAAAGATTGCATTCCCCTTTCAAGGGGGGATTACGATCTTCGACCAACAAAACTTCCTCCCTAATGGTTCACAAGTTACAGGAAGCATTCTCATGATCCATGGAAGCCCCCATTCACTTCAAAATATCAGAGTAGGCCTACTAAAAGATCCTATACTAATGGGAACTTTCGCTCTTCCACCTCCTATCGACTTGGCGGAAGTAGCGTCGATAGGTACCTGCAATATGATATCTTCCACGAAGATCTCAAAAGACGATATCGACATGGATCATGCAATGGTTTTGCACCCAAGCCCAATAGAAATATTGTAGCAATCAATGTTTCTGGCATGGAAGGCGAACCCAAATCAACGCTCATCAAGCGTTTGGGTAGATAGGTCTAGAGAATATGGTACCCCTTTAGATCCTTGGTCGAGAGTGCATGGAACCGACGAAGGAATTCTACAATCAATGTTGATTGAAGGGACACCATGGAATGATTGCCACCATCGTTCCCTTCTTCCAGAATATGAAGAAGATACTCAAGATGACCTTTGTCACCCTATAGTTTTTGAATTCCTATCAAATACTGTAAATACGGTGGATTCTGAGTGAAACTTATCCAATATTGAAGAGACTATAGCCATAAATATCTCGACTAAAACAAATGTTGTAGAGAATATTTATGTCGGCAAAGGTTGTTCTCCTTCAGAACTGGAAATATATAACGCTTTTTTTCGCGAGTTCAGAGATGTCTTTGCATGGTCATATGATGAAATGCCAGGCATTGACTCGAGTATCGTTGAACACGAAATTAAGATGTATCCAGAAGTCAAACCGGTACGACAACAGCTCAGGCAGGTGCACCCCAAGAAAGCCGCTGCCATTAAGGCAGAAGTTGAAAAACTTCTCCATGCTGGTTTCATCTACCCAGTTCCTCTAACCGATTGGGTATCGAATATTGTCCCTGTTATGAAGAAACAAGGGACAATTAGGGCGTGTGTCGATTATAGGGATGTAAATCAAGCTTGTTCGAAAGACAACTACCCTATACCCTTCATCGACCAGATAATTGATGAATGCGCCGGGTGTGAAATCTTTTCATTCATGGATGGATTTTCCGGGTATAATCAAATAAATATCCGCCCACAGGACCAGTCAAAGACTTCATTCATTTGTCTCTGGGGCACATTCACATATCGAAAATTACCCTTTGGTTTAAAGAACACAGGGGCGACGTTTCAGAGGGCAATGGATTATGCCTTCCATGACATCAAGAACATCGTTCAACCATACCTTGACAACCTTTCGGCTCATTCGCGAAAGCGGACTGATCATCCGCAACATTTAAGGGCGATATTTCTACGTTGCCGACACTACAAGATACGACTCAATCCACACAAATGTGTATTTTGCGTCAGTTCTGGTCGTTTACTTGGCTTTGTAGTCTCCAAGGATGGGATTCGTCTCGACCCGTGCAAGGTACAGGCAATCATAAATTTTCCTCCACCTTCAAATTTTCTTCAGATTCAGAAACTCCAAGGGAAAGCAAACTTTCTGAGGAGGTTCATTCCAAATTACGCCGAACTTGCTAAAGGTTACACACGTCTTTTGAAAAAGGAGGTACCCTTCGTCTGGGATCAGGTTGCGCAAGCTTCCTTTGATGCTTTAAAGGATTCCTTAATAAAAACATCATTAATGTACGCACCCGATTATCAAAGAGACTTTAACCTGTATCTGGCTGCAGCAGATACAACCATCGCAATGGTTTTAGTTCAAGAAGTCGATGGAATTGAACACCCTATATATTATTTAAGTAGGAACTTAAATGATACAGAAAGTAAATATTCTTATGTTGAAAAACTAGCGCTTGCAGCTGTTGAAGCGATACAAAGGTTTCGACACTATGTCCTCTTTCGGAAAACTACCATTTTGTCTGATTGCAACCCCATGACTTATATATTGTCGCAACAGTTGCTGGGGGTCAAATATTCAAAATGGATAGCGATCCTTCAAGAGTTTGATCTCGAATTTGTAAAATCCAAATCAAAGAAATCTCTAGTTTTCGCAGAATTATTGTGCGATCTCCCATCGTTGTCCAACGATGAAACATCCGAAGAATCAATCGTGGATGAGAATTTGTTTCTGATATCCACAAGCAATGAGTGGTACGGAGATATAATAATTTATCTCCAAACCCAAAAGTTTAGGCCTAACACCTCTCACTCAGAACAGAAACGTATACGATACCAAGCAAAAGACTACATGATCGTCGGTGATACGCTTTACCGTCATGGTATCAATACAGTTCTGAGAAGGTGCCTCACCCATGAGGAGGCTGAAAAAGCCCTGAATGAGTGTCATTCAGGCGCGTGTGGGGGGAATCAATCTAGATATGCTACAGCACAGAAAATCTTACGAGCAGGATACTTCTGGCTAACCATGTTCAAAGATTGCATAACCGCAGTCAGAAGTTGCCATGCTTGTCAAATTTTTGATAGCAAAACCAGAAGACCACCCGCACCTTTACAGCCAATAGTTGTTGTTGGGCCTTTCGCCAAATGGGGCATCGATTTCATGACATGTAACCCCACCTTGACCGGGGGGCATGGGTATATTATAGTCGTCGTTGACTATTTTACCAAATGGGCCGAGGCGATGCCTACAATAGATAACACTGGTGAAACAGCTGCCCTTTTCTTTTTCAATCATGTAGTCACCAGATTCGGCGTACCACAGGCTATAGTTACGGATCATGGATCGCATTTTTGCAATCACATGATGGTTGAATTAGCTACCAAGCTAGGGCTATCTCACGACAGCTCTACCCCGTATTATCCGCAAGCCAACGGACAAGTTGAAGCGATCAACAAAGTCCTGAAGCGTATGTTGCAAAGGATGATTGGAGTTCACAAAAGAAGGTGGCACCTAATCCTGTACTCGGCCTTGTGGGCTTACCGAACATCAGTAAGGAATGCGACTGGGTTCACGCCTTTCCAACTGGTATATGGCCTGGAAGCAGTCTTACCAGTCCAGTGTGAAATCTCGTCTGTTAAACTCGCAATTGATCTCCTCCCCGGAACTTCAGAAGAAGAGGCTCGTTTCTTGGAATTAATCTAATTGGATGAAACCCGTCGTGATGCCGCTTTGGCTAACGAAGCCCATATGAAACGATTCAAGGCACAGTTCGACAAAAATGTCAAACCCCGCGTCTTCTCAGAAGGTGACTTGGTCTTGCTTTATGACCAAGAATCCGATAAATTGGGAGCAGGTAAATTTAATTCTTTATGGATGGGCCCCTATATTGTTAAACGAGTGTTAGCGAAAGGAGCCTACGAGTTAATGGATTATGACGGAATTCCACTGGCGCAACCCCGTAATGGGTTGTACCTCAAGTGTTACTATGCTTAAATAGTAACCAGTATGCTTTTGTTGTATTTTGTTTTCGCTGAAGTGTTTGTCTTGGTCGAGTAATCCACCATTTTACATTTATTGCAGATGTCAAACCTTTTGGAGACATATGTTGGATATGCCGACGGAGCGAGTCGTAGTTCGCGGAATCTGTCCTCCGCAGCCTGGGCCATTTTTGATCCAAGCAGCGAGTTAGTAAGTTTCAGAGGTGTATGTATTGGGCAATCAACGAATAACATCGTTGAGTATAGCGCGTTGATAGAACTGCTCTCTGATGCCATCACCCATGGTATACGCCGACTAATTGTCAGGCTAGACTCACAACTCGTAATACTACAACTCAATGGTATATATTCCGTCTGAAATCCAGCCATTTATCGCATGTTTCTAAGGGTTAAGATTTTGGAAAGACAGTTTGATTTAATTCAATACCAGCATATTTCCAGAAACTTAAACACATTAACCGACTCATTAGAGAACTATGTGTTAGATAGACATTTGCGACATTTATAAAAGAAACACATCATCAATGTTGTACACGTGGATCACATAACTCAACCAGAGTAAAACCCCGAAAATCAAAATATATATATATATATAAGTTGTTTATGGTTTACACATAATGTTCTGTAACCAAGACAAAATCGGTCACATGACCCAAAAACTCAAAAATGCTAGGGGGCACCCTAGTCTAGTGATGCTCGTGATAGCACATCACAGCCTGTGCGATCATGCGTAAGAGACGATTCCATCGTCTAGGCACACCAGTAGTATGCCGCTACAACTGTAAAGGTAACTCGTCGATCCTCACATCTGGAATACCGAGAGTAAGGCTCTCAACCTGCTCCTGCACAGCTGTAAGGGTCTCGGCCACATCAAAGTCACGAAGGATAACCCTCCCGGCTGCCTCTCCTGCTGGGGCAGCTGTTGAGTCTTGAAAATGTCATTCATTTCCATTACACTTTCACTATTATGTTCATTATATCACCTCCATTTCACCTCCATTTCACTACTATGTCACCACATTCATCCCACTTTCATTATCATTGGGCTACCTTTATGTTTTTCCAATATTTATTATTTCTAAGCCTTTTAAGTGAATTTGTGGTTAAACATTAGAAAATAATGTGCATATGCTTATACCTAACCAATGGGTTGAGTTTGTTGACATGTGTAGGTTGAAAGGAGACTTCTAGAAGACCCTTATGTGGCACTCTAAGGCCAAATTCGAATTTGGTTGGAAAGAATCATGGGATCATGAGGATATGTGTCACATCTCCTAATTGTATTGTAACTCTAAAAGACATGTGTCTTATCAGTTCCTATTTTGATTAGGACTCTAGAGGTAGAGGGAGAGATTCATGGTTTATCATTAATGAGAAGGCTCTCATCTTTTTGTATAAATAGGAGGTCTCTCTCCTTCATTAGTTAGTCTTTTTTTAGTCTCTTTAGTCTCTTTTAGTCTCTTTTTAGTCTCTCTTTGGAGAGCTTTGTTGTACTTTGCACTTTTGAAGAAATTGAATAAAGCTTTGATGTTCTCAACATGGAAGGAGATGTGAAGTAGATGTCATGGAGCATATTAGGATGTAAGTAGATTAGATTTCATTTTGTAAATATTGCTTTGTAGAATGTAAGGTAGATTAGATTTTCATTCATGCAATTTTAAGTATGCTTTGATTTCATAGGTAGAAGGGGGCCCCTGCCTTGTACAGTTTGAATTATTGCATTTTATTTTCTCCCGGGATTTGTTTTTATGTTTATGTATTTGCTTTACAAACTAATGGTATTTGAAGTTGACAGGTTCAAGCTGCTGCCTTTGTTTCTATAGCTGATTTTTAATTTTATTTCTCAAAGAGCTGCTAACACATAAATGATCTTCATCATAAATTGTTATATTTCAAGATCAAAATATCGCTAACTTGCAGCTGGCTTTGAGTGCTTTTCATACTGTTCTTTCACTACTTTCTAACCATACTTTGCATAGTACATATGGCTGAAGTAGAGAGTTAGAAAGAGCAAAATATTATTACTAGTCTTTAAAGTAGATTTTTGGTTTTAAGTGCTTCTTAGACTAATCTTTCACTACTTTCTAATCATACTTTGCATAGTACATATGGCTGAAGTAGAGAATTAGAAAGAGCAAAATATTATCATTAGTCTTTAAAGCAGATTTTTCTCACTTTTCTAATTCAACTTAAGCTACTTTCTATCTGTGCTTTACACAGTACATGTGCTTAGAAGCATCGAGTTAGAGAGAGATAATCTTTATCTTTGGTTTTAAAAGTGACTTTCTTTTCTTTTATTTGCAGCAGCATGAATGGTGTCTAGTGCCATTGGAAGTGGTCATTTACTTTCAAGTCATTTCAAGTTCTTTGCTTTCAGTTTCATTTCAAGTTATTTCTTTCAAGCTCTTTCTTTGCAAGTTTAAAAGTTTGATTACTTTCTAGACTTATTTCTAACTACTTCCTAATCATGCTTTACACAGCACATGTGTTTGAAGCAGAGTTTTAGGAAGAGTTGAACATTATAACTGGTCTTTAAAGTGGTTTTTCTTACTTGTCACCTTAGAGCTTGACTACTTTTTGGACTTATTTCTGACTACTTCTTAATCGTGCTTTACACAGCACATGTGTTTGAAGCAGAGTTTTAGGAAGAGTTGAACATAAACTATAAAACAACGAAGTAAGAGAAAGGTTAACTAAGCACATATAGTGCACCACACTTCATCAGTTTACGATACCCGGATTGATAATTTATGTAGAGCAATTTAAGACGTTAAATTGACTAAACAGCAGCGACTAGCACTCTCAAGCGAACTACTGGATGAACAGGACCAACATCTGCATGCACACATGAGTTTGATTAAATTCTTGATAGAATAAAGCACAAGGAAATTATAAATAAAAACAGTAAACAGTGATATGGTCGAAGATTTTACCAATAGCGCCCCACTGCTCGCCGTCTGGCAGTACTAAATCCAGATCACCCCAGAAGTCCATGCCAACATATGGATACTCGGAATAGACCATCTCCTGACGCTCAAACCACCTGAAGAAGTTATCAGAAAAAGAAATCTGAGATTGACCAGCATGCCTTGACATGTGGTCAACCCATCTCTGCATACGTGGCTCGGTAGGAGAAGGCAAGTCGAGTGCAATGTACTGTGGCTGCATCAGTGGCATCTTCTCCAAAGCAAAGGCGGTCAAAATAGAACCGAACCCAAAGTTCTTCAACCGCCCGTCCTTTACCTTGGTCAACTGACTTTTCATCTGAAGAAGTACTGCATCACACTAGTTGAATATTTTCGGTTGGAGGCACTCCAAGGCATGCTGCATATAAGATCTGTTGGCTACATGAAGAGACGCACTACCGCCATCCTGCCAATAGTGTACAGGATAGACCTAAGGGACCTGTCAGCAACCTCATGGATAACGATCTTGCCATCTTTACTCGGCTGAGATCCTTCCTTGCAATACTGGCAGACATAATCTCTCACAGAGTCACTCCCTCGGGCCGAACCTGACAAAGAGATGGGGGCACCCTGCCTCGACAAGCCAGTCAAGAAGTAAATGTCTACTATGGTCAAGGGGATAGATTTGCCCCTAATCTGGAAAACTTGGTTGATAAGATCCCAAGCATCGAGAAAATACTGCAGTAGGTTGATTTGTTGTCTCATGCTAGAGATGTGGAAGAACTTCAGCAGACCGCAGTTCCGCAGCGCGTTCACCGTAACCGGATCATGTAGGGCAATCATGTCCTCTTCTTCATGTTCTCGTTCCCGCCATGTAAGGGTCATTTTGCTCCAATATCTCTGAAAAGCAAACATGAGATGAGTTAGATCCTGGTTTTGATGAGAAACAGGCAAAAATTTTCATCAAAAATTGTGCAACAAAATCCTTTTCTGTGCCCAGCGCACCTGCACAGTGTTCCACCTGCGTTGAAGGTCAAACTGCCTTCATGCTGCTTGACATTCAGCGCAGGTTTCAAGTGCACAAGGTGCGCTGATGGTAGAGTGACCCCATCAAACCCCAGGGGTTTAGAAAAACAGGAAATCAAGCACAGAATGCAGAAAGGAAACCATGAAACGAAAGAGCTCAGGTTTAGCTCCTACTTGGTCCAGACGGCGCCGAGAATAATCCACAGAATCTCCCGAAATCAGCTGATGAAAATCAGGGGGGAAGAGGCACCTCCAAAGCTCCAACAAACCAAGCTCAAATGAAATGGTGAAATGAGAGGTAAAAACACTTCTTAATAGCTTTTTACGTAGTTCAAAGTGAAATATTAGTGTTTTAATCTCACTTTCAAGCAAATGTTATTCATTTCTAACTAGTTTGATGCAGCAATTGAGGGCACAGTACTATCTTTGAAAAGGCAAAGCTATTTATGGTAAAAAATAAAAACTAGACCATGTTATCGAGCAGTTTTAGCACATAGTTCATGCTCATTAAAAAATAAACATAAGACCGAGCAATGTTTTCCCGCGTTTAAGCTCATTAAAAAATGAACTATCCTTCTGTAAATAACAACAGTGAATGTAACATTATCAGCCATTAAAGCCTTGGTCGTGTTTGCACCGTCACCTCCACTTTTCCATTGGCCAATCATTCACCTCCATTTGATTGTTTACCCATTTTGAGGAACAGCTGCGAAGAGTGATTTCACTAGCCATCCTTGTGACACTGCCATGATTGCAAAATTCTAACCCGTACCTCGAATCAGCTGCTAACCCGTTTTATCACTCGTTCCTCAAAAGACGAGTCTTCTTTAAGCTCCTTTCATCTGACTCGTAAAATATGAAAAGATTGCCGAGTTTTTGCCTTCCAGCTCGTTAAAGTGACCTGAAGTGCTATCCCTCCTCTAGATTTTAATCTTTTTGGACCTGAGGGATTATTGCACAAAAAGATCGAGCGCTTGTTTTGTTCGGCTCGTAAAAACTATCGAAAATTCATTCCTTCTGTATTGTTTTATACTTTTTCGGACTTAAGGGATTAGATGACGAAAAAGGAACTTTGGAGTTATCTTTATGTACCTTTTCAGACTCTCTAAAAATGAAAAGGACCGAGTTATCTTTGTCGTTAGACTCGTTAAAAATATTAAGTAGCGACAAACTTGTCTTTAGACGAGAACGAGTTTCACTATCGCTAGGCTCGTTAAAACATAGCGATGGGTTTACCCGAAGGGCAAATTATAGAACAAGCATATGTTATCCTCCTCAAGCTTGACAAAAATAAAGGGGTACTGGTCAGCAATGACTGGGGAAAAATTGGGAAGAAACTCAAAGAACTTTATTGGTAGCAAGTCGCTCTTGAACATGACACTTCCACTCCGTGCCTGAGTCGGGTTGGTTCGTTTCATTCACCGGTCACATCGCCATGGTCTCGCCATACCATCCATCTTTGGGGTAAATGCTACCAATCCATCACATAAGTGTCGCCGATATGTTCAAGAGAAGTCATCCAGAGAAGTCAACCGTGTCCCATCCACTACCATACATTATACTTCATCCTTTCATGACCGCCACCCTGAACCATATATCATCAGATCGTTTTCACCTCCATCAAAATCATTTGCTCCATTCCATGTCACTGATGTGGGATACATTAAGGCCCTCCTTTGACGGATCGCTTCTTGTCGACATTAGCTCATTATCCAAGAAGTTGATCTAGGAACACCCCTTTCAGTACTTTGAAGCTTGCATGCCTCAATGGCAAGTTTCTCACTTCCGGCGACAGGTATACATCAATGACCTTCGACCGAAAGATTTTGCGTGGTGTTCGACGCCAAGTCCTCTATTCACACCACGTGAATTGTACTGCAGTACCTTGAGGGTCATTATCATTATCGGTGATTCCTCTCGTGCTTGTTAACGGTTTACATCATTGACTGGTAATCAAGCGATGTCTTTCCATGTTCGACTTCAGAACATCTCTCACATGGATCGACTTGTACTTAGAGTGAAGATCGAACGAGTTTGAAGACCCCGGATCTAGTTTCATCCATCTGGGCTGCGATATATATTTAGGAAAAATAAAGACATTGACATGTACAGCATTGCAGCACAGACAATCATCCTACCAAAGGATGATGATTTCAGCAGGATCATCAGTCTATCATCAGACAATTGTCTGTCCTATGTACATAAAAATGAATTTATAAAGCTGAGCATGGGAATGCCCTCCTAAGCTATATCATGAAAACAGTATGAAAAATAATGTATTGTATTGTATCTTATTACAGGTCTCCTCCTAGCATTGAATGAACTTCGGATCCTCCTAATAAAGCATTTCACCCGATAAACGGCCTCATACTTTAGGGGGCAACTATTATAGACATTTTTGTGCCTTACAGCTATAAGCATGAAATGTCCATAATTCAAGGGATCCAAAGTCCCTAAAGATGTTGTTACAACTCCTAAAGGAACAAGGTCAACCAATGACAGCTTCTCCCAGAAGTTCTCCACCAAAAACCACTCAGAAATAGTCAATTCAGGATCAATTCAGAGGCTCCACTAGCTGCTGGCGTTGAAATGCAAAGACTACACTAGCTAGGTGCACTGCAACGCAGGTGGAAGCACTACCAGTGTGCGCTGAGCGGTAAATGACAAATGGCAAGCTCATTCAACGAGGTGGAAAGACCCTGGAAGCTTCCAGAATCTTCTCCAATGACACTTGCCTCAATGAATTCGACTAGTGATGAGTAAGAGGCTCTCAACCTCCAAGTGGAAGCAAGAACTGACAGAGAGAAGCCACAAGTCAAAACATAAGATGACTCATCCTCTCTGCTTACATCTATATATGGATCTCTCACCCAGAGGTTCAGGAGGCTAGAATTTTGTACTTTGCAGAGAATTAATGTTGGTTTGAGATTGAGATTAGTACATTGGGTGATTTATGATTTGTTGGAGGAGAGGAAGGGATTCCTTTGCTTGGAGGTAGATGCTGGATCGAAACTCACTTGGTTGTATCTCCTCTTGGACTTTTCTTATTCTATCAATAAACTATTTGAGTTTCTCCTACATGCTGTGTACCAATGATGTTTTGTTATGCTTACATGTTTAGCTTAATCTGATCTTGAGCTTTTTATGAATGTATATCTGTATCTTTGTGTAGTTTCTCTCTCTTGTGATCTTGCAGGATTTCGGTGAAGTTGGGCCGGTGAAGGAGCAAGAAGCTAGGAGCTACTGAAGAGAGGAGTGATTTGGATCGACAAACTAGCGGAAGACACTGGTTAGTTACATCCTTCTTCCTCATTTACATTTCATAAAGAAGAATACTCAATTAGTTTACCTTGTTTGTTGCTAAGGCACTATCACACCTTAGAGTAGGATAGGGGCATTTCGAATTGGATACTTTTCCCAACAACAATATTGTCGAGTAGTCCTCCACACCAGTTGAATACTATGGGAGTCAGACATTCTACTGCATATCCTTAATGAATATGAGACTTCATGAAGATCTTGTGTGCTAGATACATGAGCTATGGTGAACATGATCATTCTCAGGGGAAGATTAGTGATTGTTTCTATCTTTTCCTTCCCACCTGTGGTCATCTAAGAACCTAGGCAATGTCTCCGAGCTAGACTACTCATACTCTCACCTCTTGGACAAGATCCAAACAGTTGGAATCTCTCTCCCATCCTAGACAATCCTATGATGAAATAAATGTCTGTTTCCTCCAACTCTAGCTCCTGGTCTTTGATTATGAAGAGTTCCCGATCAATGTCCCATAAGCTAATCAAATAAAGCAGCAACTCCATTTGAGCTCTTAGTCGTGTAGTTTTGAAGAACTTAAGAAATCCATAGTTCCTTAGAGCATTGATACATTCAGGATCTTGGGCTACCTGATGATCTTCTACCTCATGACCTTGTTATTTCAATTCTAGCACCATGGTGGTAGAAATTTCCTACAAAAAATCATTACACAATAATTAGATGCTTTTTCATGAAGTTAAACCCAAAAAGTTTACTTTAAAGAGGGTTTTTCCTTCAAAAAATTATGCGCTAGTGTTATAGACATTTTTGGGCACTGCAACCCCAAGCATAAAATTTCCATAAACCAAGGGCTCCTAAGTCCCTAAAAGTGTTGTTCTAACCCCTAAACGAACAAGGTAAACTGATTACAGGTTCTCCCAGAAGTTCTCCATGAAAAACTGCTCAGAACTAGTCAAAACAGGATCATTTCACCTGCTCCATAGGGAAAGTGCGTTGCATCTCACCTAAGTACACTCTGTGGGTGCATTGCATTTCAAAAAGGCCTTCTATTGGGTACGATGGGCGAGAAGTGACAAATGGAAGTGTCAATCCGCGAGGTGGAGAGGCATGGAATCTTCCAGAAACGTCTCCTGTGACACTTGCCTCTCTGAATTCGACCAAGGATGAGTAAGAGATCATCAATCTCCAAGTGGAAGCAAGAACTATCAGAGGGAAGACACTAATCAAATCACAAGCTGACTCATCTCCTTTACAGATATCTATATATGGATCCCTCATCCTAGAGATCCAGAGGCTGGAATTTTGCATCTTGTAAGGAATTGTTGTTGGTTTCTTGAGGCAACATCATAGTGTTGGGTGATCTAAGCTCTGCATGAGGTGAAGAAGGGATTACTTGCTGAGAGGATGATGCTGGGTCAAAACAACAGGTTGTAACTCTCTTGGCTCTTTCTTGATTATCAATAAAGCTATTCACATTTTCCTCCATACTCTTGTGTCATTTATGTTTCATGCATTTGTATGGTCAATTTACATCTGATCCTAGATTGTTTATGATAATAGATCCACGTTCTTGTATAGTATTATGCTACTTTGATTCTACAGGTACTCTGTGAAGCTGGGTGTACAAGGAAGCAAGTAGCAAAGGACTATCAGAAGAGAGGGGGAAACGAATTAGGAACCAAGTGCAAGATAGAGGTTGGTCTCCTTTATTCTTCTCTCATCTATCTTTCATAAAGTAAAACGAAAGTAGTTTTACATTGTTTGTTTCTAAGGTAGCTACCACACCTTAGTGGGATTAGCAGTTCTACATAGACACATTTCCTTGTAACACCTAGGCCCATCGTGTTTGTTTTTAGTTACAAGGAGATGTCATCGCGGGAACCTTTTGGCTCAGGGGTGCCCATCGTGGGCTCGATGAGAAAAACCACAATGGATGCCCACATTTTTTAAAATAGAATGAGAAGGCATACAAATATAGTGAAATGCAAGAGTAAATATGCAGAAAGTAAGAAATAAAGTGGATTACTCCTATCTGCATGATCAACACTGTGCTCCCTTCACACAGTTGGACAATATCTTGACAACGCAGGTTGAAACCAATTGTTTAGCACTGCAAAATCCGGAATCCAGCAATAACAGATCGAACTTCACTGCCTCCTACACCGATTACCCCCCATCCAACGCTCAATTAAATATCTCAATGGAGAACTCGATAAATTCAGTAAACAATACCGGAAACTCAATTACAAATTCGACTGTAATCAACCTATCAAAGCTGACATTAGATGATAATCTGAAATCGCTACTAGAAAAAGGTCTAAATTTTGCTTTATCTCCAGCCAAAATTCCTGTAGATGATATCATAAGCAACATTGAAGTCATCATCAAAAACATAGAACAAAATGTTGCTGAAGAAATAAGACGGGATGTTTCCAGAATTCTCAGAAATGCCAGACCTCCTCCTAGCAACATCTCCAAAGAAGAATCCAAAGCTTTAAAACACATCAAGAAAAACAAAGACATTATAATTTTAAAAGCAGACAAAGGAAATGCCACAGTTATTATGGATAGGGAAGATTATGATAATAAGATGGAAGAACACCTTAACAAGAGTGGCTACTATAGAGTTCTTAACAAGAACCCTAGCAACAAAATCCTTCGCCAAGTTAGTAACAAAATCATAAAATCCTCTCTTAATTCTACTATTAAGAACAAATTAATACCTAATAACGCCATCATCCCTAGAATATATGGTGTGCCTAAAATCCATAAATCTGGAGTCCCATTGAGGCCCATTGTGAACACTATAGGTTCACCCACTTACTAGTTAGCAAAATACCTTGCTAACAAACTTAGATGTTTATCCAGTAACACTCCCTCCTACATCAAAGATTCTACATCTTTCATAGAATGGATTAAAAACCTAGAAATTAGTGACAATGACCTCCTGGTTAGCTTTGACGTAGTGTCTCTCTACACTATGATTCCAATAGATGAAGCCATAGAAGTATTGAAGAAAATCACAGACCTTGAAACTGTGGAACTAGTAGGCATTTTCCTTAATTCCTCATACTTCAGCTTCAAAGGGAAAATCTATGAGCATACTCATGGTGTTGCCATGGGCTCTTCTTTATCACCATTGATTGCCAACTTATGCATGGAACATTTTGAACAAATGGCCCTTAAATCTTTCCCCTTTACCCTTGAAGTATGGAAAAGATATGTAGATGACATTTTTTCTAAATGGAGCCATGGCTTAGATAAACTTAATGAATTTTTATCACACATAAACAACCTCTCTGAACACATAAAATTCACTATTGAAATTGAAAAAGACAACCAACTCCCCTTCCTAGATGTCCTCTTTACCAAGAAAAATGGAAAACTAAGCCACCAGGTCTTCAAGAAACAAACTCACACTGACAAATATCTTCATTCAAATTCCCACCACCATCCGAAGAAAAACGTCAGTGTCATCAAAACCCTAGCTACCAAATCTTCTAGAATATTTGACCCTGAACATCTAGAGTAAGAACTTAACCATCTCTACAAGGTCTTTTAAACAATGGCTATCAAAAAAACATTATCTATAAAATAATTAAAGAATCCACAAACAATACCCAAAGAAGGAAAAATCTTGAAAACCCTAGAATTTCCTTACCCTATATAAAAGGTACCACAGACAAAATTGCTAGAATTCTCACCAAGCATAACATCATGGTTGCCTTCACGCCCCCTAAGACCATCAAAAACATGTTTGATTCTACTAAGGACTTAATAGACCCAAAAAATCACAAAGGAGTATACTCGGTTCCCGCTCATGTGGAAAAGTATATCTAGGTGAAATAGGGAGATCCTTTGGCATAAGGGTAAAAGAACACATTAATGATATTACAAGAAATAGGTCTAAAAAATCAGTTCTGGTAGAGCATGTAAGTTCTTCCTCACACTATATTTGTATGGAACAAGCAAAATTAATTCATAACAAAGACCATTATTTAAAAAGAAGGGTGAAAGATGCAATTGAAATTGAAAAATCCTCCAAAAACATGAATAGAGATGACGAACTAAAATTAAGTAGCACCTGGAAACCCTTATTAAATAGAATAAAAAAGTAGTAAATACAAATATACAAACATTCATAAAAATAAAATAAAAATAAAAAATAAAATAAAATAAAATAATTAAATAAATATAACCAACCCTATCTAACTCTCTTTAAAATATAATTTAATAAGTCAACTTAAATAAACCATCAAACTATTGCTTTAAAATTATATACATTACTAGTAAAGCATTTAATACATAGCAAAGAACTTAAATATGTAACATAGAATCTAAAAAAATAAGAAATAATATATATATATATATATATATATATATATATATATATATATATATATATATATATATATATATATATATATATATATATATATATTAATCAGTTAGTCATTTGAAAGTCGACAATAAAAGAAGACATCAAATATTTTTCAATTAACTATTAATAGCTCAATGTTTTCACGCTCTCTCTTCTCAAAATACAAATCACATTACCCTGATAATGGACTCACTAAGCTAGTCTGAAACATTGGCTTCAAAAACTGTTCATAGGTTTTTCCACAAACATAAAAATAGCTCTTACCTGCTGAAGACGGTTTGAGGAATGATGCCCTGGATCTGTTATGAAACCAGCTCACAAAAAGATAGGAAAGATAGAAAAAATGCCTTAGAATTCAGCCTCTTCGAGGGGGCAACCTCCTTTACATTACATAGATGAACAATTCTTGGATGATACAAATGACAAGACCTCCTTTCTATATATAGGAGTCTAAAGGGTCATAATATAATTAGAGCCAACATAACAATAATAATGTAAGGGCACAATAATAACATTAGTGGGCTTCTATGGGGCACACTAATAACAATATGGGGACTACATGGGCACAACAATATAATAAGGGGGTTGTACTAATAACAATAAGGGGTTACACTACTAGTACAGGGACCTAACATGTCCCTCTCCTTAAAAAAGTGTTGTCCTCAATGCTTTAGTAGTTCTCGAGGCTTCTGTATAAAATTCTTGTCCTCCCATGGGGAACCTTCAGTGGGTAAGTTCTTCCACTTGCTGAGATACTTTGAAATTCATCGATTTCGTAGCTGTCGGGTTCTTGTTTCTGTGACTGCTCCATGATCCAATATGATTTTTCCTTCCTCGTCATGTTATGGCAATATTGCTTGAACTGGGATCTTTAGCAACTTTTGAATGAGTGGCCACAATTCTTCGTCCTTCTTCCATTCACCCCTTGCTTCGTTTATCGAATCTGGTTGGATAAGGGAAATAATACAAAACAATGCTTCCACATCCTCATCCTTTCTTGAGAGTGCCTCTGTAACAACATTTTGCTTCCCTTTTTTGTAGATGATTTCAAAGTCATAACCCAACATATTTGTGACCCATTTTTCCTATTCTTCTAAAGATAATCTTTGTTTTAAAAAGAATTTAAGACTATCATGATCCATATTTACCTTGAAGTGTCTTCCCATTAGGTAAGGTCTCCATTTCTTAAGTGCATGTAGTATTTCCAACATTTCCTTCTCATAAATAGCCTTCTTGAGGGACATTTTTTTGTAGGGATGTAACCATAAAAATACCCAATTTCCTACCTCAAAACTTCTTTCATTGCGATGTTGATCTGCCTGTTGTTTCATTCAATTCTACACCAAAGTGGCATTATCCTTTAAAACTTGGAGAACTTGTTGTTGATGCTTGATGTGATCTTTTGCTACTTGAATCTTTTTCTTCTTGATATGTCCTTCTATATTGAGAGTTTAAGGAGTGGTAATTTCTTCGAGTGCATTACAAGATATGGCCAGATTCATTTCTTGATGCTCTATGTGATCTTTCACTTATTGAACATTTTTCTTCTTGATATGTCCTTCTATCTTGATAGTTTGAGGAATGGTAATTCTGGCCAATGCATTACAACATATGGTCAGATTCATTTCTTCTTTCTTGATGTGGTCTTTCACTTCTTGAACCTTTTTCTTCTTGATATGTCCTTCTATCTTAAGAGGTTGAGGAGTAGTAATTCTTTCCAATGCTTTACAACATATGGTCGGATTGGTTCCTAATGTATATCTTCTTATTTTGATGTTTCTTGATCATTTTCTTCCTCCTGTCCATAATCAATGTAAAATAATTTCTTCTCAGCACACTTATGACCTTTAATGTATTCGTTATCACAATTATAACAAAGCCCTTTTTCTCTTTTTTTTCCAATTGTTTCTGTGTAATCCTTGTAGGTTGTGGAAGGCTAGGAGAAACAACACTTCCATCTTTATAGTTGTGAGGGGTAGACTTCCATGTTGCCATAATTTTGCTTTCCACTTTATAACAAAGCCCTTTTGCTCTTTTTTCTTCCAATTGTTGTGGTGTTTCTCTTTGTATCCTCATTATGTGCTATCATTTCCTTCGTGAAAATTGACCATGTAAGAAGTTGTTTACGAGAACAAAGACCTTTATACCATAAAAATTTATCAAGTTCTAAATATTAAGATGCAATATGTACCTTTTATAACAATGGTACACCATGTAGATCAAAATATTTCTCCATCTGTAGAATCCAATTTAGTAGATCCTTGCCATCAAACTTCCTCATCTCACTTTTTCTTGATTTTAGGAGCTCAATCTTGAAATGATTGTAACTTTGTAATTTTAGATCTCCAAGTTCTGCAATTTCGTCCTGTAGTATCCCTCCGAGTCCTCTTTCTAACCCCGAAAGTCGGATCAAGATTGGTGATCCAAAATGGATTTTGGATAGACTCCTAAGTCTAAGTGTTCCTCACAGAGGAAAATGAAAGTCCAAGGAAGTTCCTGGACATAGTCTCATTGCAAAGATATCTCCATTCTAAATCTACTGCAACTTGAATGGGAAAAAATGGACTTAGGATGCAGAAGTTATCGCGGAAAGAAGATGCCCTTTGATTTTGGCGAAAAGAGGCAAAATCCCCTAAAAATGGCTTAAAAACCCTTATAAAGGGAAAATCACATCGGAGGAGGTCCAAGGTGGAATTAAGCGGAAAGGGGAAGCACCCCCAATCATCGATCCCTGACATATCGGGTCAGAGGTAGGCATAGGGATATAATATGAGTAAAAGACCGGGTCAATGCGACACTGCGATCGCCGATCAACAGATAGGCATTGGCGAGGGCATGGAACATAAGGAAAGGACCGGTCTGATGCGATATAATGATCGCTGATATCGACGGATCGCAATTGGTGATGACATAAGGCAAAGGAAAGACCCCCAAGCCAAGCGACGTTGCGATCGCCGAAATTGGCAGATTGACATCGGCGATGGCATGGGACTTATAGGCATGAATATATAATATTTAAAGTTCGGTAAAATGGCTTTTTCAATGTAAACCACGTTTTTTAAAAATGAAAGAAATAGGAATAAAGTGATATATAACATAACCGAAAGGTTTTATATATGTAAATATGTATAATTTGAGTTCCATAAAGGCGGGTTTCAGGTGGGCCTCAAGGGTAAAATGATTTTGGGCTTGCTCCGCCCGATCCCATACAGTGAATGACACGTGGCTGGAGGAGGAGAGAGGAAAACTGCCTTTTTGGGCGGGTAACCTCTGTGCTCCTAAGCCGCCCGAAATGCATGATGATTGTTGGATCAAAGATCCTGTAGATCGACGGTGGAGAGTGCGATAGCACCCAAAGACAGATCTGAAAGGAATTTATGGCAGATTCTACAATTTTTGAAGTCTGGGAATTTCATTTTTCAATGTATTTCCTGTATATTCAAAATTTAGCCCATATGCTTAAGCGATGTGATATTAAGACAATGGCGGACCCGATAAGGTTATAGGGGTGATTTAATGGATTTTTAGGTCTAGAACACGTGTCCGATAGTGTATTTTCTGGAAATCTCTGTGTAATAAAATTTTCTCAGTTTTCAAGTTTTTCCCTATGAAATGGCCCGATTCTTTTTGTAATAGCTCCTAATCATCATTCCAAGCTACAAACAGGCGTTTTGGTAGATGGTAAGGTGTTTGAAAGCCACAGAGCTAGATGGTCAGTCGAGCAGACAACGCAGAGAAGCCACAAAGCCACAGGGGAATGATTGAACACAGGGAAGCAATTGGGGAAGCTGAAAAGCCAGGAAAATGCCTCAAAGGAGCCTAGAGAGCTCAATTGAGAGAGAGTTGAATGTTGAAAGCAGTTGCAGAGCTGAGAAAGAAGAGAGAGCGAAAGCTACTGCATAGAGCAGCCGAGGGAGTCACTTGGAGGTCAAGTGAAAATCCAGAGAGCTGCATAGGGCCAAGGAAGCCAAAGCCAAGAGCCAGAGCTAGAGTCAAGAGCTAGAGCTAGAGCCGAGAGCTAGAGCGAGAGCCAAAAGCTAAGAGCCTCAAGAGCTAGGGATAAAATGGTGTCTAAACCCATTGATTCTGTGTAAAACAATGGATTTGATCCAAGTGCTTGTAAAACGGACTTTGCCATCATCCCATAGAGCCTAGTTGAGTTGATTAGACCTCATAGAGATGTAGCCCAAGTGTTTTGGGTGAAACCCTAATTAATATTGTTGTCTTATGTGTTTGTTTTATGGCTACATTAGTTACTGTTATATGTATTTATATATCAATTGAAGCACATTAACTTAAAAGCACATAAACAGTTTAAAACATACCAGCATACACCTATATTTTCAAGCATATTATTAATTCCACATTAGTTAATCAATAAGACTTGGGAAAATTTAAGCTTTGGAAGTGGGAGAGGTCCTTGTAAGTTAGACAAGAAGCCTAAGTGCCCCATTTTCAAATCAGATGGTATCAGAGATTCAAATTGGTTAGCCTCACCTTCAAGAAGGTGATATCCAAGCTGGTTATGCCAGAGCAAGTGGCATCAGCTCAGAATGCTTGATTGACAGAGCAAAGATTGTTTGTCTGAAAGGTGTTTAAACAGTCAGAGGTTGATTGTATGCTTGTTTGCAGACTGACTATTGTTTGAGTTTGCAGAGGTGAAGGGCAAGTTATTGATAGCTCAGTCCAGGAAGGGCGAGAAGGAAGAAGGGCTGAAGGCATTCTTCTATCCCAAAGGACCTCAAGGCGGTCCTTAAAGCACAAAAGGTTTGTTGCAAAAGGTTTCTTAAATAGTCTCTTTATTAATCTTGTTTGAAGTTCTTTTGTTCATTGGTATAATGACAACTTCTACAAGTGAATCTTGAAATCCTCCTTCATCACAAGACTCTATGATGGAGACCTGAAGCAAGAATTGTTCATCATGATGGGCGAGGTGAGAGAAATGTATGAGGATGGGAGGAAGAGCAGCATACTTAGAGAGTAGTTTAATTCCATGAAGGAAGAGAAGCAGTTGCTTTCTGACAGACTGCAGGAAATGGAGAGGCAACTTAATATTACAAATATGAACCTGAAAAGGATGCAAGTTGGAGTCACAACTCTTTGTTTTCAAAGAAGCCTTGGTTAAGTATCGGCTTGAAGAAGAGGTAAGCCATTCTAGTTTGTCTTCAAATTCCTCTAAGGATGCTTATATTGGTTCTTTTGAAAAACATAGCAAAGGCATAGGTTCCAAGCTAATGTCCAAGATGGGCTATGAAGGAAAGGGCCTGGGAAAACATGCATAAGGCATTGTTGAGCTAATAATAATTGAGGAAAGGCCTAAGTATTTGGGTCTTGGCTATGGACAAGCTTATGGAAAAAGTTCCAAAGTTTCCATGAAGACCATTAAAACATCTCCAAGAAGGAGTTGCATTGTAGGTCTTCAAGAGTATGAAGGTTGTATTCAGGAGGAATGCAATAGCTTGAAACATCACTTGCAGGATGCAGGTGTTTAGAATCACACACTTAATCCAGAGAGCTGTGGAAACTCTAGCAACCTTGAAGAGATTGATGGTGTTCCAGAGGGAGACACTTCTTCATTTGCTCCCCTCCTCATGAAGGCAATAAAGGTGAAAGAGGCAGGTATAAATATGGTTTTAATCATATCCCTTTTGATTTTGCAAAGCATGGTAAATTTCCACATAAGCATGGGAAAAGAGTTGCATGTTCCTTTTGTGGTTTGGATAACCATAATGTTTCTAGATGTTGGAAGAGAATGGCCACATATAGGAAACTTTTGAAGGAAAAGAAGCAAAGAGCCAAAGGTCCATTGGACAAGGCAAATCATGTTGTCAAGAGGATGCACATGTGTTGCACTTACTGCCATAAGCAAGGGCATCTTGCTGAAAGGTGTTGGACTCCGAATCCAACAATGCTCCCACAAAAGTTGAGGAAGGTGGAAAGATAAGATGGCAGATTTGGAAAGGAAGATTCCATGGATGATGTGTCTCAGGATGATTCACACGTTGATGCTAACATGCAGACAAAGGTAGTACCTTTGAATTGGATTGGTAAGAAATGGTTAGAGTTCTTTTCCAATTAAGGTTGCATATCTATTGATGCATCTATTTTCATTTCTTTGTTGATGAGATGCAAGTTTCAGGTTCTTACCAAGAAGGTGAATGGAAAAGTTGAGTAGGAGACTCACTTTATTGCTGCAACATTATATTTCATTTCAGCTTCGAAAGTATAGTGTACTTAAGTGAAAGTTGAAGGATGAAATGCATGCATGAGAATGATGTGCATGAACACAGGGATGTTGATGTTTTCTTTGTATTTTAACATGTATGTGTGATTAAGTTGGAGGGTTGATTGTTTTGACATGCACGTGATGTAATTTTGACTTGAGGAAAGTTGACTTGGTCTCCAAGAGGGAGATATTAATGAAGTGTTTCATCTTTTGAAAAGAGTCCTAGTGGTCTTTCTCTACATGCTTGAATTGAAGGGTCATTTGTTTTAAAGTCATGTTTTGTGGGCTTGTTACCTAGTCCATCATTTGTATGCAAATGTAAGGCATGGAGGTGTTCACAAGATGTGAAATTTGTTTCTTTGTTGAAGCAAGAGTTTAGGCCATCTAGTTGTTGTCTGTATTTCTGTTGTTGATTAACATTTATTGTTGATAGCTTTTCAAACAGGTGAAAATGAAATTTTTGTGGGGTAGATGTACTTTACATTTGTTTGAGCCACCTTGGATCAATGATCAAGGCAGATAAGCTCAAACTACCTTCTATAATCATTTCAACAGGAGTTCTCTAGGAAGGCAAGGAGGAAGCTAGTTCTTCCCAAGAAGACTAACCCATCCAGGAAGGGAAATGGTTAGAGACTTTGGTTCAGAGGCACTATGCAAGGCAAGTGTGTGGAGGCTGGAAGAAAAGGGTGTTGTTACTGTCAGGTACTGTTCAGATCAATATATTAGTCTTTTGGAGACAAAAAGTTCTTTTAGTGGGAAGGCATGATCCAAAATGGATTTTGGATAGACACCTAAGTCTAACTGTTCCTCACAGAGGAAAACCAAAGTCCTAGGAATTTCCTAGATATAGTATCATTGCAGAGATATCTCCATTCTCAATCTACTGCAACTTGAATGGGCAAAAATGGACTTAGGATGCAGAAGTTATTGTAGAAAGAAGATACCCTTTGTTTTTGGGGAAAAGAGGAAAAATCCCCAAAAAATGGCTTAAAAACCCTTATAAAGGGACAATCACATCGGAGGAGGTCCAAGGTAGACTTAAGCAGAAAGGGGAAGCACCCCCGATCTCCAATCCTCAACATATTGGGTCAGAGGTGGGCATAGGCATATAATATGAGCAAAAGACCCAGGCTGATATGACACTATGATTGTCGATTGGCAGATCGACATCGGCGAGGGCATCGAACATAAGGAAAGGATTGGGCCAATGTGATATTGCGATTTCCGATATCAGCTGATCGCAATCAGTGATGGCATAAGGAAAAGGGCGGACCCTCGGGCCAAGCAACGTTGCGATCACCGAAATTAGCAGATTGGCATCGACGATGGCATGGGACTTAAGGTGGGACCCCGGGTCATGTGACTTGCGATAAAGCTATACCTGACGAGTCTTATAGGCATGAGTATATAATATTTCAAGTCCGATAAAAGGGCTTTTCAATGTAAATCAAATTTTTGAAAAACGAAAGAAATACGAATAAAGCGATATATAACGGACCCGAAAGGTTTTATACATGCAAATATATATAATTTGAGTTCCGTAAAGGTGGGTTTTGGGTGGCCCTCAAGCGTAAAATGGTTTTGGGCTTGCTCCGCGTAATCCCATACAGTGAATGACCCCTGGCTGGCAAAGGAGAGAGGAAAACCACCTTTTTGGGAAGGTAACCTCCGTGCTCCTAAGCCGTTCGAAATGCATGATGACCGTTGGATCAGAGATCCTATAGATCGATGGTGGAGAGTGTGATAGTGCTAAAAGACGAATCCAAAAGGAATCTAGGGCAGATTCTACAATTTTTGAAGTCCAAGAATTTGATATTTTAATGTATTTCCCATATATTTGAAATTTAGTCCATATGCTTAAGCGATTCGATATTACGCCTGATGGAAGACTCAATAGGGTTATTGGGGTGATTTAATCGATTTTCAGGTCTAGAATATGCATCTGATAGTGCATTTTTTGGAAATCTCTATGTAATACAATTTTCTCAATTTTTGCATTTTTGCTTATGAAACGGCCCCAATTCCTTTTGTAACAGCTCCTAATCATCATTCCAAGCTACAAGCAGGCATTTTGGCAGACGATAAGGTGTTTTAAAGCCACCAAGCCACAAAGCCAGATGGCCAGTTGATCTGATAGCACAGAGAAGCCACAGAGCCGCAGGGGAATGATTGAACGTAGGGAAATGGTTGGGGAAGCCGAAAATCCAGGAAAATGCCTCAAAGGAGCCCAGAGATCTCAATTGAGAGAGAGATGAATGTTGAAAGCAGTTACAAAGCCAAGAGAGAAGAGAGAGAGAGAGAAAGCTACTACACAGAGCAGCTAAGGGAGTCACTTGGAGGTCAAGTGAAAAGCCAGAGAGTTGCAAAGAGCCAAAGAAGCCAGAGCCAAGAGCCAGAGCCAGAGCTAAGAGCGAGAGCCAAAGCCAAGAGCCAGAGCCAGAGCCGAGAGTGAGAACGAGGGATGAAAGTCGAGAGCTTCAAGAGCGAGGGATAAAATGGTGTCTAAACCCATTGGTTCTATGCAAAACAATGGAGTTGAGCCAAGAGCCTATAAAAAGGACTTTTCCATAATCCCATAGAGCCTAGTTGAGTTGACTAGAGCTCACGGAGATGTAGCCCAAGAGTTTTGTGTGAACTCCTAATTAATATTGTTTTCTTATGTGTTTGTTTTATGGCTACATTAGTTACTGTTATATGTATTTATATATTAGGTTAAGCACATTAACTTAAAAGCACATAAACAGTTTAAAACAGACCAACATACACCTATATTTTCAAGCACATTATTAATTCCACATTAGCTAATCAATAAGACTTGGGAACATTTAAGCTTTGGAAGTGTGAGAGGTCCTTGTAAGCTAGACAAGAAGCCTAAGTGCCACATTTTCAGATCAATTAGATTCTGCAAGGAAGAGTTATGTCAAATATCCCACGATGACCTGATTATAGACTGGTTCAGTAGAACGCACAAGTAAGAAGTGCCACATGTCCCTGTTTCAACCTTAGAATCTGAAAAATGTACAAAAAAAACTACAATTTGTCCTCTTTCTATAAATTCTTACAAAATGTCAATCTTATGCTCCGAGAGAAGGTTATGACGATTTTACCAAGGTCACCTATTTACAATGTAATTCAGGAGTTTGAAAAAACCCTAACTTCCTCATATTATATATCCTAAAATATAGTGAGACAAGATCTGAAATTCAGACCTGAGCCTCACCAAGATTTCAGTTCAAATGGGTTTTAATTTTAGAGTCTGAACCTTTGTAGAGAAATATTATAGCGAAAATTCCACAATGACCTGTTTGACATGAAATTCGGGAGCTTGCAAAAACTCTGACTTCCTCAGGTTGTATCGCTACAAATATAGCGAGACAAGATCTCAAATTCGGACGCGAGGTTCAGAACGATTTCTTCTCAAATGGGTTTTTTTTTTTTATCTTTTTAAACTTTGTAGCGAAAATGTTATATCGAAAATTCCACGATGACCTATTTGGAGCAACGAAACCCTAGAATCCACAGCTCTGATACCAAATGTTATGAAACCAGCTCACAAAAATATAGGAAAGATAGATAAACACCTTAGAATTTAGCCTCTTCGAGGGGGAAACCTCCTTTACATTACACAAATGAACAATTTTTGGATGATACAAATGACAAGACCTCCTTTCTATATATAGGAGTCTAAGGGGTCATAATATAATCAGAGCCGGCATAACAATAATAATGTAAGGGCACAATAATACCATTAGTGGGCTTCTATGGGGCACAATAATAACATTAGTGGGCTTCTATGGGGCACGCTAATAACAATATGGGGACTACATGGGGACAACAATATAATAAGGGGGATGTACTAATAACAATAAGGGGTTACACTAGTAGTATAGGGACCTAATAGGATCTCTCACACTAGTCATTTGAAAATAGAGCAAAATAGGGCACAAATGCACTCTCAAAACTTAGTTTGGTGAAATGGTAAAAATGTTTTTATTTATGAGCAATTTATAACTATTGACTTCATTTTTGCCAATATTTTATTAATATTTTATTATTATTTCTCGAAATCAGTGATGGGTGGATTTCTTTGTGTATTTATAAGTACTTTTGGTGGACACAGTGATTATTTTTTACTAATTCAAGAAAGTTGTGTTTTATCTGTTTTTCAGACTCATTTAAAAATAAATGAAAAAGGAAACCCCTTGGAGTCATTTTTTGTTTTTTGAATCTTGAAACATGAAAATATCGTCGAGTACTTGTCATTTCAAATTCATTAAATTAAATGATACGTTTACCCCTTTTTCGGGATGAGATTGGCTATTTACAAAAAAGGTACACCTTGGTCGACATGATCAAGAGGTTCTCTCGAATATTGTTTTCTACCATTTTGGGTATGAAGGACAAATTACGAAAAGGGACATGATGGAGTTCCTTTTTTTGTCTCTTTTTCAAACTCTCCAAATATGAAAAAGATACTGAGTTATTCTTATGTCAAACTTGTTAAAATTTTATGACGAAAGGCTCGTCACCATGATGAGACTGATTTTCTCCTTCATAGGACTTGTAAAACATACTAGGATGGATTCATTGAAAGAATGAACTTACATGACAAGCATATGTTATCCCCTTCAAGCTTGTGATAAACATAATTGGGGTACTCGCTAGAAATAGGTGGGGAAAAATGAAAATGAAATATCCTTTTCATAGGCAGCATGTCACCCTTGAACATGGCACTCGTCTTCTTTCTTGTTAGGTTTGGGATATCCTCACTCAGTCACTTGTTCTCTCGGGTTTGGGTGATCTATTATTGCCTCTCATTTGACTATTATAGTTTTTCGTCATGACCTTTAGTCCTATGTTGAGACAAATGCTGCCCCTCTCCAGATTCGTGTCGCCAATGTTTAAGAGAAGTCCTATTTACAATTATTCACTTATACATTGTGTGACCCATTGTTACAATCTTGGATCTTATTCATTTCATTCCACTTTATTCCTTGTTTCGTTTCGATGATGTGGGATTCATTATGGCTCTCCTTCAATAGGTCACTTCTTGTCGACTTTAGCTCATTATCCGAGAAGCTGACTCAGAAACTCCCTTTTTGTACCTTAGAGCCTGCATGCCTTAATGGCAAGTTATTTGCATCTGAAGAGAGGTTTCCATCATTGAACTTTGATTAGATGATTCCATGAGTGTCTGACTTCAGCTTCATTATCAGATTCATGGATTGTACTGTTGTACCTTGAGAACCATTGTCATTATTGGTGGTTTCTCTCATGCTTGTTAATGGTCCACATCATTGGCCAGTAATCAGGTGATTTTCTAACATGTTCATCTTCACTATATACTTTTCATACTGAAGTGCCTCTGATATACCCTAAAATACTAGAGAACCTTCTATATAATTCCATACTAGGATGGGATTTCACCCCTGGGATACACTGCAAGCAGCGAACGAAAACTACTATGTTTTAAGACGTCAGAACATGTCTCTATCCTAGACCTCTAAATATTTTCATTTAGTGACAAATGCTCCTTAGGTTAATTGAGGTAAATTTTAAGATAATCTTGAATTAAGTTTCAGTTTTGAGGGTTCAACGATGTCACCTATTCCTAGAATGCAACTAAATGATGAAAATGAAAATTTTCATTCGACGAAGGTTATTCTAACAAAGGGAGAGAAACAACCAATCAATGCACCAAACACCCAAAAAACATTAATACAATTATTTTCAACGCAATATGTAAAAATGAAATCTAATATTTCTTTATACTAACAAATGCAATGCCATAGAAATGAAAATATTTTTCCTTTTCACTAAAAATGCGATAATGATTTTCTTTTCAATTGAATTCAATAAATGCAAATGAATGAAAAAAATAAAGGGAAATGAAAATAATTTACTAATCATGAAAATCTCTTTCACTTTCCGATTTGAATGCAAGAAATGTTTCAAAAATACTTAAATGATATTACGTTTCACTTTCCGAAACATAAGAACAAAAACAAGCGCTTTCTCTCGTTTCAATCAAAACAAACAATTTTGTAATCTATTACTTGCTAATGGGACTAAAATGAATTTCAAATCATCTACTTGATTCGAAACTAATGAAAACAAATTTATACCAAAGAACCAAAAGTGACTTGAAAAATATGTCAAGAAAAAAAAACTCTTTGAACAAGGGTCGCTGATCTCTGAAGAACATATCAATAAGTGAATAAAAGGTGACCTAGAAACCCTAGGAACCCTAGGAATAAGATTTCTCAATCAATGTCCCATATGTTGATAAAATAAGGAAAGAAATCCATTTGAGCTCTAAATCCTGTAGTTCTGAAGAACTTTAGCAATCCAAAGTTCCTCAGAGCATTGATACATTCGGGTCTTGGGATGCCTGATGATCTTCCCCGTTATTTCCATTCTAGCACCATGGTGGTAGAAATCTCCTGCAAAACATCATTACATAGCAATTAGATTCTTTTTTGTGGATTGAAACCCACATTTTTTGCTTTAAAGATGGTTTTTCCTTCAAAAAAAAATTCCCCGGTCCCATTGCGTCTGTTTTCAATTACATCGCGAGGGCCTTTTGGCTCGAGGGCGCCCATCACGGGTTCGATGAACAAAACCATAATGGACACCCATGTTTTTTAAAATTGAATGAAAAGGCATAAAAATACAGTGAGTTGCAAGAGTACAAGCAGAGCTCTTACCAGCTGAAGACGATTCGAGGAATGATGCCCTGGATCTCCTGCATTGGTCGTTCAAATATCAAGCAAAATAAGGTACAAATGCACTCTCAAAACTTACATTGGTTAAATGGTAAATTTTTATTTATTTATGAGCTATTTATAACTTTTGAGTTCTTTTTTTTCCAATATTTTATTAATATTTGTTATTATTTCTTGATATTAGTGATGCGTGAATTTCTTTCTACAGTTACAGGTACTTTCGATGGATATAGTGATTATTTTTTATTGATTCAAGTGAGTTTTTTTTATCTCTTTTTCGGACTCGTTTAAAAATAAAATAAAAAGGAACCCCCATGGAATCATCTTTAAGCTCTTGTTTGATTGTCGAAACATGAAAATATCATCGAGTACTTGTCATTTCGAACTCATTAAATTAAATGAATTGAAGTAGTCTCAATATACGTTTACCCTATTTTCAGGTTGAGATTGACTATTTACAAAAAAGGTACACCTTGGTCGACATGATCAAGATATTCTCTCAAATATTGTTTTCTATATTTTCGGGTTCAAGGGACAAATTATGAAAAGGGACATGATGGAGTTTACTTTTTCATCTCTTTTTCAAACTCTCCAAATATGAAAAATATACAGAGTTATTCTTACATCGGACTCATTAAAATTTTACGACGAAAGACTCGTCACCATGATGAGATCGAATTTCTCCTTCGTATGACTCATAAAACCTACTAGGATGGATTCATTCGAAGAATGAACTTACATGAAAAGCATATTCTATCCCCTTAAAGCTTGTGATAAAAATAATTGGGATACTCGCTAGAAATAGCAGGGCAAGAATGAAAATGAAACATCCTTTGTATAGGAAGCATGTCGCTCTTGAACATGACACTTTTCTGCTTTTGTGTCAGGTTTGGGATATCCTCACTTAATCACTTCTTCTCCCGGGTTTGGGTGATCTATTTTTTCCTCTCATATGACTATTCCAATTTTTCATCATGACATTTAGTCTTATTTTGAGTCAAATGCTTCCCCTCTCTGGATTCGTGTCGCCAATGTTCAAGAGAAGTCCTATCTACAGTTAGTTACCTATACATTGTCCGACTCATTGTTAAAATCTTGGATCTTATTCATTTCATTCCACTTCATTCCTTGTTTTGTGTCGGTGATGGGGATTCATCATGGCCCTCCTTTGATGGGTCACTTCATGTCGACTGCAGCTCATTATCCGAGAAGATGACTTAGAAACTCCCTTTCAGTACCTTAGAGCTTGCATGCCTTAATGGCAAGCTCTTTGCATCTGAAAAAAGATTTCCATCATTGGCCTTTGAGTGGATGATTCCACAAGTGTTTGACATCAAATTCACTATCACATTCAAGGATTGTATTATCGTAACTTGAGAGCCATTGTCATTATTAGTGGTTTCTCTCGTGCCTATTAATAGTCCACATCATTGGACGATAGTCATGCAGTTTTCTAGCATGCTTAACTACGACACATTCATTCACATGTTAGAATTCGTACTTTGATCATGTTGGGATGGAGCGGAAGACCTTGAGTCCCGTCTGATATGACTCAGACCGCATGCATTTATGTGTTATTCATGATTGTACACATGTTTCTACTATGTGGATGGTTGTGACCATACCATGGGTCTTTACACTTATGATGATCCTTCTATATTGGATGGCTGTGTTCATACCTTGGATATTATATTTACATATGATCCTTTTCATTTGCATGGTTGCACCCATGCCATGGATCCTTTCATATAGTCCTTATTATCTAGATGGTTGTGTCTATACCATGGATTCATGTTTTGATATCATATATGTATATGCATCCTTGACTTACAGGTCTCCTGACAGTGTTTGTTCCCATCCTTGAAAAATCTCATAAAGCATCTCAACCATCACTCCCCATTCTGACTTCATGCTTTAGGGGGCATCTGTTACACAGTATTTTGTCACACCTCACGTGCTTCCCTGTGACATACGCAAAAGTGCCTGAAACATGACCATAATGTAGTGTACACATTCATATATGCAACTCAAATCATCCGTCAGACATTGATTGCAAAATCCCTTGAGTTTCCCCTGAAGAAAATAGCTCCTAAACCCTAATTTGAGAGTCATCGCTCTTATGAGATGAGAAGCTTTGTGATCTAGAAGCTTCCATAGCGATGAGCTAGAAGTTTTTAAGTGTATATGAGGTCGCGTTCTCCCAACTTGGCCTCTTGGTCTTATCCATATGAGCTACTTCCTTGAGAATATTGCCTACTCCTATATTTGGAGAGACCCTAGCTCCCTTTCCCTGCCTATATATTCATCCTCTCCCATTACCAAATGGTCAGTCTATGTCTATTTTCACCCTTATGCTAAGATTGTGCCTATATGCTACTCATTTGGCTTGGAGGAGTTGTGCTTGGAGAGCTTAGC
Organism: Pinus tabuliformis; assembly: GCA_031772625.1. NCBI lineage: Eukaryota > Viridiplantae > Streptophyta > Pinopsida > Pinales > Pinaceae > Pinus > Pinus tabuliformis. Next base: position 475,717,975 of record CM062806.1, on the reverse strand, counting down.
TTGGGCTTGGAAATTCATTCAAGGAGAGCCTATCAACATCAATTCTTGGTTGTATGCTTCCCCTTCTTTTCTATTAATATGCAACTGCTGGTTAATTTTCCATTTATGTCAATTCTCATGTACCATCTATCTTAACATTCCTTGATTAGTTAAGTAGGTTGATTTTGAATATTCTATTTGTATTTGCATGCTTTGTTGTGTATTGATCTCTTGTGCAGGTTCATAAATGCTATGAGTAACAAGAATGAGCTCATGACACAAGTGATTCAAGGTCTTCAACAAAGAAGATTGAGATAGCATTAGAACGAAGTAGGTCATCTTCTTCATATCTCATTTCAATTGTAACTTAGGAAAGCGTCTAGTAGGTTGTCACTTAGGCTGCTAGTCCCACTCATTGGGCTAGAGGGACTGTCTTTGTCTGCAGAGAGTATTTACCTAGACAACAAGAACACACTTCATTCAAAGCTTTGAAGTGTACAAAATCCTTTCTCAATGCCCTTTCTCTATACATGCAACCTTCAAGAAAAAAAAATCATTTTCATAAATAGGAGTATGATTACCATTAAATCAATATTGAGTTTGATTGTAACTATTATAGTTCAAAAAGATCAAGTTTCAGTGATGAAATGTAATCACTCTATTACTTAAAAATGTTGAAAATAGCAACAAGAAATGATAAAAATAACATTTCTATATATAGAATTTTGGGATACATTTCAATTTTAATTAGTCCCTAAATTAAAATTGAGAATTAAATTCGAATTTGATCTCAAAAACTATTTGTAAAATAATTAATTAATTAATCTTGAGTTAATTAGTTGGAGAAAATCAAACATGAAGTCTATGAGAAGACATGCAATAGTGATCCCTTTGATTGAGGAAGTGTTGGGCTTCAGTTTTGATCTCTTTTTGCTTTGAGAAACTTATCTAACTATCTATTTATCCTTCATTTTCACTTCATACATCTCATTTTAATGAATATTTGAAGTATAATCAGGTATTTAACTTTAATTTGTCAATTTCTAGAGTTTTTATAAAAGTTTGATTTTAAGTGCAATTTTGGCAATTTCAGAAATTCCCGTAATCACTTTATGGTTGATATGGATGCATGCCACCTTAGCATGAATGGGATGCATGAATGGAAAGCTTGGGAACTAGGACCAAGCCACCTATGCTTGGTTCAACCAGATCGAGCTTTATTATGCCTTTTTGGAGCTAGTCAATCATGACTAGTCATCCAGAAATCCCATCTAAATAGGGCTGTTTTGGGATTCCAAGATATTAGTCATATTTCTTGGGATGAGGAAGGTGGATTCGACTTGGATAGGTGGATTAGAGTAGATATGTTTGTTAGAGTGATTTTAGATCAGTTGGTTTCATGAACCTCTTATTTAAGAGCCACACTTTGATGGCTCAAAACACTTGACATATGATACTATTATGCTGTAATATTTTTGGTTTGAAGACTTGAGTTGGAGACTTATGTTACTTTCATTTTGCTGATCAATACATGGATGTTTTTCTGATCTAAAGCTTCTGATATCATCTTCATAAGTGTGCAAGGCAAGGGTGGAGGGCCCCCACTCGAAGCTAAGTACACTTCCAAGTTAAACTAGTTTACTTCATTGCAAATCTGGTTAATTGTAGCTTTAGTTTTTCCAAGTTTTATTTCAGATTGTTGCATGGTTATGAATAGTGATTTATTTCATTTGTTAATGATTTGATCATCATCTAATTAAGTTGGAAAACAAATGTTCAAGTTGGGCATTCCCTCTATGAAATGGTGAATCAGATCTAGTCTTTTGTTTACATACAAATAGTTTTGTTTCCATTTAGATTCAGAAATTGAGATGAATAAATTATGATTGGATATTGTATATGTCTCTTAAGTTAAGAGCTTAATTCACTTCTAATTTATGCATCTTGAGTTTTTGATTATAATCTCTAATTCATGAAGTAATACTTGAGGTGGAAGTAGATTTCTTGAGTCAAGAACTCTTTCAATGTTTCCTCTTTTAAGCTGATTGAATCAAGAGTTTTAAGATATATTTCCTCTTAGTTTTAATCATTTATCTTTCAAGAATTGATTATATTAGATCTTCACAAATAGTGATTTGCCTCTAAGAATAAAACAAACCCGGATTGATAAGTAAACATTGTGTTAATTTTGGAACATAAATTAGCTCAACAGGAAGTTATCCCTTAATTAAGGAGATTAGGATGAGTTGTACTTTGAGTTGTAATTAGTTATCTCAGTTAACTGAGTTAAGTCTAGTTAGATTAGTTCCAACAGTTTGTGGAATTGATTGTGAGTTCAGTTAGTCAATGCATGCATGCATGCAACTAGTGTACTTCAGATAACTGAATATTCTCTCATAAATAACTCATGCACATCAATTCATACAGAGACCCAGTTGAGATCAAAGGATGGGATAGTGTACTATCAGTTGCAGGAATATTCCCATGAGGAAATATCTTTCATGCGGAAGGAATTCTTTCCTTGAGGATTGCATAGTTATTTCAGAGGTTGGTGAGTAGTGTGTGAGGATAATTACACATAGGTCATAGCTTGAGGACCCAGGAGAAACTGCACAAGGAAATAGGAGGTTTGGAGGGAAGAGAAAAGGCATATGTGTTGTCTATTCTGTCTATGAGCAGTAGTGAGGGATTGAACTAAGAATTGGATAGATTGTGAGCTAATGCTTGGTGTAATCCTATTTGATTTCTTCTTCATACGTTATATGTGTTCTATTTGATCTTGCTCAAAATCGATTAAGCTTTCGAAAGTTTGTTTATAGAAGTATATCAAGTATTGTTCTTTAGTATATTGCATTATTAGGTGATCTACGGTGAAATTATCACATGGTATCGGAGCAAAGGTGATCAAAGTAGAGAACAATATACTAGGAAAGGAGAAGTTCGATGTTTTGAATTTCTTGATTGTAGGTACAAAATCGATTTCTTATCACATCTCAAAATTCACCAATGGAGTTTAATGGCTTGAGACTCAAGTATGCCCTAGATGGAAACTCAAATTACATAGCCTAGAAGGATCACTTGGAAGCGGTATTAGAGGACAATGGTTTGAAGGAATTTATTAATCAAGAAGTCCCCAAGCTAGCAATAGCTAATGCCCATGAATTGGCAGAATGGAAGAAATGTGTGGCGAGAGCGAGGAGGATTATTGTGGAGGGAGTTTGAGACCACATTGCCTTGAGTCTCTATGGAAAGGAGACACTGTTTTCAATGTGGAATACATTGAAGGATCTATATCAGAACAACAACGATCAGAGGAGCTAGTGCTAAAAGACAAGCTTTGGAAAATCAAGTGTGAAAAGGGCGACATGATCTCTACATATCTGAACAAGCTCACCACCTACAGAGATGAGCTTGGAAGTGTAGGAATAATGACAGTTGATGATGACATGGTGAGTCTTGCTCTCCTCGGTCTTCCTAGAGCTGGCATAGCTACCAAGACTTAGTGAATGGAAGAGAGAAACTTCCAGATTGGGAACGACTGTGGTCAAATCTAATGCAGGAGGAGATAAGGAGAAGCACTAGAGATGGTTCTTCATCAAAGAATTATGATGAAGAAGATCTAGCCTTAGCAATAAATGCAAGGAAAGGGAAATTGAAGGCTTCCCATTCCAAATCGAGTTCTTCCCATGGTGGTAAGAAGATTGAAATATATAAAGTGTGATGCTTTAATTGTCATGATGTGGTCCATTATGCAAAAAATTGTCCACAGAAGAAATCCAAGAAGGGATCCTTGCAAGGATCATATGGTGAGGCACTGGCCTCACAGTTAGAATTAGATTTTACACTCATCATGTGCATGGTTTAATTGATTGTGGGTTGTGTTTGCTACCTAGACAATGGAGCCTCATTCCACATGACCGACGACAATATTTTATTCAGTAACTTGGAGGAGAAGGACCTCCAGATGCGCATAGAGATGGGAAATGATGGAAAGTACAATGTTTCAGGTGAAGGCACAGTTTTGTTTCAGAGGGAGCATGGAGCTCCTCTCACCCTAACTGATGCAAAGTATGTTCCTGGACTGAAGAAGAACCTGGTATCCGTCGCAATGTTGGAAGGCAAAGGCTATGATGTAGTCTTCAGTAAAGGAGAGGTGTTCCTGAGACACATCGGCATAGTATAGACCAAGAGGATTGGGATTCAAGTAAAGAATCTCTACAAGCTGCAGGTAGATGACTGTGATGCATTGATTTCCAAAGCAGAGTTGGTGCAAAGCCAAGATATTTGTGAGATATGGCATAGAAGATTGGGCCACTTGCACCATGGGGCCTTGAAGATCATGCAACAGATTTCTACTGGACTTCCCAAGGATAAACTTGAGCAAGTGGACACATGCAAAGGTTGTACCTTGGGTAAGTATGAAAAATCTTCCTTTTAGGATCAAGACAGTTGAGCTGAAGCAATCTTGGAGCTAGTTCATACATATGTGTGTGGACCATTATCGACAGCCTCCACCGCTAAACAAAGGTACTATGTTATTTTCATGGATGATTTTTCTCATAGATGCTGGATCTATTTCATGAAGAAGAAGGATCAAACCTTCTCAAGGTTTTGTGAGTTCAAAGCCTTGTTGAGAAATAATCAGGAAAGAAGATCAGGGCCTTGTGAAGTGACAATGGTGAAGAGTATGTCTCTCAAGAGTTTAAGGATTTTTTTGTAGCAGAAGGAATTAAACGGGAGTTTAAAGCACCCCATAACCCACAATAGAATGGGGTGGTCGAGAGGAAGCACATAACGATTATGGGAGCATCTCGGGTGATGTTGCATGACCAAGGCTTACCACTTCACTTGTGGGTTGAGGCATGCAATACAATGGTATACTTGCATAATAGAAGCCCACATCACATACCTGGGATGAAGACACCAGAGGAAGCTTTCTCTGGGAAGAGACTAGATGTGGGTCACTTCAGGATCTTTGGCTCATCAATTTATTGCCATGTGACCAAGGATGCCTAGAAGAAGCTAGATCCAACAACAAAGTTGGGGATACTTGTGGGGTACACTGATACTCCCCACAACTATCAAGTGTATTTGCCTACTAGTCAGAGGACACTGGTTCACATAGATCTTAGGTTTGATGAGTTGAAGGCCATGTGAGTTTCCCTTGAGAGGGAGCTCAAGTTACATCCAGAGGAGGAACTTTTGGTTCCTAAGGAGGAGGAGCCTGAGACTGATGCAAATCAACTGCGTGCAGAGGATCTAGTAGTGGAGACATCCACTCATGCAGAGTCTTCCAGAGATGGGTGGAAATGCTCAAGGGAAGATGACATATTATTGATGGATGTGAGAGAGAATGTGGGAGATCCATCTTCTCAGCGAAAAGTGAGGAGGTCACTTGAGCGGTACACTGGCTACATGGCCCTTGTTGGGGAATGTATAGAGACTGAACCATCTTCCTTCAAGGAAGCAGTGTAGCAGCAAGTTTGGGTTGATGTAATGGTGGAGGAGTATGACTCAATAGTTCAGAACAATGTTTGGGATGTTGTTGCAAGACCAGAGAATAAGTCAGTGGTGAGTTCCCATTGGACTTACAAGGTAAAGTAAGCAACTAATGGTAGTGTGGAGAGACATAAGGTAAGGTTTGTTGCCCTTGTTTGCTCACAGGTTGAGGGGATTGACTATGATGAGACTTTTCCTCCTGTAGCAAGGTACTCATCTATCAGATCGATGTTGGCACTACCAGCACAGATGGGTTGGAAGATCCATCAAATGAATGTGAATACTGCATTCCTCAATGGCAAGATTGAGGAAGAGGTGTACATAGAGCGGTCGGAAGGATTTGAGACCTTCGATCGTGGGTCGCATGTGTGCCGACTCAAGAGAGCTTTGTATGGGTTGAAGCAAGCACCTCATGCTTGGTACACCAGGATCGAAAACTACTTCACTAGGTTGGGCTTCACAAAGAGTGAAGCAGATGCGAACTTATACCACATCATGGTGGAAGGTAAGAATTTGATCATTGTTCTTTATTTTGATGATCTGATATTGACAAGTGATGATCAGTTGATCATGTCTTGTAAGGAGGATCTTTCAAGAGAGTTCGAGATGAAAGACATGGGTCTCATGCACTACTTTCTAGGAATGGAAGTGTGGAAGAAGGATGGGGAAATGTTTGTGTCTCAAGGCAAGTATGCTAATGAGATACTTAGGAGATTCCACATGGAGAAGTGCAAGCCCATGTAGGCTCCTCTAGCAGGTAACTAGAGGAAGGAGGATGCTACTTTAGGTGAGGTAGTAGCTACTACTGTGTATCTATAGCTTGTGGGTTCATTGATGTATTTAGTGAACACATGACCAAATTTGTGCTTTACGGTGAACCAGCTGAGTCAAGCTATGGTTCAACCTACCAAGTTGTTTTGGAAGGAAGCTAAGCATGTGCTGATATACCTTAGAGGCACATCACAATATGGATTATGGTAAAAATGCATAGAGGGAGTGAAGCTTCAGGGCTTCATAGATGAAAATTGGGTAAGGAGTCCATTAGATCGGAAGAGCACTTTAGGAGGAATTTTCAACCTTGGTTCAGCGACAGTTTCTTGGTATAGTAGGAAACAGAGGTCAGTTGCACTTAGCTTAGTAGAGGCTGAATACATGGTTGTAAGCTAGGAAGTATGTGAAGCCATTTGGATGTGGAAAATTCTAGCTGGGTTGTTTGATTAGAGGATGGATCCAACTGTGATCTATTGTGATAATCAGAGTTGTATCAAACTCTCTGAGAATCTAGTATTTCATGACAGGTCCAAGCACATCAATATCTGGTATCATCATCTTTGAGACTGTGTGGTGAAGAGGATCATGTTGTTGCACTATGTTTTGACTGAGGAGCAGGATGCAAAAATTTTGGCTAAGCCATTGTCAAAATGCAAATTTGAGTTCCATAGAGACAGGATCATGGTGACAGATAATCCCTTTCTTGTTGAGAGAGAGTGTTGAAAATAGCAACAAGAGATGCTAAAAATAGCATTGCTATAGATAGCATTTCAGGATACATTCCAATTTTAATTAGTCCCTAAACTAAATTCAGAATTAAAATTCAAATTTGATCTCAGTAGTTGTTTGTAAAATAATTAATTAATTCATATTGAGTTAATTAGTTGGAGAAAATCAAACATGAAGTCTATGAGAAGACATGCAACAATTATACCTTTGATTGAGGAAGTTATCCCTTCATTAAGGAGATCAGGATGAGTTGTACTTTGAGTTGCAATTGGTTAGCTCAGTTAACTGAGTTAAGTCCAGTTAGATTAGCTCCAATAGTTTGTGGAACTAATTGTGAGTTTTTTTAGTCAATGCATGCATGCATGCAACTAGTGTACTTCAGATAACTGAATATTCTCTCATAAATAGCTCATGCATGTCAGTTCAGATAGAGGCCCAGTTGAGATCAAAGGATGGGACAGTGTACTATCAGTTGCCGGAATATTCCCATGAGGATATCTCTTGCATGCAAAAGGAATTATTTCCTTAAGGATTGTGTAGTTATTTCAGAGGTTAGTGAGCAGTGTGTGAGGATAATTACACACAGGTGGCAGCTTGAGGAACCGGGAGAAACTGCACAAGGAAATAGGATGCTTGGAGGGCAGAGGAAAGGAATATGTTTTGCCTATTCTGTCTATGAGCAGTTGTGAAGGATCGAACTAAGAGCTGGATAACTTGTGAGCTAAAGCTTTATGTAATCTTGAGATATTTTCACTTTTATAATAATACAGAGATCGGGGTTTTTAGCTTAGGCTTTCTCTAGAGTATTCTTCTGTGTTCATGTGTGATTGATTTCTTCTTCATCTGTCATATGTGTTCTATTTGATCTTGCTCAAAATTGATTAAGCTTCCGCAAGTTTGTTTTTAGAACTAGATCAAGTATTTTTCTTTGATATATTGCATCATCAAGTGATCTATAGTGAAATTTTCACAAAAAATAAAGATGAACTCTTTCAAAATCAAATAGCAAAAATTATATTAGTTAAAACATCTCTTAAACAAAAGTTTAGATGATAATACTAACACTCAAGAACATATTCCATTATCCCTTTTCATTTAGAAGAAACTAACAAGAAAACTTGAAGAAATTTTCCAACAACGTAAACTTTGAAACAGGAACTATAAACTCAAAACGGGAACTCTAGCAAAAAAAACCCTAAAAAACATGAAAAACAATGATAAAAACAAAAAGTGTGTATTTTGGAACGATGTTTTTTTTAGGGTTAATCTTCAACATGTTTTAAAAAAATGGCAGTAAAAACCAATTTATTTTGTGCAGAATAAATGAAAAGCACACTAATATTTTTGGTAAAATAATTTTTTTCTTTCCCTAGTATAATTTCAACACTTTTTTAGTAATGACGATAAAGATAAAATAATGGGATCCGAAACACATTAAAATTCCATCCGTTTTCATCCATGTTGTTCAACATATAATAACATGACACAAAAGATCACTAAAATTATAATTGTTTTCAACCATAACATTAAAGATAAAAAAAATAAAAATATAAAAAAATATAAAAAAAAAAATGAAAATTTTCAATCATAGAATTAAAAAACTATAAGCTTTCAACACATTTAAACCATGACATTATGAACAAATTACATGACTAAATTAATTAAAATGTAAATACTTGTAGATTGACTGAAGCATAAATTATATCTCTAAGTTATTGTTGCACTGTAGATATTCTAAAAAATAAAAATCATCATAGTTAAAGAATATAATCCAACAGACATAAAAATTACTCCTAAATTCATTTAACATCATATGGAAGTCAAAAATGTATTTCAAGATACGATGCAAACACCAATTATATAAATTATCTTATACAATTATTCAAAATCACTCCTATTTTCTTGCACACCATTAGAATTCACATCTTCAGATAAATGACTGGATGCAGATGAAGATGCTATATATTCTTCTCTTTCATCAAACTAGTGCCCCATCCGAGTCCACATGCATGCCCACCATTTCAGGTTTAAAATTTTTTCTCGATCTATGACTAATTTCAACAAACTCTCATCTCAACCTTCTTTCTTCTGGTACCAACCTCTTCAGAATCTCTATCTCCTTGAAGCAAATAGTTCCTCTCTTTGTTAAATTTAATTCATAAGAAAGTATGTCAACATACTCCAATTTTAAGAGGTTTGTGCAATGACGATTTATATTTGTACCCTTTATTTTTCTCTTTCCGCCAATTGTTCTATAAAGTACCATCGCCGGCTTGTACACTCCATTGAATGTGTGTGTATATGTGGCATACCAATGTACTTAAACACCTATACCATCTGCAATTGCTTTAATGAACTTTATAACCTTAGCAACCCATAATGGATAGTCATTCACATCTCCGCCTGCTAGCACTGCGATCAAGAAACTCTCCTTAATATATTGTACTCAACCCCTATAAATGTCTTCAAAGGCTTCACGTTTTGCATGAGATCTTCTGGAACCAATATACATTTCTCTTTCCTCTACCTATGAAGAATTAATAATACCTTGAGATTGTTGTTGTTCAACAATGTTTCTTTCCTCATGTTCATTTGACATGTTTTGTGGAAAAATAAATGGAGTTTTCAAAGGTATATCTTCATTTGTTGTTCTCAAAATGATATCACTTTGATTATTGAAAAACTCCCACCAAACTGAATCAATAATATCAAAGTACGCATATGTATATCTGATACATTTTTTAATTTCTTCCAGGCAATCAGAATCATTTATATCTCTATTCTGCCTATGTGCATTATTAACTGAGCAACTGTTTGTAATAAAAATATATTTGACGCAATTATTGGATGATCTGGAATGAACTTCAAAAATGCCAAACTTGATAATAGTGCCCATTCTGCAGTAGTTGAATACTTCTTGCCCCATATTAATGTTTTCCCACCAATTTTTTTGATACTAAATTGATGTTGGAAGCTAATGTCATTAAGTTGTTCAATGCATTTCTCCTCACCATTCTATCCCAGAATAAACCTTCGCATGTCAACAATTTCTTCTAACACATTAAAAATAGGCATTGACATGTATGATTTCTTAATACATTCAGTTAATGATGACAAGATCCCAACATCCTTCCTCCTCAATGTGACTGAAAAATGACTGAACATCTGATCAATATGGACATGAGTGTGCCCAACAAGAAGGAAACCAACCTTTACCTTCTGAAAAATCTCAATTCAACAAGCATGTTTAGATATCTAAAAACAATCTGGTGTTTGCTTTCACAACAAGTGTTATCAAATTGTAGACACAAAACTTTAGGAATAGTACCAAACCAATGAGAAATCACATCATGGATTATTGTTATTGTTCGATTTACATCACTATGAACATTTGGAGATGTGAAGTATACCCTTGGCAACATTTTCCCATTGAAGACCATAGAATCGACCAAGTGATACTGAATAAAATTTTCCTCTTGTAAATTTTTGGGTGTGCAAACAAAATGTGGTAGACGTGTTTTCTTTTGATCCATACCATCAATTATCAAAACCAAATATTTATTAGGATATCATAACACTTCTTTTGATCACAACGTAGTAATGAAAAAAGGACACCAAGCTGCGCCTCGCGCAGCTGGCGGAGAAAAAGCACTAGGAACAAGAAGTGGCCAGGCAGTGGAAGGTAGTTGAGGTAGCAACAGCAATGCAAACAGCAGAGATTACAACCACGCCATTTCGAGAACCCGAGGGAAGCCAGGAAATGTCCACGGAGTAGGACGAATAGGGGGAGGATCAAACGGAGGAATCCAAGGACCCGGCACTGACATCGACTCAACTTAAGAGGCCGCGCATCTAGGAGCAGTCAGCCCCGCGGAGAAAGACAAAGGTAACAATGACAAAGGATACTTTTGAAGAATTAATGGCAGAGCAAACAACTATTTTGGGGGCAGTCAGAGCACAGTTGCAGGTCTTACAGGTGTGACCCCTAGGAATGATGACACCATATGTTGTGACCAGAACAACCAAAGCTGAGCAAATGTTGCACGCCCACACAACAAACACTTTGGTGTTACCAGAAGGAGTAGTCTTAGCCGCAAGCAAGGGCGACAGAGCAACAGACAGTCAAATGAAGCACTGGGGGTTGAATTTGGTCGCCCTTCCCTGAGAAATCCTATACCAGCTGCAGGATGGGGTAACTGCTGAACTTCATGCCAGGGAGGTTCGTGCCCTCCATGTATTGAGTGAGCAAAAGTTGAATTTAGAATAGCTCAGCCTACAGCGTGACAACCTGGTCGCACAAACACAGCGATTGGAAGAGGCCATGGAGGAGGCCTGTAGCAGCATACCGGAGTTGGTCATGCTGGTGAAACTCCCAACAGTAGAAAATATTTACCAGCTAGCAGCTGGAGTCTGTAAGGCCCAGGAGGAAGCCATGAAGGTTCAATTCGAACTAAACATGCAGATTGTTGAGCTTTGGCTAGAGGTGTAGCCCTCTACACCCCTGGAAGTCTGGGAGTAGCACAACTGCTTCCGCGTAGATCTGTAACCAGTGCAAAGAGGAGTTGTCTAGATACTTATTCCTGACTGTGCGTTTATTATAGATTTTAATCTAATTATGTGGGCCCAATAGTCTCATTAATCATTAAAGATTCATAACAAGTGTGCATAATCATAAACAATAAATATGCATAAAGATATCAGAAGCATAGACACAGAATATTCCAAAATTGACTTATCTTTTATTAATTCTCTGTCCAAGTACAATCCCAACTCCGCCCTCCGCAATCAGCTGTGGGGATCTGTGCACATAGCTGCAAACTCTACCAGGCCTCTGTGCACTCAGCTGTAGAGCCTCATTCTACTACTACAACCCAAGACTCGGACTTACAGACTCAGATCTAATTCGGTATCCAAAACCCATATCATTTGTCAAAGCTAAGAAATCCCTTTTACCCTTAGAGCCTCGCTCTATTTATACAATCCCATGGTCTGCGGACCATGTGTAGGTCAACACATTCTATATTATATTACAATATTTTAGGGTGGACAACCCTAGACTCTCATGCTCCACACCTGCATTTTGTGGGGTCTTTACATTAAATTGACCAAAACCTCAGGCTACAAGCCCCAAAAACCCACTATGGGGGGATCCGCTACCCAGCAGGCCACCAACACAATCATCGTGACTCATCCCGAGTCACATGGCTGGTGCGTTAATCTTTGCATGGAGTTCATCCAGCAACCTCTGCGCTTCACTGACGTTTTTTGTACATTCTACCAATGTCCGTTGTACCAATTGTGCGCGATTCTTCGATGCATCATTGTCAAGGGCACCTTCTTGCCTTAGCGCATATGTACCCTGCGTCTGGGCCAGATTTCCCTTGATCATGGTGATGATCATGAATGCTTCCTCAAGCCAAGGCTAGATGTAGGCTTTAAGAACTGCTTCTTTCTGGCGCATGACATCCACTTGTTCCTTTAGAGCCTGGGCCTCCTTCATCTTAGCCAGTCACTAAGTAAGGGTGACCGTCTGTGCGGACTCCTTGATCTTGTCATATCCATGCTGTAACTACAATGCTTCTGTCTCTAGACATTGTATAGTTGGATCTTCCTGCAGTGAGGTGAGTGTGAATAAGGACTGATCCAACAATACCGTGCAGTCCTATATGGCATGCTCTATTGCTTCCAACCCTGCTTGAATGGCATAGTTTCGCTACTCTTGGAATTCCAAGGGTGTAGAGGGTTGCGCCTCTAGCCACAGCTCAACAATCTACAAGTTCAGTTCCAACTGAACCTTCACAGCTTCCTCCTGGGCCTTGTGGACTCCAGCTGCTAGTTGGTAAATCTTTTCTACTGTTGGGAGTTCCGCCGGCACGGCCAACTCCAGTATGCTGCTAGGCGTCCTCCATGGCCTGTTCCAATCCCTATGTTTGTGTGACCAGTTTGTCACACTGTAGGCTGAGTTGTTCTAAATTCAACTTTTTCTCGCTCAAGACTTGGAGGGCACAACCCTCCCTACCGTGAAGCTCAGTAGTTACCCCATCCCGTAGCTGGTATAGGATTTCTCAAGGAATGGTGGCCAAATTCAACCCCCAGCCCTTCATTTGACTGTTCGTGGCTCTGTCGCCCTCAGCTGCAGCTAAGACTACACCTTCTGGTAACACCAAAGTGTTTTTTGTGTGGGTGTGCAACATTTGCTCGGCTTTGGTTGTTCCTACTGCAACATATGGTGTCATCATTCCTGGGGGTTGCACTTGTAAGGCCTGCAACTGTGCTCTAAGCATCCCCAACACAATTGTCTACTCCGTCATTAATTCTTCAAAAGCATCCTTTGTTGTTGGTACCTTTTCCTTTTTCCACGGGGTTGACTGCTCCTGGATGCACAGCCTCTTGAGTTGTGTCAATGTCTGTGTCGGGTTCATGGGTTCCTTCGTTTGATCCTCCCCTTGTTCGTCCTACTCTGTGGACATTTCCTGGATTCCCTCATACTCTCTGGCTAGAAGGTTGTAGTCTCTATCGTCTACGTCGTTGCTGCTACCTCAGCCGCCTTCCGCTGCATGGACGCTTCTTGTTCTTGGCACCTTTTCTCTGCTATCTGTGCGAGGGGTAGCTTGGGGTCCTTTTTTTTTGTTGTGCTTCGATTGAAAGAATTGTTATGATATCCAAATAAATATTTGGTTTTGATAATTGATGGTATGGATCAAAAGAAAACAAGTCTACCACATTTTGGACCCTGTATTAGGTTTGGTGTACCTATCTATGGTTTTTGGTCCATGGTTTTGGATGCAATGGTTTTTCATTCCATGGTATTGGATGCTTCGGCATGTATAAATATGTATTGTAACATTGAAAGGAACATAATAAAAAAATCAAACTGGTAGTCCCAGTTTTGGGATTTAGGGGAAAATCTTTGTGTATATGTGTTTTATGTGCTTTGCGCTCCCATTGTTTATTTTCTATTCTTAGAATTCATATGCAGGTAATTTTTTTACAAGGTTAAAACCTACATTTGGTATCAGAGTTGTTTTGGCTTCAAGGGGACACCTTTGTTGCTGAGGGGTTTTGCTTGGGCCTGTCGTAGACCCTATTCAATGGGAGATCTGCGGGATCGATCTTGGTGGTGAAAGAATATGGCGAGCAGTGGAAAGATAGAGATCGATAAATTTAATGGTAAGAGTTTTATGTTGTGGAAACTCAAGATGGAGGATATTTTGGTGGATAAAGATCAATGGATCGCGGTAGATCCGGGTACTAAACCAACGAGAGTGTCTGATGAAGAATGGAAGAAGTTGGATCAGAATGAAAATAGCACAATATGATTATGTGTCTCAGATTCAGTATTGCTGAATGTATCAGGGGAAGATACGACTAAGGCATTGTAGGACAAGTTAGGGACTTTGTACCAATCTAAGTCCCTGGTGAATAAATTGTTCCTACAGAAAAAGCTGTAAAACCTGAGGATGAAAGATGGAGACTCGGTGATAGAGCATCTAAACACATTTAATACTGTGGTAAGTTAGTTATTATATGTTGATATTAAAATTTCAAATGAAGATAAGTGCATCAGTTTGTTGTGTTCTCTACCAGATTCATGGGATAGTATGGTTATTGCAATAGGTAGCATTGCAACTGCCTTGCAGTTTGATGAAATAGTCTCATCCTTGCTAATGGAGGAGATGAGACAGAAAAATATTGAGAGCCAAAATTGTGATGCCTTTTTTCTATGAGGATTGTCCCATAACAGAAACAAAAATAAGTCATTGAGTGGGAGATCTAAATCTCCAGGAAAACTTGTAAAGGTGGTGTGTTGGAAATGCGGAAATGAAGGTCAATACAAAAGGGACTATAAATCTTATTCTCTTGACAAAGGAAAGGGATCTGATGATCCAGGTGGATGTTGTTGGCCACCCACCTATCCCATTTGGACCCCCACAACTATCTCTTTCAGCTTTTTCAGTTTCCTAAATTGTAGCACAGTTTACTATTTTTAGCAGTTTTTTGGGTCCTCAACTTCCGGAGCCGTTTTGAGGCCCTAAACAACTTTTTTTGGGAATTTTGCGGCAACATGGGTCCATGGACGAATGTTGCCTCCCAAAGTGGTAGTTCTCAGATAGATATTTCTAATGAGCTATTGTACGCGTCAAACGGAGATCGTATGCCAAAGTTACGACCCCGGGAAATTGATGTACCAATTTACCCAAACGGGGCCCACAATTTGGCGTTTCATCTTCTAGGGTTAGGGTTTGGAATGTTAAGGGTTTTCCATTGTTTCTCAACAATAAATAGGCCTTCGAGCCTCATTGTAACACAGTTTAGAACAGTTCAGAGGCATGTAGCCGCCACATCTCTTCTCAGAGATAAGCTACCGTCGCCCTAGCTGGTTTATTCCCATTTCTTTTTGTAAGCATATTTCAATATTTTACAGTAATGAAATGAAGTATTATTTCCACTGCATATCTGTCTTTATGGTTATCTTTGTGTTTTATTGCATTCCTGTCTAAGTCTAGATCAGTGGTATCAGAGCGGTCTTCTTTTTCTCTGTTTTTCTTTGCATGTCCCCAACGAGATCGGCATATAAGGAGTTAGAGCTTGAACTGGTCGAACCTTTGCAAGACGAACCTTGCAAATCCTGACGGCCTCCCATGGCAGATGAGAAGAAAGACGAGGGGGCAGGAGATCCTATCAAAATCTTGCTCAAAGAAGCACTCGAGTGGCAAAGGAACGCGATGATGGATAGCTTTGCGCAGATCCTTTAGTAGATACCCAGAGGCGACGCATCGGCTTCCAACAGCTACTCTGGAAATGCCACACCGTTTAAGGTACAAGTTAATTTTGAAATCCCCATCTTCGAGGGTCAAATAGACGCAGATGCGATAGATAAATGGTTAAATCTGCTAGATGGGTATTTTTCTGTTCACGAATTTTCATGTTGGGAAAAGGTTGTTTTCGCTCTTCTCAAAGTAGCCCCCCACGTCAAGGACTAATGGGAAACCTACTACGAGCAGAAGGATGAAAGTACAGGCTCACTATTTTCAGCCGCAACCACTTGGAGTGACTTCTGGGATGCCATCCAGGAGAAGTACTACCCTGTCGGAAGCTATGAGGACAAATACATCAAATGGACCACATTGTGGCAGGGACAAGACCAAGATGTGCCGGAGTTCAAAAACATTTTTCATATCCTTCGCACATAGTTGGGTATCAAAGATTCTGAGCTACACCTGGTACTCAAATACCATGGATGCCTACATAGATACAACCAGGAAGAGATGGGGTTCTTGAACATCTCCTCACTCGGCATAGCATACCGATACGTTGTCAAAATCGAGCAAAAGTTCAAACAGAAGAAGCGAGACTTTGGATCTGCAAATCCGAAGCCCAAAGGACAAAGCCAAGGTGGGGAGACCCAAGACAACCCATTGAAGCCGCAAGAAAAGAACAATACCACAAAGCCGAAGAAGGACACAGGAAAGTGGTGTGAGTTCCACAAGAGTCCCACTCATAACACAAGTGAGTGTTGGACCAAGCAGTCGCTGGTGGCCGAGTTGAAGGCTTCCGAATCAGATGCATGTCCTGACCCTGAGCCAGAACCTGACAAGGGGAATGGGAAAGGGAAGCAGATCATTGATGCGGATCCCAACGCCACTTTTGCCACTGCCAAGATCCATAAGAATGAACCTACAGATCCAGAAGAAGGGGAGCGTCTTTTCCACTCATAGATGTGGGTGAAGGGTTCGCCGCTGCAATTCATTGTCGACAGTGGCAGCTAAAAGAACCTCATTTCAACAGAGGTCGTGAAGCGGTTGGGCCTACCAACTACACCGCACCTGCAGCCGTACAGTATCGGGTGGCTTCACGAAGGAGGAGATATGAAAGTTCGCCAGCAGTGCTGCCTTCCCTACAGCATCAAACCCTTCACAGACAAGGTATTGTGTGATGTTACACCTCTGGATGTTTGTGATGTATTATTAGGCCAGCCATACTTGTGGAGGCGACATGCTGTGTATGAGTCCAGGCCTCGTGCTATCATTATTTCTTTGAATAATTCATTATACAGGATACCGGAGGTAGCCCCACCTACCACCACATCTTTGATCATCGCTAAGAAAGGCAGCAAGCTCATCTCCTAGACCAGGAAATTCATCTTTCTGGTACACTCCAAAGGTAAGGGGAAGATTGTCATCACATCCATGACCCCTGCGAAGGGTTCCTCCATGCAGCAGCAGCAGCAAAGGGATACAGTCATGACAGGACACAGGAACAACTTCTCCTCACCCAAAGGGGTACCACACAAGTTTTAGGTGGGCGACAAAGTTTGGTTACATCTGCAGAGAGAACACCTTACCAGAACCCATCAGAAACTCACACCACTCCGACATGGTCCTTACACCAGCACCAAGGCTACGGGTAACAATGCTTTGAAGCATAGCATTCCTCCATTCCTTCGCTTTCGCCAAGTGATCAATGTGGACTATCGTCGACCATGCTTCCCACCATTTTTGAACACATCAGAGATTGCAGAACAGCTCACCAGGGACCAAGTTCAGCAGATGGAGGAACTCAACGTAATGGGGACCATTGCTTCCTAAGGGGGGAGGAATGATCCAGGTGGATGTTGGTGGCCACCCACCTATCCCATTTGGACCCCCACAACTGTCTCTTTCAGCTTTTTCAGTTTCCTAAATTGTAGCACAATTTACTATTTTTAGCAGTTTTTCGGGTCGTGAACTTCCGGAGCTGTTTTGAGGCCCTAAACGACGTTTTTTGGGAATTCTGCAACAACATGGGTCCATGGACCCATGTTGCCTCCCAAAGTGGTAGTGCTCAGATAGATCTTTCTAACGAGCTATTGTACGCGTCAAACAGAGATCGTATGCCAAAGTTACGACCCCAGGAAATTGATGTACCAATTTACCCAAACGGGGCCCACAATTTGGCATTTCATCTTCTAGGGTTAGGTTTTGGAATGTTAAGGGTTTTCCATTGTTTCTCAACAATAAATAGGCCTTCGAGCCTCATTTTAACACAGTTCAGAACAGTTCAGAGGCATGTAGCTGCCACATCTCTTCTCAGAGCTAAGCTACCGTCACCCTAACTAGTTTATTCCCATTTCTTTTTGTAAGTATATTTCAGTACTTTACAGTAATGAAATGAAGTATTATTTCTACTGCATATCTGTCTTTATGGTTATCTCTATGTTTTATTGTGTTCCTGTCTAAGTCCGGATCATTTGAAGATGCTTCTTCTACAGAGGTGAAAACCACCTCAGATGAAGGTGGGGATGTGTACTTGGCTTCCTCAAGTACACATGTAGATCATGAGGCATGGTTGATTGACTCAGGTGCATCCTTTCACCTCATTCCCCATAGAGAATGATTCTGCGAGTATAATGAATACGATGGTGGTGATTTCTTCTTAGGGGGTGATAGGAAGGCTAGGATCGTTAGTCATGGAAAACTAATGTTGAAGTTGCAAGGTGGAAGGGTTAGAACACTTCTGGGTGTTTTGCATACACGTGCATTAGCCAAAAATTTGATTTCTCTAAGTAAGTTGGATGATGCAGGTGTAAAAATATTGTTCAAGAAGGATACCTGTAAGATGGTTCGAGGAGCACTGGTATTGATGTGGGGAGTTCGAACTGGAACTCTGTACAAGCTACAAGGTAGCACTATTTTTGATGGGTGCAATAGTTCTGTGGTTCCTGAAAGTGGAGAAGAAAATATAGTGGTCTCTGGAGATAAGACCATGTTGTGGCATCAAAGGCTTGGACATATTGGAGAGGAGGGCCATTGAATACTTCATGGTAAAGGTATGGTAGAAGGTATGAGTAATAGCTCTTTGGATTTTATTTCTATGAAAATTATGTATATGGGAAGCAGAATTATGTGAGTTTCCCCTCTGGTGGTAAGAGGGAAAAACAAATATTAGAGGTTGTGCATAGTGATGTGTTTAGACCTGTGAAGGTTCCATCACTGGGTAAGTCTATGTACTATGTATCATTTATAGATGACTTCTCAAGGAATACATGGATATATTTTCTTAAGAATAAATCTAAAGTCTCTGACAGGTTTAAAGAATTTAAGGCTTTGGTGGAAAACCAGACAAAGAAGAAGATAAAGGTGCTGAGGAGAGATAATGGTGGAGAGTTTTGCAGTAAGGAATTTGAAGAATTCTGTAAGAAATTTGGTATATCATGACAGAAGACTACTCCATATACACCTCAGCAAAATGGAGTTGTAGAAAGAATGAACAAGACATTTATGGAAAGGGTAAGAAGCATGCTCAGTGGTGCCGGGTTAGGACAGGAATTCTGGGCAGAGGCGGTGGAGACAGCATGTTACCTAGTCAACATATCACCTTCATCAACATTGGAGGATAAGACTCCACAAGAGGTATGGACTGGTAAGAAAACATCTCTTTCACATCTGAGGGTATTTCGGTGTGATGCATATGTACATGTTCCAAAGGAGAAACGAACCAAGTTGGATAGTAAATCTGAAAAGTGCATCTTTATTAGGTATAAGGATGGTTTAAAGGGTTATAAACTTTGGAACCCGGCAACAAGGAAGGTTGTGTATAACCGAGATGTCGTGTTTAGGGAGGTGAAATATGTTATTAAACATGAAGTCCAACCAAAGGAACCTGAGAAGATAGAGTTTGAGCTGAAGGAGGGAGAATCAGACTCTACAACAGAAGAGGAATCATAAGATGAAGATACACAAACTCTGGGTGTAAGAAGATCAGTTCGAGAAAGAAGGAAACCAGAAAGGATAGTGCATCTGCTTTCTGTTTAAATTTTGTTTTAACTATTACTGATGATTATCCCAGAACTATGAAGGAAGCAGTAGATTCAGAGGATGGAAAATTCTGGAAAGAGGCCATGGTTGATGAAATGGCATCTTTGCACAAAGATGAGGCTTGCCATCTGGTGGAGTTTCCGATTGGAAAGAAACCCATTGGCAGCAAATGGGTGTTCAAGAAGAAGATAAATGTAGAAGGAAAGGTGGAGAAATATAAAGCTCGGTTGGTAGCAAAAGGTTATTCCTAGGTGCCGGGAATTGATTTTGGTGATATTTTTTCTCTTGTTTCTAAGGTAACTTCTATTAGATTACTTTTATCTGTTGTTGTTGCTTTTGATTTTGAGGTAGAACAGATGGATGTGAAGACAACATTTCGTCATGGGGATCTGGAAGAGGAAATCTACATGAAGCAACCTGAATTCTTTGCGGTGAATGGTAAGAAAGAATTGGTATGCAATTTAAGGAAGTCTCTGTATGGGTTAAAACAGTCACCAAGGATGTGGTACCAGAAATTTGATACATTTATACAGGGACTTGGCTTCACTAGAAGCAAAGCAGATTACTGTGTGTATTTCAAATTAATTGGTGACCATGTTATTTATCTGGTCTTGTATGTGGATGATATGTTGCTAGTTGGAAATGACAAAGAAATTATCTAGGATTTGAAGACCCAATTGTCCTCCAAATTCGACATGAAAGATCTTGATGTTGTAAACTATATTTTGGGCATGGAAATTAAAAGAGATCGGGCAAAGAGGAAGCTCTGGTTAAACCAGAGGAAGTAAGTCGAGACAATATTGTAGAGGTTCAATATGCAGGATAGTAAACCATTGAAGGTTCCTATTCCTGTGGGTGTAAAGTTATCTGTTGAACAGTGTCCCAAGGCACAAGAAGAGGAAGAGGACATGTCCCATGTTCCATATGCAAGTGAAATTGGTAGCGTGATGTATGCAATGGTTTGTACTAGACCAAACATTGCACATACAGTGGGATTATTGAGTAGGTTTATGTCAAAACCAGGGAAGGAGCATTGGACAGCAGTGAAGTGGGTTTTTAGGTATTTGTGTGGCACTAGTGATTATGGTTTGTGCTACCAAGGAAGACTAGGATTAGAAACAGTTTTGGATATCCGTGGCTTTGTTGATGCAGACTGGGCTGGAGATCGCGATCAGAGGAGATCTACAAGTGGTTATGTGTTTAACCTATTTGGAGGTGCAATAAGCTAGATGAGTAAGAAACAATCTATAGTGGGATTATCAACTACAGAGGCAGAATACATGGCAGCCACTCATGCAAGCAAAGAAGTAGTTTGGTTGCAGAGATTGTGTTCAAGTATGGGGTTATTACAAGGAGCTATAAGGATATACTGTGACAGCCAAAGTGAAGTTTTGTTGGCAAAGGACCCTGCTTATCATTCAAAGACAAAGCACATTGATGTTCAGTATCACTTTGTGAGGCATATGATAGAAGACAAAAAGGTGTTGGTGGTAAAGGTGGACACTTTGAAGAATATTGCAGATGGATTGAAAAAATCTATGAGCTCTGAGAAGTTCCCTTGGTGTAGAGAAACAATGGGTTTTTTGGGGCTGGATAAATGACTAAGCTCTCTTGTGGCCCCCTGCGGAAAGAAAACAACAAGTGGGAGAATGTTGGGTTGTGTTATATTCTTTCCATGACTAGTCGATGTAGTGAACCAGGGGGTTAGAGGAGGCGGGGGGGCGGTGGGGGGCGGAGCCCCCCTTTTGTTGCATCGATTGTGCAGTGGGGGGGTCATAGGGGGGGAAGCATCCCCCCTCTACGGGGTTCGAGGTGTTACACTAAAAAATGTCACCATGACTATTTACAGTTAGTATGGCTCAATCAACAGTCATGCTATCCTCTTAGGCAAGTCTTATGCCTCTGCTCTCCATGTCAAACTCCAAAAAGAGAGAAAGTCTTTATAAATGTATTTATCTCTGGGGACGCAGGTTCTCTCAACCTTACCTGCAGGGACGCACCCAATGTTCACAAAAGCTGCGTCTTTGGACGCTCTGTATGTAAAGGGGCAGGTGCGTCCCCCTGTAAAGGTTAAAATGCGCAAGTTTCATCTTTAAAAAGTTACTTGTGGTCATTTCTAGAGCAATCTAGAAGGTTGTTCGACGTGTATTGAGCGCCTCCAGATGGTTCATGCACTCCTACCAAAGAGGAACTTATCCCATCAATAAGGGAGCTATCCCATCCAAAGAGGGGATTATCCCATTGATGGTGGACCTGATTAACCTCCTCTTGAGCACTATAAATACAGGCATTGGGCCAGAAGGAGGGGAGGTTGGAAGCTATACATTTCTAAGGGTAAATGCTGCAGGAATTAGGACTCCCATTTAGAAGCTTGTGAGGAGAGATTGCCATCTTTGCTTGTTCTATTTGGAAGTGGGTGAGCTTTTTCAAAGTAAAGGAGAACTCTTGATGGACCTTGGGAGGGACTTGTACAACACCAAGGCTCAGGTTGTATTTGTTCCTTTTGTTACCTATTAATGCAAATGAGTCCATTCTTCTCAATAACTTGTTATTTATGAGTTGTTTCATGTACTCCTTGGTCTATGTGTTAAATATGTTTTATTCTATGAGATTATCAAGTGTTATTTAATCGTTTGATTGTTAGTGTATGCAGGTTTCAAAGTGAAGGAGGAGCTCATCCGGATCAGCGGAGCTGGACTGCTACAACAGCGTTGGATTACAGGTAGGATCTAAACACTTGATTTCCCATATAGTAAATGCATGTTTAGAGAAGGATTGCTCTTGTTTGTCTTGTTTGTCACTAGAGAGTCTTAGGCTCCTAGGGAGGTTGGTTGTGTCCGCACAATCGACTCTTTCCGCCTGACAAATTGGCGACTCAGCTGGGGATCCATTGATGTGGAAAGACTTTTCCTTTGTATGAACTTTGCTCTGAGAAAATTAGTTTATTTTTCTGGTTTTTGGCTCTGTGACTTTGTCTTTGGGTGGGTTAGCTTAGGGTTAGATTTATTTTGGTTTTTCTTGAATTTTTCAGTAGGACGCACCCTCTGAGTATTGCACAGTGCGTCCCTGGACGCACTGTCGCTGTGTGCACAGAGCGGGCCCACACCTGTCTTAACGGGTCGCCTGCGTCCCTTGCTAAAATTTGAAAAAATTCCATTTTTTGCATTTTTTCCTCTTAGTTTTTGCTTTTTCTTAGTTTTTACTACCCAGATTCATTAGTCTCTTGTCAAATATCTTCACCTGAACTTGTTTCAATAGCATTGAGTGTTTTAGTGGATTTCACAGAAGTTTAAGCCCTAGGGTTTGATTTTTGAGTAGGTCTTGTAGTGACTTTGGCGGTAGAAGTTGTCAAGCCTTAGATCTCTCTGGTTTTGTCAGCATTCTTAGAAGTCAGACCTGTCATAAACTCTACCTGTGAGAGCAACTTACCATTGAGTGGTCTCTTTGGCCAAATTTCGAAGTGCTTGTTGATTAAGTCTTGAATTCCATTTTACAAAAGAACAAAAAGATTTGAGTTTTGTTTTGACTAGTCTTTTGATTCTGCATTAGTTGGTCCTTGATTTGATTTTGGTCAAGTAAAACAACCTAGAATCATCTTTGTGAGCTTTTGCCTTGTTAGGTTTGCTTAGAGTAATTTCCTTTTTTGATTTTCTTGTAAGTCAAGTTTTCATAGATTTTATAGTTTTTGAGATTGATTTTCATTAAGATAGATTTATATGCTTTATTAAAAAGAGAAAATACAAAAACATCTCCTTTGAAAAGGTTTGTTTCAAGTAGCTTTGAAAAGTTTTGAAAGAAAAAGAGTTTTTCGTGCACGTAATAAGTGGTCATGTTTGTATGCTTGAAAAGATAAAGAGAATTGTTTCTTTGATTGTCTTTACTGAGAAAGTTGTTTTCTATAAAATTTGCATCTCTCAACTCTCTTAGTTAAGAATTTCATTGAAAAGGAAAAGTAGCGTAAATCATCTTAGGTGCATTTTTGTAGTCGTTTGAGTCGAGTCTACACACCATTGGTTTCACTTCCGCTACCTTTTGTCTTTAAGAAAAACCATAAAATTAACGCTTAAAGTAAAATCGACGTAGTAACTTTTATTTACTAGGGCTCTGAAACACCAATTTAGATCAGGCTAGTGTCTTGGAGTAGGTGAGTAATTAACTCTCCAAGACAACAAAACCAAACAAGTAGCTTATCTTGTGATAGAATAAATCCAATTGTCTCATTTGTACTCTGGGAAAGCTCCTCTTAAAGGAGAAGCACGAGCTCGTGTCCGAACCAGTGAGGGGATCAATCCCCCCTCGTTGGGAACGACGCCAGAAACGCACGTATTACAAATGGTAAACCTCGGATTAACCATTGTCAAGGAGCTAGGGGTCACTTGTCGGTAAACCTTGGATTATTGTCAAGGAGCCGACAAGGGGATTGAGCTTGCTACTCTGCCCTTGCGTGCTGTCAGAGTTTAGACTGTTCCCCCAGGTGCATTTGTTGCGGTTGGTAACCTTAGTGACCATTATCTTTAGGATTCTACCGAGGTGACGGTGGAGGGAAGATCCCACTGTACCTAGAGCAGACGTCGGCTAGACTCACTTGGATTTTCTGGCGGGTTCACTTCACTCGAGACGGTTAAAGTGGAGGAACTTGGTCCAGTCTATTCATTAAGCAGGTTGCCGGGGTAACTGTTCCACCCGCCACTTCTGTACTGAATCCAGCGATGTTGGGCTTCATCACCAACTAGCGCTTTCGGTCTGGAAGGCTACTGTTTGTGCTTGGTTTGACGCCCTAGATTCTTTAGGTGTGTGATTCAAATTTGTTTGGTTCTTTAGAGACTTTAGGTGGTTTGATTTGAAATTTTACTTTTCTTTCGTGTGTAGTAGTTAAAAGTTTTTAGCTGTGGCGAAATTACCGAGACAGTCCCATAGACTTCGGGGCAAGTCACCTGAAATTGTTACCGGAACAGATTTGTTAAGAAAACTCCGTAGATCCCGGGGTGGATCTCCTGAAGACATTCCGGGTCAGTACGAAGGGTTGAAGGTCCTTGTAACTCCTCCTAGTGGCAGTAGAGTAGGTTCACCTGAAGAAGGAGAATCTTCCTTGGTAGTCCATCCAGATTACTAAAGTTTAGAGACAGGTTATAATCCCGAAGCTGTTATAGTTTCTGAGCTTGTTGGTAGTTTTTCGTCTGCTAGTGATACAGGCGAAGAACCTGAAATATCTAAACCTGTCACTCCAACTTCTAGTGTTCCAGATTCACCGAGAATAGAACGAATTATCACCGAAAATATTCCTACTGGTTTGATTGCTATCGAAGAACTTGCTCCAGAGGAAGAAATAGGCGTCTCTAACCTTGAAGATCAACTTACTATTGATCTAAGGGAGCGTGAATCTATCTTTTACAGTCCTCCTAGAAGTACTACTTGGTACCTTTCGTTAACCAATTATTTAGACAACTTTGGGCTAGGTTTTTCTACACCTCGTACTCCTTTTCCACCTGGAGGTATTCATACTCCTGTAAATATGTCTGGTCAGTCGTCCGTGTTTACTCAAAGTCCTGAATCTTTCTTACATGGCGGTCGTTCTGTTCCCACCGGGTATCAATCACTTTCTGGTACCTTTGCGGGGGCATCTCCTCAACCCATTGATCATGGGTTATTAACTGGAAACAGTGGTAATATACCATTGGGTGTAGGAGACATTTACATGATGTCAGGTTCAGTTCCTGTTTCCCAACCTCAAGGTGGCCAATTACCGCCTGGGGGGCAGCCTCAGTTAACGCCTGGGGGGCAACCTCAAGGTACACAAATCGTGTCTGGGGGGCAACCTCAAAGTCAGTATGTGCCTATGGTACAATACATGCCTCAAGGTCAACCCCAGCCTCAATATGTACCCCAGGGTCAACCTCAGTATCAATATCAACCTCAAGGATGGAAACCTCAAGGATGGCAACCCCAAGGGTATCAGCCCCAAGGGTATCAACCTCAAGGGTACCAACCTCAAGGTCAAGGTCAACCCTAGTATCCGTATTTACCTCAAGGTTATCAACCTTAAGGTCAATACTCGAGTCAAGGTTATCAACCGACTCAAGGTCAGTCATATGTTCCAAGTATGGGAACTGCACCTTACAATTATCAATCCTATCCTCAATCCGGTTATGGATCTCAGTATCCTCAACCTGTTACGGGTCAATACCCTGGAATGTTAGTGTGGGATCCATCACAGGGTCAACAGGTGTTGCAGCCAAGTATACAGTTGGTACCTCAAACTGGACAACCCGTAGTTTCTGGTCCACCCCAGCAACCGCAACCTGTCCAGTCAAATGTTCAAACTTCTATAACTTCGGTAGTTACTCAGCCGCCAATTGCACCTAGTACTCCATCTCAAACGGTTGTTGCAACTACCGCCACATCTACCATACTTACTTCTGGAGTATCAACGGCTCTAGTTTCTACTGTCTCTGTAACCACTCCTCCGACATCTTTACCGTTGTCTAGATCTACGATTCAAACCATGGTCCAGATGCCTGCAGGTCAGCCTGGTATAAGTATGGTTGTCACTACTCAACCTCAATTTGTTCACCAACCGTACCAGGGACAATACCAACCTGGGCAAGCTGTCCAACAACCGGTTTACCAGTATCAACCGTATCCTGGGTACACTTATCAACAACCTCAACAACCCCAGTATGGTCCGGTTAATCCTGGTTTTCTAGGAGGATATAATATCCCAAATGCGACTCCTGTTCCTAGTTATCCTAGATATCCTCCTCCTAGGACTGGTCTTGTGACCCAGAGTTTTAGAGATCCTAACCGGTAGTTACCGTTTATCGCAACTTTGGATTTACCAGACTTGACGCGCCTAACGAACGATCCAATTCAATATCTTCAGTTCTGGCCGCCAATGCCAAATAAGTTGCCCAATGATATACCCAAGTTCGAAGGTAAGTCTGGAGAGGATCCGTCCAATCACGTGATGACTTACCACCTCTGGTGTGCTTCAAATTCTATCTCGGATGATTCGATCCGCTTACGTCTTTTCTAGCGTACACTCATTGGTCTCGCGGCCAAGTGGTACATTGAGTTACCACGGGCCTCTTTTTACAATTTTAGCTAGTTATCTACCTCGTTCTTAACTCACTTTCAGTTGCCGGTCAGATACGATAACGGCACGGAGTTATTAACTTCACTAAAACAATCGACGTCCACGTATATTTCGGATCACATTCATGAGTGGAGACGTCGAAGAAGACTAGTGAAAGTTTTTATCCCGGACCAAATCTTAGCTGAATGGTTTGTTAAATCATTATTACCAAAGATTACTGAAGATGTAGCTAAGGCCGGAGTAGTTACTGAGGAGCAAGTCATTGCTCAGGCACAATACCTTGACTTAGTTTACACTCAGTCGGGTACGTTACACGAGAAGATTCCGGATCTTCCAAAGTCGAATCAAATCGTTGCTGCTCCTTTAGGATCTCATGCCGCTGATGGTATGATTGGTATCGTGAATACAAAGAGCAAGAAGAAGTCTTCCAAGGCTTCAACTACTCCTATTATCACTTTGCCTGATTCTCCGACAGGAGAGTCTTCTCCTGAACTTACCGCCGATATTCACGCTGTAGAGTCATCTACGGCCAAATCAAAAAACGGTGGAAAGAAGAAAGGAAAGAAGAAGGCTAAAGCAGACAAGGCTCCGAAGGAGAAAACAGAAAAGTCGGAAACCAATGACGAAAAGCGCAAACCTCGATATCCTTGTCTTATTTGTGAAGAGGATCATTTTACGAGAGATTGCCCTCATCGGGCCGAGGTTGTGAAAATAGTCAAAGGTTCTCCCACTCCTGTTGTGTTAAAAAATCCATTTCTGGAGCAGGAGAATAAGATGATAGGTTCTTCCTCGAATGCCAGTGAAGAACCCATTTTGATGTCTCATGTGAGGATTGCGACTCGATCGCAAGATTATGGTAGTAAGAATCCTGTTGATGGTAAGGAAGCAGAATCTTCTCACTCTAACCCATCAACCTCAGCTCCTCCTTCCGATCCACTACAGATCGAAAAACCTAACTCGGATTTAGTAATTAAACCACCCGCCAAGGGTGTACTTCGAAGGTGTGCTTTCAATCCACATGCGAGAGCAGCCCAGAATTACAACATTGTTGAGGACTTAGCTATTTCACCCTCAGTAATGTCGGCGTTAGAAGTGCTGCAATCATGCCCAGCACAACGAAAATTACTTTTGTCGGCTATCGGAGCTGTTGATGTTCAGGACCCGAACCTAATAATCTTCGATCTAGAAACTAGTACACCGCGTCTCCCCCATCAAATGGCTTTCCAAATTCCAGTGATAGTAAAAAACAGGCCTATTCATCGGACTGTGATTGATGAGGGAGCTTCTACGTGTATTATGTCGATTCAATGTTGGATATCTCTTGGTTCTCCTTCGTTGAACCAATCCCCCACCATCCTTAAGGCCTTTGATGGCCGTGGGTTCCGTCCGTTTGGTATTCTACAGGAATTGCCTATAGGGGTAGAAGGTAAAACTGTTAGTCTGGATGTGGAAGTGGTTGATGCCCCTCTAGACTACAACCTTCTTTTGGGTCGAAGTTGGTCATATGCTATGACAGCGGTCGTTTCATCGGTCTTCAGAGTAATTAAGTTTCCACATAACGGTAAGATCGTGACTATTGATCAGCTGACATACTTTTCATCCGACCCAGCCTCTTCAGAGAGTATCCAACATGTCGGTAAGATGACAATCCCTTATAGGGACGTTGGCATAGGTTTAGTTAAAGATTCCGGTTTACTGGGAACTTTTCATCTCCCTCCACTCAACGTAGATCCTTCATTTGCAACAATTCATATGATTACATCAGAAAACGTTATTTATGATGATCCTTGGATTGTCCCATCCGAATCTGAGATAGACTCATTCGGTGATGCTATGCCTTTGAGTCCATATGAGATTGCTTATGAAGCCATCATGTCTTTTACCGACTCGCGTTCAACCCAAATCGACCAAATGAATGTGGTCAGTGAAGAATCACTTTTCACCTCAACCTTAGAATGGATAGCGTTTCCCGAAGTCGTGTCATCTGACGAACAACTTCGCGAAATCCTAAGTGTAGACGATCTACCGTGGGAAGATCTCCATGACAGATCTTCATTTTTACCTAAGGATGATGCTTTTGAAAATGATTTTTCATCTATCTTTACTGTTGAATATGTCAAAGACGCTCAGGATCTGACGAAACATTCTAATTCAGAGTTGAATTTAGGGAATATTTCTCGTACTATTCCCATTGATATTTCAGTGAAGCCCGGAATTGAGGAGAACATTCATATAGGTGCCGCATGTACAGAAGATGAAATCCAAACTTACAAGGCCCTATTCCAAGAATTTCGCGATGTGTTTGCCTGGTATTACAAGGAAATGCCGGGAATCGATCCTGCCATTGTTGTTCATGAAATAAAGACCTACCCGGATGCTAAACCCGTCTAGCGACGGTTGCGTCAGATTCACCCTCGAAAAGCGGCTGCGATTAAAGCAGAAGTCGAAAAGCTGTTGAAAGCAGGTTTCATTTATCCGATCCCGTTAACGGATTGGGTATCGAATATTGTTCCCGTCAACAAGAAACAAGGAACAATAAGAATATGTATCGACTATAGGGATATAAATCGAGCTTGTCCAAAAGACAACTATCCTACGCCTTATATCGATCAAATTATTGATGATTGTGCCGGAAGTGAAATGTTTTCCTTAATGGATGGTTTTTCGGGCTATAATCAAATCAATATTCTACCTGCCGACCAACCAAAAACGGCATTCATTTGTCCATGGGGGACATTTGCTTATTGCAAATTACCATTTGGGCTTAAGAATGCCAGGGCCACTTTTCAACGGGCAATGTCTTACGCATTTAATGACATCAAGCACATTGTGCAACCGTATCTCGATGATTTGCCTGCTCACTCATTACATCGAGCTGATCACCTTGTCCACTTACGAGCAATCTTTATGAGGTGTAGACATTATCGAATTCGTTCGAATCCCCACAAGTGTGTTTTCTGTATAGAAACAGGTCGATTGCTGGGATTTGTTGTTTCAAAAGCCGGCATTCGCGTCGATCCCTCGAAGGTCGAAGCTATCATCAAATTGCCTCCTCCTTCGAGTTTGCGCCAACTCCAAAGTTTGCAAGGGAAAGCGAACTTTTTACACCGATTCATCCCAAACTACGCCGAGGTCACTAAAGGTTTTACACGGTTGTTGAAATAGAACGCTCAATTCTTTTGGGATGAGATTGCCCAACAATCTTTTGATGCACTTAAACACGCGTTGACCCATGCACCATTGTTGCATCCTCCCAACTACAACCAGGACTACTTCTTATACCTCGCAGCTTCACATTCCACCATTGGAATGGTGTTAGTTCAAGAAGATGAATTCGGAGCGGAATATGTGATATATTATCTCAGTAGGACCTTAAATCCCACTGAGCTAAAATATTCGCATGTGGAGAAATTGGCCCTGGCAGCCGTTCAAGCTGTCCAACATTTTCTTCACTACATTCTTCTCCGTAAAACTACAGTTATTTCGGATTGCAACCCTATGATCTATATTTTGACAAAACAACTGCTAGGGGACAAGTACTCTAAATGGATCGTTATCTTGCAAGAGTTCGACTTGGAGTTTGAAAAGTCCAAGTCTAAGAAATCCTTGGTTTTTGCAGAATTGATGTGTGATTTCCCTCGTGCTGACACAGAGACTGTGGCAGAGGAGTCCATTGCGGACGAATCTTTGTTTCTTATCAGTAATTCAGATCCGTGGTACGAGGATATAATCATCTATCTCCAAACCCAAACCTTTCGGCCTGAAGCTTCCAAGGTGGAACGTCGAAAAATTCGGTTTCAATCCCAGCAATACAAAATTATTGGAGATACACTTTATTGCCGGGGGGCAGACTTAGTTTTTCGACGTTGTTTAACTCACGAAGAGGCTGAGAGGGTTTTGAATGATTTTCACTCTGGAGCATGTGGCGGTCATATGTCTGGGTATGCCACAGCTCAGAAGGTGTTGCGCGCTGGCTATTTCTAGCCGTCTATGTTTAAAGATTGTATCATTGCAGTCCGGAAGTGCCACAACTGTCAAGTGTTTGATCGCAAGATGCGCGCACCACCTGCTCCTCTCCACCCTATAATTGCCGTTGGTCCATTCGCCAAATGGGGTATTGTTATAGACATTTTTGTGCCTCGCGTCAAGGAGCAGGAAATCTCGATAATTACAGGGATCCTCAGTCCCTAAACATGTTGTTCTTACCCCTAAAAGAACAAGGTCATCAATCAACAGCACTTCCAATCAGTTCTCCACCTGAAAACACTTCAGAACAGGCTTATTTTGGATCATGTCAGCTGCTTAACTGAGCTTCTGCGCTGTATTGCAACTGTCCCACTTTGTACCTGCGCTGGAAGTCAAAAACAATGAAGGCTACCTGCGCTGGGCGAGATTGGCCAAGTGGCACAGTCCTCCTGCAAGGTGTCAATTGCCCAGGAAGCTTCCAAACTGACACTTGGTTCATCAGATTCGCCTTGTGATGAGTAAGAGGTACTTGATCACCATGTGTAACCAAGGATCTCCAAGTGGACTCAAGAACTGAAGATTAACTGAAGAGGGAGAGGACACTAGTCAGCTCTATGCCAGCCTCAAGCTGACTCATCCTCTCTTCTTCTCTCCTATATATAGAGCTCTTCTATGAGGTCTAAGAAAGGCTGGAATTTTGTATAAGCAAGGAGGTGCTGTTGGTATACTGCCAGGATTATTGGGTGATTGTTTTACTAGAGGTGAAGAAGAGAGTTCTTGCTGCCGAGGAGGTGCTGCTGGATTGGGGCCAACATCATTGGTTGTAACTTCCTCTGGAACCCTGTTACTTTCTATCAATAAAGTTTGCATGTTCTTCTATATACTTGTTTTACATAGATGCTTTTGTGTTTACATGTATATTTGATGCAACCTAATCCATGCTTCAATTATGATTGCTTGTATCTCGTAGTTTGCTCCCTTTTGCTGTGCAGATTCTGTGTGTAGCTGGATCAGCTTGGAGCGTAAAGAGCTGGGAACGGGATACAAAGCGAGAAGGACAAGGATCGACTAAGCGCAAGACACCAGGTTGGTTGATCCTCTTTCTATTCTCTCTGTGCTTTCATAAAGATGAACATGAAAACTTTGTCATTCAGTTGTTGCTAAAGTCTGTCACCTTTAGAAAGGGTTAGTGTCATCCGCATCGGATACTTTTCCCCACAACAAACTGGCGACTCCGCTGGGGAGATCCTAGTATCTTGTTGTTGTAGAATTTTGCTATTCATTTCTTGAAGAAAGGAGTACCGAATCGAAAAGCTTTTGACTCTATCAAAAGCGAAGTAGAGGGTTTTGCTACTCTTGCTCCTCTGCTGAGCAAATTCAAGATTTAAAGAGCTAATCTACAGATGAATCCTTACTCTTTGTGATAGATCTTTATCCTCTTGATCATCCCTTAGCCTGTACTTAACCCATAGCATTTTATTTCAGTCAAAACAGTACATTTTTGAGCTTTTTATGACCCGGAATTCTTAGCAGACGTAACTCTCGTAAGTCAGTGCAGGCTGTCCACAGGCAGTCTGCATTACAGCGTAGGTGCTCCCTTCGGGAACTGCGCTGAGAGTGAAACTGGCAGACCAGTGCCTGCGCTGGTCCAGTTGGCCTTAGTCTAGCTCAGCTCTTCCTTTGTGTCTTGGCCCTGTTTGCGCTTGTTTTTTGGCTGATTGCTTGCTGGTTATTGTATTTGTTGTAGACCTTATCTCCTTGACATTATTCCGCCTCAGTTGTGTGATGAAATTGTAAACGTTCTTTCAGTATTTCTTGTTTCAGTTACAATTTCCCATTGTGAAAAGCGAACCTAGTAGCTGTGGCCTCTTAGATTGCGATCTTATGAGTTAGTGTTATTACTGTTCATAGCTGTTTAAGTTGGTTTGTTTTCACTTTATGGTTTGAATTCATATATTTTTGGTGTAAAACAAGTACCTGTAAAGCGTCTTTTCATTTAGACAATACTTGTTTGTTTACGCTTCAAATTGAATTCGAAAGTCATACAACAGTT
Source organism: Pinus tabuliformis (assembly GCA_031772625.1). Lineage (NCBI taxonomy): Eukaryota > Viridiplantae > Streptophyta > Pinopsida > Pinales > Pinaceae > Pinus > Pinus tabuliformis. The sequence continues at coordinate 475,685,088 of CM062806.1, read as the reverse complement.
TTCCTTTTGTTAAGCATCAACATTAAAGGAAAAGAAAAGAAATACATGCATCTTGCATTTGCATTTTTGATAAGTTTGGGTGTCTGATCTAGGAGAAAGTGCATTAGTTTGTGCTTTGTGCTCTGTGTGGAAAGATATTGTTTTTCTCTCCCCTCAGTAGTTAGGATTTTCAAAGCTAAAAGGATTGTGAAAGCTTGCTTATCATTTTAGCTGCATTTAGGAATTTGTACCAATACATCTCGTGGTGATCCTGAAAGACAAACTGATAAACAAGATCAACTTAAAATGTATTGAATGAATCTAACAACGCATTGTAACATAACGCTCACAATAGAGGTCTAGGTAGAGACGTGTTCCGGCGTCGTTAAACGTAGTGACTGTCGATCTCTACGAAGGTGGGTGATTCCTCCTGAGGGACGATAGCACTAATACGGATTTGAGCTCCCGCGTACCGTCGCGTATATTGGGAGACCCCTATAGGCAATTATCCTTTATCCTTAGGAAGCCGTGTCGACCGCCCTACTGATCGCGATGCAGTGAACACAGCATTCACGAAGATCGACCACCCGTACCGTAAAACGTATTCTGTGGTTTCGCGAAAGGTTTGGCACACCCTCTGCCTAGATCTCCAGAGCAGTTTCTTTTGGCTCTTTTCAAACTCTATAATTGAAAAGGTCCAACCGAGCATTTGTCACTTCGGGCTCGTTAATACATCGAAGGCGACTAGAGTCATCTTTAGCTTTTTCTCGACTCTTAAAACATGAAAAAGCAAAGTTGTGTCTAAAAGCGTCTAATAAAATTCATTCAATACGGAAACATAATCCCCTTTTTTGTATTTTAGTTGATCAAGTAATCCGCAACCGTGGAGGAAAGTCAATTAAAACCCCGTCGTTCAGGGAGGCTTGCAGGTCGACCATCTTTGTCTCCGGAACCGAAAGTAGTACGAGCAAAGCGATCTCGCTGGACCAGGTCAAAATCTCCTTTTAAAGTTAGAACGGAAGTTCCAACAACATCTGAGATTCTGGTCACTCCCAATATTTCTGGAATCCCTGCCTCTATTGAAGAAGTTCAACGGCAACAGAAGGACAATTGTATTGATCCTAGTCTGAAAACAAGTACTTGTTTAACTGAACCAGTTCCATTTGAAACCGGTCCACAGAGTCTTGTTGTTCAAACAACTGTCGCTGTCGAAACAACCCCTTCTTCGGCACCAGAAATCTATTACGGACCTGACGGTCTGCCTCTTCCTCCTGGTCTGATCGCAATAGAAGAAATCGTAGAGGACCAGCAAGCAAATACTCCAATTCATTTTGGAGTAGGTTCCACTCTTTTTCCTTCTGCATCAGAAGTTTGTCTATCGCCACAAGAAGTTCCTGAAGAATCGTTAGGAAGTTTATTGGATAGACTTAAAATGTCTGAACAACCGTCGACATCTAGAACTGTGCCAAACGACACGGCGACAGCAGAAGCTCCTGCTGCCATTCCAACGATGTTTGCCGGCATACCATCTGTCCCAACTAGTTCTCATCAACTAGAAGGAGTCCACCCAGGGACTATTATGACAACTTGGTCTGTTCCAGTTTGTTCTTCCGGTATAATACCCGGTAATTCTTATGTTGAAACTAGACAAATTGATCCCTTTGGGAATCATTTTGGACCATCCAGTCCTCAAAGGCCATCTATGCCCTTGAGCTCCGGATTGTTACCGTATGGGGGGCAATATGCCCTTTCACTTCCCCTTTCGGGGGGATACCCATACGGCAGTTTTCAACCACATTCAGGTTTGACTGAAGTAACGACGAGTGGTTGGGTACCTATGTTACCCCAACAACCAAGAGTTGTATATTCCATGCAACAATGTGTACCTATGTCTAGTATCCCGACGACGCCAGCAATTGTAACCGTGTCGCAAGTTCAATCGATGCCTGTTGTATGTCAACCCCAAGTTGTAATGCAACAGCCTATTGACCCTGCAACACAACCACAATCGCCAATTGCCGGGACGACACAGATACAAACGGGGACTATACCCCCGCATCTTGGTCCGTCGGTTAGTGTCGCACAGCAAAACATGGCTTCACAACCATGGATGGTGCAATACCAACAACCTCAGTTTCAACAGGTGTACCAAGGATCTGAGCAACAGATCTTTGCGAATAATGGGCAACCCTATATTCAGAACGGGTTAAACCAACCACTTTACAGTGGCCAAGCCCACCAACCATATCAGTCATATCAACATCAGTTGCATTATGCTGGTGTGCAAAGGCCTACTGCTCAGGCGATTCCATCGTATCCTGGGTACGCCTCGCCAAACCTGAATTAGCAGTTGCCATTCGTGGCGACCTTAGAATTACCAGATTTACATCGATTAACGAACGATCCAATCGCCTATGCCCATTGGTGGCCAGCGATTCCTCACAAACTTCCTTCGGACATTCCTAAATTCAATGGAAATCCGGGCGAAGACCCGTCGAATCATGTGATGACATTCCATCTGTGGTGTTCGTCGAATACCTTGAATGATGATTCGATAAGGCTTCGCCTTTTCCAGAGGACATTGACTGGTCCGGCGGCCAAATGGTATATTGAATTACCTAGAGCCTCTTTCGACAATTTTAGTTCCCTAGCCACGACTTTCTTAACACACTTTCAGTTACCTATAAGGTACGAAACTGGAACATAAATTTTGACCAATTTCAAGCAGACAACGGCCACACATATATCTGATCATATACATGAGTGGCGTCGTCGTCGCAGAATGGTAAAGACCTATGTTCCAGATCAGCTATTAGCTGAGTGGTTTATAAAGTCGCTTCTGCCGGCAATTACAGAAGATGTGGCCAAGGGAGGCGTCGTAACAGAGGAGCAGGTTATTGCTCGTGCTCAATATTTGGACTTAGTATATACTCAGTCGGGCACGCTCTATGATAAGATACCTGATGCCCCCAGACCGGAATTTTCAATCCCTCCTCCTCCCGGATCGAACAGTGACTCTCATGCCGGTGATGGCGTGATTGGAACTGCAAACGCTAAGTCTACAAGGGATTCGAATAAGAAGGCCCGTAAGACTTCGAATCAAAAAGCAAATCAAGAGATTCTTGCTTCGGAGGTAAACGCTGTATCTACGGATAAAGACAAAAACTCCAATCAGCCAGGAAGCAAGAGGAAACAAAACGAAGGGAAGAAGAAGAAACAGAGTGAGTCATCTCCTCAAAAGACTTCTTCAAGCTCTCCTAAGAAAGGGAAACCAAAGAGTCCATGTCATATATGCGATGAGGATCATTGGACAGCAGATTGTCCATACAAAGCTGAGCTTAAAAGATTCTTTAAGAGCTCGAAAACCTCAGCCGTGTTGACTGATCCGTTTCCCAATCAAGGACAAAATCTGGTTAATAGTAGAAATGCTTCCCCGTCGCAAGTACTAATGGTGTCGACCTCTGAACAGCAAAATGATGCTTTGATTTCGACGAAGTGCAAAAACTGCGGACATCCGCAGTCGTCAAACAGTAAAGGAAATGATCAACCAAGCAGTTCGACGACAACTTCGACAAAAGTTGTGCCACCATTTACGACGGGAAGCATTCCTATGATCCAAAGAAGGAATCACTCTCTCCAAAATATCGGAGTCATTTTCCCAAAAGACCCTACTTTAATGGGTACTTCCGCATTTCCGCCTTCAAATAATCTGACGGAAATGACCACAATGGAATATGAGACCTTCTGTTTCTAGCGGATCTGAAAGATCGAGGATAGTTCCTATCTCAAGTCAACCTCGTTAAAAAATGAAGAGATGAGGATAGTTCTTGTACTATGTCAACCTCATTAAAAAATGAGACAAGTCCCCTTTTCAAAATTCAAAGGTAAACCTTCATTCCAATCACCAAGTTGAATGCAATGAAGCTTAGGGGGCACCCTCCTTTGACATGCGTCATTATGATGCTGGGGGCATGCAAATCATCGAGCAGTTTTAGCACATAGTTCATGCTCGTTAAAAAATAAACGCAAGATTCGAGCAGTTTTACCACGGAATTTATGCTCGTTAAAAAATAGAAAGGTGTGAGCAAAAGTTTCCGCCAGAGTTCAAGCTCATTAAAAAATGAACCCATCCCGGTAAATAACCTTGGTAAATGTAACCTTTGACAGCCATATTAAAGCCCTTGGTCGTGTTCTTGCAGTCTCACCTCCATCCTTTCATTTGGCCAATCGTTCACCTCCATTTGTGTGTTTACCTCTTTTGAGAAACAGCTGCGAAGAGTGATTTCACCTAGCCATCCTTGTGACACTACCGTGATTGGAAAATTCCAATTTGTACCTGGAATCAGCTGCTACCCCTGTTTATCACTCGTTCCTCAAAAGACGAGTCTTCTTTGAGCTCTTTTCACTGACTCGTAAAATATGAAAAGTTTGCCGAGTTTTGGCCTTCCAGCTCGTTAAACGACCGGAACGCTATCCCTCCTCTAGATTTTAATCTTTTTGAACCTGAGGGATTATTACACAAAAAGATCGAGCGCTTGTTTTGTTCGGCTCGTTAAAGCAATCGAAAATTCATCCCTTCTGTATCGTTTTATACTTTTTCGGACTTAAGGGATTAGATGACGAAAAAGGAATTATGGAGTTGACTTTCTGTACCTTTTCAGACTCTCTAAAAATGAAAAGGATCGAGTTATCCTTGTCGTTAGACTCGTTAAATTCATTAAGTAGCGACAAACTTGTCTTTAGACGAGAACGAGTTTCCCTATCGCTAGGCTCGTTAAATCTTAGTGATGGGCTTGCCCGAAGGGCAGGTTATAGAACAAGCATATGTTATCCTCCTCAAGCTTGACAAAAATAAAGAGGTACTGGTCAGAAATGACTGGGGAAAAATTGGGAGAACATCAAAGTTTAGAGGTAGCAAGTCACTCTTGAACATGACACTTTTCCTCCGTATCACATCGGGTTGGGTTGTTTCATTCACCGGTCTCGTCACCATGGTCCTCGCCACACCATCCATTTGGGGTAATGCTACCGATCCATCGCATCAGTGTCGTTATATGTTCAAGAGGGGTCATTCAGAAAGTGTCAACCGTGTCCCATCCACTACCATACATTATCCTTCATCCATTTCACGATCGCCACCCTGAATCATATGTCACAGTTTGTTTCCACCTCCACTAAATCATTAGCTCCGTTTCGTGTCATTGATGTGGGATTCATTAAGGCCCTCCTTTGACGGATCGCTTCTTGTCGACATCAGCTCATTATCCAAGAAGTCGATCTAGGAACACCCCCATCAGTACTTTGAAGCTTGCATGCCTCAATGGCAAGTTTCTCACTTCCGGCGACAGGTATACATCAATGACCTTCGACCAGAAGATTTTGCGTGGCGTTCGACGCCAAGTCCTTTATTCACGCCACGTGAATTGTACTGCCGTACCTTGAGGGTCATCATCCTTATTGGTGATTCCTCTCGCGCTTGTTAACGGTTTTCATTATTGACCGGTAATCAAGCGATGTCTTTCCATGTTCGACTTCAGCGTAATTCTCACATGGATCGAGTTGTACTTAGAGTGAAGATCGAACGAGTTTGAAGACCCCGGATCTAGTTTCATCCATCCGGGCTGCGATATATATTCAGGAAATATAAAAGCATTTACCATGTACATCATTGCAGCATATGATCATCCTCCTCAAAGGATGATAATTTTAGCGGAAGATTATCAGTCTGTCTTCAGACGATCATCTGTCATATGTACCAAAATGTATTTATAGAAAGCTGAGCATGGGAATACCCGCCTCAGCTAGATCATGAGAATAATGATGAATGAAAGATAATGTATTGTATTGTATTATATTACAGGGCACTCTCCTCAGCACTGGAACGAACTTCGGACCCTCTAGCTAAAGCATTTCACCCGATTAACGGCCTCATACTTTAGGGGGCAACTGTTATAGACATTTTTGTGCCTCGCGTCAAGGAGCAGGAAATCTCGATAATTACAGGGATCCTCAGTCCCTAAACATGTTGTTCTTACCCCTAAAAGAACAAGGTCATCAATCAACAGCACTTCCAATCAGTTCTCCACCTGAAAACACTTCAGAACAGGCTTATTTTGGATCATGTCAGCTGCTTAACTGAGCTTCTGCGCTGTATTGCAATTGTCCCACTCTGTACCTGCGCTGGAAGTAAAAAACAATGAAGGCTACCTGCGCTGGGCGAGATTGGCCAAGTGGCACAGTCCTCCTGCAAGGTGTCAATTGCCCAGGAAGCTTCCAAACTGACACTTGGTTCATCAGATTCGCCTTGTGATGAGTAAGAGGTACTTGATCACCATGTGTAACCAAGGATCTCCAAGTGGACTCAAGAACTGAAGATTAACTGAAGAGGGAGAGGACACTAGTCAGCTCTATGCCAGCCTCAAGCTGACTCATCCTCTCTTCTTCTCTCCTATATATAGAGCTCTTCTATGAGGTCTAAGAAAGGCTGGAATTTTGTATACGCAAGGAGGTGCTGTTGGTATACTGCCAGGATTATTGGGTGATTGTTTTACTAGAGGTGAAGAAGAGAGTTCTTGCTGCCGAGGAGGTGCTGCTGGATTGGGGCCAACATCATTGGTTGTAACTTCCTCTGGAACCCTGTTACTTTCTATCAATAAAGTTTGCATGTTCTTCTATATACTTGTTTTACATAGATGCTTTTGTGTTTACATGTATATTTGATGCAACCTAATCCATGCTTCAATTATGATTGCTTGTATCTCGTAGTTTGCTCCCTTTTGCTGTGCAGATTTTGTGTGTAGCTGGATCGGCTTGGAGAGTAAAGAGCTGGGAACGGGATACAAAGCGAGAAGGACAAGGATCGACTAAGCGCAAGACACCAGGTTGGTTGATCCTCTTTCTATTCTCTCTGTGCTTTCATAAAGATGAACATGAAAACTTTGTCATTCAGTTGTTGCTAAAGTCTGTCACCTTTAGAAAGGGTTAGTGTCATCCGCATCGGATACTTTTCCCCACAACAGGTATCGACTTTATTACTTGTAACCCTCACTTGGCCGGGGGGCATGCGTATATCATCCTCGCGGTTGATTATTTTACTAAATGGGCCGAGGCGATGCCTACATTCGACGCAAGTGGCAAAACAGCTGCAGTTTTCGTATTCAATCATATTATAACTAGGTTTGGTGTCCCACAAGCAATCATTACTGACCATGGGAGCCATTTTCAAAACATCATGGTGACTGAGCTTACAAGCCAGCTTGGTTTGGGCCACGATAGCTCTACTCCTTATTATCCGCAAGCCAACGGTTTGGTTGAGTCTATCAACAAAGTTCTGGTTATCATGATCCGACGAACCATTGGTATTCATCGGTCGAATTGGCACAACATGTTATTTTCAGCGCTATGGGCATACCGAACCTCAGTGAAAACTTCAACAGGGTTCACTCCTTTCCAACTAGTTTATGGCTTGGAAGTTGTGTTACCCATTGAATGCGAAATCCCATCACTTCAAATGGCTGTCGAATTACTTCCAACTACTTCCGAAGAGGAGAAACGTTTATTATACTTAGCTAAATTAGATGAGACTCGACGTGACGCTGCATTGGCAATCGAGACTCACGCGAAGCGAATGAAAGCTCAGTATGATAGAAATGTGACCCCTCGAAGTTTTTCGGAGGGAGACCTAGTGTTATTATATGATCAAGCTAACGACAAGCTAGGTGCTGGAAAATTCGTTCCTATGTGGCATGGACCCTACATTGTAAAGCGAAAGCTAGCAAAAGGGGCTTATGAGATGGTAGATTTTGATGGGGACTCTTTGGGTAAGCCCAGAAATGGACTTTACCTAAAGAGGTATTATGCTTAAATGGTGGGTATGGAGAATTTTTAGTTAGGTTAGGTTTTCTTTCTAGCTAGTATGTTTGTTAGTTAGTCAGTGTGCTTAGCTTAGAGAGTGTGTTTTTCGTCGTTATTCTGGCTTATCTTGGTTTTACTCTTGATATTGCAGATGTCGACACCTCTCCAAACATACATTGGATTTGCTGATGGTGCTTGTCGTAGTACACGGAATATCTCTTCCGTAGCTTGGGTTATCTATTCGCCCTCTGACGAGTTAGTTTCTATGCATGGGGTAAGCCTCGGTCAAACAACGAACAACATTGCAGAATACAGTGCAGTGGTTGAATTATTATCCGAATCTATTTCATTTGGAATTCGACGTTTGATAGTGAGGTTAGATTCTGAACTTGTTGTATTACAGCTTAATAGAGTTTATGCCATTAGAAATCCTATGTTATTAAGGTTGTTTTTGAGAGTGCGTCTCTTGGAACGTGAATTTGATTACATTGAATATCAGCATATTCCAAGGTCTTTAAATACATTAGCAGATGCAATTGCTTCTCGAGTGTTGGACAGACATTTACGACAATCATGCAAGTAAATTTAAAAAACATTTCATCACATATGTTAAACAAGATAAGCCGATAATAGTGATATATATATAGATAGGAGTGTGTCAAAAAATATACATCGTCTTCGATCATAGGTTGAAAAACACCTTATGATCGGCAAAAATGATAAAGTACAAAAAGTCAAAAATGTCACATGTGTCTACAAAGTGACTAGCCAATCACTGGTGATGCTCCCTATACGACACCACTGCACGCGCTACCTTACACAAAAATCTCCTAAACGGTCCAGGGACTGCGACTACATAGCGCTGAAGTCTGATAGGAATATCATCTATGGTAGTCTCAGGCATATCCGCTTTCAGACGCTCTAGATCATGCTCCAACTCAGCTAGTGACTCTGCAGCCGCGTCCTGTGGGACTGGTACCAGTGCAACTGGATGTCTCCTCTCAAAAGGTCGGAGGTTGGCTGGGCGCTGTGGACCAACATCTGCATTTTGAAAATTTTTACTGTCAGTTTTGAGACGATATATATAAAAAACAAAAAAAAATACATAATTTGAAAACTTGTGAAAAATAAAGTACCTCTGTCGTCCCATTGTTCTCCCTGTGGAAGAACCATGTCCGGATCACCTCGAAAATCTACTCCGGCATACGGAAAGTCCTGGATCGAAAAAACCTGGTCCTCTAACTAGTGAAAATAACTATTAGAGAATCGAACAATCGTTGTGCCCTCGTCAAGATGTCGGGCCATCACCGCAACCCATCGTATCAGCTTTGGCTCCCGAGGACCCAAGATATCAACAGTGAGTTGCTGAGGGATCAGCATCGGAACTCTCTCTAAGGCAAAGCTCACAACTAGAGGCCCATATCCGAAGGTCTTCATTTGTCTGTTCTTTACCCTAGTCAGTTGGCTCTTCATATTAGCCGACACAGCATCACACCAGTTGAAAATGGTGCCTTGGTAACAGTGAATCGCCATCCGCATTTGGGACCCGGAGGCAATATGTAAAGCGGCTGCGCCGCAAATTCTGGTAACAGTGAAAGCTATAACTTTGAGTTCACGCAGAGAGATGTGTTTGATTTCCATGCCTTTCGCATGGTGTGCACCAATCTGCCCGGAGACTAGCAAGGGATTGGCCACCCGGCCTAGCCCCGGCTAGATTGAGTTGCTCGCCTCTATTTGGCAGGCTAGTGAGAAAGTATACATCAGAGGGCTTTATCTCGAGTTGGTGTCCTCCTATGTAAAAGCATTGCTCTTGAACGTTCCATCTCTCAACCAGCCATTCCAAGAACCTCACCTGAGCCCTCATGCCAGGTATGGCAGGGCGGTTTCCAAAACCCAAAACCCCCTAAAAATCAAAAATGAAACTTAAAACAAAATTCTAAACGGATGAAATTGACAAGGAGGATGTTGTGAAATACCTGGAAGAGACGGCGTTCGATTCTAACGGTCGGATTTTCCGCAGCGACCACGGGAAATTTCTTGTCAAAAGCTCCTTTTTCAACCTCAACAGTCAAACGGTAAAAATGACATGGTAAAAAGTCTTTTTATAGGTTTTTTGGATGAATTTGTTCATTTTTCACCATGGAAAGATGTTTTTCAATGAATTTTTGCCTATCTTAAACAGGTATGAGTAATGTGTCGCTTTTGTGCAGGACAAAGGGACTTAGAGGGAAAATTGTAATTTTTTCACAAACAAAATATCAGAGTCATCTTTTAAGCCCTTTTCTGACTCCTAAAACATGAAAATATTGCCGAGCGTTTCTTTTACACTCGTTAAAACGGAATTAAAAGACGGTCCCCTTATAGCTCTTTTCTGACCGTAAAATCAGGAAAAGATTGCCGTGTTTTTGTCGTTTCAAACTCGATACTGAAATAAAACGACGTGTCCTTGATCGCTTTTTACTTTTCAGGTCAGTGACACTAATCATGAAAGTACTCCTTGGTCGCAAGATCAAGCGGTTCCCCCAGGTATTATTTTATACTTTTTCGGGCTTGAGGGACACAAATTTACGAAAAAGTTCAAACTTGGAGTTTCCTTAAGTTTTTCAGACTCTCTAAAATTGAAAAACGCCGAGTTTCTCCTATACTGGGCTCGTTAAACATTTCACAGTAAAGGACCTGTTCAATTACAAACAGGAACGAACCACTCCTTCCTAGGGTTCGAATCAAAACTAGGTTGGACTCATCCGAAGGATGAGCTTATAATCAAGCATATGTTATCCTCCTCAAGCTTGTTAAAAATAAAGAGGTACTTGCCAGAAATGGTGGGGGAAAAGAGAGAAGAATGAGCCTATTTGTTACCTTTTGTCTCAGAAGAAACTTTATTACCACTCTTGAACACGACACTTTTCATTCACCTGGGTTGGGAAATCCTTTACCTCACAGTTGATCAAACCACTTTGAAAGTCTTCAGCCGGGTTCCAGGGATTAACTTTGAGTCGTTTATCACCAAACCATCTGTTGTGTCGTTATGTGTTCAAGAGGTCTGCAAGCAAAACTTTCATATGCAAAATACTTGTCATCCATTTGACCATCCCTGAGTCAGTCCTTACAGCAACATTCCTTCAACTTGAACAATGATTTCGTGTTGCGGGCTTGCCTGCAACGGGTCGCTTTCTATCGACATCAGCACATTATCTAGAGAGATGACTTAGAAATCGTCAGTACCTTGAAGTCTGCATGCATCAATGGCAGGTTTCTCGCCTTTGATGTCAGTTTACATCATTGACTTTCGATCGAAGGATTCCGTGAAATGTTCGACATCAACTCATTTATTCGCATGGCTAGAATCGTACCAATTCGGGAAGTAGAAATGAAGACCCTGGATCTAGTTTCCACCATCCAGGCTACGAGGAGTTTTGTATTCATTATCTAAGTAGACTAATCATAAACAGATGGTTGCGCCCATACTGTGTCTACAAAAGTCTATGATTATGATGTACTGCAAGATAATTCCTGTATCAGAGTAGTTAGTCTGTTAGTTAAAGTTTTAATCTGAGTATGGGAATGCCTACCTTAGTGATGATATAATATTATACATGTATTTTGTGTTGAAAATTGCAGGTTCTGACCAGGCTCTCCACGAGATAATCCTTGAAATGATAAAGCGCTTCACCCTTCCTAGATAATACAAAACCCTAATCTATTACAGGCTTCGCACTTTAGGGGGCAATCTGTTACACTAAAAAATGTCACCATGACTATTTACAGTTAGTATGGCTCAATCAACAGTCATGCTATCCTCTTAGGCAAGTCTTATGCCTCTGCTCTCCATGTCAAACTCCAAAAAGAGAGAAAGTCTTTATAAATGTATTTATCTCTGGGGACGCAGGTTCTCTCAACCTTACCTGCGGGGACGCACCCAATGTTCACAAAAGCTGCGTCTTTGGATGCTCTGTATGTAAAGGGGCAGGTGCGTCCCCCTGTAAAGGTTAAAATGCGCAAGTTTCATCTTTAAAAAGTTACTTGTGGTCATTTCTAGAGCATTCTAGAAGGTTGTTCGACGTGTATTGAGCGCCTCCAGATGGTTCATGCACTCCTACCAAAGAGGAACTTATCCCATCAATAAGGGAGCTATCCCATCCAAAGAGGGGATTATCCCATTGATGGTGGACCTGATTAACCTCCTCTTGAGCACTATAAATACAGGCATTGGGCCAGAAGGAGGGGAGGTTGGAAGCTATACATTTCTAAGGGTAAATGTTGCAGGAATTAGGATTCTCATTTAGAAGCTTGTGAGAAGAGATTGCCATCTTTGCTGTTCTATTTGGAAGTGGGTGAGCTTTGTCAAAGTAAAGGAGAACTCTTGATGGACCCTGGGAGGGACTTGCACAACACCAAGGCTCAGGTTGTATTTGTTCCTTTTGTTACCTATTAATGCAAATGAGTCCATTCTTCTCAATAACTTGTTATTTATGAGTTGTTTCATGTACTCCTTGGTCTATGTGTTAAATATGTTTTATTCTATGAGATTATCAAGTGTTATTTAATCGTTTGATTGTTAGTGTATGCAGGTTTCAAAGTGAAGGAGGAGCTCATCCGGATCAGCGGAGCTGGACTGCTACAACAGCGTTGGATTACAGGTAGGATCTAAACACTTGATTTCCCATATAGTAAATGCATGTTTAGAGAAGGATTGCTCTTGTTTGTCTTGTTTGTCACTAGAGAGTCTTAGGCTCCTAGGGAGGTTGATTGTGTCCGCACAATCGACTCTTTCCGCCTGACACGAGGCAGTGCCCCGGGAAAAATCTTTTTGGACCCTATATTAGGTTGGGCAGACCTACCTATGGTTTTCTGTCCATGGTTTCGAACGCGATCGTTTTTTGGTCCATGGTATTGGATGCTTCGACATGTATAAAAATGTATTGTAACATTCAAAGGAACATAACAAAAAAAATCAAGTTAGTAGTCTCGGTTTTGGGATCTAGGGGAAAATCTCCATGTATATGTGTTTTATGTGTTACGCTCTCGCATTGTTTATTTTCTGTTCTTAGAATTCGTATATAGGTAATTTCTCTATAGGGTTAAAACCTGTATAGCAATCTATTTCAGTTAATTTGAGTTATTGCCAGTTTCACTAGTTCTAACTGTTAAAAGAACAAGTGGACGTAAATTTGTGGAAGTGTGTTATAGATCTAATACCACTTGTTATAGATCTAACCCGGAAATACTATATATCTGATATAAAAATATAAGATAATGCAAATAAACCCAGAAATAATATGAAATGATTCTTTATTGATCAAACCCTTAAGGTAGGGCAACACCATACATTCACTCCTTAAGGAAGGAGAACACTCCACAAGTCATATGCATGTTCATACAATAATCCTTCACTATCTTCCTTGACTTGGAGTCTCTAGCCTCTATATAGGCCTCATACATACAATACCATGGGTCATTACTAGTTATAGCTCTGATACCACTTGTTATACATCTAACCCCAAAAGTATATGAGAATAGAAAATAACCCAATAATAACAAGATAGAAATGATTCACTTTATTAATATCAAACCCTTAAGGTAGGCCAACACCATGCATTCACTCCTTAAGGAAGGAGAACACTCCACAAGCCATATGCTTCTTCATACAATAATCCTTCACTATCTTGACATGGAGTCGCTAGCCTCTATATAGGCCTCATACATACAATACCATGGGTCATTACCATGGTTTCCTCATACCATCAACTAATACCATGGGCCCATTACCTTATTACTAACTACTTGTGGTCCCTTACATGATATGGGTTAACCACCTTATTTATTACTATGGCCCATCCCATTATTACATTATTACCTTGGGTACCTCCCTTGGTACCCCATATTATCCCCCCTAGGTATATAACAAAGTGGAACTTCAACCACACTCAGTGATCAACTAGTTAACTAATCAATTAACCTAAATTATCTCCTACATGTAGAGAATTCAAGTTACCCAGTTGAGATGGAGATTTCAAGGTAGTTTACTATTAGTTGTAGACTATTCCAATGTGTAGAAGTGGTGGATGTAGTCAGAGGAAGGACCTAAAGGAATTACAAAATCCAAATGAGGGAATTTCCTAATTAATGAGGGCTTAATTCCTCAAGGAACAACACAAGGATATAAGAGCTTGGAGGGCTTAAAAAGTGGCTAAGTTTTTCCAGAGTTAGTCAATCATGTAGGTGGATACACTATACACTTGCAAGGTGTGCTCATGGTTTAGAAAGCATGTGTATTTCTTCTCTATTCTCTGATTAATGCCATATAGATAGCAAGGGGTTTCTAGAAGTTTCTTTCCCTTAGATAAATCATTGTGCATGTCTATGATTCTTGTTTTAGATGGTGAATTAACTTCTACAGATCAGTATAGTAGCTTAAATTCTTGTTATGTAGAAAATTTCATGAGTAGTACTGAATATACACATTAATTTCTAGATGATATCATAGTAGAATTCACTTTAGAGCAGAGATTTCGAGGTTGTCATTGTAGGAGGAGCATATTTGTAGGATCAATTCTTCAGAGAAAGAAGGATGGCTTTCTATGGACTAAGAATCAAGTATGCCCTTAAGGGAATAACAAATTATGTTGCTTGGAAGGACCACATGGTGGTAATGCTAGAAGATAATGGGTTGAAGGTATTCATTGATAATGATATCCTGAAACTAGTAGCATCTGATGCTAAGGATCTAGCAAAATAGAATAAGTATGTAGCCAAGGTGAGGAGAATCATATTGGAGGTAGTAGGAGACCATATTGTCTCAAATCTCCATGGGAAAGATAATTTATATGAAATGTGGCTAGAATTGACATATATGTTCCATAATAGTAGTGACGATAAGAAGCTGGCGCTAAAGGACAAACTTTGAAATATCATGAAGAAGAAGAATGAGACCATTCCACAGTACCTCAGCATGTTCACACAATGTCGTGATGAACTTGGTCAATTTGGGGTTACTATAATGGAAGATGATTTGGTGCATCTATCCCTTCTAAGCCTTCATAAGAGCTGGCACAACTACCAAGATTCGATGAACGGGAGGGAGAAACTACCAAATTGGGAACACTTGTGGTCCAATTTGATACAAGAGGAAATAAGGTAGAATACTAGAGACAAGACTTCATCTAACGGTGAGGACGAGGAGAAATTTTCTTTGGTTGGAAAGGAAAAGAATGGGAAAGGGAAGAAATCCTAATCCAAAGAAGAATCTAGCCAAGGGGCAAGAAGAAAGACTTCTCTAGAATCAAGTGCTTTCAATGTCATGAATTTGGGCACTATGGCATGAAATGTCCACACAAGAAGAGAAGCAAGAAGACCACAGGAAGAGTAGAAGGTGAATCCTTGGATTCATAGTTTGAGCTTGATTTTACTCCCATTTCATCCATGGCTATCACAATGATGGGAACTGTGTGGTACCTCGAGAAAGGTATAAATATTTTTTGAGTGATTTGGAGTAGAAGGATCTCTAGATGCACATCGATATTGGGAGATGATGGAAGATATGACACAAATAGGATTGGTACAATCACCTTTCAGAGGGAGTCAGGAACTCCTCTCAAGCTCAAGGATGTAATGTTTATTCCGGGTCTAAAGAATAATCTTGTCTCCATTTCAGTTTTGGAATATTGTGGCTATGATGTGATCTTCAACAAAGGAAAGGCATTCCTGAGACACATAGTCAAGGGAAAGGTGAAGAAAATTGGGGTTCATGTGAAGAACCTCTACAAGCTAGATGTGGAGGATTGTTATACATTGAGCACAAAGGAGGAGAAGGTGTAGAGTTGTGATGTCAACGAACATTGGCATAGAATACTTGGCCATTTGAATCATGACACATTGTAGATCATGCAATAGATTACCACAGGCCTCCCCAAAGGATCACTAGATAACTAGGACACATGTAAAGGGTGTACGTTGGGGAAGTACATAAAATCCACTTTCCATGATTGAGACAACAAATCACATGTGTTCCTTGAAATGATCATGCACTCTGATGTTTGTGGACCTTTCTTAACAAACTCCACTACCAAGCACATGTATTTTATCATATTTATTGATGACTACTCACGGAAGTGTTAGATCTTCTTCATTTGAAATAAGGATGAGACATTCTCCAAGTTCTCAAAGTTCAAGGCACTACTAGAGAAAGAAATTGGCAAGAATGTGAAGGCTCTAAGGAGAAAAAATGGAGTTGAGTACATGTCGAATGAGTTTAAAAATTTATATCTAAAATAAGGCATTCAACGAGAGTTAACAACACCCACAAGCCACAACAAAATGGGGTGGTTGAGAGGAAGAGCATAAGCATTGTCGGAGAAACACAGGTGACGTTTCATGGCCAAAGACTACCTCTACACTTGTGGGCTAAAGCATGCAACACAATAGTCTATTTGAAAAATAGTAGTCCTAATCAGATTATTATCATGCTCACACGGGAGGAATCTTTCTCAGGGAGGAAGTCAGATGTGTCACACTTTAGAATTTTTTGTTCCTCTATCTATTGCGATGTCTCCAGAGAATCAAGGAAGTAGCTATAGACGATAGCTAAGTTGGGGGTATTTGTGGGTCATACGGAAACTACCCACAACTACCATGTGTATTTCCATCCCTTAGAATGATAGTTGTGCGATGGGATGTCATATTTGATGAAGACAAAGCCATGTGGTACTCTCTTGAGAGGGAGCTTCATATCCCACCAAAGGAGGATCTTTTATCTCTAAAGGAGGAGCCTCTGGATGATGTGGAGTAGCCACAAGTTGAGGAGCTGAGAGTTGAGATAGTACCCACTCAAGAAAAACCCTCCAAAGAAGGTAGGAAGAGAACCAAAGAAGCTGAGTGACTTATGCAGGATGTGAGGGAGAATGTGGTTGCTCCTTCAAATTAGTGTAGGAAGAGAAGGTCACCGGATTGGTACACTAGCTACATGGCTCTAATGACCGAGCTAGTAGAGATTGAGACATCCTCTTTTGAGGAACTGATGTAGAAACCAATATGGGATGATGTAATGGTGGAGGAGTACGAATCCATTATGAAGAAGAGTGCTTGGGAATTGGTCCCAATACTATCAGATAAATTAGTTGTGGGTTCGAGATGGATCTTCAAAGTAAAGTAGGCAATAGACAAAAGAATAGAAAAGTACAAGGACATATTTGTGGACAAGGGGTACTCTTAGATGGAGGGGATTGAATATGAGACACCTTTCTTCTTGTAGCAGGGTTGATGAGCCCCAAAAATGGACAAATATTTGGGCTCATTCAACCTCCTAATTTGGCTTAGTCCACCATTCTCATTTGTTTATTGCATTTTTTTGATTATTTTTATGTTAATAGAGTGAATTTGGTTAGTCATTATGCCAACAAGTCTAATGGGTGCTTTGTGTAGCCTTTTTGGTCAACTTGGAGACAAAATTGAAGGTCTTAATGAGCACTTGGCAGCCAAATTCGTGGGAGAACAAGCTAGAGGATTTGTAGGAAGGTGTCCCCTTCATTTATGGGCCCTTACCTCGAATTATCCACCATCAACTCGGAGGTCAAAGGCCACCAAATCAATGAGCACAAGGGCAGCCAAGCAAGTCAAGTAGGACTGCTGTTAACTACAAGTCTTGGGCAGCCAAGTCCCTAAATTTTAGGAGGACTGTTGGGTCCTCAAATTATATAAATAAGAAGGCTTAGGGCCTCATTTGGGGGTTAGCTAGTTAGTCATTTTGGTTAGCTAGTGGTTAGTAATTTTTGTAGCCAATAGTTAGTCATTTCATAGTCTTGTTGTAGTCATTTTGTAGTTCAATTTTTAGGCCATAGATTAGTTTTGTTGTCAGCTCATTTTCAAGTTCTCCTTGTGGACAGTTTTGATGTAACTCTTCATTCTTGATTAATAAAGATGAATCCAGCTTTGCACCAGCTCTAAATCTCTCTTGGGAGGCTATAGCTCTTCGGGTTGGGCCCATCTCAAGCGCTCAGTACCTCCCTTGACTATCTTTATGTGTTTGATGCGTTCTCAAAATGAAATCTGCTCTTTAGATCTTGCTTTGTTATTTTGGTTGTTTTTGATGGTTAAAGTAGCTTTTTATGGTTAGAATCGATTGGTAGGAGTTTGTCATGCATTTAGATCTTTTTGAATGTTCTTACTCATGTGATGTACATGGTTCTCTTTCCAAACAAAGCTGCTGTTTATTCATTTCATTGACAGTTGGATTAAGTTAGCTAGGACTTGGTTTGTTTGCAAGGATTCATTGATTCGTTTGAATGAGCATTGTGCAGGGCATCTCTATCACCTTCATCACCTCCTCGTTCATCTGAGCCTCGTCCAGATCAATTCCTCCATCACCAAGTCTGTTTCCTCATATCCCATCTGCTCCTTTGCCACGAAACCCTACCTTCTTGCTTTTCCATTGCCTACACCTTCGTTGATGCAAGTCAGCCTTCCACATCATCTCACCACTCCATCCATCAGTTCCTGGGTCACTTCAGACCCCCATCCTACCTCCATAACCATCCATGCATCTTCCATCAACCATCCATCCTCAAACATCCCATTTCGAAACATCCTGTAGAAGAATTGCAGAACATCTTGTAGAAACCCCTGCAGACTTCCTGTAGAAGTTCATAAACATGGTTGCATGTCATCCAGACTTTGTGAAACTCTCAGAAAGAATGTTAGGGATCCCTTAGACCCTATCTGTACCATCCCAACCTTTCCCAAAGCATTTCATCCCTTGATCCATCCCTGCACAGTGGAGAACTAGTTAGAAGCACATGCATGATAATTTCAACAACTTAAGCAAAAATACAAAAATATGTTTTCTTCAGATAGTAATAACTTAGACACATGCATTTTACCTTCCTATAAGTAAGGCATCTCTTCTCGTAGTTTGCATTCTCCTTTTAGCATCAGTAGGACTAGTTAGTGGAATTAGGGTTTGCTAGGGTTTGCTAGGGTTTGTATTTCTTTTTGGCTTTCAGTTTCTTTCCGCAAGTAGATTAGCTTCCTTTGAGTTAGATTTCGTCCATCAATTAAAACGCTTCTTCTAAGAGCTCATAGAAGTTGGCTTGAGCCCCTAGCGGACTTGTGCCACCTGACCAAGTGAGAGCTGCGGCAAGAGCTAGTACTTGTGCATACAACACCGTCGCTTCCAAGTTTGTTACGAACTACCGGGTTGATAAAATTAAAGAAGGGAGTTCCAGGAGTTGTAGCATTATTGCTACAATACTGGGGCCCACCATATTTTTGGCGCCGTTGCCGGGGAAGCGTCAGAGTATTGGTGATTGTCGCTTTTCTTCTATTTTCTACTACAACCTTCTGCTAAGTAGTTTATTTCATTTCCATTCTGCAAAATTAGCATAGACATTTCCTGCTTTCGTAGATTAGCATTTCCTGCTTTCATAGATTAGCATTTCCTGCTTTCATAGATTAGCATTCCCTGCTTTCATAGACTAGCATTTCAATTCTGCAATTTGATTTCTGC
Organism: Pinus tabuliformis; assembly: GCA_031772625.1. Lineage (NCBI taxonomy): Eukaryota > Viridiplantae > Streptophyta > Pinopsida > Pinales > Pinaceae > Pinus > Pinus tabuliformis. Next base: position 475,665,755 of record CM062806.1, on the reverse strand, counting down.
AAGCGTAGATTAGCCTTTCAATTTTGCAAGCGTAGACTAGCATTTCCATTCCTGCAATTTCATTTGAGCAAAGTAGATTAGTTCTTTCATGCTTTCAATTTAATTCCGCATTTTCATTTTAGCAAGATAGTTAGTTGCAGTTCAATCTATTTCAGGTTTTCAAGTAGAAGTAGAAAAAAAAGCAAAAATCAAGCAAAAAGATTTCATTTCATGCCTTGTAGGAGTAGAGATAAGTTAGAAAAATGATTGCAAAACACCCCCACTGCTTCACACATCCTTCTCTCTTCTTCGATGGCTGTGATTGAAGAACCCCTGGGTGGACATCAAGACATATTTGAAGAACCTCTAGGGGAGAAGAAGAAGAAAACATTCCTCTGGAGCAAATGGCTACAAGCAAAAATGTTGGGAGCAACATCTTGTCCAAAGATGAATTTGAAGATCAGATAGAAGGTTTCAAGAGTGATATGAGGCAGTTTCTTGCCATGCAACTGGATACCTTGTGGATCCAAAAGAAGCAAGAAGAAGCCAAGAGGGCTTTGGCCATTTCTTGTCCTAGGTGCACTAGAAAGCATCCTAGGAACGAATGTCCAATGCACTCTCTAGAAGTGTGTTTCATCTGTGAAGAATACCATCCTACAAATCAGTGCCCCTCCTTGCCCAGAATCAAAGCTGCATATCAAAGAGCCAAGGGAGCCACTGAATCACTCTATTACATGAACCAAAGTTGGCCGCATGGACCTAGATCTTACTAGCAGGAGCTGCAAGGGACACCTGAGACCTATTATGACCCCTACCAAGCCACTTTCATGCCTTCTTGGGGTCCCCCTGCTCATCCTTCATGGTTCACACCTCCTCCTTGTTCCTTCACAGATCCATATTACGTCCAACCAGCTGCTCATTCATTTCAGTCTTATGCTCAGCCACAGCCTCAGTGGAATGCACCTTATCAGGGGTGGAGGCCCCAGTACAACTCTCATTCCACTCATTTTCCTCCACCACCTGCTCATCCACAACCATCACCTCCTCCTCCACCAAGGCAACCCCAAATTCCTACCCAACCACAACCCCATCCGCATCCATCTCAATTTCACACCTCCACTCAACTACCCGTACCATTTCCAAAGCCATACAATGGAGCAGCTCAACCCAATTGCAAAGCTGAGGCACAACATGTGGAAATGACTCCTTTTGAGCTCAATGATCTTCACCATGGCTCAGGAAAAGCATTGCAAAAAAGAGATCATCTTGAAAGCATTGAAGGATCACATCCAGAAAAAGAAGATTCAAAAGAGGAGATCAAAGAACCATGGGCTGCACTTGATGAAGAGAAGAGATCAGAAACAAAGATCGAGAGAGTTCCCTCATGGTTACCATCAAATCCTCCATGTACTCAAGAGAAAGATCAGCAAAAAGAGGAAGATGAGGAAGTAATGTTAGAAGGTGACATGAAATATGATCCAGATCAGCAAAAGGACCAACGATATCAAAGCTATATTGAGACATGGTTCCAGACAGTCACTAAATTGCAGCAGTACTCTCTTCCTCAGTTATGTTGATCCCTTCAAAGTCAGATCATTTGGTCTCTGAGATCTGGATACCTATCAGAGCATGCATTTCGAGCCTTCACATCATTTTTTCTCTAATCTCGATGTGCACATGGCTCCATTGGAAGTATTCTTATACTTGAAAATGATTTTGTTTTTTTTCAAGTAGGGTAGGGTAGAAAAAAAAAAAAAAAAAGAGAAGAAAGAAAAAGAAAAAATGAAAAAATAGGAAAATAGAAATCTAAGTTGAAAACCTCCTCGGAGGCGCCTTATATTGGCTCATTGATTGAAAACCTCCATGAGGCGGTCAATAGGTTGGAAAAAAAGAGAAAAGAGAATAAGATCTCTGGGTGAAAACCTCCCTTGGAGGCGCCCAGGGCAGGCAATTAGGGTGAAAACCTCCATGAGGCACCCTAGTTGTTTTTCAAAAAAAATAAGAGAGAAAAAAAAGAAAAAGAAAAATAAAGCTAATCTCCATTGAATAATTTCATGTTGCAGCAATGACATTGCAGGTTGCAAGAAGGACGTGTCATGACAGGAGGAGCACTCAAATCAAGGTCAAAGGAATTTTCTTTCCTTCTACAGGAAGCTCTGTATTTCTACAGGAAACATCCTGTAGAACCTTTGGACGAGCCAAATCCAATTTCAAAAGTGAATCTAATGGTGGGAATCTGTTGATTAGGCCTACAAGCACTTGTGTGTCCATCCCTTGCCTTCATCCATCATTTTTTCCACCTCCTTGTGCTTCTCATTGTGCTTCTACAGGAACTTCCTGTAGAAATTGTGGGAAACTAGGCATGCATTTCAAAAAGTGGTTTGGCGAACATGGTAGCTTCCTCAAGGGTTCAGAAGTCCTCATGCAATCTTCCAACTCCTCGTCCATCATCTCCATACCTGCATCACAGCCAAAATTCATTTTTTCATACCATGCAAACACATGCAAAGTGCCTTGAAGCAAAAATCCATAGAGCAAAATTTGTTTTTGCCATAACTTGAAAACCATGCATCCATTTGACAAACCGTTTTCCGGTGCACGGTTTCCAAGAAATCAGCCTCCATCACCATCAGACATTTTTGCATTTTCTCCATAACCGTGCATCCGTTTCAAAACCTGTTTCATGGGGAGATGCACATGGGTGATAGTAACCTAATCAAACAGTTTCAGCCGATTCTGATGCACGGTTTCCGAGAAATCAAGCTCTGAAATCTTCATCCATTTTCCATTTTTCTCGAAATCCGTGCATCCATTGATCACGATTTTGCTATGGGAGATGCATAATGATGATAGGAACATGCTCACCGAGTTTTAGATCAATCCGCTTTACCGTTTGGGAGAAATGGCGAAAACAAGTTCTGGTCCTGTGAAAATTCAATGGCAGCAGTTTGAGGGTGTAGATCTGAACGTGGAAATGAACTCTTGTTGCATGCATCTGGCCAGAGGACACCTGCAGACTGTTTCTACAGGAAGCCAGCGAGCTGTCTCTATAGGAAGTGTGAAAAGAGGGAAGCCAAAGGAGGAATCGGCCGAGATGTTAGCCAAGGAAGCCACCAGGGCCATCAAAGATGAGGGGAGAGATTTGGTTGCTCAGAGGATGAACAACACTTTCAGTAGGGGGTGATGATGAGCCCCAAAAATGGACAAATATTTGGGCTCATTCAACCTCCTAATTTGTCTTAGTCCACCATTCTCATTTGTTTATTGCATGTTTTTTATTATTTTTATGTTAATAGAGTGAATTTGGTTAGTCATTATGCCAACAAGTCTAATGGGTGCTTTGTGTAGCCTTTTTGGTCAACTTGGAGATAAAATTGAAGGTCTTAATGAGCACTTGGCAGCCAAATTCGTGGGAGAACAAGCTAGAGGATTTGTAGGAAGGTGTCCCCTTCATTTATGGGCCCTTACCTCGAATTCTCCACCATCAGCTTGGAGGTCAAAGGCCACCAAATCAATGAGCACAAGGGCAGCCAAGCAAGTCAAGTAGGACTGCTGTTAACTACAAGTCTTGGGCAGCCAAGTCCCTAAATTTTAGGAGGACTGTTGGGCCCTCAAATTGTATAAATAAGAAGGCTTAGGGCCTCATTTGGGGGTTAGCTAGTTAGTCATTTTGGTTAGCTAGTGGTTAGTAATTTTTGTAGCCAATAGTTAGTCATTTCATAGTCTTGTTGTAGTCATTTTGTAGTTCGATTTTTAGGCCATAGATTAGTTTTTCTGTCAGCTCATTTTCAAGTTCTCCTTGTGGACAGTTTTGATGTAACTCTTCATTCTTGATTAATAAAGATGAATCCAGCTTTGCACCAGCTCTAAATCTCTCTTGGGAAGCTGTAGCTCTTGGGGTTGGGCCCATCTCAAGCGCTCAGTACCTCCCTTGACTATCTTTATGTGTTTGCTGCGTTCTCAAAATGAAATCTGCTCTTTAGATCTTGCTTTGTTATTTTGGTTGTTTTTGATGGTTAAAGTAGCTTTTTATGGTTAGAATCGATTGGTAGGAGTTTGTCATGCATTTAGATCTTTTTGAATGTTCTTACTCACGTGATGTACATGGTTCTCTTTCCAAACAAAGCTGTTGTTTATTCATTTCATTGACAGTTGGATTAAGTTAGCTAGGACTTGGTTTGTTTGCAAGGATTCATTGATTCGTTTGAATGAGCATTGTGCAGGGCATCTCTATCACCTTCATCACCTCCTCGTTCATCTGAGCCTCGTCCAGATCAGTTCCTCCATCACCAAGTCTGTTTCCTCATCTCACATCTGCTCCTTTGCCACGAAACCCTACCTTCTTGCTTTTCCATTGCCTACACCTTCGTTGATGCAAGTCAGCCTTCCACATCATCTCACCACTCCATCCATCAGTTCCTGGGTCACTTCAGACCCCCATCCTACCTCCATAACCATCCATGCATCTTCCATCAACCATCCATCCTCAAACATCCCATTTCGAAACATCCTGTAGAAGAATTGCAGAACATCCTGTAGAAACCCCTGCAGACTTCCTGTAGAAGTTCATAAACACGGTTGCATGTCATCCAGACTTTGTGAAACTCTCAGAAAGAATGTTAGGGATCCCTTAGACCCTCTCTGTACCATCCCAACCTTTCCCAAAGCATTTCATCCCTTGATCCATCCCTGCACAGTGGAGAACTAGCTAGAAGCACATGCATGATAATTTCAACAACTTAAGCAAAAATACAAAAATATGTTTTCTTCAGATAGTAATAACTTAGACACATGCATTTTACCTTCCTAGAAGTAAGGCATCTCTTCTCGTAGTTTTCATTCTCCTTTTTGCATCAGTAGGACTGGTTAGTGGAATTAGGGTTTGCTAGGGTTTGCTAGGGTTTGTATTTCTTTTTGGCTTTCAGTTTCTTTCCGCAAGTATATTAGCTTCCTTTGAGTTAGCTTTCGTCCATCAATTAAAAATCTTCTTCTAAGAGCTCATAGAAGTTGGCTTGAGCCCCTAGCGGACTTGTGCCAGCTGTCCAAGTGACAGCTGCGGCAAGAGCTAGTACTTGTGCATACAGCACCGTCGCTTCCAAGTTTGTTACGAAATACTGGGTTGATAAAATTAAAGAAGGGAGTTCCAGGAGTTGTAGCATTATTGCTACCATACTGGGTCCCACCAAGGGTACTCATCCAATAGATCAATCATTTCTTTAGCTGCATAAATGGGGTGGAATATCCACTAGATGGATGTGAAAACAACATTCAACAATGGAGTTATTGAGGAGGAGGTGAATATTGAGCAACCAAAAGGCGTTGATAATTTTTATCAAGAGTGTCATGTGTGCAAACTAAAGTGAGTGTTGTATGGTATCAAGAAAGAACCCCATGCTTGGTACACCAGGATCGATAGCTATCTCATCGGTTTGGTCTTCACCAAAAGTGAAGAAAATGAAAACCTTTATCATATTTTGGTGGAAGCTAAATTGTTTATTATTGTTTTATATGTTTCATTTGATCAAATATTGCAAGGAGGACCTTCCAAGAGAGTTCAAGATGAAGGAAATGGGTCTCATGCACTACTTCCTTAGATTGGAAGTATGGAAAAGCGATGGGTAATTGTTTGCCTCTCAGGGAAAATATGCCAAATATATACTTTAGAGGTTCCACATGGATAGGTGAAAACCCGTGGAGACTCCTCTAGCGACAAACTGGAGGAAAGTGGATGCCACTTTAGGTGAGGAAGTGGATGTGAATATTTACCGAGAGTTGGTGTGTTCACTCATGTACGTTGTGAACACATGAATAGACATGTCTTATGTAGTCAACCAACTGAGTCAAGTTATGGTTAGGCCAAACAAACGATTTTGGAGGGAAACAAATCATGTTCTACAGTACCTTAGAGGCACTACTGAGTTTGGAATTTGGTACAGATGGATAGAGGGAGTGAAGTTGTGCGGCTTCACCGATGTAGATTAGGCAGGAAGTCTCCATCAGACCATAAGAGCACATTAGGTGGAATTTTTAGTGTTGGGTCCATAACAACTTCTTGGTATAGTAGGAAGCAAAGACCAGTGGCACTTAGTTCAGCAGAAGAAGAATACATGGTTACAAGTCAAGCAGCACGTGAGGCAATCTAGATGAGGAAGATACTTGTTGGCTTGTTTGGTCAAATTATGAATCCTACTATGATTTACTGTGATAATCAAAGCTACATCAAACTCTTTGAGAATCCTATTTTTCATGATCGATCCAAGCATATTGATATATGGTAGCACCATCTACGAGATTGTGTGGAGAGGTGGATTATGTTGTTTCAGTACATTTCGACAGAGGAACAAGATGCAAATATTTTGACAAAGGGTTTGCCAAGAGGGAAGTTAGAGTACCTTAGGAGCAATATATGGGTGGTTGATAATCCCTTTCTTGTTGAGAGGGAGTGTTGAAAATTCAGCAAGAAAATCTAGTTTTGACTTTTCTTTGGTCAAATCAAATTAAAATTCGAATTTCTGTTTCAGTAGAAATTTTGGAGGTAGTCAACTGAGGTGAGAGGGCACTTGTCACTCAGTTAAATCATTTAATTTGATTTGGGGAAGATTGATTTTAGTTTAGTATACTTGATTTCTAATTTGTAGTAATCTATTTCAGTTAATTTGAGTTATCAACCACACTCGGTGATCAGCCAGTTAACTAATCAATTAACCTAAATTAGCTCATGCATGCAAAGAATTAGAGTTACCTAGTTGAGATGGAGATTTCAAGGGCAATGTACTATTAGTTGTAGACTATTGCAATGTGTACAGGTGGTGCATGCAATAAGAGGAAAGGACCTAAAGGAATTTTGCAATCCAGATGAGGGAATTTTCTAATGAATAGGGGCATAATTCGTCAAGGAACAACACAAGGAAATAAGATCTTGTAGGGATTGAAAATTGGCTAAGTGTTGGCCGGAGTTAGTTAGTCTAGGAGAGGGATATATTATACACTCACAGGGTGTGATCAAGCTTGAGAAATCATATGTATTTCTTCTCTATTCTCTAATTAATGTAATATAGATAGTAAGGGGTTTTGAGCATTTGCTTTCCCCTAGATAAAGTTTTGTGCACGTGCGATGTTTCCTTTTGCATGTATATGATTCTTGTTTTATATGGTGAATTAACTTCCGCAGATCAGTAGAGTAGCTTCAAGTATGATGATTTAGCAAATTTCATGAGTAGTATTTAATATATACATTAATTTCTACATGTTTCATGATTGGTAATTTTTGGGAACAGGATCCCCAAAAGGATAGTTTTGGGGCTAAAAGCCCATATTTTGGTCAAATTTTGTAAGAAACTTGTAAAGAATCCGTATTTTTTGGTCGCGGAGCGCGTAGGTGTTATAAGTCATAAAGAGTTGTCTGCCCTTAGGTTTGTAAAGTAAAGTCGACTGTATGAGATCTACCCATGGTCCGTGGACCATGGGATTGTATAAAAATAGCTAATCTTTAAGTAGTTTTAGAGAGACAATATAAGAGAGTGATAGCTCTAAAGTAAGAAGTCTAAGTTTTGGGTCGTAGTGTAGGTAGAGGCTTTTCAGTTGAGTGCATTGAGGCGTAGGGTGGAAGTCTGAAGCTGAATGCACGGACCCCCTGCAGTTGTGCGCACATGGTGGATAAAGTCTGTAATCACTTGGAAGATATCAATAGAGAGAAGTATTCTACAATTTTTGTGTCTTTGTTATGATTGATGCATCTTGTCATTTTATGTATGAATTTCCTTTATAATGCTTATATGGTGCGTGAATGTGTATAGTTATGTTGGATAACTGAACACATATAAGAATATCTATTTACGTGGTGCTAACTACGAGTATCTAATAAGATAAGTAAGACTCTCAAGATAACTTGAAAATTTGAGAAATATGCCGCCTTAGTAGCGCGAAAGCATCTAAATCGAAGGACAAGGGTACAGGAAGGTTACTCGTACCCTTTCGCGAAGGTATTGAAGGATGGAATAGAGGGTTCGTTTGGCAAGCCCTAGAGCGAAGTGACCTGTGCGAAGATAGGAATAAAGGGAATCTAATAACATCACGACCATATTAGGGTGTAGAAACTTGGTTCCAGCATCCCCCCATACTATTTCGGGTGACACTTCAGTCTGCACTTTGCGGGCTGATGTCGAAAAGGCCAATAGTATAGGGATTTGTTTGGCTAATTAACATTGAACCTCGGTCAAGCACCCTCAAGCCAACAAATGGTTTTGTTGCCAGGACTGGAATCTGCATAAGAGATGTGTGATGTTGTATCACTGAAATCTGACTAAGAAAGAGATTGGAGACTGGTTGGATAGGAAGATCCATGAATTTACGGCACAGGAGAATAGAAACTAGTGATTGACAAAGGAATAGTGGTTGGACAGGTACTTGCATACAGATATCCATGAGATATTTTTCTACTCCTTTCCGATTGAGCTATACGAGTGGATTGCGAAGCTAGCAGATAGCCAAGGAAGGTGGAAACTTGACGGTCCTATTGTGTGGACCCCAGAGCTAGTGCGAAGGTTGGAAGCATTAGAGGATAAGATCACCCGCGCTGTCGATCATTGGCTCGATCATGTCATAGGAGGATTTGTAACTAAATTTGCGGTCGACACATCAGTTAGCTACAGCGAGGCGGAGTGATGCTTTTTCAAAGGATTGTGAGGTAAGTACATGAAATCTTTGAATACTTGGACTAAAATGTTATTGTGCAAAAAATGGGTTACGCAGCTACCTTGATGTTTGGGGCTACGCGAAGTGGAAAAAATTACAGAAACGAAGGATAAAAGGGTCTTGAATATAGTTCGTTAATTTCACCTCCACGAGGTGATGAAGAGGGAATAGCGCATGTTTCTCTGCAAAGTTCTATTCAGTTAATAAGGCAAGGATTCTCGTGAGAACCACCTCCACCCACACCACCTCCAACTTCACCATCATCACCTGTGACTTTGCTCGTACCACCTCCACCTCCACCGCAATTCAGTATGGAAAATTCAGTGAAGTTTCTTTTGTTCAAAGGCTTGGGGAATGAGGACCCAAACCAATTCTAGTTTGTTGTAAAATTTGTATCGGAAACTCAGGGCGTTACAAATGATAACATGAAGAAGGTGACATTGGTTAGTGCTCTGCAGGATCATGCGTTAACCTAGGATATCAAGTACACTAATGATAACCCGAATGCTAGAGTGGCAAACATCTAGACATCACTGAATAGAGAATTCAGCAGGCCTAAATTTGAAGCATAGTCTATTGTAGGGTTCAAATAAATTGTGATGCAACCAGGTGAGACATGTTGGGAACTCTATCAGAGGTTGAAGTGTACAATCTCCAAAGCTAACATGAACCTAATAGATGAATAACATCATGAGTGGTTTGTGGCTTCACTCCTGCCACACTTAAGGGTTACATTGTCATAGCAGAAGATAAAAACTCAGGCAAAGGCCTTGGAGAACACAATGAGGCTGCATGAAACATTGATGTAGGATCCAAGTCTGGGGGTTCAACAGATCCATGCGCAATTGAAAAATATTTGCCTTGAGATGCAAAGCTTGAAGCAGGACATAACAGTTCAACCAGAGGTGTGCGAAGAGGTATGGTGTCTGAAATGCAAGAGTCAGGGGCATGACAAAGACCATTGTCCAGTCTTTGCAAACTACCTTACAGGAGGAGGACCAATGCCTTTGAGGCCAGAAGCGTAAGTAGGACAAAGTGTGGGGCCTACATTATGGTGAGATATCTGTCAGGTAGCAAGAAAACATGCCATGGATAACTATCATCTATTGTATAAGTTTGTACAGACACCGCAACAACTATTGTTCAACATCTGTAGGTCGGTAGGGCATGATGAGCGTAATTGCGGGATTTATGAATTTATGATGGATAGAACTCTCTCCTATAAGGTTTAGGCCGAAACATGGCCCCCTGACCAGAGCACGGCGATGGCGCAGATAGGATTTCAGGGGCGTAGATGAGGCTGAGGTAGAGGAGGACCTAGTAGAGGTCGACGACATTTGATCTGCTACAATTACGGAGGACCAGGATATTATGCCCACGATTATACTAACCCAACACATCCGTTGTGCGAGTATTGCACTTTGTTTGACCATGAAACAGAAGGTTGTCTTACACTGATAGCTAAGATACGTGAGAAAGAGGTGTTACCACCTCCACCGACTCAAAACCTATAGACGATGAGGTCTGAGCCACGGGAAGAGGATCTGAATGTGAATATAGTGCTCCGGAGTAGAATAATAAAAGGAGATTACAAGGGGAAACATCCAAAAGATAGTACATGGGTTCGCATAGCTCCAGCAAAGGAAACTGCATTTGATTTGGAGCACGCATGTGAAACCTTCATGGAAGCGAAGAAGAGCTTTGCTGAGGCCTCCACCTCAAGAAGCAAGGAGACTGACCATGCAGATAGGAGAGTATGAGATGGATCAGGTTATCTTGGACCTAGGATTAAATGAAAACATCCTACCTAAATAGACTTGGGAATGGATGGGGAGACCCACGTTACAATGGTCTTCAATTCATCTAATGATGGCGAATCAATAGAAGATCCCATGGGGCGGCTGCAAGGGGTGACTGTGGATATTAAAGGTGTGAGTGCACTCGGTGATTTTGAAGTAATAGAAATTATGGATGACAAAAACCCCTATCCTGCGTTCCTTGGAATTGATTGGGCTACTGATATGAATGGGGTAATCAACCTAATGAAGCGAAAGATGATATTTGAGAAGAAATCGCTCTGCTTAATAGTACCCCAAGATCCTACTGAAGTTTCACGTTATACTTAACCAGTTTGTGATTATGAGAGTGATGACGATCTGGAATGTATCTATAAGATAATAGTGCAAGACCAAGATTGGGTGAATCCAACAGCGGATGGACGAATTACATGGGATCGTGAGAGTTCATGCACCTCGGACTCTGATGAAGAACTAGAGCGTTGGCAAAATCGTTACATGAATTTAATATGCTAAGCTATAACATGATGACCCAGTCCTTGCATTGTGTGTCATCAGAGGTAATAAATTTACCTATTTATGATGGCCTGAATGATGTAGATATTTTTCTGGATGCATTTTAGAGGGAGGTACTAGAAAATCAATGCTTCTAGGCGATGGACTAGGCACTACGCACTACATCCGCAAGGTGGTGGGGTATGCACAAGGGAAGCTTTGATGATTGGTGTGAATGTAGGAGAATGATGAGAACTCGCTTTGGGAAGTCGAAGATGCGAATGAAAGACAAGTATGATGGGAAGGATGATCCGCGTGCACTTGGCTAAATGGGCCCAGGATTATGGAGAGAAGCCCCAACCTGAATGGGTGCACTCATTCTGTCACACACTGGATATCATCTTGATGAACTGGTATGTGGAAATAGAGCTCCACCATGGTATAGGTGAATGGGATATTCTGCGCGAAGGATTCATAATGCCATTCAGTTTTGAAGATGGGTTTGACAGTATTGATGATGCGCTACAAGAGGTGAAAGCAACAATGTTTAGGATACTGTAGGATCCTTTAGACCTGATTTAGCCTGAGTGGTCTACTCAGCTAAGTCACATGTTAGAATGATATAATGTAAGCGTTGAAGAGGAGGATGAGGATTTTCTAAAGATCAACATTCCAGAAACAGAAGGTCACCGCGAGATTGAAGAACTATAGATTGAGAACCATGATAGAACTGCGTTGTTGAAAATGAAACATGTAAACATTGGTACAAAGGCAGAGCCCAAATTAAAAAAGATTGGAGATTACTGGGATGATGCGACAGTGGATAAGGTCGTTGAATTGCTCCCCGAATACTAGGATTTATTCCCTAAATTTTACGGATTTAAAAGGGATAATCGGGGACCTAGGTTTTATGAAGATCAAGTTGAATCCTGACACGAACTTGGTTAAGTAAAGGCCTTACCATCTCAATCTGAAGTATAAGGAAAAGGTCCATTTGAGCTAGGCAAGATGCTCATGGTAGGCATCATTGAGCCTCTGGAAGAATCTGACTGGGTAAGCCCTATGGTGGTATAGGAGAAGAAGTTGAACGATGAAATAAGGATATGCGTGGATCTCAGAAAGCTAAATGAAGCTTGCGTACATGATCCTTACTTGATTTCATTCATTGATAAAGTGTTGGACAATGTACGTGGCCACGAAAAATATTCCTTTACTGATGGGTTCTCGGGGTACCAACAAATAAAAATCGCGCCAAGAAGATAGGAGCAAGACAACCTTCGCAACTGAGTGGGGTTGATTCGAGTACGTTGTAATGCCATTCAGATTAAAGAATGCACCTCCAATTTTATCGCACGTAGTTGTTGCTACATTCAAGGAGTTTATTCATAAGTTCATGGAAATATACTTTGATGATTGGACCGTGTTTGGGCTGGTGAAACGACATGTAGCAAGCCTGCGCCTGATGCTAGATACCTATCGAAGATACCAGATCCCGCTCAACCTAAAAAAATGTTTGTTTTATGTTCCCTTTGGGACCCTGCTGGGTCATGTGGTTTGCAAATAGGGACTGATGGTAGCTCCCATGATGATCGTGGTGATATTGAACTTGGAAGCACCGAGGAGTGTGAAATAGCTGTGTGCCACCCTGGGACATGCAAGATATTACAAAAAGTTTATCAAAGGCTATGCCGAGATCACCACGCCTATGGAGAAATTGTTGAAGAAGGATGTCACGTTCTGCTAGAACGAAGAGTGTAAGAAGAGCCTGGATGTATTGAAATAAAATATGGTCACTGTGTCAATCCTAGTCTTTCTAGATTGGAAGAAGGATTTCATGTACATCTCGATGCATCATGTATAGCACAGGGAGAAGTAGTTACACAGGCTGGTGGAGAAGACCTGGACCACCCTATCACATTTGCAAGCAGAAGGTTATCTAAGGCAGAGAAGAACTATTCCACCATCGAGAGGAAAGGGTTAGCTATGGTATATGCACTCTAAAAGTTTAGGCACTACTTGTTGCGAGGTCATTTTAAGATGTATACAGATCATTCTGTGCTGAAATACCTAGTTAATAACCCTGTGTTGGGGGAGAATCTGCAGGTGGCTCTTATAGTCCCAAGAGTATGATTTTGAAGTTATTGTGAATCCTGGATGACAGAATGCGGGACCAGACCATCTGTCACATATTGAAACAGGGGAACAACCCACTAATTTGGAGGAAGGATTGCATGACGCGCATCTATTTTCAGTGCACATCATGGATGGTCATTTTGAGGATATAATACACTTCCTCATTATAGGAACTGCCCCGAAAGGATACACTGTCCAGTAGAAGAAGGAATTAGTGGTGCACACCACAGTTTTCTCTATCATTTCCGGGCATCTATACAAAATGGAGTCTGATGAGATATTACGACAATATGTACCTGAGTTTGAAAGAATAAAAATCCTTGCAGACGCTCATGGGGGTGTCGCGGGAGAACATTATGCAAGGAGAGAAACTGTGCAGAAGATTCTACGTGCAAGGTTGTGGTGGCCAACCCTCCATCAGGATTCAAAAAGTGTATTGCAAGGCGTGTGATGTGTGTCAAAGGACTGGAAGGCCATCGCGAAGGGATGAGATGCCTTTGAATCCATAGATGGTGTTGCAACCCTTTGAGAAATGGGCGATATATTTTGTGGGACCCATTCAGCCCCAAGGAAAGATGGGAGTGAGGTACATTATCACTGCGAGGGAGTATTTGACTCATTGGGTGAAGGTACAGCCTATGAAGGATTTCAGAGGTGTCGCTACTGCGAAGTTCCTCTTTGAGCATGTACTAACACGATTTGGCTATCCAAAAGTCTTGATGAGTGATTGCGGTATGCACTTTCTTAATGGGACGATTAGCACACTAATGGAGGAATTTTAGGTATACCACTAGAATAGCACACCTTATCACCCACAGGCTAATAGGATAGTGGAAACATTCAATAAATTTCTAGAGAATGTGCTGACCAAGGTTTGGAATGCTCAGCGAAGTGATTGGGACCTATGCATACTTGCAGTACTATGGGGTTATCAAACAACATGCAAGAAGTTGACTGGAAAAACCCCCCTTAGGCTTGTCTATGGTGTTGAAGTTGTAATGCATATGGATTTGATTTCTAGTTTGATTTCACCAATAGGTCTAAAAGCAATGCGAGAAGGCATGGCATGATCAACATATTAAGCTACACACCTTAAAGGTAAATGACCTTGTTTTGTTATATGATAGTAATTTTGATAAAATTTCAGGGAAGTTCAGGATGCATTGGTTAGGGCCTTATGTCATTAAGGAGATTACCAATTGAGGAGTAGTACAACTAGTCAAATTGAATGGAGATCCCTTCCCAGGAAAGGTGAGTGGTAGTCAATTGAAGCCATACACCAGTCGTCCAACCATGTGACTTGATGAAGGTAGCATAATCTTAGCACTCCAGGTAGATGAAAGGAGGTGTGAGACTATAAACTACACTGCCCAGTTTGGGGAGCTATGCGATTGGAGGATGGTGCAAAGAAAGGAAGTGTCATAGGGTCTGCGATAGCGCGGAGGGAGCTGCGCTACTCAGGGATAAATCATGCAAGTTAGCTGGAAAGTGACCGTTAAGGTCACTATTCATGATTTGACGGTTGAAATGCGGCCAAATGGAGCCGACGACTAGCATTTAAGATGAAATTTATGGCTTAGAACCTTGAAAATCTACCACCAATCCGGCATTAATGGACTGAATTTGGGGGGAATGGTTAGATTTGAATTCAAAATTCCCTATAAATTACAAGTGGCTGTGTAGAGAAAAACACTTGGCATTTTGAGAATTGAGTTGTTGAGCTCTCAGGCACACATGAACCGAGAATTCTTCGAGACTTTCAAAAAGACTCTCGTATTTGCAAAGTTGCCAGAGATGATTTGAGCACTATTAGAAAGCGTTATGTCGGCACCCACCAAATTATAAATACCAAGGAAGTAGTAGAGGAGTCGACGTAGGAAATGGAAATAGAGGTAGAAGTAGCTGCTTTGGAAGTGGCCAAAGTATTGGTGGAGGTCCCTAAATCACTGAGGACGCTGAGACCAAATCCAACCCCAACCAAGGAAACTGTGAAAGACAAGAAGGGAACGCAGCTTGCCATATCGGTGCGTGCATGGCCAAGAAGAAACCCATCGAAGACTACTGCACAAGAAAAAGGCAAGGCCATAAACTTAGAACTAGAGGAGAAAGATATTGAATACATCTTGATGGACAATGAGGATGTAGGATTTGAAGTGGAGGAATTTGATGCCCAGGGTGCGGATGATATTACTCAGTTGCCAGAGTATGTCCCTCTGTGCAAGCCTAAGTCCAAGGTGCCGAAGGACATTGATGAGAGTAAGACTCCCCTGCAAACCCCTCTACTATCACACGACATTTTTTTCAATGGTCCACACTTGGCATGAGTGCCACTGCTCAAACTTGAAGACTGGGACTTGGCGGACCATGAGAATTTCGTAGAGCTGAGGGCCCAAGAGCACTGCGCCCTCTAAGTGATCAGTGAACAACGAATAAAAAATGAGCAGATGGTCCTACAAATAAATGTTGCCATCACCGCCGAGACCAAGGTGACCAATCAGAGGAAGAAGATTATGCAAGTCGTTGAGGAGGCATGCAGACTGGTCCCAATGTTGGCCATTCTGGAGGAGGCGCCATTCGAGGTATGCATCCGCGAGTTGGCCACAAGGGTTCATGACACTTGAACTGAGATGGCGTGGGTTTAGTTGGAGTTTAACCTGCAAATTACAGAGTTATAGTTGAGGGCCCAACCTTCAACTCCACTAGAAGTGAAGGAACAACGGGTGACCACTGTAACAGAAGCAATAGCAGCGGTGGATAGTGCAGTAGCAGACTGCACACAATTTTTTGAACAGTCATTTGAGGTCCTCACTAGCTTCCAGGAGGACCCTAATGTACAGAGGCTAGAGACGGAAGTGCGCAAGCTACAACAGCACTACAATGAGGTTAAGGGCATAGCGCGAACTGTCGCAGTGACACAGAGACCAACCAAGGTGAAGGAGGCCAAGAAATTGAAGGAACATGTGGATGTAGCGTTGCAAAAGTAGTGCTCAAGGTGAGACTAAAGCCCTGGTTGGATGAGGCTTGTGCAGTGACAGGAAATATCGAAGGCCAGCTTGCAACTCTGTAGGCAACACAACAAAAGCTTCAGGCTGAAAGTGAAGGAGTACTGACCGAGTAGACAGTTGAAGATGTGAAGTAGGCGACAACTTAGTGCACGACCGAGGTTGTGGTCATACAAGTCGAGTTGGAAGATCTTCACACAAAGATATCCATGCCTACCAAGTGACTTGAGGGTGAGATACGATGTTTGTGTTGGGGGCCTTGATAGATGGAATTACTTCTAAGTTGGGGGCCGTAGTCATGATACTTCTAAGCAATGAGAAGGTTCCGCACCATAACTTAGTGGGGTCAATCCTAAGGCAAAATGGGAAAGGAAACTGATAAGTGCACAATGCAGGCGGAAAAACCTAACCTATATGCCAGTTTCGAGAACCAATACCTATCAGAACGGACCAACAATAAACTTCCAAAGGAGAAATCTTCCAAGTTCTGTAAACATAAATAGGAACACTAGACGAGAAGTTAATACATCCCACATATAAACTTCATATAAAATCTTTGTTTTATAGAATACAAAACTTGAAAATGCGTACCTTATATATACAATATGGTACAGGGAACCACGCAGCCTTGCAGCTTACACATAATAGTTCTTCTGGATAAACCCTTTGCAGGGATCGGACCAAGGACTCCTTTGGTAATCATAACTCATGGCTTCAAAGAGTTCCTCTTATAAAGGCAAAGCAAGATCTGAGAAATCATGAGAACTACAAGGATTAAAAGAGGGAATTAAAGGGTCCCATGTCCCTATAGGAAGAATCTCTCGGTCAACTGCCGGGACCAAGTCCCAAGAAGGAGAATAATAGGTCAAAGGATCCTTCTTAGAAGCGATTGAACATTGAGGACTCAATGCCACATAATTGACCCGTGGTGGGGTAGAGTCTACTTGAACATTTGGAACAAACCAAGGGGCATTCTGCAGTAAAGCCAAATTAGGGTGGTGATTATCAGATGCAAGCTGATCAACAGTGACAATATTCTCATTATGAGGAAAGCACATTACTCGAAAGAGTGAAGACACCACAACATTCATAGCATAGACATAATCACACCCAAGTAGCATATTAAAGTCTAAAGGGCTATCAACCACCATCATATCGATTAAGACAGTCTTCCCACCTAAAGTGATAGGAAATAGAGGAAGAACACCCATAGATTCACCAGCTCTTCTATCATAGGCTAACAACTGACTCTGGGCTGTCAACAACTTTGGGGAACCCAAAGCTTTCCAAGTCAAAGAGGATATAATACTTGCAGAGGATCCTTCATCCACCATACATCGATAGACACTTGTGGAATTAAATCTGACCTTTATTTGGAAAGGTACAGTGGAAGGAAGACGAGGCTCAACAAGACTATCCCAATCAAAGGAAACACTCTTAGCACTTGGAGGGGGAACATTTGAAGTAACCGAAATGCCCCCTATACTAGAAGACTTTGTACTAGAGATCAAACAGACTCTTTTGTTAGGCACTTCACCCCCCAAAAGAGGAGTGTAATCGGCCAGCGATTGCACTGGCTCTACCATATTATCAACCAACGGTTGATGGGATTGATGAGAAACCGTATCAGATCTAGGAGTAGAAGTACTTTCAGACTCAGACCATATCATTTGAACCTCTGGAATACCAGGGCATAAATGAGTAAGATGGTCTCCCTTGCATATCTTACAAGGGAACTTAGGTTTAAAACTTCTATGTCGAGGTTTCTTATCAACTTCCATTCTGCCAACATGAGTAGCAGTGCTTTGCGGAGAGTCCTGAACATGACTTGCAGAGGTCAGTGACTCTTTGCTAGTATGACTCGTAGTGACTAGACTTGTGCCCCCAGCATGACTTGCAGCAGTTGAAGACTCATCTTCAACATGACTCGCAGAGGTTGATGATGAAGTGCTAGTGTGACTTGCAGTGACTAGACTTGTGCCCCTAGTATGACTTGCAGCGGCTGAAGACTCATCTTCAACATGACTTGCAGAGGTTGATGATGAAGTGATAGAATTATTCTTCTTATTTGACCTCCTCTTTCTCCTCTTTTTAGATTTCTTGTGACAAGAAGGAGGAGAAGAAGGAACACCAAATTTCTCTTTGAGAGAAGATGAACAATGAGCACCCATGTGATGCCCTTGAAATAAAGCATTCAACTGAGAAGCTTCAAGAGAATTTGGAATATTCGGAGTGGACCACAGCCAAATGGGTAGTCCAACATTCAACCCAAGAATATTCAAAGTGGCCATCAAGGGAGTACCAACGTTTCCAAAGAAAGGAAAAGCACAAGGATCCCATTTTGGAAGGGCACCTTGGTTGGTTTCCATAGGAATATTGGCCATATCTAATTGTTCCAAAGACCCTTCCCCTATGGGAATATATAAATAACTTTTCAAGGAATATGGATAAGCAATCAAAACCTTTGCCCTTGAGGAGACAACTCCACAACTTTTGAAAGAATGACCAAAAGCCTTTCAAGATCGATAGAGTGGCAAGCTGGTCACTCCGAACACAAAGTCCAAACGTGACTAGACAAAAATACCTAAAGCCAACTATATACAAGGAACAAAGAGCACACACTATAAAGTCCCTAAAGATATCAGCCAGTTAAACAACTTCCAAGTATTTCCGCTCCGGGTGATGAGGACGGACACCAAAATACAAGAAATTGGAGTAAGGGGCCTTCCGAAGATAGTCTGGGATAATGACGGCCTAGTTCTATCAGCAAAGGTAACAGAGGAAGTTACGCTGACCTCCTAACAACAGCCTGCGCCGGTGCAAGCCCCCAAGCTTCGTAAGGGTGCCCTCCAGTAGTACTGTCGAGAGTGATGCAACATCAACCTCAGGTGCCACGGGATTCCCCTCCACAGCCACCTGTGTAGATACCTAGGAGTAGAAACTATGGATACCAACTCGTCACAGAAGCCAGACAGAATAGACGTGAGGTAAGTTCAGACAAGTAGGAGAGGGGGTATCTCTCTTCCCTGTCTTCACAGACCCTCGTGCTTAACTCCCAGATCCGGAGCTTTCCTGGTCTTCCTAATGCTATTGGATTTTCACTCACTATTCAGACTCCTACATTTGACGTTTATATGGCCTTGGAGAGTTAAATCTCCACTCACGTAACCGAAGGCCCTAAAATCCTAAACTTTGTTGGTGTAACTGACTAAAACAAAAAGTTCTAGTGAATTTTAGTTAGCGCTTGATTTTAAATTAGGCTGTTCTTTAAGTCACAAGGTAACATAAGTGAAACTAGTGGTGTTTTTTGACGCAAAATAAATTAATACAAACTTAACTACATGCACATGCACTTTTCTGTTTTTCGATGAAGAGAAATTTCTATAGGGTTCAGAGGAACTTCTAATAAAACAAAATTTTCTTTTCTTTTTGTTAATTCACGCTTCACACTCACAAAGGCTAACAAAGCTATGTATGCCTAAAAAGGGGATGCAAATCTATCCTAATGCAACAACTATATGTGGATGCAAGATTCAAAACTACTCTAAAAACAAAAAATGAAAGTTGCTTGCTTATCAATCTTTATCTTGCCACTTAAAATGCCTAGATGGAATATGAAATGTTACCATTCATTTCGTCTAAACACTAAAAACAAGTTCTAAGACAAACATAAAGCACTTTCACTTACTAAAAGGAAACCAAATGAAAAGCAAGTTCAAGAAAGCAAAACTAAGATTTTCAAAAGATTTTCTTCAAAGCAACAAACAAAAAAGTCTTTTGAAAAAATGCTCTCAACAACACTGAAACTTGTGATTGAAGAATAGGCAATTAAACACTTTTGCGAATTGACACCACACAATGGATGAAAACTCAACAAAAATAAATGTGTTTGAAATCGCTCTTAACAATCAAAAGTAGCAATGAAAGCTTTGGCACCGAAAACCAAAAGATCAAAAAGACAAATTCCAAGAAAGTGTTAATCAACAACTTTCATGAAACAAAGAAGTGGATGGTCACTAAAAGCAGGTTTGTCAAGCAAACAAAAAGTCACCAAAAGCAATATTAACACAAAGATTGAATTCAATCTTCCTACCCTGATGAAACAGAGCAGCCAAGATTCCTAGCAATAAATCTTGCGTGCTTTAGCAAAAAATGATGACGCTTGCAATCAACAAAAAACAAGACCAATACTCCTTATAATCAGAGAGAATTCGGAACGAGATGCTCGCTGTAAAACAAATAACTGATACTGGAAAATAACTGTTTCAGACTGACTCAAACCACCAGACAAACCTTCAGAGACTAAAAAGATTTATAAACCTTGAAAATTGCAATATATACGCGACTGAACTTATGTACAGATTGCGTGTATACACGACTGTATCTGAGGAAACTTGCGTATACGGGGGTTTACTCAAATAAACAAGCGTATATACGCCTCTATATCTAAGAAAAACAACGTATACGAAAAGCTTCAAGAAAAATAAAAAACAAACTGAAGAAACTGGCAAAGCTTAAAGTTCAAGAATAGACCAGATAGTAACAGCAAGTAGACAAGGCATCTGAGCCCTGATTGGCTTGAAAAACACCCAAACTAGGAACAACAAGAGTGTTGTCCCCAGTGGAGTCGCCAATTCTAATAGAGGGAATTACTCCCCTAGGGCTTTTTGGGTTGAAACCCTAGCAGACTAAAAGTTATCTATTCAAAGAAACATGCATTCATACAGCCATTATGCTATTATAAGCAAATTCTATGATAAAGGTACGTACCTTTGGTCCTACGTTTGAGAAGGCCTTTAGGGTCCAAACCCTTCTTGGAGTTCCCTTCTTTTCTTTTGTCCTGCAAAAAAACCAATTCAAAGAACACAGTAGTATATGGACAAAAACTTATAAAGAAATCATCTTCATGTTACAAAGAAAGGTAGTTAGTTATGAAATCCAAACAACCTTTTATATATGAATTCTAAACATGAATACCATGAACATAAAGAAGATTCATTTCGGGAACCAAGACATGTGTTTCTTTTATTATAGACAAATAAAGTACATAAAAAGGAATATGTTCACCTGAGTCACCTTCAGTAGGCTCCAAGCAAAGCTTCCTTCCGGATCCGTTCCAACCTCAAGCCTCTAACAAAACTCCTTCCATGACTCTCTCCATGATGTCATAAATGGTGGATGAAAATCAACACACAAGGAAACAAAGGTTTCCTGTACAAAATGGGGGAAGTGCAGAAGGCACAAGGGACTTCAGACCTGGTCAAGGGAAAAATCTCAGCATAATAACCTTTCTCTCTCTTCTCTCCTCCCGTAGGCCTTCCCTTTGAGGTATTTTTATACCATCTCCAAAGTAGTTTTTCAGTTAGGAGTTGGTTGGGAACAGTTGGGCCACAGGCACTAACAGGTGATCAGCAGGTAAAACCCGCGATCTCCGCCCGAAAATAAGGAGTTTTATATTTTTTTTAAGTGTTTTAATACATACACGCGGGTTGGCTATACACATACCCGCGTATACACGCGTTTAACTCAGGGCAATGTCGCGTATAAGGGATAAAACACTATTTTTTAAATTTTAGGACCAGGTCTGGAAGGAGGGGTTTCCCTAGGCCATGAGTACAGCATCACAAATCATAAGAGTGAGATTTGGAGCTATAACAGGCCTGTTGGGAACGAGATCCCCCAAAGGACAGTTTTTGGGCTAAAAGCCCATATTTTGGTCAAATTTTGTAAGTAACTTGTAAAGTCTCTACATTTTCGGGTTGAAGAGTGTGTAGGTGTTATAAGTCATAAAATTTTGTCCACCCTTAGTTTTATAAATTAAATTCGGCTGTAAGAGATCTACCCATGGTCCGCGGACCATGGGATTGTATAAAAAGAGCTAAGCTCTAGGTAGTTTTAGAGAGACAAGATAAGAGAGTGATAGCTCTGAAATAAGAAGTCTAGGTTTTGGGTCATAGTGTAGGTAGAGGCTCTGCAGTTGAGTGCACAGAGGCCTAGGGTGAAAGTCTGCAACTAAGTCCGTGGACCCCCTGCAGCTGTGTGCACAGGGTGATAAAGTCTGTAATCACTTGGAAGATATCAATAAAGAGAAGTATTCTGCAATTTCTGTGTCTTTGTTCCGATTGATGCATCTTGTCATTTTATGTATGAGTTCCTTTATAATGCTTATATGGTGCACGAATGTGTATAATTATGTTGGATAATTGAACGCATATAAGAATATATGTTTACACAGTGCTAACTATGAGTATCTAATAGGATAAGTAAGATTCTCAAGATAATTTGACAATCTGAGCAATATGATGCCTTAGCAGCGTGAAAGCATCTGAATCGAAGAACAGGGTTGCACGAGGGTCAGTCATACCCTTTCACGAGTTATTGAAGGACAGAATAGAGGGCTCGTCTAGCAAGCCCTAGAGTGAAATGCCCTACATGAAGGCATGAATAAAGAGAATAAAATGACATCATGACCATCTCAGGGTGCAAAAACTTGGTTCCAACATCTCCCCATACTGCTGTAGGTGAGACTTCGGTCCGCACTCTGCGTGCTGATGCCAAAAGGGCCAGTAGTGTAGGGATTTGTTTGGCTAATTAATGTTGAACCTGGGTCATCCCCCCCCAAGCCAACAATAATGTATTATGACAAAAGTTTTCATAGGTGTAGGAACTTTGCAGTGTTGGGGGACACTATGCAGATATAAATAATAATAATATTAGTATTAGTAATAATAATAATTGTAATAATAATAATAACAACAACAACAACAACAACAACAACAATAATATATAATAAATATTTTTTTGATGTTTTTGTGTAGTTCAATGTGGCATGACCAATGAGGCAAATGATCGATTAGCTCAAAAGTGGCGGGAAATAAAGTTTGTTATGTAAACAGGCGAGCTGATAAATCCTTGATTGAAAGGTAGAGAAATCACAATTTAAGGAATCATCCAAACTAGTTCCGGGCAAGATGGCTACAAGGATGACCACGTGCATTCAAAGACATGTTTATTGAGGGAATTATGGTAGGCATTCTACTCATTACAATCTTAGGATATTGCGTTGAGCCCATACCACTGATAAAAAGGGGGGAAAGAAGAATGAGTACTTTCTTTGAAGATGGTTACAACTTTGAGCTATAGAATTTGTGGTAGAAGAAGCACTCACGAATTATCTTGTAAGGTCAATGCATGGAATTTACAATGTGCAAGATAAGCTTATATGGAAATACATGGGAACATCATCCATGTGTAGGCCCCATACCAAGAACCCAACTGTCCCATTACAATTGGAAGTAAGGTATGAGGTGGTTCAGGAGCAACAATGGGGAGAGACTGTGAAAGTTGTTGGATTGTAATGTCAACCAAAAGAGTGTAGGCCAACACCTAATTATATTCCTTCCCATATATGAATGCTCCATAGGTTCAATTATCAAAATAGATGAAATTCCATGCTATTATACTAGGACTTCCTCAAGGAGTGTTGAGATAGGTAGGAATGGTAGAAGTATGGGTCGACTTAGACACTCTGACTATGATCTTGTAGGTAAAGATCAGTTTATAGAGCTTTAGGAGTATTTGATACGAAGGTTGAAATATAATCCAAGAATTATGATGTTTGAGCCACAAAAGCAGGTGTCAAGGTTACATAATGATGACATCCTAAATTTGTTGGAGATTCCTCATTTTTGTCGCAGTGACCAAATCATTCGGGTAACTAGACTAATTCTTAATTGCATGCATAAGGGATGATTCTGGCTAGATACGGACATTGAAATTACTCCGGAACTAATTCACCATATTATTGGGTTTCTAAACAAAGGCAAGGGGCCTAGGCCACTCCTCTAATATAAGCACAAGACTATAGGAGATAAATTTTTGAAGACATATGGTACATCAAGGGTAACAACGTGGTTTAAGGTTGTGGTGATAAATTATCAAGGTGTTTGGGTTTCTATGCAAGTACTAGCTTGTAAAGTACTTAAGAAGTGTAGAAAGGATGAGGTTCTAGCAGCAGTTATTTAGGAAGAAGGTTGATGTAAGGAGGGAGTGATAATGAATTGGCCCACATACTTATACAACCAATTCATTCAGGATTGTAAAGTTGTTGCATAGAAAACCACCAAGTTACATTATGTATGGATACTCATTATGATCATTCTCATCATGTGGAGTATATGCACCAGAGTAGGCCTGGCAACACATTCTACAAAAACTAGAGTAGTTGGTGCAATTGATGCAGACTCAAAGAGAGGAACTAGTCCAACCCCATGTTACCCAAACCACAGAGTGGCAAGAGGCACCCATGTCAAATACCCTAGAATCCTACCTAGTGACTCCTTCTAAGCCTTAGGAATTTGACATCGCTCCTGGTGAAGTGGAAACATTTCGCCAAGTAACAAATCTACCACATATTACTTTTATTTTCTCTCATATGAATATAGATTTATTATATTAGTTACATGATACTATTACCACCAAATTATGATTACATATTGATACTAAAACCTCACAGTTTTTAGAAGAACTGGACACCTACGAGGTTGAGTGCCATGAGAAGGCATAGTTATGGGAAAAAAGTCAAAAATTTATTGACAAGGAAACAACATTAAAGGAAGTTGTTGAGGCCATACTAAAACAAGTTGTACTTGATTCCATTGAGGAAGGAGACAAAGGGTAAAGTTTGTTGGGTTGTGTTATATTCTTTCCACGACTAGCCCACGTATTTAATCGGGGGGTTAGAGGGGGACGGAGCACCCCCTTTGTTGTGCTGATTATGTAGCGAGGGGGGTTCACTGGGGGTTTGAGGTGTACCCATAACCCCACTTTATGGGATCCAGGGCAGCGCCCTGGAAAATTTTGGTTTTGGACCCTATGTTAGGTTGGGCGGACCCACCTATGGTTTTGTGCATGATTTTCGCACATGTTTTTTTTAGACGCGATGGTTTTCAGTCCATCGTATTGGACGCGATGGTTTTTCGGTCCATGGTATTGGATGCTTTGGCATGTATAAATATGTATTATAACATTGAAAGGAACATAATGAAAAACCAAGCTGGTAGTCCCGGTTTTGGGATCCAGGGAAGAATCTTCGTGTATATGTGTTTTATGTGTTCTGCTCTTGCATTATTTATTTTCTGTGTTTTAGAATTTGTATGCATGTAATTTCTGTACGGGGTTAAGACCTACATTTGGTATCATAGCATATTTGGCTTCAAGGGGATGCCTTTGTCGTTGAGGGGCTTCGCTTGAGCCTGTGGTAGACCCTGTTTAGTGGGAGATCTGTGAGATCGATTCTGGTGGTGAAAGAAGATGACAAGCAGTGGAAAGATAAAGATCGAGAAATTTAATGGTTAAAGTTTTGAGTTGTGGAAACTCAAGATGGAGGATCTGTTGGTGTATAAAGTTCAGTGGATTGTAGTAGATCTGGGTACTAAACCAATGATAGTGTCCAATGAAGAATGGAAGAAGTTGGATTGGAAGGCAAAGAGCACAATATGATTGTGTGTCTCAAATTCAGTATTGCTGAATGTATCAGGGGAAGCTACGGCAAAGGCTTTGTGGGACAAGTTAGGGACTTTGTACCAATCTAAGTCTTTATAGAATAAATTGTTCTTGCAGAAAAAGTTGTATAGCCTAAGGATGAAAGATGGAGACTCGGTGACAGAGCATCTGAACGCTTTTAATACTGTGGTAAGTCAGTTAGCATCTGTTGATATTAAAATTTCAGATGGAGATAAGTGCATCAGTTTGTTGTGTTCTCTACTTGATTCATTGGATAGTCTAGTTATTGCAATATGTAGCAATGCAACTACCTTGCAGTTTGATGAAATAGTCTCATCCTTGTTGACGGAGGAGATGAGATGGAAAAATATGGAGAGCTAAAATGGTGATGACTTGTCTATATGAGGACGGTCCCAGAACAGAAACAAAAATAAGTCATTGAGTGGGAGATATAAATCTAGAGGGAGATCTAAATCTCCAGAAAAACCTATAAATTTGGTGTTCTGGAAATGTAGAAAGGAAGGCCACTTCAAAAGGGATTGTAAATATAAAGCTCCTGACAAAGGAAAAGGATCTGATGAGGCTCCTTCTGCAGAGGCGAAAAACACCTTAGATGAAGGTGGGGATGTGTACTTGGCTTCTTCAAGTCCACATGTAGATCATGAGGCATGGTTGATTGACTCAGGTGCATCCGCTCACTTCACTCCCCATAGAGAGTGGTTCTGCGAGTATGAGAAATATGATGGTGGTGATGTCTTCTTGGGGGATGACAAGAAGGCTAGAATCATTGGTCGTGGAAAAGTTGAAGTTGCAAGGTGGAAAGGTTAGAACGCTTCTAGGTGTTCTACATATTCCTGCATTAGCCAAAAATCTGATTTCTGTAAGCAAACTGGATGATGCAGGTTTAAAAATAGTGTTCGAGAAGGATACCTACAAGATGGTTCAGGGAGCAGTGGTATTGATGTGGGGAGTTTTAATTGGAACTCTGTACAAGCTGCAAGGTAGCACTATTGTTGATGGGTGCAATAGTTCTGTGGTTCCTAAAAGTGGAGCAGAAAATGTAGTGGTCTCTAGAGAAAAGACCATGGTGTGGCATCAAAGGCTTGGACATATTGGAGAGAAGGGCCTTTGAATACTTCATGGTAAAGGTATGGTAGAAGGTATGAATAATAGCTCTCTGGATTTTTATTTCTGTGAAAATTGTGTATACGGGAAGCAGAATCGGGTGAGTTTCCCCTCTAGTGGTAAGAGGGCGAAACATATATTAGAGCTTGTGCACAGTGATGTGTTTGGACTTGTGAAGGTTCCATCACTAGGTAAGTCTATGTACTATGTACTATGTATCATTTATAGATGACTTCTCAAGGAATACATGCATATATTTCCTTGAGAAGAAATCTGAAGTCTTTGATAGGTTTAAAGAATTTAAGGCTCTAGTGGAAAACCAGATAGAGAAGAAGATAAATGTGCTAAGGACAGATAATGGTGGAGAGTTTTACAGTAAGGAATTTGAAGAATTCTGCAAGAAGTGTGGCATAGCACGACAGAAGACTGCTCCATATACACCTTAGCAAAATGGAGTTGCAAAAAGAATGAACAGGACATTTATGGAAAGGGCAAGAAGCATGCTTAGTGGTGTCGGGTTAGGATAACAATTCTGGGTAGAGGCGATGGATACTGCATGTTAATTGGTCAACAGGTCACCTTCATTAGCATTGGAGGATAAGACTCCACAAGAGGTATGGACTGGTAAGGAACCCTCTCTTTCACATTTGAGGGTATTTGGATGTGATGCATATGTACATATTCCAAAGGAGAAACGAACCAAGTTGGATAGTAAATCTGAAAAGTTCATCTTTATTGGGTATAAGGATGGTTTAAAGGGTAATAAGCTTTGGAACCCAGTCACATAGAAGGTTGTGTACAATCGAGATATGGTGTTCAGAGAGGTGAAAGATTTTATTAAACATGAAGTCCAACGAAAGGAACCCGAGAAGATAGAGTTTGAGCTAAAGGAGGAAGAATCAGACTCTACAGCAGAGGAGGAATCAGAAGATGAAGAGCCACAAACTTCGGCTGTGAGAAGATCAGTTTGAGAAAGAAGGCATCCTGAAAGGTATAGTCCATCCACTTTCTGTTCAAATTTTTCTTTATCTATTACTGATGATGATCCTAGAACTGTGAAGGAAGCAGTAGATTCAGAGGATGGAAAACTCTGGAAAGAGGCCATCGTTGATGAAATGGCATCTTTGCACAAAAATGAGGCTTGGGATCTGGTGGAGTTGTCGGATGGAAGGAAACCCATTGGCAGCAAATGGTGTTCAAAAATAAGACAAATGCAGAAGGAAAAGTGGAGAAATACAAAGCTCGGTTGGTAGAAAAAGGTTATTCCCAAGTGCCAGGAATTGATTTTGGTGATATTTTTTTCTCCTGTTGCCAAGGTAACTTCTATTAGATTACTTTTATCTGTTTTTGCTGCTTTTGATTTTGAGGTAGAACAGATGGATGTGAAGACAACATTTTTCACGGGGATCTGGAAGAGGAGATCTACATGAAACAACCTGAAGGCTTTGCGGTGAAGGGTAAGGATAAGAAAGAACTGGTATGCAAGTTAAGGAAGTCTGTGTATGGTTTAAAACAGTCACCAAGGATGTGGTATTAGAAATTTGATACATTTATACGGGGACTTGGCTTCACCAGAAGCAAAGCAAATCATTGTGTGTATTTTAAATTAATTGGTGACCATGTTATTTATCTAGTCTTGTATGTGGATGATATGTTGCTGGTTGGAAATGACAAAGAAATTATCTAGGATTTGAAGACCTAATTCTCCTCCAAATTCTACATGAAAGATATTGGTGTTGCAAACTATATTTTGGGAATGGAAATTAAAAGAGATCGGGCAAAGAGGAAGCTCTGGTTAAACCAGAGGAAGTACATTGAGACAATACTACAGAGGTTTAATATGTAGGATAGTAAACCAGTGAAGGTTCCTATTCCTATAGGTGTGAGGTTATCTGCTGAATAGTGTCCCAGGACACAAGAAGAGGAAGAAGATATGTCCCGTGTTCCATATGCAAGTGTAGTCAGTAGCCTGATGTATGCAATGGTCTGTACTAGACCAGACATTGCACATGCAGTGGGAGTACTGAGTAGGTTTATGTCAAAACCAGTGAAGGAGCACTGAACAACAGTGAAGCGGGTTTTAGGTATTTGCGTGGCACTAGTGATTATGGTTTGTGCTACCAAGGAGACCAGGATTGGATAGAGTGTTGGATATTCATGGCTTTGTTGATGTAGACTGGGTTGGAGATCTAGATCAGAGAAGATCTACAAGTGGGTATGTGTTTAATCTATTTGGAGGTGCAATCAGTTGGATGAGTAAGAAACAATTCGTAGTGTCACTATCAACTACATAGGCAGAATACATGGCAGCCACTCATGCAAGCAAGGAAGCAGCTTGGTTGCAGAGATTGTGTTCAAGTATGGGGTTAGTACAGGAAGCTATAAGGATAGACTGTGACAGAAAAAGTGCAATTTTCTTGGCAAAGAACCCCGCATATCATTCAAAGACAAAGCACATTGATGATCAGTATCACTTTGTGAGGGATATGATAGAAGACAAAAAGGTGTTGCTAGTAAAGGTGGACACTTTGAAGAACACTGCAAATGCATTGACAAAATCTGTGAGCTCTGAGAATTTCTCTTGGTGTAGGGAAACAATGGGTATTTCAGGGCTGGAAAAATGACTAAGCTCTCTTGTGGCCCCCTGTAGAAAGAAAACAACAAGTGGGAGAATTTTGGGTTGTGTTATATTCTTTCCACGACTAGCCCACGTAGTTAACCGGGGGATCAGAGGGGGGGCGAAGCACCCCCTTTGTTGTGCCGATTGTGTAGTGAGGGGGGGTCACTGGGGGTTTGAGGTGTACCCATAACCCAACTTTATGGGGTCCGGGGCAGTGCCCTAGGAAATTTTGGTTTTGGACCCTATGTTAGGTTGGGCGGACCCACCTATGGTTTTGTGCATGATTTTTGCACATGTTTTTTTTGGAAGCGACAGTTTTTAGGTCCATGGTATTGGGCGCGATGGCTTTTCATTCCATGGTATTGGATGCTTCGGAATGTATAAATATGTATTATAACATTCAAAGGAACATAATGAAAAATCAAGCTGGTAATCCCGATTTTGGGATCCAGGGGAAAATCTTTGTGTATATGTGTTTTATGTGTTCTGCTCTCGCATTATTTATTTTTTGTGTTTTAGAATTTGTATGCAAGTAATTTCTGTATGGGATTAAAACCTACAAAGTTAGGTTGAAAATATTAGGGAGCTACTGTAAGCATTAAAAGCCGAAGTGAAAGAACTGCACACACAGTAGAAGACGCCTACTCCTCCTTAGGAGAAACAATTTCGTGCAAAGGAAGAGAAGGGCTGAGTCAAATTTGAGCACTTAAAAGGACTGCAACTTGAATTGAAACTCATATCCCACAAAGGGATGATTCTATAGAACGCTCTTGTTCAAAATAAAGAATTAAAAGAGGTTCCACGCTAGGTCTAGGATATCGATACACAACTAAAAGAGCTTGTCGCAAATATATCTTAGTCGCAAAACAAAGAGAAAAGGGTGCTAATAGCATGAAAGTGATAGTTAGGAAAAGTGTAAGTAGAAGTAGGATGATAAA
Source organism: Pinus tabuliformis (assembly GCA_031772625.1). Lineage (NCBI taxonomy): Eukaryota > Viridiplantae > Streptophyta > Pinopsida > Pinales > Pinaceae > Pinus > Pinus tabuliformis. Next base: position 475,635,469 of record CM062806.1, on the reverse strand, counting down.
TAGAGGCTTGCATGAGAGGTCAACAAGTTGCAAGAGGAAGCATTGTGAGTCTCAAATTTAGCTACAGTTGTATACAAGGAACTCCAGGATGATATTTTTGATAGATAACCATTCATGATTATTGATGGCCCCCCTCCCTAGGTAATTGAGGAAAGTAATACCCACTATGACCACATTTTTTCTCATGTGAAGGATTTGATCAATACCCTTACCACATTTGTTCTCATGTGAAGGATCTGGTCAATACCCTTACCTTTCTCAACAATACAATCAAAGAGAAATTGTATTCCATAAAATTGGGTTGAGTGGGATGGGGAAAGCCACAAGTGTGTGTTGGGGGCTTGTTCAAGGAAATTTTTTAAGGTTCAAATTGCGTGTGCAAATGGAGGAGCAGATCCTAGTGTGAAAAAGTGGCACATAGATAAGGTAAGAGTGTGCCTCAACAATATGTAGGGTGAACTATGCAATCAACTAGGGCGCGACCGCAAAGGAGAAACATGACAAGAAAAGATTCTATTTAAATAAAATATCAACTCAAAATATATACCTGTAAATCATGGTAAATTATATAATATCTACAAGTAATTGGTTTTCACTAGAAACTATCTTGAGTAATTCAACTAATGTAATCATGCATAAATTAGAGAGAGCTAGGGGTTCATTCCTTTGCTTGTTTTGGAGAACTCTTGGTTAGGCTTTGAGTCTTTTAGGATTTTTGAAGCTCTATATTGTAACTATGATCTATATAGGTTGGTCAATCATGAATTTATGTATTACTAGGTACATGTACTATAATTAGCCACTAAGAAGTATTGGTAAAATTTTGTCACTCTTTTATGTCACATGGTTTAATTTATTTACCGTTTTGTTAATTTCATTACTATTGTGTTGTTGTAAATTTTGTTTATGATTGGGAATGTTGAATGGATAATTCATTGGTTCTAGTATAGGAATATGAGGTCCCCTTTCTTTTTTTATTATTCTATTTGTTGAATTCCATTATGGATAAAAAATTGTGCATGATTTAAGTGTAGTGAACCTAGCTTCTAATTGTTAAGGCACTAGATCTCTTGAGGAAAAGATGTCAACTAGAATACCATTCCCTTCTTAACTATAGAAACTTTGTTTTTGTAGCCCCCCTTTGGTGCTAAGAATCTCACATGTTTCACAGGCATTGAAACAAGAGCCAATACCATTTAGGTCTTTATCAAGAATACTGCATACAACAACCCAAATCAAAACAAGTAGCCTAGTGCCAATATCCCCTTGTAATATTCCTAAGGAATATTTAGAGTAAGTAACAAAGCAAACATAGACATAAAAACCATGAAAATCAAACACATGAATACATCCATGAAATTGCACCAAAAACTCCTTTGTTGATGCATTTTATTACAATATGAAGAGGGTATAATGAGGTGTTGGAAAGAGTACACCTGGGCTTGCTCAAGGAAAGCTAGCTAAGCACAAATGAGTAATAACAAGCTCCTCCCAAATTTGATGCAACTCTCTCCTGGCTCTGTGTTGAAACTACCAAGAAATATGTTGCTTATTGTGAATAACTACTAATAGGACCTCCTTCGGTGCTCGTAAAATTCTAGGAAATTAACCCCGAGATATCCACCAAAAACCCACAAAAACCCACGAATGATTTGACAAAATGTCGACCTTGGAATTTCGGCCCAAATTTCCCCTAGCTCCTCTTGGTACTAGCTGAGTTGGGACCCCTATTTGACACCTCAAATCTACCCAAAAATCTGCAATTTTAGATATGAGATCCTTGTAAAAAAACCAGAAAAAACCAAAAAGGGTTTCCCTTGGTTCCAACCTTCCAAATTTGACCCTTCACATCTTGACCCTCCACCTAATTTGAATTCTATTACTATGGCTACTCCTATCAATGTCTTCTCTCCAAACTACATCAATCCTCCTCCAATGGCCCTTCAAATGAATTCCCAACATCTCAGCGCCTAAATCCTTCTCTCAAGCCTCCCCACAATCAACTCCACCAATGACTGCGTTGTCTTAGGACAAGTCTATGCAGGCCCAACCAAAGAAATTTTTCTGACTAAGAAGGGCACTCTCAACTCCCGTAAATTCTATCCCTTCACCTATAATTTGGACAAGGAATTACCCAGTAATGGTATAGCCTCTAATATAAATACCCCATTTCACCCAAGAACTGTGTGGTTCTTCTTCTGCATCCAGGCTGATGTTAAGGTAAGTCGTACCATCTCAGGCTAGTCGCCCAAGTCTCCAGAAAGTTGTGAAAATACCTACTTAGGGTGGCACTCGTGGTCCATGTAAGAAGAGGGTGAGATTTCCCTTGGAAATCTCTGGTGCTAAACAACACTTGTGACTTAGCTAAACCACTTGAGAAAAAATGTGTAAATGTCAAATTATCAAAAGGTGCCGAATGTTGCCTTCAACCCTCTATTTATAACTATTGCCTCACCTTTCCTTATGGGTCCCTCATCCAAATATTTTGACACCCTTTCCACAAAATCAATTTTTCCTCCAAGGGGTGCGTATTCCATGAGGGGTGGTCCCAATATTCCAATAGTATTGAAGTTTTTGATTTCTCCTAAGTCCCATGTACCAAAAATATATCAAATGATCATATGGAAAATTATGCTATGCTTAGCACTTCCCCAATAAACATTTTTAATCCTGTTAAATAAAAAATAAGAATTGGGGATATCACAGTCCTCCCCATCAAAATTTCTTGTCCTTAAGAAATGTCTGAACAAGCACGCTCTTTGGTTATTAATCCCCACTGTCACTGCAAAATATGACATGTTCCCAAATGCGTCACTGAATCGTCCCCGACCTCTTCACTCTCATGCCGTGAAGGAATCCCTCAATACCAAGATCCGAAGCCATCCTGTCCAACATGAAGCTCGCCTTCCTCTAGGTATAAGTACCAAAATCCCTATGCATACCATCAATGAGTAGGGAATCATGATAATGTGGCACAATGTCCAACGCCTCATGAAGTGGCCCTACCAAGTAGTTCATCTCAAACACTCCAAGAGTAAACTCTTGAAGATACCACCCAATCCCTGTGGAGATAAAGTCTCGCTCACATGAGCTTCTCCAGATATCATCTTGGTGATCAACCTTCCATGCTAATGAAGTTATCCACGCCATCAATGACTCATTAAAGCCCCATGGAAGATTTGAATGATCTCCCCATGTAGTAGCCAACTAATCCCTAAAGGTCATTGAGCTCATGCTCAGGTCCCTTTCTAGTCTCAGAAGGGTGCCATCATTATGGCGTTGCACCACTCTGACTATGACATACTTCCCACCATGACCAGATTGCACCCTCCTCTCCTGGGATCTGATTGAGAAATATTTGTGAAGGCTAAGATCATCCTTCTGAGGCATCTCCATGATGCCAATCTCTATCCATCCACTACTAATCTTGGTCCTAAGCAACAAAAAGATAAATCTGCCTCACCATACCATGGAGGTCTCAATGATCCCCCATGTGTTAAATCCAAGGTGAACTAGATCACCCTGTTCCATGTCTCTAATCATCACAAAGTGGAGTGACCTGTTAGTTGACTAAATCACCTGATCCCATAACAAGATTCCCTGCGACATAGTCCTGATGACTCTTGGAACCCTCATGTTCCATATCTTTTCTCCCTGTATGTAATCAATGTATAGACTCAACATGTCGTGAATCAACCAGGTGAACTCAAAATTTCCCTATACCTACCATACCACATCATGAAATCTGTGATCCTACCTCCTAAAAACGCACCCTGATACTACGTGGAGTCCAAACATCTACTTATAGAAGAGGTCTACCATCCACTACATCTCATTCTCATATAATGCCTTAGACTATCTCACTGAAAGTGCATCATGCAACTCCCTCGCAATCACCCCCCCAAGTGTGAGCCCATGGGTGGAACACATGCTACCTCAAAAGCAAACCACCAAATCCTTAAGCTTGTATTTGTCAGCTCATGCACCCACCAAATGTATCAACTGGAGAGTCTCCCTCTTGCCCATAGGGTGATCCTCATCACCCTACATAGGGTAATCCTCATCACCCTACATAGGGTGATCCTCCCATGTCCTACTACATGTTTTGAGAGCATCAATGGGCAAGAAGAAAATGCCTTGCGACTGTAAGCTATACTGGAGCATGATAGGTGGGTAATTCCCCAAGGGTCTGACCAAGAGTCTACCAGGATACTGAAGAGTAAGCCTATGGATGTCCCTCTCTTCGCCTCATAGTTTTTGATAACCAAATTGAAGTCCTCTCTCTGATAAATATGTGGTCACTATATTCTCAATAATGTCCCCATCGGTCCAAGGTGAGTTGCTCCTAATGGTAAATATAAAGTTTGTTCCCATAAGTCTCCTTGGAGGCAACACTCCAAGACCCCATTGTGTCACACCATATGTCATTTCATACCACCAAGTATCCCCGTACTCAATGTGATGTGAGTTTCGCCTCCTACTCCACAACGCAATCCAACACACTATGACACACCACAATTCACCTCCATGTCTACATGCCAACCACTCATCAATGTTGGATGCTCCTACACATCCTTTGGTGTCATGGCCTAAATTTGTGATAGTGTGCTTCACCCTGCACTTGACTGACATCATCACCTCCATAGTCACATCACTAGGTCCTCCGATGAATGGATCTCCATAATCTCTGATAAGTGGATCTCCCCTCCTAATCCTCCCAAAGAGATCTAACATGTGAATCTCCCTATGTACCTGTGGGAGTGTCCCTAAGGTGTTGCTCCTCAGCGACCATTGTGCCCCATATATACATGGGGAATCCTCTTCTCCATACAAGGAAATATCTAGTGGCTTGTCGATACCACCACCTCTGAAAACCTCCTACCAAGGTACACTGATCATCCTATGCACCCACACATGGCCAAAATGCCAAGACAACTCATGGAGTCTTCCTTCCCCTCTGTCAACTCAACCTGCCATGGGTGTTTTCCAAAACTCTAGTGGGAATATGAAAATGGGGGTGATTCCAATCATTGGATCCATTGCTACTACCCTAAATGACCTAATTCATGGAGTGGTGGGGATTCCCACCTGGGTCCCTGGTGAGCTCCAGTATTGTAGCAATAATGCTACAACTCCTGGGGCTTCCTGTCTCTCATTTTATCAACCCGGTAGTTCGTACAAACTTGGAAGCGACGGTGCTGTATCCACAAGTACTAGCTCTTGTCGCAGCTGTCACTTGGTCAGCTGGCACGAGTCCGCTAGGGCTCAAGCCAACTTCTATAGGCTCACAGAAGAAGCTTTATCAATGATGGACGAAAGCTAACTCAGAGAAAACTACTCTACTTGGCGAAAATGATCTGAAAGCAAATCAAAGCATGTAAACCTAGGAAACCCTAATTTAACTAGTCTAACCTCTATACTGCAAGGAATGTGAAGGAAACTTCTATCAATGCTGCTGTTACCTCTAATAAGTGGAAATGCATGGATCTAAGCTGTTTGCATCATAAAAGACATGTTTTTGTATTTTCCCTTTAAATGTGTGGAATGATTGTGATTGTGTGCTAATTAGGGTTTGGTTGTGCAGATGGGATGGAGAAGGAAGGAAAGCGTGGGACAGGTTGGGAAGGCTAGGGGAGGTCCCTAAGGATCCTTAGCATCCATCCACAGAGGTTCCTCGCATTCAGATGCTCAGCAACCGAGAGAGTGGCCTCCTACAGGATGGTTGTGGAGGATCCTACAGGATACTCTGTTTTCTACAGGATGACCTACTGTGAGTGGTTGGAGTGATGGAGGAGTAATGGAATGGTAGGGGGAGATGTGCAAGGTGGGGATGAGGCTGGTGATGGATGTAGAAGTGAAGGAATGGGATAGGGAGTGAATGTAGGGAGTAGGTTGGAAGATGGAGGACTAGGTCAACAATGAGGGCTAGAGAATGGAGCTATGCGAGGAGTGAAGTCTTTGGAGAGATAGCAGAGCGGAGTGAAGGTCGAGAAGATGTGTGTGCATATGTGATCAAGGTGGAGGAGAAGGTAATGGGCCGAGAGGGAGAAGTGTAAATGTAACAAATGCTTATGACTGTTATCAAACCGAAAGTGCATCAACCTAACTACCTGTGCTCATAATTCAATGATCAACAATCAAAAACGCGAAGGAGAATATGCATGAAGTTGTGGTAAAGGAGTGCAGTGCATGAGTGGATGACAAGGAAGCATCTAACGTAACAGTGACTGTATTGCAGCAATCATTAAGTGAAGAAATGCGTGTTTTTGGTGGCTAGCTATGGGCTGCACCCCAATCTTCAAGAAAGATGGCAGTGAGTCCTAACAGCCTTTTTGTTGGAGCTCCAATGGACTCTATCTATCCTCTGCTACACTAAACGACTGTAAACAAACTCACCATAAGAAAATCCTATCTACTCATGAAAAAGACCAACTCAACAACCTGTAATTCGAATTGCATGTACAAATGAAAAGCTCAAAGTGCTGGAAATGAAATGGGAACAACACTACAGCAGAGGGGATCTATGGCTCTCAGGTTGGGCCCTAACCTGAGAGCTATAGTCTCCTTAAGAAACTCAGAACTAGATCACAAACTGTCTTCTTTATTCATAATCTGATATCATGCCAAATTGGCTTACAAAAGAGAACGAAACTTGAGCTGTGCTCCAAAATTACAATAGTAACACGAGAGTTTCAACAACCTAACCAAGGCTAAGGCCTCTATACTTATACAAAACGATGCTCCAACAAGTATCCATGATTCTAGGAGCTCGGCTGTTCAATCTATAGTTTAACTGCTGATCCTGTAGGATGATCATAAATGTTGTTTCCTGTAGAGCAGTTTTGAACTGCTGTTCCTGTAGAACAGCTGGCCGTGTATTAAGCTCGGAGGGAGGATGGAGTGGGGCTCGGAGTTCTTGGTGAGGATCCCGAGGAATGTCCCCCAAGACCGTGGAAAACCTCTCCTTACGTCAGCAATGCCAACTCGTTGTCTCCTTGCCACCTTTTCGTTGTCTTTTGCTCCCTTTTAATGCCAAAACCTGGAATCACAATGCATTAGCTACGTAGATAAAGTGCCTATCCTTTCTCCTACAAACAACATGAATAAACTAAGAAGTGTATGCATAAACAATAAAAATGAATGGTTTGAGCAAGCAAAATAGGCCAAAATGAGCCCAAATTGTACCAAAATTGGGGCTCATCATCACCCCCCAGCTGAACCATTTGCTCATCCTTGAGCAACCTTGCCCCTGCTCCTCGTCCTTAGCCGAGGACTCGGGACCGGAACAGGCTGTTTCTTTTCTACTTTTGATGGCCCTGCCTTTTCTGCCCCTGATGGTGATGAGGGTGATGCTTCCTTCCCTTTTTCTATTTCTTTGAGTCGGGCTTCAGAAGGCGACTGGCCTATATTTCGTGTCCAGGAAGTTATTTTTGGGCTCCCCTTTTCAGGGGTAGCTGATGGTTTAGAGGGGGTTCTTGCACTGGGTGAAGTAGGTACGTCCCCTGAAGTGGTATGGCCGCTGGGTGAAGGTTGTGGCTTGCTCGGGGACATCCTCTTGCTTCTCCTGGCTTCAGGTGGCAGAGGGGTCTCCCTCTCCCTTTTCTCTTTCGGTTTTGGAGGTGTGCTGAGGGCAGCCAGTGCCGCTGTTGCCTCCTTATCGAGGATGTCAGCCTTCTCTTTCTTGTGTTTTGCTCCCTCAGAGCTCCTTGTAGAGGGTCCATCCTTTTTTGATTTCAGGCTTCCTGTGGAAGACCCTGCTTTGCCTGCTTCCGGGCCTCCTGTAGAAGATTCTTTCTTTGTCTTCGGGCTCTCTACAGGAGGCTGTTTCGCAATGACCTTCGGGCCTCTTGTAGAAACCCCTCTTTCCAGCCTTGTGATTCTTGTAGGAGCCCCTGTCTCTGTCTTCGGGCTTCCTGTAGAAGCCTGTGGTTGTACTGTCGGGCTTCCTCTAGAAGCCTTTGTCTCCGTCTTTGGGCCTCCTGTAGAAGCCTGTTTTCCAACAATTTTCGAGCTTCCTGTAGAAGCCTTGGTCGTTGCTCTTGGGCTTCCTGTAGAAGCCTGCTCCTTACTGATCTTCGGGCTTCCTGTAGAAACCTTTGTATTTGTTTTCGGGTTTCCTGTAGAGGCCTGAGTTTGTGTTTACGGGCTTCCTGTAGAAGCCTGTGATTGCGTTCCTGCAGATGCAACTCTCACCACCTTCTCTTGCCTTGTTTCGTGGCTTTTGCGTTTGGCTTTGACTGCAGAAGCTGACAAGGTGCTTGGGCTGGCAGGCGCCACCTCAGCTTTGACTGCCCTGCTTTTCAACCTCTGTTCCCTTGCTGATAGGATGGGGGTGTCCTCTTTGACTTTGTCATCTTTTCCCTCTTCCTTCTTCTTTCGTTCCTTTTTCTGTGCTGGAGCCGGAACTTTTTGGCTTTTTCCTTTCTTACTCCCGGCTGTTGGCTCTTCTTCTTCTCCGCTAGAGGATTCCGCTTCTTCAAGCAACATTTTTATGTTCCCCGTTCTGGATAAGTTCCTAAATGATTCCCAAGCGAGGGGGACTTTATATGAGCGGAGAGCATCCTCCACGAGGAGCTTGACTAGCCCATGGTGGGCTATCTGGTCCGGAATTCCGTCCTTGAGCTTGGTGGAACACTCCATTAAGGACTGTAGTAGAAAGTAAGGAATGCTCAACCTCTGTGCTGCAGGGAGGTCAATCTGGTGTCTTAGTTCGTTAAGCAGCTTGAAGTGATACGCATATACAATGCTATATCGACCCTCACAGGTGATATATTTCATAATTTGTAAACTGACTTCGTTCCATGGCGGCAACAGGCTTGCCCTTTTGACTCCATTTTTGTCTTCGGTGAATGACTCTTCCGGTGGGAAGAACTCCTTCTTTGCTTGCTGGCTCATCTTCCGCTCTTCTTTGTCCCACGGCAGACCCATGGGCAGCTCTGTAATCTGACTGATATGCTCTGGGGTGAGTTCGAGGCTGAGACCTCTGAAGGTTACCGTGGCCAATGTCTGTGATTTAGGCTGTAGAGCCTGCAAAAATTCCTCGGCTACTTCATCATCGTAGCCCTGTAGTTTATCACAGAAAGGCATCCATTGCGCTCTAGTGAAGAGCTCAACCACTGCCGGGTTTCTCCTTAATGCATTTGAATTAGTGGGCTCTCGCCTGATAAACCCGCCAGGCATGATGAACACAGTGGTTTATACCAGAGGTGGTGGATACACAGGAAATTCGGTCTTAAAGACAGAACATGCAATGAATTTTCAGACCACAGTTGATTATACAGCTATCCTGTAGGAGCGATAGTATAGGCACGGCAATCCAATTTTTTTATGACCAGCTGGTGAAAAAATGACTTTGCCACCTTTGGAAAAACAATTGCGGAAGGAGTTGCAGGGTTACCTCTTTTCTGCCACCTTTTTTTCGTGAAGACTTCACCTTCCTGTAGAGCCGCGTTCCTGTAGAAACTGCTTCCTGTAGGACGGCGTTCCTGTAGAAACTGTTCCTGTAGGAGCAGTGCGCAGGCTTCGGGAAGAGCTTTAGTTGGCTGGCGGTCGAGAGGTGCTTTACCAGCGTTCAGGTAGCCGAGAGCTCGGCGTATCAACATGCAGAGGTAAGCAGAGGATCGACTCGAGTTTTGAAGTGAGGTTGATGGAGATACACGCTTAATCGAGCCGATTAGATTTTGAATCGGCGCAGCTCGTGGCGCGGGGGTGAGCTGTCCCCGCCGGACCGTTGGGTGACGTCACCCATCATCTGCCTGCACATTCGTTTGTTGCCGCATTCATTCCCACAGATCTGCCGCCGCCCTTTTCGGTTAAACTTCACTTCTCAGTTGATGGGACTGATCTTCACGTGCTTGCTGCGTGTTTCTTTCGTCGTGGCTGCCACCTCGTCCTCTGACTATCCCTTTACTAACCGACGTGGCCAATCACTGGCCTTTAGGCCGCTCAACCATTCACCTTTATGCCATGCAAAACAAATCGAAGTAATAATCATGCAGTTTGATGGAGAGAAGGATTAGAACACTTACCTGCGCGCGGCTGCACATGATTTCCAGTTTTTTGAGCGATGGATCTACCTGCCGCATGTGGTTGCACATTCATGTAGGCTCGTGGTTACAGGATGCTGGCGATGGAGTGAATGGTTCTGCGTTCATGCGCCCGTGTTTGATCTCAGATGGCGGTGCTGTGAACGGTCTTCACTTGAGCAAGTTGAACTGTTACAGGATCCCCGCGAGGGGTCTTGTCACCGTTCTTTCTCCTCGGGTGTATGCTGCATGCTGGCGGTTCTGGCTTCTCGATCACGATCCCAGCGCTTCTGATGTATCAACGTGGATGTGGTATGGTTCTCGGTGCCTAGTTTTTCTTTGACAGATGCTTTCTCACGAGAACTGATTACTTTGTTGTGCTGCTGCAGGGATCTTGGTTGCATGGCGACGAGGATGGTGGAGGACGATAATGGCAATGTTCAGGGGTGCCATCATTGGCATGCATGCATTCAATCCACTCCTCAGTCGCTAGATCTTCATTTGAAACACATTTCGGCCATCGTAACCTTCTACAGGAAGTTTCCTGTAGAACACAGAGCTTCCTGTAGAAAATTGGCACTCTCCTGTAGAAGATCCGCGTCTTCCTGTAGGAAGACTGTCTGTTCCTGTAGAAAAACTGTATCCTCCTGTAGAAGATCCAAAGCATGATAATAATTGCACATACCTTAAAAAACATTGTTGTTCTTGGAGGAGGTGCTGATGACATCCTTTGCTAGCATGATGAAGGCCCCTGGCTTGGAGTGGAGAGGCTTCTTCTCCTCCATAGAACATCTGCATGCAAACCTTTTATGGTGCTGATTGCTTTTTCCTTTTTTCTTTCTTTTTTCTTTTTTTTTTTTTAGAAAGACAATAGGAGCGCCTCAATGAGGTTTTCACCCCTACTGCCTGCCTTGGGCGCCTCAGAGAGGTTTTCACCCAAGGATCTTTATTTTTCTCTCTTTTCTTTTTCGAAAGACAATAGGAGCGCCTCAATGAGGTTTTCACCCCTACTGCCTGCCTTGGGCGCCTCAGAGAGGTTTTCACCCAAGGATTTTTTTTTTTCTCTTTAATTTTTTTTTTTTTTTTTTTGTGTTTTAGATCCTTCAGGGTATGCCCAAAGTGGAGGCAGAACCCTTCTCTATGACCAAAACAGATTTCTCCATAGTGCTGATAAACTCTTGTCTTGAGAGAGGTCTTTTGTAGATCTTCAATCGGTGCCCATTGACAAGCATGGGAATGGCTTCCTCATCAATGGTTCGAATGAGGACTGATCCGTTGTCATGGCATTGTTCCACCACATATGGTCCTAGCCATCTGGTCCTCAACTTCCCCTTGAAATCTTTGAATCTGGAGTCATACAACAAGGCCCAATCTCCCGGCTGAAATTGCTTGTCATGCCACACCTTCCTCTGAAGTTGAACCACTTCTGAGTGAAGGAGGGCCTGCATGCGGTGCTCATCCAGTCCATTCAGCTGCAATAACCTTTCTTGCTGTGCATGGCTGAGATCTAGGTCCAGCTGAGCTGCCATCCTCAAAGTGTTATACTCAAACTCAATGGACAACAAAGCTTTCTTCCCATAGACCAGCTCATAAGGTGTGAAGCCGGTGGTGGTCTTCCAAGTGGTGTTGTAAGCCCATGTGGCCTCAACTAGGCGATCTGCCCAGTCTTTTCTGCTGCTGCTCACCACTTTGGTCAAGATCCCTTCTAATGCTCTATTGGTGACTTCCACCTGCCCATTTGCTTGAGGATGATAGGGGGTGGAAGTCCTATGCTTGATCTTGTGATGAGCTAGTAGATCTTCAACCAAGTTGGATGTGAACTGGCTCCCTTGATCGGTCACCAGCTCTCCTGGGTAGCCAAACTTGTAGAAAATGTTCTCTCTTAAGAACTCGACCACCTTCTCTTCTGTTGCTGCTTTGATTGCTTTAGTCTCTGCCCACTTGGTCAAGTAGTCAGTACACACAATGATGTAGGATCTCTGCCTCGAAGAGGGATTGATTGGACCCACAAAGTCCATGCCCCACTTCTTAAATGGCTCAAGAGTCACTTGAGGTTGGAGAGGCATCTCATCCCTTTGGGTAGGTTTCCCCATTCTTTGGCATTGGTCACACTGGCTGACATATCTTCTGACATCTTGATGAAGTGTGGGCCAATAGTAGCCTGCCTGCAGGATCTTGAAGGCAGTTCTCTTTACTGCAAAATGTCCTCCACAAGGCCCATCATGACAGGTGAGGAGAATGTCAAAGACTTCCTCCTCCCTTACACAACGCCTTAAGATCTGATCAGGGCCAAGCTTGAACAGGTTGCCCCCGATCCAAGTGAATGAGGCACTTTTTCTGATGATTTTGCTCTTCTCCTTTGAAGAGAGGTGCGGAGGAAACTGAGATGAAACAAGATAGTTTGCTATATCAGCAAACCATGGAGAGAGTACTGAAATAGAAAATAGATGCTCATCAGGCATCTGGTCATCCACCGTCTCATCTTCACCTGCAGACAAATCCAATCTAGATAAAAAATCAGCAACAACATTTTCTCTTCCTGGTTTATCAACAATGGTTAGATCAAACTGCTGCAATAAAAGTAACCATCTAATAATACGAGCATTCACATCTGGTTTATTCATCAAATATCTAATAGCAGCATGGTCAGTATGTACAAATGTTTGATATCCGGTAATGTAATGACGGAACTTGTTTAGTGCATGGACTACAGCTAAGAACTCTTTCTCGGTTACAGTGTAATTCAACTCAGCTTTGGACAATTTCTTACTAACGAAGTAAATGGCGTATGGAAGTTTTTCCTCAATTTGTCCTAAAGCTGCCCCTATGGCTTTGTTTGAGGCATTAGTGTGGATGTGGAAAGGTAGGGCCCAGTTTGGACCTCTTAAGATTGGTGCTGACACCAACTTGTCCTTTAACTCATTCAAACTCTTCTGATAAGCGTCAGTCCACTTAAACTCCACATCTTTTGCCAACAAGCCAAACAATGGCGAGGCGAGCTTGCTGAAGTCCTTAATGAATCTCCTATAGTATCCCGCTAATCCCAAAAAATTCCTAACATCCCTTACTTTTTGAGGAGGTGGAACCCTCTTGATGAGAGCAATTTTGTTAGGATCCACCTGCAATCCTTGGGAAGAAATGGTATGGCCTAACACTGTCCCTTCAGTCATTAGGAATTCACATTTCTCAGGGCTAAGGGACAAGTTCATCTCGATGCACTTGGTTAGGACCTTTCCCAAGTTGGACAATGCTTCCTGGAAGTTGGCCCCATAAGGGGTAAAGTCATCCATGTAGATTTCCACTGCATCATGGACCAACTCCGAGAAGATGCTCAAGACAGCTCTCTGAAAAGTAGCAGGAGCATTGCATAGCCCAAAGGGAAGGACTCGGTAGGCAAAGGTACCCCAAGGACAAGTGAAGGTGGTCTTATCTTGGTCTTCCGGGCTGATTTGGATTTGATTGTACCCGCTGAACCCATCCAGGAAAGAGAAGAACTTCTTTCCTGCCAGTCCATCCAACACTTGATCTATGAAAGGTAGAGGGAAATGGTCTTTCTTGGTAGCTTTGTTCAGCTCCTGGTAATCTACACAGATCCTCCACTTCCCATTCTTCTTGGGAACCAACACTAGAGGGGACACCCATTCACTATCTGAGATGGGGTAGATGAATCCGACATCTAACAGTTTTTGCAATTCTTCCTTGACAATGTCTTTAAGGGCTAGATTCATTCTCCTCTGCGGTTGCCTAACCGGTTTACAGTCCTCTTTGATGTATATATGATGAGTACAGACCGAGGGGTGGACTCCTTTCATCTCCTTATAGCTCCAAGCAAAAGCATCTAAGTGGCTGGCCAACAGGTTGCACAGCTCCTTTTCCTGAGAAGGAGATAGGGAGGAGCTGATTTTCAATGCTCTCTCAGGGCCGAACTCCACATTCTTAACTCTGGGAGTGACAGGGTTGGTTGTACAAAGATCCACTAAGGTGCTGGCTTGGGCATCCTCCACCAATTTTTCTAAAGGTAGTGCACTGGTAGGTGGGTTTTGGATCAAGTTCTCGATCAAATCATCCTCGGTTGGGGGATTTCTTCTATTGGTTTCTATGGTACATAGAGGTGCTGAATACACCTCGTCTTCTTCTCCTTCTTCCAACCAGAGTGGTAAGTCATGCTCTAAAGAGGGTTGGGCAGGAGGGTATAGGACAAGTTGCTTGGACATAGGACCATTTTTGATGGTCATATTTCCAGCACGACAACTGATATAGGCGTCTGCAGTGGCTAACCAAGGCCTTCCCAAAATGAGGGGATATCCAGTAAGATTTGCCTTTGGTTGCAGAACCAGGAAGTCTGCAGGATACTCCCAAGAGTCAATAGAGACCAAGACATCCTCCACAATTCCTTCGGGAGTCACAGTGGAGCGATCTGCTAATTGCAGTACTGTCGAGGTCTTCCTCAAGGAACCTTGAAGATTGAGCTTGCACATGGTATCCCTGGTCATTACATTAATGGAAACCCCCAGATCAATCAGGGTGTGGGGTATGATGGTGCCATTGATGTGGACATCTACTACAGGACTTCCAGGATCTAAGTACTTTGGGCAGATGACTTGTCCTAGCATAAGGTCAGACAGTTGTCCTATGACATTGATAGTTGAAGCATCTTTCTTCCGTCTGCCTGGATGTTTGAAACACTTCTCCTTAACCAGCTTGTTATAGATTGGCACATCCTTGATGGCCTGGAGAAGGGGTATCTTCACACACAATTGCTTGAGCTCTCCCAGAAGCTCATCTTCCTCCGGGTTGGGTTGTGTGGTGGTTGTAAGTCTCTCAGGAAAGGGTAGAATAGGCTTTGGTTCACTTTCCTGATGGTCTTCCTCCTCCTCTGGGGGAGGAGGTTGGCGATCTGGAAGAGTCTTTCCAGATCTAAGATTGATCTCCTGGATCTCCACAGCATAGGTAGGGCATGAGGTCTCCCCAGTATATACCTGCTGAGCCTGTCTATTTTTGGGGTTCGGGTTCGGTTGAGCAGGCATTTGAGGTTGCCTTGGAGGAGCAGGAGGTAATGGTTGTGGCTGAACTGGAGGTGGAGGCAGAATGGCGGGAGGATTGTTGTATTGAGGCCTCCACCCCGACTGAGGTGCACTCCATTGAGGCTGCGACTGGGTATGTGAGTGATATGGATGAGAAGTAGGTTGAGTAGGGTACTGAGGTGGATAAGACCATGGAGGAGGCATGGACCAGGAAGGATGAGCAGGGGGACCCCAGGAAGGCATGGGAGTCAAGTGGTTGGGGTTGTAATAAGCTTGAGATGCCCCTTGCATCCCCTGCTGATAAGGTCTAGATCCTTGAGGCCTCCTTTGGTTGATGAAGTAGAGAGGTTCAGTGGGGGCTTCAGTTCCTTGGTACATGGCTTTAAACCCAGGCAAGGTTGGACACTGATTTGTTGGGTGGTCCTCCTCACAAACGAAACACACTTCAACCGAATGCAATGGACATTCGTTCTTAGGGTGTCTTCTGGTGCACCTAGGACAGAAGATAGCCAAGGCTCTCTCAGCTTCCTCTTTCTTTTGCTGGATCCTGAATGTGTCCAGCTGCATGGCAATGGTATGTCTCACCTCACTCTTAAGATCTTCTAATTGGTTTGTAAGCTCATGTTTGGAGAAAGGGACACCGGTGGAGAGGAGGTTTCCTCTACCTCGTTTTCTAGCTGCCCTGGAATGATTTCGAAACACAGTCTTGATGTCCTCATAAGGCAGTTGGTAAATGTCCCCCCCAGCTAACATGTGAAGGGTATCTAAGAGATCTTCAGGTACTCCTCGGAGCAGAACCAACTTAAGGGATTCAGGGTCAAGTGTGCACCTGGCCCGCTTGTAACTAAGTTGGAACCTTTCCTCATAGTCCTCTAAAGATTCATCGTTTCCCATGGTCATCCGAAAGATTTCCCCCTTTGTTTCCTTGGACCTACAATAATCCCGGTACTTGGTGTTGAAGGCTTGCTGCATCTGAGCCCATGTGGTGATACTATTCCCAGGCAAACCCATGAACCAGCGTAGTGCTGCATCCTTGAGAGTAGAAGGGAAAAGTTTTAGCTTTTGTTCATCCTCAGTATAGTCATAGGTTCTACAGAGGACATCAAACTCAAATAGGAAGGTATCAGGATCCTCAGTGGTCATTCCATGGAAGTGAGGCAAAGCAGAGGGGCTAATGTTTTTCATTTTCATCTCACCATTGGTCTCTCGGATGGGTAAAGCTCCTTCTATCCTCTCATCCTCTCTATTGTCAGCCATAGCTTTAGGTGGAGTGGTCTCTAACTCTTCTTCTTCTATAGGATTTCGGTATGTCTTGGGATGTTCACCTATAGTTTCCTCTGAATCACTGTCACCACCGAAGAGTGAAGGGTGACTAAGTGATGTGGTGGGGGTGTTTTGTAGGAATTTGCCTGATCTATCTCAGTTCCTACGAGGCATGAAATGGAAAAGAATTCTCTTTTTTGATTGCTTTTGTTTTTCTCTGTGCACCTGCAAAAATGAAACAGATTGATTGCAAAATTGAAATTCTAATCTACACTTGCAGAGTCGAAAGTCTAATCTATGAAAGCAGGAAATGCTAAGCTATGAAAGTAGGAAATACTAATCTATGAAAGCAGGAAATGCTAATCTATGAAAGCAGGAAATGCTAAGCTATGAAAGCAGGAAATGCTAAGCTACTTTTGCAGAAGGGAAATGAAATAAACTACTAAGCAGAAGTAACAATACGAATGTAGAAGAAAAGCAACAATTACTAATACTCTGACGCTTCCCCGGCAGCGGCGCCAAAAAGATGGTGAGCTCCAGTATTGTAGCAATAATGCTACAACTCCTGGGGCTTCCTGTCTCTCATTTTATCAACCCGGTAGTTCGTACAAACTTGGAAGCGACGGTGCTGTATGCACAAGTACTAGCTCTTGTCGCAGCTGTCACTTGGTCAGCTGGCACGAGTCCGCTAGGGCTCAAGCCAACTTTTATAGGCTCACAGAAGAAGCTTTATCAATGATGGACGAAAGCTAACTCAGAGAAAACTACTCTACTTGGCGAAAATGATCTGAAAGCAAATCAAAGCATGTAAACCTAGGAAACCCTAATTTAACTAGTCTAACCTCTATACTGCAAGGAATGTGAAGGAAACTTCTACCAATGCTGCTGTTACCTCTAATAAGTGGAAATCCATGGATCTAAGCTGTTTGCATCATAAAAGACATGTTTTTGTATTTTCCCTTTAAATGTGTGGAATGATTGTGATTGTGTGCTAATTAGGGTTTGGTTGTGCAGATGGGATGGAGAAGGAAGGAAAGCGTGGGACAGGTTGGGAAGGCTAGGGGAGGTCCCTAAGGATCCTTAGCATCCATCCACAGAGGTTCCTTGCATTCAGATGCTTAGCAACCGAGAGAGTGGCCTCCTACAGGATGGCTGTGGAGGATGCTACAGGATACTCTGTTTTCTACAGGATGTCTACAAATGGCTACAGGATGACCTACCGTGAGTGGTTGGAGTGATGGAGGAGTAATGGAATGGTAGGGGGAGATGTGCAAGGTGGGGATGAGGCTGGTGATGGATGTAGAAGTGAAGGAATGGGATAGGGAGTGAATGTAGGGAGTAGGTTGGAAGATGGAGGACTAGGTCAACAACGAGGGCTAGAGAATGGAGCTATGCGAGGAGTGAAAGTCTTTGGAGAGATAGCAGAGCGGAGTGAAGGTCGAGAAGATGTGTGTGCATATGTGATCAAGGTGGAGGAGAAGGTAATGGGCCGAGAGGGAGAAGTGTAAATGTAACAAATGCTTATGACTGTTATCAAACCGAAAGTGCATCAACCTAACTACCTGTGCTCATAATTCAATGATCAACAATCAAAAACGCGAAGGAGAATATGCATGAAGCTGTGGTAAAGGAGTGCAGTGCATGAGTGGATGACAAGGAAGCATCTAACGTAACAGTGACTGTATTGCAGCAATCATCAAGTGAAGAAATGCGTGTTTTTGGTGGCTAGCTATGGGCTGCACCCCAATCTTCAAGAAAGATGGCAGTGAGTCCTAACAGCCTTTTTGTTGGAGCTCCAATGGACTCTATCTATCCTCTGCTACACTAAACGACTGTAAACAAACTCACCATAAGCAAATCCTATCTACTCATGAAAAAGACCAACTCAACAACCTGTAATTCGAATTGCATGTACAAATGAAAAGCTCAAAGTGCTGGAAATGAAATGGGAACAACACTACAGTAGAGGGGATCTATGGCTCTCAGGTTGGGCCCTAACCTGAGAGCTATAGTCTCCTTAAGAAACTCAGAACTAGATCACAAACTGTCTTCTTTATTCATAATCTGATATCATGCCAAATTGGCTTACAAAAGAGAACGAAACTTGAGCTGTGCTCCAAAATTACAATAGTAACACGAGAGTTTCAACAACCTAACCAAGGCTAAGGCCTCTATACTTATACAAAACGATGCTCCAACAAGTATCCATGATTCTAGGAGCTCGGCTGTTCAATCTATAGTTTAACTGCTGATCCTGTAGGATGATCATAAATGCTGTTTCCTGTAGAGAAGTTTTGAACTGCTGTTCCTGTAGAACAGTTGGCCGTGTATTAAGCTCGGAGGGAGGATGGAGTGGGGCTCGGAGTTCTTGGTGAGGATCCCGAGGAATGTCCCCCAAGACCGTGGACAACCTCTCCTTACGTCAGCAATGCCAACTCGTTGTCTCCTTGCCACCTTTTCGTTGTCTTTTGCTCCCTTTTAATGCCAAAACCTGGAATCACAATGCATTAGCTACGTAGATAAAGTGCCTATCCTTTCTCCTACAAACAACATGAATAAACTAAGAAGTGTATGCATAAACAATAAAAATGAATGGTTTGAGCAAGCAAAATAGGCCAAAATGAGCCCAAATTGTACCAAAATTGGGGCTCATCAGTCCCAATGATGATCCAACCCTCGAGCCCCTCTAGAAAACAACGACCCCTATTGAATTATGCTCTTGACCATGGATGTATCCAAAAATGTAGCCAACCCTATCAGGTACCAACCAAATAAATCATTCCACCAAACCCCATGAGAGGGATCAAATGCAAGGGTCCCCAAATAAGTAGCAAGTTTATCATGCAAGTGTTGCACCCTGCGCAACTCATGTCACCTCGTCTCACTGGCCTGATCAACATATACAATCAATCCATGTAACTTAGGCACTCTCCCTCCAATGTGCAGAGGTAGCCTAATAGTACTGCAGGCCCCATCTACGTAAGCCTGAAGAGAGCTATTAAATGGAAGTACTGCAACTTTGTTAGCTTCCTGTGCATCTATCTGCTCCACACTGATGGAAAACCCAAAAGGTGACTTCCCATCCTCCTCCATCATGGACTCAACTGATGTCTTGAGTTGCCCCACCACAGATACCTCCTCAAGCATAATATCCTCATCTATTTCATGCTTCTCAAGGTGCTCTCCATGCTGCTATATGTAGCTATTGTCTAGGAACTCGATCACAGATTTGGGTACCTCTGTCCCTACTATCACCTCGTCAATGGATGGTCCCATGAGTGTGTGCCCAACTGTCTCCACCAATGTGTCA
This sequence comes from Pinus tabuliformis, assembly GCA_031772625.1. Taxonomy (NCBI): domain Eukaryota; kingdom Viridiplantae; phylum Streptophyta; class Pinopsida; order Pinales; family Pinaceae; genus Pinus; species Pinus tabuliformis. Next base: position 475,615,847 of record CM062806.1, on the reverse strand, counting down.
ATCGGGTCTACCAAAGGAAAGTCCGGCAAGGGTGGCTCTTGTGTCACACTATGTGTATCTATGTGCTCCTCATAACCCTGTGTAGCCTAAGCTTCATGTTCGACCTCCTCATCAGTATCGTGATGTCTAAAACCAGGACTCCACCATGAAAATCAACTCCGGGATCTCATCCTCTAACTACCCACCTCTACATGATGGTCAATCCCCTGAACTATACTTCTCCTTCTCCTATTCATCCAAGGAATGAGGCATGGTAGGATGGTCAAAGTTACCATACATATGGGCATTATATTGTTGAGATGCGTGTGTATGCACATGGATTCTGTGTTGGTTATGTATCAGTCGTTGCATCCCCTCCAGAATCTGTTGGTTTTGCCTCACCAATTGTTGGATTTGGCTCATCAATGCTCATGATCTTACTAGCCTCCCCACAACTGGTTAAGATCATGCTCTGATACAACTGTAATATTCCTAAGGAATATTTACAGTAAGTAACAAAGCAAACAAAGACATAAAAACCATGAAAATCAACACATGAATCAATGCATGAAATTGCACCAAAAACTAATTTGTTGAGCCATTTTACTATAATATGAAGAGGGTACAAAGAGGTGCTGGAAAGAGTGCACCTGGGCTTGATCAAGGCAATATAGCTAAGCCTAAAAGAACAATAAGAAGTCCCTCCCAAATCTGATGCAACTCTCTCCTCGCTATATGCTGAAACTACCAAGTAGTACGCTACTTGTTGTGAAGAACTACTACTAGGGCCTCCTCCGGTGCTCATATAATTCTGAGAAATTATCCCTGAGCTCTCCACAAAAAACCCTCAAAAACCCACAAAGGATTTGGCCAAATGTAAACCTCGTAATTTCGGCCCAAATTTCCCTTAGCTCCTCTTATTGCTGGCTAAGTTGGGGCCCCTGTTTGACCCCTCAAATCTGCCCATAAAATTCTGCAATTTTAGATATGAGATCCTTGTCATAAACTCGGAAAAACCCAGAAAGGGTCTACCTTGGTTCCAACCTTCCCAATTTGACCCTTCGCATCTTGGCCCTCCACCTAATTCGATTTTTGTTACTATGGTTGCTCCTATCAATCTCTCCTCTCCAAACTACATCAATCCTCCTCCAATAGTCCTCCAAATGAAATCCCAACAACTCAGCTCCTAAATCCTTCTCGTAAGCCTCCCCACAATCAACTCCACCAATGACTGCATAGTCCTAGGACAAGTCTATGCAGGTCCAACCAAAGAAATTTCTCTTGCTGAGAAGGGCACTTTTGGCTCCCTTAAATTCTCTTCCTTCGCTTGCAATTTGGACAAGGAATTGCCTAGTAATGGTATAACCTCTAGTTTCAGTACCGCACTTCACCCAAGAATTGTGTGGTTCTTCTTCTGCATCCAGGCTAAAGCTAAGGCAAGCCGTACCACCTGAGACTAGTCCTCCAAGTCTCCACAAAGTCTTGAAAATACCTCCCTAGGGTGGCACTCGTGGTCCACCGACGAAGAGGGTGATATTTACCCTTGGAAACCTCTGGTGCTAAACAACACTTATGACTCAACTGAATAGCTTGAGCAACAATGTGTAAATGTCAAATTATCAAAAGGTGCCCAATGTTGCCTTCAACCCTCTATTTATAATTATTGCCTCACCTTTCCTTGTGGGTCCCTCATCCAAATATTTTGACCTCCTTTCCACAAAATCAATTTTTCCTCCAAGAGGTGCGTATTCCATGAGGGGTGGCCCCCATATTCCACTAATATTGAAGTTTTTGATTTCTCCTAAGTCCCATGTACCAAAACTGTCTCCAATGCTTAGATTACAAAATTATGCTATGCTTAGAACTTCCCCAATAAACTTAGTTAATCTTGTTAAATAAAAAATCAAAACTGGGGATATCACACCCCTTGGGCCCTTCTTGTTTACTAAAAGCCATATCTTGTAATGTTATTTTTTTCTTATACCAAAGTTTTATAAACTTATTTTTCAAATTAACATTCATTGTACCACTTGATTCCATTAAATGATTTCCAAGAATAAATATCCACATCATTTATATCTACGATATGAAAATCATAATGCAACATATTTATCCACAATGAAATTCAAATGTTTAAATTTAGTATAATCTCACCCTCAACATGTGTAATTTGGATATGTTTTGTAGTGATTTCCAATCTACCAACCAACTGAACATTGATGAAGTTATGCTAGCAACTAAGGCTAATAAAACAATGGCCTTCTGTTTATGAATATATCCATAAACTTATAATATAGAGTTTCCTTATAAAAATAAACCATTTTTTCTCCCTTTATCATTATTATTAACATGATACCATCTATCTAAAAATATTTATCCAAAGGATTCATCTAAAATTTCCATCAACTTGTCAAGATTAAACAACTTTCACCATAATACAACTCTTCTTTAAAACTTACATTAAATTTCCACTCATTTCTCGATATTAAACTTCATTTTTCATGTATCATTCAATAGTAATACCGTCATCTTTGATTGTAAACTATCACATTCTGGGAGCTATACCCTAAACCCAAAAAAAAAAGAACTAGGATTTAAAACTTACTTTTCAAATGGAGCTCCTTATGGATAAATTAAAATGGTGAAATAATTGTTTCTATAATTCTCTAATTGGCTTTATAATCATTATTAATTTCCACATACTCTTTGCATCTACTAATTTTTATTTTTTATTTTTAACTAAACTTTACTCACTTTGTCAAAATATACTAATTTACCAATTATCTAGTTTATCTAGAAAAACCCTAAAATATATAAATTTAAATTAGCTATTCTTTTCATTTCCCAAACGCATTCAAATTATTGCTTTTTTAAATTAAATTTTTTTAAGTGGAACTTGGATATACAATTGGTTTCATAATTTTGCACAAAATTTTTCATAAATTGTTCTAAATTCGAGAGTCAATTTTTTCCTCATAAAAAAAATATATAAAAAACAAAAAAATTCTTTCCTTTTTTTCCGTGATAAAAATCCCTTAAACCAATTGTTGTGTTCTCAACAAATATGAAAATATATGATTTATATTAACTTAAGAATGATATATCCACACACGAGATAATAAAATGATAGAGATAAGAATTGTGGATACAACCCTTGAGTTAGGGTATCACTATGAAGTATTATTTATGGAATGAAAAGACTTCACCAATCATGTTTGTTACAATTAGAATATAATTGATGATACATTCATTAAATTTCTTTATTTTTTTATTATTTTTATAATAATATTTAATCTCCAAAGAACATTCTAGAGAAGGAGCAGTTTTTAATAAGTCGTGTTATATCTATTTCTTTCACAGTACTATATGAACCTTATTTACTAGAAATAACTTCCATTCGTAGCAATTCATAGCCACCTAATACCTACATGGATACATTATATATGTTAAAACATTGATGGAAAAAGAAGGAAAATCACTCAAATGAAAGGGCTAATTTCTTAATTAGGATGACCACCTATCTTAGACCTTAAGAAGCTTCATTGAAATAGAGAAACTTAAAAAATGACTAGTAAATACAATTGTAGTTTCTTGATACTTATTTTGTGACTTACAAACCCAATTTTACCCCTGCATTAAAGAAAGAAAAAAAGGAAAAAAAGTAAATTACACTTTATTAAAAAAATCTTAAAAAATAAAATATATTACACTTAAAAAGTCTAAAAATAAATTTTATTATTCAAATTTTTATTTTTCTGAACTTTTATACTACAAGTTTCTAAACTATAATTAATTATAACCTTAAAATGATTAGCATTCTTCCTAATCAAATCAAAATTTCACAATCTATACATTTCTAACTCCTTATCTCTCACTCACACAAAATATATAGATATATATATTTCAATTTTTTATTTCTTTGAACTTTTATACTACAATTTTCTAAATTATGTTTAATTATAATTATAAAATGATTAGCATTGTTGGTGATCAAATCAAATTTTCACAATGTATACATTTCTGAACTTCTTATCTCTCTCACACACAAATATATATATATAGTTAACTAGAACGCTTTTTCGCTTTTTCGTTTTAAATTGTTTTGTTTTATAGACTAATTTTTCTTTTTAATATACTTTTAAAAAAGTTTAAGGTCTTGTTTTAAATCTATCTATCTATATGAGTAAAATAAAATTATAATGAAATATTTTGTCTTTTACTCAACTTAAATCATAATTTCAAAATATTTATTAAAATATTGATTTTTAGTTTTCTAACTCATCAAAACCTTGCAAATCTACCAAATCTAATATTGAATTTTATCATAAGTATTACGATTAGGAAATGTTAAATTTCAAACAATGCAGTGTAATCACTCTCTTAAGTCAAAATTAAGATGAACTTTCTAAATCTCAAATAGAAACCATTAGATTAGTCAAATATGTCTTAAACATAGTTTAGATAATGATAGTAACCCTCTCAAACATTTCCCGTTGTCCCGCTTAATACAAAGAAAATAACCAAAAAAAAAAAAACTTCAAGGCAATTTCCTAAAAATATTCAATCTTGCACCTACAAGATGTGGTTGCGAGTTTCCTGGATGTGACCATAGGTTTTCATGGTTGGCTTCGATTGTGACTTCTAAATAACATGATTGTCTTTATAAATATGAAAAGATAATTGGCAATTTGATTTTCAAAATTTTCCTAAACAATGATTTTTTTTTTAAATAAACTAAAGTACAAATTCAATACCAATTTTTAATTTTCCTAAAACCAAAATTATTTTTACAAATTTCAAACTAATATACTTATTCATTAAAATATCTTCGCTTAATGATTTTTCACTCTCAATATTAACTCTAATATAGAAAATTTAGCGTTGTTTTTATTCCAAATTTTCTTCGAAACATAATTCAGCATCACAATATTCTACCTGGAAAGATCTATTACTGGACCCATGTTTCTTCAATATATAAAACCAACTTGCAGTGTGCCTTTAAGCATGCGGTGGTTCGTAGTTGGTATAAGTTGCATTAATAGAAATTTGGATATATGTTTGCATTTGGATATATACACTAATAGAAATTTGGATTTGAATATATGAGCAACAAATCACCCTCCTTAATACAAGTATTCTATGGGGAAAAGTTATATTTTCTATAATGGGGTATTCACTATATTGTTTTTTGAGCCCACAATGATGGAAATTTATCATGGAACATTAAAACATTTGTCCACTTGCTTTACCTCAATCATTTGTCTTTGTTATACTCTAAGAACAGATGCTTATGCGATAAGAAGCTTTAGCTTTCCAAAAAATTTTATTAAGAAGCATTTAATGCTTAAAGGCCCCCACAAACAATAACACTTAGAACGATGAAATAGAGACATGCAATAGTTCAGACACATCTACCTGAAAAGGGATGAAATCATGAGAAATATATAACTGAAAGATAAAGGAATTTATGTGCATTTATGGATTAAAAAATATGCAACTTAATTTTAGAACTCAATCCTATTCCAATGAAAATTTAAAACTTTCATTGTAGTCATAAAAGTGGTCCAAAATAATTTTAAAATTTATTTGTAATTATAAAAGTGTTCCAAAATAATTTTAAAATCTATTTGTAATTATAAAAGTGGTCCATTTTTTTTTTTCAGAAAGTGGTCCAATTTTTTTTATAAAAAATCTAAATATATATTTAAAATTTCCATTTATTTTGATTTGAAAAATTGAATAAACTAAAATAATGTAGGAGAACATACCATTTGATAGAGATTCCACTCATTGTGTTAAGTTAGATCATTCCAGTTTTAAGACAACCTTGTTTCACTTCCACTTTCTTATTGAAAATGATATTTTAATACTATTATATACATTTAAAAATAATTAAGATATATTATCATTATATATATATTATTTAAATATTAATGGATTTTTTAACCTCATATATATTTATGCTTTATACATGTTTATGTTTTTGTATATTTCGTTTCCAATGGAAAAAATTCATATATATTTATGGGTTTTATATATATATATATATATATATATATATATATAATGGATAAGTTATATATATCTCACATGTGACTTTTCTATATATAATTTAAAATGATAATTTTTATATCAAACTTATATCAAAAATGTAATTGATCACTTAAAAGTATATCATTATTCATCTAATTTTGCAAGCATGTTTTTTTTTATCTATCTTAAGTAGCACAATTCCTTTATAGAGTTCATATGGAAAATAAAGAAAGGGCTCCTTTTAGGGGTATACTTTAAAGAATTACTTCCCTAAGATACAAAATTTATAACTCATTTTTTCACTAATTAGAAATGATGATGAGATTACTCGATGGTGGGGAGGCCCATTTTTATCTATTAAGGATTTAATATTTCTCTTATCATTTTGATCTAACAACCAAGGCATTTTTTAAGGATTTAATATTTTTTCTATATATAGTATTGTAGGCGATTATTCGAGTTTGAAAATTCATAATGTAGTGAATATTCAATAAAAAAACATGTAATTTACTATTAAAATCGGTATTTTTTTGGTAAGTATCATCCATTTAATCATATATGTAAAAAACAAGCAATTTTTTAATGAAATTAGCTAATATTTTTTCGAGGAAATGTCCAAAAAATAACCCATTTGCAAAATTTCTAACCTAAAATTTTCCCTGCTAACAATGTATCTAGGAATGGAGTGTTTGAGTTGGTGAATGCATTCTGAAAATCAACCACTCCGCTCGATTTTTCTTGGAGCTTCGAGAACTTTTCTTGTAATTTTTAATTTTGTTGATGTAGATCCATCATTCAGTTATCTTGATTTGCTAAATGAGTTTCGATTTTCTATTGCTTAGCCATTAAGGATTTAATCGTAGCCATTTTCTCACTAATCTTCACGTTCAAATACAAGAAATCAATTCACATGGCATCCATTCTCTCTGTCAATGACTCAACAAATACCTCCTTTTCCTCATTATTTTATGCGTTAATTTCCAAATCACTCTTGCTTTCTGACATTTAGAGTCATTCACTCTCCAAATATAGTTCCTTCTTGGCCTTACATTGCCTTCTCTAGGCTTGCATAACTACACCTTAATGATATGAAAGGAAGGGACAAGGGGAGGTCTCCTTCCGTAATAGAAATTAAACTTGTCATCCTCGATAATACTCTGCCCAAGGGGATTCCATGGGATGGATTTTTTCTCAACAATATCGAAGCATCAGTGCATGGTAGTTTCCCCTATGCAATGGAGGAGTTAGCGAGGATGAGCTTGGGTGTAACTATTCAATCAATGTCAATTCTATTTTAAATTTATTTGTTTGCATCATTGCTTATATGCGTGTTTTAGTTCCTTCTAAGCAAGGGGATATCTTTCCAATTCACATCAAAGTCACAAGGGAGTTGATTAAGTTTCAGGTTATAGCCCTTGGCTACTCTAATATTGTAAATATTACATATATTATGAATATAATTAAAAATGGCTTGAGAACTGGGACACAAATTCCAAAGTTTGAAGAAGGAGGTTGCTTGTGATTATAAAGAAGCATGACTTGTTTAATGACAACCATGGAAGGCTGGCATATAATAGATGTTGGTTAAAAATCCATTTAATAATGTTAATAAAGGAAAATTAAGACCATGGTCATGGGACATGTATTCCAAGATGAATGTTGGGAAAAACATCCTAGTGGGCATCACTTCTTGTTTATTATGGCTAAGGGAAAATTGACAAAGGCAATGGAAAAGGAAAAAATTTATTATTGGCATTTTGTTTATGAAAATAAAGGGATTTAGGAGAAACAGAATGTGAAAGGTCACAAGTTGCATGTAGGGAGGAAATTGAAGGGAAATAGAGGAAAATGAAGAAATTAGAGGCATCAACGATGAAAAGGATTTAGAGAAGCAACTGGGAACTTTTTTTCAGTTTAGTTTTGGAATTGGTGTCAGAGAGAAGAACAGAACCAAGAGGAAAAAGAAAGCAAAGGAAGCAAAGGAAGGACAAGGAAATCAAGGTTCAAGTAAGGAAAGGTTGGACCAAGTGGCTTCAGTAGGAATACTTGTGGGGAATGGGTTGCATGGATGATTTCCTAGATGGTTTTGGCATGCATGGTATATGCATGTGTGTATTTGGGTCATTTGCTTTCATTGACATAGGTTTTGCATAGTTTGATAGTGGCTTCAACCTTTCCTTTCCATTTCCACATAGTTATGGTGTTATGGGATTCATTCTTGGTTGAACTTTTGATTTCCTAAAGGTTTTAGATCCGCGTGAGGTGATCTCAGGAAAATCCCAAGGGTTGTGGGTAGAGATGATTTTCTCCAAGAAGACATCAATAGGGGTGGAGATGGGAAAATTCCTCAAGGAATGGTGAAGGAATTTTGAGGAAACCAAGCTCAGTTTGGTTTTGTGATCTCAAGACCGGTTTAGGTGAGATCACAGTAGTGTGAGTGCAGGTCGTTTAACCTCTAGATTCCCTTGGTTGTTTATGCATTGATTTATCCCTTGAGATTCCCACATTCACGCTTGGAATATGGTATGAGGGTGATTAACTTAAACAAATATTTGGGTTCACCTCAATCTATGGTCTGGTGGTACATGGAAGTCCCTTACATGGTTGGATTTTGAATATGAATGATAAGAGCTCCTTTCCCTTCTAATTCATGAGTATTTATACTTCTTATTATGTGGCTTTGAATGATTGTCTTTCTTGGTTATAGGCATGGTTTTATGACAGATTCAAGTTATGGCTCCTATCATTTTTTTACTTGTAAATGACTAGTTAATCAATGCATGACCTATTGGATGTTATAACAACTATTGTGAGAGGGAATTAGACATTCTTGATGTTTCTAAGATAAGTTTCAAATATCTATGTTCATTTATGTATTCATTACCTGTAGATTTCATTTTCACCATGTGTTTGATAGAATGACTTTCATGGTTATACCTAGTGAGGTAAAGTACTTGATTGATTTTTTTGTGTTAGAGGATTTTTCCTTATCTTATTTATCATTCTAGAAAGTCTTGTGAAGTTTTGGATTGTGGTATGGAGACTAGATTTGAAAAAGCACCTCACATCTTGTGGTCTCTAACATAGAACTGGGTGAAAAATACTACAGTCCCTCCCTTGCAGACTTGTGCATTCTACTGGAGGGTTACAATTGAATTGAGGTAGTGTCATGCTAGTGTATGGGAGCCTAGATCAGCGAGAAAGGAAATTTAACTCAACCTTTGGGAACCTAGAAGGGTGGTTAAGCTCTTAGGGGTCTTGTAGCACCTGAGGGAAGCTAGTAAGGTCTTGATTTGTCGATTCCATTTCCTTAAGGTTATCTAGGAGGTCAAGTCATGTCATAGTGGACCTCAACTCATGTTTACCCTAGGAAGTCCAGTCAAAGTGGGTAGATATGGGAGGAGGTGTTAGAAGGTGGTATCAAAGTGAGTTTTTTTTCTCTTTGAGTGATATCTTATACAACAAAGTGGTATCAAAGTGGGTTTTCATTCCCTTTGGGTGATATCTAATACCACCGACTAGTATCAGAGAGAGTTGCGTTCTCTTTGGGTAGTATGGTTATGGTTTTCATGCATGAGGTCATGGTATGGTCATGCATGATGTTGGTATATTGATATGATTATGATTATACATGTATCATGCTAATTGTATTGATTTTGCAGATGAGATAAGCCTCCTTTGTACTTCACTGAGGTATGTTGACTATGTTTCTATTTTAGTTTAGCTGACATGGTATATTTGCTGGAGGAAGAGAATCAAAGATGACATGCAAAATGATATACTACAGTTCACGTGACTCTCCCTACAAATCATATGAGCAACATGGAGATGAGTACTCCCCTCACATAGTAAACATTTTGAGAAGTTTCAAGGCAGAAATAGGACATTGTAAGGTAGAAAATGATAGTTTGATTGAGGCTCAAGAGATACTTGCAAGGGCTCAGGAAAAGCAAGAAAAATTCAATGCAGTTATCCTTTAGAGTGTGTCAGACTTGTAGAGACAGGCACAATTGAGGATTTAGTGAAGAAAAGGAAGAAAATACTAATGGAACCTATGGTAGTAGGTCTTGGTCAAGATACAGTTTGGATAGAGGGAACATAGTCAAAGGTGGTATATCATTGGATACACCTGATAAGAGGAATGGTATGTATGGGTATCACTATAGTTCTTCATCCAGGAGACATCATCACAGTCATCATTAACATCATCCCTATAGTATGAGTAAGTATTTTCTAGAAGAATTTAAGAAGGTCAAGCCTTCTACATTCAATGGTTTTATGAAGAAGTAAGAATATGTAGAGGAGTGGTTGCGTGCGATGAATAAATTATTCAAATTCATAACTATTCACAGAAAATGAAAGCCAAAATAGCTACCTTCAGTCTTAAAGGGAAAGAAAACATTTGGTGGGAATATGTGAATAATGTCAAGGGAATTCTTGAAGAAGAGTTGGTTTGGGATGAGTTTGAGAGACTCTTTAAGAAGAAGAACTTATTTAGGAGATACTATGATGATAGATCTAAGGAGTTTTATGAGTTGTAGATAGGTTCCCTTGTCAGGTGATTAGTATACTAGTAGGTTCCTTCAATTTCACGTATTTGGTAAGGTATGTTCCTTACCTCAAGGATGAGAAAGAAAAGATTAAAAGCTTCATCAGTGGGTTCCCAACAACATATAGAGACCGAATAGAGTTTGATGAGCCTCAGTGACTCTAGGAAGCCATCAGGATATTGAAGCATTGTTATGAGTAATTGAACTGTAAAGTTGAGCTTAAGCGTGATTTGAAGAGAAATGAGAAAGTTAAGGGTAAGTGGCCATTGAAGCAGGGAAGATCTCAGGATGTAGGTGAGAAAGAAAATGTTGCTCCTTACAAGAAGTTCAATGCAGCTGATAAGGGTCATGGGTCGCAGCCTAAAGAGCAGCAGAATAGAGGTGATGGTAGGGGACTATTATAGTGTTGGATATGTGGAAAAGATCATCACAAGAAGGAATTTTCATTGTATCAAGGTGGTAGGCCTCAGATCTATAGTGCTCGAGAGGCACAAACAATTGGGGATGTGGGCCGAACATTCATGGAATCTATGCGGATGTGGAAAACAAGTAGGAAGATCAACAGACATCCTTTATTGAGATGGAAGGTAACCTCTTTAGTCAAGTTGTTTCTATTTTTATTGACCCTAAATCCAATTATAGCTATGTTAATCCTAACTTGGTGGATAAGTGTAGTTTTATAAAAGAAGTGCATGTAGAGTCTTGGTTCATGGAGTTGATTACAGGTACTATGATGATAGTTCATCACTATAAGAGCTTGTGTGGTTGAGTTAAATGGTATGACTACATCAACACATCTAAATGTGCTTCCATTGGAATCATATAGTATGCTCTTGGGTATGGGTTGGTTGTACCTCCACATGACCAAAGTGGATTGTTATGACAAGTCTATTGAGTGCTTGGATGATAATGGGGAAAAGAGAACCTTGCGGGGTAAGAAGAATCCTACATCAGTTAGGATGGTTACAATTATGTAGGAAAGGGGAAGTTGTAGGAAAGGATGTGTATTATTTGTAGTGAATATTTCTAGTGATAAGGGTAAGGATGTTGAGTATGCACAAATATTCAAGAGGTACCCTATTTTGCAGCAGTTTCAAGATGTATTCCTAGTAGAGATTTCTGAGTTTCCTCTTCATAGGGAAGTAGATTTTTTTATTGAGTTGGTACCAGGACCAACACCAACATCAAAGGAACCACACAAGATGAACACTCCAAAGATAGTGGAATTGAATATGTAGTTGAAGGAAATGTGTGATAAGGGATATACTAGGCGATGTGTATCATCTTGGGGTGGACCAGTATTGTTTGCGAAGAGGAAGGATGTTACTCTCATATTGTGCATTGACTATAGGCAGCTGAACAAGGTGATAATTAAGAATAGGTATCCATTGTCAAGGATTGATGACTTGTTTGCTCAATTCAAGAGATCAACAATGTTCTCAAATATTGATTTGAGATCATGATATCATCAAGTATGCATCAAATAAGGGGACATCTACAAGACTTCTTTCTGGACCATGTACAAGAATTATGAGTTTGTTGTAGTTAATTTTGGTTTAAATAATGCTCTAGCTACTTTTATGTGCTTGATCAGTAGTGTGTTGTGTCATTTTCTGGACATGTTTGTTATTGCATTCATTGATGATATATTGATATATTCTAAGAATGAGGAAGAGCATGTCGAACAAATAGAAGAAATATTGAGATTTCTAAGAGAGCATTAGATGTATGCAAGGCTTAATAAATGCATCTCATTTAAGAAAAAGGTACATTACTTGGGACATCTTGTCTCCAAGAAAGGCATAGCAATGGATTTGGAAAAGACTAGAGCAATCATGAAATGGGAAACTCCTAGAAATGTATATGAGGTTAAATCATTCATGGGGTTAGTAGGTTACTATAGGAGGTTCATCAGGAACTTCTCAAAGATTTCCTATCCTATTACATCATTTCAAAGGAAAGGGAAGAAATTTGAATGGATAGAGGAATGTACAACAAGTTTTGAGCAGTTGAAGCAGTTGTTGACAAATTCTCCTGTTCTAAAGATTGCAAATCTAGAAAAAAAAAAATTTGGTATGTACAAATTCTTGCAAGAGAAGACTTGGTGGAGTCCTGATGCAGGATGGATTGGTGGTATATTATGAGTCAAGGAGACTCAATGAGCATGAGCAAAACTATCTGACTCGTGATATTGAGTTTGCAATGATTATTCATGCCTTGAAGATGTGGAGACACTATCTTCTTGGCAGGAGGTTTGTGTTTTTGAGTGATCAAAATGGGTTGAGGTACTTGTTTGACCAACCGAATTTGAATACCAAGAAATCTAGGTGGTTGGCCACCCTTACTGAGTTTGAATTTGAGATCAGGTAAATTAAGGGTAAGGAGAATAGGGTTGCAAATTATCTTAGAAGAAGATTACAGGGAAATCATATAGGACTTATGAGTTCATATGGGACATATTTATATGATTGGATCTTACAAGTAGGACAATAGGATAATAAGTAAAGGGAGCTTAAGAACATGTTATAGAAGGGTGTAAGTGAACAAGATGCAGATTATCATCTCACAACAAATGGTTTTGTGAGATTTAGGGACAATATCTATGAGTTAGACAATAGTGAACTCAAGAAGCTTATCTTAGGAGCTTCTTGTCAAGCCATATTTAGGTCACCCAGGATATTAGAAGACATTGGTAGCTGTGAATAATTTCTACTACTGGCTGAATTTGAGGAAGGAAGTGGCAGATTTTGCGATTAAATGTTTGGATTGTCAACAAGTAAAGGTATAGTGCAAGCATCCAGGTGGTTTGTTACATCCTATTCCAATTTTGGAATGGAAATGTGAGGTCATTTCCATGGATTTCATTATAGGTTTTTCGCGGAGATTGAAGAAAAATGATTCCATCATGGTTATGGTGGAAAGGTTGACCAAGGCAGCTCACATCATAGTGGTTAAGTCTACTTATTCAGCTAGTGAGGTAGCACAAGTCTTCATCAGAGATATAGTGTGGTTGCATGGTGTTATGAAGAATATTGTGTCAGATAGAGATGCCAAGTTCACTTCTATGTTTTGGAAGGAGTTATTTGTAGGTTTGGTTACAGAGTTGGCCTTCAGTACAAATTCTCATCTATAGACAGATGGACAGAAAAAGATGGTTAGCAGGATACTGAAGGATATGCTCAGGATGTATGTCATGCATCAACAATAGGGGCCGGAGGAGTATCTTCCACTGGTTGAGTTTTCCTATAATAATGGGTATCAAAAGTCACTGAGGATGATTTAATTTGAGGAACTCTATGATTGAAGTTGTAACACTCCCATAAGCTAGAGTGATTAACTGAATAGGGTACTTATTGGATCGGACATGTTGGTAGAGATGGAATAGGAAATGTAGGTTATCAAGAAGAATCTAAGGAAAACATAAGATAGACATAAGAGTTATGCATATCATCATAGGGCATTTAAATAGTTTCAATTTTGGGATCATGTGCACTTTCTCATCAATCCCAAGAAGATCTCCTTAAGGATTGGATTGTATGCTAAGTTAGCACCTCGATATTGCAGGCGTTTCGAGATCCTTGAGAGGATTGGACTAGTGGCCCTTCGACTTGCACTGCCTCCGAAAGTGAAATTCCATGATGTTTTCCATGTTTCATTGCTTAAAATATATGTAAAGGATTTTGATCTTATAATTTCCTTGTTTGTATTGCAGGTGGAGCTAAAAGGAGAATTCCAGCCAAAGACTTAGTGCATATTGCAGTGGAAACAACACATGCTCCAAAATAGAGCAACCAAGAATGTTAAAGTGTAGTGGAATAACTTTGGCCCCGATGAAGCTACATGGGAGATGGTTGATCATATGCGGGCCATGTATCCTTCATTATTTCTTGGTATAGGCAAATGCGTTTTTGGTATATATACATATTTATGTATGGTTTCTACTCTAAATACCACAACAAGATGTGTTATAAATCTCCAATAAGTGGTATGGTTGTCATGTTTGTGATGATGGTTTTGCTTTTGAGCATGTTGTTCATTATAAATACCGGATCAAGCTAAGTTATAAATCCCATCAGCAATATGTTTTGGTTTTCAATGGTCTTGTTGTTTGTAGGTGTCATAGAACACCAAGGAAAATGTTCCCCCAAGGGGGAGGGTTTTGTCACAGACCCTTATTAAAAATCCATGTAATAAAGTTAATAAAGGAAAAATAATATCAAGGTTATGGGACATGTATTCTAAGATGAATGTTGGGTAGAACATCTTAGTGGGCATCACTTGTAGTTTATTATGGCTAAGGGTAAATTGGGAAAGGCAATCAAAAAGGCTTTGAAAATGAAAAAAAATATTATTGGCATTTTATTTATGAAAATAAAGGAAATTAGGAGAAAAGGAAGGTGAAAGGTCATAGGTTGCATGTGAGGATGAAATTGAAGGAAAAATGAATAAATTAGAGGCATCAATAATAAAAATGATTCATAGCATCATTTGGGATCTTTTTTTCATTTTAGTATTGTTATTGGTTTCAAAGAGAAGAAGAGCACCAAGAAGAGAAAGTAAGCAAGGAAGCAAAGGAAAGAAAGGATCAAGTAAGGAAAGGCTGGATAAAGTAACTTAAATAGGCATACTTGTAGGTAATAGGTTGCATGTATGATTTCCTAGCAGGTTTTGATATGTACGGTATACACATGTGCATATTTAGTTCATTTGTTGTCATTAGCATAGGTTTTTCCTGGTTTGGCGGTGATTTCAACCATGCCTTTCCATTTCTAGATAGACATGGTGTGATGGGATTCATTCTTGGTTGAGCTTTGGATTGCTGGGAGGTTTTGGATCTGGGTGAGGTGGTCTCAGGAAAATCCCAAGGGTTGGGGGTGGAGATGGTTTTCTATAGGAGTCCCTCAACGGGTGGGTGGAAACAAGAAAATTCCTCAAGGGATGGTGAAGAAATTATGAGGTATCTAAGCTCAGTTTGCTTTTGTGATCTCGGTACCGCTTAGATGAGATCATGGTAGTGTGAGGGTGGAGGTGGTTTGACCTCTGGATTCCCTTGGTTTTTTATGCATCAATTTATCCCATGAGATTCCCACATTTACACTTGGAATATGGCATGGGGGTGATTGACTGAAAGAAAGATTTGGGTTCATCTCAATCTATGGTCAGGTGGTATGTGGAAGTCCCTGACTTGGTTTTCTTTGCATATGAATGATACAAGTTATTTTCCTTTCTAGTTCATGAGTATTTATACTTGTTATTATGTGGCTTTGATGGTTGTTCTATCATTGTTATTTATCTGGTTATATTTTGGTTATAAGCATGGTTTTGTGACAGATTCAAGTTATGGCTCTTATCATGTTTCTACATGTAAATGACTAGTTACTGAATGCATAACCTAATGGATGTTATGTAAGCTATTGCGAGAGGGAATTAGACCGTCTTGATGTTTCTCAGATAATTCTCAGATCTCTATGTTCAGTTATGCATTCATGACTTGTAAATTTCATGTTCACCATGTGTTTGACGAAATGACTATCATGGTTACACCTAGTTAGGTCAAGTCCTTAATTGAGTTTCTGTGTTAGAGGCTTTTTCCTTGTCTTATTTATCATTCTGGAAATTATTGTAAAGTTATGGTAAGCGGTCCAAAGACCAGCCCTAAAAATGTGCCTAAGATCTCGCGGTTGTTGGCATAGAACTGGGTGAAAAATATTGCAGTCACTCCCTTGCAAGCTTGTGCATGTGAATGGAGGGGTACAATCGTATTTAGGCAGTGGCATGCCAGTGTATGGGAGTCTAGATTAGTGAAAAAAGAAAGTTAACTCAGGGTTTGGGAACCTAGAAGGGTGGTTTAGCTCTTAAGGGTCTTGTAGCACTTGAGGGAAGTTAGTAAGGTCTTGGTTTTTCAACTCCATTTTGCTTAAGGTTATCTAGGAGTTTGATTCATGACATAAAATCCCTCAACTCATGTTTATGACATATCGGTTAAAGCGGTTATATATGGGAGGAGGAATTACATGTAAATTGTGTGATTAAATGGAATGGTTATGCCGTGAAGTTAGCTAAAGAAGAAGGACAGAGGAACCATGCCTACCTTGGATGAACCCATAATAAAAGGAAGAAAAGACTAATGAAGAATGATTTTGTTATTAGAGAGCGCTTGTGATGGACCAAGTGCACATAAGAGGAGTAAAGGCCATTGTGACAAACACATTGGAAGGGGAAAAAAGGGAGCAGGAAGTAGGGTAGTACTAGCCATGGTAACCCACAGTCAAATGAAAAAAATAGACAAAAGAAAAGGGGATGACGATGGTGGAAACAATTATTGTGGGAAAAATATAAGGAGAAATAAAGAAAAAAAGGAATTCATTCAAACAATAGAAGGGATGAGAGATAACTCATGCTAATAACAAAAAATAATAGAAAAAAGAAATACAAAACATTCAAGATGGAAATTTTCTTGAACAACAAAGGAACTAAGATGAGCCCATCAATATCAAGGAGGCATTACACTCTATAGGACTACTGGAAACTCATTAAGAGAAGAGAATCGATTCGGTGGAGCATGGGAAGATATGGAAGGGAATCTTTCAAGTCAAGGGAAAAATCTAGATTCCCTATTTGGATAGAAGATAGAGGTAATTTAATCTCTAGATTCCCTTGAACATATGGGGTGGAGGTTGTATCTTTGGATTCCTAGTAGAGAGTGTCCTAAAGGCTTCCTTATTTGATTTTTGGGATTTTTTTAGTGAGTTTTCGATCCCTAGCTCTTTGTTGGAACCATTGAGAATAATTTTATAAGGGTGGAGGTGGATTATCCTTTATATTCCCTCATTTGGCTACTGGGTGGAGACTGGGTTGTTTCAGTATTCTCTGTTTCAGTTGGAAGGCTGGAGATTGTTTAATCTCTAGACTCCCTTGAAATTTAAAGGGTGGATATGGTTAAATCTCTGTGTTAGAGCCTAGATTTGTCTCAGGCTGAAAAGACAAGGTTCTAGGTCCACATCAAACCACGCTCAACCTCATAGCTAGCCCTACGAGGACAGGAGAGGGCTCTCTCCGGGTCTATCTTAGCAAAAGGTGATTGATGAGGTTCGAGATGACTAAATTAGCAATTAATCTTAGGATAGGTATGATGTACAAGGAGTTTGAGGTTGATTTTCGAGGTTTTTGTTGAATCAAAGGAAAAGGCAATTTTGGGTGTGGGGATGAGACACAATTTTAGCAGAGGTCTACTTGGGGCAAGCTAGGTGATCATCTTGATGCTTTTAAACAGAATGAATGGGTAGATCTGACTGGTGAGAAGCTAAGGAGAGCAAGAAGCTTTCAAGGATTCTCCTTAAACAGATGAAAACATGGAAAATCAAACAAATTCAGAGGTAGAGCATAACAATCTATGGATTCTACCTTAACACTTCATTTGTTCAATTGCAGAAGATGAGAGAAGGAAAATGATACAAATAACAACTTACAATTACTGAAAGAAGCACACCATCAATAGATAAAGCCACATGGATCCCAAACAGTGCTGCAAAACCCTCGTCTTTCCTTTGCCAAAAATGCAGAAGCGAATGTACAATAGAGTGTCAAGATTTTCCCAAGAGTCCAACCATGAAAATGACTTAGAAATTACATAATATAGGCAAGCCAACCTCTTGCCTTGCCTCTAGGGGTAGAGCTCATCATTCTAGGAGTTGTTTCAACCAATTCTAAACAAAGCACTACAATCTAGGCAGTCAAAACAACTTGCCTCTATAAGGTAGGAAACTGATTCATTCATCAAATTTTCACTCTTTGGTGAATGAATCTTCTATACCAAGTAACTAAGTGTCAAATTACATCATGTTACAATCAATTACATTAATAAAAGTGAAAAATTACATCACAAATCAAAACTGGTCAAACTAGCCAAGTTTCTGATTTGAAAGATGAAAAATAAGGCAAAAAATCTATATGCGTCGTGCTACTTTGCTGCTGTTTTTGAGGTAACTGAAGGAGTCCAAATTGAGCTCAGGTTGTCTTGTTGGAAAGCCCTATCTGTCTACTATCCAACCCAAGTAGAATTTTAAAAATTGGTGTCCATTTTCCCCTCCAAAAGTGCATTCTCCCAAGACTTCTTCCTATGTGTCAAAATAGGGGCAGTGAGGTCATTGTTTGCATGTTTTTTTGACCTTTTGGGGACCCAAAACTTTCCCAAACTTCTTGTCCAAGTACCAAAATTCATGATTCTCCATGAAAAATCCAAAATTGCATTCCATTTGTGGTTTGGAGCTCCCAATCCTAAGCACCGCGCAAGGTGTGTGGCGCACAGGGAGAAGGCGTAGCGCACAGGGAGATGGCGCGGCGCATATAGCCTGTAAATAACATTTTTTGTAGGAGACTTTTGGAGGCATTCTCGGTGTCCAAACTGGGCGCATGATAGTGCATTGGAAAGTTATTTGAGTCTAATTTCCAACCCAACTATAATTTTTCAATTTATATTTTATTTGTTCTGTCAAAATTCAAATCTCCCAAGACTGGTCAAAATGTGCCAAATGTGGCTGCCTCAAGACAGAGTGTTGTTGCAGTCAACTTTTGAATGCCTTCCTCAACTCAAAATTGAGCTCATGATAGATCATTGGAAATATATTTATGCTTAGTTATCATTTGACGCATCAAGAAATTCATTTGGCCAACCAAGCTAGGAGAAAGTTTGATTTTCCCAAGGTCACTTTAGAGGTGCATTCAATTCTTTTGAGGCAACAATATTTTTGACATTTCTCTAAAACCATGACACCTGTGTAAAAATTGAAGGAGGTTTTTCTTTCTTGGCCGATTTTGGACAAAAGTTCTCTCAGTTTTCCAAAATTCATCTTTTATTGCTCAGAAACATCATTTGAGTGAAACCTATCCCAATGTGTAGAACAAGGGAATTCTCGAAATGAAGCGAAATGAATGGGATAAGGAGCTTCTAAATTATTGAGGAAATTTTTGGAAGTAGGGAGGGATCTTAGGAAGTAGGAGAAAGTGGAATCTCAGAGACTGAGTGAGGGGAAGGGGTCCAAAAGGGAAAAACACAGGCCCAACCTAGAAAATTGCCAAGTTGTAGCAAGAAACTAGGGTTTGTGAGAAAATGAGGAATTTGGGGGATCTCAGCGATGGGAAGTGTTTGATAAGGTAATTTAAGGATAGGGGAAGGTGTATGAACATTCGGATACAAATTTTTCTAATTATTTGACCATCCAAGAGAAAGTGCCTTCAAAACCCTAGGAGAGGGAAATGAACTTACCTAGACGCAACTGAAGCACGCACAAGGTGTAAAATGACCTAATGGAACCTGGCATGATAAAGACAACCCTTTGCATGATGGTACACTCAACTAAATGATGACATGGACTAACATTTGGACAAAGTTGGAAGGAGTTAAAGCAAACCCTAGACCTAATGCCTAGTGACCAAATTTTACTTGAAGACTCACTGAAATGACAAAATTTGACCTTGACACTCTGAAACCACTTTGTAAGAGCATATTTGATCACTAGAGGAAGGCTAGAAAGATTGACACTAACACTTTGCAATCGATTGTTTATAGGTGGGAGGAGGTGGATAGGCCTCTAGACTCCCCATTCCAACAAAAGTATTTGATTAGATTTCCTTGAGCACTACTCAAGATACGAAATTTGGCTTGAAGGTGATTGGACACAAGAAATACCATAGTGTAGATCATTCTAATGTTGGGTGGGGATGGTTTAATCTATGCACTTCATTGTTTTTTTGTGGGAGGAGGTGGATAGGCTTCTATACTCCTCTTTATAACAAAATTATTTGTTTAGATTCCCTTGAGCACTACTCCTCAAGCTACGAAATTTGGCTTGAATGTGATTGGCTGCAAGAAAGACCATAGTGTAGACCAATCTAATGTTAGGTGGAGAGTTGAAGTCCCAATCTCAATATCCAGGTTCAATATATAAAATATAAGTGCAGACTTACGTTCTTTTGCTCTAAATGCTTTATTCTTGTTCATGTGTTGATAACAATGGCACATTAATGAAGAGAAATGGACTTTCTTCTATGACTGAGAAATGTTGATTTCTTGCATGATTTTGGGATGGTTTAAATCCATGTGGTACTCTGAGCATAGATTCTAGTTTAATGGCATGCATGCAATTGAATGTGTAAATATGCTATTGTATAAATCTTGAACATTTTCTAAGTTTCCTAAGTATCGGGAGATGGATGAATCTCTATAATAATATTTTTTTTATTAAAATAATGTCTATCAGACTTTAGTTTATAAATTGTAAGCTCCGAAAGGATAAAATTTCCACTTTATAGCTAATATGTGCATGTATATGTAATGTGAAGCTAGGCCATGTTCTTATTTATCCTTAGAAGGGATAAAACTCCCAGAAGGAAAATCTCAAAAGAGGTAGCACATTGTGTGTGTATATATATATATATATATATATATATATATATATATATATATATATATATATATATATATATATATATATATATATATATATATATAGATATATATAAAGAGACTAACGACTGAGTCGAGTCTTTGCAAATATCAAGAGAGATATCTCAATAGAGATTATATGCATCTGTATTTATATCATCACATGGTGATGGGAACTTTAAGAGTTATGGAGTGGTGGGATTCGAGCCTTATTACACCATATGGGTGAGTGATATAGCCAAACTCACAATGCGTTTGCTGGAACCCTACTGGCGATCCCTCCTTTCAACCTAAGTCATTGATGCCCATGGCCATCATAGTAGTCATATGGACCCTAGGGCATTGGGACCCCAATAGTTTTTGTGCATGCCCCTTAGGTTTTGGTTGGAAAATAGGGAAGGGATGGAACGTGTCAGAAAAGGTGTCATTAGGCCTCAGGGCCATTAAAGTATGAAAATTCCCAATTATATTATAACATGGAAGCCTTATGTTTCCAAGGGTGAGGACCCCTTTGGGACCCATCCTACATGGGTCAATGATGTGTATCTAGGCTAAAGTGGCACCACGATGGCTTTCGATGTGGAAGTTGAATTCAGGCTTTTCGACGATCTAAGTGGGCCACAAGTGAGTCGTATGTGGCACTCCCATAGAAGGTGACATGGAGTGTCTGATGTCACCTCATAGGTTATTGGGCCATGACATCACCTAGGAATTTCGAATGAGAGATGTAGGGAGGAAGGTCGGGAAAGTTTTTCCTGGGATGGGGAACTTCTCATTATTTTATGATGGAGAAGTCTTCTCAAGACCCTGATAATTCAGAAAGATGACTTCACCATAGAGATATTACACCCTAGAGGTTTTACAAGGGGAGAACGAAGGAAATTCTTGATATTTTAGTCTCAGGGTTACCTGGTGGCGAGCCCAACTTAGCGGTGGACTTAAAAGGACATAAATTTTGATTTGGGAGTTGGATTGAGGTGAAATTTATATCTCCAGAAAGGTATCAATGAGATGAATGCAATGGAATTACTTATTTGATTGGATGGATACCTTGCGGAGCTTAAGGGATGAAATACGTAGCTCCAAGGCTAACAATGAAAGGCTTGGTAGAGCATAAGAGATGCAAGTAAAAGTGAATGCATTCATATTGTAGATCCTTTCATACTTGCAAAGGAAAAGG
Organism: Pinus tabuliformis; assembly: GCA_031772625.1. Lineage (NCBI taxonomy): Eukaryota > Viridiplantae > Streptophyta > Pinopsida > Pinales > Pinaceae > Pinus > Pinus tabuliformis. Next base: position 475,593,661 of record CM062806.1, on the reverse strand, counting down.
AAAATTGAGTTGGGAGCTAGTCATAGACACATGAAGAGTCGCATGGAACAAGAAGAAATAACAAATGAAGAAAATGAAAGAAGATCCCAAAAAATGCACAAGTTGTAGAGTGAGGAAACCATGAAGGGAGGTACACTATTGAATACCCCAAAGAAGAGGACAAGCCACCATGAGTAGTGATCAATTGATGTTCATAGACATCATGATAATGATGATGATTATCATCATCGTGACAAAAAAAAGGAGAAGGATCATGTGCTAGAGGAATTCAAGAACATCAATCCTCCTAAGTTTGAGGGTGAGGTAAAAAAAGCAAAAGATGTTGAAGCATGGTTGCTTGGGATAAAATTTGTTTTCAGAGTTCATAAGTACTTTGAGAATATGAAAGAAAAAGTGGCCACATTCATATTTAAAGGCAAGGTTGACATCTAGTGGGAGTAGTTAAAGAATGTAAAACCCATAAGAGAAGAAGAGTTGACTTGGAGTGAGATCGAAGAAAATTCTAGGAAAAAATGCCTATCAAAAAGGTATTTTGTTAGCAAATCCAATAAGTTCTATGAACTTCGAATGGGGAAAATGTCATATGAGGAGTATACCACCAAATATTTATAGTTGCAGACATATGTCCCCTAACTCAAGGAGGAGAAAGCAAAGATTCAAAGGTATGTCAGTAGACTACCATAATCCTTCAAGGACAGGATCAAATTCTATGAACCTGCAAAACTAGAGGATTCAATCCAAAAATATAAGATTTGTTATAAACAATCAAGTTGTGGGCTAAAATTCAAGAAGTATTGGAAGGTAAAATGTATAATAAAATATAAAGAATAGGGACATGCAAAAGTGTGGAGGTTGTAAGGTACAAGTAAGAAATAAGACACTACCTCAGCCGGTTAAGGTCGACCACAATAGAGATTAAATGCAACATAAAAATGTTGTTTTAACTAGCTTGTGGGAGAACAAAACAAAGTTGATGGGAGAGATCACCTAAAGTGTTGGACCTATGGAGAGAATCATCGAAAGAGGATTTGTCCCTAGGAAAAGGAGAAATGGAAAAAAACTATATAATGAACAAGAATCCTAGACTGTGGGGTATATGGCTCAGATCTTACCCAAAATTTACACAACAGTCGAAAATAGGTAGGTCGACTACTAGGCTTCCATAATCAAGAAGGTAGGTAAGAATTGTTATTGAACCATTTCCATATTAATTGATCTAGTCTCAATTATATCTATATTAACCCAAAAATCATGCAACATTTTCTATTACATAAGGAATCACATGAAGAATCATGGCCAATCTAATTGGCCACAATGACAAAGAGAATAGAAGAGGATTGGTGAGAGAATAACCATTAGAGTTGAATGACATGTCAATAGCGGATAATTTTAATATATTTCCATTGGGATCACATGATGTGCTACTAGGAATGGATTAGATTTTTAGGCACCACATGAAGATGGATTGTTATGAAAAAGTCATTGAATTCATTATTGAGACCGAAGAGAGAAGAATACCGTTGGGGATATTCAAACCCACATTAATACAATTAATTATAGTCATGCAAGCCAAAATGAGTCACGGAAAGGGGTGTATTCTATTTTTTGTCCAAATTACTAGTAGCACTAAAGCTAACAACAACACTAAGGATAATGAACATGATATTCTATTAAAGTGTCCCATATCAAATTAGTTTCAATATTTCTTTCCTGAAGAAATTTAGGATTACCTCCTCATAAGGAAGTGTATTTATCCATCGAATTAGTACCAGGGGTAGCTCCAGCATCCAATGCTCCATATAGAATGAGCAATCCATAGTTAATTGAATTTGAAGCTACGTCTCAAGAAAATGTTGGACAAAGGTTACTTAAGGCCAATTGTGTCAACATTGGGAGCACCTGTCTTGTTTTTTAAGAATAAGGATGGAAAATTCAAATGTTGCATTGATTATAGACAAGTTAATAAAGTCACCATTAAGAACATATACCCCTTTCCATAAATATATGACATATTTGACAAATTATGGGGAACAATAGTCTTCTCAAAATTTTATTTAAGAGTTAGGTTATCACCAAGTGCACATTAAGGATGAAGACATCCATAATACAACCTTCTAGACAAGGTATTGGAATTATGAATTTATGGTAGTGCCTTTTGGGTCAACCAATGCACCTACTACTTTTAAGTGATTAAAGAACAATGTTTTGCACCCTTATGTAGTGGAACTTGTTGACGATATATTTTTCTATTGAAAGACTAAGGAGGAGAATCAAAAGTTGTAGCTACGGTGCTATAGTTGTTAATAGAACATGAGTTACATGCAAAGCTTAGTAAATAAATTCTATTTTTGGTCAAAAAACCATTATTTGGGACACATTGTCTCGAAGGAGGGAGTAATATTGATCCAAAAAATATTAAGGCCATCATGAAGTTCTCAATAACAAATAACATGGCTAATATTATATCATTTATGGGGCTAGCAAGCTATTATAGTAGCTTCGTCAAGAACTTCTCCAATATTGGCTATCCAATCACTGCATTGCAAAAGAAGGGGAAGATATTCGAATGGACAATTAAATGTGTTACAAGAATTGTTTAGTTCAATAAAATGATCATTTATGCACCATTGTTAAGAATAATAGGCCCAGATAATGACATTATGGTTTGCAAAAATGCATACAAAGAGGGACTTTGTGGAGTCTTGATGTAGGAAGGCTAAGTGGCTTGTTATAAATCATGGAAGTTAAATGGACATGAGAAAAACTACGTAACTCATAACTTGGAGTTGGTTGCCATCATTCATGCATTAAAAATGTGGAGGAGTTATCTCCTTGGTGGGAGATTCACCTGAATGATTTATCATGGAGGGCTAAAGTATTCGTTTGATAAACCTAAATTTAATGTCAGACAAGCTAAATGGTTAGCCACACTTAGTGAGTTTGATTTCGAGATTAAATATGTTAAGGGAAATGAAGATAGAGTGGTTGATGAACTAAGCATGAGGTTGGAATTAAACCATATATCATCCATAAGTTCTTATGGAACTAATCTTGAAGAAAAAATTAAAGATGCAAGGTAGCAAGATGATAAATATCCATAGTTAAAAGAAAAATTGCAGTGACAGCATGAGGGTGAAAGAATAAAGAATATTTACTGATAGAGGAGGGTATGAATAGATTCAAAATTAGAATCTATATACCAAATGAAATAAAATTAAAGAGGCTTATATTAAAATAGTTTCAAGAGAAGTCATATTCTAGCTACCTAGGCTACCAAAAGACTCTAACAACAATCAAGGTGTTTTACTATTGGCCTGATTTGAAAATAGAAGTGGATGATTTCTCAATGCATAGAATTCCAATAAGTGAAGTTCAAGTGCAAGCATCCATACAATTTATTATATCCTAGTCCCATTTCATAATAGAAGTGGGAAGTGATTTCCATTAATTTATTACAGGGTGGCCAAACACTTCCAAACAAAATGATGCAATCATGGTTGTGGTTGAAAAACTGAGTAAGGTGGCTCTCTCTGTATCAATTAAATCTACACATTTGGGGACATATTTGGATTATCTCGGATAATCCAAATATGTCCCCAAATGCTAGGGAGTATCACCACTAGCATTTGGGGACATAAAGTCATATACAATTTTCAAGCAACCCTATGGGTATGAATCAAGGAACTGAGAGTAGTAGTAGGATGAGATCTGATATCCATCATCATCCTGGAAATTAGGTTCCCACAAGCCGGTCCCTAGTCTCATTTGTAGTAACGATCTAAGTTTCATGTTGTTCGAGGGGTGATGGGAGGCGAGTGGAGGGAGGTGAGGCTGTGCACTATCTCTCTCCGGTGATGGCTCCCATCAGGGTATGGCAAAGGGATGAGATGTCAGAGCTAGGGGTGATACTCCCTGGATTTAGGAAGGAATGTGCTGTGCTGAAGTCTAAAAAATTTAAGCCAAGGATGGAGGGCTTGGGTGTGAGAGGAAACCTTGAAATTATAATTTCAAGGTTTCCTCTCACACCCAAGCCCTCCATCCTTGGCTTAAATTTTTTTAGACTTCAGCACAGCACATTCCTTCCTAAAGCCAGGGAGTACCACCCCTAGCTCTGACCTCTCATCCCTTTGCCATACCCTGATGGGAGCCATCACCGCAGAGAGAGAGACAGTGCACAACCGCACCTCCCTCCACTCCCCTCCCATCACCCCTCGAACAACATGAAACGTAGATCGTTACTACACATGAGACTAGGGACCAGCTTGTGGGAACCTAATTTCCGGGATGATGATGGATATCAGATCTCATCCTACTACTACTCTCAGTTCCTTGATTCATACCTATTACACTAAAATTTGTCACCATGACTATCTACAGTTAGTATGGCTTCATCAACTGTCATACTATCCTCCTTGGCAAGTCTCATACCTCTGCTCCTCATGTCAAACTCCAAGAAAGAGAGAAAGCCCTTAAAAAGTCAATTAACTCTGGTTACGCAGTTTCTCTTAGCCTTACCTGCGTGTACGCACCCCAAGTTCACAATACCTGCGTACCTTTACGCTCTGTCTGTAAAGGGGTGGGTGCGTACTCCTATAAAGGTCAAAAGGCGCAAGTTTCACTTCAAAAAAGTTACTTGTGGTCAATTCTAGAGAATTCTAGAAGATGGTTTGACGTGGATTGAGCGCCTCCAGATGGTTCATGCATCCCAATGAAAGAGGAACTTATCCCATGAAGAGGGGAGCTATCCCATTGAAAGAGGGGCTTATCCCATTCATGGTGGACCTGATTAACTTCCTCCAAAGCACTATAAATATAGGCATTGGGCTAGAGGGAGGGGAGGTTGAAAGCTGAAGATTCCTAAGGGTAGATGCTGCTGAAATTAGGACTCCCTTATAGAGCTTGAGAGGAGAGATTCCCATCCTTTCTTAGCTTCATTTGGAAGTGGGTGAGCTGATCAAAGTAAAGGAGAACTCTTGCTGGACCCTGGGAGGGACCTGCACAACACCAAGGCACAGGTTGTAATGGTTTCTTTTGTTTCCACTTAATACAATTAAGCTCATTTTTCTCAACAAGTTGTTATACATGATTTGTTTCATATACTCCTTGGTATTTATGATGAATATGTTTTATTTTATGAGTTATTCAGGTGCTATGTAATCGTTTGCTTGTTAGTGAATGTAGGTTTCAAAGAGAAGGAGGAGCTCATCTGGATCGGAGAGACTGGACTACTACAAAGCGTTGGACTAAAGGTATGTTATAAACACCTTATTACTTGTATTCTAAATGCATATTTAGGGAAAGATAGTGTTTAATTGTCTTGTTTGTCACTAGAAAGCCTTAGCTTCTAGGGAGGTCGGTTTTTTCCGCAAAATTGACTCTTTCCGCATGAAAAAATGGCGACTCCACTGGGGAACTCCATGATTTGAATGATTTCTCCCTTGTGTGAAACTTTGATTTGAGAAAAGTCGTTTTTCTTTCTGGTTTTTGGCTGTCTGACTGTGCATTTGGGTGGATTAGCTTAGGGTTAAGTTAGATTTTAGTTTTTCTTGGTTTTGCTAGAAGTACGCGGCCTCTGCGTTAAGCACAGTGCGTACCTGTATGCACTGCAGCTCTGTACACAGAGCGTACACGCACCTGTGCAAACAGGTTGCCTGCGTACCCTGTCAAAGTTGAGAAAATTTTCAATTTTTTCCTTTTCGCCTCTTAGATTTTGTTTATAAGTTGTTTTTACTACCCATATCCACTGGTTACCTGCTAGAAATCTTCATCTAAACTTGTTTCATCAGTGTCAAGAGTTTTAGTGAAATTCATAGAGGTTCTAGCCTTAGGGTTTGATTTTTGCATTGGTCCTGTAGTGACTTTGGCTTTAGAAGTCGTAAAACCTTGGATATCCCTGGTCTTTTCAGTCTTCTTAGGAGTCAGACCTTTCATAAAATCCACCTTTGTGAGAAACCTACCTTTGTGTTCTCTTTTTGCTGAATTTTGGAAAAGTTTGTTGATTGAACTGTGAATTTCATTCTTGAGAAAAAGAACAAAAGATTTTGATTTTTGTTTTTGACTAGTTTATGATTCTGTATTAACTAGTCCTGGGTTAAATCATGACTGAGTAAAACATCCTGGAATCATACTTTGTAGGTTTTGGCCTCATTAGATTTGCTTATTAGGTGAATTTCTCTTTGATTTACTTTTGAGTAGAATTGATTTGATTGTCTTAGATTTTTAAAATTTGATTTTTGTTAAGTAGGAAAACATCCAAAAATCTCTTTTGAAGAAAACGTTTGTTTTAGTAGCATTTGAGTCTTTGAAAAGAAAAGGAATTTTCGTGAAATAATTAGTGGTCATGTGTTGTATGCTTTGGAAAAGATAAAGAGATTGTTTCTTTGATTTTCATTGCCAAGAAAGTTGTCTTTATATCAATTTTGCATTCTCCAACTCTCTTAGCTAGAGAATTCATTGAAAAAGAAAATTAGTATAAATCATCCTAAGTGCATCTTTTTAGTGGATTTGAGTCGAGTCTACACACCATCAGTTTCATCTCCGCTACCTTTTCTCCTAAAGAAAAGCCATAAAAATTAACGCTTAAAGTAAAATCAACTTAGTAACTTTTTATTTACTAGGGCTCTGAAACACCAATATAGATCAGGCTAGTGTCTTGGAGTAGGAGAGTAATTAACTCTCCAAGACAAGTAAAACCAAACAAGTAGCTTATCTTGTGGTAGGATAAATCCAACTGTTTCATTTGTACTCTGGGAAATCTCCTCTTAAAGGAGAAGCACGAGACCATGTCCAAACCAGTGAGGGGATCAATCCTCCTTCATTGCCAAAGACGCCAGGTATGCACGTACTACAAACGGTAAACCTTGGATTATTGTCAAGGAGCCGACAAGGGGATTGAGCTTGTTACTCTGCCCTTGCGTGCTATCGGGTCGTAGACTGTTCCCCCAGGTACATTTGTTGCTGTTGGTAACCTTAGTGACCATTATCTTTAGGATTCTACCCGAGGTGACGGTGGAGGGAAGATCCCACTGTACCTGGAGCAGACGTCGGCTAGACTCACTTGTATTTTCCGGGGGGTTCACTTCACTCGAGACGGTTAAAGTGGAGGAACTTGTGCCGGTCTATTCATTAAGCAGGTTGTCGGGGTAACTGTTCCACCCACCACTTATATATTGAATTCGGCGATGTTGGGCTTCATCACCAACTAGTGAGTTCGGTCCGGAAGGCTATTGTTTGTGTATGTTTTGACGCCCTAGATTCTTTAGGCGTGTGATTCGAATTGGTCCGGTTCTTTAGAGACTTTAGGCGGTTTGCTTTGAGATTTTACTTTGTTTGCATGTGCAGTAGTTAAAAGTTTTAACTGTGGCTGAATTACCGAGACAGTCCTGTAGACTTCGGGGCCAGTCTCCTGAGATTGTTACCGTGGCTAATTTGTTGAGGAAGTCCCGTAGACTTCGGGGCCAACCTCCTGAAGACGTCCCGGGTCATTACGAAGGTTTGAAGGTCCTTGTAACTCCTAGTGGCAGTAAAGTAGGTTCACCTGAAGAAGGAGAGTCTTTGTTGGTAGTTCATCCTGATTACAAATGTCTAGAAACAGGTTATAATCCTGAAGCTATTGCAGTTTCTGAGCTTGCTGGTAGTTTTTCATCTACTAGTGATATAGGCGAAGAACCTGAGATATCTGATCCTGTTACTCCAACTTCTAGTGTTCCTGATTCACCTAGGGTAGAAAGAGTCATCATCGAAAATCTTCCTTCTGGTTTGATAGCTATTGAAGAACTTTCTCCAGAAGAAGAAATAGGCGTCCCTATCCCTGAAGATCAACCTACTATTGATCTAAGGGAGCGTGAATCCAGTTTTTACAGTCCACCTAGAAGTACTACTTGGTATCTTTCGTTAACTAATTATTTGGACAACTCAGGGTCAAGTTTTTCTCCACCTCGTACTCCTTATCCAACTGGAGGTATTTATACTCCTGTAAATATGTCTGGTCAGTCATCCATGTTTACTCAATCTCCTAAATCTTTCTTGTATGGCGGTCCTTCTGTTCCCGCTGGGTATCAGTCACTTCCTGGTACTTTTGCGGGAGCATCTCCTCAACCCATTGAACATGGGTTATTAATTGGAAACAATGGTAATAAATTTTTGGGCGTAGGAGACATTTACATGATGTCAGGTTCAATTCCCAATTCTCAACCTCAAGGTGGCCAATTACCGCCTGGGGGGCAGCCTCAATTAACGCCTGGGGGGCAACCTCAAGGTACACAAATTGCGTCTGGGGGGAAACCTCAAGGACAGCATGTACCCATGGTACAGTACATTCCTCAAGGTCAACCCCAACCTCAATATGTACCCCAAGGTCAACCTCAGTATCAATTTATGCCTCAAGGTCAACCCCAGTATTAGTACGTGCCTCAAGGGTATCAACCCCAAGGTCATTACTCGAGTCAAGGTTACCAACCACCCCAAGGTCAATCTTATGTTCAAGGTACGGGAAATGTACCTTTCAATTATCAATCCTACCCTCAATCCGGTTATGGATTTCAATATCCTCAACTTGTCATGGGTCAATACCCCGGAATTAACATAGTGTGGGATCCATCACAAGTTCAACAGGTGTTGCAGCCAAGTGTACAGTTGTCATCTAAAACTGGACAACCTTTAGTTTCTGGTTCACCCCAGCAACCAGTCCAATCTAATGTTCAAACTTATGTACCTTCGGTAGTTACTCAGTCGCCCATTGCACCTAGTACTCCATCTCAAACGACTGCTGCAACTACCGCAACATCTGTTCCATCCACCACAATTACTTCTGGAGTATCGACAACTCCAGTTTCTACTGTCTCTGCCACTACTCCTCAGACATCTTTACCATTGTCTGGATCCACGATTCAAACTACGGTTCAGATGCCTGTAGGGCAGCCTGGTTTAAGTACAGTTGTCACTAGTCAACCACAATTCGCTTATCAACCGTACCAGGGGCAGTACCAATATGGGCCTGCTATCTAGCAGCCAGTTTACCAGTATCAACCGTATCCTGGGTACACTTATCAACAACCACAGCAACCCCAGTACAGTCCGGTTAATCCTGGTTTTCTGGGAGGATACAATATCCCGAACGCGATTCCTATTCCAAGTTATCCTGGATATCCTCCTCCTGGGACTGGTCTTGTGACCCAGAGTTTTAGGGATCCTAATCGATAATTATCGTTTATCGTAACTTTGGATTTACCAGAATTGACGCGCCTAACGAACATTCCGATCAATTATCTTCTGTTTTGGCCGCCAATGCCGAATAAGTTGCCCAATGACATTCCCAAGTTCGAGGGTAAGTTTGGAGAGGATCCATCAAATCATGTGATGACTTACCACCTCTGTTGTGCCTCTAATTCCATCTCGGATGATTCGATCCGCTTACGTCTTTTCCAGCATACACTCATTGGTCTCGCGGCCAAGTGGTACATTGAGTTACCACGAGACTCTTTTTACAATTTTAGTCAGTTAGCTACCTCATTCTTAACTCATTTTCAGTTGCCGGGCAGATATGATAATGGCACAGAGTTACTAACTTCATTAAAACAGTCGACGTCCACTTATATTTCCAATCATATTCATGAATGGAGACGTCGAAGGCGATTAATGAAATTTTTTATCCCGGACCAAATCTTAGCTGAATGGTTTGTTAAATCATTATTACCGAAGCTTACTGAGGACGTAGCTAAGGCCGGAGTAGTTACTAAGGAGCAAGTGATTGCTCAAGCGCAGTACCTTGACTTAGTTTACACTCAGTCAGGTACGTTACACGAAAAGATCCCAGATCTTCCAAAGTCAAATCAAATCGCTGCTGCTCCTTCGGGATCTCATGCTGCTGATGGCATGATTGGTATGGTGAATACTAAAAGCAATAAGAAGTCTTCAAATAATTCTTCACCCATTATAACCTTACCAGAATCCCTGACAGGAGATTCTTCTGCTAAAGTTTCCGCTGATATTCACGCTGTAGAGTCATCTACGGCTAAATCAAAAAACGGTGGGAAGAAGAAAGGCAAGAAGAAGAATAAAGCAGACAAAACTCCGAAGGAGAAAACAGAAAAGTCAGAAACCAATGACGAAAAGCAAAAACCTCGATATCCTTGTCTTATTTGTGAAGAAGATCATTTTAAAAGAGATTGCCCTCATCGGGCCAAGGTTGTGAAAATCGTTAAGGGTTCCCCAACTCCTGCTGTTTTGAAATATCCATTTCCAAAGCAGGAGAGTAAAATGATAGGTTCTTCCTCGAGTGCCAGTGAAGAACCCATATTGATGATGTCTCATGTAAGGATTGTGACTCGATCGCAAGATTATGGTAGTAAAAGTCTTGTTGATGGATCGAAAGAAGCAAAATCTTCTCATTCTAATCCATCAACTTCAGCTCCCGGTTCCGATCCACTACAGATCAAGAAACCTAACCTAGACTTAGTAATCAAACCGCCCGCCAAGGGTGTACTTCGAAGGTCTGCTTTCAATCCACATGCGAGAGCGGCCCAGAATTACAACATTGTTGAGGATTTAGCTGTTTCACCCTCAACAATGTCGGCTTTGGAAGTGCTTCAATCATGCCCAGCACAGGGAAAATTACTTTTGTCGGCTATAGGCGCTGTTGATGTTCAGGACCCGAACCTAATAATCTTTGATCTAGAAAATAGTACACCGCGTTTACCTCATCAAATGGCTTTCTAGATCCCAGTGATAGTCAAAAACAGGCCTATTCATCGGACTGTAATTGATGAGGGAGCTTCCACGTGTATTATGTCGATACAGTGCTGGAGATCGCTTGGTTCTCCTTCACTAAATCAATCCCCGACAATTCTTAAGGCCTTTGATGGCCGTGGGTTTCATCCGTTTGGCATTCTACAGGATTTGCCTATAGGGGTTGAAGGAAAAACCGTTAGTCTGGATGTGGAAGTGGTTGATGCCCCTCTAGACTACAACCTTCTCTTGGGTCGAAGTTGGTCTTACGCTATGACAGCGGTCGTTTCATCGGTCTTCAGAGTAATAAAGTTTCCACATAATGGCAAGATCGTAACCATAGACCAGCTGGCTTACTTTTCATCCGACCCAGCCTCTTCAGAGAGTATCCAGCATGTCGGTAAAACAACTATCCCTTATAAGGATGTTGGCGTAGGATTAGTTAAAGATGCTGGTTTATTGGGAACTTTTCCTTTTCCTCCAATCAACGCCGTGTCTTCGTTTGCATCCATTCATATGATTACATCAAATACCATTGTTTATGATGATCCTTGGATCGTTCCTTCTGAATCTGAAATAGACTCATTTGGTAATGCTATGCCTTTGAGTCCATATGAAATTGCCTATGAAGCCGTGCAGTCTTTTACTGACCCGCGTTCAACCAAAATCGACCAAATGAATGTGGTCCGTGAGGAATCATTTTTCACGTCATCCTCGGAGTTAATAACGTTTCCTGAAGTTGTGTCATCTGACGAACAACTTTGTGAAGTCTTGTGTGTAGACGATTTACCATGGGAAGATCTCCATCATAGATCTTTGTTTTTACCTAAGGATGATTGTTTTGACAATGATTTCTCATAAGTTTTTACAGCTGAATATGTCAAAGAGGCTCAGAATCCAATGAAACATCCTGATTCGGAGCTGAATTTGGGAAACATCTCTCGCACTGTTCCCATTGACATTTCAGTCAAGCCCAGAATTGTTGAGCACATTCATATAGGTGCCTCGTGTACAGATGAAGAAATTCAAATATACAAGGCCCTATTTCAAGAATTCCACGACGTGTTTGCCTGGTACTATGAGGAAATGCCAGGAATTGATCCCGCAATTTTTGTTCATGAGATCAAGACTTACCCGGATGCTAAACCCGTCCGGCAACGTTTGCGTCAGATTCACCCATGAAAAGCGGCTGCAATTAAAGCAGAAGTTGAGAAGCTGTTGAAAGCAGGTTTCATTTATCCAATCCCGTTAACAGATTGGGTATCGAATATTGTTCCGGTTAACAAAAAACAGGGAACAATAAGAATCTGCATCGACTATAGGGATATCAATCGAGCTTGTCCAAAGGACAACTATCCAACACCCTATATCGATCAAATCATTGATGATTGTGCCGGTAGTGAAATATTTTCCTTTATGGACGGTTTTTCTAGTTACAATCAAATCAATATTCTACCTACCGATCAACCAAAAATGGCTTTCATTTATCCATGGGGGACATTTGCTTACTGAAAATTACCTTTTGGGCTTAAGAACGCCGGAGCCACTTTTCAAAGGGCGATGTCTTATGCGTTTCATGACATCAAACACATTGTGCAACCATATCTCGATGATTTGCCCGCTCATTCATTACATCGAGCTGATCACCTTGTCCATTTACGAGCAATTTTCATGAGGTGTAGGCATTATCGTATACAGTTGAACCCACACAAATGTGTCTTCTGTATAGAAGTGGGACGATTGTTGGGATTTGTAGTTTCAAAAGCCGGCATCCGCGTCGATCCCTCGAAGGTAGAAGCTATCATCAAATTGCCTCCTCCTTCGAGTCTTCGCCAACTCCAAAGTTTGCAGGGGAAAGAAAACTTTTTACGCCGATTCATTCCTAACTACGCCGAGATTACAAAGGGTTTTACCCAGTTGTTGAAATAGAATGCTCAATTTCCTTGGGATGAGATAGCTCAGAAATATTTTGATGCACTCAAACACGCGTTGACCCATTCACCATTGTTGCATCCTCCCAACTACAACCAGGATTACTTTTTGTACCTCGCCGCCTCCCATTCCACTATTGGAACGGTGTTAGTTCAGGAAGATGAACTCGGAACGGAACATGTGATATATTATCTTAGTAGGACATTAAATCCCACTTAGCTCAAATATTCACATGTGGAGAAATTGGCCTTGGTAGCCGTTCAGGCTGTCCAACGTTTTCGTCACTACATTCTTCTCCGTAAAACTACAGTCATTTCGGATTGCAACCCTATGATCTACATTTTAACTCAACAATTGCTAGGGGGCAAGTACTCCAAATGGATTGTTATCCTGCAGGAGTTCGACTTAGAATTTGAAAAATCTAAGTCTAAGAAATCTTTAGTTTTTGCAGAGTTGAAGTGTGATTTCCCGCGTGCTGACACGAAAACTGTGGTAGAGGAACCCTTTGCGGACGAATCTTTGTTTCTCATCAGCACTTTAGATCCGTGGTATGGGGATATAATCGTCTATCTCCAAACCCAATCCTTTCGGCCTGAAGTTTCAAAGTCGGAACGTCGGAAAATTTGATTCCAGTCCCAACAGTACAAAATTATTGGAGATACTCTTTATCGTCATGGGGCAGACTTGGTTTTCCGACGTTGCTTAACTCACGAAGAAGCTGAAAGGGTTTTGAATGACTGTCACTCTTGAGCATGTGGCGGTCATATGTCTGGGTATGCCACAGCCCAAAAGATATTGCGCATTGGCTACTTCTAGCCGTCTTTGCTTAAAGATTGTATTATTGCGGTCCAAAAATGCCACAACTGTCAAGTGTTTGATCGAAAGATGCGCGCTCCACCTGCTCCTCTCCACCCTATAATTGTCATTGGTCCTTTTGCCAAATGGGGTATCGATTTTATTACATGTAACCCTCACTCGGCCGGGGGGCATGCGTATATCATCCTTGCGGTTGATTATTTTACTAAGTGGGCCGAGGCGATGCCTACATTCGAGGCAGATGGCAAGACAACTGCAATTTTCATATTCAATCACATTATTGCTAGGTTTGGTGTCCGACAAGCGATAATCACTGACCATGGGCGCCATTTTCGAAACATTATGATGACAGAACTTACAGGCCAGCTTGGTTTGCGGCATGATATCTCAACTCCTTATTATCCCCAAGGAAACGGTCTGGTTGAGTCCATCAACAAAGTTTTAGTTATCATGACCCGACGAATCATTGGTATTCATCGATCAAATTGGCACAACATGTTATTTTCTGCGCTTTGGGCATACCGAACCTCAGTGAAAACATCAACAGGGTTCACTCCTTTCCAACTAGTTTATGGTTTGGAAGCTGTGCTACCTATTGAATGCGAAATCCCGTCACTGCAAATGGCTGTCGAATTACTTCCAGCTACTTCCGAAGAGGAGAAGCGTTTATTATACTTAGCTCAATTAGATGAGACTCGACATGATGCTGCATTGGCGATCGAGACTCATGCAAAACGTATGAAAGCTCAGTATGATCGAAATGTGACCCCGCGAAATTTTTCGGAAGGAGACCTAGTGCTATTATATGATCAAGCTAACGATAAATTAGGTGCTGGAAAATTCATTCCTATGTGGCATGGGCCCTATATTTTCAAGCGAAAGCTAGCCAAAGGGGCCTATGAGCTGGTTGACTTTGACGGGGACTCTTTGGGTAAACCCAGAAATGGACTTTACCTAAAGAGGTATTATGCTTAAATAATGGGTGTGGAGATTTTAGTTAGGTTATGTTTTTCTTTCTAGCTGGTGTGTTTGTTAGTTTAGACAGTGTGCTTAGCTTAGAAAGTGTGTTTTTCATTGTTATTCTGCTTATCTTGGTTTTACCCTTGATGTTTGCAAATGCCGATGCCTCTCCAAACATACATTGGATTTGCTGATGGTGCTTTTCGTAGTACACGGAATATCTCTTCCGCAGATTGGGTTATCTATTCGCCCTCTGACGAGTTAGTTTCTATGCATGGGGTGAGCCTCGGTCAAACAACAAACAACATTGCAGAATACAGTGCAGTGATTGAGTTATTGTCTGAATCTATTTCATTTGGGATTCGGAGTTTGATAGTGAGGTTAGATTCTGAACTCGTTGTATTACAGCTTAATAGAGTGTATGCCATTAGAAATCCAGTGTTATTAAGGTTATTTTTGAGAGTGCGTCTCTTGGAACATGAATTTGATTACATTGAATATCAACATATTCCAAGGTCTTTAAATACATTAGCAGATGCAATTGCTTCTCGAATGTTAGACAGACATTTGCGATAATCATACATGTAAATTTAAAAACATTTAATCACACATGTTTAACAAGATAAGCTGGTAATAATGATATATATAGATAGGAGTGTGTCAAAAATACATTGTCTTCAATCATAGGTTGCAAAACACCTTATGATCGGCAAAAATGATAAGTACAAAAAACCAAAATGTCACATGTGTCTACAAAAAAGACCATCCAATCACTGGTGATGATATCTATACGACACCACTGCACGAGCTACCCTACACAAGAACCTTCTAAAAGGTCCTGGGACTCCGACTACATAGCGCTGAAGCCTGATAGGAATGTCATCTATAGTAGTCTCTGGTATATCTGTCGTCAGACGCTCTAGGTCTTGTTCCAACTCAGCTAATGTCTCTGTAGCCCCGTCCTGTGGGACCGGTGCCGGTGCAACTGGTTGTCTCCTCTCGAAAGGCCGGAGATTGGCTGGACGCCGTGGGCCTACATCTACATTTTGAAAATTGTCACTGTCAGCTTTGAGACGATATAAAAACAAAAAAAATAGATAATTTAAAAACTTGTGAAAAATGAAGTACCTGTGTCATCCCACTGTTCTCTCAGTGGAAGAATCATGTCCGGATCTCCAGGAAAATCAACTCCAGCATAAGGAAAATCCTGTATCGAAAAGACCTGGTCCTCTAACTAGTGAAAGTACTTCGAAGTAAATCGAACAATCTTCGTTCCCTCATCAGGATGACGAGCCAGTACCGCAACCCATCGCATAAATTTAGGCTCTCGCGGAAGCCCAACCTCAACAGTGAGTTGATGTGGGATCAGCATCGGAACCCTCTCTAGGGAAAAACTCACAACTAAAGTCCCATAACCAAAAGTCTTTAACTATCCATTTTTTTGTCCTAGTCAGTTGGACCTTTAAATTGGCCAACACAGCATCACACCAGTTGAAAATGGTGCCCTGATAGCAATCAATCGCCATCCGCATTTGGGACCCGGTGGCAATGTGCAAAGCAGCAGCTCCGCAAAGTCTGGTAACTGTAAAGGAAATTACCATAAGTTCAGGTCGGGATATCTTTTTAATCTCTATCCCCCTATCCTGGTTTTGATTATTACACCACTCTAGACGGAGACTGGCAATGGACTGGCCACCCGGCCTAGTCCCGGACAGAGTCAATTGTTCGCCCCTCTTGGGCAAACTAGTGAGAAAGTAAATATCTGAGGGCTCTATCTCGAGCTGGTGCCCTCCAATGTAAAAGCACTGATCCTGAACATTCCACCTTTCAACCAGCCACTCTAGAAATCTCACCTGGGCCCTCATGCCAGGTATGGCCCAGTATTTGTAAAGACCGCATGCCTTCAAAGCATCAATGGAAGGTTGGTGATTAATGGAGGCCAAATCAACATCTTCATGTTCTCTCTCGCGCCAATCAAGGATGGCAGGAAATCTACACACCATAAAACATCTGTTAGAGTCCATAAAATTAAGATTTTTTGGTTCATTTTGGAGAAATGGGGGTTTGAAAATCCTCTCTGCGGTGTACGCAGCCTGCCTTTAGAGACAGAACGTGTGTACGCAGCTTCTATTAAGGCAAGCTGCATGCACCCGACATTTTCCCAACTGAGAAAATGGCGGGGTACGCAGGTAACCAGTGGAGCACCTACGTACCCCGAAAAGCGGACCTTGAAACCCCAAAGCCTCCAAAAAATTAAACTAAGGCTTAAAAACAAATTCTAAACAGATGAAAATGCAAGGGAGGATGTTGTAAAATACCTGATGAGACGACGTTCGGTTTCGACGGTCGGATTCTCCGCAATATCCACGGGAAGTTTCTTGCCAAAAGCCCTTTTTCTCTCCTCAACAGTAAAATGGTAAAAATGAAATGGTAAAAGCCCTTTTTATAGGTTTTTTGAGTAAATAAATGTTAAATTTGTTTATTTTCCACCGTGAAAAGGTATTTTTCAAAGTATTTTTATCTATCTTTAACCAGGTATGAGTAATGTGTTGGTTTTTATGCAGGATAAAGGATTTTCAGGGAAAATTGTCATTTTTCACAAACAAAAACATCAGAGTCATCTTTTAAGCCGTTTTCTGACTCCTAAAACATGAAAAGATTGCCGAGCGTTTCTTTTACACTCGTTAAAACGGAATTAAAAGATGGTCCCCTTATAGCCCCTTTTCTGATCGTAAAAACAGGAAAAGATTGTCGGATTTTTGTCGTTTCAAATTTGATACTGGAAATAAAACGACGTGTCCTTGATCACTTTTTACTTTTTAGGTCAAAGACACTAACTATGAAAGTACTCCTTGGTCGTAAAAAACCAAGTAGTCCTCTCAAGTATTATTTTATACTTTTTCGGGCTTGGGAGACACAAATTTACGAAAAATTTCAACCCTGGAGTCTTCTTAAGTTTTTCAGACTCTCTAAAATTGAAAAGCGCCGAGTTTCTCCTATACTGGACTCGTTAAAATTTCACAGTAAAGGACCTGTTCGATTACAAACAGGAACGAACCACTCCTTCTTAGGGTTCGAATCTAAACTAAGTTGGACTCATCCGAAGGATGAGCTTATAATCAAGCATATGTTATCCTCCTCAAGCTTGTAAAAAATAAAGAGGTACTTGCCAGAAATGGTGGGGGAAAAGAGAGAAAAATGAGCTTATTTTTTATCCTTTGTCTCAGAAGAAACATTATCACCACTCTTGAACACGACACTTTTCATTTACCTGGGTTGGGAAATCCTTTGCCTCACAGTTGATTGAACCACACTGAAAGTCTTCAGCCGGGTATTAACTTTGGGTCAAATGTCACCAAGCCATCTGTTGTGTCATTATGTGTTCAAGAGGTCGCTGCAAATAAACCATTCATCTGCAAAATACCTGTCATCCATCTTGACCATCCCTGAGTCAGTCCTTACAGCTACATTTCTTCAACTTGATTTATGATTTTGTGTTGTGGGCTTGCCTACGAAGGATCGCTTTCTATCGACATCAACACATTATCTAGAAAGATGATCTAGAAATCGTCAGTACCTTGAGATCTGCATGCATCAATGGCAGATTTATCGCCTTCGACGACAGTTTACATCATTGACTTTCGATCGAAGGATTCCGTGACATGTTCGACATCAGCACATTCATTCACATCTCATGGATTGTACTGGGTACTTTGAGAACCATTGACATCACTGCTGGTCTCTCTCACACTTGTTAACAGTTTACATCATTGACTGGTAATCAAGTGGTTTCTACCATGCTCGACATCAACTCATTTATTCGCATGGATAGAATCGTACTATTTCGGGAAGTAGAAATGAAGACCCTGGATCTAGTTTCCACCATCACGGCTGCGAGGAGTTTTGTATTCATTGTATAGTAGACTAACTATAAACAGATGACTGCATCCATACTGTGTCTACATAAGTCTATGATTATGATGTACTGCGAAATCATTCCTGTATCGGAGCATTAGTTAGTTTGTTAGTTAAAGTTTTTGATCTGAGTATGGGAATGCCTACCTCAACGATGATATGATCTCATACATGTATTTTGTGTTGAATACTTGCAGGTTCCAACCGGGCTCTCCACAAGATAATCCTTGAAATGATAAAGTACTTCACCCTTCCTAGATGATATGAAACCCTAATCTATTACAGGCTTCACACTTTAGGGGCCAATCTGTTACACTAAAATTTGTCACCATGACTATCTACAGTTAGTATGGCTTCATCAACTATCATACTATCCTCCTTGGAAAGTCTCATACCTCTGCTCCTCATGTCAAACTCCAAGAAAGAGAGAAAGTCCTTAAAAAGTCAATTAACTCTGGTTACGCAGTTTCTCTTAGCGTTACCTGCATGTACGCACCCCAAGTTCACAATACCTGCGTACTTGTACGCTCTGTCTGTAAAGGGGTGGGTGCGTACTCCTGTAAAGGTCAAAAGGTGCAAGTTTCACTTCAAAAAAGTTACTTGTGGTAAATTCTAGAGTATTCTAGAAGATGGTTTGATGTGGATTGAGCGCCTCCAGATGGTTCATGCATCCCAATGAAAGAGGAACTTATCCCATGAAGAGGGGAGCTATCCCATTGAAAGAGGGGCTTATCTCATTCATGGTGGACCTGATTAACTTCCTCCAAAGCACTATAAATATAGGCATTGGGCCAGAGGGAGGGGAGGTTGAAAGCTAAAGATTCCTAAGGGTAGATGTTGCTGAAATTAGGACTCCCTTATAGAGCTTGAGAGGAGAGATTCCCATCCTTTCTTAGCTTCATTTGGAAGTGGGTGAGCTGATCAAAGTAAAGGAGAACTCTTGCTGGACCCTGGGAGGGACCTGCACAACACCAAGGCACAGGTTGTAATGGTTTATTTTGTTTCCACTTAATACAATTAAGCTCATTTTTCTCAACAAGTTGTTATACATGATTTGTTTCATATACTCCTTGGTCTTTATGATGAATATGTTTTATTTTATGAGTTATTCAGGTGCTATGTAATCGTTTGCTTGTTAGTGAATGCAGGTTTCAAAGAGAAGGAGGAGCTCATCCGAATCGGAGAGACTGGACTACTACAAAGTGTTGGACTAAAGGTATGTTATAAACACCTGATTACTTGTATTCTAAATGCATATTTAGGGAAAGATAGTGTTTAATTGTCTTGTTTGTCACTAGAAAGCCTTAGCTTCTAGGGAGGTCGGTTTTGTCCGCAAAATTGACTCTTTCCGCATGACAATACCCATAGGGCAACTTGAAAACTGAGTAAGGTGGCTCTCTTTGTATCAATTAAATCTACACATTTGGGACAATTATCTCGGATAGAGATGCCAAACTTACTTAAAAGTTTTGGAAGGAATATATATAGCTTTTGGGACATATTTGGATCTTAGCATAACATACCATCCACATAATGATGGGAAAATAGAGAGGAAAAATATGATCCTTGAGGATATGTTGAGAATGTATGTAATTCACCAGCCAAAGAAGTGGAAGGACTATCTTCCACGTGGATTTTTCATACAATAATGGGTACTAAGAATCACTAAAAATGATCTCATTAAAACCACTTTATGGGAGGAGGTGTAACAATACTATTAGTTGGAATGATCCAATTAACATGGTCCTTACTGGGCTTAATATGGTCAGGGAGATGGAGCAAGAAATGATAACCATTAAGAAAAAATTGAAGGTGGCTCAAGATAGGAAGAAGAGTTATGTGGGTCAGCATAGGATCCATAAGGAATTTAAAGTGGGAAAGCATGTTTATTTTAGAGTTAGGCCCATAATAAACTCTCTAAAAATTAGGTCATGTGCCAGGTTAGCACCAGCATTTTCTGGTCCTTTACATGTGTTTGAAAGGGTAGGGTTAGTGACCTACAATATAGCCTTTCCATCGTATATAAAATTACATAGTGGTTGCCATGTTTATTTACTTAAAAGATATATTGTATAGGATGTTAATCATGTGATTGGTTGGTTTATGCTACAGATAGAATCAAAGGGAGAATTCCAACTGGAACCTATATTCATCCTAGATAAGAGGCAACTCATGCTCTAGAATTGAGCAATAGAGAAATTCAAAGTGTAGTGGAAACACTTTTGGTGTGAGGAAGCCACATGGGAGATGGTTGAAAAATGGTGGTAAACATATACATTTTTGTTTGTTTATTGAAGAAAATGTAAATAAATTTGTAAATGTTGTAAATGTTCTATGTCTAAAGCTCCAAATCTATTTTTGCTTGGTTTAAAGCATGTTTTTTTATTATATATTTTGTTATAGAACATAGAGGATGGTGTTACTCCAAGTGGTATGGGTTTGTTACATCTCCTGGCTACTCCCTTATTGTAAATATTGCATCTATTATGATTATAATTAAAAATGGTCTGAGTATTGGGACAAAGATTTTAGAGTTTGAGGAAGGAGGTTGCATAGAATTAAAAGGAATCTTGACTTGTTGAATGATTTCCATGGAAGGATATTAGGTGTGTGATTAAATGGAATCATTATTCAATTAATTTAGTTGAACAAGAAGGATATAGGTGCCATGCTTTCCTTGGATGAATCCATAAGGAAAAGAGGGAAAAATTAATGAAGAAAAGTTTCATTGTTGGAGGGAGCTTGTTACTAGCCCAAACATGCATAAGAGGAGAAGAGGTCATTGTAAAAAATGCAGTGGAAAAAAAACGAGTAGGTGTCAGCATAGTACTAGCCATGGTAACCCATTTTGAAATGAATAATGAAAACAAAAGTTGAGGGGAGGACAACGATGACCAAAAGCACTACGGAAAAATTACCATGAAAACAAAAAACAAAATAGGAAATTCATTAAAATAGAAAGAGGGATGAGAGATAAATCATGCTAACAAGAGAAAAGAAAATAAAAATTAAGGAATAGACATTCACGTTTGAACATTTCCTGAACAACATGGGAACTAAGTTGAGCATGGTAATATCAAGGAGGAATCACACTCTACAAGATTGTTGGAAACTCGTGAAGAGAAGAGAATTCGTCCAATAGGGAACGAGAAGAGTTAGAAGGACATCTCTTGGGTGAAGGAAAGCCTCTATATTTCCTATTTGGTTGGAGGGTGGAGGTGTTTTAATCTCTAGATTCCCTTAAACAACTAGGGTGGAGGCATGCTCTTTAGATTTCTAGTAAAGAGTGTTCTAAAGCCTTCCTTACTTGACTTTTTCTTTAATTCAATGTGTTTTGGATCTGCAGTTCTTAGGTGGAACCATTAAGGATGAGTTTATAAGGGTGGAGGTTGATTAACCTCTAGATTCCCTTATTTGGTTGGCATATGGAGACTAGGTTATCTTTAGATTCCTTGTTTTATTGGAAGGGTCGATATGGTTTAATCTCTAAAATCGCTTGAAATTTTAAGGGTAGCGATGGTTTAATCTCTGGGACTCCCTTGATTTGTAGTGGGAGGAGGTGAATAACCCTCAAGACTCCCTATTTCAAAAACAATATGAGTTTGAATTCCCTTGAGCACTCCTCCTCAAGCTCTAGAATCAAGCTCAGGGGTGATTAGATGAAAAGAAGGCTATAATGCATAACTATATAAGGTCGGGCGGAGAGTTGAATTCCCAATCTCAATTTCTAGGTTCAATCTATAAAATAAAAGTTTTCACTTATGTTTTTATGCTCTAAATGATCTATACTTGTTCATGTGATTGTTAACAATGGATTGTTAAGTCTACGAAATGGAGTTTCTTGTATGATTGACAAATGTTGAATTATTGCATGGATTTGGGATGGTCTAAATCCTTGTGGTACTCTAAACATAAGTTCTAGGTTAAAGACATGTATGCAATTGAATATGTAAATATGTTAATTCTTGATTTTGTAACATACTCTAAGTTGCATGAGTATCAAGAGATCGATGGATCTCTGTAATAATCATTGTTTTGTCAAAAGAATGGATATCATGCCTTAGTTTATAAATTTCAATCTATAGATGGATAATCTTTCCACTTTATATCATATGGGCATGCACTATAACCAAATTCCCCAAGGGTTGGGTGGAACCCTATGGGAGATCCCTTATTTCAATCTAAGTCCTTGATTTCTTGTGGTTGTCTATGAAATCCTAGAGCTAATTATTCTTCATTGTATATATTTAATACACTTTGATTATAATAAAAAAATCCTAGGAATTGAGACAAATTCTAAAGCTTGAAGAAGGAGTTTGGATAAATTCACAAGGCAGAAAGGACAAAATTGATGTAGGATGGGTTGCACTAGAAGTTGGGACAACTTGAGGTAAACAAGTAAGAAGTGGAAGGGGGAGTTTGCACAACAACATCCCCATGACCACATGAAGATATAACCATCATGTCAAGTTCATGGACAACTGACAAGATTGTCTACCAATGTAATCGAAATGATTACAATGTGATAGCAAGGAACCATGGGGAAGGAAGTTGAAGGAGGTATCCCAGAATGACACTACAGGAGGGGGGAGAATTCATGAATAGAGCATTCCCATGTATTTATTAGAGACTGCCTATGATACAGGGAACAACAAATAACATATGAGAGTAGAGAAAGAAGCTTTAAGGAATAAGACAAAGGAAATAAATCCATAGGAAGATGATTGCAGAAGATTTTTTTGTGCTATAGAGGAGGAAAGAAAACAAAGTACGGGAGGAAAAGAGCACATAACTCTATGTTGCTACCAAAATGGTAGGAATAGGATAGAAATTAAATTTAGCATTAGAAGGTTGTAAGAAAACCTCTCAGGTGAGGATAATAGTCTATGGATTCCCTATAATACTGGAGGGTGGAGATGATTTTCTCTTAATTCCCTTAACAACATGGGTTGGGACATTTTCCTTGGATTCCTATTAAAATATATTTCTCTAGCCCCCTCTGCTTATTTTCTAGGTTTTATAGAGGGTTATGGATTCCTAAGATTGGGTGGAACCACTGTGTGAAAGAAATGTTGAAGGTGGGTGTTTTAAACTTCTAGATTCTCTTATTTGGTTTTGGGTGGAGGTGAGCCTCCAGGTTCCCTTCTTCATCTTCTAATGGTAGAGACACAATTATTATTAAAGTAGATAAAGGGTGGAGGTGGTGGACCTCTAGATTCCCTTGTGAGATATTAGTTGCATGAATTAGCTAGTGGTTGGATGTGTGTGGTCCTTTGGATTCCTTGTTTTATCTTGTAGAAATATTTTAATCGCTTAAGCAATCATCTTGAAGCTCTGAAATTTGGCTCGAGGGTGACTACTACAAGAAAGACTTGATTGCAGTGTGTCTAAGGTTGGGTGGAGAGTTGAAGTCCCAATCTCAATTTCCAGTTTCTTCCTTACCATATAAATACTCATATAGATTGGTATGCATGTAAACCTCGTAGCTTTTCTTATTGTGTTGTCTACCTACATTTGATTTTGTATAATAACTATTGCATGATCTTGGGAAGGGTATAGTTCTATATGATTAATGTAGAATGGTTTAGCTCCTAATATATGTCTTTATTCTTAGCTTAAGATTTAGCATAGTGATTGGGTATAAGAGGTGTTTGAACCTTTACATCCCAGTTAATCATGTGTGCATAGACTATATAGTACCAGTGGGCATCTGCCATGTGATTATTTTGAGAATCATGGGTATCGTTAGATGCATTATGCATTTGGACCTTTGGTCTCAATTTAATGTGTTTTTAATATGTTAACAAACATTTCTTAGGGATGTTATTTTTATACATAAATGAAGTCTATTAATGTGTTGTGAAAAGGTTCTAAGGAATGGTTCCATTCATGTGCTTATTTATGAAGCTTGAATTTAGCTCAAACTACCTAAATGTAGTTGTTATATGTCTCTTTGTGTGAAAAGAAGCCCAAATTAGACTAAATGGCCTATGTGTCAAAGAGATGGGTGAATCTATACTATCATTTATGTTCTTGCATTAAAAGGAATTATAACAATAGTCCTTGTTTGTAAATTTTGATATTCAAAAGATGTAGCCATGAAATCCTCTAAGTGCCAAGGTAACTTCCTTATAATCTCATGAAGGATAGTACTTCCTTACATAGATTATAAGCATGCTACAAGTCGAAGTGGGCCAAAACATTAAGAGCTTTGCAACAATATATTTGCACTCACATGTAAATTAAGAGCTTTGCAACAATATATTTGTACTCACATGGAAAATGAGCATGGCTAAGCTTAAGGAATTAAGGGAATTGAACATCAAATTGAATAGGCTCATGTGCATTGTCACTGTAACTAAGCATTGAGGATAAGGAAAAGCCCAAAAAATAGTATATGTTCCGTGGAGGCTAGAGGTTAGGGCCCACAGAAGCAAGGAAGGTTAGAGAATTATAGGACATATGACTAGACGCCATGACCAATGGAACAGGTGGGAAAGATCTGAGTCATAGATGCCAAGGAAGCATTTTCACTGTCCACATGTCCGAGAGGGATTACCTTAGTTATTTCTAAAGGAGACCCAGACGATCCCTTTGGGATTAAATTGACGCGATGGCATGGCTCAGTGGGATCATTGCTTAGCGTTCGATGAATTAAGGCAGAGGACCACAAATTTAATTATAATGTTAAAATATTTTATTGAAAAATCTAATTTGTTATTGCTTTCTTTTCTATTAGGCATCTTGAAGAGTATTTTTGTGACCATGGATGCTTTTTATTCCATTACTTTTTGTGCCAGAACTACCTATAGGATTTTATGCATGATTTTTTAAGTGGTTTGTTCTTACACACTTGAGATGAATTTGCATGTGAATTCTCATATGATGTGAGAGATCTTGGGGAAAGAATTTTGTTTTTTTTGTTTCATAACATAGTTTGTTTATGTTGATTAAATATACATATATATGTATTTTGATTGGATGGGCGATTCCCATGGTTTGTAAGTTATAATAATGATAGCTTCAATGGATTTGAGGTATAATGTTTGTGACACTAATAGAGATTGAAGTGGTCTGATAATTTCCTATTGTAGGTGTTGGTTATAGAACTATGACCATGAAATGTATGATTGTTTGCATGTGCAAGTGAATGTTGGGTGTATAATTGTAATGGAATGGTTATGTGTTAACTTAAGATTTCATTTAGGTCCTATGATGAATTTTTTGAATGTGAAGAAATTTGATAAAGTATGATAGATACATGTGGTTTCTTATTCATTTCCTAATTGACCCTTTAAGGTTGTAGATGCCATGACTGTTAGCATTAATAATCAGATCAAGTTCTTCTAAAATGCTTAAAAAATGATCTAATATGGTAATCATGGTCTTAGTAGAGGGCCTGATTTTAATTACGTTATTAGTATAGATCAAGGATTGAATTCTAACATTTGCAGTAGCCTAATGCTGTAGAAAATCTTGTAGATTCACAACGTCATGCAATGTACTAAATCACATGACAAGAGTATACTTCTACTTTCAACCAACAGAAGGTAATAGATCAATGAAAACAATGTGAAGAAGAATAAAATAAACCAATGGCACATAAAAAAAGATGTATTTGGGGAAAGCCATTGCTTAAAACCTTGCTATCTGTATTTCATAATAAGATATATGAGTGAAGATACAAAGCTTGTTCTTACTAGAAAAATTATGCACAAGTATGCTCAACTCTCTCAGTGCACATGCTAGCTCTTGGCAAACACTTAGCAAATTATTCATCTCTCCAAGCCCATAATCTCTTGCGTAATTCTGAGGATGAATATCCCATATTTAAAGGGAATTCATGCTTCCAAAATTGCACAATCCAAACATAGGATAAATCTTTGATGCATGCATGATATTTACACTCTAGTAAATAATACAACTAATAGTACACTGTCCCTACACTCTAGTCTCAACTGGGTCTTTCTTTGAAATGACATACATGAGTTTCTGATGAGGGAACATTTAGTTAGCTAGAGTGACACTGGTGGATGCACAAGTGCACCAACTAACTATTAACTCTCCATTAGTTCCACAAATAGTTTGGAGCTAATTTAACTGAACTTAACTCAGTAAATCGAGTGATCTAATTTCTAACTCAATTTAAACTCATACCTGACCCCTAAAACTTAGGGATAACATATAAATGACTATAGAAATACTTCCAACTTGGAATTACTAAGATAATTAAGTTAATTAAACTTAATTAAATATTTACAAGTTGCTATGAGAATATAATTCTATTTTAATTCTGAGTTTAATTCAAGGACAAATTAAAATAGAATTTCTTGTTGCCATTTCTCAACACTCCCTCTCAAAAAGAAAGGGATTATTAACTACCCCAATCTTGTCTCTGTGATCCTCTAATTTACATCTTGAGAATGCCTTTGCCAAAATGTCAAAATATTGCTCCTCCGTGGGAATGTAATCTAACAACACAATATACCTCAATACACAATATCTGAGATGATGATATCAAATATCAATATGCTTGGACTGATTATGAAAAACTAGATGTTCATAGAGTTTAATACAACATTGATTATTGTAGTAAATCACAGTTGGATCCATCTACTAAAAAAACAAACCAACTAGGATTTTCCTCATCCAAATGGCCTCACATGCTGTCTGACTTGCAACCATGTACTCCACCTCTGTCAAACTAAGTGCAATTGATCTTTGTTTCCTGTTGTACCAAGAAACTGTCATTGACCCAATACTGAAGATCCCTCCTCATGTTCTCTTCCTATCATATGGACTCGCTACCCAATCTGCATTGGTGAAGCCTTGAAGCTTCACTCCCTCTATCTGTCTGTACCATAATCCACACTGAGAAGTGCCCCTGAGGTATCTCAACACATTCTTTGTTGCCTTCCAATATAGCTTGGTGCACCTAAACATCGCTTGACTAAGCTGGTTAATTTCATAGCACATATTCAGCTATGTGTTCACCAAGTACACGAGTGAACCCACAAGCTGCATACAAAAAATATCTTCCACTATGTTCCTTGAAGTGGCATCCTCCTTCCTCTAGTTACCTGGTAGAGGAGTCTCCATGGGTTTGTTTCTCTCCATACAAAATCTCCTAAGTATCCCATTGACCTACTTACCTTGAGACACAAACAAATACCAATCTCCCAGCCATACCTCCATGCCAATAAAGTAATGCATGAGCCCAATGTTATTCATCTCAAACTTTGTTGCAAGGTCCTCTTTGCATGTCTTAATCAGCTGATCATCACCTGTCAGTATAAGATCATCAACATAAAGTACAATTATCAACAATTTACCTTCCACCAGTATGTGGTATAGGTTCACATTTGCTTCACTCTTCATGAAGCCCAACCAGGTGAAGTAGCTAGCTATCCTGGTGTACCAAGCACGGGGTGCTTGCTTCAGCCCATTCAACACTCCCTTGAGCCGACACACATGTGACTCATAGTAAAAGGTATCAAAAAATTCAAGTTGATATATGCACACATCTTCCTCAATAATTACATTAAGGAAGGTTTTCTTCACATCCATCTGATGTATCTTCCAACCCATTTGTGCTGATAATGCCAATATAGATATAATTGATGAGTACCTTGCAACAGGAGAAAAGGCCTCATTATAGTCAATCCCCTCTACCTATGAAAAGCCACGGGCCACAAATCTAGCCTGATGCTTCTCCACACTACCATTTACAACTTTCTTTACCTTGTAAAGCTAACGAGAGCTGACCATTTACTTTTCCTCCAGTCTCATGACTACATCCCAAACACTATTATGAACTATGGAGTCATACTCCTCCACCATGGCATCAACCCAAACCCACTGCTACACTGCTTCCTTAAAGGAAGATGGATTTGTGATAAAATATTCACCCATAACAACCATGTATCCACTGTACCTAATAGGAAACCTCCTTTTCCTGCGCTGGGAAGTGGGTGCTCCCACATTATGTCATGCATCATCCAAAAATTTGTCAGCGTATTTAATTCACTTTCTTCCCTCTCCGGATGACTCTGCCTGAGTGGATGTCTCCACTCCCGGATCCTCTGCATGTGGCTGCTCCACATCAATCTAAGGCTCCCCATCTTAGGAGCTAAAATCTCCTCATTCACATGTAGCTCAACCTCCCTCTCAAGTGAAACTTGCATGGACTTCTCCTCATCGAATCTGACATCCTTGCGAATGACTGTCATCCTGTTGGTTGACAAGTATACCCGATAGTTGTGAGGTGTATCAGTGTACCCCAAAAATATGCCCAACTTTATTGTCGGCTCAAGATTCTTCCATGCATCTTTGGTCACATGGAAATTTACCGCTGACTCAAAAATCCTGAAGTGACCAACATATAACATCTTATTGGAATAAGCCTCCTCTAGTGTCTTCATCTCAAGTATCTAATGTGGGATATGGTTCTAAACATAAATTATTGTGTTTTATGCCTCATCCCATAAGTGTATTGGTAGGCCTTGATCATAAAACATCACCCTTGCTACCCCTATTATTCTTATGTTCTTCCTCTCGTCCACTCCATTCTACTCAGGGTTATGGGATGCCACCAACTCCCATTTAATCACTTCCACTGCATAAAATTTATTAAAATCCTTTGATACATACTCACCATTGTTATCACTATGTAAAGATTTAACCTTGTTTCCTGACTCTTTCTCCACCAATTCTTTAAACTCAGAAAACTTTGTGAGAGTTTGATCCTTTTTCCGCATGAAAAATATCCAACATTTACGAGAATCGTCATCAACAAATATAACATAATACCTATGTTTTGTCGTGGATGCTGGTGAGAATGGTCCACACACATCTGAATGGACTCACTCTAGAATATCCTCTGCTCGATTACCTCTATTTTGAAAGGAAGACTTGGCGTATTTTCCCAAAGTACATATCGTACATGTATTAACTTTCTCAAGTGTACTTTTTGGAAGACTGGTAGAGATCTATTGTAATATCTGCAAAGCCCCATGATACAAGTGGCCTAATCACCTGTACCACAACTCACCAACATCTCAGCTCTGCACCCTTTCTGATTTTTTGCTCAAAGAAGCACACTCCTCTACCTCAAGCTTATAGATATTCTTCACCTGAATCCATATCTTCTTTACTTGACACATGGCTATGTGTCGAAGAAACCTCTATCCTCAAGCATGGAAACAAATACCAAGTTTTTCTTCATCCTGGGCACATACATAACATTCTTCAAGGTGGAGCCACATGCCCCCTCTAAAAAGTAATCGTGCCCAATCTAGTAACACTATAGTTCTTTTCGTCACCCATATCAATATGCATTTGGAGATATTTCTCCTCCAGGTCATTGAATAAATGTCGCTAGTGATGTGGGATGAAGCTCCAATGTCTAAGTACCATACAATTCCCATCATTGATGACACCATGCATGCAATGAGGGAAAATTCCAATTTGAATTGAGAGGCCAAAGCCTCACCTGCCGCTCCTCCTAAGGAATTCTTCTTGGCTTCTTGAGTGGAGAATTTGTATAAAAATGGCCCAACTCATGACAATGAAAGCACTTAACGTTCTTCATGTATTTCTTCTTACCTCCATGATAAGAATTTGATTTGGAATGGGAATCTTTCCTTTTCCCCTTCTTCGCCTTAATCGCTAAGGCACAATTCTCTTCATCATCATTCTTTGATGAAGAGCCATCCTTGGTGTTACTCTTGATCTCCTCCTGCATCAAATAAGACCATAGTCATTCACAACACGAGAGCATTGCTTGAACATTGACATAGTCCTGATAACTATGCCAACTCTTTGGGAGACCTAGAAGAGCAAGAATCACCATATCATCCTCGACAACCGTGATTCCAACACTTCCAAGTTCATCATGACATTAAGTGAACTTGGTCATGTATTTTGGAATACTATCGCCTTTCTCCATTTTTATTTTTTGAAGTTTGTCCTTTAGTGCCAATTTCCTTTGGTTTTTGTTGTTTTGATACAAGTCCATTGATTCTTTCCACACACCATACAGAATTTCCTTTCCATGGAGACTCGAGACAATGTGGTCTCAAACTCCCTCAAGTATTATCGCCTCACCTTAGGCACACACTTCTTCCATTCGGCCAAATTATGTGCATTCGATGTTGTTCGCATAGCGATTTCCTGATCAACGAATTCCTTTAAGCCATTATACTCTAGTAGATCCTCCATTCTGTCCCTCTAAGCTATAAAATTTGAGTTTCTTTCCAAGGCATACTTGAGCCACAAACCATAGAATGCCATCAGTTGATCCTGAAGTATGTTTTGCAAATTCAAATTTGACCTGTAACCCAAAACTCAAAACTTCGAAATCTCCTCTAGTATACTGCTCTTAGCTCTGATACCATGTAGAAAATCTTGTAGATTCACAAGCTCATGCAATGTAATAAATCACAGGATAAGAATCTACTTCTAGCTTCAACCAGTGGAAGTTAATAGATCGATGAAAACAATATGAACAAGAAGAAGATAAATCAATGGCACATAACATAAGATGTATCTTGGGAAACCCACTGCTCAAAACCCCGCTATCTGTATTTCATATATTAGAAATATGAGTTAAGATACAAATCTTGTTCTCACTAGAACAATTCTGCACAAGTATGCTCAACTCTCTCACCTCAAAAGCTAGCTCTTGGTCAACACTTAGCCAATTCGGCAGCTCTCCAAGCCCCTAATCTATTGCATAATTCCTAGGATGAATAGCCTATATTTAAAGGGAATTCATGCTTCCAAAACTGTGCAATCCAAACATAGGATCAATCTTTGATGCCTGCATGCTATTTACACTCCAGTAAATAACACCACTGATAGTACATTGTCCCTACACTCTAGTCTCAACTGGGTCTTTCTCTGAACTGACATGCATGATTTTATGAAGAGGGAATATTCAGTTAACTAGAGTGACACTGGTGGATGCACTAGTGTACTACTGATCGTTAACTCTCTATTAGTTCCATAAACTGTTTGAAACTAATTTAACTGAACTTAACTCAGTATACTGAGTGATCTAATTTCCAACTCAATTTAAACTCATATTAGACCCATAAAAATTAGGGATAACATATACATGACTATAGAAATACTTCCAACTCAAAATTCCTAAGATAATTAAGTTAATTAAAATTAATTAACTATTTACAAGTTTCTATTAGAATAGAATTCAATTTTAATTCTCAATTTAATTGAAGGAAAAATTAAACTAGAATTTATTGCTGCCATTTATCAACATATGGTAACTGTGGTTGATAGCAATCTTAAGGATGTGTGAATAGTTGTAGGGTAATATGTATTTTTATTTCATTAATGCACTAATCATTGAGTGTATGCGGAAACACAAAGAAAGATGTAGTGACATTAAAATGAATAATGTATCATGTCGTGGTGCAGTAGGATATAGACCAAGTCCATAAAGAATGAGAAAGAAGGACATTCGTCCCGAGAAAAAGAACCTTTAGGAATTTGGAGGTTGAGATCAAGGACTTGAGAGCTAAGCTTAGGGATGTGAAATTTGAGTTTAAAAGCTACAAGAAAGAGAATCAAAGGCTTGTCAAGAGCCAAAAGTATCAAGCAAAGTTGAATTTTGTACCTCTTGGGCATGGCCCAACTTGGTCCAAGTTTTGGGTAGAAGACCCCAAAAAAGAAGGAGTGGACCGAACAGAGTTGGTGAATATATCTTCATCGTGAGGACTTTTAGGACATTGGAGATGGGATAAGGCCCTCTTTTTGTAATGGGTATTGGGTAGTAGTCCTTGTTTTGTGGATCCATGGTATGTGGACCATGTTTCTTGTAAAGATGAAATGTATTTAAGGAGATGTAATACTTTGTAATCGAATCATAGGGATATAATCTTAGCATAAGTGAATAAAATGTTTTTTAACATCTGTAGTATGTAGTTTTGGGGAAGGCTCCATAGCTGAGTGCGTGGAGGGCTGGAAGAGTCTACAGCTAAATGGGAAGACCACCTGCAATTGGGTGCATATGTTGAAGACATATATGTACTGAATATTTATATTAATAAAGAAGAAGTTTTGGTGAAGAATTGTATATGTTTCTATGTTTAGTCTTTGTTGTTAGTATCATTATGTATGCTTTTCACTAAATTATGCAAATAACTGTAAGATATACTATTATTTGTTAGAGTTTATGGGTTTAATGTAATTCTGTTAAATTAATCATCTACACAAAATTCTTATGCATGTGAAGTTACAAGATATTTTTAGAATAGAAGTAAATACACAACGTCATGACATGGATATCCCTTCTATTACAAAATCCTAGTTTTGTAGCCTCCCATAACTACTTTGGGTGAGACTACGATATGCTTGTAGGTCGTTTCTGAAAGTGATAGTAGTTGAGGGTATTGTTAGTGCACAATACACTTCGAACCTAGGTCAAGCCCCCTCAAAACAACAAATTGTTTCATTGTCGAGACTAAGATCTACTTAAAGGGATATGATTTGGTGTCCATCGAAGAAAGAACTTTAGGAGTCGCTCGAATTGAAAGAAAGAGAATTTGCAAAAAAGGAGAACAAAAACCCACAATTATCAACTAAATCTTAGTTGTAGAGATATATCTTCTAAGATCAATATGATTTTTTCTTTGGTTCATTCGAAATGGAATCGCTTGAGTGGATATCTAAGTTAGCTAAGCATAAGACTTGTTTCAAAGGCGATGAAACTAAGGAGTGGAACCCTTATTTGATACAACATGTCAAAGTAATTGATAATAGTATCTCAAGGGTTGTTGATTTTTGGATCTATAGCATTTTGGGACAATTTATGACTGAGTTCACGATCGAAAATATCATGTTCTATAGTGAAGTTGAACAAAGATTTTTCGAAGGGCCATGAGGTGAGTTCTTAAATTCTTTAAATTTGTTGATTAAGATGTTATTCTGTGAAAAGGGATTTTGTGGATGCAGTTAGATTCATGTTTGGTAAAAGAAGAAACAAGTTGGAACCAGGAGCTACATGAAGTGCAAGTGATATAGAATAGAACCAAAGAACTATATTGAGACTGACTATAGCCCTTAGTTAGGATCTGAGAGCAAAGAAGAAAGAAGTAACCCTACAACCCTGCGCTATTCCCCAACCCATCATGAAGGCACGTTGAAGTCAGGATTTGAGAAGAATCATGAAGTCTTTGGGAGCTAATGGTATGGAAATGTGCTACCTATACGCCACTATTGCCAGGCGAGGTGCTGACCTATTGGGAATGGCCCAAATTGGTCCACGTCTTGGGTAAATGACCCCAAAAAACAAGGAGCAGACCACGAAAACTTTTAGGGCTTTATGGATGGGGTAAAGCCCTTATTTTGTAATGCGTATCAAGTATTAGTCCTTATTTTGTGGATCCATGTTATGTGGACCCTGGTTTTTGTAAAGATGAAATGTATTATAGGAAATGCAATACTTTTTAATTGAATCATATGGATATAATGTCATTATAAGTGAATAAAATCTCTTTATTCGCATTTTAGTTTGTAATTTTGGGGAAGGCTCTGCAATGGAGTGCACGGAGGCCTGTAAGAGTCTGTAGCTGAGTGCGCAGACCACCTGTAACTAGGTGCATATTTCAAAGACATATATGTACTGAAGTTTTATATTAATAAAGACGTTTTTGTGAAGAATTGTATATCTTTTTGTGTTCAGTCTTTGTTGTTAGTGTCATTATCTATGATTTTCATTGAATTATGAAAACAACTATAAGATATATTGTTATTTGTTAGAGTTTATTGGTTTAATGTTATTCTATTAAATTAATCATTACGTGAAGTTATTATACACAGGAAGTTATAAGATAATTATATAATAGAATTAAATACATGACACCACGAGATGGATATCTCTTTAGTTACAGAAGCCTAGTTCTGTAATATCCTATAACTACTTCGGGTGAGATTATGATCTGCTTGTAGTTCATCATTGAAAGGGCCAATAATTGAGGGTTTTGTTGGTGTGCAACACACTTTGAACCTGGGTCAAGCCCTCTCAAACCAACAAATGGTTATGTTGCCAAGACAAGGATCTTTTTAAAGGGATATGATTTGGTGTCCATCGAGGAAAGAACTATAGGATTGGTTCAAATAGAAAGAAAGAGAATTTGTAGAAAAAGAGAAAAGAAACATACGTTTATCAGCTAAAGGTTGGTTGCAGAGATATACTTCGAAGATCAATACGATATTTTCTTTGGTTCGTTCCACATTGAATTTCTTGAATGGATATCTAAGTTAGTTGGGCATAAGACATGTTTCAAAAGGCAACAAATCTAAGGATAGGAACCCTGATTTGATACAATGGTTCAAAACAATCGATAGCAGTATATTAAGGGTTGTTGATTTCTGGATCGATAACATTTTGGGAGGATTTATAACTGAAATCGTGATCAACGAGATCATGTCCTATAATGAAGCGAAATGAATATTATTCGAAGGACCATGAGGTAAGTTCTTAAATTCTCTAAAGCTCTGGACTAATATGTTATTGTGTCAAAAGAGGATTCTGTGGATGCAATCATATAATGTTTTGGCAAAGAAGAAATAAGTTGGAACCAGGAGCTACGTGAAGTCGAAATTGATATAGAACTGAGCTAAAGAACTATTTTGAGACTGACTATAGCCCTCTGTCAAGATCTGAGAGCAAAGAAGAAAGAAGTAACCCTACAACCCCATGATATTCCCCATCCCATCCTCAAGGTGCATCGAAGTTAGGAGTTGAGAATAATTAGGGCATCTTTGGGATTCCCATCCATCCACCGCCCTCACATCCAACCCCCCTCCCCATACTTCCCCTACTCCTCCACCTCCACCTCCACCTAGCCCCCTGAGAAGAAGGATGGTTGATGACATTAAGCTACCCATCTTTAAAGGACTGGGACCAGAGGACCCTAACAAGTTTTGGTTCGTAGTTGATGTAGTATGGACAACGAGACCTATTAATAATGATGATATAGAGAAGGCATAGCTAATAACATCACTGAGGGAGAGAGCACTAACATGGTATATAAAATAATCTGTGAGTAAGCCAAATTATATGTTTGATGAAATTAAGAATGCCTTGGTAGAAAAGTTCAAGAAGCCAAAATGAGGGTCGTAGTGTATCACATAGCTAAAATAAATTAAACAGGTAGCGACTGAATTTGTGTGGGAGTTGGATCAATGATTCAATCTGTTGATGGGTCAAGTGATCTTTGTGATACCCTAACAATATCATAAATAATGGTTCATATTTGCACTACCACCACATATTATGTTACCATTGATGCAATAGAAGATTATGATGCAAGTTGAAGCATTGGAAATTGTGATGAAGCTGGAAGCTTCACTGGTTGGAGATACTCATGGAGGAGTACATCAGATATAGAATCAATTAGCTACATTGACCATGGAATTGTAGGGTCTAAAGAAGGGTAAAGAAGTCAGACTAGAAGGATCAAAAGTGTGGTGTACGAAATGCAAAGAAGAAGGTCATTATAAGGATCAATGCCCCGTTGTTAGATATTATATTGCAAGTGGAGCTCCTAATCCAGTAAATCTAGGTCTGTGGTGCACGATTTGCAGGACACGAGGTTAGCATCACTCTGAATATTTCTACCTATTACAAAAATATATACAAACCCCGAAGTAGCTATTTTGTAACTTTTGTAGATCAATAGGCCATGATGAGAAACATTTTCGAAGTTATGACTTAATGATAGAGCACACTATTGATAGTTATAGACTGCAAGCAGAAGGACACATACATGAAGATCTAGGCCAACACACTGGTTGTGGAGGATTTCAAGGATGAGGATGAGGATGAGAATGAGGAGCTGGTCGAGGACGTGGCTAGAATATTTTTTTATAACTATGGATATGCAGGACACTTCGTGAGACATTGTTAGAAACCCATGACAATCTGCAATTACTATAAGTCTTTTGATCATGTGATAGAAGAATGTCCCATCCTTATTACAAATATTCAGGAGAAAAAGAAACCAGCAACCTGCAGTAAATGTTCAAATGATGATAGTTGAGACAAGAGAATATCAACCGCGCATCGACATTCTAACAAGAAGTGGAACCACGACCGGGAATGATAAGGCCAATGGGAAAAAGGAAGTTCAAGCTACGTGGATGAGGAAAATTACTAAAATTTGTCTTAAATTTGATATCTTGAAGGAGAAAAAACATTCATGGAGGTGAGGCGAAGCTTTATGGATGATGGGGCCTCGAACTCTACTGTATAGCTAACTGAGAACGATAACCACAAGATAGTATTCGTTACGACACAAGAGGTGGATCTGAATATCTTGAAGTCTTTTCTACAGAATTGCATGAAGATATTGAAGAATCATAAGGATGTGGAGGGATTACATGAACTAATAGACTCATGTTCTTCTAAGGAGGTACCATAGAGTGAGATGCGCACAGTGAATAATCTGCATAAACACAACACGAGAACATGGAAATAAATGAGGCTTATAATGCAGATTGGAGAGTATGACATGGATCTGGATATCTTGGATCTGTGATCTAATGCCAATATCTTTCCAAGAGAGACTTGGGAATCAATGAGGAAGCCCAAGCTTCAATGGTTTACTATTCAGCTGAAGATGGAAAATCAACAAAAAATATTACCCCTAGGAAGGTT
The DNA here is from genome assembly GCA_031772625.1 of Pinus tabuliformis. Classification (NCBI taxonomy): domain Eukaryota; kingdom Viridiplantae; phylum Streptophyta; class Pinopsida; order Pinales; family Pinaceae; genus Pinus; species Pinus tabuliformis. Next base: position 475,556,631 of record CM062806.1, on the reverse strand, counting down.
GTCTAAGGTCATAGTGGGTATCGACAAAGTGCACACTACTACTGAATTCGAAGTGATTGAGATAGTAGATGATAGTAATCCTTACCTCGTGTTGCCTAGATTTGATTGGGCACTTTCTAACATGGCTATAATTAATATGAAGAAATGGAAAATGATATTTGAAAGTAATAATATGAGGGTTATTGTTCCATTGGATCCATAAGGAGTGAGGTATACAAAGCATATCAAAGAAGAATATAGCATGGATCATGTTGATAATATCTATTAGATCAGAGCGAAGGAAGAGTAGTGGATCAATCCCACTATAGATGGAAAGCTGACTTGGGAGTAAGATAGTTCCCACACCTCAGACTTAGAAGAGGAATTGGAGAACTAGCAGAAAAAATTGCGTGATGTGTCTATAAGGTGATGTGCAAGGATCACTAAAGTAGTGTGTTGCATGACATCTGAGGTACATGATTTACCTTTATATGATGGTTTGGGTGATTTAAATACTTTCTTTAGAGATTATGAAAGACGGGTACTAGAATGTCAGAGATTGTTAGCTCTGGATCAAGCACTGAGGGCTACTCCTGCTAGAAGGTGGGGTACTCATAAGAAGAATGTAGGAGATTGGAAACAATGTAGGAGGTTGATGTGGGTAAGATTTGGACAACTAGAAATAGATCTCACACACAATTATGATGGCAAGAATGATCCTAGAGACCACATATAGCTTTGTATGGCAGCTTGGGGAGAAATTCCACGAGAAGGATGGGTGCATGGCTTCATCCATACCTTGCAGAAAATCCCTCAGAATTGGTATCTAGAAACCGAGGTTCAACATGGCACTGCTAGCTGAGCAGAGATTATGGATGGATTTATGATGACATTCATATTTGAGCACGACTTTCCACATATAAATGCAACTCTAAATATAGTTAAGAAGAATATTTTTGAATATGAAGTCCTAGTTATCTGGAAACCTGATTGGGTTGTGTAGATATGAAATGTGATAGAATTCTATAATCTCACTGCATAAGAGGAAAAATATCCTCACAACATTGACATCAAAGAGTCAAAGAAATATCCTAAAGTAAATTGACCTGAGATAGAGATGTATAACATAACGAATCCATTGAAGACAAGGCAGGTGAATATAGGGTTATAGGTTGAACCAAAATATGCAACAATAGGATATTATTGGGACGAAGACACTCTCAGCAGATAAAAAATTTGTTGCATGAATACCAGGAATTACTTCCCACTAAATTTTCAGACATGAAAGGCATCATAGCGGATTTGGAAGTTATGAGGATCCATCTAAATCTTGATACAAGGCCTGTTAAGCAGAGGCCTTATAGATTGAATCCAAAGTATAAGGAAAATGTAAAAGAATAATTGGACAAGATGTTAGCATCGAGGATAATTGGACATGTTTAAGAGAAATTCTTCGGCGTAAATCACCAGATAAATCATTTGCCGATGCGTTTCAAACCAACTAGTGTGGTTCATCGTCAGGACAAGTTGAAGAGACAGATCCAGCTTAGCATGTTAAATAGTTTGAGTAGAGCCTCCAACGGCTATCACGACTAACGGCTACTTTTGACTTTAGGACCAGAGTCAAAATTATTACATTTCATGGAAAATTAGTTATATTAGGTTACCAATAAAAACATATAAAATAATTTAAATGGTGTTTAAGGTTAGTTAAAAAGGGTATTGTTTGTTAATTAAAAATTATCAGTTAGCTAGTATTAAAAGGGAATAAGTTATATACAGGACCTATTCTTATAATAAGTGTATAATTATATGTATAAAAATAAAATAACATATAAAAGTTAGTTAGAGTTAATAAAAACAATGGAACGAAAATTAAGTTAACCTGAAAGAAATAAATAAATAAATAAATAAAAATTAAAAAAAAAAAGAAAAGAAAAATAAATAAATAAACAAACAAATAAATGAAAATAATAATAATAATAATAATAAATAAAGAAATAAATAAATAATAATAATAATAATAATAATAATAATCATAATAATCATAATTAAAAAATTAAAAAATTAAAAAATTAAAAAAATATAAAAAATTAAAAATAAGATATATATATATCTATATATATATATATCTATATATATATATATATATATATATATATATATATATATATATATATATATATATATAGATATAGTTTAATTAAGTATTAGAAAAAAAATAAAAAATAAAAATAAATAATATTAATAATAGAAATACTATTAACTTAAAAAAAAAATTAATAAAAAAATTAATAAATTTTACCAAGTCAAAAGGAGAAACCCTAGGACGAAGGAAAAGACAAGGTTCCAAGGAAAAAGATCTACGAAACATCGAAAACTATAAAAGACAAGACTAGGAAGAAAGGGAAGGGATCCAACAGCTACTGATCTTCCAGCCTTCATCTCTATTGAGATTGCTCGGCCTTCTTTCAATTTCAATAGCTTCCCTGAATTAACGGTGATGGAACTGCAAAACTTTGGCAATAACATGTCGAACCTGTCGAAGATTCTAAATGGGTAAGTCCCATGGTAGTTCAGGAGAAGAAGTTGAAAGGGGAAGTTAGAATCTATGTGGACTTGAGGAAGTTGAATTATGCATGACTACATGACCCTTTTCCTACACCATTTAGAGACAAATAATTGGAAAATGTAGGCAGACAAGAGGCTTACTCTTTTATAGATGGCTTCTCCAGGTATCATCAGATCAGAATCACACCAGAAGACAAACATAAGAAAATGTTTCCCCCAAAATGGAGTCCTATGAGTATACAGTGATGCATTTTGGGTTGAAGAATGAACCTGCGATTTTTTCTAGAGTTGTAATTGCAACTTTCAAGGAGTACATAGACAAATTTCTAGAAGTTTACTTCGATGATTGGAAAATATTTGGGCTATTGAAGAAGCATGTAGTGAGATTAAGATTGATTTTGGATACATGTCAGCAGTATCAAATATTGTTGAACCTCAATGAGTGCACCTTTTGCGTGCCATTTGGAATATTGTTGGGACATGTGGTTTGTAAATAGGGATTCATGGTGGATCTAGCAAATATCATAGTCATTGTGAACCTGCCAACATTACTGAAGGAAAAAACCTCTAGGTGCAAATAGATGATCTTTAGAGGAAAAAATACATCTTGTAGGAGAGGACTCAATTGTGGTAGGAGGAAGCCCTGCCACTTTCGTAGGAAGTGGACGATAGCGTGAAGGAATTGAAGAGAAGATACTGAAAAAAACTGAAGCCCTACTACAGAAGCTTTGATAAAGGAGGTGCAGTAGGATGAAAAATTAATGGTAGAAACACTCTAGCTGTAAAACATAGTGTACAATGGGATCACACCAAATATCAAGGGCACCGAAGCTAAGTGATTTTTGGGTGCCAGTTGGGCATGACCCAACTTTGTCCAAGTTTTGGGTAAAATACCTTACAAAAGAAGGAGAAGATTGCATAGATTTGGCAAAGATATATTCATCGTGCAACCTTTTAGGGCTTTGGTGATGGGATAAAGGCCTTATTTTGTAACAAGTATCGAGTATTAACCCTTGTTTTATGGATCCATGGTATGTGGACCATGGATTTTGTAAATATGAAATGTATTTAAGGAGATGTAATACTTTGTAACCGAATAATAGGGATATAATGTCATCGTAAGTGAGTAAAATCTATGTATTTACATCTGTAGTCTGTAGCTTTAGGGAAGGATCCATAGTTGAGTGCACAGAGGCCTAGAAGAATCTACAGCTGAGTGCGTAGACCACTTGTATATGGGTGCGCATGTCAAAGACGTATATGTACTAAAGATTTATATTAATAAAGAGTAAGTTTTGGCGAAGAATTTTATATCTTTCTGTGTTCAGTCTTTATTGTTAGTGTCATTATGTGATTTTCACTAAATTATGTAAAGAACAGTAAGATATATTGTTATTTGTTATATTTTATGGGTTTAATGTGATTCTATTAAATTAATCATCCGCGTGAAGTTGTTATGCACGTAAAGTGATAATATCATTATAGAATAGAGGAAAATACATGGTGCCATGGTGCAAATATCGCTTCATTTGCAGAAGCCTGGTTCTTCAACCTCCATAACTGCTTCATGTGATACTGCGATTTTCTTGCAGGTCATTGACAAACGGGCCAATAGTTGAGGATTTTTTGGTGCACAACACACTCTGAACTTGGGTCAAGCCTCCATCAAACTAACAGTACTATGGAAGAACTTGTCCTTCCTTCAATGTTTGTTGTAACGCACTCCAGGTCCTTAGATTTGGACAAAATACGTGATGGAAAGTCTAAGAAAAGGCCCCATGAGACTAAGAAGGAAAGGAATCCCATCTCATGTTGGATATGTGGGGAGGAACACTCGAGAGGGGACAATCACCATAGGAAGGAAAAGGAGGAGGGGGCATCCCTTCAAGCTCCATAATATATGGATACATATATTGAAAAGGAATCTCCCTACAAGTTACTTGAAGGGAATTTAGGCTAATATATTATATATATGAAGGATGCGTTGATCTTTGAGACTTATGGGAATTGAGACAATTTTTGGGGACTTATTTATTTTAATGCTTATGTGTGTAGATTTAATTTATTGACATCATGAATTGATGTCATTTTGTTTATATATTTATGCATGGTCATGTTGTTCCGTTGAAAATTTTATAATTTCTATTGTGATTTCTCATTTTTTATTGATTGTCCTCATTTTCCTTTCCAAAATTTTCCTTTTGATTGTCATGATTTCGGTATAGGGAAAAACTCGTTAGGCATGGCAGGAAACCCATGAGGCTTTAGTAAGAGAGTTTAGGATTACCAATAAAAAATACGACCTAAAAGAAGTCTCGTGAATGATTAAATATAATGAAAAAATATGATAAAGGGTGGGCTTAGGTTATGTGCTGGTAAACACCATCATTGTTGTAGGATGGAGCATCGCTCCTACATATGACAACCAAGTGGACTAGTTTAGTCCATGAAATAATGAACGATGATATGGTAGTCATGGAAATACCACAAAGGAGGTTCCCTTGACCTTAACTCAATTTACATATGTAAATATGTAATGTGTTCATGATCATGCCAATGTTTATATACTTATATGAATGCCATTGTGACTGATAGGTTTTGTAAAGAGTCATTCCTGTGGAATAATGATGGCTTAAAAATTCAGTTGATGACTATGTGAATGGCTTGATGGGATAACATATTGAATTTATCCAATGATATTCTTGGATGAATGATGAATCCATTGTGAAGGAGTGAATTCCTACTAATCATAATTTTAATACCATGTGAACATGACTCTTATATTGCATATTTGTTTACATTATGAATAGGGAATTTTGAAGGATATATCAGTGGATAAAGAGAAGTATGATCTATGACATGCTAGGAAAAGAATGGGAAATTGAAAGAAGCATAGACCTGGGATATGGGCTATGGGTGCACGTGGAAAAAACATGGAAAACAAAATACAATATTCAGGTGAAGGAATAGAGTCCTATAGATTTCCAGTTTGGGTTGAGGTCCTATATCCTTTAGATTCTTGATTTCTATGGGTGGAGATGGTATAGTTTATGGATTTTCGATGACACGAGATTGTGGGATTACAGTTTGTTACAATGTTTCATACATGTTTGATTGTGACATGTGTACATGTCATGTTGTATATGTGTATATGTTATATTGTTCCATATCTATGTTGTGTTTTTCTCTATGTATATCTATATTTATTGTTTAATTTGTTTTAGACATGCAAGTATGGGTCTATCTGGCATCCCTTGAGGGTGGAGGTATAAACATATGGATTCCCTTGTTCATTTGAGGGAAGAGGCATGAGCCTCTTGATTCCCATAAATGTGGAGGTATAAACCTCTCGATTCCCTTGTTGATTTGAGGGTGGAGGCATGAGCCTCTGGATTCCCTTGAGGGTGGAGGTATTGCTAGTGCTGGTATCTTCATTCCTCCATCAGCGATCAAAATTCTCTTTTTGCATGCATTTTAGGTGTCTCATCCGATCAACTGCATTCCATTAGGTCATGGATCATCTGATGGTAGTGGTTGTTTATCAATTTCCCTCATGCTTTTCATCTGCTGGCCTATTTGCACATGTATAGATCATTTGCAGTAATTTTTATTTCATTTCAGTTGAAAAAGTCATTTTAGGGTTTTCAAGTCTCATTAGGTCTAGGGTTTACCACCATGATCTTCAAAAGCTCAATAACAGGCCAACAGTCACATGAGGATGCTTAATAAGTTCATAAAATCACAAATGTTACTCATGATTTGCTCCATAAGGGATTTTTACCTCAAAGTCATATGTAATAAAGCATATTCTGCAGCCCTGGGTCACCTTGCCAAGCTCCCACACTCCAGCTCCTACAAAAGAGACAAGAAAATCCAAGCATTAGTCCATCAAATGACAAAAAGAGAGCCAAACTACAAAACAAAGTTTCTAAAGAATAAAGTGAAAAGGAAAACTTTAGAAAGTGGGTTTTCTAAATGAAAAATTAAAGCCAAAAGGTATATAAAGTGCTCCTTGTGTTCTAAGACTTCATTTGTGCTAAAGTGAGAGAGAACATCAATAAAATCATGTTTTGAGGTGAAAGGAGAGAAATTGTAGCAAATTTCAAATTTTCCCTTGGCGCGGCGCACCTGGGCATTGGCGTGGCACACTTGCCCGTCGCAGTGTATCGGGCGTAGGATTTACGCAGAGCATTGAACATGCACGGTGCACCAGCTAGGTGTTATGCTCCTATATCAATAGGTATCATATTTCATGATTGGCTTGATTAGCTCTGCAATACGTGCATACCTTTTCCTGTTGCAAATGCTTTCCATATTCTCAAAAGACCAAAAAAAAAAAATTAACAAATGTAAAGAGGGTATACGCTAAAAGAAAAATCAAAGGGTGAAAAGATAAATGGTGAAAAGAAAAAGAGAAAAGAAATGAACCCCAAATGAAAAGGACCAGGAAAGTGTGCAAGTCAAGATTCCACTACTATTTCATTTTCCGTAAATGAAGCACCATGTACAACTTGTTGAACCTTTTTATCATAGTTGATGAATGGTCAAATAGTTTAGCCAGGGGTGGGAATAATAGAGTTTTGTGGTAGTGCATATATTAATATAAAACGGGAAAGGGGAATAACTATAAGGGGTTTATACAATAATGTTAATAGTTAATATGAGAAATGATATGAAAATAAGTGCTAAGTTATAAAGTTTAACAACTTAGGCTTAAGGAAAAAAAATTTGTATGTGATTTTGACCAACCGATCAACACAGCCCCGATATGATTTATTAATATTTATTACATCGGGCCCCCGCGCCGTAACCATCTGCCACCTCCGTTGATCGCTGACCATCAGATCAACGACCCCAGATCCAACGGCCGAGATCTGTATCGCGCTCAACTCCATCACTGAGAATTAACGACTGGGAGGTTGGTGGTATTCCCGCTTGTACCCAGACACGTGTCAACCACCCACGTTGCTCGCAGCCCCCCCCCCGTCCAAAACCACTTTAACCCTTAAGCGGTCTAGGGTAAACCACTTACCGCCTTCCCATTGACCATCAACCACGTCACCATCCCATACCCTCCGCTACGGGACAACATATCTTGTCATGTTGACATCATCTACTCAATAAATTCCAAAAATACCCGCCAAGTCGATTTTCGTTAAATAACCGATAAAATGTCATTTTCGCCCTTATTTTCTGCAAACTGTGCTCCATGTAAACCACATCTAGTCGATTGTTTGAGCCCGTCACTCAGCCAAGAAACTCCAACGTCGTGTTCAACAGTCTGCCATTTGACCTGCAAATTCGCAGTTTTACCTCCGCAATCCAGGTATTTATCCATTTTACCCTACAAACCTGAAATTTCACTTTTCCACTGAAAATTCTACCTGTGAAAACCAAATTCGAGTTGATAATAGTCTGTTTAACCCGTGAAAAGACTCTGAGAATTGTTGTTCAGTCCAATTTTCCACAGAAAGAACAAAATTCTTGTTTGAGTACACAAGAACCAAACATGGAAGCCCCCATAACCCTTAATGTCGCACCCATAAATACACCTCATAAAGGCTTGAATTATTTACCCTTGGCCGATAGAGATTTCCAAATAAAAGATTTAATTGGTGACAGTAATCATCTTCAGACCTTCTGCCAAATCAGATATAGTCATCTAAGCAACTCTGACATTTTTGGGCTATGGGAATCAAACCTTCCCATGTAGTTTCTTCCCTCAGTCCATGTTTTCCCATATATCATTCACGAAAGTTGTGCCAGCTATGACCCTGTCCACAGATCAGTTATGTCACCTTCCCAAACTGTCCTTTTTTCCATAAATGCTGAATCCATCAATGAGATGATACATTTCCATTCCACTGAGCCTCTTGCTCATCTTTCCATGGGATTTTTGCTTGAAAAAGCTTCTCAATTGCCCAACTCAGAGATAACTCGCATTACCCAGATGTTCATGATACCAACGGATCAACCTAAAGGCCCTCCTCCTTATTTGCATGCCTTTTTCATTGAGACTGGAAAACTCATTCTTGACATGATATCCTTGATCTTGGGATTTAGATCCAGTGAATATGTGGATGATATCACCCTGGTTCTATTATCTATCTTTACTCCAGGACAACCCCCTGCTGTCAAGTATGACTATGCCACTTTTATAGCCAACAAAATCCATGACCAATTCCTGAATTTGGATAGAGAAGGAGTTTTCAAATACACTTCTTATATATACCATCTATTGTTATATTATTAGCCAAAAAGCTTTCCATTTCCCATCAGGAAATTAGACTCAAAAGGAAATCGGAGGTCTGTGATCTTTTGGAGCTCAATCTTCCGATGGGAAATCGGAAATTGGAGGTCTATGACTCCCCTTATACCTATAGTGAATTCATTGACTTATTTGTACACCCAGCCTCCACTTTGCTGATAGGAGATCCTCCTCCTAGGATCATTGGTGATATGAAGAAGATTTTGCAGCTTTCCAAACAACACAAGATAGGTGACTGGTACCTCTACCAGAATCACACAGAAATCAGAATATATGGATGTGAACTATGCCCATTCAAGTTGCCTAGATATGTGCCTATGAGGTTATTTGCATTAGAATATTTCAGGTAGCTCATCTATGCAGACTTAAACCAATTTTATAATGTAAAGAAGAAGGCTCAGCTAAGAATCAGAATCCAGTTAGGCCCTTATGTCATCAATTCTAGCGATGTGTGGCAAGATGCTGAAAATATCTTAGAAGACCACCTTAAATTCAAGAAGAGTTTTCAGTGGGTGCCATATGACACATGTAGTTTCATAAGTGACAGAAGAGTAAGAAATAGGCTATCATTTTATGTACATCATAGGATCCTAGAAATCGAACAGTATGCAAATCAGGAAGAATGGGAAGAAGGGACATTAATAGAGGAAATTAGTGAACAAGAAAAGATGGGAAAAGCTATGAAAGACCTTCAAAAAACCCTTGACCTGGACTCTTTTGGACAGGTATCTTTCAAGTGGCCTCAACAATCAGGAGTTGGGATATCCTCTACTGGAACTTATCAATAGCTTGCACAAAGAACCAACGCATCAGTCACAGGGACCTCAAAGGGCAAAGAGGTGGAAAAAACAGAACAACCAAGAATGACTGATCAGCCAAGGGGGTCCAAAGAGTAGGAACAAGTACAAATTCCTCCTGCCAAATCTAAAGCACCAGAAATTCTAGCACTGCAAACTCCTCTAAATGAGGAAAGAAGCAAGAATAGAGATAGAGAAGAAACCACACCTATCAGTGGACCTGTTAAACAACCAGGTGCGAAGAGGCAAAGATTGAATCCTCTGTCAGAAGAGGAACTCATTGAAGAAATGATAGACAGTCTAAGAGGTGAGAGGGTCGTCAACCAGCAGACTTCCCCAGTGGTAGATACATCAACTAGCTCAAATAGACAAGAGGTAGAAAGGCAGCACAATGTGGAGGTATTGTCCACCAGGCCACAAAGTAAACAACCCTCTGACATCAAACAAACTTTTATAGAAATTAAGGCCAAAAATGATCCTGCGAGGATTCAAATGTACAATCAATACTTGAAGATGACCCCCTCAAACCAGCAAAGGTTAATGTCTGCCTACAAGATTAAGGAAGGAAAAATGATAATGAGTTACTTTAAGCCTAAGGTGCAGCAATCCCAGTCAGCAACAGATTTCATCATAACAAACTTGGAGGTCCTAGCCAAAGACATTCATCCAATGGACCAGATTGAGCTTCACAAGCAGACTAGAGAAATGGTTTATTCTACACTAGCTGACAAAGCAATGTTGGCCCACCAGTTACAAAGTTCCTTAGACAACACAACAGCTCAGCTGCATTGGGAGAAAGCCTCTTCTCTGGCCAAGGATAACAGAATCAAAACCTTAGAAGAGATCATCATGGAACTGGGGCATGACCCCCAAGATGCTAAAGGCATAAATGCACTAATAAAAAATAAGGAAGAAGACATTGCTGCCCTGAGGAAACAGCTGAAGCTACCTCCTTCAAGGCACCCTTAGATTGCAGAAGTTATAGAGCAGAAATCAGAAGAAGACATGATGGACCTGCTCATGAAACTTAATGAAAGATTAACTGATACAGAGTAGGCACTAGAAAAAGAATTAAAAGAGAAGCAGGGAGAGTCGACCTCCCAGCCACCTGAGGTAATCCCTACAGTCACAACTGCAGTTCCCTCAACAGTTGAATCAGCATTGGCCCCAAATGTCCCAGCAGTCGCAATAGAGGTAATCACAGGTACAACATCAGCAAGAGCAGCACCAGGCAACAGTGCTAATATGAGCATATAAGAATTGATAAAGGCCATGGAAGAATTAAGGCTTCAAGTGTCAGAGCTGAAACAAGTAAAGGAAAATTTGGCAAAAGTAGAAAACAATTATGATAAATCCAAAATAAGTGTGGCAGAGAAAATAAGAGAGGTCAAAGGATTAGAAAACAAAGTGAGAACATTAGAGAAGGATCTCACTTTGGATAAACCTCTGGCAGAAATCAAAGGAATTCTTTGGACCAACATTAATCAGTCCCTTAGTAATGTTTGGCCATCTAGCCAAACTATTTATGAGCAGGTTGACTTAGTGAGTGTAGCACATGGAGAAATTCAAAAAGCAAGAGCTTTATTAGGACAAATACCTAATCAAGCCAACCAACTCATACATTTTTTGAATTACAGAAATAGAGAACAGCTGGAACAACTTGGCATCCCAGACAAGACATGCACCATTTTGGAAATCAAAAAGTTCTAACCAAGACAAACTCAATGCAAAATTTGGTAAAAAGATGCCAGGATATGCAAGTGGAAATTAATTATTTCATGGAAAGGTTTACAGTTTTGCAAAATAAAGGGCTACCAAGTCTTTTAGGTAATAATGACTGGCTCATGAAACATGCAGATTATGTACATAAGTTGAACACATATGTTGTTGATTAAGTTAATTCATCAACAAGTGCTTCAGGAGTAAAAGCTCCCCACAGGCCAAAGCCTCTATGATAATTTGGAGAGATTATTTTATATTGAACATGAGGTAAAACATCTATTTCAGCTCTAGCCTAATTTTATCAAATATACAGAAGCTAATGAAACCTTGAGGAAACTTCAGAGACATAAATTCCCAGAACAACAATGGTGGGAAGACATGTTGGGGATCTTGTAAATTCCTCTTGGGTAAGACGTACATTTTGGTATATTGTTCCGTGATGAAGATAAACAAAGATAAATGAGGCTCAAACATGACAAATTACATTTGATGAAATTCAAAGTGTATCGGACGAAGATAGAGCAGCCAGTACAACGTTGATTCATCTTTTCCCTCTTTTCGAGACTGTTTGTCTCTATCTATTATAAAAAGGGGGATTAGTCATCGTTAGATATTATCTCTATTAGATATTTTGTAAAGATATTTTGATATTTTATATAAATACCCCCCAAAACAAAGTATTAGGGGTTGGTGAGTATTCTCAGACTTTTCTGTAATATAGAATTTTGGAATAAAAAATGTTGTTGGAATCAACTGTTGTCTGGCCTACTAGATGAGGAATTGATGCTAAGGACTTGTTACACAATTCTTGGATCAACTTATGGATCAATAAGTCCATTCTAACTTGTGTTTTATAGTTTTCTATGTTTATTATATCATCCATGTTTCATGATCTCAATAATAAAGAAAAAGAATAATCCATAATTTGCTTGACTGCACTCTATTTTCAGTCTTTATTATTTTATGTGTTTTCCTCAGAATTAGAATAAACAGTGAATTCTTGATTGCTCCTATTTCCGCTAATTATTTCCTGTTGAGTATTTGCTAAGGAATTCTTAATTGCTCCTTAACAGTAATCATCCATTTTTCCTGTGTCAAATATGATGAAGGATTCTTAACTGCCCTTCACCCATTTGATTCCATTCCATCTAACTCTAGCCTTTAAATTGTTCCATGTTTGACTACCTTGCTCTATGATACCATCCTCTGTTAAGAAACCTAATCCAGGAAGCTACCTCCTTTGACTCCATCATGCCCAATGGACTGAACTATTCAGTATGTCTCACTGTTCTATTGAATCTCACCTTCCAAAACCAAAACAAAACCCTTGAACTTGATAACTAGCCTAACACCTTTCAAAACAAAGCTAAATCGTAAAGAGAGAGCCCTCTCTAGATGAAGGTTCGCTTGAATCTGTATCTAAAAGATTGGTATGTGGTTACCTCGGTCGTATTCCCTTTCTTACAACTTTGGGGAACAACCTGAGTGATAACATCATTGGCGACTCCACTGGGGACCTGAATAATTTGTTTATTGCAACTATCTATTTCAAACATGTTTCAAATTCTTAATCAGTTCCTTTTTACAAAAGTCTTTAGGAAAGTTTAAAGTTCCCATATCTAAAAATTCCTAGAAGATACTGTCAAAGTTGTATTGTTAAAACATTCCAAGAAAAAGCCAAAAATATAGCTTAGAAACTGGCTCCAAAGAAGTAGATCCATTATACTAGATCAAACCCGGATCCAAATCCCCCACCTGTCTTTAAGAATCCTAATATCATTCCCAAAATACTTAGAAGCCAGGAGAGCCAAGAACATTCTGGTAGTTCACCCCTTGACAAATATTTGGAGAACCCTATCCAATCTGAGCTTACCTCTGGGAAAAGAACAAATCTTTCTACCATTGCTATAGCTTCTTCAAGTTCTCCATCAGCACCTCAAACTATCCTTCCCACTCCTCCATCTACAGCATACATTTCCACTATTATCCCTACTCTTCCAACTGTCACATTTATCTCTGCAATTATGGCAAACCGATATGCTCCCCTGCAATTACCTACAAACCCGAGGGCTATGCCTCAAGATTATCAAAGCAAAATCACCTATTTTGATGGTACTGGAACTTAGACAGCTCAACAACATACCAAGAAAATGACATATTCTTTTGAAAACTATGAGATTGATGATGATGATGTCAGAATGAAAGTATTTGTTCAAAGTTTAACTGGAGATGTTAGGACCTCGTTTAGAGCACTCCCTGCAAACACTATCAATGAACCAGAAGCTCTTTATCAGACCTTCTGGAATAGATGGGAAAAGAAGAAAGATCCTCTCCACATTTTATCAGAATATGAAGGTTTGAAAAGAGGCCCACAAGAAACTGTTCAAGATTATTGTACCAGATTTAATAATGTGTACAACGCTATTCCTCAAAATCTCAGACCTCCTCCAGATTTGGCCCTGATAAAATTCCCTGATGCATTTGACTCTGATATGGAATACCAGCTTAGGGAAAGAGCTCCTCGTAACTTAGAAGAGATGCAGAGTATAGCTGTCAGCGTTGAGGCCAACCTGATTTCTAAACAAGCTCGAGCCAGAGCTGAAAGGAGGATATTTATCAAAAAAGAACCTTCTGCCTTTGAACAAAAATTAGATGCCATTATTAAAGGAATGGATAGACTTGGTGAAAGAGTAGAAGAAATTGAAAGAAAATCCCCTTGGGATGGTCAACCGAGCAACACTGGGAGAAATCCAAATTTCAGGAAATACCATAACCCTAATACTGGAAAGACTGGGCTGGACCAAAACATTAGGCCCCCATTCCAAGAAAATTATGCTAAAGCCTCAACTTCTGGTCAACCAACAGAGGACACTCAAATTAACTTAATGGGCCTCAATAATGAACAACAAGTGTTCTTGACCCAAGAAGACCAAGAAGCTCACTCTCTTAAACAATTCCAAACTCAACCAGGTGAATCATTTGATTTTAGGGAGGGATATGATACAACCATTTATGAAGTTCACAAGAAATACAATCTGAGAAGAAGAAGAATAGATGTCCCTGAGGCCAATAAATAGAAAAATACCAAGAAACCTACCAAAGCTAAAATAAATAACACACCTGTACAACCCCTTCTTAGAACAACTCCTAACCCAAATGATCCAATAGTTGAAGATGTATCAGACAATCAACGACCTAACAGATAGCCTTCCACTTCCACTCCTCCCAAAGGAAAGGTGGAAGAACCTCCAGAAATTGACTTGGAAGCAACTTCAGCCCATAACACCACACTTGAAAAAGAGAAAATCCCTGAAAATACAACAGAAAAAGACAATCTCACAGTCCCAAATACAAAAATTCAAACTGAAAAACCTTTCAATTTTGAGACTGAAATAGGCAAATTAAAGATAGCCATTCCACTGATAGAATTGGTTAAACATGATGTCTACAAAGATCAAATTAGCATATCACTTCAAATTTCAGAGAACAAAGATTCAATAAATCTCTTTGATGACCAACCTGAATTAATTTTTGGCCTTGAGGTAAAAGGAAAATCAGTAGATGGAGGGGTCCCTCCTTTCTATGTAAGTCTGAACATACATGATAAAATAACTCATAATGCCATGTTTGATTCTGGTGCTTCTCATAACTTAATGCATAAATCGGTAATGGAGAAGTTGGAGCTAGATATTACCAGGCCATACAAAGACTTGTTCTCTTTTTACTCCAGCTAGGTCAGATTTGTAGGACTGATCAAAGATTTATGTGTATCATTAGTAAAATATCCCGCCAATACCATTTTAATGGACATAGTGGTAGCCGATATTCCACCAAAATACAGCATGTTGTTGTCTAGATCTTGGGGTGCAAAACTCCAAGGATATTTACAATTGGACATGTTTTATGCTACGGTTTCAGTATTTGGTCAACCAAAGAGATTCTACCATGAAAATTTAATGAAATATGTGGTAAGCAGTCAGGAGAAACCCCAGATTTTTCCCATCTATTCCATACACTCTGACATGGATTCCTTCATTCTATACAATGCTAAAATTAATCCTCCAACCGATGTCAAAGTATTAGCACTAAACAAGTAGAAATCATAAATGAAAAGTCTAGTGTTCAAAATCAAAAGATTTCAGAGAACAATGATATATCAGACACTCAAGAGAAACCAGATGAAACTAAAAAGCCAGATCTTCCTAGTAAACAAATTTCTGAGATTCCTGAGACTAACTATGAACATGAAATCCTATGGTATTTAGAATTTGATGGTTCAGTTAATAAATTAGGGGCATGAGCAGGGATTTGGGTACACAATCTAGAAAATGATCATGATGAAGGGCATGCTTACAGATTAAACTTTAGATGTACCAATAATATGGCTTAGTATGAAGCATTGTTGTTAGGACTTAGATTGACCAAAACTTTAGGGGCGACCAGGGTATCATTTTTGGGAGACTCTAATTTAGTCATTCAACAGATAAAAGGAAACTTCCTCATAAATGATCCCAGATTAAGATCTTATAGAGGGGCAACAATTGAGATCCTCAATACATTTCTAGAAACACAACTGGCCAAAATTCCAAGAAAACATAATTTGCATGCTCACAGTTTGGCAACATTTGCGAGCACTTGTAAGTTACCATTTGAACCCGATCATCAGTTTATAGCTGAGATTAAACATAGGCCAACCATACCTGACAATGTATAGAGCTGGAAAATGTTTGACAATGATATTCAGATTAATAATTTCTTAACCCTAAAAGAAGAGTTTTCTAGCACTAATATAGACATGGACACTGTTAGTGAAGTTGATCAAATAGAAAAAATTAAAACAGACATTTCAGCAAAAACTGCAACTCAAATACTTCACCCAACGAAATTTACCAAGAAAAAGTTGCAAGAGCTTAAAGAAATAGACATTGATGAGATTATTGGAGGGGAATCTGAAGTCATTAATTTAAAAGACAATTATTTGCCCACGAGATTAACTCCTTTGGAAGATTTCTTTGATTCTAATGATATCCCAAAGAAACCCAAGATGCAGCCTCTAAACGCAGACATTGAGGATTGTAACATAGGAACTGAACAAAATCCTAAAATGATAAAACTATCCAAAACTTTACCCCCTGATCAAAAGCTTAAATATGTTGAACTGTTCAAATAATTCCAGGATGTTTTTGCCTAGAGCTATGAAGATATAAAATCGTATGACACCTCTGTAATTCAACATACAATACCCCTCAAGGAAAATCAAAATCCATTTAAGAAAAAACTCAGAAGGGTCAACCCTGTACTACTCCCTTTAATTGAAAAAGAAATCATAAGAATGTATGAAGCTGGGATAATTGCTCCTATTAGGTTTTCAGAATGGGTGTCTAATTTAGTGCCCACTAGGAAGAAAACAGGAGAAATCAGATTGTGTGTCGATTTAAGGAATGTAAATAAAGTTTCTCTGAAATACCACTACCCATTACCTAAGATGGATCACATTTTACAAAGGGTAGTAGGTGCTTTTAGGATTTCACTGCTGGATGGGTTTTCAGGCTTTAACCAAATGCTTTTCCATCCTGATGACTAGGAAATGACTGCTTTTACAATACCATGGGGAACTTTCAAATATGTTAAAATTCCATTTGGACTTAAGAATGTAGGGGAAACCTTCCAATGAGCAATGGACATAGCTTTTGCAAAATAAATTCACGATTTTTTGGTCATATATATAGATGACCTTACGGTGTTCTCTAAATCAAATCAGCAACATTTAGATCATTTGAGACAAGTTTTTTTTAAATGAAAAAAGTATGGTATTTCCTTAAATCCAAAAAAGTCGTTGTTCGGTCTAGAGGAAGGCAAACTGTTAGGCCATATCATTTCCAAATATGATATCATAATTGATCCTGATAGAATAAAATCCATTTTACAAATACCCCATCCCAGAAATGTCAAAGAACTCCAAGCTTTCCTAGGAAAAAGATAACTTTTTAAGGAGATTCATACCTAATTTGGCTAAATTAATCAAGTTGCTGAATAATATGTTGAGAAAATATTCCAACGTTAAATGGAAATTAGAAGATAAACAAGAATTTGAAGAAATTAAAATAGCTTTGACCAGAACACCAGTCCTTACAAACCCAAAATTTGATAGAGACTTCATAATATTTTCATTTGCATCAGAACACACTATTGCTAATGTTTTTCTACAGAAAGATGATTAAGGATGTGAAAAACCCATAGCCTTCTTTAGTAAAGCACTCAGAGATGCACCGCTAAAATACCCAATCATGGAAAAACAAGCTTACGCACTTGTGAAAGCTATTAAAGACTTCAGAGTCTACATATTATACTCCCATATAATAACCTATGTACCAAATGTTGTTGTCAAAGATATTCTGACCTAAGAGGGGATTGAAGGCAAGAGAGGTAAATGGATTGCTACCATATTGGAGTATGATATTGAAGTAAAACCTACAAAGCTTATAAAAGGACAGGGATTGGCTAAACTTATGACTGAAACTAATTACCAAGCCCTGGATATTAATGAACTAGATAATGAACAGGAGATGGCGACTCCACAAATCAGCCAGGCCTTCCTAGAATCCCCTTGGTATGCTGATATAACTCATGTATTATTAAACCTGCAGGCTCCTCTAGGGTTATCCAGAACAAAGAAAAGGTTTTTAAAAAAGAAAGCTTCAAAATTTTGTATTTTAGATGGTGCTCTTTTTTGGAAAAATCATGAAGGTATTCTATTGAACTATTCAATAAAAAATGAAGCTGACAAGGTACTCAAAGAATTTCATGCATGGGACTATGGTGGACACTTTTATTGGAAATCAACTGCTGACAAAATCCTAAGGGATGGATTTTACTAGCCAACCTTGTTTGTTGATGTCAAGAAGTTTTTCACTACTTGCCATAAATGTCAAATTTTTGAAGGCAAGACGAAACTTTTACCTCTACCCATTAGACCAATTTCCACTGAAAGACCATTTCAACAATGGGGTTTGGACTTCGTCGGGGAAATCCATCCTCCCTCTTCTGGCCAACATAAATGGATCCTCACTACCACAGATTATTTCACCAAATGGATAGAAGTCATCCCTTGTAGACAAGCCAATGATTCAGTGATCATAGGATTCCTAGAAACCAACATCTTGTCCAGATTTGGTTGTCCTGAAAAAATCATAATTGACAATGCTGTTGCATTTAAATCCAAGAAAATGATAAGTTTATGTAACAAGTACCACATCACTTTAGGCCATTCCACAGCCTATTACCCTTAAGGTAATGGTCTAGCTGAGTCCTCCAATAAGAGCCTGATTAATATTATCAAGAAAGTGTTGGAAGAAAATAAGAAAAATTGGTGTAAGAAACTTATCAATGCACTATGGGCAGACAGATTAATTACCAAGAAATCCATTGGGACTAGCCCTTATGAATTAGTCTATGGTATGGAGGCTGTATTTCCTTCATCTTGAGGGGTCCCTGTAATGAAATTACTGCAAGGAGCTCAAGTACATCCCAATGATATTCAAAGAAGGATAAATCAAACCATCCATTTGCAGAAAAGCAGAGAAGAGGTGTACCAAATATCCCATGTGTTACATGAAAAACTCAAGAAATTTTTTGATAAAAGGACCAAGGCAGAAGATTTTTACTTAGGGGACAAAGTTTTAAAATGGGATTCCAGGAGAGAAGACAAAGGAAAACATGAGAAGTTTGACTTCCTATGGAAGGGACCTTTTATTATCCAGGGCTCACAGGGAAACAATACCTACTTTTTGAAGAACCTAGATGATTCAGAAATAGGAGAAGGGCCAGTTAATGGTCAAATGCCGAAACACTTTTTGATCCAGTTTGTTGATACATAAGCAAGCTCAGTTTCAACAGCTTTTTACAGTAATAAGAATAGGAAGGAATGTGCAGAAAACTTTAAAAAACAATGAAGGAACTTTACCATTTTTGTTTTGCCTCATTTCTGTTTATCAGAGATTGCAGAAGAAGACTTGGAGGTAGAAAACATAAGAACTAAAAATCCAACCAGATTATCCAAAACAGATGTACAGTTGTTTGAATCAGCTCAAGAATAATGTATATATTTTACCCGATCCTTTGTACAACTTTCTACTTTCAGTAAAGGAAGATTTCAGAGCACAGCAAGAGTTTCTCATAAGGCCATCTGACGTATTGTTCTTGACTTTTCACCAGGAAAAACCATCCCCAAGTGGAGCCAGTGTTACACTCCTATATCAATAGGTATCATATTTCATGATTGACTTGATTAGTTCTTCAATATGTGCATATCTTTTCCTGTTGCAAAGGTTTTCCATATTCTCAAAAGATCAAAAAAAAAAAATTTAAAAAATGTAAAGAGGGTATACCCTAAAAGAAAAATCAAAGGGTGAAAAGATAAATGGTCAAAAGAAAAAGAGAAAAGAAATGAACCCCAAATGAAAAGGACCAGGAAAGTGTGCAAGTCAAAATGCCACTACTATTTCATTTTCTGTAAATGAAGCACCATGTACAGCTTGTTGAACTTTTTTATCATAGTTGA
Organism: Pinus tabuliformis; assembly: GCA_031772625.1. Lineage (NCBI taxonomy): Eukaryota > Viridiplantae > Streptophyta > Pinopsida > Pinales > Pinaceae > Pinus > Pinus tabuliformis. Next base: position 475,536,734 of record CM062806.1, on the reverse strand, counting down.
TGAATGGTCAAATAGTTTAATCTTGGCCAGTCCATGTTTGAATTTCCTGTTTTAGAGATAGAGAATAAAAATCTGTCCAAACTATTTAATCTTGGTAGATAAGTAGATAGGTAGAGAAACAAAGGAGCTCAACTGCTAAATCTAAGCCCTTGGAAGAAATAAGTGCAGATTTAGATAGGCTTATCATGTAAAGAAAAGAAAATTATTAAGGGTTTTCCAGTCTAAGTGCACCCAAAGAAAAAAAGAGAAAAAATGTTAGGTACAGTAGGCTGGGTAGGTAGTTTTGATGCTGCAGAAGCATACTTGTGATTGGCTTTGTCTCTCGAAGGCTTCATCTTATTGTTATCACAAGTACCATGGCAGTTTTATATTTTGGAGCAACTCAAGCAGAGCATCACTAATCTCCCTTCATACTATTTCCCTAAATCATTTACTAATTCCCCCAGAGATATTGAGATCTGCTTAATATCCCCAAATCATTCCATCTCATTTTGTAAAAAGCCTAAGTAAAACCCTTTTTACTTAAGAGATTGTACAAAATAACATTTTAACTTTTTTTCCTTAAGCCTAAGTTGTTGAACTTTATAACTTAGTGCTTATTTTCATATAATTTCTCATATTAACTATTAACATTATTGCATAAACCCTTTATACTTATTCCCTTTTCCCGTATTATATTAATATATGCACGACCCCAAAACTTTATTATTCCCACCCCTGGCTAAACTATATCCATATATCATTGTTTTAAATGGAATTATAGGTTTATATGAAACCTTATAATAACTATTCCCCGTGCACATGAGGGATTAATTAACCCTACATTAATTAATAACCTAACCAAAGCACCCTGCAAACGAGTCAACATAGCCCCGATATGATTTATTAATATTTATTACATTGGGCCACCATGCCTTAACCATCTGCCACCTCCGTTGACCGCCGACCCTCAGATTATTGGCCCCAGATCCAATGGCCAAGATCTATATCATGATCCACTCTGTCGCCGATAATTAATGCTTGGGAGGTTGGTGGTATTCCCGCCCATACCCAGACGTGTGTCAACCGCCCGCACTGCTCGCAGCCCCCCCATCCAAAACCACTTTAACCCTTAAGCGGTCCGAGGTAAACTACTTACCACCTTCCCGTTGACCAATCACCATGTCACCATCCCATACCCTCCACTATGTGACAACATGTCTCGTCATGCTGATGTCATCAGCTCCATAAATGCCAAAAATACCCACCAAGTCGATTTTCGTTAAATAAACAATAAAACGTCGTTTTCACCCCAATTTTATGCAAACTATGCTCCATGCAATGCACGTCCATTCGACTGTTCGTGCAGTTAGCCCGTTACTCGGCCAAGAAACGCCAGCGTCGTGCTTAGTAGTTCACCATTTGACCTTCAAATTTGCAGTTTTACCTCTGCACTCCAGGTATTTATCTGATTTACCCTCAAAACCTACAATTTCACTTTTCCACTGAAAATTCTACCTGTGAAAACCAAATTCAAGTTGAGAACAGTCTGTTTAGCCCGTGAAAAGACTCTGAGACTTGTTGTTCAGTCCAATTTTCCACAGAAAGCCCAAAATTCCTGTTTGAGTACACAAGAACCAAACATGGAAGCCCCCATAGCCCTGAATGTCACACCCATAAATGCACCTCATAAAGACTTGAATTATTTACCCTTGGCTGATAGAGATTTCCAAATAAAAGACTTAACTGGTGATAGTAATCATCTTCAGACCTTCTACCAAATCAGAGATATTCATCTAAGCAACTTTGAAATTTTTGGGCTATGGGAATCAAACCTTCCCATGTACTTTCTTCCCTCAGTTCATGTTTTCCTAGATATCATTCACCAATGCTGTGCCAGCTATGACCCTATCCACAAAGCAGTTATGTCACCTTCCCAAACTGTCCTTTTTTCCATAACTACTGAATCCATCAATGAGATTATACATTTCCATTCCACTGAGCCTCTTGCTCATCTTGCCATGGGATTTTTTCTTGAAAAATCTTATCAATTGCCCAACACAGAGATAACTCGCATTACCCAGATGTTCATGATACCAACGCACCAACCTAAAGGACCTCCTCCTTATTTGCGTGCCTTTTTCACTGAGACTAGAAAACTCATTCTTGACATGATACCCTTGATCTTTGGGTTTAGATCCAGTGAATATGTAGATGATATCACCCTTGTTCTATTATCTATCTTTACTCCAAGACAACCCCCTGTTGTCAAGTATGAATATGCCACTTTTATAGCCAACAAAATCCATGACCAGTTCCTAAATTTGGATAGAGAAGGGGTTTTCAAATACACATCTTATATATACCATCTGTTGTTATATTATCAGCTAGAAAACTTTCCATTTCCCATCAGGAAATTACACTCAAAGGAAATCGAAGGTCTGTGATCTTTTGGAGCTCAATCTTCCATGACTGTGACTTCCCTTATACCTATAGTGAATTCATTGACTTATTTGTACGCCCAGCCTCCACTCTACTGATAGGAGCTCCTCCTCCTAGGATCACTAGTGATATGAAGAAGATTTTGCAGCTTTCCAAACAATACAGGATAGGTAACTAGTACCTCTACCAGAATCACACAGAAATCAGAATATATGGATGTGAACTATGCCCATTCAAGTTGCCTAGATATGTGCCTATGAGATTATTTGCATTAGAATATTTTAGGTAGCTCATCTATGCACACTTAAGCCACTTTTGTAATGTAAAGAGGAAGGCTTTGCTAAAAATCAGAAACCAGTTAGGCCCTTATGTCATCAATTCTAGGGATGCGTGGCAAGATGCTGAAAAGATCTTAGAAGACCACTTAAATTCAAGAAGAGTTTTCAGTGGGTGCCATATGACCCATGTAGTTTCATAACTGATAGAAGGGTAAGAAACATGATATTAGTGTATGTACATCATAGGATCCTAGAAATTGAACAGTATGCAAATTAGGAAGAATGGGTAGAAGGGACATTAATAGAGGAAATTAATGAACAAGAAAAGATGGAAAAAGCTATGAAAGATCTTGAAAAAACCCTTGACCTGGACTCTTTTGGATAGGTATCTTTCAAGTGGCCTCAACAATCAGGAGTTGGGACATCCTCTACTGGAACTTCTCAGCAGCCTGCACAAAGAACCAGCGCATCAGTCACAGGGACCTCAAAGGGAAAAGAGGTGGAAACAACAAAACATCCAATAATGACTGATCAGCGAGGGGGCTCCAAAGAGCAGGAACAAGTACAAATTCCTCTTGCCCAATCTAAAGCACCAGAAATTCCAACACTGCAAACTCCTCTAAATGAGGAAAGAAGCAAGAAGAGAGACAAAGAAGAAGCCACACCTATCAGTGGACCTGCTGAACAACCATGTGCAAAGAGGAAAAGGTTGAATCCTCTCTCGGAAGAGGAAATCATTGAAGAAACGAGAGACAATCTAAGAGGTGAGAGGGTCGTCAGCTAGCAAACTTCCCCAGTGGTAGATACATCAACTAGCTCACATAGACAAGAGCTAGAAAGGAAACACAGTGTGGAGGTATCGTCTACCAAGACACAAAGCAAACAGCCCTCTGACATCAAACTGACTTTTACATAAATTAAGGCCACAAATGATCCTGTGAAAATTCAAATGTACAATCATTACTTGAAGATGGCCCCCTCAAACAAGCAAAGGTTAATGTCTACCTATGACATTAAGGAAGGAAAAATGATAATGAGTTACTTTAAGCCTAAGGTGCAACAACCCCAGTCAGCAGCAAATTTCATCAGAACAAACTTGGAGGTCCTAGCCAAAGACATTCATCCAATGGACCAGGTTGAGCTTCACAAGAAGACTAGAGAAATGGTTTATTCTACACTCGCTGACAAAGCAATGTTGGCCCACCAGTTAAAAAGCTCCTTAGATAACAAAACAACTCAACTGCATTGGGAGAAAGCCTCTTCTCTGGCCAAGGATAATATAATCAAAACCTTAGAAGAGATCATCATGGAACTGGGGCATGACCCCCAAGATGCTAAAGGCATAAAGGCACTGATAAAAAAGAAGGAAGAAGACATTGTTGCCCTGAGGAAACAGTTGAAGCTACCTCCTTGGGGAAACAGCTGAAGCTACCTCCTCCAAGGCACCCTCAGACTATAGAAGTTATAGAGCAGAAATAATAAGAAGACATGATGGACCTTCTCATGAAACTTAATGGAAGATTAGTCGATACAGAGTAGGCACTAGAAAAATCATTAAAAGAAAAGGAGGGAGAGTCTACCTCCCAGCCACCTACGGTAATTCCTACAGTCACAACTGCAGTTCCCTCAACAGTTGAATCAACATTGGCCCGAAATTTCCTAGCAGTCGCAACAGAGATAATCACAAGTACAACATCAGTAGGAACAACACCAGGAAGCAGTGGTAATATGAGCACATAAGAATTGATAAAGGCCATGGAAGAATTGAGGCTCCAAGTGTTAGAGCTTAAACAAGTAAAGGAAAAATTGGAAAAAGTAGAAAAGAGTTATGATAAATCCAAAATAAGTGTGGTAGAGAAAATAAGAGAGGTAAAAGCATTATAAAACAAGGTGAGAACATTAGAGAATGATCTCACTTCGGATAAACCTCTGGCAGAAATCAAAGGAATTCTTTAGACCAACATCAATCAATCCATTAGTAATGTTTAGCCATCTATCCAAACATAGTGAGTGTAGCACATGGAGAAATTCAAAAGTTAAGAGCTTTATTAGGACAAATGCCTGATCAAGACAACCTGCTCATACATTTTTTGAATTACAGAAATAGAGAATAGCTAGAATAGCTTGGCATCCCAGACAAGGCAGACACCATTTTGGAAATATAAAAAGTTATAACCAAGAGAACCTTAATGAAAAATTTGGAAAAAAGATGCAAGGATATGCAAGTGGAAATTAATTCTTTCATGGAAAGGTTTACAGTTTTGCAAAATAAAGGGCTACCAAGTCTTTTAGGTAATAATGACCGGCTCATGAAACATGCAGATTATGTATATAAGTTGAACACATATGTTGTTGATCAAGTTAATTCATCAACAAGTGCTTCAGGAGTAAAAGCACTCCCCACAGGCCAAAGCCTCTATGATAATTTGGAGAGCTTATTTTATATTGAACATGAGGTAAAACATCTATTTCAGCTCCAGCCTAATTTTATCAAATATACAGAAGCTAGTGAAACCTTGAGGAAACTTCAGAGACATAAATTTCCAGAACAACAATGGTGGGAAAACATGTTGGGGATCTTGTAAATTCCTCTTGGGTAAGACGTACATTTTGGTCTATTGTTCCGTGATGAAGATAAACAGAGATAAATGAGGCTCAAATGTGACAAATATCTGATCAAATTCAAAGCGTATCGGATGAAGATAGAGTAGCCAGTACAATGTCGATTCATATTTTCCCTCTTTTCGAGATTGTTTGTCTCTATCTATTGTAAAACGGGGATTAGTCATCATTAGATATCATCTCTATCAGATATTTTGTAAAGATATTTTGATATTTTATATAAATACCCCCCAAAATTAAGTATTGGGGGTTGGTGAGTATTCTCAGACTTTGCTGTAATACAGAATTTTGGAATAAAAAAGTTTGTTGGAATCAAATGTTGTCTGGCCTACTAGACGAGGAATTGATGCTAAAGACTTGTTACAGAATTCTTGAATCAACTTATGGATCAATAAGTCCCTTCTAACTTGTGTTTTATAGTTTTCTATGTTTATTATATCATCTATGTTTCATGATCTCAGTAATAAAGAAAAATAATAATCCAGAATTTTCTTGACTGCACTCTGTTTTCAATCTTTATTATTTTATGTGTTTTCCTCAGAATTAGAATAAATAGTGAATTCTTGATTGCTCCTATTTCCCCTGATTCTTTCTTGTTGAGTATTTGCTTAGGAATTACTAATTTCTCCTTAACAGTAATCATCCATTTTCTCTCTGTCAAATATGATGAAGGATTCTTAACTTCCCTTCACCCATTTGATTCCATTCCATCTAATTCTAGCCTTTAAATTGTTCCATGTTTGACTACCTTGCTCTGTGATACCATCCTCTGTTAAGAAACCTTATCCAGGAAGCTACCTCCTTTGACTCCATCATGTCCAATGGACTGAAATATTCAGTATGTCTCACTATTCTATTGAATCTCACCTTCCAAAACCAAAACAAAACCCTTGAACTTCATAACTAGCCTAACAAATTTCAAAAACAAAGCTAAATTATAAAGAGAGAGCCCTCTCTAGATGCAGGTTGGCTAGGATATGTACCTAAAAGATTGGTTTGTGGTTACCTCAGTCGTATTCCCTTTCTTACAACTTTGGGGAATAACCTAAGTGATAACACCAGGCGTGGTGCACCTGGGTGTTGGCGTGGCGCACCTGGGTGTTGGTGCGACGCACTAGTCTGCCAAGCCAAAAACTCATCTAATCGACCTTCTAAAGCTCCAAATTTCCAAATACTATTTCTCCAAGTAAGTAAAGCTTTGAAATTTTCCATAAAAAGAGATTTGGTCATCTTTTATGGTGTTTTGAAAGGTGAAAATTCAAGCCCTAAATTGCTACACACTTATATTGCAAAATTGCCTAGGGTTTTATAGTTTTTGTCATTCTTGTTGTTTGTTTACTCCTTTGCATAATTTTCTCATATCACATCATTTCCTTAATTTTCTTCCCCTTTCCCTCTCTCATTGACACTTATCCTACCCCCTATCCCCAAACCCTAAAACCCTAACACCTAATTCCCACTATTCCCCAAACCCTAATCTTCATTCCCAAAACCCTTCACTCCCTAATAACCCTACAGCCAACATCAAAATCCCACTCATCTGTTCCACTCATCAAATCCCAAAGAAGAAAACAACAGTCACCTATTCTTGAAATAAAATCTCTTCATACTCATCATTTTACACCATACAGTGGCAAAAATGGAAACAGATTCAACTTATGAAAGGGATGAGGAAACTACGAGTGATTCCTCCCAAGAGATTCATGCACCAATAAAACTACATAATGGAGGAAAACACATCCAGGAGGATCCCACTACACTCACAGAGTTATTGACTTGTCCTCTTGCAGTAACATGTTTTAAACATCAGTATTTCTACTAGTTTTGTGAGATGGTGGAGAGGGTGAAATACCACCATGAAATTGCTAGACTATTTCTCCTTCATCTTCACAATGGCCAGGTGAACTTAGCAGGTGTTTCATTCACTTTAACAACTGAAACTATAGCTGAAGCAATAGGTATTCCAAAATGTGGGTGAACAGTGGAACAAATGACAGCTTGTGGGCAAAGAGCATTATGAGCCTTATATCAAGGCTAGTTATCAAAAGCAAATCAGTAGGGTCTTCCTTTCTAGATACCTACAGAACAATTATGCTCCACTCATGAAACTAATTATCAAATACTTCACCTGTGAAGGAAGATTTTCTCGCTTGTACACTTATCACGTGAGATTATTGATGCATTTCACTAGAATGAGGATGATGAACCTCCCCTATTTCATATGCAGATATATTGAGAAAATGGCTACATTAGTGCAAAGAAAACCTCTTCATCAACAATTCAACATCATTTATCACTTTTCATTGATCAAGATTCTTGTTTTGCATCAGCTGAGTTTGTTGAATGTTTCATGGGATACTTTCATTTCTCATGAGGTTTTTACAAGCCCTCAAGTGACCCCATCAGTATTTCAAGAGGAAGGAGGGCCTTCAAATCAGCAAGAGGTTCATGAGACTCAAAATAAAGGTTTGCTAGTATTTTTCACTTATGAAAAGGGCACCAGGAGATTATTTGCAGCTGCCAAATGAGTACTATCTCCAATTGGGGTAGAAGGGGTCTCGTTTCCTTCATTAGACCATAGGCAAATGCTATCTTCACCTAGGGTGAAAGGGGCTTTGCCTTCTTCTTCAGCAAAGCATGTACATGATAAGGGGAAGAAACCATTGCATGAGCAGGGCCTTCTGAAGGTCAGGAGAGAGATTTTATTTTGATTCACAAGGAGGATATTGATTTGGGCTCCCAAAGTTGAAGACTCAAGGAGATCATCAAAGAATAAGAAGATGACATCCATGCCTTATCTATTAACCTTGAAAGGGTTAAGTAGATCATTAATTACCTTGAGCAATGGAACAAGTAGTTGGAGGATAAAAAGACAATCATGGAGCTTCAAACCATAAGGGAAAACATGCAAGCAACAAAAAGGAGGAATGTCAAATTGACACTACTTGAGCAAGAGATTGATGCTGACTGGAATCTTGGCTAGAGAGGGAAAATATGCACTTGGAGAAGCTACTTGAGAAAGCCAATAAGGAGAAAAAGATGTTTTAGCACATGGCTTATACTATTTGGCACGAAACAAAATTTGCAAAACAAGGATAAGGAGCCTAAAAACCAAGTTGAGGAAGACTTTGAGAATAAAGAAGGAGCAAGATAAGCTCAAGATCTTGGATAAAACTTCATTGGCCCAGCATAGTAGTTGATGCAGATTACTCATGCCAAATTTCAAGAAATTTGGCAAACTTTTTGGCAATTTTGAATTTTTCAAGGAAAAAACAGGGTTTTCCAACAGGTGCATAGCGCCACCTGGTGCTTTCTTTTGATAGGGACCTCCTCTGGAGGAAAATTTTAAATTTTTGGATTCCTTATGAAAATTTATGCATTCCCATAAATTACTAGGAAGTTTTGACAAGTTTTGGACCTCCGAAAGGGCCAAAAACACCTTAAAAATGCCCTCTCTACCACTTTTTGGCCACATAGGAAGAAGTGTTGGGAGAAATGATTTTTGGAGGGGAAAATGGACACCAAATTCAAAACTTCCACCTGTCCTAGAAAGTAGATAGACGTGCCTTTCCAACAAACCAACATAGAGAAAATTTGGTTAAGGGAAAAGCCTCCAAATTTAGCTAGTAAAAAGCACTACACACATAAAAAGTGGCGCTACACACAAGATGAAAAATGCCAATTTTGCTAAAAAAAACTGTGTTTTTCACCTAGTTTTCTTCTAGTTTGACTTTTTCCCTCTTATGGTAAAATTCATGAGCTGAAATGATGTAAATGGATGTAATTTGATGTAAAAATGATAAAAATTGACTTGATAAGGTAGTTACATCAGTTTTAGGTGGTTTAAAGTTAAATAAATTAGTTTCCTAGCTTTTAGAGTCAAGCTGTTTCACTGCCTGTTTTTGTGTTCCTAGTTTATATATTGTTGAAACCACCCCTCTTCTAATGGATTAGACTCCTGATGGATATCACGAGTGGTTTGGAGGTCTATATGATGTTTTTTTTCAGTCATTTGTAAAGGTTGGACTCTTGTGAATGCTTTGAGCATTATTGTACATTCATCTCTGTAGTTTGGCAAGGAAATAGACTATGATTTGCAGCATCTTGTGGGATTCTTGTGGCAAGGTGATTTAGTATTGTTTTTCCTTCTGTGGTTCAAGTTTACATGTGTTTATTTGTGCCATCATCTCTCTCTTTTCTGCTTAACTAAATGAATCAAGGATAAAGGTAGAAATCATTGATGTTGCAGTGCTCTACCTAGGGTTTGTTTAGATTTACATGTTTTCTATTATTTGAATGGGACTCATGACTCTTCCATGCCATCTCCAACTCCTCACCAGTCTTAGGACTCTCCATTTCACTTAATTCAAAGTACTAAAGCATTTGCCTACCTCGCCCCATAGAAACCTCTGTAATACTGAGTCCATTCCCTAGACCCAAAACTGCCTTTCACTTTTGATCAAGAAAACCAACATAAAACTCAATCAAACTCCTTTAAGCATATACCTAGCCCAAAATCGGTCTTTACATCAGTCATCTCAAAATTTATTTTCCTTATTTTCCTGAGATTGACAAGGAGAGAGCCCTCTCCCAAACTGGTAGGGCTAGCTACTAGGTTAAGCATGGTTTGATGTTACCTTAGACCTACCTTTCTTAGCCTGAGGTAGATTTAGGCTATAATAGGTATAAACCTCTACATTATGTTTTTGATTTGAGCGTGGTGACATGAGCCCTGGATTTCCTTTAGGGTGGAGGTATAAACCTAAGGATTCCTTTGTTGATTTAGGATGGAGACATGAGCCTATGGATTCCCTTGAGGTGGATGTATAAACCTATAGGTCCCCTTGTTGATTTAAGGCTGGAGGAATGAGACACTATATTCCCTTGAGGGTGGACGTATAAACCTAGGAATTCTATTGCTAATTTGAGGGTGGATGCATGAGCCTCTATATTTCCTTGAGGGTGGAGGTATAAACCTTTGAATTCCGTTTTTATTTTAGGGTGTAGGCATGAGCCTCTAGATTCCCTTGTCGATTTGAGGGTGGAGGAATTAACATTTTTATTCTGCTGAGGGTAGGGGTATAAACCCCTAGATTCCCTTATTGATTTGAGGGTGTAGGCAATATCTTGTGGATCCATTTAATGGTGGAGGTATAATCCTCTTGATTTCCTTGTTGATTTGAGGGTGGAGGCATAAGCCTTTGGATTCCCTTGAGGGTAGAGGCATAAAACTCTAGATTCCATTGTTGATTTGGCTATGGAGGGATAAGCCTCTAGATTCCTTTGAGGATGGAGATCTAAACCTATAGATTCCCTTGTTGATTTGAGGGTGGAGGCATAAGCCTCTAAATTCCCTTAAGGGTTGAGGTATAAACCTATGGATTCCCTTGTTGATTTGAAGGTGGACGTATAATCCTCTCGATTCCCTTATTTATTTGATGATGGAGGTATAAACATATATATTCTATTGAGGGTGGAGATATAAACCTATAAATTCCCTTGTTGATTGAGGGTGGAGGTATAAACCTATAGATTCCCTTGCTTATTGAGGGTGGAGGTGGGATACATTTGGACTTCCTTGATAGAATGGCAAAAAAGGTAAGAGGTATAATTTAAATTATTTAAATTTCTTTATTATGAATATCATGAGATATTGTATGCCATGTTACAGGGAAGCATTGTAATTTCCGAGATTGGGTGAAAGGAGGTGGCTAGATTACCAAGAAGCAGTTTCTTGCAGATATCGGAGTATGCAACAAAGTCACCAACAAAACTGCAAAGGATCCACATAAAGTGGCTAAAGAAAATTGTATATGTATAAAATGTAATTGTATGTGAGTCGCATTACAAAGATCATAGTGATTTATGCTAGGATTAAGCATGTTTTCTACTTTTTTTAGGTTTAAAAAACTGAGGATGGTGTTCCCTAAAGTGTAATGGGTTTTTGATAGCCCTAGGATAATTCCTCTTCGCTGTAAATATATAACATACTTTGATTATAATTAACAAGGCCTAATAATTGGGACAAGAATTCCAACATTTGAGGAAGAAGGTTTCTTGGGATTTGAAGGAAGATTGAATCATTTATTGTCCATGAATGGCTAGCATATATGCTTTAAATTGGGCTAACCATGTCAGTTAATGGAGTTGGGAAAGAGTAAAAAAGAACCATGCTTTCCTTGGATAAATTGACAAGATAGAAATGAAAAACTTAATGGAGGATGGGCTGCATTAACAACATCGACAACTTGAAGTCAACAAACACAAAGTGGAAGGGAGAGTACAAACAATAGTGTTGTACTAAATTTTACATACAAGGAGCTATTTCTCCGTGATCTCATGCTTGATTAAGATTACCAAATAGCATAAAGAATGGTTAAGTAAATTCAATAAAATTTCCCAAACCGAATGGCCATGTTTTGGTAATTTAATTGATCTTAAATTAGTTCATAAATTATTGACCAGGAATTGTAAACTTATGAAGTGTATGTGCTCCAGTTGTGCTAGGATTCTTTATTATGTGAGTAAATTTGAAATTGAATTAGGATGTTTTCATGCACAAGTTTTATCTAAGAATCACTGAAAGTAAAAATATTGTCACTCTTTCAGGAAAGGAAAGTATCGTACTCAGGGAAATAAATCTAATATGAACTGCAAAAATAAATAGAAAAATGAAATCTAAATATTGTGCACACTGATGGAAAAGAAGTCTAACCTTAAAGTGCAGAAATAAATATCATAGTAGAAAAGTCAAATTCTTCTTCAAATTATTAGAAATAAAACATTGAAGTAACTACAAATTCCAAATCAAATGATTCTACTTTCTATATATCAATCAAAATTTACATGTGCATAATAAATCCCTTTGATTATTTTCTTCATCATTCACACAAGGAGATTAAATTTATAAAATAAATTCTATAGAAAGAATTGTACAACAAATTCTATTACAGAATATATAACAAATTCTACCTTAACTATTACTAACGTTCTTCTAAAAATCAAAGTTATAATCATCGTGATAACTTAATCCTATGAAACAAAAAGCTTAACCAGAAATAAAAATGAAACCTTATAGCTCCCAAGGGGCCCTCCCATGAGTGTAGGTATGTAGATATCAACAAAGATTAACTACACATTTATACACACAAAACAGTGGAATCAAGATCTTAATTAATCAATTGCAACGAGTTTCTAAAATAATAACTAGTCATGTGCATCATCGTGCCAAGAGGTAGGTTTTATAACATCCTTTGTTAAACTGTTTGGAGATTTCTAAGCCTATCCTTCTCAACAGAACATCTTAAAATAACATTGTTTAAAAAAAATAATGATTATTCATTATTTTCTATCAAAGAACCAAATCATGAGGAAAAATATCATCTCCAATCAATGATCTTCTTGTTTTCCCGATTAGTCTTCTGTCTTTTCCATTCGGTTGACTTCCACATTGACCTACTCATACATACATCCTTATCACCTTGCCAGATTGGAGGAATAGGTGGATATCGTTGTGCTAGTTGCCAACTACCTATTCATATGCTTCATTCCTCAACTGATGTTTCAGAACCTATGGATTCTTCAAGTAAGTTGCAGAATCAATTATTAGCTACAAAATTGATGCAATTTGGTAGCGTGTGCAAATATTAAATAAAATAATAAGAAACAATGAGTCTATGAAAAAAAGATGATTGAATATCTACGTTTTTCAATAACCTTGCAAGATGACACTCAATTGGAGTTATTATGGTCAAAATGGAAGAGAATGGAGTTTAAGGAGGGTGTAAAAAAGGAACAATTTTGGTATTCAACATTCCCCCACATAGAAGATATTACGTGTCCTCATGCACACAATTTCAAAATTAAGTAACCTACTCTGTCACTAAGCTACCTTCCAGCCATGAGCAAGAACATATAAATTAGTACTTTTTTCTTTTCTGGCACTGGTTGTCATCCTTGGTTTCTTCATTAAAATCTTGCAATGCAAACTTCTGATTTTACTCATAAGAAGTTTATTTTTAGCCTTTAACTTCTTTTTTTTCTTGTACCAATGGAAAATATGTAGAGAACATTATCATTTTTAGTTCTTTGAATGTAATTTTGTACCTTCATTGCTTCATGTTCCTACTTCAGATACTTATTTAACACTTTCAGTTCATAAATTTCCTATTTAAGAGTATATTCGATTATAGATTCTTCTAGAGGGCTGAAATAAACTTCTTCATTTATAATTTCTTCTTGATTTGATAAATTAACAACTTTTCCTTTGGATTTATGTTCAAGAGATTCTATATAATCATAGATTTCATGTTGGATAGCGTCAATTTCTAGAGTCTTTCTTGTTGGACTTTCAATTGGTGATGGTATTCTTTCTTCTTCTTCTAAGTCAACAAAACTTGGAGACTGTTTAATGGTTCATTTCATAAGTCGTGCACTTCTTCTTGATGGTTTTTTGGTAGTAAGAGCACCCTTTTCTTGCTAACTTTGTCTTATTATGTTCCTTATTTTGATGGGCCTTCATTTGTACTAATGTATTTCTTCTTTCTAATGTTTCCTAAAATATTTGCAAGAGGGGTTTCGTCATCATAATCCTTCTGTATATACCTATATTTTTGTATTTCTTCTACATGTAAATCTTTGTTTTGAAGCTTAGGTTTTGAGGGAAATTTTCATCTACTTTTTCTTATTTTAGAACTGGGTTGATCTTCTCAAATTCTTTAAAATGATTTCAAACCAAAAAATCATCCCAATTATCCCCTTTACTTCTCAAATGAGCTTCAATAAAAAAAATTACTAACCCGTGATGATACAAAAAATTGTCAATAAACCGTATTTTCCTTTGGATGTTACATCCATTTTTATTAAACTATAGAGCAGGAAATATGGCAAATTGATTCACTTCCATCAATGAAATGCATCATCAACCGAGCATGGTAGAAGAACATATTCCCAAACCTACCCTCATAGGTCATAAACTTCTGAATGACTAATAACAAATTTCTCCATTTATGTTTTAAAGTTGTTCATGGAATTCCTTTATTGAAAATGACGATGTCCATACCTGGGTTTTTAAGGAAGATCTCCCACTCTTTTACTTTGATTTTTCGGTTTTTAAACCAAGTTTCCTCATTCCTTAGTAATTTTGTAGCTTCATCCATAAATGACTCTGTTAAGACTAATTTGATATCTCCAATTTTACTTCTATTCCATCATAGGCCTGAGCAATTGGATTTGTGAGATCCTTGTCATGCACATCGAACTTCTCAAAGAACTGTAACCATCATGTCTGGTGGAATTACTGATTCACTTATGGATAAGCTTCAAGAAACTTGGTACCATTAGGTTCAGAATGCATAATAACTCACATGTTGAGGAAGTTTCAGTCCTTAATTTCCCCTTTTTTACAGGATTATGGAGTTTTGGTAGCAAGGACGAGATTTTGGTAGTAGTTGATATGTTTTTAATAGAGAAAAATAAAACAGTGCTTAAGGAAGTGGGACATGATGCGAAGAAAATGAGATTTGATATGAAAGAAGGGGATGATATACAGATGAAGTGGAATAAATTCAAACGATGGCAAGGTTTTAATGACATTCATATCTTTTGATAATACATGAATATAAAAAATTCGATGAATTGAATCGCAAAATCAATGTTATGTCATGACAAGGGTAATCATTGTGTAATATGGTGGAGGAAACAATTATTAGTTTTAAAATAATCATTTATTTATATCATAGTTCAATGTTTTTTAATGTTTGACTAATATTTACATACCTTTCATTCTACCTTACTGACTTGTTCTTTTGTAGGTTTCTTAGATTGCTTTGGCTATGATATCCATTTAGGTTGCTTTGGTTGTAATATGTTAAGTTAGCGGTGGAATTTCCTTAGAGGTGAAGATTATTGAAAATTTTGCAGCTGTTTTATTTCTACAAAAGAGGAATGAAAGAAATGGGACAAGAATAGGGAAATTAAAGAAAATCTACACTTCCAAGAGTTCTTTGTTTTCAACTTAGATTTTCTGTATAAATATGCCAACAATGTTGGTTTTCATGTTTCTACAAGTATTTCTACTTTATATATCTATATCTATATCTATATATATATATAAAGTAAAAACATATATATACAGTAGAAGGCTATATTGGAAAGGAAGAAGAATCTTCCCTAACCAACTTCAAATCAAGATTTCGTGCATATTTCAAATGAACTATTCCTTTGTCAATGGTTTATGATATATTCGTAATCGATGACCATTTACAAGGAAAGTCAATTTCTCTTCATCAATTTTTTTAATTTCGACTCCTCCATTATCAAAGACAGTTTCAAGCTCATATAGACCAAGCCAATGAGTTTGAAATTTTTCTTGAAAATATTTAACTTTAGAATAAAAATTAATGCCCAATCACCCAATTGGAACTTCCTATTTTTGATAAACTTATCATGCCATCTAGATCTTTGCTATTGAACTATGTTGGTTTTGTGAATAACATATTGTTGTATCTCATTAAATTCATTCAATTACTCCATTCTTTATTTTTCGGCATCTAATAGATCAAGACCCAATTTGACTATTGTTTTGAAGGTCTTTATTTGGAACTCGATAGGAAACAATACTTGTTTCCCATAAACAAGTTCCTAAGGAGTATGAATTGTTGTGCTTCTCCATGTGGTACAATATGCCCATAAGGCTTCTGGAAGATTTTATGCTCAATCCTTTCTATGTAAATATATAGTTTTGGTAAGAATTGCTTCAAGTACTTTATTAGTAGCTTCAACTTGTCTATTTTCTTGCAGATGATATGGAGAGGATTTTTGATGTTTGATTTGGTATTCCTCTATTATCTTTTGCACGAACTTGGATGTAAATTGAGTACCTTGATCTATCACAATTTCCCTTGGAACACAAGAATGAGTGAAGATATGCTTAGAAAGAAATGAAACTACAACATTTTCAGTAGAAAAAGGAAGTGATTTAGCTTCTACCAATTTCATGACATAATCTATACAGAAAATAATGTACCTTTTTGCCTTGATAGTGGATTGATTGGAGAAAAAAAATATAGAGCACACTTTTCAAAAGGTTCAATAAGTACCTAAGGTTGTAGAGGTATCTCATCTAAAATAATCGACTTTCACATTCTCTGACAACTATCACATATCTTAACATATTCTTTGGCATATTTAGAAAGAGAAGGCCAATAATATCCTAAGAAAAAGATTTTATAGGAAGTCCTTTTATCAGAAAATTGTCCTCCACATGGTTCATTGTGACAAGCCTTTAATATTTCTGGTACTTCATCTTCTCTGACACATTTTCAAATGATTAAATCAGGCCCTATTTTGTACAATTCTCCATTTATCCATGAATAATATGCACTAGTTTGAATAACTTTCCTTTTCTCTCATGGATAAATATACAAAGGTAAATTTCATGTGGCAAAATGGTTAGCAATATATGAAAACCGAGATTTAATAGATACTACGAAAAGATATTCATCAAGAAAATTATCTTTTACAAGAACATCCTTATTTCCATTTTGGATTTTAGATATAAAATCAGCAATTGTATTCTCCTTTCTAGGCATATCCAAAATAGTAATATTGAATTCTTGTAATAACAATAACCATCTTGTAACTCTACCATTAGTAATTGATTTATTCATTAAATATCTAATTATAGAGTGATCTGTGTGAACAAAAGTTTCATAAACAGTGATATAATGTCAAAACTTATTAATGGCATGTACAACAGATAAAATCTCTTTTCTTTGTTATAGTATAATTAAACTCTGCATGAGTTAAATTTTTAGTTGTGTAATAAATGGCATTAGGAGTCAAATATTTTTGTCCCGATATAGCTCCCAAGGCTGTATATGAAGTGTTAGTTGAAATATGAAAAGGGAGACTCCAATTTGGTCCTCTTAAGATGGGTGCTTCAGAGGTATTTTCTTTCAATGTTTCAAAAGCTTTTTGGAAATTAGAATTCCAAATGAATTCACAATATTTTGTAAGTAATTTGAAAAGCGGACAGGCTATCTTTGTGATGTTTCTTATGAATTTTCTGTAATAACCAGTAAAACCAAGAAAAATTCTAACATCTCTTTGACATGTAGGAACTGATAATTTGGAAATAACTTCTACTTTAGATGCATCTACTTTAATTCCATCTCCTAAAATGTGGTGGCAAAAAGCAATTCCCTCAGCGAACATCATAAAGCCATTTTCATGGCTTAATGAGACATTTGTTTCTTTACATCTAATGAGAAATTTTTCCAAATTTTCAAGAGATTCCTAGAAAAATTCCGATCAATAGTAAAATCATCCATGTAAGCTTCCAAACAATCATGAATCAAATTAGAGAAAATGCCTAGAACTTCCCTTTGGAATGTTGCAAGTGCATTACATAATCCAAAAGTAGGTACCTGAGAAGCATAAGTTCCACATGGACAGGTGAAATTTGTTTTTTCTTGTTATTCTGGAGCTACTTGGATTTGGTTACATCCACTAAAACCATCCAAGAATGAAAAAAACTTTTTCCTTGCCAATGTATCAAGGATTTGATATATAAATGGAAGCATAAAATAATATTTCAAGGTAGCTTTATTCAATTCCCTATAATCGATGCAACTCTCCATTTTCCATTTTTCTTTGGAAAAATCACTAGTGGTGAGACCCACTAACTATCTGATATTGGGTAAATGAAATTCACATTCAAGAATTTTTGTAACTCTTCTTTAACAATTTCCATTAGATTTGGATTCATCCTCCTTTGGGGTTGTCTAATTGGTCTGGAATTTTCTTCAATATAGATATGATGCATAAAAGTATTATGATCAATTCCTTTCATATCAGTATATTCCCATGCATAAGCAGAGGAATGTTCTTGTAACATCTTTATCAATTCTTTCTTTTGGGATTCTTCCAGATTTTCATTAATATTCAAAGTTTTCCTGGAAAGATTTCCATTAAATAATTGCCAAATTTGTCTATAGAATGTGAATCCATTTGATGAGATGATAAATATTCAACATTTCATTTTTCTTGAAATTTTTGGTCTTGTTCAAAATATGAGGAAGAATCATGATTATTCATTAAATTTAAAATTTGATCTTCTTCATCTATTTGTGAAGTAGAAAATATTGGTTGCATATCAAAGTCTTCGTTATCATCATCTATCCAAACTTCACTTTCTACTTCTATTGTTGTTTTTGCAGGAGGATTTAGTGTGATTTTCTCAACAGAGCTTCCATCAGAGATAAACATATCACTAGATCTACAACTTATACAAGCATCAACTATAGCTAACCATGGTCTAAATCAATCCATAAATCAATAGGATATTCCCAAGAATCTAAGGAGACAAATACATCTTCTACCACACCACCTAGTTTGATAATAGATCTATTTGCTAACTATAATAATGTTGGTGTGTATTGAAGATTGGAAAGTTTTAATTGATCCACAGTTTGTTTACTCATGATATTGATAGCTTCTCCTAAATCGATCAATGTGTTTGGAATCTTGACACCATTAATGTGTGTTTTTACAATGGGACTACTTGGATCTAGCTATTTCTAAATTTTTGGTTTTCCCATCATAATATCTAAAAATTTTCCAACTAACTGGATTTTTTTAACTTCTTTTCTTTTTCTTCCTTTTTTCTTAATGCTTAACTCTCTGATTATCTTTGAGAATATTATTATTTCCCTTATAGCTTGTAACAAAGGAATTTTTATGCAAACATTCTTTAGTTCATATAACATGTCATATTTAGGAAACACAATTTTTTTTCTATTCCTTTGTTAATTTTAAGCGTTTCAAGAAAAGGTGGATTTTGAATAGAAACAGAAGGTTGTTCTGCAATAGGAGTTGAATTTATTGAAGTATCATGTATAGGGGTGCTTTATTTTTGAGAAATTCTTCTTGATTAAGATATGTTTCTTTCTCAAGGAGTTCATCCTCTCTAGATTCTTGGATATCAACATATGGTAGCTTCTTTTCAAAAAATCTACCAAATCTAAGTTGGACATTATTTAGATCTAATGGAGTTATCATGCAAGCTTGGAAATTTTGACCTTCTATATTGTAAATAGGTTGTGAATTTTTATTATTTGGATTTGGAAGTGGCTGAGTAGGTAGTTGATTGGTTTTTTGGGGGTTTTATGAGGATGTTAATAAAAGTGGTTGATTATACGACTTAGTTTGAATTTGAGATTGTGGAAAGGAGTTTGATTGAGGAGGATAATCTGGAGGTTGATATGGGATAAATGGTTGTTGAAATTGATTATACTAAGGATTCCTAGGAGGATACTGCCAATCTTGTGTGCATAATGGATTTTGAGGTGACTAATTTTTCCAAGGCATTGGAGTATTCCAACTATTCTGAGGTTGTGTATATGATTCGTATTGATGATTAAGAACTTGTACTATATTTGGATGTTGTGGTGGCCATGGTATTTTACCAATAAAACCAAGTGATTCAACTTGTCTTGTTTCAACTTCATTTTGCAACACTTCTTTAAGTCCAGGGATAGAAGGGAATTCCTTTGTGATATGAATTTTTGCAGAGATTGCACATATTTCTAAATTATCAAGAGGACATTATCTTAGAGCATGTTTCCTTCTGCATCTACGAAAAAAAAATTGATAATGAAAAATTTTCATCTTTTTGCTTGTTTTGAATCTTAAGTTTATCTATTATCCACTAAGACTCCCTAAAATATCTATTTCGAGTTGTCAAGAAAATTTCCTATTTGTTCTCTACTTACTTTCCCAGTTGTAGATTTATTAATCCTAGACATAACAAGGTCTCTTGGGTTTTTCTCGGTGCTAGCTTTAACTCTTGAAATGTGTGTACATATTTCACAAATTTCTCTAAATGATAACTCAAAAACATCTTCTTTTCCCATTAAACTGAGAAGATCTACCCACTCATCTCTAATGGATTTTAGAAAAAGATATTTTAGAGTTTCTTCATCTAGATTATGCATCTTATCCCTTTTAACATGATAAGAAAATCTTTCAACCAAATCTTCAAAATTTTCATCCTATTTTTGCATCATTTTAAATACTTCATCTTTAAGGTTACGGGGCATACAATAATATTTTTATTTTTTCTAAGAACAAATTTTTCAGTTCTTTCCATGTTCTTATGGTATGTATTCCTAATCCCATAAACCATTTAAGTGCTCTATCTTTAAGAGTGGCTGGAAAAAATTTCAATTTTTTAGAATCAAGAAAGTAGTCATAAGATCTACAGAAGACTTCAAACTCAAAAAGAAATGTTTTAGGATACTCATGTCTTATTCCATGGAAATTAAGAAGGATGGAGGGTGAGATTTTCTTCATTGTAACTATGGTATCTTCATTTAAGAGGTGAAACCCAAAAGGTTCTGGATCGCATCTACCACCTCTTCCTCCACCTCATCATCTATTTCCTCCTCTATCTCTTCCACCTTCAATCCTAAGTTCACCATTTGCATTATGTAAGTCTCCTTCCCCTGCTATAGTAGATTCTTCAGAGCTAATATAGGGTTCTTCAATTGGATTTTCTAGCTCCTCTTTTGGTTCTTCTACCAATGGAATAAAATAATTTTTTTCTTCCTCTTCACTAGGGACTTCCAATTCTTGTCCTAGAGGTTGTTCTTTAGTTAAAGATAGAAATATTACTCCTTTTGATAGGGATGTAGTTTCATCGACTACGACTTCAGTATCAGAATTTGGTGAATTTTTTAGTTGGATTTCAGATCTATGTACCTCAGGAAGTTTATGTCTACATGCAAATGATGGAATATGAGTTTCAGTAAATGGTGTGGCATTACGAGGTCTTTTTTAGGTGAGTGGTTATGTTGGAATTGACCTCCTACTGGTGGGCTCCAGTATTGGATCCAAGCAGCGTAGCAAAGCCCGGCTATGACCGGCTTACAATGATTGGATATCGATACAATGGACCATCTGTCAAGTACTCCTGATAGGGCCTCCCGGCTATGACTATTGGCTATTGATACAATGACCTTAAGGCGCCCTGGCAATGCTCGGCTATGAATCCTGGCTATTGGCAAAGATAACCGGCTATTTGCACTGACCGTAAGGCAATGAGAACAAGCACTGAGTGTCTATGACAACTGGTTATAAGCTATGACCTTCTGTCGCAGATGTCTATGTTGCAAATCCTAAGGCTTCCTTCTTTAAATTTATCAACCTGGTAGTTCGTCACAAACTTGGAAGCAATGATGCTGTATGCACAAGTACTACCTTTTACTGTAGGCTGTCACTTGATCAGCTGGCGCAAGTTCACTAGGAGCTTAAGCCAACTTCTATGAGTTCTCAGAAGAAGCTTTTAACTGTGATGGAAGAAAGCTAACTCTACAGAGGCTATTCTATGTGCAGAAAGAGAATGAAAACTGGAATGAAACGCAAACCCTAGCAAACCCTAGTTTACCCACTAACCCTACTTTTGCAAGAAAAGAGATGGAAACTAATGAAATGAGTGCCATTGACTACTAAAAAGGTAAATTGCATTTATTTAAGCTACTTCTGAAAAGAAATGAGAAGAAATCATATTTTTGTACTTTTGAGTGTTTTTATGTGGAATTATTATGCTTGTGATTTATCTGGTTATGACTGTGCAGAGGTTTGGTGGCAAAGGAAGATGCAGTTGGCTTTTGCAGATGGTGAGGAAGGTGTGGAGGGGTCCTAAGAAGCCCCTAGTACCCTTCTGAACACTTCCGTTGTGATCAGACTTCGAAAAATCACTCGTAGGAAATTGTAGAGGAGGTTGTAGGGGATCTACAGGAGGTTCTATAGGAGGATCTATAGGAGGAGACTGAAATCTGTTTTTGGAGTTTTGAAGGTAGAAAATGATGGAAAATGGGAAATGAAGGTTGTATGAAGGTGTTGAGGTGGCTAGAACTTGTCAAGGAATATTAGGGACAAATGATATGGTTGGATTTGTTCAAATGGAAAGAAAACAACTTTATGGAAAAACGCAGAAATTAGGGCAGATTGGTGAAATGTTGTGAATAAGCTATGGAATATATGAGAAGTGAGCTGGTGCTAGCTGTTTTATGGAGGGATGGTGAGCTGAGATGTCCTGCTATTAGCTACCTATACCAATAGGATTCATATTTCATGATTGGCAAAGAAAGTTCCAAATATGCTCTGCTTTGGTAATGCAAAGATCCCATATTTCCAAGAGAAGACAATGTGTGTATATAGCTTGATGTTGTCCCAATTTTGATGGATGGTCCAACAGCCTAATCTGGATTATGCCATGTTTCAATTTTCTATTGTAGAATAGAGAAAGAAGTATGTCCAAATTGTTTAAACTTGGCAGACGAGTAGCTAGGTAGAGAAATAAGGTTCCCAACTGCTTAATCTGGGACCTTGGAAGCAATAAGGGTAGCCTTAGATAGAAAATTAAAAGGAAAAGCCAAAGAAAAGAAAAGGCACATAAGGGTCTGCAAGTCTAAGTGCACCCTCCATGAAGAAACAAAAAATGCTAGGCAAATAGATGGGTAGGCAGATGGGGTTGCAGAAATGTCATTCCTTTCAAGTGAGTGTTTGAGAACCTGTTTGCAAAGGAATATCAGTGAATAGAGAAGGTCCTCTTCTCCATCATGTTGCAGCAAAGCAAAGGAGCATGACTAACTTCCTTTTCCCCCCTTTCACATTCATCATTAACATCCCTTCATCAGTTGTAATTCATGAAAGAATTTAAGGTGTTATGTTGGTTCTTATTCCTGAAAAGAAGCCACATTTCTTGTGTAAAAATTCTTTTCATTTTGATCTACTTCCTAACTAAGTTTAAGTCCCAAAAAACTTAGTAAACACCATTTCCCATTCTCATTCCCCCCAGTACTAACTACTTACTGTATCTACACTAAATCCCTTATGTTTCCCTTCCCCCTACTATTATAACACCATGGTGTATAAATCCCAAGCAATGTATAAATATCCTCCCTTTTTAGCACTATAGCTAAATAAGTTTGTCTAAGGGAGACATTAGTCCACCAGGGACTATGGTCAACCCTGTCATGGGATTACTCTAACCTCTGGTTAGGAGTAATAACCTCCCCCTAAGCCCTCACTTCCCCTCTTTTCAAAAAATTTCATCAAAAAACCCCTTTTCCCTCTGCTTAAACCCTTTTAATCCTTTTCCCCCACAGATTAACCCAAAAAACCCAAAAAAAAACTATAGTCCCGTGCCCAAATATTAAATTAAATATTTAAATGGTCGGGCGGGGCCCAACCCAAAGCTACGCGACAGACGGCAGTACCCGCCAGCCGTTGATCGTCCGCCGCCCCCGATCCAACGGTGGGCGGTCAATCTCACATCCCAACCTGCCTCCCTTTAACGTCCGGGGAATGGCGGTATTTGGGGCCGTACCCAGGACGCGTGGCATGCACTGGGGTTGTTCGGAGCCCCCCTCCTCGATACCGCCTATCACCAAAGGTGGTGCGGGGAGACCACTTACCACCTCCCTGATACCGCCCATCCGGCGCACGTCACCCTCACGTCATCCTGACGTCGTGTCGCCTCCGCCCGCCCCCGCGCCCCGTGGCCCTCCACGTAGCCCTGCCACCGCATCCGCCCGCCACCGTGTCCAGCCACGCTGGCCTCCAGCTCGGCGTCCACGTCACCATCCGTACCCGGGCCCGCCATGACGTCATGCTGACGTCATTGGCGGAAAAGGCGCCAATGACCTGTTTTGTCCAATTTTGTCATTAAAAACGCCCAAACTAGCCGTTTACTGTCATTTTCACGCGAAAACGATGCAACCATTGTCAACCTGTTCGCCGCGAAATTGCCTCCCAGCCATCAAATTCAAAGTTGCGGCCTGGAGAAATGGTCTATGCAACCTTGGTGGAGAGGGCAACCATGGCCCATGAACTAAAAGAGTCACTAAAAAATACCAACACTCAGTTGGATTTTGAAAGAATGTCCTCCCTAGCCAAAGACAACAGAATAAAATCACTTGAGGACATTATTATTGACCTAGGACATGATCCTAAGGATCCAAAGGGTGTAAGGGTCCTTATGAAGAAAAAGGAGGATGACCTCAATGCATTAAAGAAGAGGTTAAAGTTGTTTCCCACAGAGCATCCTCAAATAGCAGAGCTACAAAAGGAAAAGCAGGTCGATGAGCAACTAGACCTCATAATGTAGCTAAACTAGAAGATCCTCGACTTGGAGAAAGAGCTTGAAGGGGCATTACAAGATAAACAGGGAGAATCCACATCCCAAGCTCCTCCAACTACTTCAACCACTGCAACAACTACAGAGGCAGCAGTGGCTCCCACAACAGAAGCAGCAGCAACAACAACAGCTCCAAATTCCAGCGCAAGCGTGGAAGAATTGACTAAGGCCATTAAAGAAATGGAGCTCCAGGCAAATGAAATAAAACAGGCCAAGGAAAAATTGGCAGAATTAGATGCCAAGTATGATAAATCAAAGATGACTGTGGCAGAACAAGGCAGAGAAATAAAGGCCCTAAAAGAAAAGATAAAGGCCTTGGAAAAAGAGCTGAATCTGGAAAGTGCCATGGCTGAAATAAGAAGAATTCTATGGGCCAAAATTGGCCAATCCATCACTAAACAATGGAGGTCAATTAAAACTATACATGAGCAGATGGATTTAATTGGCCAAGCACAGACAGAGATTCAGAGGGCCAAAACAAGGCTAGGAGATAGGCCTGAGCAGGCCAATAGAATGATAGATTTTTTGAATAGGCAAGAAAAGGAGGAGCTGGCAGCCATTGGCATAGTCAATAGAACAGAGGCCGTCCTCATAGCTAAGAAGGTACTCACTCTCAGGAACTATGTACAAACTGTGGAGAGGAAGTGCTATGAAATACAGGCTGAGGTGGATGAGTACCAACACAAAATGGCAGCACTGCAAGCAAAAGGACTGCCAAGCCTACTAAGCGGTGTAGGAAGACTGATCTCTCGAGATCAATTTGCCAACAGGATGGCAGCTTATATTGAAAACCAAATCACTGCATCTGGCAGTACTTCTGAGGAAACAGGGCCTCCAATAGGACAGAGCTTATACAATAAACTTGAAGGCCTGTTTTTTATTGAAAATGAGGTAAAGCACCTTTTTGAAATTCCTCCAAATTTTTACAGATATACAGAGGCCGATAAAACTTTAATAAAGATTCGAAGACAACAAATTCCTAAGGAAGATTGGTGGCAGGCAATGCTTCAAATTTTGCCACGATAGCCTCAGTTGCTCGGTCACTGCCATCTCCAACTCACTAGAAGACAAACAGCAGAATAAAGTTAGCATTTAAGGCAGCTGAAAGGTGACTCAGCACATGGACAATGACAACTAGCCCAAAGGATAAGAAAATACGCATATTTTGACAGCGTATCCTCAGCCGACTCCAACAGCCACCAAGTCAATAGTCTCTGACTATTTTTGACAGCTAAAGCACTGAAGAGTTATTACAGCATTAACTTTCTCAGCTACAATGCTCCAGGAGTTGGCATAACATCAATGAGCCATTAACTCATTTCCTTGATATTTTTCTTATGTAAATTTTGTATATATACCCCCCTTTGCAACACATAAGGGGTTGGTAATTTTCACTCTGAGGCAAATGTATTGTACACTTTCAGATTGTCTAATACAAAGGGCTGGACCAGCTCAGTGATTTCCTGAAAATTTGGTGTCTTGCTGATGACATGCGTGTTGTTGCAGAATTCTTGTGCTGTCTGATGGAATAATAAGTTTTCTTAATCTTTGTTTTGTCTTCTTATGTTATTAAATCATACTCATGTTTTCACTAAATCTAGCAATAGAGAAAAGGGATAGTACAGGATATGTTTCATCACACCCTGTGCTCAATCTTTTATTGTTGTAAATGTTTTCTTCAGAATTAACCATGGACATGAAATCTTAAATGCTCATGTTTGCATTAATTCTATAAATGTGAATGTTATCTAGAAATTCTTCATTGCTTCTAAATAATATTCTCACTTCTTTACATATCATTTTATTGAAAGATTCTTAACTGCCTTTCATGAACTGAATACATCACACTTAATCAAAATTTCAAAGCGTTGTTTCCCAGACATTTATCCAGCTCTGCAGCATCACTATTGTATCAACACAGCACACCAAACAACTAAAGGACCACTGACTCCATGCCCAATGACCTATAACATTCTAGTGAGAACATATATATCTTGACTGAAACATTATCCAACCAAGTCCAAAAACAAATCTTGAGCATCATAGCTAGCCTAAAATTTCTACACAAACAGATAGCTAAACCTTAAAGAGAGAGCCCTCTCTGATTACAGCTTGGCTAGAAGCTGTAATCCAAAGATTGGTTAGTGGTTACCCCGGCCGTATTCCCTTGGGAGTCAAAGGGAACAACCTGGGTGTTAACATAATTGGCGACTCCACTGGGAACTTCCTCAGGATTTTCTAATTTCTGTATATTTCTTAAAGCTGCTTCAGCCAATTTTCATACTAGCTCTAAGATATACACAGTCACTCCAAAATCTTGTCTGGCCCTTGTAGACACAGAAATATTCCAAAAAGCATACTCAAAAACAAGTTCGGAAGCTGGCTCCTAAGAAGAATCCGCGATATACAAGGTCAAATCCTGACCCTAATCCACCAACTGTTTTTGAAAATCCTAACACAATCCCTAAGATCATTAGGAAGCAACAAGGATAGGAAACTCTTGCTGATTCAAGTCCTGAGATAGCTCATCCAAATCCTGTTCCAACTCCAATCAAGGTCCTATTTCGATCTACCCTTGAGTCCCCTAGTTCACCATCTACCTCTCAAAGCCCTCCTTTCACACCTCCATCCACTGCACATATTCCCTTGACTAACACTCTAGTTTCTACCGTTCCCACTACCCCTGTTGTACCAGTCATTCATGTCATCCCAGTTATCCCTGTCAACCCTATAAATCCTGCAAATATGGCTAATAGATATGCACCCCTGCAATTGCCTGCCAATGCTGCAGCTCTACCTCATGACTACCAATCCAAGATCTCATATTTTGACTCCACTGGCCCTTTCACAGCAATTCAGCATGCCAAGAGGATGCAAGACCATTTTGAGAACTATGAAATAGATGATGATAGTGTGAGAATGAGAATCTTTGTTCAGAGCTTGACAGGGGATGTAAGAACTTGGTTTAGATCATAGGCTGTGAATACCATCACAACCCCTGATGAGCTTTATCAAGCCTTTACTAACAGATGGGAGAAAAAGAAAGATCCCCTGCACATACTAGGTGAATATGATACAATCAAACGAGGTCCTCAGGAGACCATTTTGGAGTATTTTGCAAGATTCAACAATGTATATAACGCAATACCACAGAATTTAAGACCTCCTCCTGATTTAACCTTGTACAAATTTCCTGATGGTTTTGACACTGATATGGCATATCAATTGAAGGAAAGAGCCCCTGAAACCCTTGAAGATGCCCAAAAGGTTGCTGTCACAGTAGAGGCTAACCTGATTGCCAAAAGAAACAGGGCAAGATTGGAAAAGAGAACCACCTTCAAAGAAGAACCCTCAGTCTTTGATCAAAAACTGGATGCAATAGTCACTGGTATGAAGAGATTGGGGGACAGAGTAGAATCAGTTGAGAGAAAGTCATCATGGGAAGCACCACAAAATAACCCTAACAGGAATCCCAATTTTAGGAGAAATCAAAACCCAAACACTGGCAAGGCCGGTTCTGACCCAGACATAAGACCTCCTTTCCAGGAAAACTATACTGAGGCATCCACTTCGGATGAACAAACAGATGACACCCACATTAACCTAATGGGCCTGAATGATGAGCAGCAAGTTTTTCTAAGTCAAGAGGATCATAAGGATGATGACATTCAACAATTCCAAACCAGGTCAGGTGAGTCATTTGACTTTAAACAAGGCTATGACACAGCTGTTTATGAAGTTCATAAACAATATAAGCTAAGAAGCAGAACTATAAATGTAACACAGCCTGAAAAAACAAAGGATAGCCAGCAGCCCAAAAGAGCCATAGTCACAGAACCAAATGACACAACTGATACAGTTACAAATGAAATAACCGTTCAAGAAATCACTAAACCATTGCCTTCAAAACAGCAGCCTATGGCTACATCACCCTTGCAGCCCAATCCAAGTAACACTTCTCAAGAGATGAGTAAGAAGGACAAGCCTCAAGATCAAGATAAGAATCAAGAAGAAAACCTAGTGAACAAGGAAAAGGCTGCCACCCACAACACCAAGATCCAATATGAAAGACCCTTTGACTTAGAAGATGAAATTGGCAAATTGAAGGTAGCTATTCCTCTTTCAGAACTAGCCAAGCATGACATTTATAGACAACAAATCAAGAAGTCCCTTCAACTGACTCGTAATAAAGATAATGTAAATGTGTTAGATGACACCCCAGAATTGCTTTTCGGTCCAGAAGTTGATGGAAAGACAGCTGTTACAGGTATCTTACCTTTTTATGTCAGTCTGCATGTTCATGACAAGGTATTACACAATGCAATGTTTGACTCAGGTGCCTCTCACAACTTGATGCCTAAATCAGTCATGGAAAGATTGAGTCTAGATATTACTAGACCATATAAGGACCTATTCTCATTTGACTCCAGCCAAGTTAAGTGTTTAGGTCTCATAAAAGATCTCTGTGTTTCACTCGTCCAATATCCCAATAAGACAATCCTGATGGATGTTGTAGTTGCTGATATCCCACCCAAATATGGGATGTTGTTATCAAGGTCATGGGGGGATAAACTCCAAGGTTCCCTACAACTAGACATGTCGTATGCAACCATCTCAGTCTTTGGTCAACCCAAGAGGCTATATAGAGAGTCACTTATGAAATACATGGTCAGCAATGAAGAAAAACCTCAAAACTTTCCCATATATGCTGTCCATTCTGATATAGATTCATATATTCTCTTCAATGATAATTCAGGTCTTACAAATGATGATGAAACCAAAACACTCGAACAAGGCCAGGACATTAATGAACAAGCTGCTGCTCTAGAAATAAAGCTGATCCAATCAAGTGATGAGACTGTCTTAAAACATGAACTAAATGAAAAACCAGAACTTCAACTCACAATCCCAGATCACAGAGAAGTTATTAGGTCTCCCCTAGAACAACAGATCCTATGGTTCCTTGAATTTGATAGGTCAGTCAACAAATTAGGGGAAGGAGCTGCAGTTTGGATACATAATGAACTAAATAGTCATGCACAGGGTCGAGCCTATAGACTAAATTTCAGATGCACTAATAACATGGAAGAATATGAAGCTCTCTTGCTAGGCCTTAAGCTAGTAAAATCCTTACAAGCCATAAAATTTTCAATTCTAGGAGACTCAGACCTAGTTATCCAACAAGTAAAGGGTAATTTTGTCACCAATGACAAAATACTGAGATCTTATAGATCTGCTGCTGCTGAACTACTACAATCCTTCACTGAATTTCAAATTACCAAGATTCCTAGAACCCATAACCTGCATGCTCATAGCCTGGCTACATTTGCAAGCACTTGTAAACTTCCTTTTGAACCCCACCATTGCTTTACAGCCGAGGTAAAACACAAACCTTCTGTCCCAAACAATGTCAAGGACTGGAAAGTATTTGAAGATGATACACAAATAAATAATTTCTTGACCTTACAACAAGAGTTTGCAGGACTAAATATTGACATTGAAGGAGCAAGTCAATCACAAATACTTGGAAGAGCAAGTCAATCACAAATACTTGAAAGAGCAATTCAATCAGAAATACCTGATCAACAAAACTACAATCCAATATCACCTAAAACAGCTAACCAAATCCTACATCCAACAATTTTCAACAAAGACAACATACAAGAAATTCAACAAATCAGTTGTGAAGAAGTGACTGATGCTGAGGCTGAAGTGATACAATTGAAAGACAATTTTCTTCCAACAGGCCTAACTCCACTAGAGGATATTTTTGATTCAAATGATGTCCCTAGAAAACCAAAAATGCAGCCCCTTAACTCTGCCATTGAAGAATGCAACATTGGAACCATTGAGAAACCCAAGATAATAAAATTATCTGCATCCGTACCTCCTGATCAGAAGCCTAAATACATTGACCTTTTCAAAGAGTTTCAAGATATCTTTGCATGGAGTTAGAGGATTTAAAATCCTACGACACCTCTGCTATCCAACACACAATCCCTCTCAAGCCAAATCAAAAGCCATTTAAGCAAAAATTGAGAAGAATAAACCCTATGCTTCTCCCTGCAATTGAGAAAGAAGTACAAAAAATGTTTAAAGTTGGTATCATAGCACCAATCAGGTTTTCTGATTGGATCTCAAATTTGGTGCCCACAAGAAAGAAAACTAGTGAAATAAGACTTTGTGTTGAACTTAGAAACCTAAATCAAGTGTCCCTCAAAGACAACTATCCCTTACCTAAGATGGATCACATTCTCCAAAGAGTGGTAGGAGCATCAAGGATCTCATTACTTGATGGATTCTCAGGCTTTAATCAAATCCTAGTGCACCCTGATGATCAAGACAAAACTGCATTTACAACCCCCTGGGGAACTTTCAAATATGTAAAAATGCCTTTTGGGTTGAAAAATGCAGGGGCAACATTTCGAAGAGCAATGGATATTGCTTTTGCCAAAGAGATTCATGACTTCCTTGTCATTTATTTGGATGACCTCACACCTTTCTCAAAATCAGACCAAGAACATTTGAAGCATTTGAGACAAATCTTCTTGACATGTAGGAAATATGGAATTTCCTTGAATCCAAAGAAGTCTCTGTTTGGTTTGGAAGAAGGTAAGTTGTTAGGACATATCATTTCAAAGGATGGCATTAGAATTGATCCAGACAGGATACAAGCTATCTTGCAAATTCCTCACCCAAGAAATATCAAAGAATTGCAAGCTTTCTTAGGGAAGATCAATTTCTTAAGAAGGTTTATCCCAAACTTAACAGAACTGATTAGATTATTGAACAACATGCTAAAAAAGGATTCAAAAGTAAAGTGGACAGTAGAAGCAAATCAAGCCTTTGAAGGTATAAAATTGGCCCTTACCCAAACCCCAGTCTTAACAAATCCTCAATTTGACAGAGAATTTATCATTTTCTCTTTTGCCTCCCAGCACACTATTGCTGCTGTTTTGTTACAGAAAGATGACCAAGGAAATGAGAAACCCATTGCTTTCTTTAGTAGAGCTCTTAGAGATGCACCTCTGAAATATCATATCATGGAGAAACAAGATTATGCTTTGGTCAAGGCCATTAAAGACTTTAGGATTTACATCCTTTATTCCCATGTTATAGCTTATGTGCCAAGTCCCATTGTAAAAGACATACTCACTCAAGAAAATTTAGAGGGCAGAAGAGGAAAATGGATTGCCAACATTTTGGAATTTGATATTGAGATAAAACCTACAAAACTAATAAAAGGGCAAGGTTTGGCCAAACTAATGACAGAAGCAAACTTCCAAGCCTTAGACATAAACCAGCTGGACAATGAACCGAAGCTGGCGACTCCAAAGATCAATGTAGCCTTTGAACAATCCCCTTGGTATTCTGATATCTGTTATGTGTTGCAAAACCTGTGTGCTCCACCAGGATTGTCCAGAACTAAGTGGTGTAGGTTCCTAAAAATGAAAGCTTCAAAATTTTGTGTCATGGATGGCAATTTACTTTAGAAAAACCATGAGGGTATATTGTTAAACTGCCTGATTGAGAATGCGACTAACAATGTCGCCAAAGAATTTCATGCAGGTGACTGTGGTGGACACTTGTATTGGAAGTCCACTGTGGATAAAATACTGAGGGCTGGTTACTATTGGCCCACTGTTTTCTCTGATGTCAAGAAATTCACCACCTCATGTAACAAATGTCAAGTGTTTGAGGGAAAGAGAAAGTTACTGCCACTTCCTTTGAGGCCTATTGCAACAGAGAGACCTTTTCAACAATGGGGCCTGGATTTCATTGGGGAAATTCATCCCTCATCTTCAGGCCAACATAGATGGATTCTAACAGCTACAGACTACTTTACTAAATGGATTGAAGTTGTTCCATGCAGACAAGCTAATGATTCCACTATCATTCAGTTCCTTGAGACCAATATTCTTTCTAGATTTGGTTGTCCTAATAAGATAATAACAGACAATGCTGTTGCTTTCAGATCTAAGAAGATGGTGAATTTTTGCCACAAATTTCACATTACCTTGGGCCATTCTACTGCATATTATCCCCAAGGAAATGGCCTTGCTGAATCATCAAATAAAAGCCTTGTAAACATCATAAAGAAGGTATTGGAAGAAAATAAGAAGAATTGGCATAAGAAGCTTGTGAATGCCTTATGGGCAGATAGACTAACAACCAAGAGATCAATTGGGATCAGCCCATATGAGTTAGTTTATGGATTAGAAGCCAAATTTCCTTCATCACTAGGGGTCCCTGTTATGAAATTACTTCAAGAAAGTCAAGCTGAGCCAAATGATATGCAAAGAAGAATCAATCAAATAATATGTTTGCTGCAAACTAGAGACCAAGTTTACAACAGAGTTCAATTTTTACAAGAAAAGTTAAAGAAAGCCTTTGACAGAAGGACCAAGGCAGAAGATTTCAACGTTGGTGACAAAGTCCTCAAGTGGGATTCAAGAAGGGAAGACAAAGGAAAACATGGAAAATTTGATTCCCTTTGGAGAGGACCATTTGCTGTTCAAGCAGTACAAGGAAACAATACTTACTTCCTTAAAAGTCTTGATGAAGCTGATCTGGATGAAGGTCCTGTGAATGGCAGGATGTTGAAGCACTATTTTGACTACTATCCATAAGTGCAGCCTGAGTTTCCCTTGTACATATTCAGGTGTATATATTACTTTCTGTTAAAATGTAAAAATACAGTTTCTCAAGTTTTATAAGTTATCAACAAAAGGCAAATAAGTTCAGAGATTTACTAAGATGGGAAGAGCACAACTTTGGCATTTCGAAGAGGAATACTCCAAGTTTGATACAAGAAATCAAGGGCCAAGGCATTCTGACCTGCTGTTCTTGGTCTTTCAAATGGAAAAACCATCCCCATGTGGAGCCACTGTTAGCTACCTATACCAATAGGTTTCATATTTCATGATTGGCAAAGAAAGTTCCAAATATGCTCTGCTTTGGTGATGCAAAGATCCCATATTTCCAAGAGAAGACAATGTGTGTATATAGCTTGATGTTGTCCCAATTTTGATGGATGGTCCAACAGCCTAATCTGGATTATGCCATGTTTCAATTTTCTCTTGTAGAATAGAGAAAGAAGTATGTCCAAATTGTTTAAACTTGGCAGACGAGTAGCTAGGTAGAGAAATAAGGTTCCCAACTGCTTAATCTGGGATCTTGGAAGCAATAAGGGTAGCCTTAGATAGAAAATTAAAAGGAAAAGCCAAAGAAAAGAAAAGGCACATAAGGGTCTGCAAGTCTAAGTGCACCCTCCATGAAGAAACAAAAAATGCTAGGCAAATAGATGGGTAGGCGGATGGGGTTGCAGAAATGTCATTCCTTTCAAGTGAGTGTTTGAGAACCTGTTTGCAAAGGAATATCAGTGAATAGAGAAGGTCCTCTTCTCCATCATGTTGCAGCAAAGCAAAGGAGCATGACTAACTTCCTTTTCCCCCCTTTCACATTCATCATTAACATCCCTTCATCAGTTGTAATTCATGAAAGAATTTAAGTTGTTATGTTGGTTCTTATTCCTAAAAAGAAGCCACATTTCTTGTGTAAGAATTATTTTCATTTTGATCTACTTCCTAACTATGTTTAAGTCCCAAAAAACTCAGTAAACACCATTTCCCATTCTCACTCCCCCCAGTACTAACTACTTACTGTATCTACACTAAATCCCTTATGTTTCCCTTCCCCCTACTATTATAACACCATGGTGTATAAATCCCAAGCAATGTATAAATATCCTCCCTTTTTAGCACTACAGCTAAATAAGTTTGTCTAAGGGAGACATTATTCCACCAGGGACTATGGTCAACCCTGTCATGGGATTACTCTAACCTCTGGTTAGGAGTAATAACCTCCCCCTAAGCCCTCACTTCCCCTCTTTTCAAAAAGTTTCATCAAAAAACCCCTTTTCCCTCTGCTTAAACCCTTTTAATCCTTTTCCCCCACAGATTAACCCAAAAAACCCAAAAAAAAACTATAGTCCCACGCCCAAATATTAAATTAAATATTTAAATGGTCGGGTGGGGCCCAACCCAAAGCTACGCGACAGACGGCAGTACCCACCAGCCGTTGATCGTTCGCCGCCCCCGATCCAAAAGTGGGCGATCAATCTCACATCCCAACCTGCATCCCTTTAACGTCCGGGGAATGGCGTTATTGGGGGCCGTACCCAGGACGTGTGGCATGCACTAGGGTTGTTCGGAGCCCCCCTCCCCGATACCACCTATCACCAAAGGTGGTGCGGGGAGACCACTTACCGCCTCCCTGATACCGCCCATCCGGCGCACGTCACCCTCACATCATCCTGACGTCGTGTCGCCTCCGCCGGCCCCCGCGCCCCGTGGCCCTACACGTAGCCCTGCCACCGCATCCGCCTGCCACCGTGTCCAACCACGCTGGCCTCCAGCTCGGCGTCCACGTCACCCTCCGTACCCGGGCCCGCTGTGACGTCATGCTGACGTCATTGGCGGAAAAGACGCCAATGACCCGTTTTGTCCAATTTTGTCGTTAAAAACACCCAAACTAGTCGTTTATTGTCATTTTCACGCGAAAACAATGCAGCATTGTCAACCTGTTCACCGCGAAATTGCCTCCCAGCCATCAAATTCAAAGTTGCGGCCGCTATAACTAGGCAATTCAGCTGCAGTGAGCTCTCCCTCTTCGGACCGAAGGCGCTCCGTGTTATTTTTCCAGGTATTCACCGCAAGCCCTTTGTTTCGCCCCTATGCAGGCCATTTTTATGCGAATTCTCCCATAAGCATTGGTTAAATCCTAAATAACACACTATCTGCTACTTAATTTGCCATTAAATCCACCTGCATTACCCTTTGCCCCGAGAATTCGATATCAAAACGATAATTCACGGTTGAAAATTACAAATTCGG
This sequence comes from Pinus tabuliformis, assembly GCA_031772625.1. Classification (NCBI taxonomy): domain Eukaryota; kingdom Viridiplantae; phylum Streptophyta; class Pinopsida; order Pinales; family Pinaceae; genus Pinus; species Pinus tabuliformis. Next base: position 475,501,314 of record CM062806.1, on the reverse strand, counting down.
CCTCGAAGTTGCCCGGCATTGTTCTCTTTTGCCGGTTGGAGGCCCAAGTCTGCATGTCACCAAATTGAAGCCTGCACACCCTCTGCAATCATCCTGACCAATTCACAATCCCTGTGAATTTACCAAAAAACAGCAGAGACAAGTCTGCCAAGCCTGCTTGTCCCACTTTGAAGAAAATTCCAAGCATTATCTGCAGTAAGCCTATCACTTAAGCTCTGAGGAACCTTGCAAACCATTGCACTCACCTTTCTCATAATCAGATTACACAATGGCTGCTCCTGCACCCTCAGCCCTTAGTGTTGCTCCATTGAATGCACCAAATAAAGACCTGGAGTCCTTGCCTCTTGCTGACAGGGACTACCTCATTGAAGACTTTGTGGGTAATAGGGACTTTTTGCAGACCTTCAGGCAATTAAGAAATGACTACCTGAATGGTCAGGATGCATATGAGATATGGGAGTCAAATCTGCCATACTACTGTCTCCCCTCTGTCAATGTTTTTCCTGAGATTATTCGCCTATGTGCTGAAAACTATGATGTGCAACACAGAGCTATTAAGTCTCCATCTGGGAGCATCCTCTTTCACATTAATCCTGAATCCATCAATAAGATGCTCCACTTTGATCAGACTGAGCTGCTGTTCCCATTTTCCATGAATTATCTGCTGGACACTGGTGCCAAGATGACCAGTGAGGATATTCAGAAGATCACCAGGACATTTATGAGACCTGAATGCCAGCCCACAGGGCCACCTCCCTACTTGGATGTCTATTTTACTGAGGTAGGTAGACTATTGCTGGACATGATTGCTTATGTATTGGGATACAGAACCAACGAGCATGTGGATGAAACAATTCTGGTATTTCTAGCTGCTTACAGCCCAGGCCAACCCCCTGCCCGCAAATATAACTTTGCTAAGTTCATAGCTAACAAGATTCATGATCAGTTGGGCATAGTGGACAGGTAGGGTGTCTTCAAGTACTCATCCTATATCTACCACCTTGTCATGTACTATCAGTCTGAGGTTTTTCCATGCTACATCAAAAAGCTGGATTATAAAGGGGAAAGAAGATTTGTTATCTTCTGGACATCTGTCTATCACAAAGTCCAAAATTCAACCTATTCCTATTGTGAATTTATTGACCAATTTGTAAACCCTGTCTCTTGCTTATTGATGAGGTCCCCTCCTCCTAGAATATCAACTGAAATATAGAAAGCTCTACAGCTTTCCAAGAATTACAAAATAGGTGATTGGTACCTATATGAGAATCATACAGTCATCAGAGTCTATGGCTGTGAGCTTTGTCCATACAGGCTCCCAAAATATGTGCCTATGAGGATATTTGCCTTGGAGTATTATAGGCAGTTGATTCAGTTTGACCTCACTCACTTTCACAGCTCCAAAAAGAAAGCCCATATCAAGTTCAAACACCAGGTGGGCCCCTTCATCATGAATAAAAAAGAAGGATGGGAAGATGATGACCTAATCCTCAAAGACAATTACAAGCTATCATATAGTTTCCGGTGGGTCCCTTACGACCCTGAAGGCTTCATTACTGCTAGAAGAGTCAAGTACAGGCTTCTAGGTTATAAGCATTGAAAATATCCACACATTGAAAAATATTCCAACCAGCAAGAATGGCAGCAGGATACTTTAATTGAAAAATTAACTGAAGAAGAGACAATGCTAAAGAATGTCAAGGAACTCGAAAAGACTCTTGACCTAGATTCTATGCAGCAGGTACCCTTCAAACGACCGTACTCAGCAGGAGAAGGGACCTCGGCCTCAAGGACTGCACCAGCCACACAGGCACCTTTTACAGCAGCACCAGCTACAGACAAAGGGAAAGGGATAATGGGTGTTGAAGAAGAAACCGTGAAAGAAAAGCCCGCCCCTTCAAGTGAGCAGCAATGAGAGCAACAACAAGAGCAGACTCCCCCTCCACAAACTGAGCCACCAATAGCTCCAATTTTGCAGACCCCAGCACAAGAGGACAGGGGTACGAAAAGAGACAGAGAAGAGTCCAGTCCTGCTAGTGGATCCTCCCAGCAACCCCAGACCAAAAGGCCAAGGGCTGACTCCCCGAGGTAGAAGACATCACTGAAGAAGTCCTTGACAGTTCAAGGAAAGACAGGGATGGCAGCCAGCATACAGGTACAAGCTCCTTTCAGCAGGAGCAAGGATTACAACTTGGTTTGGAGGTGTCCTCCTCCTCTCAGTAGAGCAAGAAGCCCAAAAGCACTAAGGACATTTTCAAGCAAATAAAGGCACAGAATGACTTGCTGAGGGTGGAAGTTTATAAACAATTTCTCAATGCAACACCAGCCCAAAAAGAAAGGCTAATTTCTGTATATGACATTTAAGAGGAGAAAATGATCCTCAGCCATTTCAAACCTACAGTGCCCCATCCAAAATCAGTGGCAGATTATGTGAAGTCAAGGGTGGAGGTCCTAGCCAAAGACATCCATCCCATGGACCAAATTGAACTCCACAAACAGACTGGAGAAATGGTCTATGCAACCTTGGTGGAGAGGGAAACCATGGCCCATGAACTAAAAGAGTCACTAAAAAATACCAACTCTCAGTTGGATTTTGAAAGAATGTCCTCCCTAGCCAAAGACAACAGAATAAAATCACTTGAGGAAATTATTATTGACCTAGGAAATGATCCTAAGGATCCAAAGGGTGTAAGGGCCCTTATGAAGAAAAAGGAGGATGACCTCAATGCATTAAAGAAGAGGTTAAAGCTGCTGCCCACAGAGCATCCTCAAACAGCAGAGCTACAGAAGGAAAAGCAGGTCGATGAGCAACTGGACCTCATAATGCAGCTAAACCAGAAGATCCTCGACTTGGAGAAAGAGCTTGAAGGGGCATTACAAGATAAACAGGGAGAATCCACATCCCAAGCTCCTCCAACTACTTCAACCACTGCAACAACTACAGAGGCAGCAGTGGCTCCCACAACAGAAGCAGCAACAACAACAACAGCTCCAAATTCCAGCACAAGCGTGGAAGAATTGACTAAGGCCATTAAAGAAATGGAGCTCCAGGCAAATGAAATAAAACAGGCCAAGGAAAAATTGGCAGAATTAGATGCCAAGTATGATAAATAAAAAATGACTGTGGCAGAACAAGGCAGAGAAATAAAGGCCCTAAAAGAAAAGATAAAGGCCTTGGAAAAAGATCTGAATCTGGAAAGTGCCATGGCTGAAATAAGAAGAATTCTATGGGCCAAAATTGGCCAATCCATCACTAAACAATGGAGGTCAATTAAAACTATACATGAGCAGATGGATTTAATTGGCCAAGCACAGACAGAGATTCAGAGGGCCAAAACAATGCTAGGAGACAGGCCTGAGCAGGCCAATAGAATGATAGCTTTTTTGAATAAGCAAGAAAAGGAGGAGCTGGCAGCCATTGGCATTGTCAATAGAACGGAGGCCGTCCTCACAGCTAAGAAGGTACTCACTCTCAGGAACTATGTACAAACTGTGGAGAGGAAGTGCTATGAAATACAGGCTGAGGTGGATGAGTACCAACACAAAATGGAAGCACTGCAAGCAAAAGGACTGCCCAGCCTACTAAGCGGTGCAGGAAGACTAATCTCCCGAGATCAATTTGCCAACAGGATGGCAGCTTATATTGAAAACCAAATCACTGCATCTGGCAGTACTTCTGAGGAAACAGGGCCTCCAACAGGACAGAGCTTATACAATAAACTTGAAGGCCTATTTTTTTATTGAAAATGAGGTAAAGCACCTTTTTGAAATTCCTCCAAATTTTTACAGATATATAGAGGCCGATGAAACTTTAATAAAGATTCGAAGAAATCAAATTCCTAAGGAAGATTTGTGGCAGGCAATGCTTCAAATTTTGCCACGATAGCCTTAGTTGCTCGGTCACTACCATCTCCAACTCACTAGAAGAAAAACAGCAGAATAAAGTTAGCATTTAAGGCAGCTGAAAGGTGACTCAGCACATGGACAACGACAGCTAGCCCAAAGGATAGGAAAATACACATATTTTGACAGCGTATCCTCAGCCGACTCCAACAGCCACCAAGTCAATAGTCTCTAACTATTTTTGACAGCTAAAGCACTGAAGAGTTATTATAGCATTAACTTTCTCAGCTACAATGCTCCAGGAGTTGGCATAACATCAATGAGACATTAACTCATTTCCTTGATATTTTTCTTATGTAGATTTTGTATATATACCCCCCTTTGCAACACATAAGGGGTTGGTAATTTTCACTCTGAGGCAAATGTATTGTACACTTTCAGATTGTCTAATACAAAGGGCTGGACCAGCTCAGTGATTTCCTGAAAATTTGGTGTCTTGCTGATGACATGCGCGCTGTTGCAGAATCCTTGTGCCTTCTGATGGAATAATAAGTTTTCTTAATCTCTGTTTTGTCTTCTTATGTTATTAAATCATACTCATGTTTTCACTAAATCTAGCAATAGAGAAAAGGGATAGTACAGGATATGTTTCCTCACACCCTGTGCTCAATCTTTTATTGCTGTAAATGTTTTCTTCAGAATTAACCATGGACATGAAATCTTGAATGCTCATGTTTGCATTAATTCTATAAATGTGAATGTTATCTAGAAATTCTTCATTGCTTCTAAATAATATTCTCACTTCTTTACATATCATTTTATTGAAAGATTCTTAACTGCCTTTCATGAACTGAATACATCACACTTAATCAAAATTTCAAAGCGTTGTTTCCCAGACATTTATCCAGCTCTGCAGCATCACTATTGTATCAACACAACACACCAAACAACTAAAGGACCACTGACTCCATGCCCAATGACCTATAACATTCTAGTGAGAACATATATATCTTGACTGAAACATTATCCAACCAAGTCTAAAAACAAATATTGAGCATCATAGCTAGGCTAAAATTTATACACAAACAAATAGCTAAACCTTAAAGAGAGAGCCCTCTCTGATTACAGCTTGGCTAGAAGCTGTAATCCAAATATTGGTTAGTGGTTACCCCGGCCGTATTCCCTTGTGAGTCAAAGGGAACAACCTGGGTGTTAACACCTACAAGAGATCTACACATTTACTTTAGCAAAACTGACCAAATAAAAAACTAAAAATAGAATTTTGGCTAGCTTGACTTAATTTCCGAACTACAAATAAAAATGTTGAACAGTACCTTATGAATAGAAAAGCATGCGAGAGAACTATTATAAATGAACAGGAAATGATCTAAGCATGTGAATCTGAACTAATATTAACCTTTCCAAATCAAGTTATCACACTGGCAGTTGCATGGAAGAGCAAAAACTGTGTTTTTGGTGGCAGAAGTAGTGCCTTGACCTCAAATCATAGTCCCAAGAAGGGAGAAAAGAGATCAGGGCCTGTTGTGGCCTTTTAGAATCTTATTCTGTCACTGTAGCAAACTACTTAAGCAACTGAAACAAAAACAACTATACTAACCATCAAAAGCAAGCTAATCTATCAAAGCCAAATGAATCTATGCAACAGAAATTAACTCATGAATGGAAGCAAGAACATATAAATACAAAAAGGAGGTGCTGGGAAGCTTGGGTTGGGCCCTAACCAAAGAGCTTCATCCCTATGAAAGAGATCAGTGCTGGCTTCAAAACTATTTCATCTTCATTTATCAAAAAATAGCAGTTACATCTCATAAATTGTTCTAAAAAAGAACTCGAAAATGAGCTGAACACAATCTTGCACAAAAGTTCAAAAATATACTAATAACTGGCTAACCCACTATGGCTCAAAGCCTTCTTATTTATACAAATGGGGACTTCCAACAGTCCTCCTAAAATCAAGGAACTTGGCTTCCCAGAACTGAAGATAAATAACAGTTCTACTTGACTTGCTCGACTGCCCCTTGGAATCATCAATGTGGGCCTTTGTGCTCCGAGCTGCTAATGGAGGATTCAAGGAAAGGGGTCATTAATGAAGGAGACACCCCCTACAAGTCCTCTTCCCTATTTCCCTTGAGTTTTGGCTACCATTTGTTCATAAATTCCTTGTCTTTGTCCAAAATTGTCCAAAAAATCTGCATAAAGCACTCATTAGACTACATGGCAAAGTGACTAACCCAATTCACTCTATTAGCATAAATATATATAAAAACATGCAACAAAATAATGAAAATGGTGGATTAATTTGAAATAAGAGGTAGAATGAGCCCATATAGTTATCTATTTCTGGGGCGCATCATCACCCCCCTGCTGAATGGGTTTCTCATCTTCTGAGCAACTAATCTAACTCTTCATCTTTAATGGCTCTGATAGATTCCTTGACATCCCAAGCCTCTGATGTGATGTCTTCCTCTTTATCATGGAAACCTGCTTTCCTATCCACTTCTTCCCACTGTTTCTGTTCTTGCTCCTCCTTAACTCCTTCCAATAGTCCTAGCAGCAGCGGAGGACTGAATTTAAGACCAATCTAGTTGGCTTTTAGGTTTTACATTGAGTGATTATTTAGGGGCACTCTCCTTATGGCTTCCATCATCCTATTTAGGGAGTGATACTCCCTGATCCTTAGGCTATGTGACAATGTATTCCACCGTCTCATGCAGGCATGAAGGCAGTCATCGCTAAACAATCTCTCCATATCCTTGAAATGAGCAATAACATGTGCTTGCTTGTCAACATACTGATGGAGAACTTGAGGATTGGATGCAAGGTGTTGGTGGGAATAGATGAGAGCCAAGGGTTTTGTTGGTTCTTCTCTAATCATCAAGGGCTCACATAGCTATTTTGCCATTATTTTCTGAATTTCCACTGCTCTCTTTTATTCATGGCTCATCCATGATGCCATAGCCATTCGCGGCAAGTCTCCCAATGCAACATTTGGATCCCATAAGTTCATGTCAGTAAGTGACATTTGTGTAGGTAAAATTCTACTAGCTTTGCTTTATCCTCAGCTGAACTATGATCACATAAATTCATAAATTGACCATAATCTTGAAATGGTATTGTGCCCCTCTAGGCTAGTGTCTTAATTTAGAATTAGAGCTGTTAGTCTTGCTATATAACATCAACATTCTAAAGTTTGGTAGTAAACTTCACCCCTGGTCATGCTCAAAGAAGGCCTTTAACGGTTTCCCTCCCCGTTTCCTTTACTTCTCTCACCTCCCCGCCATCTCAATTTCGCCTGCTTTTTGGCTAAAACCATATAAAGCGGCCTCACTCTTAAGCCTCAAGCGCTAAAACCTATACCCCATATTACTGAGTAACATCACAAATTCCCATTGTCGTGATGTCAACCGTCGCTCTTTGTCACTCCCGATCCAACATTTCCTTGTCACATCCGACGAAATCCGTGTGATTTAAACCCCGTCATCCAATCCTCTCCGATGCAATCAGATGACATCCACTTCCCTCACAACCACAACGTAGCGGCGCATTAACGTGTAATGAAAAGTGGTTTTCCCACCCCTCTGCCGCCACGCGTCATGCTCCGAGTGTGATCGCTCTCCCTTGTAAGTTTACCGCCCAACCCTCAATGGTGGTGCGGGCAATACCACTTACCACCCGTCCTCCGTCCCTGCCCGTTAACTCCCGCACGTCTCCTCCTCCCGATGACTGTTGGATCTGCCACCCGAGATCCAACGGCCCACGTTCATTCCGCCCCGTTTTCTTGATAGTCCCCGCCATCTATCCGCTTGATCTGATGGCTGTTTTCCCTCCTCCGTCCTGCTCGTACATTCACCATGCAGTCCACTCGCCCTGACCATTCCGTGTGCCCGCAGGATGAAGGTGACTTGTTTACTAGTACTCGGTGCATTTTCTCTCCAACAACCGCCTTCAACAGACAGTATTGCTGAGAAAGAAAAGGACAGGGCCCAAGTAGGTGAAGGCATTGAATAGTTATGGAGTTTCATTCTGCACGACACTCCACCTGCCCGCTAGGACAACAGAGCATATGAGAAAATATGATTTATTCACTAAAGCAAGTTAATGCACCAGAAACTCCATCAAGTAGTTAAAGCAATTGGTGGTCAATTATGACCCCTCCATACCTAGAATGGTCGAGTGCCTTTGTAATGAAACTCTATATATACCCGGAAGCAAGATGTAATCAGGGTTGATGGTTGTTGTTTTGATGTAAGGTTCAACTTCTGAAAACTGTAACTACTTTGATACTTGCAGCGTCTCGTCTTCATTTTCAGCTAATACAAGCTTCTTTTGTTGTTACTTTCTTACTTTCCATTTCTATTATGTTCCAAGCTGTGCTTGATATGTGGTTTTTCCTAAACTCTTGATGTTTAGCATTAGAGGAGTTGTCATCCTACCTCTGTGTTAAAGTCTTGTGTGTATCAGTGAATGAGTTATTCAGGTTTCTTTTCACTTAGTGATAGAGAGTTTTCATCATGTTTGTACACTAGGGAATTAGATTTGTGGACCTCTTTATTGGTTGCAGCTGGCCTCACAAGGTCTTGTGCATCTACTGGTGTGGTCAGTATTCTCCATATTCACCCAATCTTTGAACTGTGAGTAATTGGTGGTCTAAATCCTTGTATTCTGGGGTGTTCATGCATGTATGGAGTTAAGCATAGTAGAAGTGGTTATCTGGCCTGAAAAAGCATCATTCCTTCCATTCATCTATTTCCAATATTAAGTTCAATTTGTAATGTTCCCGAGCATCTCTGAGCTACAACCTAAGAGGATTTCTTGGGGTGATAACATTAATTGGCGTTGTTTCCAGGGAGAGGAGATTGAAGCTCAACTTCCCTAGGAGAATGAAACAGATCCAACTTTGATGATAGACAAAGTCTGGACACATTTCTGGTTGTAATCATCTATTTGGAGACTATACTGGAGGACCAACCTGGTGGTGACTCCACATTATAGTTTTAGCTCAGTTTGTGAGGCATACCTAGAGAAATCCTAAAAATTCACCAGTTGACCCAGTGCCTGACCCTAAGAAGATTGCTAAGAAAAGGAAAACATCACAGAAAGGAGCATCAGGATCAGGTAAGTGTTATAGCTCCAAATATCACTCTTATGGTTTGTGATGCTATACTCATGGCCTAGGGCAACCCCTCCTTCCAGACCTGGTCCTAAAATTTAAAAAAAACAGTGTTTTATCCCTTATACGTGACATTTCCCTGAGTTAAATGCGTTTATACGCGAGTATGTGTATAGCCAACCCGCGTGTATGTATTAAAACACTTAAAAAAATATAAAACTCCTTATTTTCGGGCGGAGATTGCGGGTTTTACCTGCTGATCATCTGTTAGTGCCCGTGGCCCAACTTTTCCCAACCAACTCCTAACTAAAAAACTACTTTGGGAGTGGTATAAGAAGACCTCAAAGGGAAGGCCAAAGAGAGGAGAGAAGAGAGAGAAAGGTTATTATGCTGAGATTTTTCCCTTGACCAGGTCTGAAGTCCCTTGTGCCTTCTGCACTTCCCCCATTTTGTACAGGAAACCTTTGTTTCCTTGTGTGTTGATGTTCATCCACCATTTATGACATCATGGAGAGAGTCATGGAAGGAGTTTGTTAAAGGCTTGAGGCTGGAACGGATCCGGAAGGAAGCTTTGCTTGGAGCCTGTTGAAGGTGACTCAGGTGAAAATATTCCTTTTTATGTACTTTATTTGTCTATAATAAAAGAAACACATGTCTTGGTTCCTGAAATGAATCTTATTTATGTTAATGATATTCATGTTTAGAATTCATATAAGAATGGTTGTTTGGATTTCCTAACTAACTACCTTTCTTTATAACATGAATATGGTTTCTTTATAAGTATTTGTCCATGTACTGCTGTGTTCTTTGAATTGGCTGTTTTGCAGGACAAAAGAGAAGGAGGGAACAACAAGAAGGGTTTGGACCCTAAGGCCCTTCTCAAACGTAGGACCGAAGGTACGTACCCTTATCATAGAATTTGCTTATAATAGCATAATGGCTGTATGAATGCATGTTTCTTTGAATAGATAACTTTCAGTTTGCTAGGGTTTCAACCCAAAAATCCCTAGGGGAACTTTTCCCTCTATCAGAATTGGTGACTCCACTGGGGACAACACTCTTATTGTTCCTAGTTTGGGTGTTTTTCAAGCCAATCAGGGCTCAGCTGCCTTGTCTGCTTACTGTTACTGTCTGGTCTGTTCTTGAACTTTAAGCTTTGCCAGTTTCTTCAGTTTATTTTTTTTTATTTTTCTTGAAGCTTTTCATATACGTTGTTTTTCTCAGTTACAGAAGCATATATACGCTTGTTTCTTTTGTTAAACCCGCGTATACGCAGGTTTCCTAAGATACAGTCGCGTATACACGAAATCTGTACATCAGTACAGTCGCGTATATATAGCAATTTTCAAGATTTATAAATCCGTTTGTCTCTGGAGGTTTGTCTGGTAGTTTGATTCGGTTTGAAACAGTCACTGTCCAGTATCAGTTATTTGTTTTATAAGGAGTATTGGTCTTGTTTTTTGTTGATTGCAAGCGTCATCATTTTTTGCTAAAGCACGCAAGATTTCTTGCTAGGAATCTTGGTTGCTCTGATTCATCAGAGTAGGGAGATTGATCACAATATTTTTGTTAATCTTGATTTTGGTGACTTTTTGTTTGCTTGACAAAATCGCTTTTTGTGACCATCCACTTCTTTGTTTCATGAAAGTTGTTGATTCACACTTTCTTGGAATTTGTCTTTTTGATCTTTTTGGTTTTCATTGCCAAAGCTTTCATTGCTGCTTTTGATTGTTAAGAGCGATTTCAAACACATTTATTTTTATTGAGTTTTCATCCGTTGAGTGGTGTCGATTCGCAAAAGTGTTTAATTGCCTATTCTTCAATCACAAGTTTTCAGTGTTGTTGAGAGCATTTTTTTGAAAAGACTCTTTTGTTTGTTGCTTTGAAGAAAATCGTTTGAAAATCTTAGTTTTGCTTTCTTGAACTTGCTTTTCATTTGGTTTCCTTTTAGTGAGTGAAAGTGCTTTATGTTTGTCTTAGAACTTGTTTTTAGTGTTTAGACGAAATGAATTGTATCATCTCATATTCCATCTAGACATTTTAAGTGGCAAGATAAAGATTGATAAGCAAGCAACTTTCATTTTTTGTTTTTAGAGTAGTTTTAAATCTTGCATCCGCATATATTTGTTACATTAGGATAGATTTGCATCCCCTTTTAGGCACATATAGCTTTGTTATCTTTTGTGAGTGTGAAGCTTGAATTAACGAGAAGAAAAGAAAAATTTTGTTTTATTAGAAGTTCCTCTGAACCCTATAGAAATTGCTCTTCATCGAAAAACGAAAAAGTGCATGCGCATGTAGTTAAGTTTTTATTAATTTCTTTTGCGTCAAAAAACACCACTAGTTTCACTTCCGTTACCTTGTGACTTAAAGAAAAACCTAATTTAAAATCAAGCGCTAACTAAAATTCACTAGAACTTTTTTTTTTAGTCAGTTACACCAACAAGATTAGGATTTTAGGGCCTTGGGTTAGGCAAGTAGAGAGTTAACTCTCTAAGGCCATATAAACATCCAATGTATGAGTCTGAATAACGAGAGAAAATCCAATAGCGTTAGGAAGACCAGGAAAGCTACGAATATGGGAGTTAAGCACAAGGGTCTGTGAAGACAGGGAAGAGAGATACCCCCTCTCCTACTTGTCCGAACTTACCTCACGACTATTCTGCCTGGCTTCTGCGACGAGTTGGTATCCATAGTTGCTACTCCTAGGGAACTACACAGGTGGCTGCGGAGGGGAATCCCGTGGCACCTGAGGTTGACATTGCATCACTCTCGACAGTACTACTCGAGGGCAACCTTGTGAAGCTTTGGGGCTTGCACCGGCGCAGGCTATTGTTAGGAGGTCAGTGTAACTTCCTCTGTTACCTTCGCTGATAGGACTGGGCCATCATTATCCCAGACTATCTTCGGAAGGCCCCTTACTCCACTTTCTTGTATTTTGGTGTCCGGTCCTCATCACCTGGAGCGGAAATACTTGGAAGTTGTTTGACTGGCTGATATCTTTAGGGACTTTATAGTGTGCTCTTTTTTCCTTATATATAGTTGGCTTTAGGTATTTTTGTCTAGTCATGTCTGGACTTTGTGTTCTGAGTGACCGGCTTACCACTCTACCGATCTTGAAAGGCTTTTGGTCGTTCTTTCAGAAGTTGTGGAGTTGCTTCCTCAAGGGAAAAGGTTTTGATTGCTTATCCATATTCCTTGAAAATTTATTTCTATATTCCTGTAGGGGAAGGGTCTTTGGATTAGTTAGATATGGCCAAATTCCTATGGAAACCAACCAAGGTGTCCTCCCAAAAGGGGATCCTTGTGCTTTTCCTTTCTTTGGAAATGTTGGTACTCCCTTGATGGTCACTTTGAATATTCCTGGGTTGAATGTTGGAGTACCCGTTTGGCTGTGGTCCACTCCAAATATTCCAAATTCTCTTGAAGCCTCTCAGTTGAATGCTTTATTTCAAGGGCATCACATGGGTGCTAATTGTTCATCTTCTTTCAAAGAGAAATCTGGGATTCCTTCTTCGCCTCCTTCTTGTAACAAGATATCTAAAAAGAGGAGAAAGAGGAAGTCAAAGAAGAAGAATAATTCTATCCCTTCATCTTCAACCTCTGTGAGTCATGTTGGAGATGATCCTTCAACCACTGTTATTCATGTTGGGGGCACAAGTCTAGTCACTACGAGTCACATTAGCACTTCATCATCAACCTTTTCTAGTCATGTTGGAGATGAGCCTTCAGCCACTGCTAGTCATGCTGGGGGCACAAGTCTAGTCACTTCGAGTCACACTAGCACTTCATCATCAACCTCTGCAAGTCATGTTGGAGATGAGCCTTCAGCCACTGCTAGTCATGCTGGGGGCACAAGTCTAGTCATTGCGAGTCACGCTAGCACTTCATCATCAACCTCTGCGAGTCATGTTGAAGATGAGTCTTCAGCTGCTGCTAGTCATGCTGGGGGCACAAGTCTAGTCATTGCGAGTCACACTAACACTTCATCATCAACCTCTGTGAGTCATGTTGAAGATGAGACTTCAGCCGCTGCAAGTCATGCTGGGGTCATGAGTCTAGTCACTGCGAGTCATACTAGCAAAGAGTCACCGACCTCTCCAAGTCATGTTCAGGACTCTCCGCAAACCATTGCTAGTCATGTTGGCGGAATGGAGGTTGATAAGAAACCTGGACGTAGAAGTTTTAAACCTAATTTCCCTTGTAAGATATGCAAGGGAGACCATCTTACTCATTTATGCCCTGGTATTCCAGAGGTTCAAAGGATATGGTCTGAGTCTGAAAGTACTTCTACTCCTAAACCTGATATGGTTTCTCATCAATCCCCTCAACCATTGGTTGATAATGTGTTAGAGCCAGTGCAATCGCTGGCCGATTACACTCCTCTTTTGGGGGGTGAAGTGCCTAACAAAAGAGTCCGTTTGATCTCTAGTAGCGAGTATTCTAGTATAGGGGGCATTTTGGTTTCTTTAAATGTTCCCCCTCCAAGTTCTAAGAGTGTTTCCTTTGATTGGGATAGTCTTATTGAGCCTCATCTTCCTTCCGCTGCACCTTTCCAAATAAAGGTCAGGGTTAATTCCACAAATTTTTATCGATGTATGGTGGATGAAGGATCCTCTGCAAGTATTATATCCTCTTTGACTTGGAAAGCTTTGGGTTCCCCAAAGTTGTTGACAGCTCAGAGTCAGTTGTTAGCCTATGATAGAAGACCTAGTGAATCTATGGGTGTTCTTCCTCAATTGCCTATCACTTTAGGTGGGAAGACTGTTTTAATCGATATGATGGTGGTTGATAGCCCTTTAGACTTTAATATGCTACTTGGGTTTGATTATGTCTATGCTATGAATGCTGTGGTGTCTTCACTCTTTCGAGTAATGTGCTTTCCTCATAACGGGAATATTGTCACTATTGATCAACTTGCATCTGATAATCACCACCCTAATTCAACTTTACTCCAGAATTCCCCTTGGTTTATTCCAAGTGTTCAAGTAGACTCTGCCCCGCCACGGGTGAATTATGTGGCATTGAGTCCTGAATGTTCAATCGCTTCTGAGAAGGATCCTTTGACTTATTATTCTCCTTCTTGGGACTTGGTCCCGGAAGTTGACCAAGATATTCTTCCTATAGGGACATGGGACCCTTTAATTCCCTCTTTTGATCCTTATAGTTCTCATGTTTTCTTAGAACTTGTTTTGCCTTCACAGGAGGAACTCTTTGAAGCCATGACTTTTTACTACCAAAGGTGTCCTTGGCCTGAGCCCTGCAAGGGGTTTGTTCAGTAGAACTATTATGCGTAAGCCGCAAGGCTGCATGGTTCCCTATACCATATTGTATATATGAGGTACGCATTTTCAAGTTTTGTATTCTATAACACAAATATTTTATATGAAGTTTATATGTGGGATGCATTAACCTCTCGTATAGTGTTCCTATTTATGTTTACAGAACTTGGAAGATTTCTCCTTTGGAGGTTTATGGTTGGTCCGTTCTGACAGGTATTGGTTCTTGACACTGGCATATAGGTTAGGGACATCATTTTTCCATTGCATTATGCATAATAGCCTCCAGTTGCTGATACATCTGCCATAGGGTTGATCCCATCGTGTTATGGTTCGTAAGCCATCTTCACTCGCCATTTCTTTAAATCATGACACGATGGTAGAGCCATCCTTTACATGGGCATCCTAGTTAGCACCTCACTGACATTTGTTGCCCATGCTGCTCCGATTTGAGTAGGCTCGGGAGTCCTCTGTAGTCCCGCCATGACTTATGCGTTGAAGACTCATTTCTCTCAGCTTATCCGCTTTGTTCTGGCCTTATACCCTAGAGGCTCCGTTGTGTTGAGTTGTACTACTGCATTGCATGTTGACCACTTGCACCTTTTGGCCTAGATCCGACTTCACTTGGACTCATGTTTAAGCCAACATTTGACCATGACATCTGCAAAATCAACCTTGCATACCTTTGACTTCTGCAGCTTGACACACCTTGACCGTGGAAGGAACATACCTTGAGTGTCACTGACCAGTTTTCACCTCCCTACATTGAGCATAAGAACGTTCCTTTCCTAGGAACTAGATCATCTGTTTCACCGACACTCGTTCTTTCCACTATACCATAGCATTATTTTATTCTTTTTCCAGCTTAACAGAAAAAGACAAAAAAAATAAATATTCCAAAAAGAGTGGGAACGGGATAGTATTTCCATTTATTGTTGGCAGCTAGAGTCAATCATGTCACCCTTGAACAAAGCACTCAAAACAAAGTCTCCTCCGTGTGGGTGTGATTTAGTTTGACTTAGGTACGCCATAATCTTGTTATTGAGTCAGTTCTCCTCCGGTTGGTTATCTCTTCCAATAATATGGAGGGTTTTTTCGTGCCTCCTGCATGGCGAACTTATATAGAGTCATCATATGCTGCCACATAGTCACATTGAGTCGTGCTTTTGTTCAAGGGAAGTTAACTTGAGTCGGCCTCTCTGCGGTGTCTCTTGACTCATTTTTCAGTCGGCCATCCCTGGTTTTTAGTGTCATGTCTATCATCACATTAGTTATATTGGTCCTTTACTCGTGCCGGTTTGAGAAGGTCCCCATTGACTTCTTACTGGCGAGTCTTGTCCTTATCGACGATGACATCTTGCTCTGAGGACAGGCCTAGAGCTGCACCCTGGCCCTATTTTCATTATTGATAGGTTACCTTGTGCTCAGCATCGATCAGTATCATGGGTCTTTGACTGAGTGGTTTCCCTTGTGTTCGACATCAGCTTACATTATCACACATTGGGATTCGTGCAGTACCTTGGTTTCCATTTGATCCTTTTGGTGGATACCTCACCTCTATGTCAGCTTTCATTATTGGTTAGTTCAGAGGGTTTCTGCCGTGCGCTAGCCACATCTTGTGTACGCCGGAAACATACTTTGGTTGGGTTACTACATCTTTTTCGTCTGATTCCTTCCACATTATTAGCCTACAGGTTACACTCGCGCTAGATTGATGAAGGATGCCTTAATGCCTTCCTTCAAGCGGATATTTCCCTATCGACTCTGACTCATTGCTCTGGGGCAAAGATCTAGAGTCCATTTGGCAGTACCTTGGGTTTTGTAGTCATTAGTGGCAGATCCTTCACTATCGATAGTGGGAAACCATCATTGTCTCCTGATCGATAGATTCTTAGAGGTGTTCGACTACAGCTCATCTATTCACACTTGTTAGATTGTACTGGGTACCTTGACGCTCATTATCATTATCGGTGAGTAGTCTCACGTTTGTTAACGGTATACATCAATGACCGGTAATCAAACGATTTCTCACATGGTCGAATTCAGATCATTTATTCCCATGGTGTAGAAACGTACCATGGCAGTCAGTGAAGACATCAGGTTGTATCAGCATTCATTGGTTCACTTGACAGTTGCTTCTGTTGCTGCTAGTTGATACCACTCCACTTTATATGTTGCAGTTAGTCATGGTGACATTCTATATGCTAGCACCTGAGTTTGCAGTGTAGTACCATCCTATTCCATCATGTTCAGTTGGTACCTTTTGGGATCAGTCTTTGATATCAGTGATCCGTTGCATCTTTCAGCATCATTGACAGTCTTATATGTGATATTCAGACATGTACTTGTTCATTATGATCAGATGATCCATTATGTATCTTTCAGTCATTTATACTTGTATACTTAGTGGATCCACTTGTACTTGATATGCAGACATGCTTTACTTTTTCTGAGCATGGGTATGCCCGCCTCAGACAATGTTTCTTTCTGATCTCCTTTGGTCGCTTGGCAGGCTGAATTCTGGTGAAGTCCTCCTCAGTTTTTGACAAACTTCCTTTCCATGTACTCGCATAATATATTTCGGCCATCATGTACCCCTTCTGGCCTCTTATATTAGGGGGCATCTGTTATAGCTCCAAATCTCACTCTTATGGTTTGTGATGTTGTACTCATGGCCTACGGCAACCCCTCCTTCCAGACCTGGTCCTAAAATTAAAAAAAAACAGTGTTTTATCCCTTATATGCGACATTGCCCTGAGTTAAACGCGTGTATATGCGGGTATGTGTATAGCAAACCCGCGTTTATGTATTAAAACACTTAAAAAAATATAAAACTCCTTATTTTCGGGCGGAGATCGTGGGTTTTACCTGCTGATCACCTGTTAGTTCCCGTGGCCCAACTTTTCCCAACCAACTCCTAACTAAAGAAATACTTTGGGAGTGGTATAAAAAGACCTCAAAGGGAAGGCCTAAGAGAGGAGAGAAGAGAGAGAAAGGTCATTATGCTGGGATTTTTCCCTTGACCAGGTCTGAAGTCCCTTGTGCCTTCTGCACTTCCCCCATTCTGTACAGGAAACCTTTGTTTCCTTGTGTGTTGATGTTCATCCACAATTGATGACATCATGGAGAGAGTCATGTAAGGAGTTTGTTAAAGGCTTGAGGCTAGAACGGATCCGGAAGGAAGCTTTGCTTGGAGCCTGCTGAAGGTGAATCAGGTGAAAATATTCCTTTTTATGTACTTTATTTGTCTATAATAAAAGAAACACATGTCTTGGTTCCCGAAATGAATCTTCTTTATGTTAATGATATTCATGTTTAGAATTCATATGTGAATGGTTGTTTGGATTTCATAACTAACTACCTTTCTTTATAACATGAAGATGGTTTCTTTATAAGTTTTTGTCCATGTACTACTGTGTTCTTTGAATTGGTTGTTTTGTAGGACAAAAGAGAAGGAGGGAACTTCAAGAAGGGTCTCGACCCTAAGGCCCTTCTCAAACGTAGGACCGAAGGTACGTACCCTTATCATAGAATTTGCTTATAATAGCATAATGGTTGTATGAATGCATGTTTCTTTGAATAGATAACTTTCAGTCTATTAGCGTTTCAACCCAAAAATCCCTAGGGGAACTTTTCCCTCTATCAGTAAGCCTAAGAAATCTTATGTATCTCTGAAAGAGAAGATCATAGCTAAGGATATATAGTTTAAAGATTTAGAGCCTAGCATTGTTAGTAAAGAAATATCTTCAGAGATTTATAAAGCTCATTTTTTAGTCAGTTCCCCTTTGGACCTTAGTCCAAAGAAATCCTCCCATACAGTCCATCATATTCCTTTGTCCTTGTCGTCCATTTCAATGTTCCCTACTATTCAAGCTGACAGTATCCTTCCATCTATCCCTGTCATGGCAAGCCGACAAGCTCCCACAAAGATGCAAAGAATCATAGCTGCTAGGTATGGACCCTTGGTCTTGCCTGTTCCTTTGAATGCCATGCCTGCAGGAGAATATCAGAACTATATGCTCAAGTTCACTGGTACAGAGGGAGTAACAACTGAAGAACACCTTGAATCTTGTTATAGCTATGTTGATAACCTAGATATCAGTGAAGATGATGTGTGGATGAGAGTGTTTGTCCAGAGCCTTGATGGAGAGGCTATAAAGTGGTTCAGATAATTGCCCCATAGGCCCATAGTAGATATTGAAGCATTGGATGATGCATTCCTAAAGCAATGGGGGGATAGGAAAGATCTGCTCTATTACCATAAACAGTTTGGAAACCTAAAGAGGGAGAATGGGGAATCATTGCCTGATTTTAATAAAAGATTTAACCATATGTATAGTAATATACCCGCTGAAGTAAAGCCTACCCCCACCTATGCCAAACTCACTTATGCTAATGCTTTTGACTCTGATTTCTACCTACTTTTGAGAGAAAGAAGATGTGCCACTCTAGCTGAAATGCAGGATGTAGCCCTAGAGGTGGAATCTAATATCATGGTTGTAGAAAAGCTTAAAAGTCATGCTAATAGAAGGAGGTGGAGAGGTGAGGCTTCTTCTTCCTCTACATCATCTTCAGAACCCAAATTAGATAAGATGACTAAAATGATAGAGTCATTGGCTGCTGAGATATCTAAGTTGAAAGTTGAGCAGAGCTCTAGAAAAGCAAGGCTTCCAAACACATTTTCTCCAAGAAATCCAAATCCATTCAGAAGAGAAAACGAACAGCTGCAAATCATTCAGAGGAGTAAAGAGGCCCATGAAGAACAAAGAGTGAAGGCTCCCTTCCAGAATGTAGTCATGGAGGAGGAGTAAGTTGAA
Organism: Pinus tabuliformis; assembly: GCA_031772625.1. Taxonomy (NCBI): domain Eukaryota; kingdom Viridiplantae; phylum Streptophyta; class Pinopsida; order Pinales; family Pinaceae; genus Pinus; species Pinus tabuliformis. Next base: position 475,482,244 of record CM062806.1, on the reverse strand, counting down.
GATGAGGATGAAATTCATTGTATGGAAGACAAAGGTAGTGCTGCCTTTTTGACACTGACTGCATATGAATAATCATTACTACAGGACCAAACCAGTCAAGAATGGGACAAAGAGTTTGTTCTGCAGACTGGTGAATAGAAAAGATACAATCTATGGTCAAAAGCAAGCAATGTCAAGGAGAACCCTGCCCAAAGAGCTATTGTCCAAATAGAGCAATAGAATATCAGATAGAAAAGACCAACAACTGATCGAGTCATCCTCAAAGCACCAAATCAAGAGGTAAGAGGTCTTGATAAGTCTCCTTCCCATTTTAGCTTTGAGTCATAAGTCCAGAAGTTAAAAATACATGTACCTCTGATAGAACTAGTAAAGAGTGAAGTTTTTAGAAAGCCTATTGTTGATGCTCTTGAGATAAAAACCTCACAAACCCCCACTGACTACATCAATTTGCAAGATGATAAGCCTGCGGTTGTGCTTAGCCCAATGATCGAACCTACCGATAATAGCTCCCAATCGTTCTATGTCTCCTTGACCATTCATGACAAAATCCTCCACAATTGCCTGCTAGACATAGGGGCCAACCACAATCTAATGCCTAAAGCTATCATGGAAGAGTTAGACCTTGATATCACTAGTCCATATCACTAGTCCATATCAAGAAAGGTAAAATGCCTAGTATTAATCAAAGACCTAGCCATTACCCTCACTCAGTTGCCCATGAAGAGCATGATCATGGATATTCTGGTACCAGATGTCCCTCCCAAGTTTGGCATGTTGTTGTCTAGAGGGTGGATTAAGAGACTAAGTAGGACACTACAGAATGATTTATCTTATGCCATTGTCCCAGTCTTTAGAGGGGAAATCAGGAGACTGTACAGAGAAGCACAGCTGGCCTACATCATCAGTGATGAGAACCTTTCTAATCATCCCATTTATGCTGTGGACAGTGATTTTGGAGCTTGTATTCTCCAAATTGAAGAATCCCAGAAGTCCTCAATGCAGATCAAGGAACCAGTAGTCCAAGCCAAGGGAGAGCAAGGAAGTCTGGTTCGGGAGATGTTATTTGATGGAGCATGTTCTAGGGGAGATCGCAGGAGCAGGGGTGGTGCGGATATCTCCAGAGAAAGGAAGCATACATCTGTCTTTTAAGATGGCCTTTCAAGTTACCAGCAATATAGCAGAGTATGAGGCTCTTATATTGGGTCTCAATGCAGCTAAAGACAGAGGAATCAGGAATATAAAGGTGTTTGGAGATGTTGATTTTATCATTCAGCAAGTGAATAAAACATTCCAAGCAATGCACCCAAGGCTGAAAGAATACAGATATGAGGTATGGAGAATTAAAGATTCTTTTGATAATTTTTGTATCTCATATATCCCTAGAGTAAAAAATCAACTTGTCGATTCCCTTGCTGTGTCTACTAGCATGTTTATCCCTCCCATGCCTCTCAGACTAGTTTATGAAGTTCAGATGAAATACAAACCATCCTTGCCTGATAATGTCCAGCATTGCAAAGTTTTTGAAGATGACGATGAAGTGAATAGGTTTTTGCAAGTCATTAATGAATTTTCTGAAATGAAAATTGACCAAGAAAATGAAGCCTTGGAAGAGGATCCCCAGTCCCAGCTTAGAAACAGAATTGGTAAAGATAGCATTGTCCAACTGCCCAACAATCATATACCTAAGGGGTTGGCTCCATTAGAAAGGTTGTTTGACCCAAGTGATGTGCCTTATAAGGCTACCCAAAAAGAATACCAATCTGTAGTCTATAAGCATAATATAGGGAGCCCAGGACAACTAAGATATATAAATATGTCCACCCATCTGTCTGCTGCCTAGAGTACTGAATACTGTAATTTAATGAAGCAATTTGCTGATGTTTTTTCTTGGGAATATAGTGAACTGAAAACATATGACAAAAAGATCATCCAACATAAAATTCCCTCAGAGAAAGACACCATCCCTTTCAAGCAGAAGCTGAGACCAATAAACTCTTTGCTCCTTCCTCTAATTGAAAAAGAAATCAAGAAGTTACTGGCTGCCAAAATCATAGTCCCCCTCAGATATTCAAAATGGGTAGCCAATTTGGTAGTAGTGAGGAAGAAAAGTGGAGAAATCAGGCTCTACGTTGATTTCAGAAACTTAAACAAATGCTCTAAGAAAGACAACTATCCTCTACCCAATATGGAGTATTTGCCACAGAAGGTCTCAGGGGCCAAAGTAGTGTCTTTCCTGGATGGATTTTTAGGGTATAATCAGGTTGTTGTACATCCACATGACCAAGAAAATACTACATTCACCACTCCTTGGGGCACTTTTATGTATTCCAAGATGCCTTTTGGGTTGATGAATGTTGGAGCCACCTTTTAGAGAGCTATGGATATAGCATTTGTGTGGGAGAAGGATAAGTTTGTCCTTATCTACCTAGATGATATAACAGTGTATTCCAGCAGCCATCAAAACCATTTACGACATTTGAATAAAGTGTTCCTAAAGTGCAGAAGGTTTGGGATTTCAGTCAATCCTAAAAGGTCACAGTTTGCTTTAGAAGAGGGCAAGCTATTAGGACATGTTGTTTCTGCTGCAAGTGTTAAAATTGACCCAGAAAGAGTATGAGTAATACAGACTTTGTCTATCCCAAGATCAAAGAAAGACATCCAATCCTTTCTAGGCAAGATCAATTTTTTAAGGGGGTTTATCCCAAGTTTTGTAGAACTTGTAAAGCATATTACCTCCATGTTGAGAAAATGGTTGGAGATCAAATGGACTGATGCAGCAAGAAGATCCTTTCAATCCATTAAGAAAGCTATTACACAAGCTCCCACTTTAAGAAGTCCAGATTACAACAAGGAGTTCCATATATTTTCATTTGCCTCTGAAGACACCCTTGCAGTAGTTTTATTACACACAGATGAAGAAGGCTCAGAGCATCCAGTGGCTTTTTTCAGAAAAACATTAAGAGATGTTGAGCTAAAGTATGATATCATTGAAAAACAGGCATATGCTCTTATCAAGTCTTTGAAATCTTTCAGAATTTACATTCTACATTTTAAGATAATTTCATATATACCCTCTACTTCAATAAAAGATGTTCTAACGCAGCCTAATGCTGATGGAAGAAGGGCTAAATGGATTGCAAAGCTTATTGAATTTAACATAGAATTGAATCCCACCAAATTGGTCAGAGGTTAGGGCCTTGCCAGACTGATGGCAGAAGAAAATTGCAGAATGCTAGACATAAATCTCATGAGCACGATTTCAGAGAATGGTCAGACAGAAGAAGAAATAGCTGAACCAGGGAAAAATCAGTCATTGGCAGAAAATTTAGCTTCTTGTGATTGGTACTCTGCAATAACTCAATTTCTACTGAAGCTAGAAATTCCTCCAAGCCTTAGTTCAAGCCAAGCCAAAACTATTAAGCTCAGGGCAGCCAAATATTGCATTCATGAAAATCTGCTCTACTGGAGGGACCCCTCGGGAATTGTTTTGAGGTGTCTGGACAAAGAAAAATCCATTGAATTCATGCAACATTTTCATTCCAGCAAGTGTGGAGGGCATCATTATTGGAAAACTACAACCCATAAGATTCTCGAAGCTGGATACTATTGGCCCACCTTATTTTCTAATGTTTTCTTATTTGTTAAATCATGTGATAGGTGCCAAAGATTTGAAGGAAAGAAACAGTTGAAGTCCCTGCCCTTAAAACCCATACATGCTAATGGACCTTTCTAGCAGTGGGGCTTGGATTTCATTGGAGAAATCAATCCACATTCCAGTGGCCAGCACAGATGCATCTTAGTAGCCACAGATCACTTCACTAAATGGATTGAAGCAATCCCTACCAGAAACACTGATCATAATGTGGTCATGAGGTTCTTGACAGAGAATATCTTCACCAGATTTGGCTGTCCACATAAATTGGTCATAGAAAATGCAGTAGCCTTAAGGGCAAAAGAATTGGTGGACATGTGTGACTCAATGGGCATTAAGATGGTTCATTCCACCTCATATTACCCTCAAGGCAATGGTCTAACAAAATCCTCCAACAAGAGCCTGATAAGGATAATGAAGAAACTGTTGGAAGACAACAAGAAGAATTGGGATTCTAAGCTCAAATATGCACTATGGGTTGACAGAGTGACCACCAAGAAATCCATAGGGAATTATCCATTCAATTTGGCATATGGCACTAAATTTGTATTCCCAATACAGTTGATTATCCCTATGGCAAAGTTCCTAAAAGAAGAGCAGAATGAGGAAGAAGGCATGGCAAAAAGGATCACTGATATAACAGAGGTACATCAAATCAGAGAACAGCTGCTTGAAAGATCTGTGGCAAACCAGAAGAAGATCAAAGAAGCTTTTGATAAGAGGACAAAAACAGATAATTTTCAGACAGGAGATTTGGCTCTTAAGTGGGATGCACTGAAAGAGAAGAAAGGTAACCATGGGAAGTTTGATGCTTTTTGGAAAGGGCCTTTTATCATTTCTTAGATCCAAGGGAACAATACCTTCATACTAAAAAGTATGGGAGGGGAAACAGTTTTTGATGGCCCAGTTAATGGGCGCTTTTTGAAAATTGATGTTGCTTAAGGTCTCCTCTCCTTAAGGTTGTAAATATGTTATTTTATCAGTTTTTAGGGTAGGCTCAGTTATACACCATGCCGAATGGAACACTAGGAAATTTTGCTAATTTGGTTTTCACAGGAAAGGCAATGATCTGCAGTGCTTGAGACCTCACAGGGAGGATCTCATCCCTAGAAGGAGCCAGTGTTAGTCCTGCTATATAACATCAACGTTCTAAAGGTTGGTAGCAAACTTGCCCTCTGGTCGTGCTCGAAGAAGGCCTTTAATGGTTGCCCTCCCCATTTCCTTTACTTCTCTTTCCTTCCCGCCATCTCCATTTCACTTGCTTTTTGGCTAAAACCATATAAAGCACCCTCACTCTTAAGCCCCAAGTGCTAAAACCTATACCCCATATAACTGCATGCCTTTGCAAATTCCCACTACCGTGACTTCAACCGTCGCTCTTCGTCACCCACGATCCAATGTTTCCTTGTTACATCCAACGAAATCCGTTTGATTTAAACCTCGTCATCCAATCATCTCCGATGCGATCAGATGACATCCGCTTCCCCCATAACCACAACGTAGTGGCGAGTTAATGTGCAATGAAAAGTGGTTTTCCCATGCCTCCGCTGCCACGCGTCACGCTCTGAGTGTGATCACTCTCCCTTGTACGTTTACTACCCAAACCTGAACGGTGGTGCAGGCAATACCACTTACCACTTGTCCTTCATCCCTGCCCGTTAACTCCTGCATGTCTCCTCCTCCCGATGACCGTTGGATCTGCCACTCGAGATCCAACGGCCTACATTCATTCCACCTTGTTTTCCCGATAGTCCCCATCGAGAGATCCCTGCCATCTATCCGCTTGATTTGATGGCAATTTTCCCTCCTCCGTCCTGCTCATACATTCGCCATGCAGTCCACTCGCCCTGACCATTCCATGCGCCTCAAGGACGAAGGTGACCTGTTTACCAGTACCTAGTGCATTTGCTCTCCAAAAACCGCCTTCAACAGATAGTATGGCTAAGAAAGAAAAGGACAGGGCCCGAGCAGGTGAAGGCATTGAATAGTTATGGAGTTTCATTCTGCATGACACTCCACTTGCCAGCTAGGACAACAGAGCATCTGAGAAAATCAGATTTATTCACTAAAGCAAGTTAATGCATCGGAAACTCCATCAAGCAGTTAAAGCGGTTGGTGGTCAATTATGACCCCTCCATACTTAGAATGGTTGAGTGCCTTTGTAATGAAACTCTATATATACCCGGAAATAAGATGTAATCAGGGTTGATGGTTGTTTTTTTGATGTAAGGTTCAACTTCTGGAGACTATAACTACTTTGATACTTGCAGTGTCTCATCTTCATTTTCAGCTAATACAAGATTCTTTTGTTGTTAGTTGCTCACTTTCCATTTCTATTTTGTTCCAGGCTATGCCTGATATGCGGTTTTTCCTCAACTCTTTATGTTTAGCATTAGAGGAGTTGTCATCCTACCTCTGTGTTAAAGTCTTGTGTGTATCAGTGAATGAGTTATTCAGGTTTCTTTTCACTTAGTGATAGAGAGTTGTCATCTTGTCTGTGCACTAGGGAATTAGATTGGTGGACCTCTTTACCGGTTGCAACCAGCCATCACAAGGTCTTGTGCATCTGCTAGTGTGGTTAGTATTCTCCATATTCACCCAATCTCTAAACTGTAAGTAATTGGTGGTCTAAAGCCTTGTATTATGGGGGTGTTCATGAATGTCTAGAGTTAATCATAGTTGAAGTGGTTATCTGGCTTGAACAAGCATCATTCCTTCCATTCATCCATTTCCAACATTAAGTTGAATTTGTAATGTTCCTAAGCGTCTCTGAGCTACAACCTAGGAGATTTACTTGGGGTGATAACAAGAGCCACTAACCTTTGAGGTACAATGCATATGATTTGGCTGGCTGTTTGCACTGTAATGCCTCCATTGCCCAGCTGGCCATGCAGGCTAACTAAACTTCTTTTCCTGTAGCTTCCTTTTCAAAATCAGCACTTCAATTTCTGCCTGGGATTCTTTTTCTTGTTGTTGTTTCATCAGTGTTGTTGGTGTCCAGGTAGGGGTGATTTATTTAACTTATTCCAAAATTAATCTTATCAATCCGAGTGCGTATCCTTTCAAGGCAACATGAAAGGTATATGCAGGGGCAACCACATGATCTTTCCTAACCAAGGGTTCGTGCTAAGATTCAAAGCATAAACGCAAGATCAACAACTCACAAAACTGTAGAAATAATCATGAACAATAAAGGATTATAACAACACACATAAACTGATAAATCACACACACATAAAGACGCAACACCTGATCAAAAGAGTGGGCCCAATGCTTTGATCAAGGCTGCGTTAGCCACGAAAAGAATTAGAACAACAAAATGGATGATCTTTTATTAATCGATAACAAAAGTTTAAAATGCTGATGGGTGAACCTCCATTCATAGGATCAACCTACGTTTTATACACAGTGAGGGAGATTAACAGTTCTCCCACAAACATAGCAACTATAGATACAAAGTTATACATTAGTTGGAACAGTATCAGCGTCAGATGCCTGGAATAGTAGAAAGGCCCAAGAATAGTATAGGGCATTTGTTCTCCGAGTTGTGTGGCCTCCTGCTAATCGGTCGTTGCTAGTTCTGTTGCAATGCGCCAAGTTGAGGGACTTTGTTCTCATGTTGTGGTCAAACACAAGTTTAGTATCGCAAATAGATAGACTCCATGCGTTTTACTTCATTAATTAGAATATACCAATAGGACAGTAAAAAGGGGGGAATTACCTTGTGATTTTAACATGATAGCATGGGTAAATGAGTGCAAATATAGCAAAACGGGTAATGAAAATAGGTGGAAAGATGGCCTAATTTGGTACCCAACATCTCCCCCCAACCAGCCTACTGCATGTCCTCATGCAGTCCTCCGCTTTCGCAAATCTAGATTCCGTAGACTGTATGATAGATGGAGCTAGGCAAGATCATATTCTGTAGCCATTTCTGTCCCTGGAACTTTAAACCCATCTGAGAGGACAACTTCCTTCCACCAATCCACCGGGATGTCGTAGGCTGGAGTATATTCATCTGTAGGCAACCAAAGAACAGGGAATTGGAACCGGAGCCCCATCCACTGGGATCCACATGTCTGGACACATGCCACATATCTGGGCATCCTATTAAGTACACATGCAAAATTTGGTGCCCCAAAGGGTTCTCCTTCCCGAACGGTTGTTGGTGACATCATCCATCTCCTCTGACAACAATTGAGGGCTTCTTTATGAAACGTGGTGAGTTGATTGACACAAATATCAAGACACCATTTTTGTGTTCTCACCATTCTATCTCTATTTTCCCCAATCCCTAGAAAGGTCCCGTGCTTATTAAACATAATGTATGAACTCTCATGCTCTACTCTCACTATAAATGGCTTGGTGACATGATTAGATTGAAAGGTGTTACTAGCCTTCTCCCAATGAATTTGGTTAAAAGCATAAGAGGTGAGGGCCCTCAAATGAATGTCCCCCACATATGGGACCGGGTTGAAGTCTCTGTCCAGCCGCAGTAAGTACCCGTGAAATTATAATTCACACATTAGATGTTGTGTGGGTACATCGTGACTCCTCAAAATTTGAAGGAATTGTACACCATCCTCCATCTCATAGCTGACCTCATTTTTAACACTTTCCATGCAGAATAACTGAAAACGTTCATGTAGAAATAAAGCATAACAAGAAGCAGGGGGACAACATGCCATAACCTCTTGCACCATCTCGAACATCTGCTCTTTTTCAGCCTTCAACTCTTCCTCTCTCTTCTCTAGCTGTTCTATCTTGAGTTGTTGTTTTACTTGCCGCAATCTTAGCACATCCATATGCTCCACATATCCAAAAAATTTCGTGGAAGCCCTTTCCTTAGTCGTTTTGATTTCATTTTTATATTGAGCTATATTAGACTTCCAAGACTAAATTTGAGCCATCAGGGCATGCTCTTGATCTTCAAATAATTGGTCGAATGGGTTTGTCTGAGTGTCGGCAGAGGACATGACTATCTGGTCTGTTTGGATTTCTGTATCAACCTGAATAGTCTTGGCCTTTCTGGCTTGCCATTTGTACTTCCTCAATTGTTTCTTCATTTTATTCACCTTCTTCCTCAGCTTCCTCACTTCCATTTTAAGCCGCATAATCTCCTTGAACCGTAGCTGGTACTTCTGTTTCATCCGATTCAGCATTCACTGCTTGCACAACTCTATCCATTCTTGTTTGACCAATATTTCCTCGACCGGGGGTAGATCCCCCTAAACATATTCTGTTGTGTTGACTGGGGGATTTTCCTACCCTTGTTGCTCTTCACGATTGAAAACCCCCTCAAAAGTTGACACTAGTTCTTGTGGCACAGTGTCAACCTCGCGGTCTGGCTCTTCTGCTACCTCCTCGATGGGTTCCATAGTTTCCTCAACTTGGGCCCTTCCAGTCCTTGTTCTTCCTCCTCTCTGAATTCCATGGCACCAGGGGATCCCTGTTGGGTTCCTTGGGTCGCCATCTCAACTGGTCCACCCATTTTGGCCTGTTGTGGGTCTGCCGTAGCATCCTATTGCTCTATTGGTTTCATGGTTGAAGCTGGTTCTTCTGGTACAACCCCATTCGTGGTATCGGCAGGCCTTTCTGTATTAGCCCCTGTGTCTGCCACTATCTCCATACTTTCTGCTTGGTCCTTGGGAGCTACCTCATCACCCAATTCCTCTGTCTCTATTTCCATCTCCTACAGTTCCTCCTGATCGACATAGCCATCTTCGATAGGGTCTTCCTCCATGGCTTCAGGTTCTTCTGCCCTAGTGGCTATAACGACTACTATCTGTTCCTCCGTGGAGTCCTGAAACACCTCCCATGGAATCAGGATCTGTCCAATGGCATGCATTATTAGCAGCCGCATCAACCCATGATGCGTAATGACCGCCAGTACTTGTCGAGCCCCCTGAGCCAAATGTGCCATTAGATGAAGGCTCCTTAGCATGAAGGAGGGGACATTCATGGAGAAAGCCTTTGCCTGTGGAAATAGCAGATGGTCTAATATGCACAGGTGATATCTAAAAATTGTGGAGTATCAGCACTTGAATGTCATATATTTGAAAAATTCTGCTACTCTTCCCCATGGATATGATAGCGAATTCCTGTCATAACCCCTTCCTTTTTGCACTATTGTCTCCCCAGGTTGAAGCAAGGCCTCGGGAAATTCCAGGAGGTGAGTTATCCTTAAAAACCATCGTTCCCCAACCTGTGGAAGCCCAATGACCTCTTCAACAAATTCTTCTGTTACGGGAATCACCACTCCACGAACCCGCGAGCCTTCTTCCCCCAAATTCTGTGCGAATTCCACTGTGAATTCTTCATTAAATCCCCTTAACCTATCAAAATATACATCCCACCATACATCCCGAAAGACCTACCAAACCTCCTGATTACTCCGGACTACCCTTCTGCTCTATAGTTCATGATGGATTGATCAGTCACCCATCGTTGCAAAGGAAAAAACATCACGTCGATTGCAGTCGGCCGGCAAGGGAAAGTGACAGGTCTCCAAACCGTTAGAGTTTAAAATAAAGTCATGGATGATTTGGGAAAGATGGGACAAACAGTACTAGTACGAGCGGGAGTAATGGCAGATCTAGTACTAGTACGTGTGGGAGTAATGTCGAATCCAGTACTAGTACGTTCAGATATCATGGCACGTTAAGGTGGTACAGAGGTGTATTTGGAAAATTAAATGTGGTGCGTGGGGAGGATGGCCGATATGACTTGTTGGTACGAACCCACATCCCAAGGTTTTTTTAAAAAATGATTACGGCGTATCGCCATCATCATATTTGGTTGAGTAGAATTATGTGCACTAAATGCTTTCCATGGTATGTCTTCATTTCTTATGACGGTTTCCCCCCTAAATTTAATGACGGTCCTCCTTGGCACGTTTATTTGTCCTTTCTGGAATATTTAATTAAATCCATAAAATGACAGAGACGTACCTGCGAACTTACCTGACAGAGCGACAACACAGCGTATAGTAGCAACTTGAGTAGCAGCACAGGGAGTAATGGCAAGAGTTAGTAATAGCTGCTCTGAAGTAGCGAAACAGTGAGTAGCAGCAACAGTGAGTAAGAACTACTTTGAAGCAGCAGAACAATGAGTACCGACAGTTTTTTGGAGTAATAGCAGTTACGATAGTTACAGAGTAACAACAACTATGGTGTAACGATAGTTGTGGAGTAACGGTAGCTACAGTGTAATGGCAGTTGCAGAGTAACAACAGCTACTCTGTAATGGCAGTTATGGTGTAACAGTAACTACAGTGTAACGACAACTATGGAGTAATGGTATCTATGGTGTAATGGTAGTTGCGGAGTTACAACATGGCGGAGTAACAACAACTACAGTGTAACAACAGTTATGGAGTAACAATAGCTACAGTGTAACAGCAGTTAAAATGACAACACCAGTGTTACCTTTCTCCTCACCATATTTCTTCATTGTTCCCGCAAGAGAGAAACAAACAAACAATACATACATACATACATACATACATACATACATATACATATATATATATATATATATATATATATATATATATATATATATATATATATTAGAATTTTTTAGAATTCCTTTTTTTTAGAGCAGAGTGAGTTTGTCTTGTTTTCCAATGACCATTAAATCGGATGAAGCAAAAAGATTTTTAACAAAAGCATCTTTAGAGGATGGACAGTGATATAACTTAAGACAATGTTTGTTTACTAGGAACGAAATATGGTTTTCATCTATTGTAATTAGTCTAACCATTCCATTGTCGAATACTGTATCCACTTGATATGGGCCCATCTAGCAAGTGCAGATCTTGCCTTTGAAATATTTAAATCTGGAGTCATATAGTAACGCCCAGTCCCCCTCTTGAAACACCTTGGTTTTGATAAATTTATCATGCCATTTCATTCTCTGCTATTGAACAACAGTAGTTCTCTAGATAGCCACTGCTTGAATCTCATCCAATTCATTTAGCTATTCTAGTCGATGTTTCTATGCTTTTGATAAATCTAGGCCTACTTCCAGAGCTGTTCTGAGTGTACTGATCTCAAATTCCACTGGAAACAAGGGGGATTTTCCACAGACTAATTCATATGGAGAAAACCTTGTTGTATTCCGCCATGTCATCTTGTATTCCTACAGAGCTTCTGGGAGTTTCTGTGCCCAATCCCAGCAATCGCTTGCTACTGTCTTTGTTAGGATATTTTCCAATACCTTATTTGTGCTTTCTACCTGTCCATTTTCTTGGGGATGATAGGGGTTTGTCACTCTATGTTTGACCCCATATTTCTGCATTAACTTTTCTATCATATGGGAAGTAAACTATGATCCATCGTCTGATACAATCTCTCTTCGAGTCCTGTACCTAGCAAAAATTTATTCAAAGAGGAAGTTTGCCACCACTTGCTCTGTTGCTCTCGTGACTGCACTGGCTTCCACCCATTTTGTTACATAATCATTGTAGACCAATATGTAAGCATTTTGATGTGAAGGTGGATTGAAGGGACCAACAAAATCAATAGCCCATTTCTGGAATGGTTCAAGGACTATTTGGGGTTGCAAGGGCATTTCATCTGCTTTCCCAGGTTGTCCCATTCGTTGACAGTTGTCACACCTTCGCACATAATCTCGAGTGTCATGGAAGATGGAGGGGAAGTAATATCCCATTTGCAATACTTTATGACCTGTTCTTTTTTCTGTAAAGTGTCCCCCACAGGGTCCATAGTGTGCAGCTTTTAGTATCTCGAAAATATCATCCCCTGCTACACAACACCGAATCTATTGATCCACCCCTATGTGGAAGAGATATCCTACCATCCATGAATATCTGTTAATGTCGTGGATGATATTCCTTTGCTCCTTATAGGATAGGTGACAAGGAACTTTACCTGTAGCCAAATAGCTAGCAATATCTACATACCACGGAGTGTTAGTAGAAACCGCAAAAAGATGCTCATCAAGAAAATCATCTTCAATTGGTGTTTCCTTACCATCAGGTTCTATCCTAGATAAAAATTCTGCGACCACATTGTCTTTACTTGGTTTATCTACTATAGTGATATCAAATTCCTGTAGCAGTAACAACCACCTTGTAATTCAACCAGGGGTAACATGTTTATTCATTAAATACCTGATGGTTGCATGATCAGTGTGCACAAAAGTAGGATACCCGGTGATATAGTGCCGGAACTTGTTGATGGCATAAACGACAACAAGGAATTCCTTCTCAGTCACTGTGTAGTTTAATTCAGCAAGGGCCAAATTTTTACTAACATAGTAGACTGTGTAAGGTACTTTGTCCTCTTGCTATCCCAACACTACACCAATTGTTGTCTGAGAAGCATCCGTATGAATGTGGAACGGTAAAGCCCAGTTAGGTCCCCTAAGGATTGGAGCACTGCAAACTAACTCCTTAATTCTTGTAAACACTGCATCACAGTCTTTAGTCCACACAAATTCTGAATCTTTCGTTAGTAATTGAAATAGCAGGTGTGCTACTTTTGCAAAATTTTCTATGAAGCATCTATAATAACTAGCACACCCAATGAAACTATGTACCTATGTGACTATTTTAGGTGTTGGAAAGTGCAGAAATACATGTATCTTTGCTGGATCCATTCTAATTCCTTCAGCTGAAAGTAAATGTCCCAAAACAATTCCGTCATCCATCATCATGTCACATTTCACTGTACTCAAAGAGACACGTGCTTGTATACACCTTGCAAGAACTTTTTCCAGATTTTCCAGTCCTACCATAAACGAGTCCCCATATGGAGTGAAGTCATCCATATAGATCTCAACACTATCATTTATCAAATCGAAGACGATTCCAAGAATTTCCCTCTGGAATGTTTCCGGATCATTGCTCGGGACGAAAGGAAGGACCCTGTATGCAAATTTCCCCCAGGGGCATGTGAACATGGTCCTGTCCTGGTCCTTAGGAATAATCTGGATATGGTTATAGCCACTAAACCCATCCAGAAAATAAAAATACTTCTTACTAGCCAATGTGTCTAACACGATTAATAAATGGCAAGGGGGAGTGATATTTCTGCGTTGCCTTGTTTAACTCTCGATAATCTATGCATATCCAACATTTTCCATTCTTTTTGGGGACAATTACCAATGGTGATACCCATTGGTTATCTAAGATTGGGTAAATGAAACCCACATTGAGTAACTTCTGAAGTTCTTCTTTTAGCACATTCTTTAATGCCAGGTTCATTCTCCTTTGTGGTTGCCTTATAGGACATCAATACTCCTTGATGTATATATGATGGGTGCATAAGTTAGTCAGGATTCCCTTCATATCCGCATAATCCCATCCGAAGCCTCCTTATGTTTCCACAGAACATCTATAAGCTGCTCCTTCTGAGATTCTGACAGGTTCATATTAATGTTCAAAGTTTTCCCTGGTTCCAATTCCACTTGTACACTTTCATGAGGTGCATCAATAGGTGGTTCCTCTAATCCTTCTATTGTTTCCATAGTTTCCTGAGTTTCACAGCTCAAGACAGATTCTAAGATCTGTTGTTTTGATTCTGAAACATAACAAGGGTCATCCATGAAAGAAGTGATCACCTCATCATCTGACTCCATTTTCAATTGCAAGGCTTGTCCAATAGTAAGGATGGGTCTCACTTCTTCCTCTTCCATTAAATCCTCCACCGCAGAAACAACCTTCTTTTAGCTTGCTAGCTTTATAGGTGAATTTGGTTCTGCAGGTGGACACAACACCAAATTCTTAGTGTTATGCCCATTGGAAATGACCATATTCCCTGAGAGGCACCCAATGTAAGCGTCTGTAGTAGCCATCAATGGCCTACCCAAAATTAGGGGATGGCCGCCCACTGAAGATTGTGTATGTAATACTAGGAATTCTATGGGGTAATGCCATGAATCTACTGAAATTGTCACATCTTCCAGCTTCACTATGGGTTTGACTGTAGATGTGTCTACTAATTCCAGTACTATAGGTGTATGCTTTAAATTGCGAAATCCTAGCGCATGCATATTTTCAGTAGTGATGACATTGATGGCAGCTCCTAGGTCTACCAACACATTTGGAATTTCTACCCCATTAATCTATACTGTCAATATCGGGTTTCCCAGATCTCCATATTTCATTGGCATTGATTTTCCCATCATAAAGTCCGACAACTTTCCCATAACATGTATAGTAAGGGGATCTTTAATTTTCTTAGCAGGTTTCTTGGAACAATATTCATTAAGGGTCTTTGCATAGATTGGCACATCTTTCATAGCTTGCAATAAGGGAATTTTAACAAATAAGTTCTGCAATTCTCCTAATAAATCAAATTCATATTAAGGACTTGGTTTACTCATGATTAATCTCTCTAGGTAAGGTGGTTTGGATTGAGGCTATTTGACAGGAGGTGTCTAGGTTTTATTGGTTCACTCTGGCTCTTTACTGACCGGCTCCATCTCCTTATCTCCACTATCAAGTTGTTCAATGATAACTAGAGGTTGGGCATTAACTGTCTGACCTGATCATAGATTCATTTCGTATACCTCGGTAGTGGAGATACTATATGAAGGTAGGTTAAGAACATCAACTTGATGAGCTTCCTTATTGTTAGGGTTACGATTAGGCTGCATGGGGAGCTGAGAATAGGTAGGCTGGTTACCAGGAGGCACATTAGAAGGTAGTTGGAGCTGTTGCTGGGGCATCTGTTGTGGCATCTGCGGAGGAAACTATCTCGAAGTGGATCCTCGCCAGTTTGGTGCCCACGAAGAGCCCTTACTAGTTTAGGGGTTCCACTGTTGCCAAGGTGGGTATTGATATTGTGGCCACATGGGAGGGTAAGGCATGGTCTCGGGATTCATATTACAATTATTGAAATAATGAGATGGATCCAGATGCATACCTTGATTCCTCATCGGTGGTCAAGGTGGCCATGGCTTCCAAGATCCCATGAGGCACAACTGCTCTGTGTCCTCCCCCATTCCTTGAAATATTGCTTTTAAGCCTGGTAAGGAAGGGCACAATCTTGTCGCATGATTTAGCTCATAGATCGCACATTCCTTTATAGAATTTAGTGGACATTCCCGCTCCAAATGCTTCTTTCTGCACTTTGGGTAGCACACTGCCATAGTCCTATCCAGCTCTAACTACTTTTGTTTTACTTGAAAGGTGTCCATCTATGCTGACAGGGTACTGAGAATATCTATTCTCAGGTTATCCAACAGGTTTCCAATTTCTGCTTTTGTCACACCCCTGCCAAATCCTTTTCTGAAACAGACCCCTTTCTTGTTCCTCGCAAGCCCATTTTAGCACTGAATACACAATTTGCAGATATCTTCAAACTTCTCCCTGGAGATATCTCCCATTCCAATGATGTTAAATAGCTCCATCGAGTCTTCTCAAATGGATCAAAGGAGGATAATCTTTAATATTTCCTTATCTAGGTCAAAATGTCTTGACCTTTGTAAGGTGCAGTTGAACCTCTCCACACAATCTTCCAAGCTTTCATCTTCTTTCTGCGTGAATTTGAAGAGTTACTCCTTAACGTTCCGGGATTTATAGTAATCCTGGTATTTCTCCAAGAAAGCTATCTGCATATTTTCCCATGTAGAAATGGATTTTCCTCCATGGCCTATGAACCATCGCAGAGCCATCCCCTTTAAAGTGGAAGGAAAAATTTTCAGCTTCTAGGCATCTGTTGTGTAGTCATACCCTCGGCATACTATATCAAACTCAAATAGAAATGTGTCGGGTTCTTCAGAGATAAGCCCATGGAAAGTTGGAAAATCTACCAATGGAATAGGCTTTGTAGGCGCAGCAGTTCCCAGATCCCCAATAGGGAAATCGATGGTGGAGTTTGTAGGAGCCATGAATATTTTCCAATAATCACTGGGGATCTCAACAGGTTCTACAGAGGATGGCTGAGGATTCTTTGTTACCGGGATTCGAGCTGCTTTGGTAGCACTTCCCCGGTCCCTTGGTGATGTAAATATCTCCTCAACTCATTCTCCTATGGCCTGATGGCTCGATCCTTCAGCTGTAACTCCCTTTCCTTTACTAGAACAGTCTGATCCTACTGATGCTCTGCTTGCAACTTCCTCCTCTTCTAACACCAGCTCAAGATTCTCTAGATCAGGTCCATTGCTAGATGCTTCTCTCGTGGTCAGAGGGACCTGCTGTGTTGAGTCACCACAGAATGCCACAGTCGATATTGGCTATTCCATTGATTGTCCTTCTTACTTCACCCTTCTTGCTCCTGGTCTCACAGCGATGGGAGAGGATGCTTCAGATTCAGCCTTTGCTATGATCTCTTGTATATAGGTTTTTCTTCCCTGGTCTAGTCTTTTGCCCCTTAGGGCTCTCCCTCTGCCCCTTTTATTGGGTTCTTTGTTCATACAAAAGTTGGATTGATAGGGGGGTTTCTGTATGAACCTACGATACTTCAATCCTGGAGTAAGGCGTCAAAGGATCGTTCCTTCCCCAGGATGAAAGAACTCACAAAAGGAAACGTAGCTACAACAAAACCTAGGGTTTCAAGCCTGGAGAAGGGCATCAAAGGACTCCTCCCTCCCCAGGAACAAAAACCAAAAACAATCAAAACCATGAAAAACCCTAATTTTCCTAGATCTGAATTAGGGCAGAAAAAAATGGTCCCTCCCTAAGGTAAAAGCTAGGGATTTCCAGAAAGAAAACACACAGAGGTTAAAGGAAAAATAATTCTAGCTCTAGGCCTAGAGGAAGGCATCAAAGGACTCCTCCCTCCCCTGGACAAGAGAATGTCCCAAAATAATCAAGAAAACAAAAATGAACAAATAGAAAAATACCTGCGCTCAGGACCTGAAGCAGAGTGAGAAAATTCGTTCTCTCCCCAGGACAAGAGATTGACCCTCTGGTCAGTCTAGATCATTGTTTGCACCTTGTTAGCCTCCCCGACAATGGCGCCAAATTGTTGGTGTCCAGGTAGGGGTTATTTATCTACCTTATTTCGACATTAATCCTATCAATCCGGGTGCGTATCCTTTCAAGGAAACGCGCAAGGTATATGCAGGGGCGATTGCATGATCTTTCCCAACCAAGGGTTTTTGTTAAGATTCAAAGCATAAACACAAGATCAACAACTCACAAAACTACAAAAATAATCATGAACAATAAAGGATTATAACAACACACATAAACTGATAAATCACACACACATAAAGATGCAACACCTAATCAGAAGAGCGGGCTCAGCTCTTTGATCAAGGCTGCGTTAGCCATGAAAAGAATTAGAACAACAAAATGGATGATCTTTTATTAATTGATAATAGAAGTTTACAATTCTGATGGGTGAACCATCATTCACAGGATCAACCTGCGTTTTATACACAGAGAGGGAGATTAACAATTCTCTCACAAACATAGCAACTACAGATACAAAGTTATACATTGGTTGGAACAGTATCAGCATCAGATGCCTGGAATAGCAGAAAGGCCCAAGAATAGTTCAGGGTATCTGTTCTCCAAGCTATGCGACCTCGTGCTAATCAGTAGTTGCCAGTTCTGTTGCAATGCACCAAGTTGAGGGTTCTTGTTCTCATGCTGTGGTCAAACACAATTTTAGTACAGCAAATAGATAGACTCCATGTGTTTTACTTCATTAATTAGAATATACCAATAGGACAGTAAAATGGGGGGAATTACCTTGTGATTTTAACATAATAGCATGGGTAAATGAGTGCAAATATAGCAAAAAGGGTAATAAAAATAGGTGTAAAGATGGCCCGATTTGGTACCCAACAAGTGTCTAACTATCTGTCTATGGTTCTTCTTCTTGTTGCTTTCTCTCTGCTGCCTCACTATCTGCCTAAGGTCCCTCTTTTTGTTGTTATCCTTCCAAGATTGACAGCTTATTTCCTCCTCGAGGTTCCCTTTCTTGTAGCTAATTTTTCAACAATTCATTTTCTTCCTGCAGTTGAGCTATTCTGATGATCTCTATATGCCTTACCATGCTCAATTCTTTGCTCATCTCTCTCAACTTGTTTTCCATGTGCGTTATATCTTCGACCCCTTTGGATGTTGCAATCTATGTCCAGGTGTGGGTCCTGAATCTTTCCCTTTCTAGTTTGAAGAAAAGAGGCACTGCAAATTTTTGTGGGATGATCTTCCCACCTTCCAAAAGGTTGTAGTAGGAGCCTAAGTTACGCTGAGGTCTAGGCTCTGGTATCTCTTTTCCCTTACCTACCTCTTGGGACTGTTCTTCTGCCTTATTTTCCAGTTTTTCAGTTTCTTTGAGCTTAGCCAATGTCTCCTGTAGAGCCGTTTGTGCCTCCTATAGGACTACTTTAGAGTCCATTAATTTGATCCTTTCCTTACAGGTGGAGGTCTTAGGACTCCCTCTCACGGAGGTGATGGAGATTTTGGAGGGAGATTCCTCCTTTGTTACAGTAGGTGCATCCTCAATGATAATGGGTTCTTTCGAAGGTGGTTGGGGCTTGCCCACCTTGATTCTGGTGCTCATCCAGGCTTTGAAATACATTCATTTCTGTCTTTTTCTTTTCCCTTTTTGCTTAGCTAGAATGCTAAGTGCAGCAAGAACATCTGCTGCTTCTATTGCTAGTGTCTCATGAGACACTTCCTCTTGTTGTTTTTCTTCTTCATCCTGTGCAGTTTTCCCTGTGTCTGATGTGTCTGTTTTTGTTTCTACTATCTCTAGTGTTTTTTTCTCCTTTTCTTGCTGAGTTTCTTCCTTTCCTGTGGTAGTCTTTTTCTGAGCTGTCTTGGACTTCTTCTTCTCAGTTCTTGTCCTCTTCCTTTTCTCTGCTTTTGATGTTGTTTTCTTCTGTGCTTTAGGTTCAACTGTGGTTGTATCATTTTTCTCCTCTTCTCTCTATTTTTCTTCTTTTCCTTCTTTTAATTGAACATTTTGTGCTTCCTCATGGATTTCCTTCTCAAGTTCCTCTCTCTGCTCCTCCTCTTCACTACCAGATGGACTAAGGTCATCATTGAGAGTTTTTATGTCATCTTCCCTAGTCAGGTTCCTGAAAATTTCCCAAGCTATAGGGATTGTGAGTGTGTGGAGGGCATTCTCTACCAGCAACTTAATGAGCCCATGATGGGCCAGTTGGTCTGGAACCCCTGCATTCAATTTGGTGCCACACTCTATCAAAGATTGGAGGAGAAAATATGGAAGACTGAGTTTTCTAGATGCAGATAGGTCCATTCCATATCTTAGTTCATGCAATAATTTGAAATGATAACCATAGACTATACTATATCTTCCTTCATAGGAGATATATTTCATGATCTGGTAGCTGACCTCACCCCATGGATAAGGTATACTTGTCCTTATGATCCCATTCTTATCCTCTATCCATCAAGCTGGAAAAAGGTCTTTTTAGCAACCTGTCCTAGTGGTTTTTCTTCTTTGCTCCAGGGGAGCCCATGTGGAAGACCTATGATTTTGCTAATGAATTTTGGTGTAAGCTCTATGGCTAGACCCCTAAAACTGACTGTAGCATGGGTTTTTGAATGGGGTCTTAAAGAAAAATTCCTCTATCACTTCCTCATCATACCCATGAATTTTCTCAAAGAAAGGCATCCAATTTTCCCTAGTAAAGAGGGCTACCACTTCTGGGTGTTCATGCAATTTGGTGGAATTCAGAGGCTCTTTTCTCATAAAACCCCCTATCATGATGTTTAGTGATTGTTGGAAACTCTAAGGTGAGGTGGAATGAAACAAATTTTCAAAACCGAAAACAAAGGAACAACTGAGCTTTTTCTTTAGAACCAGATAGAGCTGTTTGTGTTTCTTCTTTTTAATCGAAAAAACAAATTGTAATTTTCCTGCCCTTCAAACCTTGTTCTCAACTTGAATTTACTTCTCAGGCTTTCTGAGGAAATCAATATTTTGACAAAATAGAGAGTATATAAAACAATTTTTTTTTTCTTTCTCACAAAATAAACAGACTTCCCAATGCAAATTCACTCCTTTTTTTTATAGGCTTGGTTTTCAATGGTTGCATCCCTTCTTTACAGGAGAATGCGGGGAAGAAAAAGATAGACTTTTAGTGTGGAGAGTAAAATGGAGAGACTATTTGTATTTCAAAAAAACACAGGTAGACTTTTGTTTTCCCTTTCCCTTCCTTTTTGAACCCAGTACTTTGCTTCAAATCCCACCACCTTTTGTAGATATATGACATGCAGAGTGGGTTTCTAAGCCTACCTTTTTTCGAGCTCAAATTTGGCAAAAATTTTGAATTTTCCCTCTGTAGAGATGTTTTTTGGCCTTCCTGTAGAAAGGCCCTTGTAGACTGTGTTTCCGCTCCTGTAGAGTGCGATAATGCTCCTCTAGAGCCCAATAAGTAGGAGGGTTTTGAAAACTGGAAGAGAGCAATTGTTTCGATGTTCTGAAGGTGGTAGGTGAGTTGTTGTAGCCGAGAACTCATCGATGCCAATGAAAACAAAAGGTGGTGGAGGCTTCTACGATAGTGTACTTAAGCTGATTGCGTGTTCTGCAGTGATGAGGTGAGGTGGAAGGAAGGGTACGCTATCCCCATTCAGATCGTTGGTCACTACTCCAGTGCCATTATGATATTCCATGTCAACTTCCCACAATTACTTCCATCATTCCCATTATACGTCGCCACCACTACCTGTTATGAGTTTTTCTTCCCGAGTTGACGGACCACACGTGCTGATTGCACCTTCTGAATGTTGTTCGAACTGGACGAGGCTTGTTTGAACTGGACGAGGGTGGCCAGTTAGCTGGCCACTGATTTCATTTAATCGTGACCATCTCAATGGTTCATGTAGTTTCTAAATAATATTCATGCAACAGAGGAACGTGTTTAGCCACTTACTTGTTAGTCGCTACCGTGCTTTGCATGCTCAGACTTTTGAACTTTGTTTTTCTTATTGCTATTGTTGTTGGTGCTCGTGGCCTCTAAACTGGTGGCTTGGCTACCTTATGCTGGTGATTTTTGATCAGGAACGACTTCTTTCACACTGTATACATCTTGGCTGCATTGACCCTGCCTCTAGAGCTTGCTTTTTAAAGGGATCAGCTGTTACAAGAATCCTTTAGGATTTCCTATAGTTGCTTCTCCCTCTAGAATTTCTGGCTAGTGCTTGAGCATGGACTAAAGAGACAGCTGTGGAAGGTTCTAAAGGAAAGAAAAAAACAGTTGGAATGCATCAGGTAAGAAACAAGTTAAGCATGCTGCTGTTTTATTCATCATTTTTTTTAAAAATAAAAGAGACAAAATTTTTGTGTGTTCTGTGCAGGGAAGAAAGAAGGGACTGGAAATGTAGTGGTGCAGGGATGGAATGGAGAGTTAGGAGTATGAACGGTGGCAGGGAGGTCCACAGGCCTTCTAGACAAATTTCTAGCCCCCGGATTCTTTTCTAAACTTGATTTCGAGCTCTTTGTGGCTTCTACAGGAGCCTCCTGTAGAATGCACAAGGCTTCCTATAGAATGCACAGTTTCCAGAAAAAATGAGACCAAGGCCTAAGAAAATACAATGGCGATGGAGGAATGATCTATCAGGGGTGTATTCAACCTGGCCATGTCCTTTTTTCCCTTCTGTGACCCTCCTGCAATCTGCAATGCATTCAAATGAAGTTAGTTTTTCTGTTTTCTGTGTTTTTTCCTCTCTTTTTTAATGAGACAGCTGGGGCGCCTCCAGGAGGTTTCCACCCTCACTGCCTGCCCTGGGCACCTCCAAGAGGTTTTCACCCAGGGATCTTCTATTCTCTTTTTTCTATTTTTTCTTTCTATTTTTTTTTAGGGTGTGGGTGGAGTGGAGGTAGAGACCTACTCCACTACCAACATTTTTTTACTCATATTCTCAATGAATTATTGCTTGGAGAGGGGATTCTTGTAGAGCTTCAACCTATGCCCATTGATGAAACACATATTTCATTAAATTTGGAATTAAATAGTGGATTTAGAATTTCAAAATAACCAAAAAACTCAATTTTGGTGTTGTCCTTGTAATAAAATGTTTCCAATTTTAATGAAATATGTCCTATGAGCATGGGGATGGCTTCTTCATCAATGGTCTAGATCAGAACTAAACCATTGTAATTGAATTTTTCTACTGTGTATGGTCCTAGCCATCTTCTCCTCGGTTTTCCCTAGAAATCCTTATATCTTGAATCATACAGCAGCGCCCATTCTCCTTCCTGGAATTGTTTTTCTTTGAGGAGTCTGTCATGCCATATTTTTCTTTAAATTTGGACTACCTCTGAGTGGAGAAGGGCCTGCAATCTCTGTTCGTCCAATTCATTTAGCTGAAGTAACCTTTCCTTTTGTGCATGGCTGAGATATAGATCCAGCTGAGCTGCCATCCTTAGTGTGTTATATTCAAATTCTATTGACAGCAAAACCTTCTTCCCATAGACCAACTCATAGGGTGTGAACCCTGTGGTGGTTTGATAGGTAGTGTTATAGGCCCAGGTTTCCTCAACCAATCAATCTGCCCAGTCTTTTCTATTGCTACTCAGCACCTTAGTCAAAACCCCTTCCAAAGCTTTGTTAGTGACTTCCACTTGTCCATTTTCCTGCGAATGATAAGGTGTGGAAGTTCTATGCTTAATCTTGTGATGTGTGAGAAGGTCTTCAATCAGATTGGAGGTAAATTGACTCCCTTGATCTGTGACTAATTCTCTTGGATAGCAAAACTTGTAGAAGATATTTTCCCTCAAAAACTCAAATACTTTTTCTTCTGTTGCTACCTTGATCGCCTCTGTTTATGCCCATTTTGTCAGATAATCAGTACACACAATGATGTAATATTTTTATTTTGAAGGAGGGTTGATAGGACCCACAAAGTCCATGCCCCACTTCTCAAATGGCTCGAAAGTCACTTGAGGTTGCAAGGGCATCTCATCTCTTAGAGTAGGTTTCCCCATCCTTTGACGTTGGTCACATTGGCTGATATATCTCCTAACATCTTGATGAAGAGTGGGCCAATAGTAACCTGCTTGCAAAATTTTGAAGGTAATCCTCTTTGCTGCAAAATGGCCCCCACAGGGCCCATCATGACAGGTTAGGAGAATGTCAAAAATTTCATCCTCCTCGATAGATCACCTCAAAATCTAATCTGGGCCATGTTTAAAAAGGTTGCCCCCAATCCAGGTGAATGGGGCACTTTTCCTCACGATCTTGCTCTTCTCTTTTGAGGACAGGTGTGGCGCAAACTGTGCTGAAACCAAGTAATTTGATATATCAGCAAACCATGGAGAGAGTATTAAAATAAAAAATAGGTGTTCATTTGGCATTTGATCATCCCCCATTCCTTCTTCACCTGTAGGCAGATCTAGTCTAGACAAAAAATCAACAACAACATTTTCCTTACCCAGCTTATCAACAATGGTCAATTCAAATTGCTGCAATAAAAGTAACCATCTAATAATACGGGCATTTACATCTGGTTTATTCATCAAATACCTAATTGCAACATGATTAGTGTGTACAAATGTTTGATAGTCGATGATATAGTGTCTGAACTTATTTAGGGAATGGACTACAACTAAGAGCTCTTTTTCGGTTACAGTGTAGTTTAATTTTGCCTTGGACAAGTTTTTACTTACAAAATATATGGCATAAGGCAGCTTCTCTCAACTTTCCCTAAGGCTGCTCCTATCACTTTGTTCGAGGTATCTGTATGAATGTGGAAAGATAGGGCCCAGTTTGTACCTCTCAAAATTGGGGCAGTTACCATTTTACCTTTCAAGGTATCTAGAGCCTCTTGATAGTTGTCAGTCCATATGAACTCAACATCTTTTCCCAAAAGACAAAAGAATGGAGAGGCTAGCTTACTAAAATCCTTAATGAATCTTCTATAATACCCTGCTAAGCCTAAGACACTCCGAACATCTCTTACCTTTTGAGGAGGTGGGACCCTTTAGATGATGGATAATTTGTTGGGATCCACCTGTAGTGCTTGCTGAGAAATTGTATGACCTAGCATGGTCCCTTCAATCATGAGGAATTCACATTTTTCAAGACTAAGGGACAGGTTCATTTCAGTACACTTGGCTAAAACTTTTCCCAGGTTAGTCAAAGCTTCTTGGAAGTTATAAACATAAGGGGTAAAGTCATCCATATAGATCTCCACTAAATCATGAACCAGTTCAGCAAATATGCTTAGTACTGCTCTCTGGAAAGTGGAGGGAGCATTACACAACCCAAAACGAAGGACCTGGTATGAAAAAGTACCCCAAGGACAAGTGAAAGTGGTCTTATCTTGGTCTTCCCGGATGATTTGGATCTGGTTGTACTCGCTAAACCCATCTAGGAAGGAGAAGAACTTCTTCCCCGCCAGGCCATCTAACACTTGATCTATGAAAGGCAAAGGGAAATGGCCCTTCTTGGAGGCCTTGTTTAGTTCCCGATAATCAGCACAGATTATCCACTTCCCATTTTTCTTTGGCACTAGCACCAAAGGAGAGACCCATTCGCTGTCAGAGACGCGGTAGATGAATCCTGCATCCAGCAACTTTTGCAGTTCTTCTTTGACAATGTCCTTAAGGGTTGGATTCATCCTCCTTTGGGGCTGCCTGACTGGTTTACAATCTTATTTAATGTAAATGTGACGAGTACAAACTGAAGGGTGGAATCCCTTCATCTCCTTATAGCTCCAAGCAAAAGCATCCAAGTGGTTTTTCAATAAGCTACACAGTTCTTTCTCCTGAGAGATGTCTTACACAAAAATATCGTCACCATGATTATTTGCAGTCAGTATGGGTCTATCATTACTTGTACTGTCCTCCTAAGCAAGTCTCAGACCTCAGCTCTTCAAATCAAGCTTTGGAAATGAGAGAAAGACATTAAAAATCAATGTAACTCTGGTTCCGTACTTTCTCTCATGGTCACCTGTGGTCCCGCACCTTCTGTGTACAAAAACTACGGACTTGCCCGCTCTGTCCCTAACGGTGTAGGTGTGGACCCCTGTGAAAGTCAAAAGGCACAAGTTTTATCTTAAAAAACTCACTTTGGGTTAATTCTAGAGGTTTCTAGAAGGAATTTTGACGTGGATTGTTCGCTCTGAGGTGGTTCATGCACCCCAAAAGAGAAGGAGCTAATCCCTTGATGAGAGGAGCTATCCCTTTGAAGGAAGGATTTATACCTTTGAAGGAGGACCTAGTAACCTCCCTCCATTGCACTATAAATACAGGCATTGGGATGGTTGCTAGGGAGGTTAGAAGATGAACATTTTTGAGGGTAAATGCTGGTGAAATCAAGACTTCCTAGTTGAGATTAAGAGGAGAGATCACACATCTTCTTGGCTTCATTGGGGAGTGAGTGGAACTTGTCAAAGTAGAGGAGACTTCTTGCTGGACCCTGGGAGGAGCTTGTACAACATCAAGACAAAGGTTGTAAAGTTCTTCTTCTTTTGAATAAATACAATCAAACTCATTTTTCTCAACAAGTATCTTATGTTATTTGTTTCATGGACTCCTTGACTTTCATGTTAAATATGTTTTATGCAATTGGCTTTTCAGGTGCTATTTAATTTGTTTGCCTTGTTTGTGTTTGCCGATTCGCGAAAAGGAGCTCATTTGGATCAAAGGAGCGAGGGCATCCACAAGCTTGCGTTGGACCTAAGGTAGGCCCTAAAAACACTTGTTTGCTATTGTTTATCAAAGCATATTTAGAGAAATATAGTGTCTGGTTGGTTTGCATGTCATTAGGTCTTCTTTAGATTCTAGGAAGGTTTATCTTGTCCACAAGATCGACTTATTCTGCACGACAAAATGGCGACTCCGCTGGGGACTTGATTGTTTTTCTTGTTTTTACTGACCTGAGAAACTCTATTTTTGTTTCTGTTTTTGGCTTGTTGCGTGTAAAATTGGGTAGAGTTTGTAGATCCAGGGTTATTTTTCATTTTTCATAGCTTTGGGAGAGGACCGCACCCTAGCCATTTGACACAGTGCGTACTTACCCTTAGCTTGGCTTTTAGCACAGAGCGGGACCGCACCTGTGCCAACTGAGGGCTTGCGGACCCTGTCAAAATTTTGAAAACCCTAAGATTTCCTCTGTTAGTCAGCTTAGTTTGTGTTTAGAAATTGTTATCCACTGCACAGACATACATATAACTTGTCAGAAGCTTTCCTTGGATTGATTTCGTTAGTGTTAGGGTTTTAGGTGAATTTCCTAGGAGTTTTGCTTGTTGGGTTTGTTTTTCATTATGGTCGTGTAGTGGCTCTGAGCTTAGAAGCTGTAGGGACTTCAGATCACCTTAGTGTCTACCAGCCTTCTTATGAGTATGACCATTTATGAAATCTCCCCTTGTTTGAGGAATCCGCTTTGAGTTTTCTCTTTACAAAACTTCGAAAAGCTTGTGTTTGAGAGTTTGGATTTTCATTTTCAAAAAGAAAACGAAATTGGTTGTTCTTGACTGATTTGTGATTCTACATAAATTAGTTCTTAGCTTGCATCTAGCTAAGTAAAACATCCTTAAAAAAGACTTTTAGTAGGCTTTGACTTCAAATAGGTTTTTATAATTTGTAGATCTCAAAGTTAGTCATTTTCATTAGTTTTGAGTGTTTTATAAAAAATACAAAAAATCTCTTTTGAAAAAAGTTTGTTTTTTGTAGTGATTGAGTGTTTTGAAACGAAAAAGGGAAATTTTTGTGAAATAACTAGTTGTCTCATTTTGAGTGCTCTGGAAAGCTCTTCTTTTAATTTTTTTAATTGAGAAAGATTTGTGTTTACAAAGTATTTGCATTCTCAAACTCTTTCTTAGTTTAGAAGTTCATTGAAGAGAAAAAGATTGTTTAGATCATCTTAGGTGCATTTTTAGTGACTTTGAGTCGAGTCTTCATACCACGAGTTTCATCTCTGCACCTTTGGACTTAAACAAAAACCACTAAAATTAACGCTTAAAGTAAAATTCACCTAGTAACATTTTTTATTTCTAGGGATCTGATACACCAACTTAGCTTGGGCTAGTGTCTTGGAGTAGGAGAGTAATTAACTCTCCAAGACAGTAAAAACAAACAAGTAGATGTATCTTATGGTAGGGAAGAAATCCAATTGTTGCATTTATGCTTTGGGAAAGCTTTGCTTAAAGGAGAAGCACGAGATCGTGTCCGAACCAATGTGGGAATCAATCCTTCCTCATTGGGAACGACGCCATATATTCACGTATTAAAAACGGTAAACCTTAGATTAACCATTGTCGAGGAGCGTAGGGTCACTTGTTGGTAAACCTTGGATTATGTCAAGGAACCTTCAAGGGGATTGAGCTTGCTACTCTTCCCTTGCATGCGTATCGGATCATAGACTGTTCCCCCAGGTGTATTTGTCTCAGTTGGTAACCTTAGTGGCCATATTCTTTAGGACTCTTCCTGAGGTGACAGTGGTGGGAAGATCCCACTGTACCTGGAGCAGACGTCGGCTAGACTCACTTGGATTTTTTGGGGGGTTCACTTCACTCGAGACGGTTAAGTGGAGGAACTTGTGCCAGTCTATTCATTAAGCAGGTTTCCGGGGTAGCTGTTCCAACCGCCATTTCTGTTTGAACTCTGCGATGTTGGATTTCATCACCAACTAGTGTTTTCAGTCCGGAAAGTTACTGTTTGTGTGTGTTTGATCTCCTAGATTCTTTAGGCGTGTGATTCAAATTTGTTTGGTTCTTTAGAGACTTTAGGTGCTTTTTATTGAGATTTTACTTTGCTTGCGTCTGAAGTAGTTAAAAGTTTTCAACTGTGGTTGAATTACCAAGATAGTCCCGTAGACTTCGGGGCCAGTCTCCTGAGTTAGTAAACGTGGCTGAGTTACTAAGGAGGTCTCGTAGACTTTGGGGCCAACCTCCTGAGGAAGTACCGATCCAAATTGAAGGTTTAAAAGTCCTCGTAACTCCTAGAGACAGTAGAGTTGGGTCACCTGAAGAAGAAGAATCTTCTTTGATAGTACATCCTGATTTTCAACCGTTAGTAGCAGCGTATAATCCACAGTCAGTGTCTGTCTCTGAAATCTCTGGTAGCTTTTCATCTACTAGTGATATAGGTGAAGAACCTGAAATATCCGAGCCTGAAAGTGAATTTGCTGCTACTCCTACATCGGGGTTAGTTTCTCCAACTTCTAGTGGTCCTGGTTCACCTAGGCTAGAAAGAGTAATCACCCAAGATCTTCCTTCTGGACTTATTGCTATTGAATAACATGCTCCGGAAGAAGAAGTAGGCATCCCTATCCCTGAAAATCAACCTGTTATTGAACTAAGGGAGCGTGAATCAATTTTTTACAGTCCACCTAGGAGTAGTTCTTGGTATCTTTCTTTGACTAATTTTCTAGAAAACTCAGGGTTAAGTTTTTCACCACCTCGTGCTCCTTATCACCCAACACCTAGAGGTTTTTATACTCCCGTCAATATGGCAGGACAGTCATCCATGTTTACTCAATCGCCTGAATCTTTTTTGTACGACGGTCCTTCTATTCCTTCAGGGTATCAGTCACTTTCTGGTACTTTTTCGGGAGCATCTCCTCAACCCATTGAGCAAGGGTTATTAACTGGAAACAATGGTACTAAGTTGGTGAGCGTAGAAGACATTCTTATGATGTCAGGTTCTATTCCCAATCCTCAACCTCAAGGTGGCCAGTTACCACCTGGGGGGTAGCCTCAATTAATGCCCGAGGGGCAACCTCAAGGTACACAATTTTCATCTGGGGGGCAACCTCAAGGACAGTGCATACCTATGGGACAATACATTCCTCAAGGTCAACCCAAGACTCAATATGTACCCCAAGGTCAACCCTAGTATCAATTTATACCTCAAGGTCAACCCCAGTATCAATATGTGCCTCAAGGGTATCAACCCCAAGGTCAATACTCGAACCAAGGTTTCCAACCACCTCAAGGTCAAACGTTTGTTCAAGGAATGGGAAATGTACCTTTTAATTATAAATCCTACCCTCAACCCAGTTATGGTCCTTAGTATTCTCAACCAGTTATGGGTCAGTACCCTGGAATGAATATAGTGTGGGATCCATCGCAAACACAACAGGTGTTGCAGCCAAGTGTACAGTTGTCATCTCAAACTGGACAACCCTTAGTTTCTAGTACACCCCAGCAACCAGTCCAGTCTAACATTCAAACTTATGTACCTTCGATAGTTTCTCAGCCTGGGTCTAGTACACATCGTACTCTTCCTCAAACAACTGCTACAACTGCCGCAACATCTGTTCAATCTACCCCACCTACTTTTGGATTATCGACGGCTCCGGTTTCTACTGTTCCTGTATCTACTCCTCAGACATCTTTACCACCGTCTGGATCTACGATTCAAACTTTGGTTTAGATGCCTGTAGGACAACCTGGTTTAAGTACGGTTGTCATAAGTCAACCACAATTCACCTATCAACTGTACCAGGGACAGTACCAATTCGGTCCTGCTGTCCAGTAGCCAGTCTATCAGTATCAACTATATCCTGGGTACACTTATCAACAACCTCAACAACCCCAGTGCGGTCCGGTTAATCCTGGTTTTCCGGGAGGATACAATATCCCGAATGCCATTCCCATTCCTAGTTATCCTAGATATCCTCCTCCTGGGGCTGGTCTCATGACCCAGAGTTTTAGGGATCCTAATCGGCAGTTACCGTTTATCGCAAATTTGGACTTACCTGACTTGTCGCGCCTAATGAACGATCCCATTAATTATCTTCTGTTTTGGCTGCCAATGCCAAATAAGTTTCCCAATGACATTCCCAAGTTCGAAGGTAAATCAGGAGAGGACCCGTCGAACCATGTGATGACTTACCACCTCTGGTGTGTGTCTAACTCCATCACAGATGATTCAATCCGTCTTAGACTTTTCCAGCGCACTCTAATTGGTCTTGCGGCCAAGTGGTACATTGAGTTACCGCGAGGAACTTTTTATAATTTTAGTTAGTTAGCTACCTCGTTTTTAACTCATTTTCAGTTGCCAGTCCAATATGACAATGGCACGGAATTGTTAACTTCACTAAAGCAATCGACATCCACTTACATTTCAGATCATATTCATGAGTGGAGACGTCGATGTCGTTTAGTGAAGGTATTTATTCCGGATCAAATCTTGGCTGAGTGGTTTGTAAAATATTTGTTGCCTAAGATCACTGAAGATGTTGCTAAAGGCGGAGTTGTTACTGAGGAGAAAGTCATTGCTCAAGCACAGTACCTTGACTTGGTCTATAACTCAGTTGGGTACGTTACACGAAAAAATCCCCGATCTTCCCAAGAAAAATCAAATCGTTGCAGCTCCTTCGGGATCTCATGCTGCTGATGGTATGCTTGGTACAGTTAACACTAAAAGTAAGAAGAATTCTTCCAAGAATTCTTCTCCTATTATAACCTTTCCTGATTCCCCAACAGGAGATTCTTCTGCAGAGATTTCCACCGATATTCACGTTGTAGAGTCATCTACAGCCAAATCAAAATCCGGTGGGACAAACCTCGTTATCCTTGTCTCATTTGTGACGATGAACATTTTACAAGAGACTTCCCTCATCGTGCAGAGGTTACAAAGATTGTCAAAGGTTCCCAAACTCCTGTTGTTTTGAAGAATCCTTTTTCGGCTCAATACAGTAAGATGATAGGTTCATCCTCGAGTGCCAATGGAGAACCCATATTGATGATGTCCCATGTTAGGATTGCGACTCGATCGCAAGATTATGGTAGTAAGAGTCCTGTTGATGATAAAGAAGCAGAATCTTCTCATTCTAATCCATCAACCTCAGCTCTCGGTTACGATCCACTACAGATCGAGAAACCTAATCCAGACTTGGTAATCAAACCGCCCGCCAAGGGTATACTTCGAAAGTCAGCTTTCAATCCACATGCGAGAGTGGCTCAGAATTATAACATTGTTGAGGATTTAGCTGTTTCACCCTCAGCAATGTCGGCTTTGGAAGTGCTGCAATCATGCCCAGCACAACGTAAATTACTTTTGTCGGCTATAGCAGCTGTTGATATTCAAGACGCGAACCTAATAATTTTCGATCTAGAAAATAGTACACCACGTTTTCCTCATCAAATGGCTTTCTAGATTCCAGTGATAGTAAAAAACAGGCCTATTCATTGGACTGTAATTGATGAGGGAGCCTCAACGTGTATTATGTCGATACAGTGTTGGAGATCGCTTGGTTCTCCTTCGCTAAATCAATCCCCGACAATTCTAAAGGCCTTTGATGGTCATGGGTTTCATCCTTTTGGAATTCTACAGGATTTGCCTATAGGGGTTGAAGGAAGAACTGTTAGTCTAGATGTGGAGGTGGTTGATGCCCCTCTAGATTACAACCTTCTCTTGGGTCGAAGTTGGTCTTATGCTATGACAGCGGTCGTTTCATTGGTCTTTCGAGTAATAAAGTTTCCACACAGTGGAAAGATAGTAACAATAGACTAGATGGCTTACTTTTCATCGAACCCAGCCTCTTCGGAGAGTATTCAGCATGTTGGTAAAGCAACTAACCCATATAAGGATGTTGGAGTAGGATTAGGTAAAGATGCCGGTTTACTATGAACTTTTCCTTTTCCTCCAATCAACGCATCATCTTCATTTGCAACCATTCATATGATTACATCAGACACCATTATTTATGATGATCCTTGGATTGTCCCTTCTGAATCTGAGATAGACTCATTTGGTAATTCCATGCCTTTGAGTCCATATGAAATTTCCTATGAAGCCGTGCAGTCATTTTCCGATTCGTGTTCAACCAAAAATGACTTAATGAATGTGGTCCATGAGGAATCACTTTTCACATCAACCTCGGATTTAACCAGGTTTTTTGAACTTGTTCACTCTGATGAGAAAATTCGTGAAATCCTATGTGTAGATGATTTACCATGGGAAGGTCTCCATCACATATCTTCGTTTTTACCTGAGGATGATCGTTTTGAAAATGATTTCTCATCAATTTTTACAACTGAATATGTCAAGGAACCTCAGAATCCAATGAAACATCTCAATCCAGAGTTAAATTTGGGAAACATCTCTCGAACTATTCCTATTGACATTTCGGTTAAGCCCGGAATTGTTGAGAACATTCATATAGGTGCCTCGTGTACAGATGACGAAATTCAATCATATAAGGCCCTATTTCAAGAATTCCGTGACGTGTTTGCCTGGTCCTATGAGGAGATGCCAGGAATTGATCCCACGATTGTTGTTCATGAGATCAAGACTTACCCGGACACTAAACCTGTCCGGCAACGTTTCCGTCAGATTCACCCACGAAAAGCTGATGCAATTAAAGAAGATGTTGAAAACTTGTTGAAAGCAGGTTTCATTTATCTGATCTCGTTAACGGATTGGGTATCGAATATTGTTCTGGTTAACAAAAAATAGGGAACAATAAGAATATGCATCGACTATAGGGACATTAATCGAGCCTGTCCAAAGGAAAATTACCCAACTCCCTATATCGATCAAATCATTGATGATTGTGCCGAAAACTAAATATTCTCCTTTATGGACGGTTTTTCTGGATACAATCAAATCAACATTCTACCTGCCGATCAACCAAAAATGGCTTTCATTTGTCCATGGGGGACATTTGCTTATTACAAATTACCTTTTGGGCTTAAGAATGCCGGAGCAACTTTTCAAAGGGCGATGTCTTATGCGTTTCATGACATCAAGCACATTGTGCAACCCTATCTCGATGACTTGCCTGCTCATTCATTACATCGAGCTGATCACCTCGTCCATTTACGAGCAATCTTTATGAGGTGTAGGCATTATCATATTCGGTTGAAACTACACAAATGTGTCTTCTGTATAGAAACGGTTCGATTGCTGGGGTTTGTAGTTTCGAAATCCAGCATTCGCGTTGATCCCTCAAAGGTCGAAGCTATCATCAAATTGCCTCCTCCTTCGAGTCTTCACCAACTCCAAATTTTGCAGGGGAAAGCAAACTTTTTACGACGATTCATTCCTAACTACGCCGAGGTTACAAAGGGTTTTACCCAGTTTTTGAAACATAATACTCAATTCTATTGGGATGAGATAGCTCAGAAATCTTTTGATGCACTCAAACAGGGGTTGACCCATGCATCATTGTTGCATCCTCCCAATTACAACCAGGATTACTTCTTGTATATCGCCGCTTCTCATTCCACCATTGGAATGGTCTTAGTTTAGGAAGATGAATCAGGAACGGAACATGTGATATATTACCTTAGTCGAACGTTAAATCCAACTGAGCTAAAATACTCACATGTGGAGAAATTGGCATTGGCAGCTGTTCAAGCTGTCCAACGTTTTCGTCACTACATTCTACTACGTAAAACTACAGTAATTTTGGATTGCAACCCTATGATCTACATTTTTACCAAGCAATTGCTAGGGGGAAAGTACTCTAAATGGATCGTTATCCTGCAAGAGTTCGACTTGGAATTTGAGAAATCTAAGTCTAAGAAATCTTTAGTTTTTGCGGAGTTAATGTGTGACTTCCCGCGTCCTGACACGGAAACTGTTGCAGAGGAGCCCATTGCGGACGAATCCTTGTTTCTAATCAACAGTTTAGATCCGTGATATGGGGATATCATCGTTTATCTCCAGACCCAATTCTTTCGGCCAAAAATTTCAAGGTCAGAACGTCGCAAAATTCGATTCCAGTCCCAACAATTCGGGATTATTGGAGATACTCTTTATCGTCGTGGGGCGGACTTTGTTTTTCAACGTTGCTTAACTCACGAGGAAGCTGAAAGGGTTCTAAATGACTGTCACTCTTGAGCGTATGGCGGTCATATGTCTGGGTTTGCCACAGACCAAAAGATATTGCGCGCTGGCTATTTCTGGTCGTCTTTATTTAAAGATTGTATTACGACGGTTCGAAAATGCCACAACTGCTAGATTTTTTATCGTAAGATGCACGCTCCACCTGCTCCTCTCCACCCTATAATTTCCGTTGGTCCTTTTTCCAAATGGGGTATCGATTTTATTACATGTAACCCTCACTCGGCCGGGGGGCATGCGTATATCATCCTTGCGGTAGATTATTTTACTAAGTGGGCCGAGGCGATGCCTACATTTGATGCAGACGGCAAGACAGCTTCAATTTTTGTGTTCAATCATATAATTGGTAGGTTTGGTATCCCACAAGCGATAATCACTGATCATGGGCGTCATTTTCAAAACGTTATGATGACCGAACTTACAGGCAAGCTTGGTTTACGTCACGATAGTTCAACCCCTTATTATCCACAAGAAAATGGTCTGGTTGAATCCATCAACAAAGTTTTAGTTATCATGATCCGACGAATCATTGGGATTCATCAGTCGAATTGGCATAACATGCTATTTTCAGTGCTTTGGGCGTACCGAACTTCAGTAAAAACATCAACAGGGTTCACTCCTTTCCAACTAGTCTATGGTTTGGAAGGTGTGTTACCCATTGAATGCGAAATCCCGTCACTACAAATGGCCATCGAGTTACTTCCAGCCACTTCCGAAGAGGAAAAGCATTTGTTATACTTGGCTCAATTAGATGAGAATCGACGTGATGATACATTGGCGATCGAGACTCACGCAAAACGAATGAAAGCTCAGTATGATCGAAATGTGACCCCCCGATATTTTTCGGAAGGAGATCTAGTCCTAGTTTACGATCAAGCTAATGATAAATTAGGCGCTAGAAAATTCGTTCCTATGTGGCATGGTCTCTATGTTGTCAAGCGAAAGCTAGCCAAAGGGGCTTATGAATTGGTAGACTTTGATGGGGACTCTTTGGGTAAACCCAATAATGGCCTTTACTTGAAGAGGTATTATGCTTAAAAGAATGGGTATGGAGATATTTAGTTAGGATAGTTTTTTCTTTCTAGCTAGTGTGTTTTAGTTTAAACAAGGTGCTTAGCTTAGAGAGTGTTTTTCGTCATTATTCCTGCTTATCTTGGTTTTAATCTTGATATTGTAGATGTCGATGCCTCTCCAAACATACATTGGTTTCGCTGATGGTGCTTGTCGTAATACATGGAACATCTCTTCCGCAGCTTGGGTTATCTATTCGCCTTCTGACGAGTTAGTATCTATGCATGGGGTAAGCCTCAGTCAAACAACAAACAACATTGTCGAGTAAAGTGTAGTGATTGAGTTATTATCTGAATCTATTTCATTTGGGATTCAGAGTTTGATATTGAGGTTAGATTCTGAACTCGTTGTATTACAGCTTAATAGAGTGTATGCCATTAGAAATACAGTGTTATTAAGATTATTTTTTAGAGTTCGTCTCTTGGAACGTGAATTTGATTATATTGAATATCAGCATATTCCAAGGTCTTTAAATACATTAGCAGATGCAATTGCTTCTCGAATGTTAAATAGAAATTTGCAATAATCATACATGTAAATTTAAAACCATCCCATAACATGATTTACAAGATAAGCCGGTAATAGTGATATATATATAGGAGTGTGTCAAAAAATACATCTTCCTCGATCATAGGTTGAAAAACACCTTATGATCGACAAAAATGATAAGTACAAAAAACAAAAATGTCATATGTGCCCACAATAGGCAATCATCCTATCACTGGTGATGATCTCTATAAGAAATCACTGCACGGGCCACCTTGCAAAGGAACCTCCTAAAAGGTCCCGAGACTCCAATCACATAGCGCTGAAGTCGACGAGGAATTTCGTCTATAGTGGTCTCAGGAATATCTCCTGTCAACCGCTCGAGATGACCCTCCAACTCGGCCAAAACCTCTACTGATTCGTCCTGTGGGGCTGGCGTGGGTGCAACTGGTTGCCTCCTCTCGTAAGGCCGAAGAGCGGCTGGTCATTGTCGACCCACATCTGCATTTGAAATTTTTACTATCAGTTTTGAGACGATGCAAAAATAACAAAAAAATCAAAATAGAAAAATGTTGAAAAGGATTTTACCTGACTCGTCCCACTGCTCTCCTGGTGGAAGAACCATGTCTGGGTCACCACGAAAATCTATCCCAGCGTAAGGGAAGTCCTGAATGGAAAAGACCTGGTTTTCCAGCGATTGGGAAATACTCAGGTTTGAATCGAGCAACCTTTGTCCTCTCGTCCATTTGACGGGCCATGACTGCGACCCATCGCATCAATTTGAGCTCTCGAGGAAGCCCAGCTCCAACAGTAAGGTGTTGTGGGATCAACATAGGAACCCTCTCCAGGCCAAAACTAACGACCAAAGCCCCATAACCAAAGGTCTTTATTCATCTATTCTTGGCCCTGGTCAGTTGGCCTTTCACATTGCCAACACAGCGTCGCACCAATTGAAGATGGTGCCTCGAAAGCAATCAACTACCATACACATCTGGGATCCGGTGACAATATGTAATGCGGCAGCTCCGCAAAGTCTGGTGACAGTAAATGCAATAACCATGAGCTCAGGACAGGATATCGTCTTTATGTCTATCCCTTTGTCTCTAGCCTGGTTGTTGCAGTACTCTAGCCGGAGGCTATCGACAGACTAGCCACTTGGCCTAGTCTCGTGCAAAGTCAAGTTTTCGCCTCTCTTAGGCAAACCAGTCAACAAATAAATGCCCGGCGGCTCGATTTCGAGCTGGTGGCCACCGATGAAAAAGCACTGGTCCTGTATGCTCCATCTGTCAACCAGCCACTGTAAGAAATCCACCTGAGCCCTCATGCCAGGAATGGCCCAGAATTTATACAAGCCGCACGCCCTCAAAGCATCAAGTGAAGGCTGATGATTCCATGCGGCTGCATCCACGTCC
Source organism: Pinus tabuliformis (assembly GCA_031772625.1). Classification (NCBI taxonomy): domain Eukaryota; kingdom Viridiplantae; phylum Streptophyta; class Pinopsida; order Pinales; family Pinaceae; genus Pinus; species Pinus tabuliformis. Next base: position 475,444,925 of record CM062806.1, on the reverse strand, counting down.
TCATGCTCTCGTTCACGCCAATCTAGCATGATGTACTCTCTGCATCAAGCATAAAGACAAACTAAAATGCTAGAAAATATTTTGTGTGGTCCATTTTTGAGTATTTTTGGGTTCAAAACCGTTGCGGCGGGGACCACACCCTCCAGGTTAGACACAGTGCGTGGGACCGCACTTTGTCTACACGAAAAGTGCGAACCCCGAGCTTTTTCCCAATGGAGAAAAGGTCGGGGTCTGCAGGCCCGCAATGGTAAACCTGTGGGCCCCCGCGCGTGGGTTTTGCACCTAAAAACCCTCCCAAAAATGAAATAAAGGACTAAAACAAAAAATTAAATGGTTAAAAATGAAGAGTGGGATGATGCGGATTACCTGGAGAAGACGGCATTCGATTCCAACGGTTGGATTTTCCGCAATCTTCACGGGAAGTTTTCTAAGCAAAAGCACTATTTTCTCACCCAAACTCAAACGGTAACAATCAATTGACAAAGGCCCTTTTTATAAGTTTTTTGAGTAAATAAATTGCAAATTTGTTTATGTTTTACTTTGAAAAGGTATTTTGTGACATTTTTATCCATTTCAAACAGGTATGAGTAATGTTTGTGTTTTTGCGCAAAATAAAGGATTATTCAGGCGAAATCTATCGTTTTCAACGGAAAAACATGTAGAGTAATCTTGAAGCTCTTTTCTGACTCCTAAAACATGAAAAGATTGTCGAGTGTTTCTCTTAGACTCATTAAAATGGAATTAAAATACGGTCCACTTACAACTCTTTTCTGACCGTAAAAACATGAAAAGATTGCCGGATTTTTGTCGTTTCAAATTCGATATTGGTTATAAAACGACGTGTCATTGATCGCTTTTTTACTTTTTTGGGTCAAGGGCAATAATAACGAAAATTACTCCTTGGTCGTAAAAGATCAAGCGGTTCTCTCAAGTATTATTTTATACTTTTTCGGGCTTGGGAGACACAAATTTACAAAAAAGCTCAACCCTGGAGTCTTCTTAATTTTTTTCAGACTCTCTAAAATTGAAAAACGTCGAGTTTCTCCTATACTGGACTCGTTAAAATTTCACAGTAAAGGACCTATTTAATTACAAACAAGAACGAACCACTCCTTCTTAGGGTTCGAATTTAAGCTAGGTTGGACTCATCCGAAGGATGAGCTTATAATCAAGCAAATGTTATCCTCCTCAAGCTTGTCAAAAATAAAGAGGTACTTGCCAGAAATGGTGGGGGAAAAGAAGGAAAAATTAGCCTGTTTGTCATACTTTGTAACCACTCTTGAACACGACACTTTTATTCACCTCGGTTGGGAAATCCTTTGCCTAACAGTTGATCAAACCACATTGAAAGTCTTCAACCGGTTTCTAGGTATTAACTTTGGGTCAATTGTCACCAAGCCATCTGTCGTGTCGTTATGTGTTCAAGAGGTCACTACCAATAAGCCATTCATCTACAAAATATCTGTCAGCCATATTGACTATCCATGAGTCAGTCCTTGCAACTAAATTTCTTCAACTTGATCTATGATTTCGTGTTGTGGGCTTGCCTACGACAGATCGCTTTCTATCGACATCAGCTCATTATCTAGAAAGATGATCTAGGAATTGTCAGTACCTTGAAGTCTGCATGCCTCAATCGCAGGTTTCTCGCATTTAAGGACAGTTTACATCATTGAATTTCGATCAAAGGATTCTGTGACATGTTCGACATCAACACATTTATTCGCATCTCATGGATTGTACTGGGTACTTTGAGAACCATTGACATCATTGGTGGTTTCTCTCACACTTGTTAACAGTTTACATCATTGACTGGTAATCAAGTGGTTTCTACCATGTTCAACATCAACACGTTGATTCGCATGGATAGAATCGTACTGTTTCGGGAAGTATAAATGAAGACCCTGGATCTAGTTTCCACAATCCAGGCTGCGAGGAATTTTGTATTCATTATATAATGGACTATTCATAAACAGATGGTTGCGTCCATACTGTGTCCACATGAGTCTATACTTATGATGTTTTACAAGATCATTCCTATATCAGAGCAGTAGTTAGTTTTTCTAGTCAGTTTTGATCTGAGTATGGGAATGCCTATCTCAGCGATGATATGGTCTCATATATATATCTTGCATTGAATGTTTTTACAGGTTCCAACCGGGCTCTCCACAAGATGATCCTCGAAATGATAAAGTACTTCACTCTTCCTAAATGATAAGAAATCCTCATCTACTACAGACTTCGTACTTTAGGGGGAAATCTATTACACAAAAATATCGTTACCATGATTATTTGCAGTCAGTATGGGTCTATCATTACTTGTATTGTCCTCCTAAGCAAGTCTCAGACCTCGGCTCTTCAAATCAAGCTTTGGAAATGAGAGAAAGACATTAAAAATCAATGTAACTCTGGTTCCGCACTTTCTCTCATGGTCACCTGCGGTCCCACACCTTCTGTGTACAAAAACTGCGGACCTGCCCACTCTGTCCCTAACGGTGTAGGTGCGGACCCCTGTGAAAGTCAAAAGGCACAAGTTTTATCTTAAATAACTCACTTTGGGTTAATTCTAGAGGTTTCTAGAAGGAATTTTGATGTGGATTGTTCGCTCTGAGGTGGTTCATGCATCCCAAAAGAGAAGGAGCTAATCCCTTGATGAGAGGAGCTATCCCTTTGAAGGAAGGCTTTATCCCTTTGAAGGAGGACCTAGTAACCTCCCTCCATTGCACTATAAATATAGGCATTGGGCTGGTTGCTAGGGAGGTTACAAGCTGAACATTTTTTAGGGTAAATGCTGGTGAAATCAAGACTTCCTAGTCGAGCTTAAGAGGAGAGATCACACATCTTCTTGACTTCATTGGGGAGTGAGTGAAACTTGTCAAAGTAGAGGAGACTTATTTCTAGACCCTGGGAGGAGCTTGTACAGTGTCAAGGCAAAGGTTGTATATTTCTTGTTCTTTTGAATTAATGCAATCAAAATCATTTTTCTCAACAAGTATCTTATGTTATTTGTTTCATGGATTCCTTGACTTTCATGTTAAATATGTTTTATGCAATTGGCTTTTCAGGTGCTATTTAATTTGTTTGCCTTGTTTGCGTTTGCAGATTCACGAAAAGGAGCTCATTTGGATCAAAGGAGCGAGGGCATCCACAAGCTTGCTTTGGACCTAAGGTAGGCCCTAAAAACACTTGTTTGCTATTGTTTATCAAAGCATATTTAGAGAAGGATAGTGTCTGGTTGGTTTGCTTTTCATTAGGTCTTCTTTATATTCTAGGAAGGTCTATCTTGTCCACAAGATCGACTTATTCTGCGCGACAAGGTGGATAGGGATGAGTTGATCTTCAAGGTTCTTTCTAGGCCAAATTCCACATTCTTAACTTAGAGAGAGGTCAGATTAGCCACACAGAGATCAAAGAAAGGATTGGCATGGGTTTCTTCCACCAACTCTTCTAATGGCAACAAACTAGGGGGTGGATTATGAATCAAGCTATTAATAAGATCATCGTCGGTTTGTGGGCCCCCCTAGTGGCTTCTATTGTACATAATGGTGCGGAATAAACTTCATCGTCATCTTCCTCCTCCAACCAGAGAGGTAAATCATGTCCTAACAGAGGTTGGGCAGGAGGATATAGGACTAGCTGTTTGGACATATGCCCATTCTTGATTGTCATGTTCCTAGCCCGACAACTGATGTAGGCATCTGTAATATCCAACCAAGGTCTTGCAAGGATGAGATGATACCCAGTGAGCTTTGCCTTTGGTTGGAGAACTAGGAAATCAGCACGGTACTCCCAAGAATCAATGGAGACCATTATATCTTCCACAATCCCCTCAGGGGTCACAGTGGAGCGATCTGCTAGCTGCAGTACTGTTGTGGTCTTTCTCAAGGAGCCCTGAAGGTTGAGCTTGAGCATAGTGTCCTTGGTCATCACATTAAAGGCAGTCCCTAGATCAATCAGGGTATGGGGGATTACGGTGCCATTGATGTGGATATCGATTACAGGACTCCCAGGGTCTAGATATTTCGAACATATTACCTGCCCCAACATTAGGTCAGATAGTTTTCCTATGACATTGATAGTTGGAGCATCTCTCCTGCGTTTGCATGGGTGCCTGAAGCACTTCTCCTTGATCATCTTATTATATATAGGCACATCTTTTATGGCTTGGAGAAATGGTATATTTACACATAACTATTTCAATTCTCCCAAAAGTTCAGTTTCTTCTGGGGTCGGTTGTGTGGTTCTAGTTAGTCTCTCAAGAAAGGGTGGAATGACTTTTGGTTCACTTTCATGTTTTCCTTTCTCATCCTCCTTCGGAGGAGGTTGGCTATCTGGGAGAACCTTCCCAAATTGTAGGTTAATCTCTTGAATCTCCACAACATAGGTCGGGCATGAGGTTTCTCCACCATATACCTGTTGGGCATGTCTGTTATTGGGGTTCGGGTTCAGCTGAGCAGGCATTTGGGGTTGCCTTGGTGTAGCAGGAGGAAATGGTTGTGGTTGAGCAAGTGATGGAGGCAAAAGAGTGGGAGGAGAGTTGTACTAGGGCCTCCAACCCTGATGAGGTGCATTCCATTGAGGCTGTGGCTGAGCATAAGAGTGAAATGAATGAGCAACTAGAGGAGCATGGTATTGAGGTGGATATGACCAAGGAGGGGGTGTGGACTAGGAAGGATCAGTATGGGAACCCCAAGAAGGCATGGAAGTGGATTGATTGGGGTTGTAATAGGTCTGGGATGTCCCTTGCATTCCCTGCTGGTAAGGTCTGGGTCCATGTGGCCTTCTTTGGTTCATGAAATAGAGTGGTTTAGGCTCCTTCAGCTCCTTAATATGTAGCTTTCAGTTTGGGCAAGGAAGGGCACTGATTCGTAGGATGGTCTTCTTCACAGATTGAACACACTTCTATAGAGTGCAATGGACATTCATTCCTAGGATGCTTTCTAGTGCACCTGGGAAAAAATATGGCCAAATCCCTCTTAGCTTCCTCTTGTTTCCTTTTGATATGCAAGGTATCCATTTGCGTGGCAAGAGTCTGCCTCATCTCGCTCTTGAAATCTTCCAACCGATTCTTAAGTTCATTTCTAAGGGATGAACTGGATAAGGATGTATTGGCTAAAGGTTGACTTCCCCTACCTCTCTTTTTGGCTACCCTAGAATGGTTTCTAAACACACTCTTTATGTCATCATAAGGTAGTTGGTAGATGTCTCCCCAAGCCAGTAAATGGAGGGTATCTAGAAGGTCTTCAGGGACTCCTCTAACCAAGACCAACTTTAGAGATTCGGGGTCAAGTGTGCACCTGGTCCTTTTATAACTGAGCTAAAACCTCTCTTCATAGTCTTCTAAGGATTCATCACTTCCCATGGTCATTCAAAAGATTTCTTCCTTAGTATCCTTTGACCTACAGTAGTCCTGGTATTTGTTGTTAAAGGCTTGTTGCTTCTGAGCCCAAGTTGTGATACTATTTCTAGGTAACCCCATGAACCGACCAATGCTGCATCCTTGAGGGTAGAAGGAAATAGTCTCAACTTGTGCTCGTCTTCTGCATAGTCATAGGTTCGACAGAGAACAACAAATTCAAACAAGAAGGTATTAGGATCTTCGGTAGTCAATCCATGGAAGTGAGGTAAGGTTGAATGAATTATGTTTTTCATTTTTGTGTCACCATTGGTCTCTCGGATAGGAAAGGCACCCTCTATTCTTTCCCCATTTCCTCTAACGTTTCTGTTTTCAGCCATGGTCTCAGGAGGAATGGTTTCTTGCTCTTCTTCTGTTATAGGATCTTTGAATATCTTTGTAGGTTCACCTATAGGTTCTTTTGGATCACTACCACCAAAGAAGAGAGAAGGGTGACATAGTGATGTGGTGTGGGTGTTGGGTAGGAATTTTCCTGAATTGTCTATGTTCCTATGAGGCATGAAAGGAAATATCTTTTTGGGTGATTTTTTTTTTCTTTTCTGCTTGTACCTGCAAAACTGAAATGGATTAAACAACAAAATGCAATTAACTGAAATGATTCTTACTGAATTGAAATGAAAGCAAGGAAATGACTAGTCTGCTTTGCTAAAATGGAAATTGCAGAATTGAAATGAATGTAGGAAATGACTAATCTACGCTTGTTGAAATGGAAATTTCATAATTGAAATGAAAGTAGGAAATGACTAATCTACGCTTGCTAAAATGGAAATTGAAGAATTGAAATGAATGTAGGAAATGACTAATCTACGCTTGCTGAAATGGAAATTGCATAATTGAAATTAAAGAAGGAAATGACTAATCTACGCTTGCTGAAATGGAAATTGCAGAATTGAAATGAAAGAAGGAAATGCCTAATCTACTTTTGCAGAATTGAAATGAAACACCTACTCCACTTTTGCTAAAATAAACTACTTAGCAGAACGTTGCAGTAGAAAATACAAGAAAAGTAGTAATCACAAAATACTCTGACGCTTCGCTAGCAATGGTGCCAAAAAGATGGTGGGCTCTAGTATTGTAGCAATAATGCTACAACTCCTGGGGCTTCCTCCTTTACTTTTATCAACCTGGTAGTTCGTAACAAACTTGGAAGCGACGGTGCTGTATGCACAAGTACTAGCTCTTACTACAAGTTGTCACTTGATCAGCTGGCGCAAGTTTGCTAGGAGCTTAAGCGAACTTCTATGAGTTCTCAGAAGAAGCTTTTAACTATGATGGAAGAAAGCTAACTCTACAAAGGCCATTCTATGTGCAGAAAGAGAATGAAAACTGGAATGAAATGCAAACCCTAGAAAACCCTACTTTACCCACTAACCCTATTTTGCAAGAAAAGAGATGGAAACTAATGAAATGAGTGCCATTGACTATTGAAAAGGTGAATTGCATTTATTTAAGCTATTTGTGAAAAGAAATGAGAAGAAATCATCCTTTTGTACTTTTGAGTGCTTTTATGTGGAATTATTATGTTTCTGATTTATCTGGTTATGACTGTGCAGAGGTTTGGTGGCAAAGGAAGATGGAGTTGGCTTTTACAGATGGTGAGGAAGGTGTGGAGGGGTCCTGAGAAGCTCCTAGTACCCTTCTATGAGAAGTGAGCTGCTGCTAGCTGTTTTATGGAGGGATGGTGAGCTGAGATGTTTTACAAGAGATCTGCACATTTAATTTATCAAAAATGACCAAAGAAAGAACTAAAAACATAATTTTGTCTAGCTTGACCTAATTTCTGACCTACAAATAGAAAATGTTAAATAGTACCTTATGAACAGAAAAGCATGTGAGAGAACTATGGTAAATGAATAGGAAATGATCTAAAAAAGTGAATATGAACTAATATCAACCTTTCCAAATCAAGTTATTACACTAGCAGTTGCATGGAAGAGAAAAAACTGTGTTTTTCGTGGCAGCAGTAGTGCCTTAACCTCAAATCATGGTCCCAGGAAGGGAGAAAGGAGATTAGGGCTTGCTGTGGATTTTTTTAATCTTATGTTGTTACTGCAACAACCTACTTGAGCAATTGAAACAAAAACAACTATACTAACAATCAAAGCCAACCTAATCTATCAAAACCAAATGAATCTATGCAACAGAAATTAACTCATGAATGGAAGAAAAAAAATATAAATACACAGAGGAGGTGCTGGGCAGCTTGGGTTGGGCCCTAACCCAAGAGCTTCATCCCTTTGAAAGATATCAGTGCTAGCTCAAAAATTGTTTCATCTTCATTTATCAAAAATAGCAGTTACATCACATAAACTGTTCTAAAAAAGAACTTGGAAATGAGCTGAACACAATGTTGCACAAAAGTATGAAAATCTACTAATAACTGGCTAACCTACTGAGGCTCGAAGCCTTCTTATTTATACAAATGGGGACTTCCAACAGTCCTCCTAAAATCAAGGAACTCGGCTTTCTAGAACTGAAGATAAACAACAGTCCTACTTGACTCGCTCGGCTGCGCCTTGGAATCATCAATGTGGGCCTTTACACTCTGATTTTCTGATGGAGGATTTGAGGAAATGGGTGATTAGTGAAGGAGACACACTCCTCCCCCCCTACAAGTCCTCTTCCCTGTTTCCCTCGAGTTTTGGCTGCCATTTGCTCATAAATTCCTTGTCTTTGTCCAAAATTGTCCAAAAAATCTGCATAAAACACTCATTAGACTACATGGCAAAGTGACTAACCCAATTCACTCGATTAGGATAAATATATTCAAAAACATGCAACAAACTAATTAGAATCATGGATTAAGTCAAAATAAGAGGCAGAACGATCCCATATAGTTACCCATTTCTGGGGATCATCACCTACCTCTACTTATAAACCTACCCCCTACAATCTCTTTCCCTATGCATAAATATTTTTTATCATTTTACCATTTTTTTAATGAAAAGAAATCTAAGAAAAAATACTATAAACAATTTCTTGGCAATGATGCCAAAATGTTGGTAATTTAAATGATCTTAAATTACTTCAAAAATTATCGACTAGGGCTTGTAAACTGATGAAGTGTATGTGCACCATTTGTGCTAGTATTCTTTTTTATGTGAATAATTTGTTGAAAAGTGTGAAACAAGAAACACTTTTTGAGAGTGCAACAAGATGATGGAGCTTAGTGAAAAGAGTCACCTTCAGTAAGTGGGCCCGCAGGCTATTTTTGGCCCAAGTCTATTTTTAGACTATGTCTATTTTTAGACATATGGATCATGTCTATGGATTGCAGGTTGTTGTTTATGGATGATTGCTCAAGTTGGGAAAAATAGATGGACTTCTATTTTTTATGAAAGTGTGAGTGATCACAGTGTGAATGATCAAAGTCTATTTTTAGACTGGCTGTCAAAAATAGAAAAGTCAAATATTATTGTCTCATAATAATATTTGGACTATAAACTTGATCTTATTCTCTTGGAGCACTTCAGGATGAGCTACGGATGTGGTACATGCAGATCCCAGAAGGAAATATGTGGTTACTTATGGGATGACTAGTATTTGCATGCAGGACATCAGTTAGAACTCAAGTGAGTTGATTTTAGTGGACTGGAGGTGCAGTTGGTGGAGTTGTGTTCAGTTTAGCTTTGTTAAATTGGTTGTATTTAGTGTAACTGATCAATAGAGTAGAGATGAGTTGGGTGAATTAGTTATTAATTAATTCACAAGTTATTAACTCATAATGCAGCTATGGAATACATCAGTTAACTCAGTTGCATGTCAGTGCATGTTCAGTTTAACAGGGACAAGTCGTAGAGAATCAGATTGCTATCAGTTGTGACTATAGTTGTGCACTAGATCTTGCACAATCAAGGGATTGAGTATGCCAATGAGTTTGCTCACGTATTTTCCCAGTATTGTAGCCTTTTCTCACGTCCAAAAAAGTGTGAGTGATTATTTTTAGGTGAAATACGAGTTTGAGAAGTCATTCTCATCAGTTCTTGAGCAAGTACTGAGCAGTGGAGGCAGGCAAGCAGTGGAATAGATTTGGAGATCACATCTGAGCTGTATTGTGTGTAACAGGTGGAGCTGGTACTGGATTGCTTGTGATAAGCATTGTACTTTGTAATGTTACATGGTCTCAATCATTAATATACAGATAGTGTGGGGTTTTTAGTGAGATGCTTTCCCCGGGATACATACTGTGTTAATGAGTTTGATTGATGCTTCTATGTGTGCCTGTGAATGTTTCTGCTTCTGTAAATTTATGATCAACGTAAAGGAGATTATGTATTATACATGTTCTGCTTATAATTGTATGATCAGGATAATCTCTGTGAATATGTGTTAAATTATTCAAAATTTCTACATGGTATTGGAGTTAGATAATTGTAGAAAAAGTTTCTACATGGTATCAGAGCTGCTTGATTTGTAGAAGAGATTTTTACAGGATATTAAGCGAGGATTGATCATCAGATCTACTATTCAGGAAGTGTTTACATTCTATTTCTTCAGGCAGAGTTTGTAATCGGGCCAGGTAGCCTCTGGATTCATCCTTCTTTTGGAAGGTGAGATATCTGGTGAATGCCCAGACAGTCAATCTCTGTACGAGAAATACTTTGTTCTCACGAATTCTAGATCGGAAGCGGTTGAGTTTTTGAGCTGGTGGAATTCAAATTTAATTCCAAAGCAAGAGAGAAACTCAGAAACATTCAGTGTGAGAATGGAGACAGTATGCCCCAGTATATCACGAAGTTCACCCAATGCCGGGATGAACAGGGAAGTGTGGGGGTGACTGTTGGATGAGGATGGTGAGTCTAGCACTCCTTGACCTTCCTAAGAGTTGGAATAGCTACTAGGACTCGGTGAATGGAAGGGAGAAACTGCCAGGATGGGAGAGACTTTGTTCAGATCTTGTGCAGGAGGAGATTAGATGGAGCACCAGAGACGGTTCTTCATCCATGCAGGATGAGGAGAACTGTGCCTTAGCGAGTAAGGCGAAGAAGGGGAAGGGGAAGGTTTCTCTTTCCGAATCCAGTTCTTCCGATGATGGGAAGAAGGTTGACAAGGCGAAGGTGAGATGCTTTCGTTGTCATGAGTTGGGTCATTATGCTACTAATTGCCCAAAGAAGAAGTCCAAGAAGGGATCTAGGGAAGGATCTGAAGGTGAGGCAGCCTCACTTGCTTCATAGCTTGAGTTGGACTTCACACTCTTCACATGCATGGGTTCATCCATGGTGGGAAGTGGTTGGTTTCTTGACAGTGGAGCTTCTTTCCACATGACCGGTGACAAAAAAAAATTCAGTACTTTGGAGGAGAAATATCTCCAGATACTCATAGGGATGGGTAATGATGAGAAGTATAGTGTCTCAGGTGTAGGCACGGTTATTTTTCAGAGGGAGCATGGAGCTCGCCTTACCTTGACCGATGTCAAGTATGTACCAGGACTGAAGAGAAACTTGGTATCGATCACGATGTTGGAAGACAGAGGCTATGATGTGTTATTTAGTAAGGGAAAGGTTTTCCTTAGACACATCATCACTAGACAAGTGAAGAAGATTGGTTCACGGGTCAAGAACCTGTATGCTCTTGAGGTTCAAGATGCATGCAAAGCCTTGAGCAGGGAGGCAACTGATGGAGACTTGGTGGTTGAGAGGGAGCATATATTACCTCTCAACATGCAAAGCCAGAAGAAGTCTCAGACGATTGTGGAGGAGCCACGATTGGTGCAATAGCTTCAGGAGATTGTGGAGAAGCCACAACAAGGGAAACTGAGAGGAGATCGAGTAGAGACATCTACTCATCAAGAGACCTCCAGTAGGGGGAATCTTCGAGCCAGATGGGCTGAGGGATCACATGCAGCCATACCTCCAGGCAGGAGGTGGGTTGATGTGGATTGATCGTCCCAAGGAGGAGGAGCAGGATCCTTGAGGTACCCAACCTCTTGGATGAGACCTTGCTACGGGAGCCCCAGATGTGTAGTAGCTGGAACTGACTGATTGGGTAGAGACAGATGCGGATGGAGTGGCAGAGAGAGCAACAGTGCAGGGAATCCCAGGACAGCGCATAGCTAGTAGGCTGTAGAAATGCGAGAGGCACAAGTGTTTTGCACAGTGCTAGGTGGCACAGAGAGGTGTGCAATGGTGCGAGATGAATGGAGATGTTGCAGTAGTGCAGATGTCAGAGAGGGAGCACTTGTCAGCAGTAGGTAGACCTTCAGCATCATAGGGTGTTTCTATCCCAACAGGGAGGTCAGTTGGGAGGTGCAGTGCGGATGCAATGCTAGGAGATAGAACCAGCAGCAGCACGGATGCAGTCAGAGATCAAAGTGACAGAGGCTAGAGCAGTCAGATACTGAAGAGCACAGAGATGGAGAGTTTCAGTCGACAGAGGCAATAGCAGCCAGAGACTTTGATGACAGAGCAAGTGGATCGGCCAGATGTGTTGCATGGAGAACATTCCAGAGTTACAGGATCGGGTTTGAGAGGAAGCCTTTCTTGTTGAGAGGGAGTGTTGAAAAGTGTGCAACAAGAAATGCTTGTTGAGAGTGAAACAAGATGATGGAGCTTAGTGAAAAGAGTTGCCTTCACTAAGTGGGCCCGCAGGCTATTTTTGGCACAAGTCTATTTTTAGACTATGTCTATTTTTAGACATATGGATCATGTTTATGGATTGCAGGTTGTTGTTTATGGATGATTGGTCAAGTTGGGAAAAATAGATGGACTTCTATTTTTGATGAATGTGTGAGTGATCACAGTGTGAGTGATCAAAATCTATTTTTAGACTGGCTATCAAAAATAGAAAAGTCAAATATTATTGTCTCATAATAATATTTGGACTATAAACTTGATCTTATTCTCTTGGAGCACTTCAGGATGAGCTACGGATGTGGTACATGCAGATCCCAGAAGAAAATACATGGTTACCTATGGGATGACTAGTATTTTCATGCAGGACTTCAGTTAGAACTCAAGTGAGTTGAGTTTAGTGGACTGGAGGTGCATTTGATGGAGTTGTGTTCAGTTTAGCTTTGTTAAACTGGTTGTATTTAGTCTAACTGATCAATAGACTAGAGATGAGTTGGGTGAATTAGTTACTAATTAATTCACAAGTTATTAACTCATAATGCAACTGTAGAATACATCAGTTAACTCAGTTGCATGTCAGTGCATGTTCAGTTCAACAGGGACAGGTGGTAGAGAATCAGATTGCTATCAGTTGTGACTATAGTTGTACACCAGATCTTGCACAATCAAGGGATTGAGTATGCCAATGCGTTTTCTCACTATTTGCCCAGTATTTTAGCCTTTGCTCACGTCCAACAAAGTGTGAGTGATTATTTTGAGGTGAAATACGAGTTTGGGAAGTCATTCTCATCAGTTCTTGAGCAGGTATTGAGCAGTGGAGGCAGGCAAGCAGTGGAATAGATTTGGAGATCAGATCTGAGCTGTATTGTGTGTAATAGGTGGAGCTGGTACTAGATTGCTTGTGATAAGCATTGTACTTTGTAATGTTACATGGTCTCAATCATTAATATACAGATAGTGTGGGGTTTTTAGCGAGATGCTTTCCCCGGGATACATAATGTGTTAATGAGTTTGATTGATGCTTCTATGTGTGCCTGTGAATGTTTCTGCTTCTGTAAATTGTTGATCAACGTAGAGGAGATTATGTATTATACATGTTCCGCTTATAATTGTATGATCAGGATAATCTCTGTGAATATGTGTTAAATTATTCAAAATTTCTACATAATTTTCAAATTCAATTAGGATGTTTTCATGCACATGTTTTATCTAGAATCACTTGAAGTAAATATACTGTCACTCTTTCAAGAAAGGAAAGTATCACACTAACATAAATAAAGCTAATCTAAAGTGCAGAAATAAATAGCAAAATCAAATCTAAATATTCTTCACACTAATAGAAAAGAAAGCTAATATTAAAGTGCATAAATAAATATCATACTAGAAAAATCAAAATATTCTTCACACTATTAGAAATAAAACCTTCAACTAATTACAAATTCCAAATCAAATGATTCAACTTTCTATCTATCAATCATTTTCTTCATCATTCACACAACGAGATTAAATTTATAAAAGAATTTATATAGAAAGAATTGTACAACAAATTCTATTACAAAATCTATAACAAATTCTATCCTAATTGTTATTAATATTCTTCTAAAAATCAAAGTTATAATCACTGTGATAACTTAATCCTATGAAACATAAAAATTAACCAGAAATAAAAATGAAACCTCACACCTCCCAAGGGGCCCTCCCATGAGTTTAGGTATGCAAATATCAACAAAAATTAACCACGCATGTATACACATATCATAGTGTAATCAAGAGGAAAATTAATTGATTTCAAAGAGTTTTTAAAATAATAACCAATCATGTGTATCATAGTGTTGAGAGGTAGGTTTATAACCTCCTTTTTTAAACTGTTTAGAGATTTCAAGGCCTATCCTTCTCAAAAAAAATCTTAAAGTAACGTTGTTTAAATAAAATAATTATTCTTCATGATTTTATATCAAAGAAGATAATCATGAGGCAAAATATTAGCTTCAATCAACGATGTTTTCATTCACTTGATTTGTCTTCGGTCTTTTCCTCTCGGTTGAATTCCACATTGACCTACTCATACGGGTTTCCTTATCACCTTTCCAAATCAGAGGAATAGGTGGATATCGTTGTGTTGGTTTCTAGCTACCTATTCATATGCTTTTTTCCTCAACTAATATTTCAGAACTTGTATATTCTTCAGGTAAGCTGCAAAATTGCTTATTAGCTGTAGAATTGATGCAATTCAGTAGCTTGTGCAAATATTAAATGAAATAATGAAGAAACAATAATACTATGAATAAAATATGATTAAATACTTATTTTTGCCAATAAAAGTGAAAGATGACACTCAATTGGAGTTATTATGGTAAAAAAGGAAGAGAATGGAGTTTAAGGAGGGTGTAAAAAGAAACAATTTTAGTCTTCAACACCATGCAAGAAAATTCTATGCAATTTCTAATGTTATAAAGGATGAGAAAGTACCTTGACTCCTCACAGGTTAGTGAAGGGTTTTGGTCTTGATGCAAAATCTTTGCGCTCTAATCAAGTGATCCTTTTCATTCGCTTCTGATCCAAAGCTTTCATACAAACACACATAGATAAAGATGACAAGTGATATCCCACAAAACATTGTCGGCTCAAAACATCAAGAAATACACATATAAATCATTACAAATGTTGATATAAAGGAAAGGAACATAAATTTCCATTAACCATATAAATGAGCATACATTAATATGCCTCTATATTTGGTACTCCTCTCCTCATTATGGTAGAGTCTCCTTGCTATAATGAAGAAGGAATCACAATGACATGAATCCCTCAAATCTAAATCACAAGTGTAACATAGACTCTCTAAAATACACTCTCTAAAGATTTGGCTCTCCAAAAATAGCCTCACCCTCTAAGATGTCCCAGTATAAATAGGAAGAAGAGGACTCCTAAGACGATGAATGTAGACACTTAGGACCAAGAGAAGTTAGAGAAGATTCTTAATGATGAGTCCTAGCCATCTCAAATAGATAGGATAAGATGACGAGTCAAATGGATATCCTAGGAACTTTAAGTTTCCAGAACAAGTCTCCCAATGACACACACAAAACAATGAAATATATGTTATAACCTCATGCACAAGCTAGGATCCTTGTATTTGGTGTATAACATTGGGAAAATAAATGGTCATGGCCCATAAAAAGGTTAACAACAAAATGACTTAGAGGTACTAACCCTAGGGAGAAAAATAGGTTGATAACAGATGCCCCTTAATGTATGAGGTTAGAAGAGTAAATGGTGGACAAAATGCATTATAAAAGAGCTCAGAGGTCGAAATATAAGGGAGGAGACAAAGCCAAGAACTTAGCTTAGAAGACACCAGAAACTTACAAAGGTAATAAAAAGGTTCTAAAATCTTACCTAATGTGAGAGGGCCCATGGAAGGAGGTGGAGTGGGTGAGTCCTTCTAAGAAAAACTTGACTCAGGAACAAAATAATATTTATCTCATGTTGTCATATTGACACTATATTGAAACATAAGGAACTAAGGGACATAAGAGATGATCATAACATAAAGGGAGTACAAGATGTTCATAAGACAACACAAAACCCATCTGCCTAGGTTGCTCAACACTATAGTATTTTTGACAATCTTACCCAAGCTCCCTGTGCCATGTTTTCCTTAAAGGTTTTACAAAGTTTTCCTCAGCAGTGCAAGGCCTTTTTATCTGCAATCAGTAGAGTAGACCCCTATGACTCGAACCTCATTTTGTTTAATGTTGTCAAGGTTTTTTTTCGACTTTCCCACCATATCGAATACTATATTACCGTACATGTTTTTCAAAAAAATGTTCATCGCACATTGGTGGATGAAGGTTATTTCACTTGTGTCATGTCAGCATCATACTAGAAGGCTCTTCGCTCTCCAGTGCTCACTATGTCTAAAACCACTCTATAGGCATTTAATGGACAAAAATTGGTACCCAAGGGGGTTCTTCCTAAGTTTTCCATTGAATTTGGAGGAAAAAATGTATACGTCGATGTTGAAGTTGTCAATGATACTTTGGATTATAACCTTGTCCTTTGATGTAGTTGTTTTTATGCCATGAGCTTTATTGTCTGATCTATATTTCACATATGTTTCTTCCCTCACAAAGGAAATACTATTACTATCAACTAAATTGACTATTACTTGCCATCAACCCAACATTCCACTACAAGGAATTAAGTCCCACTTGTGGGGGTTAACCCTGGTCACTATCGGAGTGTTGGTGTGAGATTGCTCAAAATATCACCCCTTATGGATCTCTTTCCTCAGTTACCCCACCCAAAATTCCTTCTTCATCTACCATAGCTCATATTCATATGACCTCTTTTGATACTTGTGGAATCCATAAACCTCCTGATCCTTGGGTGGTGTCTCTTGATCCTATGGAAGTTTATCAATCTAGTGAGCATCTTTTGCCACCTTTTGTGGAAGATATTTCCTCTCTATCAATCCCATATGTACCTCCTGATGTTGGTTCAAAACTCCATCATAATATGGAATTGAATGGAATCCTTTTCCCACATGGTCCATCACTCCATATATTCCACGTGACTCCCTTGATGATGAGTCTTATTCTTGGAAATTCATCTTAGAAATCATGGATTCACCTATTGATCATCCTAGGGATATTATGCCTCTTCATGCAATTAGGCTTACCAAATTGGAGAAGGTACACGTAAACAAAAAAAATATTGAATCAACCTAAAGGGGCATCTCCTCGACACTCCTTGGAAGTGCCACCTTGTTGGGTCCCTATAATACTAGTGATTACCCCATTACTATTGTAGTTGTATCGCTTATTAATATTGTTGTGCCCCTATTATCCCCATATTGTTATTACTGTGCCCCATAGAATCCCTCTATTGTTATTTTTGTGGCTTTATATTATTATTGTTAGGTCGGCTGGGTTATATTGTGACTCCTTAGACTCCTATATATAGAAAGGAGGTTTTATCATTTGAATCATCCAAGAATTGCTCATTTATGTAATGTAAAGGAGGTTGCCCCCTCGAAGAGGCTGAATTCTAAGGCGTGGATCTCTATTTTCTATGTTTTTGTGAGCTGGTTTCATATCATTTGGTATTATCGCAAGTTTGTTAAGAATTATGGGATAATAGCAGCACCTCTAACAACATTATTGAAGAAAGATGCATTTTCATGGACTCCAGAAGGAACAAAGGCCTTCGAGCATCTTAAAGAGGCAATGTGCCAAGCACCGTCTTAGCTACACTAGACTTCACAAAAACCTTTATTGTGGAATGTGATGCTTCAAGAAATGGAATTGGTGTTGTTTTAATGCAAGATGAAAGATCCATTGCTTTCGAAAGTCATCCAATCAAGGGAAAGTTTTCACACAAAGATATCTATGAGAAGGAAATGTTGGCAATACTCCATGCACTTAAGAAATGGCGACCCTACCTAATGGGAAGACACTTCTAGGTAAAAATGGATCATGATAGCCTTAAACACTTTTCAGAACAAAGATTATCCTTTGAAGAGAAACAAAACTAGGTCACAATGATGTTGGGTTATGACTTTGAAATCATCTACAAAAAAGGGAAGAAAAATGTCGTGGCAGATGCACTCTCAGGAAAGGATGAGGATGTGGAAGCATTGTTGTGCGCCATTTCTATTATCCAACTAGATTGGATAAACGAAGCAAGGGAGGGATGGAAGAATGACGAAGAAGTGTGGGCACTTATTCGAAAGTTACAACAAGACTCCAGTACGTCTGATACATTTAGCCAGAAAAATGTTTAGTTATGGTATAAAGATCGCTTATACCTTTGTAATAATTCCTAGCTAAAACAAAAGATTCTTATGGAATTGCACACTTCTCCCTTAGGAGGGCACTCAAGATTTCTAAAAACTTACCACAAGGTTAAGAGGGAATTTTTTTGGGAGGGCCTTAAATCAGACATTCAAAAGTTTGTGGCGAAATGTTTGGTTTGCCAACAAAATAAAGTTGAAACAATTAAGACACTAGGTCTATTACAACCTTTATCCATTCCAAGCCAACTTTGGGAGGAGGTTTCAATGGATTTTATCGCAAGTTTACCCAAGTATGAGGGAAAGAGTGTCATCATGGTGGTAGTTGACAGACTTACCAAGTATGCACACTTTTGTGCATTATCACATCCATTCAAAGCCAATACAGTTCCTAGTGCATTTATGGAAACAATTCAAAAGCTACATGGAAACCCAAAGATTATTGTAAGTGACAGAGATCCCATTTTCACTGGAAATTTTTGGACAGAATTATTTTCTTGTCTTGGTACTCAGTTAGCTCATAGCTCATCTTATCATCCTCAATTTGATGGGCAAACTAAGATAGTAAACAAATGTTTGGAAGGATATCTTCGTTGTTTTGTATCTGATAAATAGACACAATGGGTCAAATGGTTGCCTCTGGCTGAATGGTGGTATAACACTTCCTTCCATACAACAACAAAAATGACCCCATTTATGGCACTTTATGGATATCAGCCACCATCCATCACATCATATTTAAGAGAAAATTCTAAGGTTCAAGCAATGGAACATCACATCGAACATCAACAACATGTCCCCCAACTCTTAAAGGATAACCTCATGTTGGCACAGAATATAATGAAACAACAGGCAGATCAACATTTTAGTGAAAGAAGTTTTGATGAAGGTGATTGGGTATTCCTATGGCTACAACCATATAAGAAAATTTCCCTCAAGCAAGCTAATAAGGATAATAAATTATCACCAAAGTATTATGGTCCGTACAAGGTGTTGCAAAAGATTGGTACTATGGCATACAAATTGGAGCTTGCTGCATCTTCTCAATTGCACCCAGTTTTCCATGTTTCATGTTTAAAGAAGGTTATAGGCGACAAGCTCCCAGTTCAAACAATATTGCCAGAACTTGAAGAGGAAGGAAAAATTATATTGGAACCAGAAGCAGTCACAGAAACAAGAGCTCGACAGTTACGAAATCGATCAATTTTGGAGTATCTTATCAAGTGGAAGAACTTATCCATTGAAGATTCCACATGGGAGGATGATAATTTTATACAGAAGCATCCAGTACTACTGAAGTGTTGAGGACAATAATTTTTTGAAGGAGAGGGTCATGTTGGGTCCCTATAATACTAGTGATTACCCCATTACTATTGTAGTTGTATCCCTTATTAATATTGTTGTGCCCCTATTGTCCCCATATTGTTATTACTGTGCCCCATAGAATCCCTCTATTGTTATTTTTGTGGCATTATATTATTATTGTTAGGTCGGTTGGGTTATATTGTGACTCCTTAGACTCCTATATATAGAAAGGAGGTTTTGTCATTTGAATCATCCAAGAATTGCTCATTTATGTAATGTAAAGGAGGTTGCCCCCTCGAAGAGGCTGAATTATAAGGTGTGGATCTCTCTTTTCTATGCCACTTAAATTCATTGGTTATGAGAAACATTTAACAATAAAAACATTAATAGTTACAACTTGGCTTCACATTCATGCTTGAGTAGAAACTTGGGATGGGTAGGGGTTTGTGGTCAAGGTTCACATGGTGTCCTTACCAATGCCATTAGGGGAGGCACATTGGTTGTGGTACTTAATATGAAATGTATCATAGAATTTGATAGAAAGCTCAAGAGACTCATTCTCCTAAAAATCAATTAAATAAATTACACAAATGAATGGATTTGATCATGGTGTAGAGCTGCTTCCTAGAATTTTCACAATGGCTATAATGGTAAACTTGAAGGTGACTACTCCTTGTGTTTGGAAGATTCTACAATGAAGGTTACATGGAATAATTGTAAATGAATTGAATATTACTAAGATTAGATTATTTAAGTTTCTTTAATGCATGCTAAATTTTGTTTTTTTTGCAGAGCAACATCATTTTTCTTCTCAACTGGCCTAGTATATTTCATCATGTAAATGGGATGCTAACAAGGCCATACGATAATAAAGAACACAAAGTTAGCATAAAAGTTGATTCAAGAGCGAGGTCCAATGCCTAGGGTAAGGGTGGAGAAATTCCTATGTCCATATAAAGGAAAGTCATATTAGTTATAGAACAAATAGGAAAAGGAAGAAGATTGATCCATCTAACTTAACACCATCTGAACCCTTCATGAAGCCAAAGGAAATATTAGCATAGACATGTATAGAGACATAGCTACGCCTAACAAGATTGTGAATCTAGTCTTCAACAAAGTGGGGTAAGATCAATAATGTTGAATATTACCACATATGTTGAAGATGATCTCATAAGAAATATCCCCTTGAAATTTACTTATAGTTGCTAAGATATATTCATATTTAGAATGAAATTGATATTGACTTGTATCGTGCTTTCTTTACTTCTTGTTATTGTTATCATTTAATTAATAATTTCCTTTAGAATGGAGCAAAAGAATAGGATAATACCTAAGTTGTACAAAAAAAAATGGGTTGAGCGCTAATTTTAGAACCAATTGTATAAAAACATGGTGGGGTCATGTTCTTTCACTTTTCTATGGCATTTTATCCTATTCCAATGTTCAATAATGTTCTTACCAATGGTGATGTTGTAAAAAAAAACAAATTTCACCTCTATTGAAAGCTCCTTATACTCACTGAAAATTTTAGGAGCTAATATTCATAGGTGTGCTAATTTTCGTGATTTTCAAAAAAATATTCACTAATTTCCATTATTTTATAAAAATGATTTCCCCAAATTTTAGAGTATAAAATTATACCTCAAAAATCACCAAAATTTTATAGAGCCTTAAATAAAATCACCAGAAATTTGAAATTAATCTATATATATATATATATATATATATATATATATATATATATATATATATATATATATATATATATTTGAACATATATATATATTTGAACATTTTATAATTTTTTATATGTATTAGTAAGATTCAGCAAAATTTATAATCTTTAAAATAAATTCTTATTCTTAAAATTTTCAATCTTTACTTAATAATAATTTATCTAATTACAATACTAATTTTATAACTTCCAATTAAACAACATGGTTAAAAACCGAGACCAACAACAATTATATTTATTATTAACAACAAATAGAAATCTTACTCAACAATATCTTAAACTACTTGCAAAATATATGTCCTTTGTGAATAAATCCTTTAATGCTTACTCCATTGTTAATTAACGCAATACTCATAACTCTATTTTGGTAGTGTTATGGTTAAATATGTGGTAAGATTTTCCTCTAACAATGCGATGGATGAGAGGAAGTATCCATGGATGATAGTATTAGAATGAAAATGGGATAGAGCTAAGATTAACGAGATTGTGGTAAGGTTAATCTGTGTGGAATATTTTATAGGATCTGATTCGGCTATAAAATTTAATGATCAATATGAGGAGGAAGCAATTATCAATGTTATGTTTTTCAATATTATTCCTGTATTCTTTGATACACTTTTGAACAACTCGTATGCATTGGCTTCTCCAAGCTCGCTCGTCATTATTATCGACTAGAATGGTCTTCTAACAAATTGGCTCAGTGTCCATAATGAAAGGTGATAGCATAATAATGATTCTAAAATTCAGAATAAACACTTAAAAGAATCGAAAACTTGAATACCCAATAAATCATACCTCCATCCTTTGATGCTACTCACACTCTGATTCCAAACTTGCAAAATCAATTCAGCTTCTGCTCTGAGCTGTGCATTATGCAGAGTCTTGATTTCTCCAAAATTACCGCACTTGGGATGTCTCCTCTTTGACAAGAATATTTGCTTCAACCTGTCTGTTTCGTTCTTTGAAAGTTATATAATTTTAGTGCATGAGCTTAAAACACAGACTCATGTCTCTAGGAACACAGTCATCAGAGACAGTTCGATTTCACTTCAAAGATTGGACTAGACTGATTCCACTTCTGCGCATCCTAAGAACCCAATTTTGGAATCAAATTTCATAGAAAAGATACAAATTAAGCTACAAGTGGGTGAAATTTATAAAGGCCCAAAACCTAACAACACATTGAAGCTCCTAGTATGTAGACAGCCATGAAAGTAAATATCATAACACAATCCTCACACAAGGAGAAAGAAAAAGAATACAGAAAATCTGAAACTCAAGTACTTCCAAGCTCTGCTCACTCTAACTTGATGGTGTAAGGCTGAAGGGGATTGAGTTAGTGTGCTTGGGGACCAAACAGAAGTATTTATGGCCAAGCTTCCATCAAGCTTCTGTTGGCTATGTGTCAAATTTTTCCACAAATCATGGTAGAGAACTGCAGAGGGAGTAATGGACCACTCCAGGAGCTCCCAACAAGAAATTAACTAACTGCAGTTGGTTTCCGTAATTTAAGGAAATGACTGTAGTTGGTTTCCATTATTTAAGGAAATGACTACAGTTGGTTTCCAGAATATCAGCGGTCATTTGGAGAGGGAGCTTAACATTCTCCCACTTGGTCCATACTTCCAATCTTAATGTCTCATCTTAAAACCCATTGATCATCTATATTAAGTAATAAATACATGAATCATGGCAATAAGTCCTCTAATGACGAGTATTATCTTCCATGTATTACTATGTATTTATTTCTATTAAAATTTATGTGTCAACAATTTCTCAATGAATAAACCTTATGTTTATTCTTGGTCCCACACAGATGAATTCTCTCAAATCAAATTAAGGTGCACAAAAATATGAGGAAAAAAACACAATAATTAAGGATTTCATTAAAATAACATTGTCTGTACAATGAGAAACTACATAATGGAACCAAGTCCCATATTCATTACATGATCCTTGAATTTAAACAGTGGCATGCCCTTAATCAAAGGATCAGCGATCATCAACTCAGTGCTAACGTGCTCAATGACCACTTTCTTTTCTTTAACACATTCCCTTATAGCTAAATACTTAATGTCGATGTGTTTATTTCGACCAACTTTTGTTGTTTTTAGACATAAAAACAACAGCTGAATTGTCGCAATACATTCTCAATGGCTTAAAGATAGAATCCATAATTCTAAGCCCAGAAATGAAACTCTTAAGCCATACACCATGTAAAGTAGCCTCAAAATAGGAGACGAACTCGGCTTCCATAGTGGAAGTGGAAATCAAGGTCTGATTGGCACTCCTCCATGATACAGCTCCACCGGCCATTATAAAAATGTATCTTGATGTTGATTTGCGTGAATCAACACATCCAGCAAAGTCAGAATCTAAGTAGCCAATTACTTCCAAATTTTCTGTCTGTCTATACATAAGCATGTAGTTTTTGGTTCCTTGAAGGTGCCTCATTACTTTCTTTGCAGCTCTCCAGTGGTATAAACCTGGATCACTCTGATATCGTCCCAACATTTCCACAACAAATGCAATGTCAAGTCTTGTGCAAACCTGAGCATACATTAGGCTTCCGATAGCAGAAGCATATGGAATTTTCTTCATTTGTTCCCTTTCAAATTCGTTCTTCAGGCATTGGTTCAAATTGAACCTATCACCCTTCACAATGGGAGCTACACTTTGTGAACAATCCTTCATCCGAAACCTCTCTAAAATTTTATTAATATAGGTTTCTTGAGACAAATCCAAGATGCCTTGAAATTTGTCTCTATGGATCTTAATGCCAATGACATAAGATGCCTCACCCATGTCCTTCATATTTAAATTTTTAGAGAGGAATTGTTTCACCTCATGCAGCAAACCCTTATCATTGGTTGCTAGCAAAATGTTATCCACATATAAAACAAGAAAACAAATTTTACTCCCACTGACTTTTAGGTATATACATTGATCCAAATGTCTTCTACAAAACTAAAAGAAGAAATTACATTATGGAATTTCAAATACCATTGGTGAGATGCTTGTTTTAAACCCTATAAGGATTTCTTGAGCTTGCAAACCAATTGCTCACCATCACTAGAGGGGAATCCTTTAGGTTGTTTCATGTAAACCTCCTCCTCTAGATCTCCATTGAGAAATGTCATTTTCACATCCATTTGTTACAAATCCAAGTCAAAATGGGCTACTAATGCCATAATAACGCGCAAGGAATCTTTCTTAGATACAGGAGAAAGTCTCCATGCAGTCTATTCCTTCTTTCTAAGTGAATCTCTTAGCAACAAGTATTGCCTTGTATCTCTCAATGTTTCCTAATGAGTCTTTCTTTGTCTTAAAGACCCATTTACATCCAATGTATTTTGCACCATTACGCAACTTAACAAGATCCCAGACTTCGTTACTCTTTATAGAATTCATCTCTTCCTTCATGGCATCATACCATAATTCTGGTTCTTTTCAACTCATGGCTTCTAAAAAGGAATTGGGATCATTTTCGGCTCCAATGTTGTAGTCAGATTCTTCTAGATACACAACATAATCATTAAGAATTGTTGATCTCTTTGGTCTATGTTATAGACATTTTTGGGCACTGCAACCCCAAGCATAAAATGTCCATAAACGAAGGGCTCCTAAGTCCCTAAAAGTGTTATTCCAACCCCTAAAGGAACAAGGTCAACTGATTATAGCTTCTCCCAGAAGTTCTCCATGAAAAACTACTCAGAACTGGTCAAAACTGGATCATTTCACCTGCTCCATAGGCAAAGTGCGTTGCATCTCACCTAAATACACACAGTGGGTGCGTTGCATTTCAAAAATCCCTTATATGGACTATGATGGGCGAGAAGAGATAAACGGCGGTGTCAATCCACGAGGTGGAGAAGCATGGAATCTTCCAAAAACTTCTCTTGTGACACTTGCCTCTCTGATTTTGACCAAGGATGAGTAAGAGATCATCAATCTCCAAGTGGAAGCAAGAACTATCAGAGGGAAGACACTAATCAAATCAAAAGCTGACTCATCTCCCTTACAGACATCTATATATGGATCCCTCATCCCAGAGATCCAGGGGCTGGAATTTTGCATCTTGTAAGGAATTGCTGTTGGTTTCTTGAGGCAACATCATAGTGTTGGGTGCTCTAAGTTTTTCATGAAGTGAAGAAGGGATTACTTGCTGAGAGGATGATGCTGGGTCAGAACAACTGGTTGTAGCTCTCTTGGCTCTTTCTTGATTATCAATAAATATATTCAAGTTTTCCTCCATACTCTTGTGTAATTTATGTTTCATGCATTTGTATGGTCAATTTACATCTGATCCTAGATTTTTTATGATAATAGATCCATGTTCTTGTATAGTGTTATGCTGCTTTGATTCTACAGGTACTCTGTGAAGCTGGGTATACAAGAAAGCAAGTAGCAAAGGACTATCAGAAGAGAGAGGAATCAAGCAAGGAACCAAGAGCAAGACAGAGGTTGGTCTCCTTTATTCTTCTGTCATCTATCTTTCATAAAGGAAAAGAAAGTAGTTTTACTTTGTTTGTTTCTAAGGTAGCTACCTGCCTTAGTGGGATTAGCAGTTCTGCATAGACACTTTTCCCTGTAACAAAATGGCGACTCCGCTGGGGAGCGACTGGGTTGTTTGTTTATCTACATTTGTTTACTTTATAAACTTACAAATGAAGCCTGAAGTTGAGCAAGGTAGCCTTTGAACTGCATTTGCTATGCAAATGCAAAGTAGATAAATGCTGCTTCGGTCAATCTCCGAGTTTTGTTTATGAATTAAACAACTGATTTACAAAATTTCTAATTGCCCTCATGGTGGCTCTAGTAACCTCATTAGATCTACCCCTGTGATTGATTTACTGATTACCACTTGCTCGGCCAAAATCCCTGAACTGAACTGCAAACTGTGACTCAGAACCCAAGCAAAGTCTTGTCCCTGGTCTAGCGCACTGTCTGTTCTGTGAATCTCAAATTCAGCGCACTTACCAAGTGTAGTAGGTGCGTTGCATTTCAACTTCATTGTGTTATAGGTGCGTTGATCAGACTAGGCATTGTTCCTAAATTTTGGTTTCTGTGTTCACTCTTTTCAGATCTATTCAAGAGTTTTGCTTCCTGTAGTCAGTACACCTCTGTTTGAAACCCCTTTCCTTGCTGTTATTCCGACTCCATTGTGCAAAGAACTGTAAACGTTTTTGTGTATTTGTTGAGTCATTTTCAATTCTCCTTTGCAAAGAAGTAACGTAATTGTATTGTTGTTTCTTGATTTGAAAGTGTCGCAAGTGTCGTTTTCAGTCATAGAAGAGAGTCTGATTTCTCTTGACAGTCAATTACCCTATTACTATTGTATTTGATCTAAATTAATAGTTTTTCTAGTGTCGAAAGCAAGTTCTCATTTCCAAATCAAAAAGTGTTGTCATTGTCTTCATTTTGATTTTGAAAAGAAACTTGTTAGTAATTGCCGCTTTGAAAAATAATTCAGATTTGCGCATTAGCTTTCTTTTTATCATTCACATATTAAGAAGGCTGAAAACAAATACATGCATGTGCATTTGCATTTAGGCTGTTTGATTGGTTTGATTTAGGACAATGCATATAGTGTGTGCTCTATGCTCTTTGCTGAAAGAATGCCATTTCTCTTTCCTTAGTAGCTAGGATTTTCATTTCACAAAGAAGATAAAACAACTGTTTATCATCTTAGATTGCATTTTAGGAATTGTACATCTACATCATGCGGTGAACCTGAAAGAAAATTTCTTAAGAAAGATCAACTATAAAATAAATTTAATGAATCTAACAATGCTTTGGAACCTAACACACAACATCTAGAAGTCTAGGCTAGAGACGTATTCCAGCGTCGTAAATCCTGGTAACTATTGTTTTCACTGTTGGTTGGGTGATTCCTCCACTTTGAGATGATAAGTGCCAGTACGGACTTGTGCTCCCACGTACCGTTGAGTATATTTTGGGAGACCATAATAGGCTAATACTTTATCCATAGGAAGTCGTGTCTGCCGCCCTATCGATCGCAATGCACTGAACACAACATTTGGGAAGATTGACTGTCGTACCGTAAAAAGTATTCTGCAGTTTTGCGATTGGTTTGGTAGTCCCTCTGCCTAGATTTCCAGAGCAGTCCCTTTCGTTCCTTTTCAGACTCCTTAACGGAAAAGGTCCATCTGAGCACTTGTCACTTCAGGCTCATTAAAAATCGAAGGCGACTAGAGTCATCTTTTGTTTTTTCTCGACCAGGGAAAATTTTAAGAAACCCCCCAATATTTACATGTATAATAAATGGGTGAATCTCCATGGTATATAGGAACAATGGAAGGCGATTTTATCAATAATATGATATGTATATATAATTTTTTGGCGAATCTCTCACTAGGCATGGAGAATATTTTACTCAATTATGAAATCTTGTGTTTATTGAATACACAAATGAAATCATTGCATTTCTTTAAAATATCTTTTGAAATCAAAATTACCGAAATTACATATCAATAACCTAGTGGTTGTAGGATAAAATTCACCTGTGCCATTCATAGAAAGCATGAGAAAAAACCTAATACTATATATAAAACCAAGAAAAATTCAAGTTCATCACTTCTAGGGAACTCGTAACCACCCTGCCAAATCACACAACTATGTTCCTATTTGCAATTAGAAAAATTACCCAAATTACAATCTGTTTACTCCAGCATATGTTGGAAAGTTATAGAAGGATGACTAGTGCAATCAATCCATTCCTTTTAGCCCTCCAACATATGTTGGAAAGTTATAGAAGGATGACTAGTGCAATCAATCCATTCCTTTTAGCCCTGGATTTGTTTCAGTTTAAAACGAAAGTATACAAATATACTTGTCCAATGTCTATGCTTTAACCATTGACCTTAAGATGTTTTTACAATATAATTTCCTAAGTCTATTTAATATCTTCATTATCATAAAAACCAACCTATACCCATCTTAACTCCACATCTACCACTCTTACGGCGATGAAATCTATTTATCCCTCTGAGCACTTGGTAGACCCAGAATTAAGATGGATCTAAGATGATAGAATTTCCCCTTTAAATACTCTATTCTCACATGAATACCATGGTATTACCATGGGTCAATACCATGGGTTATCATAAACCTGGAGCTTAAAAATTACTATTAGTAATTTATAAAAATTAATAAAATTAATAGTTGATTTTTATTTTATTTTTTATTTTAACCAAGCTAAAATGTTTAACGTACATTAAATTACAACATCCATTTTTACTCTTGATCGATCAAATATCTTTTCACTCTATGCTTGTTTGCATATCACGATTTTTGATACCTCTTGTAGATCCAGAGTAAAGATGGATCTATGCTGGTTTAATTCCCCCATTTAAATAGGCTACATTCTAGGTGAATACCATGGGTCAATACCATGTGCCATTTTGGTGAATACCATGGGTCAATACCATGTGCCATTTTTATTTTTATTAATACTAATATTAGGGTTAATAATGTTTTTTTGCCTTGTATTAATAACAATCTAGTCCATGGTATTTGTCTCATAGTATTATGCCCATAGGTTTCACCTAAATATAACGCATTTTTTGAGTGTTCGTAAATATAAGGTGACTTATGGAGTAAATATAAAAAAATGTTTTATTTGTTTACCATATCTCTCGTTTATTTATATTTTTATTAATTTACCATACCTTTTTTACAAATATGGTATTTGGCCCATAGGATTCACTTAAATAAAACCTCTTTCTTGAGCCTTCATAAATAGAACGAGGGTTATGGACTAAATATAAAAAGAGGTTTTATTTATTTACCATGCGTCTAGTTTATTTATATTTTTATTTATTTACCATACCTTTTGAGTAAGTATAAAAAGACGTTTTATTTATTTACCATACCTCCACTTTACTTATATTTTTATTTGTTTACACCCTTGCATGTATATAAGGTGACATATGGAGTAAATATAAAAATTGTTTTATTTATTTACCATACCTCCACTTTACTTATATTTTTATTTGTTTACACCCTTGCATGTATATAAGGTGACATATGGAGTAAATATAAAAATTGTTTTATTTATTTACCATACCTCTCATTTATTTATATTTTTGTTAATTTACCATACCTCTTTTATAAATATGGTATTTGGGCCTTTGGCCCATAGGATTCACTTAAATAAAACCTATTCTTGAAAATGGGCGAATGGAAGGTTGTAACTCCTAATTTCAAGGGCTTAATTTACCTTTTTTACCCTCTCCCTTAATATAAGGTGGACTATTTGAGGTGATTTGTAAAAATGTACTATGATACAAAATATTCGCCCACTAAAAATTTAAAACCCCTTAATTTTGCCAAAGGGCGAACATTCGCCCCTAAAATTTTCTATGTTCTCGACTCTTAAAAATTGGAAAACCAAGTTGTGTCAAAGCGTCTAAAATTCATCTAATTTGGAAACATATTTCCCCTTGATTTTTAGTTCATCGAGTAATTTGCAATCGTTGAAGAAAGTCAATCGAAATCGCTAGAAAATCTTTTGGATAGACTAGATATGTTTGAGCAACCATCGACATCTAGGACTGTGTCATCCGACGCAGCAACGGCAGAGCCTCCTGCTGCTACTCCAACGATGTTCGTCGGTATACCATCTGTCCCGGCAAGTTATCAACAACAAGCCGGAGTCCAATCAGGGACTGTTTCGACGACATGGTCAGTTCCTATTTCTTCATCTGGATTATCATCTAGTATTTCTTATGCTGAAACTCAACAAATTGATCCAATGTGTCTTCAAAGGCCAATCTACCCTTTAAGTACTGGATTGCCACCATATGGAGGGCAGTATGCCTTTTCATTGTTCCCTCCCGGAGAACAACCATATGGGAGTTTACAACAAAGTTCAAGTCAAACTAGAATTACATCCAGCGGTTGGGTACCAATATTGCCTCAGCAAGCAAGGGTTGTATATTCAATGCAACTAGTCCACCCTGTGTCGAATATTCCCACTATACTTGCTATGGTGACTGCATCGCAAATACAAGCGCTGCCTGTTTTATGTCAACCCCAAGTTTCTCAGGTTGCAATACAACAACCTCTTGTCTCAATGACTCAATCACAACCTCGGGTTAGTGCCTCCTTATCTGGAGTGATTCAGGCTCAAACAAGTACTATGACTCCGCATCTTGGTCAATCATCCAGTATTGGGCAATAGCAAATGGTCCAACAACCATGGCTGGTTCAATCTCAACAACAACAATTCCAACAATCATATCAAGGACCCGAGCAACAAGTCTTTGTAAGTAATGGGAAACCGCATTTCCAAAGCGGTTATCAACAACCATACTATAATGGTTATTCCCATCAACCTTATCAAAGTTACCAGCATCAAATACATTTTGCTGGTATGCAAAGACCCATTTCTCAGGCGATTCCATCTTATCCTGGGTATGCTTCGCCTTACCTGAATCAATAGTTGCCCTTTGTGGAAACTCTAGAATTACCAGATTTAAACCGGCTGACAAATGATCCAATTGCTTACGCCCCTTGGTGGCTGGCGATTCTACATAAACTTCCATTAGATATTCCTGAATTTAATGGAAATCCGGGTGAAGACCCGTCGAATCATGTGATGACCTTTCATCTGTGGTGTTCATCAAACACCCTAAATGATGATTCGATTAGGCTTCGCCTTTTTCAGAGGACGTTAACTGGTCCGGCAGCAAAATGGTATATCGAATTTCCCAGAGCTTCGTTTGACAACTTCAGTACCCTAGCCACAACCTTTTTAACCCATTTTTAGTTACCAATAAGGTACGAAACGGGAACAGAACTTCTTACCAATTTCAAGCAGACAACGGCCACTCACATATCCGATCATATTCATGAGTGGCGACGTCATCGTAGAATGGTAAAAACATATGTTCCTCATCAGATTTTAGTTGAATGGTTTATTAAGTCATGTTACCTTCCATTACAGAAGATGTGGCAAAAGGAGGAGTCGTCACTAAAGAGAAAGTGATTGCTCATGCACAATATTTAGACTTGATTTATACTCAGTCTGGCACACTCTACGATAAAATACCTGACGCTCCCAGACCAGAATTTTCCGTCCCTCCTCCTCCTAAATCGAACAATGACTCTCATGTCGACGATGGCGTGATTGATACGATAGACACGAAATCGACAAAGGCTACATATAAAAAGGCCCGCAAGATTTCCAGTCAAAATGCAAAAGAAGAACTTCTCACCTCGGAAATAAATGTTGTGTCTACTGACAAAGGCAAAGAAACCAAGCAACTAGGAGGCAAGAAGAAAAAAAAAAGGAAGAAGAAAAAACACGAAGAGTCGTCTCCTGAAAAATCTTCTGCAAAACCCTCCGGAAATAGGAAATCGAGTCATCCATGCTTTATATGTGTTGAGGATCATTGGACGAGAGATTGTCCACATAGAGCCGAGCTTAAGAAATTCTTCAAGAACTCAAAAACCACGCCGGTATTGATAGATCCGTTTCCGAATCCAGGAATAAATTTAGTTGCTAGTAACAATGCTTCCCCATTCCAAGATCTAATGCTGTCTGTTTCAAAGCAGCAAAATGATGCTTTGATATCGTCAAGGAATAAAGATTACAGGAATCCACAGATGTCGAACAACAAGGATAATGATCAACCTAGTAGTTCGACAACAACTTCGACCGGAGTTGCACCGCCCATCATTCCTGAACTGACAATAAAACCGCCAAAGGGAGTAGTACACAAGTTGACATTTAATCCTCGCGCCAAGGTAGCACAGAATTATAATATAGTAGAGGACCTAGCCCAACCGTTGTCTGCTATGTCGACACTTGAGGTACCACAAAATTTCCTCTCCCAAAAGCAGGATCTATTATCAATAATAGGTGGGAGTGACCCAACGGATTCCAATCTTGTATCCTTTAATCATAAAGGATATGACCGTCAGTTACCAGCTCAACTAGCTTTCCTCATTCAAGTGAAATCCCTCAACAAAACTGTTCATCGAACAATTATTGATGAGGGGGCATCTACATGTATTATGTCGATGAGTTGCTGGAAAAATTTAGGCTCACTACCCTTGTCGCGATCATCAACAATGTTAAAAGCATTTTATGGACGATCATACACTCCATATGGGATTTTAAGTAACTTGCAAGTTGAACTGGGGGGAAAAATAGTAGAAATTGATGTTGAAGTAATCGACGGAAACCTTGATTACAACATCCTACTGGGAAGGCCCTGGATATATGCCATGGCCGTAGTTGTGTCGACCTACTTCAGGAATATTGCATTTCCCTTCCAAGGAAGAATTATAATCGTCGACGAACAAACATTTCTCCCCAAAACTTCACAAGTTACGGGAAGCATTCCAATGATCCATGAAAGCAATCATTCGCTTCAAAATATTAGAGTAGGCCTCCTAAAAGACCCTGCCTTAATGGGTACTTTTTCCCTACTGCCTCAAAGTAATTTGGCGGAAGTGGCCACAGTGGAAACCTGCAATATGAAATCTTTTATATCTAATGGATTCGGAAGATTCCTAAACATTTTGTCAGCATGGATCATCGCCATAATAGAAATATTGTAGCAATCAATTTTCTTGGCCTAGGGGGTAAACCCAAATCAACACTCATCAAGCGTTTGGATAGATAGGTCTAAGGAATATGGCACCTCTTCAGATCCTTGGTCGCATGAACATTCTGCAGAATAAGGAATTAGTCAATCAATGATGTTAGGAGAGGCACCATGGGAATATTACCACCATCGTTCCCATCTTCCGGATTACCACGAAGATTATTCTAGTGACCTTAATCATCCTTCAGTTTTTTATTTTCTATCAAATACTGTAAATACGGTGGATTTCGAGGACGATTCTTATCTCGTGTCGACATCGTTAAAAAATGAAACAAGGAGTCATGAGGATAGTTCTTTTACTGTGTCAACCTCATTAAAAAATGAAACAACCCCCTTTCCAAATCGAGTCTTTGATTTTGGTATCGTAAAATCCAAGTCGATACTTTCAAAGATCTTGGAGGTAAACCTTCATTCCAACCACCATGTTGAATGCAATGAAGCTTGGGGGGCATGCACCTCGATTTGCATTATTATGTTGGGGGCATGCAAACTTATCACGAGCAGTGTTACCGCAGGGTTCAAGCTCATTAAAAAATAAACCCGCCTCGAGTAGTTTTAACATGGACTTCATTCTCATTAAAAAATAAACATAAGCAATGAGCAAATGTTTCCCCTAGCATTTAATCTCATTAAAAAATGAACCAATTTCTGGTAAATAACCATCATGAATGCAGTACTTCAGCCTTTGAAGCCTTGGTCGTGTTCTCATCATCACCTCCACTCTGTATTGGTCAATCATTCACCTCCACTTGATTGTTTACCCCTTTTGAGGAACAGCTACGAAGAGTGATCCTATTAGCCATCCTTGTAACGCTGCCGTGATTGGAAAATTCCAAACCTTACCTGGAATCAACTGCTACCCAAATTTATCACTCGTTCCTCAAAGACGAGTCTCCTTTAAGCTCTTTTCAACTGACTCATAAAAAATGAAAATATTGTCGAGCCATTGGCATCTCCAGCTCGTTAAAGTGACCGGAAGTGCTATCCCTCCTTTAGATTTTAATCTTTTTGGACCTGAGGGATTATTACACAAAAATATCGCGCGCTTGTTTTGTTCGGCTCGTTAAAAGTACCGAAAATTCATCCCTTATGTATTGTTTTATACTTTTTCGGACCTAAGGGATTAGATGACGAAAAAGGATTTTTGGAGTTTCCTTTACGTCCCTTTTCAGACTCTCTAAAATTGAAAATGACCGAGTTATCTTTGTCGTTAAACTCGTTAAAACCTAGTAGCGACAAACTTGTCCATAGTAGACAAGAACGAGTTTCACTATCGCTAGGCTCGTTAAAACATAGCGATGGGTTTTCTCGAAGGGAAAATTATAGAACAAGCATATGTTATCCTCCTCAAGCATGAAAAAATAAAGAGGTACTGGTCAGCAATGACTGGGGAAAAAATTGGGAAGAAAACTTGAAGAAACATTGTTGGTAGCAGGTCGCTCTTGAACATGACACTTTCACTCCGCATCCAAGTCGGGTTGGGTTGTTTCATTCACCGGTCACATCACCATGGTCACATCACACCATCCACATTTGGGGTTAATGCTACCAATCCATCATGTTAGTGTCGCCGATATGTTCAAGAGAAGTCACTCAGAGAATTCACCTATGTCTCACCCGCTGCAATACATTTACACTCCATTCTTTCATGACCGCCACCCTGAACCTCATATCACAAGACTGTTTTCACCTCCATTAAAACGGATCGCTTCTTGTCGACATCAGCTCATTATCCAAGAAGTTGATCTAGGAACACCCATTTCAGTACTTTGAAGCTTGCATGCCTCAATGGCAAGTTTCTCACTTTCGGCAATAGGTTTACATCAATGGCCTTCAACTGAAAGATTTTGCGTGGTGTTCGACGCCAAGTCCCTTATTCACAGCGCGTGAATTGTGTTGTAGTACCTTGAGGATCATTATCATTATCGGCGATTCCTCTCGTGCCTGTTAACAGCTTACATCATTGGCTGGTAATCAGGTGATGTCTTTCCATGTTCGACTCCAGAACATCTCTCACATGGAACGACTTGTACTTTGAGTGAAGATCGAACGAGATTGAAGACCCCGGATCTAGTTTCATCCATACGGGCTGTGATATATATTCAGAAAAATAAAGAAATCAAATGTACATCATTGTTGCACAGATAATCATCCAATCTATGGGATGATGGCTCCTCCAGAATCATCAGTCTACACTTAGACGATTGTTTGTCCTATGTACATGAAAATGAATTTATAAAGCTGAGCATGGGAATGCCTGCCTCAGCTAGATCATGAAAATATTATGAAGATAATGTATTGTATTGTATCCTATTACAGGTCTCCTTCCAGCTTGAAAGAACTTTAGATCCTCATGATAAATCATTTCACCCGTCATCAAATAAGATTAACGACCTCATGCTTTAGGGGGCAACTGTTATAGATATTTTTGGGCACTGCAACCCCAAGCATAAAATGTCCATAAACCAAGGGCTCCTAAGTCCCTAAAAGTGTTGTTCCAACCCCTAAAGGAACAAGGTCAATTGATTACAGCTTCTCCCAAAAGTTCTCCATGAAAAACTACTCAGAACTGGTCAAAATTGGATCATTTCACATGCTCCATAGGCAAAGTGCATTGCATCTCACCTAAATACACATAGTGGGTGGGTTTCATTTCAAAACGCCCTTCTATGGGGTGCGATGGGTGAGAAGAGACAAACGGCAGTGTCAATCTGCGAGGTGGAGAAGCATGGAATCTTCTAGAAACTTCTCTTATGACACTTGCCTCTCTGATTTCGACCAAGGATGAGTAAGAGATCATCAATCTCCAAGTGGAAGCAAGAACTATCAGGGGGAAGACACTAATCAAACCACAAGCCGACTCATCTCCCTTACAGACATCTATATATGGATGCCTCATCCCAGAGATCCAGGGGCTGGAATTTTGCATCTTGTAAGGAATTGTTGTTGGTTTCTTGAGGCAACATCATAGTTTTGGGTGATCTAAGTTTTTCATGAGGTGAAGAAGGGCTTACTTGCTGAGAGGATGATGCTGGGTCAGAACAACTGGTTGTAACTCTCTTGGCTCTTTCTTGATTATCAGTAAAGCTATTCAAGTTTTCCTCCATACTCTTGTGTAATTTATGTTTCATGCATTTGTATGGTCAATTTACATCTGATCCTAGATTGTTTATGATAATAGATCCATGTTCTTGTATAGTGTTATGCTGCTTTGATTCTACAGGTACTCTGTGAAGCTGGGTATACAAGAAAGCAAGTAGCAAAGGACTATCAGAAGAGAGAGGAATCGAGCAAGGAACCAAGCGCAGGACAGAGTTTGGTATCCTTTATTCTTCTCTCATCTATCTTTCATAAAGGAAAAGGAAAGTAGTTTTACTTTGTTTGTTTCTAAGGTAGCTACCCGCCTTAGTGGGATTAGCAGTTCTGCATAGGCACTTTTCCCTGTAACAGTCTAGTAGATCTTCTTAATGTTGTACCATCATCTTCTTGAGAAGTATGTGCTTTAACTCGTTGTTCAAAAGTTCTTGGCAACTCTTGAACTACCTGATCTACTGGAATGTCGTCAGCAGCTTGTGGAACTGCAAAAATTGGTTGTTCAAAACCAGTTTGTACATGAGGGGTGATATGAACAATAACCAATCTATTAGTTGAGGTGGAAGGTTGAGATTCTGAATGATCCTTCACAGAAATTATGTTCCTGGTTTGATCACTCCCACTGATCAAGTCATTTTCAAGAAACTTTGCATTTCTTGATTCCACAATCCTAGTGTTGTGAGATGGACAATAAAATATTTAACCTTTAGACCTTTTAACATATCCAATGAAATACCCACTAATGGTCCCTGGGTCCAGCTTCTTCTCTTGTGGATTATATATTCTCACTTCGGACAGGCATCCCCAAATGCGCATATGTCACAAACTCAGTTTCCAACCTTTCCATAATTCAAATGGCATTTTAGGAATAACCTTGGTTGGAACTCAGTTTAATATATACACTGTCATATTAGGTGCTTCATTTCACAAGGATTTAGGAATATTGAAGCTGCTAAGCATACTCCACACCATGTCCAATAATTTTTGGTTTCTTCTTTCTACTACAACATTCTGGTCGGGTGAACTAGGCATGGTGTATTGGGCAACAATCCCATGCTCTTGAAGAAATTTTGCAAATGGCCCAGGTGCTTGTCCATCTTCTGTGTATCTACCATAATATTCTCCACCTCTATCTAATCTCACCATCTTAATTTGATTGCCGCATTGTTTCTCTACTTCAACCTTAAAGATCTTAAAGGCATCTAATGCTTCGTTCTTTTTATGAAGCATGTAGTGATACATGTATCATGAGTAATCATCTATAAAAGAGATGAAGTATCTTTGACCATGTGAGTCCATGTCTAGACTACATATATCAATATGTATGATCTCTAATATGTCTGAACTCCTATTGGCACCTTTCTTTGACTTGTTGGTTTGCTTTCCTTTTATGCAGTCCACACAAGTCTCAAAATCAATAAAATCCAGAGTATTAGGTACCCCTTCATTTACCAATCTTTTAATTCTTTCTATGGAGATATGACCTAATCTCTGGTGCCATAATTTAGAGGAATCCTCATTAATAACACATCTTTTAGTGCCAGTGTGAACATGCATTGAATCATAAGTGACATTGTTTTGTAAATTAATGCAGTAAAGACCATTAGACAAAATACCATTCCCAACAAAATTAGATTTATAAAATAAACTGAAGGATGTTTCTGAAAAGTTGAAGGAATATCCAAAATGTAAAAGCCTTGAAACTGAAATCAAGTTTCTAGAAAAACTTGGAACATAAAAGGTATTTTCTAATTCTAAAACAAAGCCACTGCTTAAAGTTAAATAGCATGTTCCTATAGCTTCCACATGCGAGCCCATCTTGTTTCCTGATAAGATGCTTTGCTCACTTCCCACTGGCTTCCTTAGGTTTTGCAAATCCTGCAAGGAATTCGAAATGTGAATTGTTGACCCAAAACCAATCCACCAGGTGTTAATATTGACATTAACCATATTAGATTCATAACAAACAAACGAGATTGGATTACCTTTGTCCGCAAGCCATTTTTGAAATTTGGCGCATTCCTCCTTCATGTGTCCCTTCTTTTTATAGAAGAAACACTTGGAATCCTTCTTGATATCGGCTTGGGGAGGTACTTTACCTTTCCATTTCTTATTGGCTTGAGATTTTCCCTTTCCTCATGTTGCCAGCATTGCACATTCTCCCAGTTCCATCACCAATCTCCCTTCCTCTTGAACACACATGGTCAAGAGTTCATTAATTTACCATTTATCCTTATGTGTGTTGTATGAGATTTTCAAGGGTCCGTATTGGTGCGGAAGGGTGTTCAGGATGTAGTGCACCAGGAAGGACTCTGATATTTCAACCTCAAGTTTCTTCAATTCAGCCACAATGTCCCTCATTTGCATGATGTGCTCATGCACACCTTTCATGCTGGTGAGCCTTAGGGATGAGAACTTCATGATTAGGGTGCTTGCTAGTGCCTTGTCTGAAGTGACGAATTGATCATCAATCGCTTTCAGCAAGTCTCAAACCTTTTCATGTTGATCAACAGAACCACGAATACTAGCTGAAATTTTAGTCTTAATGAACATCATGCTTAGGCGATTAGATCGCTCCCATCATTCATAATGCATGATGTCTACTACAGTGTTGGTATTAGTGAGTGTTGGTGGTTCATCTTTCTAATAGCATAGACTATGTCCATCCACCCCAAATGAAGGAGAACTCTCTCCTTCCAGACCTTTTATTTAGCTCCCTTAAGTTCAAGGATATCACAACAAATTTCAGAGAAATTTGCAAGTTGTACAACTGCATAAAATTAAAGATTACATGCTTATGTTAAATTTGAGACCTCAATAAAATTTCATGCCTTACCAATGTAAATCATACTTAAAATTGAATCTAATGACATAAAAATTGTTTGTGGACTAAATTTTCAATTCAAGTAGATTCAATTATTCTTTATGATATAATTTATCAAATTATTCACTTAATTCATAATTCTAAAGGGTATATTATGATTATAATTTGATATGAATTTTATCTTATTTGAACTTTATGATAAAACTATTAGTTCATAATTCCTATGGGTAAGTTATGAATAATTTGATATTTTATCCTAATTAATTATATAAATATAATAAAAGTTCCTGTGGGATAAAATTTATTATATTTAGTATAATTAATTACAGTTAATGTCTAAATATTCTTTATGTGATCCTAATCAATCATAATATATAATATTATTTAATTAGAGATGTTGTGGCTATTCTCTAATCAATTAAAATTTTATGGATCACTAGACATTATTTCTTTCATAAAAATTAACTTGATATGAGAATAATGATAATTTGCATAAATAAAACTATAATATTCATGCATATGATTTAACGATGGGTCTCGTATACTCATCCAAAATAGCATGTTTTAATTAGAGCATAAAATAATCAATTCATGCAAATTAAATATGAGCATAGTTAATAAATTTTCACAACAATTATCCAAATTGCATATAATTAAACCAAATAAATATTATAAGCATAAAATTGAGCATAATTTAGACATATTACCAAATAAATGCCTTAATTCAGAAAATTCTCAAAATATGACATTTAGCCAAACAAAACATGTCTATAAACACCAAGGTAGAGATAAAAAATGGCTCCGATACCATATGATAGCATAATAACGATTCTATAATGTGGAATAAACACTTAAAAGAATTGAAAACTTGAATGCCCAATCAATTCAACCTCTGCTCTGAGCTGTGCATTATGGAGAGTCTTGATTGCTCCAAAATTATTGCACTTGGGACGTCTCCTCTTTGACGAGAATATTTGTTTCAACTTGTCTGTTTTGTTCTTTAAAAGTTATATAATTTTAGTGCACAAGCTTAAAACATAGACGCATGTCTTTAGGAACACGGTCACCGGAGAGAGCTCGATTTCACTTCAAAGATTGGATTGACTGACTGATTCCACTTCTGCGCATCATGAGAACCCAATTTTGGAAGCAAATTTCATAGAAAAGATACCAACTAACCTACAAGTGGGCGACGTTTATAAAGGCCCGAAACCTAACAACACATTGAAGCTCCTAGTACGTAGACAACCATGAAGGTAAATATCATAACACAATCCTCACACAAGCAGAAAGAAAAAGAATATAGAAAATCTGAAACTCAGGTACTTCCAAGCTCTGCTCACTCTAACATGATGGTGTAAGGCTGAAGGGGATTGAGTTAGTGAGCTTGCGGACCAAACAGAAGTATTTATAGCCAAGATTCCATCAAGCTTCTGTTCGCTATGTGTCAAATGTTCCACAGATCATGGTAGAGAACTGCAGAGGGAGTAATGGACCACTCCAGGAGATCCCAACAAGAAATTAACTAATTGCAGTTGGTTTCTGTAATTTAAGAAAATGACTGTAGTTGGTTTCCATAATTTAAGGAAATGACTGCAGTTGGTTTCCAGAATATCGGCGACCATTGGGAGAGGGAGATTAACAAAAGGAATTTTGTAGGTTTCAATTTACACTTACTGTTTACTTTATTATATAGTTTTACTTGTTTTATTGTTTCAGTCTTATTCTCATCAAGTTTGTTATTGTTGTAGTTGCTTGTTATATAAACAATATTGTTGTTTATAAGTTGTATACTCAATCTTTTGCACCAGATAGTCAATGGTGTTTTATCTTAGCTTGTTGTGTTTATGTTGTCATTTTTGTCAATTTTGTTGATTTTTGTGAGTTGTATTTGACTTTATAGTTTCAAATTGATGTAATCTTTTCTATCGAGTAAGATGAAGTTTTGAAAAAAACTCATATGATAACATTGTATATAACACTTCCAACAATAATATAAATTTCGTTTATATTTACAAAAAAATAAAAAATAAAATAAAATAAAAATTAATTAATTAATTAAAATAAAGCTGCATATTAACAACAATAACAAAAACATTTTGTAACATTCTTTGACCTTCTTACTTTACTATACATTCTCTCATATTTCTTGAGTGAAGTTGAGAACCTAAGGTGGAGACTTAAGGTTGTCTTTATTATGCCACTTAATTCTTAACACTGACGCCAGAGTATCCGACTGAAAAGGCAACAACTGGGAAATGGTTTATTTTATTTTTGCTGGAAAGAAAGAAAAATATTTTGAATTCTGTTTTATTTTTGTTTTATTTAAATTAAGGCTAACACAGCCATTGTTCTTTAAAATTTAAGCAAGCAAATAAATATAGGATTAGTTAAGAGAATGCTTAAAGAAATTGTTAGATGACTGAGGAATAGTTCATCAACTATTAAAAAACTGCTAGTAATGCATTGAAAAAGAAAAACCAGAGCCTCATGGAGGGGCTGCCATCCAGAGAGAAG
Organism: Pinus tabuliformis; assembly: GCA_031772625.1. Classification (NCBI taxonomy): domain Eukaryota; kingdom Viridiplantae; phylum Streptophyta; class Pinopsida; order Pinales; family Pinaceae; genus Pinus; species Pinus tabuliformis. Next base: position 475,404,027 of record CM062806.1, on the reverse strand, counting down.
AGAGGACACAGAATTTGTAATTTACAATTTTCTTGAATATCTATGAAAGCAAATGAATCTAGAACCTGTCATTAAGAAAGCAAGACAATTTTTCTTTTCCTGTGCATTAATGTTTCAGACATTGTGTTGAAAGAAAAATAGTGAAATAACTCATTAAGAAGCCAAATGACATCGACAAAAATCTTGTGATAGAAGGCATCTCAGACCAGGAACCAGACAAAGGCAAAGCCAACATAGACAATACATTTTTTTCTTTCCTCAACAAAAAAACCAGGTACTTTTATATTCAACATTCAAGCACACCTGTGCATTCATTTCATTTCCAATTTAACAGTTCATTGTACAAATTATATAACCCAAAAACCATAGAGGGTTCTGAAACCCACGAAGACCGAAAACCACAAATTATAGGCCCAGACTAGTCAAGTAGCAAGGGTATGAACACCCACGAGACTATACAGATACACGGAGAAAGTGAAACCCCAAGGGTTATACCCAACTAAAAATAGAGCAAGTAAAGGAAAGATATAACCATGGAAAGACCCTACCCAGATTTTCCCTAAGCTTGCGAAGACTCCCAAGGACAAGGTCATGGAGTAGCGTTCCCCAGGAACGACCTACACACCACCACAAAAACAAGGCAGCAGTTAAGTAGGGCCAACGAGACCAATAGTACAATGAGTAGTTAAACCAAGAAGGGAGCGGGAATTTACCTGGAGAAGGCCTGACTCCACGACAGAGGACGAGAACCGAGACTCTCGCCAGAGGGTTTCTCCCAACAGGAATGCCATAAGAGAAATTTACCTGCTCACCAAGGAGCCAGAGGGTTAGAGACATAAAAACGAAATGCGGAAATGAAACTGGAACAAGAAATTACCTGAAATCGAGTTCGTTGAGCCGTCCACCGCAGTAGCAAGGAAAGAACTTGTGGTTACACAGAGCCAACTCATCACCAGAACCAACATCAAGAAAAAAAACATCACGAACAGAGTAGAGACAAAGTATGAGCCGGGTGACAAAGATGAAACAACTTGCAGGTTGAAAGTCGACCTGAAACCTCCAAGAACCAGCAAAGTAAACCACCACAAGAGCAAGCGAAGGCACAACGCTAACAAACCACCACACGGAACAAGCAAGGCACAATGCTAACAAACCACCATATAGAACAAGCAAGGCACAACACTAACCAACCATCACAAGAACCAAGTGAAGGCACAACGCACCCACAAAGCCGAACCAGACCATGGCAAATACAAGAATGAATTCCAAATACCCTCGGCAGGTGTGAAAAGACCACGTTTTCAAACCCAAGGCCAGTACAAAGGGCAGGTCGAAAACATAAATTGCATTGAAACCTCACACCAAAACCCTGCCACTATTTAATTCAAAAATCGACAAGAGTTAAACGGTCATTGCTACGTGTCCCTCCTCGGGATTGCCACCAATTACCACCATGAATGTAATATTGGATAGCACTTAATAAAGTCCATAAATATACAATTGCCACCTGCATACTTATTAGATTGCTACTATGAATTATGAATTACCAAGTGAAGGCTTATTAGATTGCTATATTTGTTAAATTTTCATAATATGAATTTATGAGGAATACCACATGCTGGTGGATATTGAGAACTCATCTAGAGCATTATATTGTTTTTACCCATTTTACATCAGCTTAACTTCATTTAATCAATGTGATATTTTTTGAATGATCAACCCATGCTCTAACGTAGCACGTGATATATTTTGAATGATCAACCTATGCTCTAAGGTAGCATTAATAGGAAAAAAAGTGAATTTAGTTATCTATTAAAATTTTGAAAAGAAAAATTCACGATATTTATTAAAGTTTATGCCCACCGTTTTTGTATTTGGACACTTAATTATGACAATGAATATTTACTTTTCTTTTATGAAAAAATATCATAAAAATAATTTTTTTATTTTTTTATTCAGAATTATACCGTTTTAAATTAATATGTTCATATTAATTGTTATATATATAACATCCCAATTTTCTAATTTGACAAATGAAGACTGATTTTTTTTTTGGTAAATGTATTCAACTTACAACGTGCCTTTGAACATAAAGGTGTTGTGAACCAATTAAATTAAACCCATCGTTGTATCAAGGGAGTTTTTTCTAATTTCCCGGGAATCAAGTTACATACATACAATCATGCAATAGTTCCAGCGGTATCAAGTTCCCTTTCCGTGGTTATATGAATTCATCCCATGTTTCAAAGTACATAAATAAATTCAAGTAAAAAGGAGCAAATCAAATTGAAAATAGGAGACTTTATTCTCATAGATATGATACTTTGAACTTAAAAAGCTATGCTTATTCAAAATCATTGTTCTCAAATTTGATTATTCAAAAACTATTATGTTTAATGCAATTTTATAATTTAAATGTACATCTTAAAGTGTTCCACATCACAAGCTAAATGCACCCTTATTATGTTGTTGTGAAGGACCATTTGAGTATCACTATAAATGAGATTCCGTATCTTAAGTAACAAAGTTTGGAGCATTAACTTTCCCTTTTCATCTATATTTTAGTTTGAATGGTAACAAAGTTGGAACAATAAATTTCTTTTTCCATGAGATGTAATGGAGTATTTTATCATTTTATCATTGTTATTGATATTATAAAAAAATAGTATTATTATATTTTTAAATTTAATATATTTTCATTATTTAAGTTTGATCAAATTTAAATAACTAAAAATATGTGATTTTTGTTAAAGAGGTTATAGGTTCAAATATAGAGGGGTAGTGTGTATGTTTTCGTAGACTTTAATAATCATATTGTTTTTTATAGGTGTGTTGTTTGGTACAATAAACAAGGAGGCCTTATACATCAATTTGGTGTCTAGCTTGGTCATGCACTCAAAATTGGATCATTATCAATAGTATCATAATATATATTATATTTGTCTCCTTGTGGGATGACCTAGTGGTTGGTACAATGAGATGTTATCCCCTCAACCTAGTTTCAACTCCCATGGGTGGGACATCTTTGGCCCATTGTGATAACCCTGAAGGATTAGGCTATCCCACCCTCGTAAAGTTTCGACTCTTGCTAAGTCATCAATTCCTAGTATATATATTATATTTGTCTTGTAATGGGATGAGCAAGCGGCTTGCATAATAAGATGCTATCCTCTCCACCTAGTTTCATATCTCACTAGGGGTCATTTTTGGCCCATTGTGATAAAGCTTAAGGAGTAGGCTCCCCTACCCTCATGATGTTTTTCTCTTGCTTAGTCATAAATTCATGGTATATCTTGCTTACAAGCTCTTGAGCATACTCTTAATATTGCAATGACAACCACTAATTTAACTATAAATCTCATCTAGATTACTCCAATAAATTATTAATTTACCAAAAATATAATTCTAATAATCAATAATTCATTATATTTATATTATAGAAAAAAATTATTAAAATAAAAATGAATAATAATATAATAATATTTTGTATATTTATATTATTTTATAAATAATTTTAATTATATATATATATATATATAAAATTTATATAATGATGTAACTTTAGTACAATTATTACCATTAAAATTATTAACAATGAAATCTAATTTATATATTTATATTTATAAAAATAATTTAATCATATTAATAATAAGAAAATACTCATTTTCATATGTGAAAAGGGAAAGTTCCACAAATTATTTAATGGTCCAAGTTTATTACGATTGAAATTATTAAAGGTGAATATCAATTATTGTCAAATGGTCCTTGACAACATCATTTATTAAATTGTATATAGTGACTCATCTTTATTGCAATTGAAATTATTAAAGGTAAGCCTTATTTATATTTTTAATTAAGATTGTACTTTACAATATTATTTATGAAATCTTATAAATAAATGTAATAGTAAAATAAATCTTATAAATAAATGTAATAGTAAAATAAATATTTTTTTTCTAGTATACCAAAGGAACTTAAACTTATGGAGGATTGTATATAATGATTCATCTTTATTGCCATTGAAATTATTAAAGGTAAAATCTTATTTATAATTTTTAATAAGATGGTATTTTATAATATTAAATAAATTTTTGATATTTTAAAGAAATTTAAATGTTTAGAGGTTTCATTTTAATTTTTTTTTACGTAAATAAAGACATTTAAAAAAATATTTGAACTTGAATCTGCTTAGTTTTAAAAATTTTACAGATTTTGCATTAACTAATTGAACTACCCTCTAGGACAACAAAATAAATAAATTTACATATTAACTCACAACCAAATTATCTATATTTCATATATAAAAAAAGAATCATATTATATATATATGAATATGAATTTATACATATTTACCTTAATAGTTTATGTTCATGTTATGAGGCGATAGCGTTGTTCCAAAATTCTGCAAGGAGAGTCAAGGGGTACCATATGTAAACTAGAACTTCGACAGTGGCACCAACAATGATGAACTCCGCAATGGCTAGGAAAACCCTAGTCGTCGAGAGAATAGAGTTGCAGAGCACTAGATAATCATGTATTTATCGCTTTTCGTTGTTAATGGAAAATGAGTATTTTGAAATTAATATGGATGGTATAAAAATAATTATATATATATTTATATATTTTAGTTTAATAAGTCTTCATATAATATGATATATATTTATAAATATTATATTTATATAATATATTACTAGAATAATAATATAATAATATTTTTTATATAAAATTAATTGTAATATTAATAATAATATAAAAAATTTCATTTTTATATAATGAAAAAGAAAAATCCACGTGAGGTCCAACATTATTAAAAAAAATAAATTATTAAATATGGAATCTCATAGTATACTCTTAATGAAATGACTTTCATAACATCATTTACAAAGTTTTTAGAGGCGTTTTCTATCGAGGTCACCCCGGGATTTAGAACTCGGTCGGTTCTGCTATGTGTTTTACTCTCCATATGTAGGAAATCGGGTCCAAGGTGTTGTTATCAATCCTAAGCATTGGGGTGACATCATCCTACATCACACCTACCACATTGACTGAGTCCCCCTCAATATTTGAATCCTAGACCTTTCATGGCTTTCTTGTTATACATGATTTTTGGATTCTCCTCCTTATTAACGTACATGCCCACATACAAGCCCACCTATTATAAGCATAATTTCCTCCATAGAGTCAATATACTGAGCCTTAATACTTATGACATTTTTGTTGATGTTTGGCCCTCGTTTCTAGAAAATTTTATGCATATTCATTGGAATATATTGTTCATTAGGGTAAAGATATTTGTCTTTGTGGGAACCCTTGTTATCCTAGTGAAAGCCTTCTACATTTCTCTATTTTTTCCTAGCGACGACAAATGAGCTTCTAAACTTTTTCTTTCCCTATGAGATTGACTTAGAGGATCATTTCTTTGAGTTGGTGTGGGTTATTAGCGAAGATTCCTAACTTCTCTTCATCCCAAGTGTCCATATTCATCCTCTTGGGGAGGCCTCTAGGCCTATTTATTGTAGTGATTCTGAAGGGTTAGGCTAATGGTTAGTTTTGAATCTTGGAGAAAGAGAGAGAACTATACTTCCTTGAATCTGAAATATTGTGCATAGGTGATCAAAGATATTTTATTGCACTTGGAGGAGGAGGTTATGTTGTTGGCTTGAGAAGAGGGCTCTCTTGATTGTAGATATATGTATTTTTGTATTACCATTTTTTATTAATAGACCTATGTTCCTTTCCTATATCTATGATATGAATTATGTGTTATACTTGTGCCTATTGTTTCTAGACTAATAAGTCCTCTGTGGAAGGCTATTGTGGGTTTGTTTAGTGGGGCATGTGTGCAGGTTATTTATTATTACAAGAGGAATCGTGACCATCAAGTGGAAGTGGGATTTTCTCTACATCGGACTCAATATACCACACCAACATGCGAGGGTGACTAGTACTACTCCTCCAACACTTATTTTGCAACATCTTGTATGAGTTTTGAATGTGTTATCTTGTGTAGGGAGGAATCAGAGCTAGATCCTCACACACATCTGAGTAGATCATCCTCTGATCTAATGGGTCAAAAGTAGCCTTCTAGCTCAGGTGAAATTTTCCTACAATAGATCTAGTGACTCTACTAGGGATCCAACCCTAAATCTTTTAGATCTCTTCACTTTTTCACATTTTTAGTTTTATTTTTCTTGGTTTTCCTTCTCTGAGTGATTGCAATGTTTTCTAAGTTGTTACTTTTCTGATTAACCTTAAAAATTTCCTGATCTCGCTCAGACATCTCCTTTTGATTAATTTTTTCCAATCATTGTTGTCTAGAAGGGGCTTACAGGGTGATGATTCTATTCATTTCTAACTATCCTTAGAGTGATGATGTCACTAGGCTGCTAATCTTGACAGAGCCATGGCACTTTGAAATTATGTTTTTTCAATGTTTTTTTTAGATCTGGATTTGATATTTGAAATATATCCTTTCATTGTATTCCAGAGTGCAAATCTACTATTAATCTTCTTCAGATTTTGTTTCTTGATTTGAATTTGTTCATTTGAACCTTAGGGGTCCTAGTAAAGCTTCCTCTCGCTTGAATTCATACCTTGGTGTTACAAATCCATTTGGGCACATCAACCCCTACTTACAGATTGATACTATTAGGGCCCATCAACCCCTAATGCAGTTGTTACGTGCCTAAAGAAGTTAGTCATCAGAATGCCACACTTCCCAAGAAACTCTATCACTGAAAACATCCAAAAACTACCTCTAAGAAGATCAGCGCAGGTAGGTCTTCATTAGGGTGTTCTGCAATGCAAACCATACATTGACAGGGTGCTATGCAGCACACTTGGTCCCTCTTTGGCCTGCACTGGGCGAATTTGAGCGAACTTTCGTGAGGATTTGAAGATTCCTTATCCATCGGATGCCTCTAGAAGTTTCTCAAAACTACCCACTCCTTTGAGTTCACATTTGGATGAGGAAGGGAGTTAAGGAACATCAATCCCCTTATCTCTTCTTCCATGGAACTGATTTCTAAAAATAGGAGGGCATTAATTATCACCATTAATGGCATAACCTCCTTCATTCACCTATAAAAACTTCACTCATCTAAGAGATCAGGGGGCTGGAAATTATTGAATAGTAGCGAGATGTTGTTGATATGAGTTTTGAGTTGATTGCAAGTATTGTAATGATGTCAAAGTGTCTTGCTTGTCGTGAGGACAGGATGGGATTGAACTGGAGGAATGATGTTGAATTAGGAAAATTGGGTTGTAATTCTTACTTTTACTAATAAAGTGTTCAAAGCTTTTTCCATATGCTTGTATTATCTTTTGATGCTTTCATATTCCTATCATGTACTTGATTCCATGATATGTTTAATCAATAGATCATTATCATATTCTTTGATGGGTTCTTGTTTCTCTGTGTGTGTAGGTATTTCTCAAGTGGCTTAAATATGGAAAAGAGAAACAAAATCGGTTAAGGGAGATAAAGAACAAGCAGAAGCTACAAGTAGGTCCTTTGTTCTCTTATTTTATATATTTTTTATAGAAAAGGTAGAGAATACTTTATGTTGTTGTTTCTAGATTAAGCTACTAGTCTAGAGGGATTAGGCATTTATCCAAGAACACTAGAACTCCCCAAAACAAATTGGCGACTCCACTGGGAATTCTACCTGGTTCTTCTCTAATAGGAACTCAACAGTTTGATCCTGCACATCAATATCAGGCAAGGCAATCTGGTCAACAAAGACCTGTGTATCCATTAAATACTGGATTGCCACCATATGGAGAGAAATATGCTTATTCATCGTATCCTCCTTATTCTGGAGGACAACCATATGGTAATTTACCACAATATTCAAGTCAACCTGGAATTAGAGTTTGTCAATGGCAACCAACAATGCTAACTCAACCAAGGCTTGTGTATCCAACACAACCAATGCAAACTGTGTCAACTACTCCTACTACACCTGTTGTTACTACTGTGCCATAGTCACAAGCTCAAACTGTTGTATCTCAACTGGTATAAACTAATCCTTCTCCCTTTCAACCACAAGTTTCAAGTCAAGAGGTTCAGGTTTCTTACGTTGCTATACAACAAGAATTTGCTTCTAGAGTGCAGCAACAGCCTCAGGTTAGTATACCTTTATTTGGATTGACCCAAACTAACAATGTTAGAGTTGATTGACTACCTGGTCAACCTTTCATTGCTAGCTAACAACAGTGGGTTCAACAACTGTGGCTGCCGCAATTCCAACAACTCTAGTTCCAACAGTTCCAACCTCAGTTTGGACTTGGTTCACAAGGTCAACCTAGTTTTGGTCAGTATCAAGCTTACCAAAGTCTTGGGCAACAAGGTTTTGCAGGTTATGGACAACCACAAATTCAAGTTGGTTATCAACAACCACCTTATACTAGTTTTGTTCAACAACCAGACCAACATTACCAAATGCGGATGCCCTATGTTGGTCTGCAAAGACCTATTGCATAGGAAGTTTCATCATATCCTGGGTATGCTCAACCCGACTTGAATCAACAGTTGTCATTTGTAGCAACTTTAGAATTACCAGATTTAAACTGGCTCACCAATGATCTAATTTCATATGAGCCTTGGTGGCCGGTAATTTCACACAAGTTACCATCTGATATTCTGAAGTTTAATGGAAATCCTAGAGAAGACCCATCGAATCATGTTATAACCTTTCATTTATGGTGTTCATCCAACACTTTGAATGATGATTCGATCAAACTTCATCTTTTCCAAAGAACACTTACTGGTCCAGCTGCTAAATGGTACATTGAATTACCAAGAGCTTCTTTCGATAACTTCACCACTTTAGCCACTACCTTTTTGACCCACTTCCAGTTACCTATTAGATACGAAACTAGAACGGAACTCTTTAACAAATTTAAACAGACTACTGCTATCCATATATAAGATCATATTCATGAGTGGCGGCGTCGTCATCGAATGGTTAAGACATATGTTCTCGATCAGGTTTTAGCTGAGTGGTTCATAAAGTACTTGTTGCCATCAATCGCCGAGGATGTGGAAAAAGGTGGAGTTTCCACAGAAGAGCAAGTTATCTCTCATGCCTAATACTTGAATTTGATTTACACACAATTCGACACGCTCTATGATAAAATCCCCAATGCACCTAGACCAGCTTACACTATTCCACCACCTCCACAATCGAGTAAGGACTCTCATGCCAGCGACGGTGTGATCGGTTCTTCAAGCACACAGGCAGCAAGAAGACCATCTGGTCAAACTCTTGTTATTTCCAATCAAGCTACCAATGCATTAGAAAACACTCATGCCTCAGAGATTAATGCCATGTCATCTAACAAAGGAAAAAATCCAAAGCAACCAAGAGGTAAGAAAAAGGGGAAGAATAAAAAAAGAAACAAGAAAATTCCACTCTAGAGAAATCATTTGATTCCCCTATCGCAGCCAGGAAACCTCGTTATCCATGTCTGATATGTAATGACAAGAATTATACAAGAGATTATCCACATCGCTCTAAAGTCTCTAAATTTTTAAAGACTTCAACCACATCATCAGTGTTGACAGATCTATTTCCAAACCCGGAGACACATTTGGTTGCAATAGATCATGCTTCCACATCCCAAGTACTCGTGTTATCTATTACAAATCCACAAAATGATGTTTTGGTGTCAATAAGAAACAAAGATTCTGGAAATCCATCATCGTCGAATAATAATGCCACTGATCAACCTAGTACTTCGACCTCAACTTCATCAGAAGTTGTTCCAACAGTTGTACCTGAATTAACAATAAAGCAACCAAAGGAAGTTGTGCACAAATCAACATTCAACCCTTGTGCTCTAGCAGCTCAAAACTATAATATAGTGGAATATCTGGCTCAATCACCTTCCACTATCTCAACACTCGAGGTGTTGCAAAATTGCCCTCCTAGAAATAAGCTTTATTGTCAGCAATAGGTGGAATAGATCCTACGGATTCAAATCTTGTGGTTTTTAACCATGTGGGATATTCATCATAGTTACCAGCACAATTAGCTTTCCTAATCCAAGTAAAAGCTCTCAATAATAATGTTCACCGAACTATTATTAATGAGGGGGCATCTACTTTCATTATGTCCATGAGCTGCTAGAAAATACTTGGTTCATCGCCATTATCACGATCACCAACTACATTAAAGCCTTTGATGGAAGAACATATACTCCATATGGACATTTTGAGTAACTTGCAAATCGAACTAGGGGGCAAGACAGTTACTGTTGACGTTGAGGTAGTTGACGAACTCCTCAATTACAACATTTTACTAAGAAGGCCTTGGGTATATTCTATGGCTGTTGTCATTTCCACATACTTTCGCACAATTTCATTCCCTCTCAAGGTTGGAATCACAATCATTGATCAGTTAGCCTTCTTTGCCAATAGTTCACAGGCTACGGGAAGAATTCCGTTGATACACGGAAACCCACTGTCACTTCAAAGTGTTGGAGTAGGTCTCCTTAAAGATCCTTCCCTAATGGGAACTTTCACCCTCCCGTCACCATCTGGTTTGGTAGAAGTGGCAAGAGTAGAAACTTGTAACATGATTTCCTCTACATCATTTGATTTTACGAAGATTTCCAACTACTTTGTAACTGATGGTCATAGTGAGGTGTTGTCATTAAGCCCCATTGAATCATCATAGAAATCAATTTTTTGGGCTTTTGCGGCAAAGCCTAATCTACACTCAACAGTTGTATGGGTAGATAGATTGTTAGAATATGGTACCTCTTCGGATCCTTTTTCACATATACATTCTACGGATGAAGGAATTTTCAAGTCAATGATGATAGGAGAGGCACCGTGGGAGGATTATCATCATCATTCCCACCTTCTAGATGACATTGAAGATTATTCAAATGAACTAAAACACCCATTGATCGTTGATTTCTTGTCAAATTCTGTAAATACTGTAGATTCTGAGTGTAATTTGTCCAACATAGAAGAAAAAATTTCTATAAACATTTCTACCAAGCCTAACATTGTAGAAAACATTCATGTCGGCAAATCTTGTTCTCCATTGGAACTTGATAATTACTATGCTCTATTTTGTGAATTTCGAGATATTTTTGCATGGTCTTATGAGGAGATGTTGGGCATTGACTCAAGTATTGTTGAACATGAGATTAAAATGTACCCTGATGTCAAACTAGTACGACAACAGCTTTGACCTGTTAATCCTAAGAAAGCCACTGCCATTAAAGTAGAGGTTGAAAAACTTTTGTATGCTGGCTTCATTTTCCATGTACCTCTTACTGATTGGGTATCTAATATTGTTCCAATGATGAAAAACAAGGAACAATTCGAATGTGTGTGAATTATAGGGGTGTAAACCAAGCATGTCTAAAAGACAATTATCCTACACCTTTCATCAACCAGATTATTGACGAATGTGCTGGATGTGAAATCTTTTCAGTCATGGATGGATTTTCTAGCTATAATCAAATCAATATCTGCCCACAAGACCAATTGAAAACTGCTTTTATTTTTCCATGGGCACATTCTCTTATCAAAAGTTACCTTTTGGTTTGAAGAATGCAGGTGCTACACTTCAGAGGGCAAAGATTTATGCCTTCCATGACATAAAGAACATTGTTCAACCTTATCTTGATGATTTTCCTGATCATTCATGAAAACGGACTGATCACCCGCAACATTTGAGAGCAATATTCTTACGATGTCGACACTACAAGATAAGACTCAACCCACATAAATGTGTGTTTTTTGTTGGCTTTGGTCGATTGCTTGGATTCGTAGTTTCAAAAGATGGAATTCGACTTGATCCCATTAAGGTTTAGGCAATCCTTGACTTTCCTCCACCTTCAAACTTGTTACAGATACAGAGACTTCAAGGGAAGGAAAACATTCCAAGGAGGTTCATTCCAAACTATGTTGAATTAGCTAAAGGTTATACACGTCTATCGAAGAAAGGGGTACCCTTCCATTGGGACCAAGTTGTGCAAGCTTCTTTTGATGCTCTCAAAGATTCCCTGATTACAACATCATTAATGTACGCCCCAAACTATCAAAAATACTTTTACCTGTATCTCGCTACTGCAAATACAACCATTGGTATGGTTTTAGTTCAAGAAGAAAGTGGAACTGAACATCCTATTTATTATTTGAGTCGTAATCTCAACGATACAGAAAGTAAGTATTCACATGTCGAAAAGTTAGCCTTGGCAACCGTTCAAGCTGTGTAGAGATTTCGTCATTACATCCTCCTCAGCAAAACAACCATTATATCAGATTGCAACCCTATGACATCTATTTTGTCATGTCAATTGTTGGGGGCAAGTATTCTAAATGGATAGTTATCTTGCAGGAGTTTGATTTGGAATTCATCAAATCTAAATCAAAGAAATCTATTGTCTTTTCCGAGTTACTTTGCGATCTTCCCTCATCCTCCAATGATTTAACATCAGAAGCATCAATCTTGGATGAGTCTCTATTTCTTATCTCGTCAAGTGATCCATGGTATGGAGATATACTGATCTATCTCCAGACCCAAGAGTTTCGGCCTAAGGCCTTTGACTTTGAACAATCACGTACTCGATACCAAGCCAAATATTATCTAATCATTGGTGATACACTTTATCGTTGTGGTGTCAATATAATTTTACAAAGGTGCCTTACCCATGAGGAGGCCGAAAAAGCTTTGAATGAGTGTCATTCAAGTTCTTGTGGGGGGCATTTATCTAGTTACTCAACTGAATAGAAAATTCTACGTGTTGGTTACTTCTGGCCAACCATATTCAAATATTGCATTCTTCCTGTCAGATGTTTCCATGCTTGCCAGATATTGGACCGTAAAACCAGATTACCACCTGCACCACTGCATCCAGTCATTGTTGTTGGCCCATTCGAAAAATGGGGCATTAAATTTATGACATGTAACCCCACCTCGGTTGAGGGGCATGGGTATATTATAGTCGTCATTGACTATTTTACCACATGGGCTAAGGTGATGCCAACATTAAACAACAGTGGCGAAACGACTGCTTTTTTTTCTTCAACCATGTGGTTTCTAGGTTTGGTGTACCACAAGCTATGGTTATAGATCATGGGTCTCATTTTCACAATCACATGATGGTTGAATTAACTTCCAAATTAGGATTGTCACATGATAGTTCTACTCCATACTACCCGCAAGCTAATGGACAAGTTGAGGCTATCAACAAAGTCCTTAAGCGCATGTTACAAAGATTGATTGGAGTTCATAAAAGGAATTGGCATTTAATCCTATACTCGGCTTTGTGGGCATATTGAACCTTGGGGAAATATGCGACTGGATTTATGCCTTTTTAGTTGGTGTATGGTTTGGAAGCAGTCTTACCAATCCAATGTGAAATCTCATCTCTCAAACTCGTGATTGACCTGTTACCTAACACTTCTGAAGAAGAAGCTCATTTCTTGGAGTTAATCCATCTGGATGAAACCCATGATCAAGGTGCAATATGATAAAAATGTTAAGCCTCATGTCTTCTCAGAATGTGACGTGGTCTTGCTTTACGATCATGATTCTGATAAAATTGGAGCACGAAAATTTGAACCACTATGGATGGGCCTACGAGTTAGTGGACTATGATTAGTTAAGTGTAGTAAGACTCACTGTATATATGCTTTGATTGCATTTGTGTGTGTGTTTCTTTTAGAGTTTTTATTTGGTTAGGTAATCAACTTAGCATTTGTTGCAGATGTCAAACTTTTCAAAACCATTTGTTGGTTATGCCGATGGAGCTAGTCGTAGTACACATAATTCGTCTTCTATAGCATGGGCCATTTTCGCTCCAAGCGACAAGTTAGTGAGTTTTAGAGGGATATGTATTGGACGATCAAAAAACAATATCGTTGAGTATAGCACGTTTATTGAACTCCTCTCTAACGCCATTTCACTTGGCATATGCCGAATCATCATTAGGCTAGACTCACAACTTGTTGTACTACAACTTATTGGCATCTATACCATCCCAAACCCAAAAATTCATCACATGTTCCTTAGAGTTCATATTTTGGAAAGGTATTTTGAGTTTATTCAATATCAACATATTTCTAGAAATCTAAACACATTAACTGATTTTCTAGTGAACTATGTGTTAAATAGGTATTTGCGACATTTGTAAAGTAAACATTTTCAATTCACATCATCATTTGAATAGGATTTCATCACTTAACCATAATAAAACTCTAAAAGTTAATATAGATAGTTGTATATAACTTTTTACAAATAGTTTGTGTCCAAGACAAAAATTGGTCATCTGACCCAAAAAACTCAAAAATGTATGCGGAAAATATCTAAGTAGACTAGTGCTGCTCATGATAATAGGTCACAGCATATGCTATCATGTGTAGGAGTCTCATCCAATGACTCAGCATGCCAATGGTGTGGCGCTACAATCGCATAGGTAACTCCTCGATCCGGACATCCGGAATACCTAGAGTCAAACCCTCTATGTGATCTTGTAGCTCAGCCAATGTCTCTGCTAAATCCAAGTCTCGAAGGACTGCTCTCCCAACAACTCTCTATACTGGCACACGTGCCTCTTGTTGATGTCCCATGGGTCGAATAGGTCCGACATTTGTATACATATAAAAAAAAATTGTTTAGTCTTGGAAATAAAGAAAAACACAAAAAAGTAGAAAATTTAAAAAGAAAAACACTTTGGTCAAACAATTTACCAATAACACTCCACTGTGCTCCAACTGGTAACATCAGATCTAGATCACCACGGAAATCCATTCCTAAATATGGATATTATGTGAAGGCCATGTCCTGTCGATCAAACCACTCAAAGAAAGAAGGGGTAAACGAGATCAATGACTGGCGAGCATGCCTAGCCATAAGATCTACCCACCTCTGCATCCATGGGTTTCTAGGTCCAGGTACTCCCAGTGAGATGAGTTGTGGTTGCATGAGTGGAATTCTCTCCAAGGCAAAAGAAATCAAGATGGACCCATATCCAAAAAAAAAATTCTTTCCATTCTTTACCTTGGTGAATTGTTCTTTCATGGATAAAAGAACTACTTCACACCAATTGAACACTTTTGGCTCCAAACACTCTAAGGCACACTGCATATATGACCTATTTTCGAAGTGTAAAGTTACACTGCCAACTAGTTTGGTGAGGGTAAAAGGGATTGTTCTCAATGGTAAATCACTAACATCCTTGATTTTGATCTTTCTGTCTCTACTAGGTTGAGCTCCTTCCCAGCAGAACTCTCGTATATAGTCTCTCACTGATTCACCTCCTCTGGTAAATCCTGGTAATGAGATGGGGGCACCCCCACTCGACATATCAGTCAGAAAGTCAATATCATCAATGGTAAAGGGGATCACTTTTCCCCTAATGTGAAAGATCTGATAGGTAGGATCCCAAGAACGAACAAGGTACTATAAAAGCTCAATTTGTTGTCACATGCTAAATAATCGAAAATACTTGAGTAACCCACAATTCCTTAGGGCATCAACTGCTCCCTGATTATTTAGGGCAATCATATCTTGTTCTTCATGCTCTCGTTCTCTCCATATAATCATCATTTTGATCCAATGAATGTGTGCAACGCAACCATTAGACAAATTAGGATCCATTTTTTGCAAAAAGTAGTGGAAAATTTAGGAGAAAACAGCGGTCAAAATTTGGTTTTTGTGCCCATCGCACCCCTCCCTTAGAGATAGTGCGCTACAATGCATACAACCTTCTAGGTATGTGAAATCCAGTGCACCTTTCAGTATTGAAAGGGTGCATTGATCCAGAGTTCAAAAAATGAAACCCTAAGGGCCTCAAAAACCAAATTTTTTTGCTTAAAACTGAAAATAGATGGAATAAAATGAAAGATAACAGGGATAGCTCCTACCTGGTCCAGATAGCATGAGAAACGGTCCACTAAATCCTCTGCAGTTAGCTAGTGAACTTCGAGGTAGAGAACTGCAACAGAGCACTGAAGTCAAAAGGTAAAAGTGAAATGGTAAAAATGAATGATAAAACTTGTTTTTATGTTTATTTCTTGCACATTAATTGAGTAAACATTAGTTTTTTTTCCTTTTATCCATGAAAAGGTACTTTTAATCCACATTTATGGGGTTTTGAATAGGTTTAACAGCTGAAAAGTAGAATTCAACGTGCTCAAGTGTAAATTGAACATCTTCGACCATAAAGAAAACCTTTTTTCTCTTTTTTGAGCTTTGTTAAAAATGAAAAAGGAACCCCATTAGAGTCCTCTTTAAACTCTTTTCATACTCTCTAAATATGAAAAGATTGTCGAGTGCTTCTCTATTCCAACTCGTTAAAGGATTGGAAACGATATCTCTCTTGTATTATTTTACGCTTTTTCGGACTTGAGAGATTATTTTACGAAAAAAGAACTTATGGAGTTTCCTTTTCGTCCCTTTTAAAACTCTCTAAACATGAAAAGGACCAATTTGTCTTTGTTGTTAAACTCATTAAAAACATCAAATAGCAACAAACTTGTCCATCTAGACAAGGCCGAGTTTCACCTTCGCCAGACTCGTTAAGGTATCAAATAGCGATGGATTTTCTTGAAGGGTGAAATTATACAACAAGAATATGTTATCCTCCTCAAGCTTGAAAAAAATAAAGAGGTACTGGTCAACAATGACTGGGGAAAATGGAAAAATCCAAGAAAACTTTATGGTAGCAAGTTGCTCTTGAACGTGACACTTTCACCTCATCACCATGACTATGTGAGTTGGGTCATTCATCTTGATGGTTATCACACCGTTGGTCTATCATACCATCTATTACTTTGTTTTGGTTCAATGCTACCAATTCATCTTAGTGTCACCAACATGTTCAAGAGAAGTCATTCAATTCAAACTTCATCCTTTTCAATACCGTAAACCTTCATTTTCATGACCGCCATTCCTGAACCTTGTGTCGTCAGTGGTTTTTTCATCTCCAAAATAATTTATCTCGTTTCATGTCATAGATGTGGGATACATCAAGGCCCTCCTGCGATGATTCGCTTCTTGTCGACATCAACACATCATCCACGAAGTTGACTTAGAAACACTCCTTCAGTACCTTGAAGCTTACATACATCAATGGCAAGTTTGTCGCTTTCGGCGATAGGTTGACATCAATGGCCTTTGACTGAAAGACTATGGATGGTGTTCAACATCAAATAATTTATTCACACCATGTGAAATGTATTGTAGTACCTTGAGGGTCATTATCATTATTAGTGATTCCTCTGATGTCTATTAACGGCTTACATCATTGGCTTGTAATCAAATGATGTCTTTCCATGTTCGACTTTAGAACATCGATTCGCGTGGTTAGACTTGTACTTAAGCAAAATATTGAATGAGATTGAAGACATTGGATCTAGATTCATCCATCCAGGCTGCGATATTTTCAGGAGTACTAAATCAAATGTACAATGGCCTTACATTCATGGTCAACCATTCATAGGTCTATATCTATAGACGACTATATTTGTACATGTAATGAAAGTTTATAAGTTGATCATGGGTATGCCTTCCCTTAGCTAGTTCATGAGAAAAATAAAATTATCATGATATACATATTGTAATTGATGTAGTGTTGGAAATAATACTGAGAGGGGGGGGGTGAATCAGTATTATCAGATCAATAAAACTTTTTCAATTTCATACTCAGAAACATATACGCTACTTCAGTTAAGTGAACCAGCGTGTACACGCTACTGTGTCTAAAGCAACCAGCGTATAACCAGAAATCTTATGATTCAGTTAGTTTATCTTCAGTAAATGTATCAGGACATTATTAACCATATTAATAGTAAACAGTTGCAGTATAACAGAACAAATCATCACACAAAAGCCACACACATGAACACCATGATATAAGGTGGAAACCCAATGTGGGTGAAAACCACCTGCTGCAAGTCGTCTCTATCTTTATTTAATAAGAAACTTCAGTTTACAATCTTTTGTACTGGTGCAGCCTTATACCAGTACGCAGGCTACAACCTGTAGAAGGCTACAACCTTCTCTCGTTTTCAGACTCTCCTGGAAGGGAGCTCCAACCCCCTTTGCTCTTGTACTAGTTAAGATACTAGTACGTAGGTGCTGGCCTACAATCTTCTTTCCTTCAGGTACCACTTTTCATACATTTTTAGACTGCATATTCCTGAAGCACAACATTACAATCTGAAGACCACAATTCATCAATTTTCATAACAGATCATTGAAGCACAAAACAACCAATACTAGCATCATCAATCTTTGAATCACTGAACCACTGAAACTCTATCAACACCCAGTCACCAGAACACAGAGCAGACTACAGAACTCTGCAATAACAGTCAGACCCAACTGCAACCCCAAAAATTAAGCTTCAAAAGATATACGCTACTTCAATGAAACCAACCCGCGTATACACGCGCTTTTACAAAAGACAACCTGCGTACAGATCTAAAAATAATTTCTCATAACTTGCAGCTGTACCAGACATCAGTCATACTCAGAACATAACATTGCGTCAGTATGCAGATCTAAAAATATGCATAATCAACTATATACCAATAGTTCATTTCAAACCATTTGACCCCAATCTATCCTTAGATCTAGTCTTTTATCAATCGGTGTGATCTCTCCTTAGCTTAGATCAAGCAACCCAGAACCTGCATACTAGATCTCTTTCTTAATCAGATATTCAAGACTTTTTCAGTGCTATTGCCTAATGATGTTCTTCTCCTTTTATAGTCTTAGGCCTTGCTCAATACCACGGGCCAAAACCATAGTAATCCAATACCATCAACTTCAAAACTAGGGATCAACACGTCTGTCGAGATACATTGGTCAAAAACATAGGCTCAAGTACCGAGGACTAACTACCACAGACCAAAAGAAAGCTTCTCGACATGTACGCTCTTTTCTGTTCATGAGACTGTGTGTATACGCGACTTCGTGTATAGCGAGCCTGCGTATCCGCGACTTAGTATATAGCGTACCAACGTGTATACGCAACTGGGGCTTAATGAACCTGCATATATGAAATTTCTCTTCATTCTTGTAGTCTGGACTGAGATCTGTCATCAAGGACAACACCTGTACCGTAGCGCCACACCTGTACCGTAGCGCCACACCTGTGCCAAAATGCCAACAATCTCCCCCTTTGGACTTGATGGCAACGCCAAGATGCTTAGAATCATTCTCCCCCTTTGTCATCAAAGGCAAAGGTGTGTGCTCCCCCTGAGTACGTGCTGATATCTCTGCTCTGCTGTGCTGAACATCCTCCCCCTGACTATAGGCAAGATCTGCAAAAGATGTTCTTCAAAAAGAGCCAAGACTTATACATCATAAAGGACCTTCCTATCACCAAAGGACTCAATACATACATCCATACTCCTAACCAAGAGGGGATACATCAGAAATTTACATATAACAACCAATTACATTACATCATTCATCCCAGGCATAGTGGGGAAACCAACATAGGCCGTTACATGACCTTGACACCATAAAAGAGATATCACAAAAGCGATACATAACATAAAGATGAAAAAATCTAGACCAAGACTTATGAAAGTCACCAGCAGCATCTGATAATCATCCTTTAGATCAGCAACCAAGATTTCCTTCTGTGCTCCTTCTCCTGAAACCAACAACAGTTGTGAACTAGAACCAAAAGCATCTAAATGCCAACAATGCTTTATTAGACTTTAAGTTGCTCCCCCTGAAACTGTGCCTGCTGCACCCCCTGAAATTGTGCCTGAAGGACTCTGGCATACCCATCTCAGACCTTCTCCAATAAGAGTCTACCCTTGCTATTCAGAACTCCATATACGCGACTTCACCTGCATAAATTAGTGTATGTACGCGGATATCCCTTGTACAAGTCGCGTACACCAACTTTTCTTTTAGAACAGACAAGCTTCAACAGCAGGATGAAGCATCAACTACTCCCAGCGTTTTTCTGAGATATTCAAAAGTCTCCCTAGGCAGTGGTTTTGTGAGAATATCAGCAACTTGTTCTTTAGAAGAAACATACTCCAACTTGACCTTTTGTTCAAGAACTTGTTCCCGAAGGAAGTGATACTTGATTGGTATGTGCTTGGTCTTTGAATGCAAGACTGGATTCTTTGAAATGCTGATTGCACTTGTATTATCACATAAGATAGAGACAGGTGGAGTGCAAGTGATTTGAAAATCCTGCAAGGTCTGCATCATCCAAAGAAGTTGTGTGCAACAAGATGTCGCAGCCACATATTCTACTTCAGCTGTAGATAAAGCAATCGAACTCTGTTTCTTGCTGAACCAAGATACTAATCTGGAACCCATGAAGAATGCACCATCACTTGTGCTTTTCCTGTCATCCACACTTCCGGCCCAATCTGCATCTGTGTAAGCATGAAGAGTGAGATCTGTATCTCTAGGATACCATAAGCCAAAGTTTTGAGTCTGTTGAAGATACTTGAAGATTCTTTTGACTGCCTGAAGATGAGTTTCCTTTGGGTTGGCTTGAAATCTTCCAACAATTCCTACTGCATGCATAATATCTGGTCGGGTACCTGTCAAATAAATCAAACTCCCAATCATGGATCTATAAGTTGGTTGATGAACTGTTGCTGATTCATCATTTGCACTGAGGCTGCATCCTGTAACCATGGGGGTACATACTGGCTTTGAATCTTCCATGCCATACTTCTTCAAGATCTGCTTGAGGTACTTGGTTTGAGACAAGAAAATACCTCCTTCATTTTGTTGGATTTGCAATCCAAGAAAGTATGTCAATTCTCCAAGTAATGACATTTCGAATTCTTTCTGCATAACCAAGGAAAAGTTTTGACTCATAGCCTCTTCATTGCTGCCAAAGATAATATCATTTACTTACACAACAAGTATTAGCAATTTGTTATTTTCAACTTTTATATAGAGATTGCTATCTGCTGATCCTTTTGAAAAACCTTGTTGGTGAAGATATTTGTCCAAACGATAGTACCAAGCCCTTGGAGCTTGTTTGAGACCATAGACAACCTTTTTCAATCTTCATACAAGGTTTGGATCATTCCCAAGAATGAAACCATCTGGCTGCTCAATATATACTTCTTCTTCTAAGTCTTGATTCAGAAAGACTGATTTCACGTCCATTTGAAATACCTTGAAGTTTTGAAAGCTTGAGAGAGCAAGGAACATTCAGATGGCCTCAAGTCTTGCAACAGGAGCAAAGGTCTCTTCAAAATCTATTCCTTCTTGCTGCGCATACCCTTTACAAACAAGTCTGGCCTTGTTTCTAATTACTTCTCCATTTTCATTCAATTTATTTTTGAAGACCCATTTTGTCCCTATGACATTCTTATCTTTTGGTCTAGGAACCAATTCCCAAGTGTTGTTCTTTTCGATCTGCTCAAGTTCTTCATCCATTGCTTTGACCCAACATTCATCTTTGCATGCCTCTTTCACTTTTTGTGGTTCAGTAGAAGAGAGTAATGCCAAATAGCTTGAAGCTTCTGCAATTGTTCTTCTTGTTTGTACTCCTGCTTCTTTCTGCCCCACAATCTGAGATTCTGGATGATTCTTCTGAACATATCTGGATGGAGTCTTCTCTTCTATTCTTGTCTGCTCCTCTGGTTCTTCTTGAGGTTCTTCTTCTTCTTGAGGTTCTTCTTCATCATTCTGTCTTTGAGGGTAGCCTTCATCTTCTTCGATGTCTTCATGATGAACTTGCCTAGGAATGTATCCCTTCTCATCAACCACAACATCAATGCTGTCAACAATTCTGCCAAGTCTTTTATTGTAGCACTTGTATGCTTTGCTATGTGGAGAATAACCAAGAAGAATGCCTTCATCTGCTCTTGGTTCAAGTTTGCCAAGTTTCTCATCAGTATTCTTAATATAACATTTGCTCCCAAAGATTTTGAAGTGCTTCACCGAAGGAGTCTTACCACACCATAGCTCATGAGGAGTTTGAGTGTTGTTTACTCGGACATTTGTTTTGTTGAGAATAATAACCGCAGCGTGTGCAGCTTCACCCCAGAAAGTTGCGGGAGTACCTAATTCATCAAGCATAGCACGATCCATTTGTTGGACTGTTCTGTTCATTCTTTCCACAACTCCATTTTGTTGAGGAGTTCTAGCTGTAGAGAATTCTCTTCTTATCCCATGTTCTTCACAGAAATCGAAAAATTCATTCGAGGTAAACTCCCCACCTCTGTCGGATCTGAGGCACTTAATTTTGTGTCCTGATTCATTTTCAGCCAAGGCTTTAAAGGATTTGAATTTTTCGAATGCTTCATCTTTGTGCTTCATAAGTCCTAACCAAACAAACCTGGAGAAATCGTCAATGAATAATCAAATATTCTTCTCCTCGAGGTGTTCTTTTTCTGAATGGACCACATGTATCTGTATGTACTAGCTCAAGAGGCATGCTAGCTGATCCTTCCTTCTCAAGAAAATTATTTCTGGTTTGCTTTCCAAACTGACATGATTTGCATATGGTGTTGTCTGGAATTTTGATATCTGGAAGATCATGAACTGCCTGATATTTGCATGCTTTTCTTATTTGTGGAAAGCTTAGATGCCCCAACCTCCGATGCCATAGCCAATGTTCATCATCCTTGCTCAAATAGAATTGTTGTTGTCTTTCTTCAAATATGTATAGATTATTTGGAGTCCTTCTTCCTTTGATCACTGTTTCACCTTTATCAATATCACGAACACAACATCCATTTGATCTAAATATTACCTCTGTTCCTTGATCCCACATCTGACTGACACTCAGAATATTATGCTTCAATCCATCAACATACAAAACATTTCCACCTTTGACCTTCTCTTTCAACGGAGCAACGCCTTTTCCTTTTATCGCTGCAGAGATATCGTTTCCAAAAGAAACTTTCTTTCCATTTTCTAATGCGGTATATGATTCAAGTTTTTCTTTGTCCCCTGTCATATGCTTCGAACATCCGCTGTCAATGTACCATAGACTTTCTTGACCTTCTGCATAAAAGGCTATCCCACATCTTTTTGGTTGTGGTTCCTTTATTCTCCATGTTCTGACATTTGAGGTTTGTTCCTTCTGAGTTGTCTTCCAGAACCTGCTCCTGCATTCAGAGTCTTCATGACCAAAGTTATTACAAATAGAGCATTCAACTTCATTTTCAAGAACCGAAAAGTTGTTATAAGTCCTTTTCATGGTTCCAGTCATACTTCTTTGCTTTTGAGCTTCTCTAGTCATGCTTGTCTTGTAGGCAACACATTGAGCTGCTTTGTGACCGAAGTTATGGCAAGAAAAACATTGGCCATTAAAGAAATTTCTGCGATAATCAGATTTATCATCCAACCGATTGTAGCTTCTATTGACATCCATTCTTGGGGTAAATTGGGAAGATTTTACCTGTGGCTGATTGTAGCTTCTGTTTGTCCTTAAGGCAGCTTGTCCCCGAATTTCTTGATAGTCTTTATTTGTTCTTGAGGTAAACTGTCCCTGATTCACCTGATGACTTTTATTTGGTCTTTGCTCGCTCCTCCTTGCTGCATCAAGATAAATTTTAGAGGTAGAAGCTTGAGATGTTTCTCCATTATATCCCAGACCTGTATTGATCAGAGGAGGACGCTGCACATTGATAATCTCATCCAAGGTTTCAGATCCTTTAACAAATTTAAGATTAATTGCTTTTGTTTTCTCAATCTCCTTTCTAAGACAAACAATCTCACATTCCAATTTTTCAAGATGTTTTTCCTTTTCAGCCAGTTGACATTATAGAGAATCAATAATAGCACTTTTCTCTTCTAAGCAAACTTTGAGATTATTCATTTCTTCACAAAAGCCTTCTACATCTATAGCATCCATGTAGTCATCATCTTCAAAAGCCATTAAAAGTTTATATCTATTACCCTGTTCATCTTCGTCACTATTTGAAAGACCATCACTATCTTCATGAGTGTAATAGCTTTTCTTCTTTTCATTTTGTTTCTTGTTCCATTTAACAGGTTCCTTTCCCTTGTCATTCTTATCTTTGTGAGGACATTTGGCAGCATAATGACCTACTCTTCCACAAGCAAATAATTTAAAAGGTAACTTACCTCTGAACCTTCCAGAACCCCTTTGAAGATTTCTGACAAAATTTGATTCTTCTTCTTCATCTTCTGGCACGTGACTTGCTTCATAATAATCTTCTTTGCCTGAAGCCTTAAAAGCAGCTTCTCTTCTGCCTGATGGACCTCCCTTTCTCATTTCATAAGTAGTTAGAATTCCGTGAAGTTGAGACATAGTAAGAGTTCGTAGATTTTCCTTTTCTTCTATTGCAGACACTTTAGATTCAAATTTGGGGGACAATGATCTTAGAACCTTTTCAACCACAATAGCCTCTTTTATTTCTTCACCCAAGTTTTTCATGAAATTAACAATCTCATCTACCCTAAGGAAATAGTTAGCCACACTTTCATCATTATACATTCTGAGAGTCTCATACTTAATCCTGAGAGTTTGAAGTTTAGCACGCTTTACCTGTTCGTCTCCTTCATAGCTCGTGACAATTTTGTCCCATATTTCTTTTGCGGATTTATAGTGCATTACCTTCATGAATTCCGATTGGGATATACATCCCAATAGAGTACTCACTGCTTTCGCATTTGTTTCATATTTCTTTTTCTCGACTGAATCTGTAGGAGTAGCTGAAGGAAAAGTGTAGCCTGTCTCTACGATGTCCCAAACTTCTGTACCAAGAGATTGAAGATAGGCAGTAACTCTTACCTTCCAATAATTGAAGTTTGTCCCATCAAAAACCGGTGGCCTGATTGATGCTTCTCTCTCGTAGCTGCTCATGATGAACGATCTACCTTCAAGCGATCAAGCTTCTCTGAAGGACCTGCTCTGATACCAATTGTTGGAAATAATACTGAGAGGGGGGGTGAATCAGTATTATCATATCAATAAAACTTTTTCAATTTCATACTCAGAAACATATACGCTACTTCAGTTAAGTGAACCAGCATGTACACGCTACTGTGTCTAAAGCAACCAGCGTATAACCAGAAATCTTATGATTCAGTTAGTTTATCTTCAGTAAATGTATCAGGACATTATTAACCATATTAATAGTAAACAGGTGCAGTATAACAGAACAGATCATCACACAAAAGCCACACACATGAACACCATGATATAAGGTGGAAACCCAATGTGGGTGAAAACCACTTGCTGCAAGTCGTCTCTATCTTTCTTTAATAAGAAACTTTAGTTTGCAATCTTTTGTACTGGTGCAGCCTTATACCAGTACGCAGGCTACAACCTGCAGAAGGCTACAACCTTCTCTCGTTTTCAGACTCTCCTGGAAGGGAGGTCCAACCCCCTTTGCTCTTGTACTAGCTAAGATACTAGTACGTAGGTGTTGGCCTAAAATCTTCTTTCCTTCAGGTACCACGTTTCATACATTTTCAGACTGGATATTCCTGAATCACAACATTACAATCTGAAGACCACAATTCATCAATTTTCATAACAGATCATTGAAGCACAAAACAACCAATACTAGCATCATCAATCTTTGAATCACTGAACCACTGAAACTCTGTCAACACCCAGTCACCAGAACACAGAACAGACTACAGAACTCTGCAATAACAGTCAGACCCAACTGCAACCCCAAAAATTAAGCTTCAAAAGATATACGCTACTTCAATGAAACCAACCCGCGTATACACGTGCTTTTACAAAAGACAACCTGCATACAGATCTAAAAATAATTTCTCATAACTTGCAGCTGTACCAGACATCAGTCATACTTAGAACATAACATTGCGTCAGTATGCAGATCTAAAAATATGCATAATCAACTATATACCGATAGTTCATTTCAAACCATTTGATCCCGATCTATCCTTAGATCTAGTCTTCTATCAACCGGTGTGATCTCTCCTTAGCTTAGATCAAGCAACCCAGAACCTGCATACTAGATCTCTTTCTCTATCAGATATTCAAGACTTTTTCAGTGCTATTGCCTAATGATCTTCTTCTCCTATTATAGTCTTAGGCCTTGCTCAATACCATGGGTCAAAACCAGAGTAATCTAATACCATCAACTTCAAAACTAGGGATCAACACGTCTGTCGAGATACCTTGGTAAAAAACATAGGCTAAAGTACCGAGGACTAACTACCATGGACCAAAAGAAAGCTTCTCGACATGTACGCTATTTTCTGTTCATGAGACTGCGTGTATCCGCGACTTCGTATATAGTGAGCCTGCATATCCGCGACTTAGTATATAGCGTACCAGCGTGTATATGCAACTGGGGCTTAATGAACCTGTGTATATGAAATTTCTCTTCATTCTTGTAGTCTGGACTGAGATCTGTCATCAAAGAGAGTTGCCATCAAGGACAACACATGTACCGTAGTGCCACACCTGTGCCAAAATGCCAACATCTAGGTCACCTTCTATTTCAAAACCTCCTCTCCTCGTGATAAAGCATTTCACTCGACATATATATTTATGACTTCATGCTTTAGGGGGCAACTGTTGCAGATCCATTTGGGCATATCAACCCCAACATACAGATTGATACTATTAGGGCCCATCAACCCCTAATGTAGTTGTTAAATGCCCTAAAGAAGTTAGCCATCAAAATACCTCACTTCCTAGGAAGTTCTATGACTGAAAACATCCAAAAACTACCTCTAAGAAGATCAACACAAGTAGGCCTTCATTAGGGTGCACTACAATGCAAACCATACACTGATAGGGTGTTATGCAGCACACTTGGTCCCTCTTTGGCATGTGCTAGGTGAATTTGAGAGAACTTCCATGAATATTTGAAGATTCCTTATCCATTGGATGCCTATAGAAGTTTCTCAAAACTACCCACTCCTTTGAGTTCACATTTGGATGAGGAAGGGAGTTAAGGAACATCAATCCCCTTATCCCTTCTTCCATGGAACTGATTTCTAAAAATAGGAGGGCATTCATTATCACCATTAATGGCATAACCTCCTTCATTCACCTATAAAAAGATCACTCATCTAAGAGATCAGGGGGCTGGAAATTATTGAATAGTAGGGAGATGCTATTGATATGAGTTTTGAGTTGATTGCAAGTATTGTAATGATGTCAAAGTGTCTTTCTTGTCATGAGGAGAGGATGGGATTGAACTAGAGGAATGATGTTGAATCAGGAAAATTGGGTTGTAATTCTTCCTTTTACTAATAAAGTGTTCAAAGCTTTTTCCATATGCTTGTATTATCTTTTGATGCTTTCATATGCCTATCATGTACTTTATTCCATGCTATGTTTAATCAATAGATCATTATCATATGCTTGATGGGTTCTTGTTTCTATCTGTGTGCAGGTACTTCTCAAGCAACTTAAGTATGGGAAAGATCAACATAATTGGTAAAGGGAGATAAGGAACAAGAGGAAGCTACAAGTAGGTTCTCTTTTCTATTATTTTATCTATTGTTTATAGAAAAGGTGGAGAATGCTTTGTGGTGTTCTTTCTAGATTAAGCTACTAGTCTAGAGGGATTAGGCATTTATCCAAGAACACTAAAACTTCCCAAAACACTTGGTTTCTTGATCAACTTTGAATATTTTGGATCTATTTAGTAATATCATTAGAAACTGATAATTGTATCAAATTTTTCTTTGCTCCTCCATTATGAGTTTGATTTAGCCATTAACCAATATTTTGGGGTTTCCTTTAAGCCTTTTTGTGCTCATTTTTTGGGTTTTTTTCCTCAAGTATTGGGTCTCTCTTTTCAAGTTTTTTTTTTCGTTGTTGTCCCTAGAGTTTAGATCTATTTTTAGATCTACATTTAATTGGTGAATTTTGTTTTGTTTTGGTTGTTTTCTCTTTGTTGAGTATTTCATGCAATTCAAGTGATTGTTTTGCTTGCAATTGGTGGTGTTTTTGTTTTCAATTGGTTGTGGTTATGCAAATAATCACTAGAAAGGTTTTTGTGAGTGTATTTGATCTATCACATCAATTAGATTTGAATGGATTTATTTAATATCATTCCTTGCTAGTTTGTCCTCGAGTTAGGGTTTCTTTTTTTGACCTTTTGTTGAACATTTTTATCTTATACATTGAACTACAACCATACTTGATTTGCAACATCCTTTCTCTCTTCATTTTTTTTTTATTATTATGTTTCAGCTATTTTGTTTGCAAAATCCAAATTCTTGAGCTTTTGAGTGTTTTGTGTTCTTGCTTGGGGGTCTTCTTTTACTCTCTTTTGAGTGATTTCATTTGGATTATTTTCTTGGGTCTGTGCCACTATAAAATTAGTGAATTTCATAAAAAGTGAGTAAGATTATTGGAAGAATTTTTTTTTCACTATAGGAGGAAAAGGGCTCTTTACCGTCTTGTAGTTATTTTTCATTGAATTAAAAAGTGAATTTTTAATTGTCATATAGTTGCATTAGGGGGTTACTAACAAGAGTTTATCACACCATATGAGTTTCATACCATTTACCAATTGAGTAAAAAAATAGCATCGTAAAATTAATGCTTTAATAAATTTATTCGACTCATCTTTTATTTTTACTCGTATCACACCAACATTAGTCTAGGCTAGGATCTTCGACTAGGAGTTTGAGGTAAACCAATCCAAGACTAGGAAACAAACTTAACATCTTGAAATAGGGAGAATAAATCCATTTTCATTGACATGGCTGGGGAATCCCTTGTAACACAAGGTTCGCTCACAAAGTCACACTTGAGGCTAGCAAAGTGACATAACCTGCTTCATTAGTCTTGGTGGCACGAATTGAAAAATCTGCAAGTATTACAAGTGATATTATTAGCATTTTTATTGTAGCATTTGGGGTCCACTTGGGTGGAGTACAACCCGATTTGAAGGATATCTCAAGGGGGTTTCATAATTTTTTTTGTTACCCATGTGTGTGAATTTGGTTGATGACCTTTCCCCTGGACATGTTATTGTTAGTGGTAACCATAATGGTCTTTCTTTAGGATATTTTACATAGGGTGATAGGTAGGGGTTCATCCTCTCTATATTTGAGGTGGATTTTAGGAAAAATCACTCAATCCCTCTAAGGGGTGCTCCACTACTCATGTTTGAGTGTTGGTACTTATACCATACTTAAAAGGGTCATTACTTAGGTATTTGTTATAACTATCCCAACCATATATTCATTGTTGAATTGTGCCCTAATCAAGCAAGCTCTGGCAGTGGGAAGATCCCTCTTCTATCTCTTAGTTTCCATGTGCTTACGTTTAGGAATTCCTTTATAGAGTATTACCTAGTCTCAGTCATAGTTTTTCCATTCGGGTGCCTTACTAACTTAACTGAATAATAATCTATAGTCATCATGGTTGAATGAAGTAATATTCATTCTCGTAGATTGTTAAGACTTTCTCCTAAGGAGGATGGACCACCACCATGTAGATATTGGTTGATTCCAACATTGAAATACCTAGACCATACTCAGGTTGGGAGGATAATCTTGGTCCTAGGGAGGATGATTTGATTAATATTGATTTGATTGATGAAATTCCCTTTCCACATTTTAATCTACCTTTGATTGACCCTCTCAACCCATATTTAGTGCAGTTGGGACTTGATGGTAGTGAACCTTATCACATTCAAGTTCTTTATACGACTAGCGAAAACATTTCTTCTTCTACAAGGGGTAAGGTCCTACTTTACCTTTTGAAGCAATAGTCTTTGTTGCAATGTCATCCCTACCACCACTCACTATGGAAGGATATATATTTCATTCTACACCTCTCACTTGTTTGTGGGGAATTCCTTGAGTCACTTTTGTGACCCCATAAAGTTTTCCATATTTATTTATTCCTTTTCCTTTCTCTAGCTTCATAGTTGGAGAAGGTTTTAGCTCTAGCCAACCCACAGGAGCTAGGATATGTACTCCTATTTCATCTCAACTGATGATTCCTAACTTGGGTACAAACATTTTTACTTCGAGAAACATGATGAGAGGATTGTTTATTTCCTCTAGTCAATCTAGGAGAAACATTGTTTATGGAAATACCTCTCAACCTAATTCAAGTTATATGTTTGAAGGGATGCTCTTCTCTGGAACTTCCTTTTTCTCTAGGGGGATAATATATTTGTGATTAGTATCCCCATGTTATAGACATTTTTGTGCCTTACAGCGTTGAGCATGAAATGTCCATAATCTAAGGGATCCAAAGTCCCTAAACATGTTGTTCCTACCCCTAGAGGAACAAGGCTAACAAACCACAACAATTCACAGAAGTTCTCCACCAGAAACTGCTCAAAAACAAGTAAATTCAGGATCAATTCAGAGGCTCCACTAGCTTTCTGCGCTGAAATGCAGAGATTACACTGGCTAGGTGCACTGCAACGCAGGTAGAAGCACTACCAGGGTGCGCTGAGCGGGAAGTGACAAATGGCAAGTTCATTCAACGAGGTGGAAAGACCCTGGAAGCTTCCAGAATCTTCTCCAATGACACTTGCCTCAATGAATTCGACTAGTGATGAGTAAGAGACTCTTAGTCTCCAAGTGGAAGCAAGAACTGACAGAGGGAGAGGACACTAGTCAGATCTCAAGCTGACTCATCCTCTCTCCAAACATCTATATATGGATCTCTCCTCCATGGGATCGAGGAGGCTGGAATTTTGTTATTGCAAAGAATTGTTGTTGGTTTGACTGGAATCATTGGGTGCTTAATGCTTTGAAGGGAGGTGAAGATAGGAATTTCATTTGCTGGGAAGGAGATGCTGGATTAGAACTCTCTTGGTTGTATCTCCTCCTGAACCTTGTTATTCATCAATAAAGCTATCTTGGTTTCTCCTATATACTGATGTATCTTTGATGTATGATTGCATTAGTATGTTTAGTTTATTTCTAATCCTGAACTAGTTATGAATATGAATCCATGTCTTTGTGTAGTGTTCTCTTCTTGTGATCTTACAGGGACCTATTGAAGCTGGGCGAGCGAGAAAGCAAGTAGCTGGGAACTCTTAAAGAGAAGAGAAACCGGATCGAGGGACAAACGGAAGACACCGGTTAGTCCATCCATCTCTCTTCATTCTTAATTCATAAAGGAAGAATACTAGAATAGTTGTTTCTGTTTGTTGCTAAGTCACTGTCACACCTTAGGTGGATAGGATCGTCCTGCATAGGCATTTTTCCCCACAACAAATTGGCGACTCCGTTGGGGAAATCTGTTTAGTCATTTTATTTGTGTCTTTATCATTGTTTGTTTCATAGACTCAACAGCAACATTCGAATTGCATCTGCTATTCTCAGATGCAAAGTAGACAGCTGTTGCCTTGATCCAATCACTGGATTTGTCTATGATCTGAACAATGGACTCACAAATGATTTGATGATCCTTTGTGATAGATCTTAGTCCTCCCTCAAAGCATCCCTTTGATTGTACCTTGCTTGTTTCTTTTATTTGGCCTGAAACCGTAGATTAATCAGCAAATTGTGACCCAGAACCCAGTGAGGAACTCTCATTTCTCCTTCAGCGCAGACTCTATGAAGAGGTTCTGAATTTCAATGCAGGTCCCGTGAAGGCTACCTGCGCTGAATTTCAAAACCTCTGTGTTGAGGGTGCGTTGATCCACTTAGGCCTTATGCAGCTGGGGTTCTCTGCTCTGTTTTGCCTTGTTTTGATCTCTGATTTTTGCAGCCTGTAACCAGCATAGGTACCTGTCTGATAACTCCTTTTCTCTGCTTAACTTCCGCCTCCTTTTGTACAAAAATACTGTGAGCGTTTTTATGTGTTTGTGGCGTCATTTACAGTTTTCCTTTGCAAGAGTGAAATAATCATCCTGTAGCCCTTGATTCAGATCTGTTGATTGTGATCTTAGGAGAGAGTTCATTGGTTGTTTACAGTTGATTATACATTTACTTTTGCTTTTGGTTTGAGGTTGTCTCTTTTAAGTGTCGAAACAAGTGTTCATTTCGAAAGTCGTAAAGTTTTGTATTCTCTTCTACCCTTTCTGATTTCGAAAAAGTAAACTTGTTTGTATTTGTCATTTAAAAGCAAATTCAAAGTTGTACAAAAAGCTTTCTTTTTAGGCATCAATATTAAGAAAGCGGAAAACAAACACCTGCATTGTGAATTTGCATATTGATAGTTTGCATGCTTGATTTAGGAAAAGTGCATTAGAGTGTGCTGATTGCTATTTGAGAAAAGATGATGTCTTTCTTTTCCCTTTGTAGCTAGGATTTTCATTGTTGAAAATATATAAAGCTTGCTTATCATCTTTAGACTGCATTTAGGAATTGTATCATACATCTCGTGGTGATCCAGAAAGGCAAACTTCTAAAAAGATCAACCTAAAATAAATTGAATGAACTTAACAACGCTTTGTAACTTAACGCACAACATAGAGGTCTAGGCTAGAGACGTGTTCCGGCGTCGTAAAGCCTGGTGATTGTCGATCTCGCTGATGGTGGGTGATTCCTCCTGAGGGACGATAGCGCCAGTACGGATTGTGCTCCCACGTACCGTCGAGTATATATTGGGAGACCCCTATAGGCATAAAACCTTTATCCTTAGGAAGCCGTGTCGGCCGCCCTACTGATCGCAATGCACTGAACAGAAGATTCAGGAAGATTGACCACCCGTACCTTAAAAAGTATTCTACGGTTTTGCGAAAAGTTTGGCACACCCTCTACCTAGAACTCTAGAGCAGTTCCTTTTGGCCTTTTCCAGACTCTATAACAGAAAAATTCCATCCGAGCATTTTTCACTTCGGGCTCGTTAAAACATCGAAGGAGACTAGAGTCATCTTTAGCTTTTTCTCGACTCTTTAAAATTGAAAAAGCAAGTTGTGTCTAAAGCGTCGTTAAAATTTATTTTAAATGGAACAATCACCCCTTCTTCCTACGTTGATCTTTAGGTTGAGAAAATGGAGCACACCAACCAAGGAATTCCCCTTGGTGGAAATCCTAGTCCCTTCTCCTCTTGGGGAGATGTTGGTGCGCCCCATATGGCCACATTGTCGCTTCCAGGACTGACAATGGACTTGCCGGTTTGGCTCTTTTCAACCAATGTCATTCAGAACAACACTATTCCTGAACAGTCGAATCAACAGTTAGACCAGACCAGAGTTACCCACCAGCCTTCTACTTCATCTAATTCTTCCTCTCCTCCTTCCTCTTCGCTTGACGGAACTGGTAAAACAAAAAACCAAGTCCCTAAGGAGAAGAAGGAAAAGAATAAGAAAGAGAAGAAGAAGAAGGAGCCAAAAGCGACTGGGGGCAAACAATTTTCATCTGACAAAAATCCACACACAGCACTGACTAGGCCTAAACCGCCATGTGTCATATGCAAGGGAGACCACTTCCACAGAGATTGTCCCTGCATCCCTCGGATACTAAGGGACTGGTCTCCCCGTTTGCACAATTCGGTGGCGTCAACCTCTGATAGCCATGTTGATAGCACACCGTCAACTAGTGAAAGTGAAGCCACAGGACAGAGAGGGAAATCTAGATTTCCCTGCAAACTGTGTGAAGGCGACCATGCCATCCACCGTTGTCCCTTCTTAGACGAGGCTAAAAGAGTTTTGGAAGATTGCTCGGTTTTACCAGCGCGACTTCCTCCTGGATATCAAAAACTCCTGCCAAGTCCTTCACCAGTTGAGAACCCGGCTGGCCCGCTCAGGTGGTCAGCCGAAACACCTATCATTGAGGAAGAACCGTCCGAATCCATACCTGATGAAAGTCAAAAGGTCGAGGCGGTAGTTGACCCGGTCTTGCCTTCAGAGGTTCTATCTTCGAATGATACCATCACAGAAGAGAATAAAGACGACACCGTCCAAATTCTCTTCATCAACACAGACTCTGACGAACATGGGGGCAATGCAACCATTCCTTTATCGCAGGAAGGAAGTTCGTCAGAGCGATATCTGGTCGTCTATTCGGTCCCACCACCAAGCAACCTAGTTGTGTCCTTCGACTGGAACCAACTAGGCAGACCCCGCTTGCTAGCGAGCATACCATTCAGAATTATCGTTCAAATATACAGAATGGTAATGGCTGGCACCATCATTGATGAGGGGACATCTGTGAGTATCCTTTCCTCTATTGCTTGGAAAGCGCTTGGTTCGCCAGTGCTTTTGCCTGAAATGAGAAATCTATCAGGCTTCGATAAAGGAACCAGTCGACCTTTAGGGATCCTCCCCAATGTGCCGATAACATTGAAAAGGAAGACCGTTCAAATGAACGTGATGGTCGTTCAAGGACCCTTGGATTATAATCTACTCCTTGGACGAGACTATATATATTGCATGGGAGCCATCATCTCCTCACTCTTTAGAGTAATTTGTTTTCCGCACGAAGGAAGAGTGGTCAAGCTCGTGGACCAGCTTTCATTTCCCGGATCACGCATCGTAAATAGTCACATACCATCCCTAAATGGTCTCTTCGCGCAAGAAATGTCTCAACCCACGGTCCGTCCTCCCGATGAGCGTGAGTGATTCGGAAGGATATGACTGAAACCCAGGGGGCATGCGTCCTGGTCTGCTTCGGCAGGAAAACTTTGGGTATAGAGTAGGTTTCTGCGGGAGAATATGACTAGTCCGTACCCCGTCCGTCATGGAAGAGGGGTTGTTCTAGAATAAGATTATTTTGTCAAAGTTATGTGTTTGGCGCTCATTGTCACTCACCTTTGTTCATCTCGGTGGACATTGCCGAAGAAATGTTTTGTTTGCTGCGCAAATGAGACAATCTTTGGTAACCTGAAAGAGGTAGGCCTCTCCCGGTTAAACAAATGTTTTTCCTGCAAATTGAGGGGTAACCTTGAAACTCTATTTTATGCCTGGGGGCATGCAAACCTTTTGGAGTGCAAGTAAGGGGCGGCTATTTATTTTTTAAATTTTTAGGTCCTCCCTTTAAACCTGTAGGTCTAACCCTTTAAACTCGTAGGATTAGTCGTTTCCAAGCTTACATAAAGAAAGGAATCCGGGGCAAAGCTTTGTAAGGTGCAAGCTCCATAAAAAATGGCATCTCACATGAGACATTCTTATCATATGACTGTATAATCGAGCAGTTTTAGCACACAGTTCATGCTCGTTAAAAAATAAACGCAAGATCCGAGCAGTTTTAGCACATAGTTCATGCTTGTTAAAAAATAAACATAAGATTGAGCAGTGTTTTTCCGCGTTTAAGCTCGTTAAAAAATGAACTATCTTCCGGTAAATAACCACTGTGAATGTAACATTATCAGCCATTAAAGCCTTGGTCTTGTTTGCACCGTCACCTCCACTTTTCCATTGGCCGATCGTTCACCTCCATATGATTGTTTACCCATTTTGAGGAACAGCTACGAAGAGTGATTTCACTAGTCATCCTTGTGACACTGCCATGATTGGAAAATTCCAACCCATACCTGGAATCAGCTGCTAACCCGTTTTTATCACTCGTTCCTCAAAAGACGAGTCTTCTTTAATCTCTTTTCATCTGACTCGTAAAATATGAAAAGACTGCCGAGTTTTGGCCTTCCAGCTCGTTAAAGCGACCGGAAGTGCTATCCCTCCTCTAGATTTTAATCGTTTTGGACCTGAGGGATTATTGCACAAAAAGATCGAGCATTTGTTTTTTTCGGCTCGTTAAAACTATCGAAGACTCATCCCTTCTGTATTGTTTTATAATTTTTCGGACTTAAGGGATTAGATGACGAAAAAGGACTTTCGGAGTTGACTTTACGTACCTTTTCAGACTCTCTAAAAATGAAAAGGACCAAGTTATCTTTGTCGTTAGACTCGTTAAAATCATTAAATAGTGAAAAACTTGTCTTTAGACGAGGACGAGTTTCACTATCGCTAGGCTCGTTAAAACATAGCGATGGGCTTGCCCGAAGAGCAAGTTATAGAACAAGCATATGTTATCCTCCTCAAGCTTGAAAAAAATAAAGAGGTACTGGTCAGCAATGACTGGGGAAAATTGGGAGAAACTCAAGAAAACTTTGATGGTAGCAAGTCGCTCTTGAACATGACACTTTTCCTCCGTACCACAATCGGGTTGGGTTGTTTCATTCACCGGTCACATCACCATGGTCTCACCATACCATCCATATTTGGGGTAATGCTACCGATCCATCGCATAAGTGTTGCCATATGTTCAAGAGAAGTTGTTCAGAAAAGTCAACTGTGTCCCATCAACTGCCGTACATTATCCTTCATCCTTTCATGACCTCCACCCTGAATCATATGTCATCAGATCGTTTTCACCTCCATCAAAATCATTAGCTCCGTTCCGTGTCATTGATGTGGGATTCATTAAGGCCCTCCTTTGATGGATCGCTTCTTGTCGACATCAGCTCATTATCCAAGAAGTTGATCTAGGAACACCCCCTTCAGTACTTTGAAGCTTGCATGCCTCAATGGCAAGTTTCTCACTTCCGGTGACAGGTATACATCAATGACCTTCGACCGAAAGATTTTGCGTGGTGTTCGACGCCAAGTCCCTTATTCACACCACGTGAATTGTACTGAAGTACCTTGAGGGTCATTATCATTATTGGTGATTCCTCTCGCACTTGTTAACGGTTTACCTCATTGACCGGTAATCAAGCGATGTCTTTCCATGTTCGACTTCAGAACATTTCTCACATGGATCGACTTGTACTTAGAGTGAAGATCGAACGAGTTTGAAGACCCCGGATATAGTTTCATCCATCTGGGCTGCGATATATATTCAAGAAAGATAAAGACATTTACATGTACATCATTGCAGCAGATAATCATCCTACCCAAAGGATGATAATTTCATCAAAATTATCAGTCTACCATCAGACGATTGTCTGTTCTATGTATAGAAAAATGAATTTATAAACCTGAGCATGGGAATGCCCGCCTCAACTAGATCATGAAAGCAGTATGAAAAATAATGTATTGTATTGTATCTTATTACAGGTCTCCTCCCAGCATTGGATGAACTTCGGATCCTCCTAATAAAGCATTTCACCCGATAAACGGCCTCATACTTTAGGGGGCAATTGTTATAGACATTTTTGTGCCTTACAAAGTTGAGCATGAAATGTCCATAATCTAAGGGATCCAAAGTCCCTAAACATGTTGTTCCTACCCCTAGAGGAACAAGGCTAACAAACCACAACAATTCACAGAAGTTCTCCACCAGAAACTGCTCAAAAACAAGTAAATTCAGGATCAATTTAGAGGCTCCACTAGCTGTCTACGCTGAAATGCAGAGATTACACTGGCTAGGTGCACTGCAACACAGGTAGAAGCACTACCAGGGTGCGCTGAGCGGGAAGTGACAAATGGCAAGTTCATTCAACGAGGTGGAAAGACCCTAGAAGCTTCCAGAATCTTCTCCAATGACACTTGCCTCAATGAATTCGACTAGTGATGAGTAAGAGACTCTTAGTCTCCAAGTGGAAGCAAGAACTAATAGAGGGAGAGGACACTAGTCAGATCTCAAGCTGACTCATCCTCTCTCCAAACATCTATATATGGATCTCTCCTCCATGGTATCCAGGAGGCTGGAATTTTGTTATTGCAAAGAATTGCTGTTGGTTTGAGACTGGAATCATTGGGTACTTAATGCTTTGAAGGGAGGTGAAGATAGGAATTTCATTTGCTGGGAAGGAGATGCTGGATTGGAACTCTCTTAGTTGTATCTCCTCCTGAACCTTGTTATTCATCAATAAAGCTATCTTGGTTTCTCCTATATACTGATGTATCTTTGATGTATGATTGCATTAGTATGTTTAGTTTATTTCCAATCCTGAACTAGTTATGAATATGAATCCATGTCTTTGTGTAGTCCTCTCTTCTTGTGATCTTGCAGGGACCTGTTGAAGCTGGGCGAGCGAGAAAGCAAGTAGCTGGGAACTCTTAAAGAGAAGAGAAACCGGATCGAGGGACAAACGAAAGACACCAGTTAGTCCATCCATCTCTCTTCATTCTTCATTCATAAAGGAAGAATACTGGAATAGTTGTTTCTGTTTGTTGCTAAGGCACTGTCACACCTTAGGTGGATGGGATCATCCTGCATAGGCATTTTTCCCCACAACACCCCATTTAAGTAGCATTATACCTACGAACTCTCATTCTCATGGAAATTATTCTTTCCATGGAGGTCATTTCTCTAGTGTTGAGTAGTGTTGAGTATAATCTTATGAGTAGTCAAGCCTATGGGGGTCCTTTGTTCTAAGGGGAATTTTCCCTATGGGGAATAATACTTACACCTCATCTATTGGCCGAGGATATCAAAATATTGGGATGAACTACAACCTTGGTCATAACTCTTTAGCATTTTCCTACAGGATATGAGGACCTTATGGTCAATGACAAATTGACCAATGATCCCATCCATCACAATCCTAGGTGGCCACCTATGCCTACTAAGCTACCATATGACAATCCTAAGTTTGAAGGGAAACCTCAAGAGAAACCTTCAAAACATATCACCACCTTCACTATATGGTGTTCATATAATTCTTTGGTGGATGATTCTATGAAGTTAGAACTTTTATTACACACCCTGATGGGGTATGACACCAAATGATACATCGAACTCAATTGTGCATCCTATAATGACTTCGATTTTTTGGCTAGAAATTTCCTGGATCATTTTCAACTATCTATGAGGTAGGATCTTATGACTGAACTTTTATCAAACTTCAATATGATGATGCCATACACAATTCTTATCATATCCATGAGTAGGAAAGATGTAAGAGGCTAGTATGAACTAGACTCCCTATGATGTTCTTAGAGACTGGTTCACCTAATCCCTTCAACCATAGATTTCCTACGATGTTGCTATGATTGGTGAAACTAGTAAGGAGTAGGCTATTTTATGTGCTCAACACCCTAATATGATTTATTCTTAGGTAAGCACATTATATACAATTCTTCCCAATGTCACTTTCCCTTCAATGGACCCATAATGACCCAAACCTAGACCACACTCTGATGGAGTGATTGGTTCTTTATCCTCTAATAATGTAAGCACATTATCTACTCAACTAGGGTAAATGATGGCCAGTTCTAAAACCCCAATAGGTGACCTTGCCTCTCAACAAGAACCCACTTCTTTTTAGCATCTCGTCGAGGTTCTGACTGTGAATTCCATGTCACCTGATAATATTCAACAACATGGTAGAAACAAAAACAAAACAAAAAAAATCAAAAGAAAAAAATCCACTCAGGAGAATCAACAAATGGTGCCTTCTCAAGGTGGGGGCACAAGTGAACAACATCGTAAGATTAAGCTCCCTTGCAATATTGTTCATGGTGAGAATTTAGCTCACAATTTCCCATGTATGGATGAAGTCCATCTTCTTCTTGTACCACCAACAACTTTCTAGCAGCCATTTGTATTGGCTCATCCATTCCATACCCATCCACAACAATAAATGGTTGCATAGGCTCCTCAACCTCCACAGGGGGCATTTGGGAGGCAAAAATTTCATATTGTTGACCTCCCTGAGTCATGTTCTACTTATAAGGACTTCAACACCCCTACTATTTCTCCTAGACCTCTCACATTATTTAAGCCTATAAAAGTAGTGTATCACCCATTCAAGGCATAGCCTGAAATTCAACACACCACCCTAATGCACATGCTTCCCAAAACTATAGTATTTTTGATGATCTTGCCCAAGCACCACGTGCCATTTTTTCCCTGTAAGTTTCACAAAGGTTCCCTTAGCAACACAAATCCTTGTCGACTTCCATCAAAGGGGTGGATCCCTCAAATTCTAGTTGAATCACCTTTGATGTTGATGCTCCTCATAAAAAATTCTCCCACCAGGTTGCCTTTTAGATCACGGTGCTAATTTTTACTCATGATGTATATCACACTTTGGTGGATGAAGGCTCTTCCACTTATGTCATGTCAACATCATGCTAGAAATATCTTGAGTCTCAAGAACTCGTTAAGTCTAGTACTACTTTACAAGACTTTGATAGGAACCGTTTTGTACTTTAGGGGGTTCTTCCAAAGTTTTCCATTGAGATAGGGGGGAAAATTGCTTATGTTGATGTTGAAGTTGTAGATACTCCCTTAGATTATAATCTTCACCTTGGCCATAGTTGGTTTTATTCCATGTTTTTTATATTGTATTTGTTATTTCATGTACTTCACTAAATTTGTCATGAAGGAAAGACCATCATGATAGAACAACTTGATTATTGCATATTGTCAACCAAGCCCACCACTGCGGGTATTTTTGTGCTAGTCATTGGATATAACCCTGGAAACTATGAAATTTTTTGGTCAGGATTGTTCAAAATTTTGTCTCTTATGGGTTTCTTTCCTTAACGCCTACCCAAAATTCCTTCTTCTTCATCTACCATTGCTCCCATGCACATGATCTCTTTTGTCACCTATGCACCCCATAATTGTCCTGACCTTTGGGTGGTGTCTTCTTATATAGATGCAGATCGACATAGCGAGTGTACCCTGACTTTAGTGAAATATATTTTCTCTTTGACAATATGCTCAATACCTCTTGAGGTTGGTTAGAAAATACATCTCAATATTAAATATGATCAAGATACTTTTCCCACATGGGTTATCACTCTGCCTCTTCCACGTGAATCTCTCGATGATGAGCCTTCTCGATAGGTCATCTTGGAGTTCATGGATTCACCT
The DNA here is from genome assembly GCA_031772625.1 of Pinus tabuliformis. Classification (NCBI taxonomy): domain Eukaryota; kingdom Viridiplantae; phylum Streptophyta; class Pinopsida; order Pinales; family Pinaceae; genus Pinus; species Pinus tabuliformis. Next base: position 475,363,453 of record CM062806.1, on the reverse strand, counting down.
ATTGATCATCTTACATATATTATGCCTCATGATGCCTTTAGTCTCCCTGAATTTGGGAAGGTAGGTATTGGCAAACAAAATCTTGAATCGATCTATGGAGCATCTCCTTCGCCCTCCTTGGAATTAACACCTAAGGAATGAGTGAATTCTTGGGTTTCTAATGTTAAACTTGCTAATTAACTATCTAAATCCTCTCCACCTATCAACAAGGGTCTTGTACCCCCTTTATGTTTGATATTCCTTGTCAAGGAGCCCCACTAGCTCACAAGACCACTCACCATGTATGTCCTCAAGTCATTCATGATAATGTTATGGTTCTAGGTTTTCCCTAATATCGTCAACCTTTAGGAATTGGGGAGTTCAAATTGTTATGGCATAGGCCCTTCATGGTATCCCATATAGTACATCCACTCCTCCATGAGTTCATGTATGGGAATACCTAGCCTATGCTTGATAGTGGGCACACTTTGATGTGACCTATTACACTACGTTGTGCCTATACATATTGTACATGGGATAATGTGCGGTTTTTTTTATCTCTTTTTTGTTTTATTTGTGATACAATTTTTTTTAGTACATCATATATGTCAAAATCCCAAAAAAATAAAAAATATATGGTCATGTTTTTTCCTAATCCATGTTTTATTTCTTTTATTATATTATTTAACCATGGGTATAGTCTTTCTAGATGGTTTTTATAAGATAGGGTGGAACTTTTTACTGTGACATCCATTGGCCCTGAGATATGCTTTTTTGACCTAGTATTTAGGGGTAGTTCATATATCACCATCTCCATTGCATGATTGATCATTAGTTCCATCACTATGCCTAATGTCTGACCCCATCAAGTTTCAACATTATCCCATCTCTTTTATGCACATCATAACTTGATGATAGAGCCTACCTGATCACGGATTCCCTAGATTAGAACCTTTGTTCCATGTTGGTGTCCACGCAATATCAATTTTTTATCCTTTTCAAAATCCCTCCTTATGACTCACCATGACTTAGAATATGAGTTGAATTATTCTCTCCTTCGTCACTTTTTGGCCTTACCCTAGGAGGATTCCACACCTTGTCCCTTGTGATTTTCTCATTTTATGTTGGAATTATGACTAATGTGTTATCCTTGATGGAAACCTACTTGATAAATATGTCAACATGATGGTAGAAGAATGAGTATATAGGCCAGTTCATATGGGACAAAGAGACTGGACAAAGGAATATCGATTCAAAGGCAGAGGAAGGATAAAGGTGATGTTTAGAGAAGTATACATGGGTCTTGTGAACAAAGGCTGTGTACATACATGGGTATGGTAAATAAAAATAGTGTATAGCTTCCACACCATAGTATTCTTAATACCATGGATCCTTACCATGGTAGTGAACCATAGTAATGAGTGCGACAATGAATATTTGATCCCATCAAAGAATACCATCGACATAACTATGAAAATGGCCTAAGGTATTGGCTAAGGCATAAGCTATATAAGGATATGGAGATAAAAGTTCTAAGTGTGCATGTATTGGGTTATTTGATGATTGGTTTGATATAAAATAAGTGTGTGCCAAGGAGTATGATAATGGATCCGATTTATTAGATCTGAAATGACTATATATTGAATAATTTTCTTATGGTTTGATAGATCTGTGATGATGATTTTATGACGTATATATGTTATGGTGTATGCCAAGATTTTGGTTTGATAGGTGTCTTGGTGTGCAGCAAAGGTTTGACTCAGTAATTACAGATTTGTACGTAGGTTGCTTTCATAAAAGTTCATGTACATGTGTGAAACCTCTTCTGGGTAGTTGTGTATATATTATGTAGTATGGAAATATTTGTACGTGGGTGTCAAGGATGAAAGGTGCATATATATGTGGAAATAATTTATAAGGGTTGCGTACATCTACTAGGGTTTTGCAGTATGAGCTGATGATATTTATTGATTTGTTTTATTATATTTTTTGTTGTTCGTCGATGAAGTCTTGCATGATAATTTGTGTTTAATAATGATGGTTGGGTTGAACTTATGAATAGTAATGATGTCGCTATGTCATGATCTGTATGTGGTTTAGATATTTGTGATGGAGTTAGTATGTGTTTGAGCGATTGTTTCAGTAGTACAGTAATTTAGATTTAGATTTATGTGTTTTGACATTTGTATGCAGATCATACGAAGGGAAAGTGTGTATATACGTGAGTATGCATCTGAACAATAGAGTATATATTATGACGTATTTAATTAGGGTTTGTAGTGATAGGATCTGGTTTCTATTATGAATAGTATGTAGTCTAGTATTATGATGAATGGGTATACAATGATATAAGTTGGCCTGGTTGTTTGAATAATTTATTTCAATATTTGATTTGGTGATCCAGTTGGTTCAAAGACTTGATACAATGTTGATTTCAGTATTTCTATATGATATTGGAATGGATCAAGTTTGCAATATTCTAAAAAGTGATTAACAAAGAACAGAGGATAAGAGGATTATAGTTCCCTTCGAGTAGAAGCTGGAGAACAAGAGAAGGTTGTAGCCTTTTGCAAGTGGGTTCCTGTGTATTGGTATGATTCTGTGCCAATACAAGTCTACAAGATTGTAAGAAATTTCTCTTTATAATAAAAGAAGAAGACAGGGATGACAACAAGGATGGTTTTTTCCCACATTGGGTTTCGACCTAAAAATATAGGTGTTCATGAGTGTTGTTGCATTGCTTATCTGTGATGGTCTATTCTATTCTTAGTAGACATGGTTACTATTTAATTAGTGTCTAATTAAGTACTAATACACTTGTTCAAGTTAAACAGTTGATAAATTAACTAGAAAGTTAGTTAACTGGATATACGCCACTTTTCTTCATTACAGTCACTTACATTCGTAGGTTTACTTCATGATAGTAGCATACATAAATATGAATGTGAAAAGAAAAATTTTAAATAGTTTAAAAATATTGATTCACCCCCACCCCAATATTTTTCCTAACAATTGATATCATAGCAGGTCCTTCAGAAGAAGCTTGATCACTTGAAGGAAGATTCATCAAGATGAGCAACCAAAAGGAAGCAACATCTACCATGCCACCATTGTTTAATCGATCCAATTTGGTTTTCAGGAAATTCATAACAATAACTTACCTACATTCGCTTGGAGTGGATGTTTTGGGATTCATTGAAGGAGGCTATCAATATCCATCCTCCATTCCCATAGATGAGGCAAAAAAGAAAAAGTATGAGACCAATGCAAAGGTTTCCAATGCTCTGTTGGGAATCTTGGTATAATCAAAATTTGTCAAAGTCATGCGGATGAATATTGCAAAGGCTATATGGGACAAGATCACCCAAAATTATGAAGGTGAAATCAAGGTAAAAAGTACCAAACTTTAAACCCTCAGAATTCAATTTGAAACTTTTAGAATGCATAATGATGAAATTATTGCAATTTTATTTCTTAGGGTAGATGAGATCATTAATTAAATGAGAAATCTTGGTGAAAAAATAAAAGAATCATAATTGGTTCAGAAAATCCTAAGATCTCTAACCCCAAAATTCGATTTGAAAGTCTTTGCCATTGAATAAATGCAAGATTTGAAGAACCTTACTATTGAATAACTTCATCGGATTTTAACAGCCTATGAAATGAGAAAAGGGGGTCCCTCATATATTAGAGAAGCCAGATTGAAATCTACATCTAAAGAAAGGGAAAATTAGGAGCTCAAGGAATCAAGATATGTATCTGATGAAGAAGAGGAAAAATTTGTAAAGAAACTCCAAGTAGGCACTAACATATTTAGAAGTAAGCTTCCTTTCAAATGTTTTTCTTGTGGAAGAGTTGGTCACTATGATGCTAAATTCCCTTATAAATAAAACCATGAGAAAGGGAAGAATTCAAAAAAAATAAATTTTAGAGGAAGGTTCAAAAACAAGAGAAGATTCTACACACAAAAAGATAGTGATGGTCTTTCAAGTGGTGAAGAAGGCAAGTATGATCAAGAATATCAATTACTTAATGAATTTGAATATAAATGTATCGATGAGTGAGACGATGTTTTTATGGATTCCCTAGAGGAAAAGGATAATCTCTTAGAATAAATAACTAATCTTAAAATTCTTTTAGAAGAATCTAAATTAGCAGAGGAAGCTCTGAAGAAACAAATCCTAGAAAAAGAGAGGCATAATGAAAAGTTAGAACTAGAAGTTGTAAGTCTAAGGAAGGAACTTGAGAAAGAAAAAATTTTAAACATTATATTTGCTAAAGGATCTAAAACCTTAGAAGAAATCATCAATGTAAAATGCTCTCCTCTTATAAAAATAGGTCTTGAATACAATGGAGAATCATCAAAGACTATAAAATCTTCTAAAATAGGTACATGAAGCTATCTCAATGCCATAAAAGGAAGCAGTCAACAAAATTCCAACTCTCAACAAAGGAATAAGGGATCATATGTTTCTCAATTGAATCACCCTTACTACAATAAAAGGGAAAGATACACAAGAAGATACTATAGTCCCAGGAATGTTTGCTTTAATGGTCAATTCTTCACTTGTCATACTTTTGGTCATAAGGTTGCTCAGTGTGTTTCTTATAAAACTGTCATGAATAGAGAATTAAGAAAACAAAATAATGAGATTAGGTTAAAGAAATGCTCTTACAATACCTTCTCACCTCTTCAATATGAATCTGAATGTTCCTTTTGCAGTAACTTTGGGCATAGAGGAAGTGAATGTAGAAGAATAATACGATCAACTCTTAATAATGAACAAAAAACAACAACATCTAAGGTATGGAAAAAGAAACCATAGAATCTGAGAATTGTGGTTTAGCTTTATATACCAGAGATGAAAACAATATGTGGTACATTGACAATGGATGTTAAAAACATATGATAGGTGATAAAGATAAGTTTATGTGCTTTAAAAAAATAAAGAAAGAAAATAATGTAACATTTGGAAATAATTCACCTATTTTTATCAAAGGAAAATGAATTGGTTTGGTGAAAGAAAAGGTTAAAGCTAGAAATGTTTTCTTTGTTGATGGATTAAAACATAACTTGTTGAGTGTTAGTTAGATGTGTGATCAAGAGAATGAGGTGGTTTTTAGATAAAAGAATTGTGTGGTATGAAATCTCAATACAGGTAAGATCATAATAAATGGAACGAGAACTCTAGGCAATGTTTATGTATTGGAAGGAGGTTTAGAACATTGTTACTTGAGAAAATTAGAAGAAAGTTAGATCTGGAACAAAAGATTGAGACATCTAAGCTTCATTCGATTACTTAAGTCAAGAAGAATGAGATAAATTTTCCACTTTCCTAACATCTCTCTATTAGAAAATACCATATGCAAATCATGTCAATCTGGTAAACAAACCAAGGTACAATTTAATGCCAACGAAGGTACTTCAAGTAAGCCACTTGAACTTATTCATACTGATTTGTGTGGTCCTATGAGAAAGGAGTCTCCTCAAGGGGGATAATATTTCATATTATTCATTGATGATTTTACTCATATGTGTTGGATTGGCTTAATAAAGAATAAATATCAAGCATTTGATAAATTTAAAGTTTTCAAATCCCTAGTAGAGAATGAATTATATTTAAAAGTAAAATTTCATATATCTGATAGAGGAGTAGAATTTATTTCAGATGAGTTTTTCAACTTTTGTGAACAACATGGCATCAAGAGGGAGTTTTCTATAGCTAAAACTCCTCAACAAAATAGATTGGAAGAAAGAATGAACATAACAATCCAACAAACGACATGTGCCATGATTGATGAGTCTAAAACACCTCATAACTTTTGGGGGGAAGCAACACATAAAACAGTAAATATCCTTAACAAAGCTCATATTCAGGTAAGCAATGACAAAAAATGCCTGTGAACTATGGTTTGGTAAGCCTCCAATTGTCAATTATTTTAGAGTCTTTGGAAGAAAACGTTACATAAAGAATAATGATGATAAACTTAGAAAGTTTGAGGCTAGAGATGGTGAAGAAATTCTCCTTGGATACTCTTCTAGAAGAAAGGATATAAATTCTACAATAAAAGACTTCAAAATATTGTTGAATGCATTGATGTTGTGATTGATGAAGCATCCACAGGTACCAAAAAGAAAGCAACAACATATGACAAAGATTCTCCTACAATGAGCCAAAATGATGTAGGAGAGGGAATCAATGAAGCATCAGATGAAGGAATAGATAGCAAAAAAGAATTAGAAAATACTCCATCAAGGTATCTTTAGAAAAATCATCCAGAATCTCAAAATCTAGGTGATAAGGAAGTTGGAATAAAAACTAGAAGAACTATTGTTGGAACTTCTAGTTATCTAGCCTTACTATCCACAATTGAGCCACAAATGTAAATCAAGCTAGCAAAGATGAATGAAGGGTTAAGGCTATGGATAAAGAACTTGATCAAATTGAAAAGAACCATACATGGGAATTATTACCAAGACCTCATGAAAAAAATGTTATTTGGACAAAATGGGTATTCAAAAACAAACTAAATAAAAATGGAGAGGTAATTAGAAACAAAGCAAGAATTATGTGCAAAGTCTATGCACAACAAGAAGGAATATAATTTTAAGAAACATTTTCACCTGTAGCCCAAATTGAATCCATAAGAATGTTCCTTGCATTTCCAATATTTCATGACTTTAAAGTATATCAAATGGATGTTAAATCTGCATTTCTGAATGGGGACCTAGAAGAAGAGGTTTATATTGAACGACCTGAAGGGTTCATTCCAGGAAATGATAAAAATCTTGTTCGCAAACTCAAGAAGGAATTAAATGGGCTAAAGCAAGCTCCTCATGCACAGTATTATTGCCTTGACAAGTATCTTCAATAAAAAGGTTTCACTAAGGGATCTACTAATAGAAATATATATATAAAGATGAATGGTGGTAAACTTTTGATAGTTGTTGTTTACGTATATGACATCATATATGGAAGGAATGAAGATTCTATGAGTATGCCTCTTTAATGCACCAAGAATTTGAAATATCATTACTTGGTGAACTAACATACTTTCTTGGTCTTCAAGTTCAGCAAGAAAAGAATGGTATCTTTCTCTCATAGAGTAAGTACCTCAAGCATATTTTAAATAAATATGGAATGGAAGACTGCAAGGTTGTATGCACACCAATGTTAATAGGATGTAACCTCATTTCACATGATGATTCTCCCTAAGTAAATCAACCAGAATACATATATATGATCGAGATCTTGCTCTACCTTACAGGCACAAGATCAGAAAATTCATGTTGTTGGGATTGTTGGACAATTTCAAGAAAATCCTAAAGAAACTCATCTCCATGCAGTCAAGAGAATATTCAAGTACTTACAAGGAACTCAATATTATGGTCTATGGTATCCCAAAGATGAATATTTTTCTCTTCATGCTTACACAGATGTAGATTGGGTTGGTAACATTTCTGATTGAATGAGTACTAGTAGAGGAGCATTCTATTTGGGACCACGCTTGGTATCATGGTTCAACAAAAACAAATCTCTATTGCCTTATCTACAGTTGTGGCAGAATATGTTGTTGCTACGTTTGGATGTACTCAACTTATATGGATGATGCAAACATTATAAGATATTTAAATCACTTGTCCTCAACCTATACCTATTTTGTGTGATAATACTAGTGCCATAAGTATTTCTAAAAATCTTGTCACACACTCAAAAACCAAGCATATTCCAATTAAATATCACTTTCTAAAAGAACCAGTGCTTGAACAAAATGTAAAACTAGAATATGTTTCCATAAAGGAACAAGTTACGAACATATTTATTAAACCACTTCCACGTGATTCGTTTGAATATCTCAGATAGAAATTAGGAGTGGTCTCTTCTTCATCACTTTGTTAATCATTCTGATAGATATTTCATGTTCAAGGGGAGATGAGTATGAAATTACTATAGTTTAATTTCTGTGTGTGGATCCTTGAAGGAAAACCACGTATATATGTGAGTTTGGTTCTTAACAGTAGTGTATGTCTCTATATGAAGAAGAAACTATGGAATAGTCTCAAGGAGAGGTTCTGGTATACTTCAGCCAATGGTTCTTTGGCCATGTGCTTTTGATATTGACTGGCTATAGTCTATTGTTGCTCAAATGAAACTTAGAAGTAATATTGGCTTATGTTTGTTGCTAAATGAAATTGTTACTTTAATGACTTCACTGATTGTTGAAGTTTCTTTGACAACTTTACTAGTGAATATGATCATTCCTAATAGTGAATATATGGCACGGGTCCAGGGGGGAGCATTTTCTATATCTCTAATAGTGCACATTGTTAGAATTTTATTCTTGACCATTCCTGGTTACATAATGATGCTCATATTACTACTGACAGATGCCCATCCTTGTATGGTAAATGATGGTTATTGATGACTATCATGGTCTTGCTAGTTGACTATTCAGATATTTGGTTTTTGTTATAAATGTCATATTTGTCCCTTGATTTAAAGATCATATAAAGACCCATGATGTAAAATTGTTATATTCAGTCTGATTGAAATATTGGAGTCAAGTTTATTATGTATGTAATCCCATTATTTTGGGAATTTTGGTGTAATGTTGAGTCAAATATGTAACCTCGTTGTGTTGGGTAATTGATGTAAGCATGAGTCCTTGGTGATAGGAAATTTCATATTTGGTTGAGTCATAACATCATGTACTTCTTTGCATATCTTCTATAAGTTTCATCATATGCTTAGGGGGAGCATGGTCAATTCTCATATTCAACAACATCCGATCTACGATTTTCATCTCTACAAAAGAGGCCTTTATACAGCATTGGTCTACCCTTTTCCATTGATGTCAAAGGGCGAGAGAATATTGGTGTTTGGGAATGCTTGGTGACTTGGAAGAGAAGCTTGGTATATATACATATATGGTTATAGGTATATACAGGTGGTGGTGACCAAACACCAAGGTAGTTGCTATCAAGTCCAAAGGGGGAGATTGTTGGCATTATGAATAATTTTTTGTCCCTAATGGAAACCTACTTGATAAAGATGTCAACATGATGATAGCATAATGAGTATACAGGCCAGTTTGAATGTGACAGAGAGATTGGACAAAGGAATATCAACTCATAGACAGAATAAGGATAAAGGGGATGCTTTAAGAAGTATATGTTGTTCCTATGAACAAAGAACGCGTGCATGTGTGGGTATGGTGAAGAAAAGTCACGTACAGTTTCTACATCATAGTATTCTCAGTATCATGGATATTTACCATGGTATTGGTCCATAGTAATGAGCGCGACAATGGATATTTCATCCCATCAAAGAATACCAATGACATAAATACAGAATTGGCCTAAGATATTGGTTGAGGCCTAAGCTATACAATGAAATGGAGATAAAAGTGTTAAGTGTGCATGTATTAGGTTATTTGATGATTGGTTTGATCTAAAATAGGTGTGCGCTAAGGAGTATGATAATCGATTAGATCTGTTACATCTGAAATGACTATATATTGAATAAGCTTCTTATGGTTTGATAGATCTATGATGATTATTTTATGATGTATATATGTTATGGTGCATGCCGAGATTTGGGTTTGACAGGTGTTCTAGTGTGTAGCGAAGGTTTGAATCAGTAATTAAATATCTGTACGCAGGTTTTCTTCAAAAAGGTCATGTACATACGCAAATCTTCTTTTGGGTAGTTGCGTATATATTCTGCAGTATGGAAATATCTGTATGCGGGGATCAAGGATGAAAGGTGTGTACATACATGAAAATACTTTATAAGAGTCATGTACTTCTACTAGGATTTTACGATATGAGCTGATGATAATGCTTGATTTGTTTTATTATGTTTGTTGTTGTCTGTCGATTTAGTCTTGCATGATAATATATGTTTAACAGTGTTGGTTGGGTTGAACTGATGAATAGTATTGATGCTTCTATGTGATGATCTATATGTGGTTCAAAGATCTATGATGGGGTCAATATATGTTTCAATGATTGTTTCAATAGTGCAGTAATTCAAATTTAGATTTTTGCATTTTGATATTTGTACATAGGTCATCTGAAGGGAAATCACGTATGTACGTGGGTATGCTTCTGAATAGTAGCATATATATTTTGACATGTGTTTAATCAGGCTTTGCAGTGACATGATTTTGTTTTTGTGATGAAAAATATGTATTCTTGTATTATGATGGGTATACAATGATATAAGTTGGTCTGATTATTTGAATAAGTTATTTCAATATTTGATTTGGTGATCCAATTGGTTCAAAGACTTGATACAGTGTTGATTTAAATATTATTACCTAATATTTGGAATGGATCTAGCTTGAAATATTTTGAAAATTGATCCACAAAGAATAGATGATAAGGGTGTTGTATCTCCCTTCTAGTAGAATCTAGAGAACAAGAGAAGGTTGTCGCATTTCGTAGTTGGGTGCATGTATACTGGTATGAGCTTGTTCCAATACAAGATTGTAATAAATTTCTGTTTTATAATAAAATAAAAATACAGAAACAAAAACAATGATGGTTTTTTCCCAAATTGGGTTTCCACCTAAAAATCCTAGTGTTCTGAGTGTTGATGTGGTTCTTATGTGTGTGTTAGGCCCCTATACTACTAGTGTAACCCCCTATTGTTGTTAGTATAACCCACTTATTATATTGATGTACCCATGTAGTGCCCATATTGTTACTATTGTGCCACATAGAAGCCCACTATTGTTATTATTGTGCCCTTACATTATTATTGTTATGTCGGCTCTGATTATGTTATAACCCCTTAGACTCCTATATATAGAAAGGAGGTATTTTCATTTGTATCATCCAAGAATTGTCCATTTATGTAATGTAAAGGAGGTTTCCCCCTCGAAGAGGCTGAATTCTAAGGCGTGGATCTCTCTTTTCTATCTTTTTGTGAGCTGGTTTCATAACATTTGGTATCAGAGCTTTGGATTCTAGGGTTTCGCTGCTCCAAACAGGTCATCATGGAATTTTCACTATAACTTTTTTCTGTGACATTTCAGAAGTCGCAAAAAAAACCCATTTTAGAAGAAATCGCGCTGAACCGTGGGTCTGAATTTCAGAGCTTTGCACGAGATATTTTCGAAGATATGATCTGAGGAAGTTAGTCTTTTTGCAGACTCCTGAATTACACTCAAAACAGGTGACCTGGGAAAAATCATCATAACTTTCTTTCTGAGGATCGGATTGAAGTTTCGTAAGACAGTATAGAAAGAGGACAGACTGTAGTTTCTTGTGGGTGTTTTTCAGATCCAAAGGTCGTAACAGTGACTCGTGGCACGTCGTGCAAGTTCGCTCTACTGAACTAGTCTATAATCAAGTCACTGTGGGAGATTTCGCATAACTCTTCCTTGGAGAATCCAATTTGGGTCAGACTTGTGGCATTGGAAACAGGACATAGAGGGCTACTGCAGGTCACAAATTCAGAACTAGGTGATTGAAAAGTACAGAGTTACAGTCGTTTCAAGGTCGAGCTCCTAAAATCAAGAAAAAGCAAGATGAGGAAGTTTGATGGCAAGGATCCGGTAAATTGGATACTTCAAATGGAGCAATATTTTGATCTACATGGTGTACAACTATTACAAAAGGTATGTATTGCATCTTCATATTTAGAACCAGATCAATTTTTATGGTATGAAGGGCTTTGTTCTCGTAAAAAATTTGTTACGTGGTCAATTTTCACGGAGGAAATGATAGCACATTATGAGGATACAAAGAGCAACACCTTCTTTAGAGCAACACCACAACAATTGGAAAGAGTAAAAGGGCTTTGTGACATAATGGAAACAAAAATTATGGAAACCAGGAAACATACGCCTCACAACTATAAAGATGGAAGTGTTGTTTCTCCAAGCCTTCCACAAGCTACAAGGGTTACACCACAACAATTGGAAGAAAAAAGAGAAAAAGGGCTTTGTTACAATTGTGATAGCAAATGCACTAAAGGTCATAGGTGTGCTGAGAAGAAATTATTTTACATAGAATATGAAGAGGAGGAAGAAAAGGATCAAGAAACATCAAAAGAAGAGGATATACGCCAGGACACCACCCCAGAGAAAGAAGAAATGAATCAGACCATATCTTGTAAAGCATTGGAAAGAATTACCACTCCTCAAATTCTCAAGATAGAAGGACATATCAAGAAGAAAAAGGTGCAAGTAGTGAAAGATCACATCGAGAAAGAAGAAATGAATCCAACCATATCTTGTAATTCAATGGACGAAATTACCACTCCTTAAACTATCAAGATAGAAGGACACATCAAGAAGAAAAATGTTCAAGAAGTGACAGATCACATTGAGCATCAAGAAATGAATCCGACCATATCTTGTAAAGGACGGGAAGAAATTACCACTCCTCAAAAGATAGAAGGACATATCAAGAAGAAAAAGGTTCAAGCAGAGAAAGATCACATCGAGCATCAACAGCAAGTTCTCCAACTTTTAAAGGATAACGCCACTTCGGTGCAAAATCAAATGAAACAACAGGTAGATCAACATCATAGTGAAAAATGTTTTGATGTAGGTGATTGGGTATTTTTACTGCTACATCTCAAGCAAGCTATTTACGAGAAGGAAATGTTGGCAATACTACATGCACTTAAAAATGGCGACCTTACCAAATGAGAATACTCTTCAAGGATGAGGATGTGGAAGCATTGTTTTTTGCTATTTATATTATCCAACCAAATTGGATAAACGAAGCAAGGGATGAATGGAAGAAGGATGAAGAAGTATGGCCACTTATTCAAAAGTTGCAAAAGATCCCAATTCAAGCAATATTGTCAGAAATTGAAGAGGAAGGAAAAATCATATTGGAACCTGGAGCAGTCATAGAAACAAGAACCCGACAGCTACGAAATCGATCAATTTCAGAGTATTTCATCAAGTGGAAGAACTTACCCGCTGAATATTCCACATGGGAGGAGAAGAATTTTATACAGAAGCATCAAGAACTACTCAAGCATTGAGGACAACGCTTTTTTAAGGAGAGGGGCATGTTAGGCCCCTATACTACTAGTGTAACCCCCTATTGTTGTTAGTATAACCCACTTATTATATTGATGTGCCCATGTAGTGCCCATATTGTTACTATTGTGCCACATAGAAGCCCACTATTGTTATTATTGTGCCCTTACATTATTATTGTTATGTCGGCTCTGATTATGTTATAACCCCTTAGACTCCTATATATAGAAAAGAGGTCTTTTCATTTGTATCATCCAAGAATTGTTCATTTATGTAATGTAAAGGAGGTTGCCCCCTCGAAGAGGCTGAATTATAAGGCGTGGATCTCTCTTTTCTATCTTTTTGTGAGCTGGTTTCATAACAGTGTGATGGTCTATTCTATTCTTATTGCTCATGGTTAGTGTTTAATTAATGTCTAATGAAGTAATGATACACTGGTTCAGGTTAAATAGTTGATAAATCAACTGAAAATTTAGTTAACTAGATATACGCTACCTGTCTTCATTACAGTCGTGTACATATGCAGGTTTACTTCATAACAGTAGCATACAAAAATCTGAATGTGAAAATAAAAAGGTTAAGTAGTTTAAAATTATTGATTCACACCCCCCCCCCTTTAGTATTTTTCCTAACATTTTATTAGCCTACTTTTACACAATGAGATTTGATTTTGTTTCACAACCATTGTCATCATCCACTTGGCCTACCATTAGATTTCACTTGGTGTTTTACCCTTTCATGGAGGCACCACTATGATGAGTGATCTCATTTTCCAACCTCTCTACCTCTTTATTCTTTGAGTGGTTCCATCATACCATATCTTGTTTCTACTCTTATACCATTCATTCCACCAACGTGATCTTCCCTTGTGCCCTTCTTATGCTTATTAAACCTTGAAAGGCACCAAGATCCTTTTAGCTTTATTTTAATCTTAATTGAACATTGAAAACACTAAGTTCATTTTGGAATTCTTTTCATGACTCATTAAACTTATGAAAAACCAAAGCTTCTTTTGCCATTTTGTCATGCTCGTAAAATCTATATGAAAATAGTGAGTTATTTCCATATTTTCCTACTGATTAATTAAATTAAAATTCGACGAGTGTCTCTTTTCCATTATGAAATATCCTTAAATCATGAGAAGGGTATGACTATACTTTTATATCTTTTTTAGCCTCATTAAAATTTACAGAAAAGGAAACGATTGAGCACACCTATTTTCTCTTTTGTGCTCATTAACCCATAAAAGATACTAAAAAAGAGAAAATGGGAAGGAAACATTAATTTTTGTTAGCCATCAAAATGGTAGTGTTATTCAAGTCACCCTTGAAAATCACACCTATCTACATCATTATCTTACAGTAGGGTTTTATCTAGCCTAGGATTCCTACCATATATATGAGTCTGCTTACTCCTTCAATTGGTTACTCTTCCACTCATTATCGAGCATGCTTCAATGCTTTCTGTGTTGTTGTATGATATCACGTAGTGCTCATTAGTCATGTTTCCAAGTAATTTTTTTTTTTTGTTCCATTTTTTTTTCAAGGGAAGTCTTAGCCCATGTTGTCCATTTACAATGCTTGTTGACCTTTTTGTATCGACCATCCTTGTGTCAGTTGTACTTCATCATTTCATGACTTCATCCATTCACATCAACTATTAGTATGTTCAATGTCGATTAATAGGGGATACATCAAGGCCCTCCTTCGACATAAATTATCTTGTTTACTCCAACTAATTATGCAAGATATTGATCTAAGAACCAGTAGTACCTTGGAGCTTGGAGAACTTAGTGGTAGGCTTCCTCACGATCAACAGTGCGTTTACCTTATTGACCGCTAATTGGTAAAGTTCATGGGTGTTCTACATCAGCTCATTTATTTGCACTCAATGGATTCTTCTAAGTACCTTGGAGTCCATTATCATCATTGGTTATCCCCCTCATGCCTGTTAGTATGGTATACCTCATTCATCAGTAATCAGGCATTTTCAGCCATGCTTGACATTAGCATATGTATTCAAATGTTATAGGTTCGTACCATGAGAATTATGTCAGAGTCCCTGGGTTTGGGATATCTCTCTATTATATGGCACCCATCCCAATTTGTGTTGGAGTTATGTATCATTTATGTACATTGGGGAATACTCTGGGACACCTCCTATCTGTTATGTGTCCATATTCCTACTGATGTATACTGTGACATAGATCCACACTATACTTTCTATTGGATATGATCTTTTTGATGTATTGAATGGATCCATTGTGTATTATTTGTGGCCACGTCTTAACATTTCATGTCATGGAACCACAGTGTATGTTTGGTGGCCATGTCCAATTTATCTTTATGACCGAGCATGGGTATGTTCACCTTAGGGATGTTATCAATAGAGTTGAGACTCCATGATTTTAGTTCCTTCAATCGAGCTTCACATTCATGATTTCTTCCTCCCATTTTGATTTCTTAGTCTTATTGTAATGCATTTTGGCTATTAGTTACTCTTCTGGCCTCATGCAATAGGGGGAATTTGCTATTAGCCTAATTTTTTGCTGATGCATGGAATTTATTTCTAACTATTTTATGCATCATCACCGAGATATAATGTTGATCAGGGTGAAGATATTCTTCATTGAGAACCCTTCTTATCATAGCAAAAAACTTCTACATTTCTTTATTTTCTCCTATCAATGATGGTTGAACTTCTAGATTCTTGCTTTCCCTATGAGATCAACTTACAGGATCATGTCATTAGATAAATTTTGAGGTGTAAAATGGGCCTTCTAAGGAATATTATAAAATAATAGTGGAAACAATAAAATAACATTAGATTACCTCATCAAGTTTTGGAGGGAAAAAAAGAAAAAATTCCTTTTCAACTTATATCCCTACTATTTTACTCAAATTTCAAGTGGGAGCACTCATTGGATGCAAAATTTAATATTTCATCCAAGGAGTACCCATGTTGCATACTCATGGTAGACCCTAGTACATGAAAAATGTGAAATACATGACAAAAATGCCATTGCAATAACATTTCTTCATCTAGTTCACATTTTTCGTGTTGTAGCATCCATTGAAACTATGCAACATGGGTACTCCTTGGATGAAAAATTAAATTGTGTATCCAATGAGTGCTCTCTCTCAAACTTTGAGTAAAATTGTAGGGAAATAAGTTGAAAATATGAGTTGAAAAATTAGTTATTTTATTTTTTATTTTATCTTATATATTTTTACCTGTTTACTCCAAAAATGGTGAATCATCCCCCATTTTTGACATCATAATATTGAGTCCTACTGGTTCTTATAAAATTGATTTTTGTTGTACCTTTTTTAAGGCCAATTTTCAACCTCAAAATTTTTGCAGTGCTCCACGTTGGCTTGGGTGTATCGTTAGAGAAGCTTCCTAACTTCTCTTCATCCGAAGTGCCCTGATCCATCCTCATTGAGAGGTCTATAGGCCTATTTATTATAGTGATTCCAAAGGGTCAACCTAATGGTTAGCTTTAAATCATGAATAAATTGAGAGAAATATACTTCCTTGAATATGATATCTTGTGCATGGGTGATCAGAGATCTTTTATTATAGTTGGAGGAGAAGGTTATGTTACTAGATTGAGAAGAGGGATCTCTTGATTGGAGGCATTTATTCTTTGTATTACCATTTTTTATTAATATATATATGTTCCATTCTTATAATTATGATTTGGATCATGTTTTATACATTTGCATGTTGTTTTTAGACAATTATGTTCTATGTGGAAGGCTATTATGTGTTTCTTTAGTGGTGCATATGTGCAAGGTATTTCTTATTGCAAGAGGAAGTGAGATCTTCAAGTGGAAGCAATGTTTCCTTTGCTTGCTTGTTTAGGAAGGAATTAGGGCCAAATCCTTTGATCTCTTTACATGATAACACACATATGGGAAGATCATACTCTAATCTACTGGGTCAAAAGTAGCCCACTAGCTCAGGTGAAATTTTTCCTATAACACCACTTTCCACATTGATCGACATTCTAACCTCAATAGAGATTTCCCAAACTTTCACTAAAATATCTAGGGAGATAACTTCGAGGAAGAACCTTTGGGTTCATCTGATGGCCATGAACACTTCTCCTCTGAAAACATAGATGTAAATCTAGTATGCACTTAGTTATTTTGTAAAGATACTTGGTTTATGAGGTCCAAACCCCTTGGCTCCTCTAGTTGCCCTAACCTAAATTAGCCCACAATATAATTAAAATGTGAATGGTTTATGGCATAGTGCATGGGCCCTAAGATCACTAAGGCTCAAATATCACTCGATCTATATACACAAATCTTGAACTCAATGGTTTTAAAGGACTCTTCCCTTAATGCTATATATATATATATATATATATATAGATATATATATATATATAGATATAGATATAACCATCGCTATCCCTATTAACCTTGCAGGAACTTGGCCTAACTTGGTTTGTCAAACACACACACACACACACATATATGTGTGTGTGTGTGTGTGTGTGTATAGACACACACACACAAATGTTGATTCTTCAGAGTTTGTAATTTATAAACGAAGGCCTACTAGCCTCATCATTCCATACAGTCAACTAATTCATTATAGAGGTTATCTACCTCTCCACATATAGGTCATGTCCACCATTCAATAGAGAGGATGATTATAGGAATAATCCATATAAGAAGGAAAACATTTAGGAGTATTTCCACATAGGAATTCACTATCCTTATTCATACAGGAAGCAACAAGACTTTGCATTGATAGAACACTATTGTGATGTAATAAACCAAGATAAGGTAATAAACACAAGAAAAATACATAAGGGTTTACTTATATTATAAGATATCTGGAAACTGAGAGTGGGAGTCCAACTCTCCACCTAACCATAGACAATTTGCAACCATTGTTACTTGTAGTTGTCACCGCTAAGCCAAACTTTAGTGCTTGAGGTTGAGTTATTTCGAGAGGAGCTTCAACTAATAGGATGTCATAAGGCTACTCTAGCTTCATTGACTAGCTACACAATCCTTCACTTAGCTTTCCTAGATTTTAAAGACATGATAATGTTCATGTTAGGATATCACAGTACAGTGATTTTTCTACTCACAATCAATGGAATAGATTCCACATCAAAGGAGGGTTCATGAATAGAAAACTATTAGTAGATAAAGAGATCATCTATCAAGGTGGTTCATTAGTTTGCCAAGCACCATAACTTCAACCCTAAGGAAACACCTAGTGGTTGATAAGACCTCACAAGCACTTGAGTGTCTCTTCCCAGTCTTTTAGATTCATTAATCCACAAGCTTCCAGTGAGCTCTTTAGCCTTACAAGAAAGGAACCACTTTCTATAATACTTTCACCCAACAAGCCTTTATGGCGTTTCCCCAGCTGGTTCAATCTCTCCAGAGCTTAATTATTATAACTTTAATAATTTCCTTTCCTTCACTCTCCCCTGGCCCCTCTTCCTCCCTGTAGGAATTTTATGCAGTTCTCTCATCTACATGTTCTCTTCCACACTCCCCGTTGTTACCGGGAAAAGTGTCTATATAGAACTGCTCTATCCCACTAAGGTGTGATAGCTGCCTTAGAAACAAACAGAGAAAAACTACTTTTGTATTTCCTTTATGAACTATAGATAGAGAGGAATAGAAAGAACCAACCTGTGTCTTGCGCTAATCCTTTGATCCAATCCCTCTCTTCTTTGACAGCTTCTAGCTACCTACTCCCTTACTTGCCCAACTTCACCAAGTACCTGTAAGATCACAGAAGAAGAACACTATACAAAGACATGGATCTATATTCATAAACAACTTAGGATCAAATTTAAGTTAACCATACAAATGTAACAAGCATCAATGATACAAAAGCATGGAGGAAAAACTCAAATAGTTTTTATTGATAAACAAGAAGACCCAGGAGGAGTTACAACCGATGGTTCCTGACCCAACATCAACCTCCCAGCAAAGAAGCCCCTCTTCACCTCCAACAAAGCATAAATCACCCAATACTCTGATGTTTGTCTCAAAACCAACAACAATTCCTCACAATGTGCAAAATTCCAGCCTCTGGATCTTTGGGATGAGGGATCCATATATAGATATGTGTAAGGAGGATGAGTCAGCTTGTGATTTGATTAGTGTCTTCTCTCTGTCAGTTCTTGCTTCCACTTGGAGACTGAAGGCCTCTTACTCATCCTTGGTCGAATTCAGTGAGGCAAGTGTCACAGGAGAAGATTCTCGAAGCTTCCATTGTCTCTCCACCTCGCAGAATGACACTGCCATTTGTCATTTATCGCCCAACGCACCCTCACAGTGTATTTAGGTGCGTTGCAACACACTTAGCCAGTGTATTTAGGTGCAATGCAACGCACCTAGCCAGTGGAGCAGCTGAAATGACCATGTTTTGACTTATTCTGAGCAATTTCTGGTAGAGAACTTCTGGGAGAAGCTGTAATATGTTGACCTTGTTCCTTTAGGGGTTAGAACAACACTTTTAGGGACTTAGGATCCCTTAGTTTATGGACATTTCATGCTTGGAGTTGTAAGGCACAAAAATGTCTATAACAATTGCCCCCTAAAGTATGAGGCCGTTAACCTTTTGGTGTCGGGTGAAATGCTTTATTATGAGGATCCGAAGTTCTTTCAATGCTGGGAGGAGACCTGTAATAACATACAATACAATACATTATCTTCATACTGTTTTTCATGATCTAGTTTAGGCGATCATTCCCATGCTCAGCTTTATAAATTCATTTTCATGTACATAGGACAGACAATCGTCTGATTGTAGACTGATGATTCTGATAGAGCCATCATCCTTTTGGTAGGATGATTATCTGTGTTGCAATGCTATACATTTAATGTCTTTATTTCCATGGATATATATCACAACCCGGATGGATGAAACTAGATCCGGGGTCTTCAATCTCGTCTGATCTTCACTCGAAGTACAAGTCGATCCATGTGAGAAATGTTCTGAAGTCGAACATGGAAAGACATCGCTTGATTACCAGTTAATGACGTAAATTGTTAACAAGCGCGAGAGGAACCACCGATAATGATAATGATCCTCAAGGTACTGCAGTACAATTCACGTGGTGTGAATAAAGGACTTGGCGTCGAACACCACGCAAAATCTTTCGGTCGAAGGTCATTGATGTAAACCTGTCACCGGAAGTGAGAAACTTGCCATTGAGGCATGCAAGCTTCAAAGTACTGAATGGGGTGTTCCTAGACCAAGTTCTTGGATAATGAGCTGATGTCGACAAGAAGTGATCCGTCACAAGAGGGCCTTAATGAATCCCACATCAATGACATGGAACAGAGCAAATGATTTTGATGGAGGTGAAAACGATATGATGATATACGATTCAGGGTGGCGGTCATGAAAAAAATGGAGTATAATGTATGGTAGTGGGTGGGACACAGGTGGCTTCTCTGGATGACTTCTCTTAAACATGTCGGCGACACTGATGTGATGGATTGGTAGCATTAACCGCAAATGTGGATGGTATGGTGTGACCATGGCGATGTGACCGGTGAATGAAACAACCCAACCCGACTCGGACACGGAGTGGAAGTGTCATGTTCAAGAGCGACTTGCTACCAATAAAGATTCTTTGAGTTTTCTTCCCAATTTTTCCCCAGTCATTGCTGACCAGTACCTCTTTATTTTTGTTAAGCTTGAGGAGGATAACATATGCTTGTTATATAATTTGCCCTTCGGGCAAACCCATCGCTATGTTTTAACGAGCCTAGCGATAGTGAAACTCGTTCTCGTCTAAAGATAAGTTTGTCGCTATTAATCTTTTTAATGAGTTTAACGACAAAGATAACTCGGTCCTTTTCAATTTTAGAGAGTTTGAAAAGGTACGTAAAGGTAACTCCAAAATTCCTTTTTCGTCATCTAATACCTTAAGTCCGAAAAAGTATAAAACAATACAGAAGGGATGAATTTTCGATAGTTTTAACGAGCCAAACAAAACAAGCGCTCGATATTTTTGTGCAATAATCCCTCAGGTCCAAAAATATTAAAATCTAGATGAGGGATAGCATTTCCTGTCCCTTTAACGAGCTGGAAGGCCAAGGACTCGGCAATCTTTTCATATTTTACGAGTCAGTTGAAAAGAGCTTAAAGAAGGCTCGTCTTTTGAGGAACGAGTGATAAAACGGGTAGCAGCTGATTCCAGGTAAGGTTTGGAATTTTCCAATCATGGTAGTGTCACAAGGATGGCTAGTGAAATCACTCTTCGCAGCTGTTCCTAAAAATGGGTAAACAATCAAGTGGAGGTGAATGATCGGCCAATGAAAAAGTGGAGGTGACAGTGCAAACACGACCAAGGCTTTAATGGCTGAAGTACTACATTCACGGTGGTTATTTACCGGGGAATAGTTCATTTTTTAATGAGCTTAAACATGGGTGGAAACATTTGCTCATGTATTATGTTGATTTTTTAACGAGCTTGAACTATGTGCTAAAACTGCTCGATTAATCCAGTCGTATGATAAGAATGTCTCATATAAAAACGGCAACTTTTAGAGTTTTGCCCCACATCCTTTCTTTATGCAAGTTAGGAAACGACTAACCTAAAAAACAGATAAATAATCGCTCTTTGCTTGCATTCCAAAAGGTTTGCATGCCCCCAGGTATAAAACAGAGTTTCAAGGTTACCTCTACTTCTCTCCGCCAAAACGTTTGTTTTACCGAGAGAGGCCTACCTCTTACAGGTTACCAAAGATTGTTCTGTTCACAGCGCAAACAAAACATTTCTCCGACGATGTCTACCGAAATAGACAAAGGTGAGACAATCCACTCACATAACTTTGACAAGAGAATCTTGTTCTAGAATAACCCCCTCTTCCAATTACGGACGGGAGTACAGACTAGTCATATTCTCTCGCGGAAACCTACCCTATACCCGAAGCTTTCCTGTCGAAGCAGAGCAGGGTGCATGCCCCCTGGGTTTCAGTCATATCCCTCTGAATTACTCGCATTCATTGGGAGGACATACTGGATATTGAGACATTTCTTGCGTGAAAAGACCATTCAGGGATGGTATATGACTATTTGCTATGCATGATCTGGGAAATGAAAGTTGGTCTACGAGCTTGACCACTCTTCCTTCATGCAGAAAACACATTACTCTAAAGAGTGAGGAGACAATTGCTCCCATGCAATAAATATAGTCTCGTCCAAGGAGTAGATTGTAATCCAGGGGTCCTTGAACTACCATTATGTTCATGCGAACTGCTTTCCTTCTCAATGTTATGGGCACATCGGGAAGGATCCCTAAAGGTCGACTGGTTCCTTTATCAAAGCCTGTCAGATTTCTCATCTAAGAAAAAAGCGATGGTGAACCAAGCGCTTTCCAAGAAGTTGAGGAAAAGATACTCACAGAAGCCCCCTCGTCTATGATGGTTCCAGCCATAACCATTCTATATATTTGAACGATAATTCGGAATGGTACGCTTGCTGGTAAACGGGGTCTGCCTAGTTGATTCCAGTCGAAGGAGACAACTAGGTTGCTTGGAGGTGGGACTGAATAGACGGCCGAGTACGGCTCTGACGAACTTCCTTCCTGCGGTAAAGGAACGGGTAAATTGCCCCCTTGTTCATCGGAGTCTGTGTTTATGAAGAGAATTTGGACGGTGTCATCCTTGTTCTCCTCAGTGACTTTATCATCTGAAGATAAAACCTCTGAAGGCAAGACCGGGTCAACTGCCGCCTCGACCTTTTGAATTTCATCTGGTATGGATCCAGATGGTTTATCTTCAATGATAGGTGCTTAAGCCGACCACCTGAGCGGGCCAGCCGGATTTTCAACTAGTGACGGGCTCAACAAGAGTTTTTTATATCCAGGAGGAAGTCGTAATGGTGAAACTGGACGATCATCCAAAACTCTTTTAGCTTCGCCTAAGAAAGGACAACGGTGGACGACATGATCGCCTTCGCACAGTTTACAAGGAAATCTACATTTCCCTTTTTGTTCTGGGGCTTCACTTTCACTAGTTGATGGTGTGCTTTCAACATGATCATCAGAGGTTGACGACACTAGGTTGTGCAAACGAGGAGACCAGTCCCTTAATATCCGAGGGGATGCATGGACAATCTCTGTGAAAGTGGTCTCCTTTGCAAATGACACATGGCGATTTAGGCCTGGTCGGTGCAGTGTGTGGATTTTCGTTAGACGACACTCGTTTTCCCCCATTCGCCTTTGGCTCCTTCTTCTTCTTCTCTTTCTTCTTCTTTTCCTTCTTCTCCTTAGGAACTTGAATTTTCGCTTTACCAGCCCCATCAAGCGAAGAGGAAGGAGGAGAGGAAGAATTAGAGGAAGTAGAAGGCTGGTGGGCAACCCTAGACTTGTCTAATTGCTGATTCGATTGTTCAGGAATAGTGGTGTTTTGAACGACAGAGGTTGAGAAGAGCCATACAGGAAAACCAATTGTCAGCCCTGGAAGCAACAATGTGGCCATATGGGGCGCACCAACATCTCCCCAAGAGGAGAAGGGACTAGGATTTCCTCCAAGGGGAATTCCTTGGTTGGTAGACTCCATTTTCTCAACCCAAGATCAACGTAGGAAAGGGTAATGGATATTCTGTTTAAAATAAATTTTTATACGCTTTGACACAACTTGTTTTTTTAGTTTTTAAGAGTCGAGAAAAAACAAACGATGACTCTAGTCTCCTTCGATTTTTAATGAGCCTGAAGTGACAAGTGCTCAGATGGACCTTTTCCGTTAAGGAGTCTGAAAAGGAACGAAAGGGACTGCTCTGGAGATCTAGGTAGAGGGAGTACCAAACCAATCGCAAAACTGCAGAATATGTTTTACGGTACGACAGTCAATCTTCCTGAATGCTGTGTTCAGTGCATTGCGATCGGTAGGGCGGTAGACACGGCTTCCTATGGATAAAGGATTTAAGCCTATAGGGGTATCCCAAAATATACTCGACAGTATGTGGGAGCACAAGTCCATACTGGCACTTATCTTCTCAAAGTAGAGGAATCACCCAACCATCAGTGAGGACAACAGTTACCAGGCTTTACGATGCCAGAATACGTCTCTAGCCTACACCTCTAAATGTTGTGCGTTAAGTTCCAAAGCGTTGTTAGATTCATTGAATTTATTTTAAGTTGATCTTGCTTATGAAGTTTGCCTTTTGGGTTCACCACGATATGTAGATGTAATTCCTAAAATGAAATCTAAAAGATGATAAACAAACTTTTATCTCTTTTGTGCAATGAAAATCCTAGCTACTAGAGGAAAAGAAAGACACAATCTTTTCACAAAGAGCAAAGAGCACACTGTAAATGCACTTTCCTAAATCAAGCCAAACAGACTGTCTATATGCAAATGCACATGCATGTATTTTTTTTTGAATTTCTTAGTATTGATGCTAAAAAGAAATTTGATGTACAAATCTGAATTTGCTTTCAAGCGACAAACACAAACAAGCTTCTTTTCAAAATCAAAAGATAGAGACGATTACGACACTTTACGATTTTGAAATGAATACTCGTTTTTGACACTAGAAAATCACAAATTCATACCAAAGGCAATAGTAACAATATAATCGACCATCAACAACAATCAAAATTTCTCCTATGATCGAAATCGACACTTGCGACAGATCCAAATCAAAGGATGACAGTACGACTATTCTACTTTTGCAATGGAAAACTGTAAACGACTCAACAAACACACAAAAACATCTACAGTTCTTTTGTACAAAGGAGGCGGAATAACAACAAGGAAAAGGGGTTTTAAACAGACATATACTGATCACAGGCAGCAAAATTCAGAGACAGAACTGGAAAGAATGAAGCACAAGAACCACAGCTGCACAGGGATAGTCTAATCAGTGCACCTGTAACACAGAGAAACTGCAATGCAGCGCAAGTTGCCCTTTCGGGAAGTGCGTTGAAATGCAGTATCTCTTAATAGTACCTGCGCTGGGCCAGAAACGAGAATCTGTCCGGGTTCTGGGTCACAGTTTGCAATTGAGTCTTTGGTTTTTGGCCGAGTAAAAGCAATCAGTAATGCACAATCAGGGGTAGATCTAAGGAGGGTCTAAGAGCTATCACAAGGGAAATTAGATAGTTTGTGAATCAGCTGTTCAAATCATAAACAAATCCAGTGAATGGATTGAAGCAGTAGATGTCTACTTTTCATTTGTTATGGCAAATTCAGTTCGAATGCTACTTATAAGTTTATGAAACAAACAACAAAGAGATACACAAACAAACTAATTAGACATTCTCCCCAGCGGAGTCGCCATTTTGTTACCGGGAAAAGTGTCTATTTAGAACTGCTCTATCCCACTAAGGTGTGACAGCTGCCTTAGAAACAAACAGAGAAAACCTACTTTTGTATTTCCTTTATGAACTATAGATAGAGAGGAATAGAAAGAACCAACCTGTGTCTTGCGCTAATCCTTTGATCCAATCCCTCTCTTCTTTGACAGCTTCCAGCTACCTACTCCCTTACATGCTCAGCTTCACCAAGTACCTATAAGATCACAGAAGAAGAACACTATACAAAGACATGGATCTATATTCATAAACAACTTCGGATCAGATTTAAGTTAACCATACAAATGTAACAAGCATCAATGATACAAAAGCATGGAGGAAAAACTCAAATAGTTTTTATTGATAAACAAGAAGACCCAGGAGGAGTTACAACCGATGGTTCCTGACCCAGCATCAACCTCCCAACAAAGAAGCCCCTCTTCACCTCCAACAAAGCATAAATCACCCAATACTCTGATGTTTGTCTCAAAACCAACAACAATTCCTCACAATGTGCAAAATTCTAGCCTCTGGATCTCTGGGATGAGGGATCCATATATAGATATGTGTAAGGAGGATGAGTCAGCTTGTGATTTGATTAGTGTCTTCTCTCTGTCAGTTCTTGCTTCCACTTGGAGACTGAAGGCCTCTTACTCATCCTTGGTCGAATTCAGTGAGGCAAGTGTCACAGGAGAAGATTCTCGAAGCTTCCATTGTCTCTCCACCTCGCGGAATGACACTGCCATTTGTCATTTCTCGCCCAACACACCCTCACAGTGTATTTAGGTGCGTTGCAACGCACTTAGCCAGTGTATTTAGGTGCAATGCAACACACCTAGCCAGTGGAGCAACTGAAATGACCCTGTTTTGACTTATTCTGAGCAGTTTCTGGTGGAGAACTTCTGGGAGAAGCTGTAATCTGTTGACCTTGTTCCTTTAGGGGTTAGAACAACACTTTTAGGGACTTAGGAGCCCTTAGTTTATGGACATTTCATGCTTGGAGTTGTAAGGCACAAAAATGTCTATAACACCCGTGCAAGAGAATAAGAGTGTCTTCTACTTTCTATGTTGTGTGTGCGTATGCCTATCCATGATCATGTCAGAATGCCCCAAAATACTAATGGTATCTATTTTCTATCTCCATGCCAATCAGCTCATAGAGAACATAGTCCATGCTTAGTTTTAATATTTACTTTGTCCTCTTCTTTCTTGTTATTCAAGATAAAGGAAACCATTTGTTGAATTGAGGCTTCTGTGATCCATAATAGTTATAAGTAGAACTTCGGTGTAAATCACATATAGAAAGACCTTTTTTTGAGATGTTTCGAACCAACCAGTGTGGTTCATCGTCAAGACAAGTTCAAGAAATAGATCCATCAATTACATGTTACATAGTCAGAGTAGAGCCTCCAACGGCTATCTTGACCAATGGCTAATTTTGACTTAGGGATCAGAGTCAAAAAGTCATTTTGATAATTTAAGGAAGTTAGTTATATTCGGTGACCATACCTTAAAATATATATAAAAAATATATAAATAAAATAATTTTAATTGGTATTTAAGTTAATAGTTAAAAAGAATCATTTAATAATTAAAAATTATAAGTTATTTTAATTTAAATGGGATTTAGTTATATGGAATATCTTACTTTTAATATATATAAGGTAATAGTTAGTTAGAATAACTACATATTACAATGATAAATTAGTAATAAGTTAAAATATAAATAAATAAATAAATTTAATAAAGAACGTAGCTAGAAAAGGTTAAAGTTAAAAATAAATAAATAAATAATAATAATAATAAAAAAAAAAAATAAAAAATAAAAATAAAAATAAACAAATAAATAGATAGATAAATAAATATATCTGAAGAAAAAAACAAAAAATAAAAAAATTAATTAATTAATTAATTAAAAATAATAAAAATAATAATGATAATAATAATAAAATAAAATAAATAAATAAGTAAGTATACCTAAAAAAAATTATATATATATATATATATATATATATATATATATATATATAAGCTAAGATTATATTTATTAATATAAAAAAAAAAGACACAAAATAAAAAGAAGGAGAAGGACCGGAAGAAAGACTCTACATCCTTCATTAAGGAGCTTAAGGATATTAGTCTTAACCCTGAGGACATTCTCGTCAACTTTGATGTGGTCACCCTTTATGCTTGCATCCCTATAAAGGAGGCCTTGGAAGTGATCTATCACCTAACAGATCCCGATATCGCGCATCTAGTTGAGATCTGTCTCACTTCCACTTTCTTCTATTTCAAAGGTGAGTTCTTTGAACAGACCTGTGTTGTTGCAATGGGTTCCCCCCTTTCCCCTATTGTTGCGAATCTTTTTATGAAAGATTTTGAAGCCAAAGCTTTAGCCTCGGCTCGTCTCCTTTCCAAGCTATGGAAAAGGTATGTGGATGACACTAATGTCATACGGTCCCATGGCCAAGAGGAGTTGG
The DNA here is from genome assembly GCA_031772625.1 of Pinus tabuliformis. Taxonomy (NCBI): domain Eukaryota; kingdom Viridiplantae; phylum Streptophyta; class Pinopsida; order Pinales; family Pinaceae; genus Pinus; species Pinus tabuliformis. Next base: position 475,335,688 of record CM062806.1, on the reverse strand, counting down.
ATCGCTTCTTGAATCACCTCAACTGTCAGTCCTCTGCCATTAAGTTCACCATGGAAAAATAGGTCAATGGTTGCCTCCCTTTCCTGGATATTCTTATATCTAAGAATAAGGATGGCTCTCTTTCCCACTCTATGTTCTAGAAGAAAACGCATATTGAGCAGCACCTTCATGCCGATTCCCATAATTTCCCTGCTCAAAAGATGGGTGTTCTTAACACCCTCGCTACTCGTGCACTTAGGATTTCTGATAAGGAGAGCCTTGATAAGGAGAGATCCCATCTCCTTAATGTATTTGTGGAGAATGTATATAGTAGGCGCCTAGATCAGAAGGCCTTCCTTAAAGCCTCTAGAAATGTGTTAATTAAAAAAGAAGCGAAGGAACGCTGACTAGGTGTCCATCTTCCCTATGTCCAAGGAACCACGGAAAAGATTGCTCGGAACCTTAAAAGGTATGATATTCCCTCAACCTTTAGGCCCCTCAACACCATTCATAATTCCCTCCGATCGGTGAAAGATCCCGTCGACTCGAAGGACATGAAGGGTGTCTACTTGATCCCTTGCTCTTGTGGGACCCCTTATATCAGGGAAACAGGGCGCTCCATCCATCAGAGGATTAGCAAACATGCAGCTGACCTAAGACATGGGAGAACCAAGTCTTCAGCGTTAGCAAAGAACGTGGAAAATACCAAGCATCAGGTTTGCATAGAGGAGGCCAAGGTTGTTGCCAAAGTTGCTCAATTCCATCATTGTAAATTCAGGGAAGCTATTGAGATTGCAAGAAGGCCTAACAATCTCAATAAAGACGACGGCTGGAAGATTAGTAGCTATTGGATCCCTGCCCTTTCATCCTAGTATTTCTTTTCCTCCCCCCCCCTTTATCCTTTTCAAGCTTTCGTTATTCCCCCTGGAGCCTTCCTTCTTCCTAGGGTTTATCCTTCTTGCTCTAGGGTTTTTTAATGGAGCAGATGGCCTTAAAGCCATGAACAGAGACAAAAAACACACAGAGAGAGACAGAGACAAAGACAGAGACAGAGAGAATCCCAAGAGGAGGACGGAACACAGAGAAGAAGATAGTGAAGCAAAAGTAGAAGAAGACAAAGGGCCGAGCTTACCAAAGGCAGCATCAAGCACTAGAGAGCTTGAGAGATTCAAGCCATCCCAGAGAGGATCTATCTAGACCAAGCACCACATTAGGCTCTCTCCATTGCAGAACAGAAGGTCACAGAGCTGGTAGGAAAAGAGAGTCTGTGCACTACAATGGCATGGGGAATCCAAGAACCACCCTGCCAAGCAAACTTATTTTAGGTGACTCACATTGAGCTCCTGCATTGTAATTCTCTACTTAAGACACAATAAAATAAGGCCACCACTGAGAGTTGGACCGGAGATGTAGCCCTGGAGGATAGGGTGAACTCCTTATTAATTTGTTAGGCCCCTATACTACTAGTGTAACCCCTTATTGTTATTAGTACAACCCACTTATTATATTGATGTACCCATGTAGTGCCCATATTGTTACTCTTGTGCCCCATAGAAGCCCACTATTGTTATTATTGTGCCTTACATTATTATTGTTATGTCAGCTCTGATTATGTTATGACCCCTTAGACTCCTATATATAGAAAGGAGGTATTTTCATTTGTATCATCCAAGAATTGTTCACTTATGTAATGTAAATGAGGTTGCCCCCTCGAGGAGGCTGAATTCTAAGGCATTGATCTATCTTTTCTATCTTTTCTTGAGCTGGTTCCATAACATTTGGTATCAAAGCTTTGGATTTTAGGGTTTCACTGCTCCAAACAGGTCATCATGGAATTTTCGCTATAACTTGTTTTCTGTGATGTTTCAGAAGTCGCAAAAAAAACCCATTTGAGAAGAAATTTCTCTGAACCTTGGGTCCAAATTTCAGAGCTTTTCATGCTATATTTGCGGAGATATGATCCGAGGAAGTTGGCCTTTTTGCAGACTCCTGAATTACATTTAAAATAGATGACCTGGGGAAAATCGTCATAACTTTCTCTCTGGGAATTAGATTGAATTTTCGTAAGAAGATACAGAAAGAGGACAGACTATAGTTTCTTGTATATTTTTTTAGAACCAAATATCGAAAATTGTACACATGGCACTTCATACAATTTTGCTCTTCTGGAAAGGTTTATAATCAGGTCATCTTGGGAGATTGTGCATAACTCTTCCTTGGAGAATCCAATTTGGATCAGACCTATGGCATTGGAAAGAGGACACAGAGGGCTACTGTACGCCACATTTTTAGAACTTAAAAATCTGAAAGTCCAGAGTTACAGTCGTTTCACGATTGAGCTCCTAAAATTAAGAAAAAGCGAGATGAGGAAGTTTGATGGCAAGGATCCGGTAAATTGGATACTACAAATGGAGAAATATTTCGATCTACATGAGGTGAAATTGTTAAAAAAGGTATGTATTGCATCTTCATATTTAGAACCAGATCAATTTTTATGGTATGAGGGGCTTTTTTCTCGTAAAAAACTTGTTACGTGGTCAATTTTCACGTAGGAAATGATAACACATTATGAGGATACAAAGAGCAACACCTTCTTTAGAGCAACACTACAAGAATTGGAAAGAGTAAAAGGGCTTTGTGACATAGTGGAAAGCAAAATTATGGAAACCAGGGAGCATACCTATCACAACTATTGGATTTATGATACATATGTTGTACTTGATGGAAACCCACTCGTCTCAGATAATAAATTATAGTGTAGAGAAAAGTTCACACACTTATATGCAGAGAAAAGTTTATTTTATGTAGAGAAAAGTTCACGCACTTTTATGCAGAGAAAAGTTTATTTCATGTAGAGAAAAGTTCACGCACTTTTATGCAGAGAAAAGTTTATTTCATGTAGATAAAAAGTTCACGCACTTTCATGCAAGGGAAAGCGCATATATGTTGGAGAACTTACCTTTGGTCCATGGTAGTTAATCCTTGGTATTTGAACCTATGAGGAAAAGCGCGTATATGTTGGAGAACTTACCTTTGGTCCATGGTAGTTAGTCCTTGGTATTTGAAACTACGAGGAAAAGCGTGTATATGTTGGAGAACTTACCTTTGGTCCATGGTAATTAGTCCTTGGTATTTGAACCTATGGTTTTGGACCATGGTACTTCGTCAAAAGTGTTGATCTCACGTACTTTCATAGTTGGTTCATGGTATTAGTCCAACAGTTTTTTAATCCTATGGTTTTGGCCCGTGGTATTGTGAAAGGCCTAAGCCTATATAAAGCAAAGGACATCACTTGGCTAATTCATCCTTGCAATTGAATATCTTAAGATCTGAAATATTGGGTTATTGTTTTGAAAGTTTTATCTATGAAAGTGAAGTTGAAAGCGAATCTATGAAGGGTGATCTCTCGAGCGCTGCAACTGCGGAAGTGCGGAGGCGCCACAGAAGGCGCAGTGCGAAGATGCCACAGAGGCGCCACAGAAGGCGCAGTGCGGAGGCGCAGTGCAGAGGCACCACAGAAGGCGCAGTGCGGAGGCGCCACAGAAGGCGCAGTGCGGAGGCGCCACAGAAGGCGCAGTGCGGAGGCGCCACAGAAGGCGCAGTGCGGAGGCGCCATAGAAGGCGTAGTGAAGAGGCGCCACAGAAGGCGCAGTGCGGAGACGCCACAGAGGCACCACAGAAGGCGCAGTGCGGAGGCGCCACAGAAGGCGCAGTGCGGAGGCGCCACAGAAGGCGCTGTGCAAAGGCGCCACAGAAGGCGCAGTGCGGAGGAGCCACAGAAGGCGCAGTGCAGAGGCGCCACAGAAGGCGTAGTGCGGAGGTGCCATAGAAGGCGCGGTGCAGAGGCGCCACAGAAGGCGCAGTGTGGAGACGCCACAGAGGTGCCACAGAAGGCGCAGTGCAGAGGCGCCACAGAAGGCGCAGTGCGGAGGCGCCACATAAGGCGTAGTGCGGAGACGCCACAGAGGCGCCATAGAAGGCGCAGTGCGGAGGCGCCACAGAAGGCGCAGGTGCGGTGGTCGCGGTGCCACAGAAGGCGCAGGTGCGGAGGTAGTACAGATATCCGCAGATCTATACTAGTGAAGTTGCGATCCATGCTTAAAATTTGTTTTAACTGCCTTTGACTATTCTGCAGGGTTTTAGGTGCATAACTGATGTTTGGTTACTGGTATTGAGTTCAGATAACAACATGATTAATGACTTATCTTTATGTACTAGATCTGGTTGATAACTCTCATAATATCATTGTATATGTATGGATCTGGTGATTGGGTGATTCAGAAGGTTGTTTGATTATGAGCTTCAATGTTGTTGTTGGGTCCAGTATGAAAATTGGATGGAAAGTGGCCTTTCAGATTATGTGTTGTGCTTTAGTGTATCTAGTCTGAAAATTGATGAAACGTGGTACCTGGAGGAGAGAAGATTGTAGGCCAGCGCCTATGTACTAGTATCTAAGCTAGTACAAAAGCTAAGGGAGATCTTTGGAGCATTGTAGCAGGTAGCAGCCTGCATACTAGTAAATGGATCGGCTAGTACAAGAGCAAAGGGGGTTGTAGCTCCTGTACTGGTATAAGACTGCACCAGTACAAATATTGTAAAAGGATTTTCTTATTAAGAAGAAGATTGAGATGACTTGCAGCAGGTGGTTTTTCTCCCGCATTGGGTTTCCACCTAATATCATGGTGTTCATGTGTGTGCCTTATGTGTGATGATCTATTCTCTATTACGGCATCTGTTATCTGATAATATGGTTGATAATGTTCTAATGCACTCATTGAAGATCAATTAACTTAATCATAAGAAGTTGTGGAAGTAGCATATATGAATCTGATTATGGAAATAAAAAAGTTTTAATAATGTGATAATACTGATTCACCCCCCCCCCCCCCCCCCTCTTAGTATTATTTACAACAATTGGTATCAGATCAGGTCCTTTGATAGAAGCTTGATCTCTTGAAGGAGATCCGTGGAACAATGGGAAAGAAGCTTAAGAAGAAAGCACCTAAGAAAAAGAATTCATCTCAGAAGAACTATGACAATGGGAGAATCGATTGGGGATTAGGTATAAGAAGCTCTTCAGATTCAGAATCAGATTCAGAATCATTATCAGGTATGAATATATTATCCTCTGATGTTCCAGCTATCTTTCCTTTTGGAAGAGATGAAAGTGATAGCGAAACTACTGAATTTTCTCTTATGGGTGAACAAGAAAGATATCAAATAGAGGCAGAATTTAAAAGGCTGACAGACAAAATTAGAGATCAAGAAGTTCTATTGAACAAAAGGGAATGCGATTTCAAAGACGAAGCTACTAAACTAAAGGCCCAACTAGAAGAAGGAAACAAGGTAAGAAAGCTACTCAAGGACAAGGAAGACCAATGTCAAAAATTACAGCATGAAGTGACATCATTAAGAAAAAAAGTCAACGAAAGAAGCACAACCATCAAGAAACTCAAAGATAGATCCAGCTACTATGAAAATCTTGAAGCTACAATCCTCTCACTAAAAGGAGATCTCGAAGAATCAAAGAAGCAGAATACAGATCTACTCCAAGCTATTGCAAAATAAGAAAACGAAGTCACCAGCTTAAAATGTCAACTAGAATGTGCCTTTTGAGTTCGTCAAATGCAGCAGGATCTGAATGAAGAACAAGAAAAGGAGATTCTCAAACTAAGGGAACAAATTGAAGAAGGAAGGAAAGTTGAAGAAGATTTGAAAAAGCAATCACTTGAAAAGGAAGAACAACTTCAGGTTGAGGTAAATATCTTGAAAGGTAAACTAGAAGAAAAGGATAAGCTTTTACGATTTCAAGATAGTTCTAAAGTCTTGGATGATATTTTGAGTAGTCAAAGGTCTCATGCTATAAAGACTGGTCTTGGTTTCCATGAATCTGTTGAAGGTGAATCTAGTTCACAAGGTGAGGTAAGGAACTCTAAAGAGAAATCTAAAGTGATGAACGAAGAAATGAAAGATCAATCTCATCATCAACCGAGAAAAGAGATTCCTCAAAGAAAATCCTTTACTCCTCCTATGAATAATGTTGAATGATATGTATGTCATAATCTTGGACATGTTGTAGCTAGATGTAGAAGAAGAAGGGTTCAAGACCATTATGCAGAAAGATCATCACATTCAAGGTACTTTTATGGATATTTCTTTGCTTGCAATATGTTTGGTCACAAAGTTGCTGATTGTTACAGGAGGAATATGAAACATGTAAGATTTTATGCATGTAACAAGCTTGGACATATAGCTAAGGAATGCAGGAACAAAGTGTGGGCACCATATCAAAAGGAGAAAATGTCATCATCACGCTTGAAGATATGGAGGAAAAAGGAAGTACAGTCAGAAAAAGGCGGCACTGCACAACGTACAGACATACCAGAATCAGAGGGAGCTGAAAGTACAAAACTTTAGTGTCCTGAATCTCATATGCAAACTCCATAAAGGAAAGTTGCATATATATGCGAGTTAGTTACTGCACAGTCGCGTATATGATTTTTTGAAGAAAGGCAGTAGGGACAGATTCAAGAGAAGGATCAGTTTTGCTCTAGTTAATAATAATGATGTGTGGATATGATGGTTAGAAGTGCTTTTGTTCTAACTTGATATTGATGATGTCTTGATACTTCTTATTGATATGCATGATCAGACAGATGGCACGGGTTTAGAGGGAGCATATGGACTTAATGCATTATTGGCATTATGGTTAATAGTCCTTGGTGATGATACTTATATGGATAAATGATTCATCTTGCTATGGTTATGAGTTGCTCACATGGTTCTTGGATCAGATTTATGGTTGATTCTCTAATGATGCTTGCATGGGAAGCACTTAGCTTGAATTCACATCTTCTTGATGTTGAGTCACTCATATGCTGCTGTCGTCATATGCATAAAGATCATATATTACAGTTATGATTCCTTTCATTCTTGGCACAAATGGATGAGGATTGTTGGCTGGATACAGGGATGATTATTCAAAGTTGCATTGTTGGAGACATGATGATAATGAGCTCTTATCTATATGATGATAGGATTGTTTCATACATATGTTGATTAATGCAGATATTCCCAATTGATGATACTTGATTCATGTAGATCTGGATGGCTATGATGTTTCTCACATAGAATGTGAAATTTTGTTGATGCGGACATACCTTGATGATTCATGCACTAATACAAGTTGCTGGTCTAGTTGCTGTTGACAGCTACTATGGAGCAGATCATAAAGTGTTGTTGCTGATGTTCATCTTATTTAGGTGATGTCATATCAAGACTCATGATGTAATAGTGTCATCTCTTCAGGTCATGTAACGACCTATGTTGGTTTCCCCATTATGCCTGGGATGAAGATGTAATGTATTTGGTTTTCATTTTTCTGATATATCCCCACTTGGTTGGGTGATGGATGGATGTATTGAATCTTTTAGGAAGGTCATTTGTGATGTATGAACAACACTATATAGCAGAGCAGACATTTCAGCTTGTTCTTAGAAAGAGCATGATCAGATTGGTGCACCATGACATATACAAAGGGGGAGCTCATTCAGAGATTTCAACAGGTACTCAGGGGGAGCTTATAATGCATTGTTGGCATTATGGAGGACGTACAAAAGGAGATCTTGGATGCTGGTCTGATTATTGCTGCAATATATCTCTTTCATGGTCATTTATGGTGTTTGGTGGATTATGTTTCTTCTTTACAGATCTGGTTCATATTCAGGGGGAGCATGCTCTTAGGGGGAGCATGCTCTTAGGGGGAGCATAACCCTTTGCCCTTGATGTCAAAGGGGGAGAGTGATTGGTTGTTGTTGCCATCAAGTCCAAAGGGGGAGATTGTTGGAATTATGATACATATGGTGTACTTAATGGCAACCTACTCATCTGAGATGATAAATTATAGTGTAGAGAAAAGTTCACGCACTTATATGCAGAGAAAAGTTTATTTTATGTAGAGAAAGGTTCGCGCACTTTTATGCAGAAAAAAGTTTATTTCATGTAGAGAAAAGTTCACGCACTTTTATGCAGAGAAAAGTTTATTTCATGTAGAGAAAAAGTTCACGCACTTTCATGCAAGGAAAAGCGCGTATATGTTGGAGAACTTACCTTTGGTCCATGGTAGTTAGTCCTTGGTATTTGAACCTATGAGGAAAAGCACGTATATGTTGGAGAACTTACCTTTGGTCCATGGTAGTTAGTCCTTGGTATTTGAACCTATGGTTTTGGACCATGGTACTTCGTCAAAAGTGTTGATCTCACGTACTTTCATGGTTCGTTCATGGTATTAGTCCAACAGTTTTTTGATCCTATGGTTTTTGCCCATGGTATTGTGAAAGGCCTAAGCCTATATAAAGCAAAGGCGATCACTTGGCTAATTCATCCTTGCAATTGAATATCTTAAGATCTGAAATATTGGGTTATTGTTTTGAAAGTTTGATCTATGAAAGTGAAGTTGAAAGCGAATCTATGAAGGGTGATCTCTCGAGCGCTGCAGCTGCGGAAGTGCGGAGGCGCCACAGAAGGCGTAGTGCGAAGGTGCCACAGAAGGCGCAGTACGAAGACGCCACAGAAGGCACAGTGCGGAGGTGCCACAGAAGGCGCAGTGTGGAGGCGCCACAGAAGGCGTAGTGCAGAGGCGCCACAGAAGGCGCAGTGCAGAGGCGCCACAGAAGGCGCAGTGCGGAGGCGCCACAGAAGGTGTAGTGCAGAGGCGCCACAGAAGGTGAAGTGCGGAGGTGCCATAGAAGGCGCAGTGCAGAGGCGCCACAGAAGGCACAATGCGGAGACGCCACAGAGGCGCCACAGAAGGCGCAGTGCGGAGGCACCACAGAAGGCGCAGTGCGGAGGCGCCACAGAAGGCGCAGTGCAGAGGCGCCACAGAAGGCGCAGTGCGGAGGCGCCACAGAAGGCGCAGTGCAGAGGCGCCATAGAAGGCGCAGTGCGAAGGCACCATAGAAGGCGCAGTGCAGAGGCGCCACAGAAGGCGCAGTGCGGAGACGCCATAGAGGCGCCACATAAGGCACAGTGCGGAGGCGCCACAGAAGGCGCAGTGCGGAGACGCCACAGAGGCGCCATAGAAGGCACAGTGCAGAGGCGCCACAGAAGGCGCAGGTGCGGTGGTCGCGGTGCCACAGAAGGTGCAGGTGCGGAGGTAGTACAGATATCTGCAGATCTATACCAGTGAAGTTGCGATCCCTGCTTAAAATTTGTTTTAACTGCCTTTGACTATTCTTCAGGGTTTTGGGTGCATAACTGATGTTTGGTTACTGGTATTGAGTTCAGATAACAACATGATTAACGACTTATCTTTATGTACTAGATTTGGTTGATAACTCTCATAATATCATTGTATATGTATGGATCTGGTGATTGGGTGATTCAGAAGGTTGTTTGATTATGAGCTTCAATGTTGTTGTTGGGTCTAGTATGAAAATTGGATGAAAAGTGGCCTTTCAGATTATGTGTTGTGCTTCAGTGTATCCAGTCTGAAAATTGATGAAACGTGGTACCTGGAGGAGAGAAGATTGCAGGCCAGCGCCTATGTACTAGTATCTAAGCTAGTACAAAAGCTAAGGGAGATCTTTGGAGCATTGTAGCAGGTAGCAGCCTGCGTACTAGTAAATGGATCGGCTAGTACAAGAGCAAAGGGGGTTGTAGCTCCCATACTGGTATAAGACTGCACCAGTACAAATATTGTAAAAGGATTTTCTTATTAAGAAGAAGATTGAGATGACTTGCAGCAGGTGGTTTTTCTCCCACATTGGGTTTCCACCTTATATCATGGTGTTCATGTGTGTGCCTTATGTGTGATGATCTATTCTCTATTACGGCATCTGTTATCTGATAATATGGTTGATAATGTTCTAATGCACTCATTGAAGATCAATTAACTTAATCATAAGAAGTTGTGGAAGTAGCATATATGAATCTGATTATGGAAATGAAAAAGTTTTATTAATGTGATAATACTGATTCACCCCCCCCCCCCCCCTCTCAGTATTATTTCCAACAACAACTATAAAGATGGAAGTGTTGTTTCTCCTAGCCTTCCACAACCTACAAGGGTTATACCACAACAATTGGAAGAAAAAAGAGAAAAAGGGCTTTGTTACAATTGTGATAGCAAATGCATTAAAGGTCATAAGTGTGCTGAGAAGAAATTATTTTACATAGAATATGAAGAGGAGGAAGAAAAGGATCAAGAAACATCAAAAGAAGAAGATATGCGCCAGGACCCCATCCCAGAGAAATAAGAAATGACTCAGACGATATCTTGTAAAGCATTGGCAAGAATTACCACTTCTCAAACTCTCAAGATAGAAGGACATATCAAGAAGAAAAAGGTGCAATAAGTGAAATATCACATCGAGAAAGAAGAAATGAATCCAACCATATCTTGTAATTCATTGGTCGAAATTACCACTCCTAAAACTATCAAGATAGAAGGACATATCAAGAAGAAAAATGTTCAAGTAGTGAAAGATCACATCGAGCATCAAGAAATGAATTCGACCATATCTTGTAAAGGATTGGAAGAAATTACCACTCCTCAAACTCTAGAGATAGAAGGACATATCAAGAAGAAAAATGTTCAAGCAGTGAAAGATCACATCAAGCATCAACAACAAGTTCTCCAACTTTCAAAGGATATGCAAAATCAAAGGAAACAATAGGTAGATCAACATTGTAGTGAAAAATGTTTTGATGTAGGTGATTGTGTATTTTTACTGCTACATCTCAAGAAAGCTTTTTATGAGAAGGAAATGTTGGCAATACTACATGCACTTAAAAAATGGCGACCCTACCGAATGGGAAGACTCTTCAAAGATGAGGATGTGGAAGCATTGTTTTATGCTATTTCTATTATCCAACAAAATTTGATAAATGAAGCAAGGGATGAATGGAAGAAGGATGAAGAAGTATGACCACTTATTCAAAAGTTGCAAAAGATCCCAATTCAAATAATATTGCCAGAAATTGAAGAGGAAGGAAAAATCATATTGGAACTTGGAGCAGTCACAGAAACAAGAACTCGACAGCTACAAAATCGATCAATTTCAGAGTATCTCATCAAGTCGAAGAACTTACCTGCTGAAGATTCCACATGGGAGGACAAGAATTTTATACAGAAACATCAAGAACTACTCAAGCGTTGAGGACAACGCTTTTTGAAGGAGAGGGGCATGTTAGGCCCCTATACTATTAGTGTAACCCCTTATTGTTATTAGTACAACCCACTTATTATATTGATGTACCCATGTAGTGCCCATATTGTTACTATTGTGCCCCATAGAAGCCCACTATTGTTATTATTGTGCCCTTACATTATTATTGTTATGTCGGCTCTGATTATGTTATGACCCCTTAGATTCCTATATATAGAAAGGAGGTATTTTCATTTGTATCATCCAAGAATTGTTCATTTATGTAATGTAAAGGAGGTTGCCCCCTCGAAGAGGCTGAATTCTAAGGCGTTGATCTATCTTTTCTATCTTCTCTTGAGCTGGCTTCATAACATAATTTCTTTTGTTCTTATGTTTACTTACTGTATTTCTCTGTTGTCTTTCCATTTCAAGTGTCTGTGTATTTGAAATCTGATCAATCCATTGCTTAAATAACACAGAACACACACCAGCACATGAGTCTATAATACCTTTATTTAATAAATATTAAACTGAGGTCACTCATAGGGTGATTATCAGATCAGCCCATGCAATTAATTTCATGACCACTTTATCTCTATTTCATTTCCATATGGTCCCCATCATTAGCTAGAAATCCTTCTAAGATTTGATAATATGGGAAGGAACCACCTCCTATGACATTACTCCACATGGAAATTCATCAATGGTTGTGATGCCCATGGGCACAAAACTTTATTCTTGGGCACGCAACTTGCACAACTACAATATTTAGATATATAGAATTGGCTATATCAATGGACCACATTCATTTTTATCTTTATATATGCTAAAAAAAAACTAAATACTTTACCTCTAAAGGGTATTATGGCTAATATTGACTCTGATCTAGGGCGAATATTATATTTAGGCTTATAATTTACCAGTAGCTAATGGAATCACTTAATTTTGAATGATGAAAAAATGGAGGTTGATCTAGATCTGATAGAAAAAATTCAATCATCCTCTTTCCCAATTTAACACTATTTTCATTTTTTGGATTCATCTTTTTAAACTATAATGTTGAAAAATCATAAAAACATGCATTTAATATATCACTACATATGTAGATGGCATCCTTCTCTAGATCCTAAGGATTATAAACATTCTATCACCTTGATTTTTCAATCCATGATCTAAATTCATAAAATGTATACTCCTAAGAGAGAAAAATTCTAGGATTCTTAATTTGGTTTTCAAGGAAATCAACTAAGTCCGTCATGGAAGAGAATTCATCAAATCAAACTTATTGAAAAAATCTTGTTAACCATAATGACTGAAACCCATTTATAAAATTTCAAATATTGATACCTATAATAAGGAAGATGCTAGTCTACAAGGAAGATGATAGCCCACAACTATCATTTAAGCCTAACTCTTTAGGGAGAGACTCACAATGAAGGATTTCATTCTTGGTTCAAATGTTCTTCAAATATAAAAATAAATTATTCATTTCAATGGATTTACATCACTCACCACATTGAATTTAATTTTATAAGGTTATTTTTCCCTAGGGTAATGAGTGGTCGGAGTTAAGGCTATAGAAATTCAATATTTCACTAGGTAGTAAAGCTCGTGCAACATCTAATTCCAGGAGAACATAGGAATTTTTTGAAGTATTTTAGTGGCCAAAATTCATTGTATATGAATGTTTAATTCCACCACATGTTTAATTTCTATATAAGTTATTTCGCTTTTGAAAGAGAGGTTGGAGGAAAGTGGGGGGGGGGATAATATAAAGCTTCCAAAGATTAAACTTGATTAGGTAAAAACACTTGAAATTTAAGCCCAATTTCCCAATATTGAAATTTTGGTTTTGTAATGATTTTAAGGACACATTTGGTGGAATGTAATGATCCACCATCATTGATGAAAATCCTTTATAAAGAAAAATTGCACATGAAAAAAGCTCAGATGGGATTCAAAAGTCATATTCTCCATTGAACTTAATTCTAAATTATGGTCAATTTTGATTGTTTTCTTCATGTCCATACTAACATTATGACCTCTATATCTATATATAAATACATGAAGAGATTTATTAAGTAAATATGAGGATATGCCTCTAGCCTTAAACCCTCATAGAGTTGACAACTTAATCTCTAAAATTTGGTGTGATATTTCACTATCCCATATGTACCTATTTGGGTAATGTTTTTGAAAAATTGGGAAAAATAATGAATAGGGAAAATTTAGATCCTCCTTATCCATCTTGGTCAATTTCCCAAGTTGTTCAACCCTTACCTTCAGTAAGAAGATATAGGCTCAATCATCAATTGAAGAGGACTAAGAGTCTACACTACTAATCCCATGCAAAATTTCAATGAAACATGTATTTAATAACAAACATTATGACTCCTAATTTCATATGTTCTATGGATACTGGGATTACTTAGTTTTATCTATTAAATTTAGGGAATCCTCCCATGAGGATTTGATTTTCGAACAATTCAAGGTAGGGTATCCTGCCTTTGTGTAAGGTTATCGCTGGCTCATGTAGATGATGATTGATTCCATGACCACCAATCAAAATCTCATTGACAGTATCATCCAAAATCAAAATTCATGTTAGTTAAAAATAAAAAAAAGGCTAGTAGCTCGACTTTCCCATGTGGGGAATATCAAGCAAGGGTCTACTAAAGCTTGACCACCAAAGATGTTAAACAGACTAACTACTAATTACCGAATAACATCATCAAGATCATTCGGAAATCAAACCCAACCATAAAAATACAAATGATTAACCACATAATCATAAAAAGTAAGCATCCTTCATTTAACCAACACGTACCATCCATTTTGAAAATGATAAAAACCATAACAAAATAGAAGATTCCTATCTAAATAATTAAGTGGTTGGAATTGAAGCATTGTGAGCTCATTTCCACCCAACCATAACCTCAGTTGTAACCTTAATCTCTTTATATATTGATCCAGGTGGATGTAGGTGGCCACCCACCTATTCCACTTGGACCCCCACCACTATCTCTTTCAATTTTTCAATTTCCTTAATTGTGACACAATTTACTATTTTTGGTAATTTTTCAAGTTTTGAACTTCTGGAGCCGTTTTGAGGCCCTGAATGACATTTTTTTGGAAAACGCAAGACCAACATGGGTCTTTCAACATGTTGGCCACTCGAAGTTTTTAGTCCTCAAATAGATATTTCTAACAAGGTATTGTGCACATCAAACATAGATCGTCTGTCAAAGTTCCAACCCCAAGAAGTTGATGTATCAATTTACCCAAACGAGGCCCACAGTTTTAACCCTTCATCTCATAGGGTTAGTTTTTTGGATGTTTAAGGTTTTCAATTATTTCTCAATAATAAATAGGCCCTTGAGCCTCATTGTAACACATTTCAGAGGCATGTAGCCACTACATATCTTCTCAGAGATAAGCTACCATCACCCGAGCTAGTCTTATTTCCATTTTGTTTGCAAGCATATTTTAGTATTTGATATTAATGAAACGAAGTATTATTTCTACTGAGTCTCTTTATTTATGGTTATATCTGTAATTTTTTTCATTCTTGTTTAAGTTTGGATCATAGCTGGCCACCCCCTAGCCACACCATGATATCAATAAGTGAAGTCAAATTCACTTAGATAAAAGGTGAAAATCCAAGCCAGTCTCATTCATAGGAAAATATGTAGCATAGGCCCCTATTCTTATTGTGTCCAAGGCCTTCACAAATTCCTATACACCTCTATAGATAGCTTGGAATCTCATTGCGGGATCCCCTTAACTGTTTTTGTAGTCCCCTAGTGTTCCAATATATTAGAGCCACTTACACTCACTGAACACATCAATCCATAACCCCCTTCAATTATCTCTAGTTTGGGACTCTTATAGTCAAATATTTCACTTCACCTTGAGTTTTAAAAATCCTAATAACAATCCATCTCATAAATGGATTCTTGTCTAATCACTCCTCAAACCCACTACTACACTCCACTCACATGAATCCACCTTATCAACTCCATCATGTGCCTCTTCATTTGCCCCCTCAAACTTTATTCATGTTTGTTCCCCTCTAGGATTTCAAATTCATGTGTAGAAAATGTTATAAATCAAGGTGGGTGCTTTCCCATACCTCTAGTTAATATCATCATTATTGCAACCACCTCTCCATCGCTCCACAATTTTGGGAGGTTGGATACTCAACTAGTAGGCATCCTTGATAACCAATTCCTGAGGACCGAGGAATGGAAATAGAGGGAATAAAATTCAAATTCAAATTGTACTTCTTATCTCTTGGAAAGGGAAACAATATTATATGCAAACTAATCGCACATTCCCCTCATTTATTTCCACTCATTATATCATGCAATATAAGTGCTCCACCCTTCAGTTAGTTGTTTGGCATATTCCATTAATAAGCATAATACATTTACATCATTCATAAATTTTTACTTCAACTTAAAATTTGATAAAAGCATCCATTTTTCAACTCACCATCACAATTAAACATAATTAGATTCACATATAGAGGAGGAATCAAAATGGGGTGATATAGGATCATGACTATGGTTATGATATTATTAAACACTAAATAAATAGAGAATGGTTACACTTTAAGGGCTATATGCATGCATAATAATTAATGTTGAACACTATTATTAGGATGGGAATTATAAAATGCAAATAACACACTATGGTCCTTATACAAACTTATGCCTTAGAGTCTAGTAGAAACCTTCTCCGTTATGAGGATTGAAAATGCTAATGTTTAAATTACAATGTATCCCATTTGTTGGACATTAATGTTGACAGTAGTGTAAAATGAAGCATACAATTGGATAGTTGTAATTTTGGGATGAAAGCTACTTCCAACTTCACCTTGATGACAACGTTCCAAAACATGAGGAAAACATCATTAAGTGAAAACTTGAGTCAATCATAACTACCCAAATTCATCTTGCATATTCTTTAGTGATATTGTTCCTTCCAAATCCATAAATGTTCATTTTGAACTATGAAAATGATCGTTTTGACATGGATAGTTCTATTTATTTGGATCCAAATGACCATGGTGGACATTTGGAGAACAATACCTCCATTCATCACACAAGAGGATAAAAATACCCTATGATAGGAGATGAATGTGGCTAATGTTAGAAGAACAGGATACATAGATTAGAAATTTGGTGCATGAGGCTCCTAATACAAGTGGATATTTTTGGCCACCCACCTATATTACCTATAACTCTAGTTAGTTTCATCTATTTCCTTTATAGTATCATTTACTATTTTTAGTAGTTTTTGGGTCCTAAACTTCCAGATCTGTTTTGACCCCCCTAAACGAGATTTTCTTGAGTTCGGTAGCTTTCTTGTGGAAAATCCTGTAGTACTCAAAGAGATCTTTCCAACGAGGTATCGTACGCAGGAAAAAAAGATCATATGACAAAGTTATGACCTCGGGAAGTTGGTTTCCCAACAAACCCCAACAGGGCCCACAAACTCTTGGCGTTTTATCTCATAAGGTTAGGGTTTTGGTTGTCTAGGATTTTCCTTTGTTTTTCAATAATAAAATGGACCTTGAGCCTCATTGTAACATAGTTCAGAGGCATGTAGCCACCACATTTATTCTCAGAGATAAGCTATCACCCAAGATAGTTTATTTCCTTTTTGTATGTAAGGACATTTCAGTTCTTTGATATTAATGAAATGAAGTTTGATTTCTTCTACATATTTGTATTTATGTTTATATCTATATTTTTTTCATTCCTGCATAAGTCTAGATCAGTGATATCAGAGTGGTATGCTCTTTCTCTGTTTTCTTTGCATGTCACCAATGAGGTCAAGGTCTAAGGAGTTAGGTCTCAAACTAGTTGAACCTTTGTGGGACTAGCCACAAAAACCCCGATGACTTCCCATGGCAAAAAAAAAGAAAAATCAGGGGCCAAGAGATCCATTCAAAATATTTCTTGAGGAATCCCTCAAACGACAGAGAAATGCGATAATGGATAAGTTTGCCCAGATCCTTCGGCAACTACCTAGATGTGACACATCTTCATCCAGTAGCCACTCTGGAGGTGCCACTCCTTTTAAGGTAAAAGTTTACTTTGACATTCCCATATTTCAAGGCCAGATAGATGCAGACGTTGTAGATAGATGGTTAAATCTGTTGAAACGATATTTTTTGGTTCATGACTTTTCCAATTGAGAAAATATTTCTTTTTCACTCCTCAAAGTCGCTCCCCATGTCAAGCAATAGTGGGAAACGTATTGTGAACAAAATGATGAGAGGGAATACTCACTATTTTCAACTACACCCACTTGGAATTATTTCAGAGATTCCATCAAGGAATAATATTACCCTATTAAGAGCCATCAAGATAAATACACAAAGAGGGCCACACTATGGCAAGGAAAGGACCAAGATGTTCCAGGGTTCATAAATAATTTTCACAGCCTTTGCACGAAGCCGAGAATCAACGATTCTAAGTGGCATTTGGTACTCAAGTACCACATTTGTCTACAAAAGTACATCCAGGATGAGATGGAGTTCCTAAACATCTCCTTGCTTACACTGCCTATCGATACGTTATCAAGATGGAGCAGAAATTTAAATAGACGAACTGAGGCTTTTGATCTATGAATCCAAAGCAAGAGAAAGGCGCCCCAAAACTGCAAAACAAAGGACAAAGCCAAGGCAGGGTGACCCAAGACAACTCATTGAAGAAAAAAGAAAATAACAACACCATGAAGACAAAGAAGGACATAGTGAAACGATGTGAGTTCCATAAGAGCCCCACTCACAACAAAAGTGAGTGTTGGGCCAAGCAGTCACTGGTGGCTGAGCTGAAGGCTTCCGAATCAGATCCATGTTCCGACTCTAAATAAAAAAATGACAAGGGGAATGCAAAATGGAAGTATATTATTGATGCAGAGCCTAGTGCCACCATTTTCCACCACCGAGATCTAGAAGATTGAGCCCAAAGATCTAGAGGAGGGGGAGCACTCTTCCACTCAAAGATGTGGGTGAAGAGTTCTCTACTGCAGTTCATTGTTGACAATGGAAGCCAAAAGAATCTCATTTCAATAGAGGTCATGAAGTGGTTGGGCCTACCAATCACACCACAACCGCATCCGTAGACCATTGGGTGGCTTCACCAAGGGCGAGAACTTCATGTCAGCCAACAACGTCTCCTTCCCTACATCATCAAGCCCTTAACAAATGAGGTATTGTTTGATATCCTCTTGAATTTTGTGATGTATTATTAGGCCAAACATACTTATGGAAGCGTAATGATGTGTATGATTTTAGGCCCCACACTCTCATTATTTCTTTGGGAGATAAGTTATACAGGATATTAGAGGTAGCGTCATGTATTGCGATCTTTAACCACTGTGAAGAAATGAAGTGATATCATTTCCAAAACCAGGAAATTTGACTTCCATAAGATTCACCCTCAAGGAAAGAAGAATATTGTGGCCACATCCATAGCCTCTAGACAAGGCTCCTCCACATGGCAGTGATAGATGGACAAGTTCATGGAAGAGTACAAGGAAATCTTTGCCTCACCCACAAGGGTACCCCTACACTTTCAGGTCAAGCATTCCATCGATTTGACCCCGGGCACGCCGCTACCCAATAGACCGATCTACCAATGTTGTTTTTATGGAGAATGATGAAATTAAGAGGTAGATTAAGGAGTTGTTGTAGAAAGGGAACATCATGCCAAGTTCATCACCCTGTGGGATCCCGATCATGTTGGTATAGAATAAATACGACACATGTAGAATTTCTATTGACTATGAGGAGTTGAATAAGATCATTGTCTAGAATAGGTATCCAATCCCATGGATTTATTACCTTTTGTACCAGCTCAAGAGGAGCCAAATATTTCAGCAAGGTTAACTTGAAGTCTTTGTATCACCATGGACCATTTAACCCTCTGATGTGTGGAAAGTTTCCTTCGAATCTAAGGATGGCGTTTTTGAATGGTTGGCCATGCATTTTAGGTTGACTAATCCGAATTTAAATAGGAATGCAATCAATTACAAATATAACAAGAAATACAAAGATGAAATAGAAATAACACTTCATTTCATTAATATCAAATATTGAAATATGCTACAAACAAAATGGAAATAAGACTTATGATTCGAATGGAAAATGGCATCTACCTATGGTATTCATCCTCCACCCATGGAACTTTCCCATGGTATTGTAAGTGGCATCCAACAATTCATTCACCCATGGTATTTTCCCATGGTATTGTATGTGAAATCAACCGATGGTATTCATTCACCCATGGTATTTACCCACCCATGGAATTTACTTGTGGTATTGTAACCAAAAGAGGTTATAAGTAACAAGTCACATTTTGTAAAATGATAGATTGTCCACCACAATGTAGCCTTTATAGCTATTATTTGTTTTAATAAAAGAAAAATTCTTTGTGGTTTTATTTACTATGTGTTCTCTCCTCTTTTCTTCTGGCATTTCAATTTTTCAAATATTGGGGTCCTCCCCACAAGATCCATTTCAATCTCTTAGATCTTGGGGGCCTCCCCACAAGATCTAGATTAGTGGTATCAGATCCAGGTTATGATTCCATAAGAATGAGGGTTTGATGCATATTTCAGTTTCAAATTTTTACAGCAATATTCAACAAACTTTAGGCACGTGCTATGACCTCCACATAGCACTTTCTTGGGCCAAGCAGGAATAATCTTTCTTTTTTCAATTTTTACAGAGATTGTTTTTGGGCGACAAGTTTGCAGATTAGATCTAAACATTTTGGTGAAAATTTTACAAAAACAAATAAAATATATCGATTCATTGCAAAAACAATCCCCAAATTCAAAAAAAAAAATAATTAGTGAATCGGGGTCCAGATGAGGGAGATATCGTTGATTTAAAATCGACAATGTTGCGGAATTTTTTCTGACAGTAATCCATGGACTCTTCTATCATTTTTTTGTAGTTTTTTTACATAAGTTCAAAACAAATGATTGTAGATTCGAGCTCCTCTCAAAAAATCACCCAATTTAGAAAAAAATTGGTTGAAAGGGAGTTCAGATGAGAGAGATATCATTGATTTAAAATCAACTATTTTTTCAGAACTTTTGTGACTACAAAATAGTTGTAATGCAAATTTGAGTTTCCAGAGTGTCCAGATAGGGATTTCAAATACACGGGAAGATGCATAATGGTAATTCTATTTCCAAAAATAGTTTATAATAAATATTCTAAGTTATATTGATCGAGTTATGTCGATTTCAAATCTGAAGCAACATTCAGAGTGGGTTCCCTTTGGAGACATGCCTTCCCACCCTACTTTAGTAGCCACCTGCTTCACATTCACCAGTTTAAGCATAGCAGAATCTATCTTGCATTCTTTGGAGACATTCCCTCCCAACCCAGACTATGTAGGCACCTGCTACTTCATCAATAATCAACATCATGGTTATTGGTCAACCACATAAAATCCTTGTCATCGAAGTCCATTTTCTAGGCCACACACTGTCAGCATCAAAGTTGGTCATAAGAATTATAGGGTATCTCTATCCTCAAATCTTCATTTTTCATGGTTATGGGTCATCCACAAATCCATACTTCATCAAAGTCCATTTGCTAGGCCACACATTGTTAGTATCACAGTTGGTCACAAGAATTATAGGGTATCTCTATCCTCAGATTTTCGTTCATCACGGTTATTGTTTAACCACACAAAACCATTCTTTTTAGTGGCGCTTCATATTGGCTTCTCATGAAGGAAATTCACCCAATTGGGACCTTTTCTTCTTACACAAGGAGGAACGATTCGAATGGAAAATGGCATCTACCCATGGTATTCATACACCCATGGTATTCATCCACCCATGGAATTTACCCATGGTATTCATCCGCCCATGGAATGTTCCCATGGTATTGTAAGTGGCATCCACCCATGGTATTCATTCACCCATGGTATTTTCCCATGGTATTTTATGTGACATCAACCCATGGTATTTACCCACCCATGGAATTTACTTGTGGTATTGTAACCAAAACGGGCTATAAGTAACAAATCACATTTTGTAAAAGGATAGATTATCCACCACAATGTAGCCTTTACAATTATTATATGTTTTAATAAAAAAAAATTTCTTTGTGGTTTTATTTACTATGTGTTCCTCCTCTTTTCTTCTGGCATTTCAATTTTTTAGATCTTTGGGGCCTCCCCCACAAGATCCACTTCAATCTTTTAGACCTTGGGGGCCTTCCCCCATGATCAGAATCATTGGCGAATTTTCCCACAACTTCATGTGGTTGATGGATGAAATCTTATGTCCCTTTACCAACTTGTTCTTGGTAATGTACGTGGATGACATCCTGATCTTCATCCAAATTTGGGAAGAGCACATACACTATATTTGAAAGGTCCTCCAAACCCTGGGACAACACAAATTGTGTGCCAATTTGGAGAAATGCACTTTTGGTATGACCCAAGTTCAATATATGGGGTACGTCATTAATGAGTGGGGTGTGCATGTGGACCCAGCCAAGAGACAATTTATTCGAGAATGGCCAACCCAACCACTCTAGTAGAGCTCCACAACTTTCTGGGTCTTGCCAATTTCTATCACAGGTTCATGTTGGGATTCTTTCATATCACTTGGCCTTTGAGTCAAGTCACCAAGGGCAAAGTGAAAGAAAAATTATTTTGGTCTGAATCTCAACAAAAGGTGGTTGTTGAGTTAAAGCATCACCTTTTCTTAGCACCAATGGTCACATTACCATACCTGCAACAACTATTTAAAATCTAGATAGTGTAATATTCCTAATGGAAATTTATAATGATAACAAAGTCATGCAAAGATAATAACACATAAATGTCCAGAAATGCATACACATAAACTAGAAATTTCTCCAAATCCACAAACTAGCTAGGATTTTATTAATAATAGTGTTGTGGTACAAATGAGTTGGAGAAAATGCACCCGGTCTTGCACAAGGAAAGCTACAAGCACTAGGTGATGAATACAAGAAATCTCAACAACTATAATAGCAATTTCCTCTAGAAAATTGCGTTGTTGCTTTAAAACTACATTGTTGCTTGAAATCACCCCCTGATTTTTCCACTCTTGAGTGCCCAAAAAATTCTCTAAAATTAAGCAAGTGCTCCTTGCCCAAAACCTAGAAAACCCCAGAAAGGGTTTCCCTTAGTTTAAACTTTCAAAATTTGACCCTTCACAACTTGGCCCTTCATGAAATTCGAATTCTATTACTGTGGCTTCTCCTATCAATCTATGCTCTCCAAACTCTAGCAATCCTCCTAAAATGGCCCTACCATTGATTTCCCAGCACCCCAACTCCAAACTGCCCCAGATGATGTTGCCCCAAAAGAGTCTCACTCCAATGATTGTGCAGTCATGTAGGAGATAATACAGTCCTGTGTATGATAAAGTGATAGTTGTGGGTAGGTTAGTCCTCTTGGCTGTGGATTCCCTCCACACTCATGAAAATGATCAAAGAACACTCATGTATCTTCTTTGGTCAATTCCCCAACAACCCAGCTCCACAAACATCTAGTGAATCCTCCCTCTGTGCAGTGGTGGCTCCTAGATTGCGTGCTCTGCTCCATAAATGTGTAGGACCTATAGTTGATGCCTCTTCTTGTCTGAGTGATGAAGTAAAGCCTTCCTTGGGTGGAGCTCGAATTCCACTGAAGAAAGGTTGACATTTTCTCCTTGGGAAGCTCTTGTGCTAAACAACACAATATTGGCTCAGCTGAATAACTAAGGAAAATTCGATTTTCAAATAGACACAAGACCCCCATTTCTCCCTCATTCCTTCTTATTATAATTGATGGCCATAAATTCCTTGTGGGTCCCTCCACCAATTTGATTTGTCTCAAGGAATTAGAATTCCTTCTTCCCCAAGAGCATACTTCACGTGGGCCCCATATTCCACTAGTAATTTAATCTTTCACTTTCCCTAATGTTGGAGGATTCCATCTCTCCAAAAATTAAGTGGGGACTCCCTCCATCCACTTTTCCTAAGTTTACATGCAAAAATAGTTCCAACACCCAATTACAAAAATAGAAATTCATCTTAGCAAAATTAATTTAATTGGGGACATTATAGTCCTCCCCACCAAAAAATTCTTCTCCTCAAGCAATGCCTAAATAAGAACCCTATCGATCAGTTGAACCCAATAGTCTCTACACACAATACTGGGTTCCCAAATGTACCATCCAACCATCCTTGATATCTTCCCTATCCTTCCAGGATCCCAAGCAATCTTGATCAACGTGAGGCATCCCTTGCTCCACTCACTGTACAACTCACCATAAGCATCAGATGCCCTCTACCCACCACTACTAAGTAGATCATCATGGTAGTATAAAATCCTAATCATCTCCTCGTGTAACTACTCTACCAATTAGTCTCTCTCGTGAATTGCAGGAGTGGACTCCTCAATATGAAATCCAATCATGGTGGGATTGGACCCTTGTCTGTCTAAGTTTCTCCTGGTCTCCTCCAGCTGATCACCGTGCCACATTCGTGAAGTTCCCCAAACCATCAACGACTCACTAAAATCCAATGGAATATTGAGATGATTGTTGATCCTCGAACCTGCACCTTCCTATACACCCTCTCAGCCTTCTTTTTCCACTCATTTCATCCACCAAGTTGATTAAATCATTGTATTTTAGTTTAAAAAAGAACTTTTGACATGGTTTTCTAACTATGCTGATGACTGTTGTTTGGTTTATAATTTTGTTTAGACAGCTGCGGAAGCTTCTCAGTTTCCGCAGCCGACACAGGTTTCTGCAGCCGACCCAGGTTTCTGCAGCCAGCACAGGATTCCGCAGCCATTTTGTCAAACACCATGCTACAGGTGTCCTCTGAAGAAACGAGCCACATGGGCAAGTTACAGGAGTCAAGGACATGGAACGTGTCCCTCCAGATCATCCAGCACGCCCATAAAAGCCCGCGGTCAAACAAGGGGAAAAGGATAGTCAACGGAAGTGTTCAGCGGTGGCACGACTCTGCGTAGCTCTATTTTTGACCACGTGAAGCTACGTGGCACAGTCCTTAGCCACGAAGACATCTTGGTAGTGTGAATCCAACAGCCATACCTCTCAAATTTAATAAACATGATGACAGTTACCTAGATCCGGGTTGAAGAGGATTTACGTGTCTCTGGCAGCGTGGTTAATAGCGTAGATTTAGTTAATTTGTTTAGCTTTCTTTCCTTATAAATAACGTGTCCATGAATGCTGTAAAAGTTAATCTCTTGTAATGTAATTCGAAGTTGTTGTATTCCCCACTGCACTTTTACGTTGCTGTTTAATATATGAGAACACTGGTTTAAACTTAAGCTTGTAGCTGTTCGTTGAATCGGCTGAAGTGGCAGAGGCCCCTGCTCACTAAAGCCTTGTACAGTTGTCCTTTAACTCTTGCATTACTTTTTTTTCCTGTTCATGTATATTAGTTGTACAGTTGTCATTTAAATGCTACATTTTATTTCATCATTTATATTAGTTGTACATAACAAAGCTTTTTGATTTCTGTTGATTTACATTTTCATTATTGCTCTTTTATGGTTACAACTGATCAGTGTTTTCTGCAGGTTTTCTTAGGCAACCCGGGGCAATTTTTCACCTTTTCTTTTTATAACTATTGGCATACGAGATCATCTTGTCTTTGTCACTGACTCTTGTTTAATGAAGTTTGATTTCCAGTACTTTCATTTCCTTAAGTTGTACATTTATTTCCTGCTCTTAGATATCATGCTATTCATCTATTAACGGTTTCTTTCTATAATCAAATAAATTTATTAGGAACCCGAATATCACTCATTATAGCTTGATTTAGTTTGCTTAAGATCTCACATTGCTTGACTTGTTCATGATTGTTTCTCACAGGGTAAATTAAGCTGAAAGGCAAAAGGTCAAGAGAGTTAAAGTAGTGAGATTAGTTTCTTTTATGCAGTTTAACTTCTTTTAGATTTCACATTGCTTAACATTTCATGATATCTTTTCACAAGGAAGATTGAGTTGAAGAGTTGAAATAGTGTGGATTAGTTGTTCTTACTTTTAATTGAATTTAGTGTAGATTTCACTTTCATTTTCATTCAGCAACAAAGATACTGGGCCGATGTCATTAGTTCATGGTTTGATGTCTTTATTTCTTTTTAAGAATTGATTTCATTGCAGTTATTTTAAAGCTTTCTTTCTTCTAAGTTTTGAAAAACCACTTAGAGATCACCATAATCATCCATATTTCACTTGCTTTATCACCTTTTCATCATCTCACATTAGGGAAAGATAAATCCAAAAACAAACTTAAAAAACTAAAAGCGACAAGAGACTAATGAAATGGTTATCTAGTACATATAGTACACTTCACTTCGTCAGTTTACGAACCCCGGGTTGACATTGTAAAATAGCAATTTAGACCTCACTAAATTGACCAAACATTTTGGCGCCATTGCTGGGGAAGTGAAATTAGGTAGCCAAATTCTTAAAAAAAAGAAAAAGAAATAATAACAAGAAAATTTCAAGGAAGGAAAATTAATAACCTCTCAAAGTATGCTCTCCTCTTGCACCTAGAGTGATCTGGAGGATCAGAAAAGAGCAAGTTATTGGTTTAATAGTTTCTTAAGTATGCTCTCTTCTTGCACCTAGAGTGACCTGGAAGATCAGAAAAGGAATTATTACCCCGACTTGAAGAAAAAATAAAAATGACATGCATAGAGCAAGAGATTCCAGGGGAAGGTTTTTAGCTAGGGCTAAGAGTTCGATTTTTACAAGTCCATCCACTTCAATGGATAGACAAGAGACATCTTCATCATCTCCAACCCACACTCCTAGTCCTAGGGTCCCTGGAATTCAAGAAGCAGTAGTTGACTCACCCACACCATCTATCGAGTCTGAATTAGGAAGAGACCCTTTCCTTCCTTCCACAGGAGGACAAATTGTAATTGAAGAAGTAGAATCACCCGAGGAAGGGAGGAATTCCTCCTCATTCACCATTAATAGAGGAACCAAAGGACTCTGAAGTCTTTAGGGAAACTATCATGACAGAGGAACGAGTAAACGGATTTGGTAGAGGTAGAGGAGGTGGAGGAGGAAACAATGGAGAAGGTAGAGGTAACATTGGGGGAAATACAGATGGAGATAACTCATTTGGGTTTCCTATAGTTGATGAAGACTCTCGAGAAACCATGAAAAAAATCTCACCATCTGTCCTCCCAAACTTTCATGGGATAAGAAATGAGGACCCTGAAACATTTCTATTTGAGTTTGAGGTCGTGTGTCGAACTTATGATTATTTGGAAGACTCTCAAAAACTCAAACTGTTTCCTTCAACATTGAAAGGAGCAGCTTTGAAATGGTTCATGGGGTTACTCCCTCAATCCATTAGGTCTTGGAATGACATGAAACAAACATTTTTGGATAGGTACCTGGACTATTGTATGCCCACCAATCACAAGGATGAGGTATTCAAAATGGTGCAAGAAGAAGATGAAAACTTGGAAGATTTGCTTGAAAGATTCCAATACAACCTGAAAAGAGAAAAAATGAGTAATGTAGATGAGGATACCTTAAAAGCCCTTCTATTAAAATCCATCAGAGATGAATGGATAGATATTTTGAACATGATGGGGAAGGGAGATATATCTCAACTTTCACTCCATGATATAGCTGAGTTATGTATCCATCTCTCAAGGGGAAAATCTAAAACTAAAAA
This sequence comes from Pinus tabuliformis, assembly GCA_031772625.1. Taxonomy (NCBI): domain Eukaryota; kingdom Viridiplantae; phylum Streptophyta; class Pinopsida; order Pinales; family Pinaceae; genus Pinus; species Pinus tabuliformis. The sequence goes on along the minus strand of CM062806.1, from coordinate 475,308,826 downwards.
GGGGCCTAGAGATCCTTCTCTCATTAGAGCAAATAAATCTGCAACTGGTTCAGTAAGTAGGGCTGAGATTGGAAATATGCTGGATGAATTCAAAAATGATATCTTAGGGAGTCTTAGTGAACAATTAGACACCCTTAAGATACATAATAAGCAGAAAGCAGAGGCCGAGGCTTTGGCCATCTTTTGCCCAAAATGCCGAAAAAAACATGCTCTAAGGGAATGTCCCTTGGATGCAAAAGTTGTAGACACATGTGTAATTTGTTCAAAAAATCATGAGACCAAGGATTGTCCTTCAATCCCTGGCCTTAAATCTGTCTTTCAAGAAGATCCAAATACAATTGAGTCTCTTTGTTTTGTGGCAAGGAGACCTTGGCAAGGGCAACAAAATCAAGGGTTTAACAACTCTATGAACTTTCAAAACCCACCAAATTGGAATCCTTGGCAATCTTCGTCCCAATCTCAAAATCCTTTTCAAACATGGGCACAAGGTATGCAAAATCCTTATGGAAGCTTTTCTCAATTTTATCAATATCCTCCATCTTTTCCAAATCAACAAGCTTTACAATTTCCAAATCAAAATCCACGATTATCATTACCATTTCAACAACAACAACCTTCTCAACAAAATCCAAATTCTCAACTCTTGCTTCCATTCCAACAGAAGTCAAATCAACTTCCTTCCCAGCCATTGCCAAACACCAATAATAAAAACCCTCAAAATGCTTATATGGTAGAAGGACAACAATTTCCTACCTATATGATTGTTCCTCTCAATGATGTACAACTCAGATCTGGTAGAATTTTAGATAAGCCTTCTATAGATGCCCAAAAACAAGACATTTTTGAGGAAGAATCTCTTGAAGCCAATAAAGGTTCTGAAGCATCTCTTCAAAACCCAACACTCAAAAAGAAAAAGAAAAAGAGTTAGCCCCCACAACTCCCATAGTTGAGCAACCTGCATCTTTATCCACACCTCCTTTTCCTGACAGATTACAAATTGACAAACGAGTGGAAAAACAAATTTGGTTGCCTGACTATAATTTTCTAGATGAATTGAAGAATGTATGTATCAAGATTCCCTTGTTACAAGCCATTAAAGAGATTCCTATTCTAGCAAAAACAATAAAGGAGTTGAGCCTTAAAATACCAGGAAAGAAACCAAGAGACACAAGAAGAATCCACCTGGTAGGAAAAATTGCAGATATCATGATGGGTAAAATTACCATGCAGAAGTATATAGATCCCGGTAGTCCAATTGTCAAAACAAATATCAATGGAATTGAAATTCCAAATACTCTGATTGATTTAGGGGCTGTTATCAACATTATGAGTAGATAGACTATGGAACAGCTAAAACTTCATAATCTTCTCTTTACACCTACTTTACTGCAACTTGCAGATCGATCAATTATCAAACCAGATGGTGTATTAGAAGACATTCCAGTCTCCTTAGACTCTTGGGAATATCCAGTCGAATTCATGATTTTAACTCCCAAGAGTAATCTAGGAGGACATCCTCTTATTTTAGGAAGACCTTGGCTAGCGACAGCTGATGCTTTTATTAGTTGTAGGTCTGGGGATATGTATATTTCAGATGGTAATTCAACAAAGAAGTTCAATCTGTATCCTCCAGCAAAGGCAATAACAGAAATAGAAGAAGATGAGTGGGTCGATGATGAAGGTACTATACAACCTGTCCTTACCATTTCTGAGATTAGTGAAGATAGTCAAATTCTAAACACACTAGAAAACTTTGGAACACTTTCAGAATATGACTACACACAATTTCAGTTGGATGCCAACATTAAGTATATATCCTCTGGACAGATGTCTCTTTTCTCTATGGAAGAGTTTGGTAGTTCCACCATTGAGATCCTTCCAGGGAAAACATTGAATATCAACAGAAACTTGGAAAGATCACAACAAGAAAAGTTAACCAAACTCTTACAAAAGCATTCTACTGCATTTGCATGGGAGTATACCGATATGAAAGGTATCGACCCTAAGACTTGCATTCATCACATCTACATCGAAGAAAACAATAGACCAATTAGACAACCTCAGAGAAGGATGAATCCAAACCTTAGGGAGATAGTGAAAGAAGAGCTCCAACAACTACTCAAGGTACACTTCATTTATCCAATTTCAGATAGCCGATGGGTTTCTCCCTTGGTTATAGTACCTAAAAAGAATGGTAAATGGAGGGTTTGCATTGATTACAGGGAATTGAACAAAGCAACTTTGAAGGATCACTTTCCTCTACCCTTTATTGATCAGGTATTAGATACTTTAGCAGGCAAAAAGTATTTTACATTTTTGGATGGTTTTAGTGGCTATAATCAAATTCAGGTAGCACCTGAAGATCAGGACAAGACCACATTTACCTGTCCATGGGGAAATTTTGCCTACCGAGTACTTCCTTTTGGATTATGTAATGCACCTACCACATTTCAAAGGGCAATACTAGAAATTTTTTCCGATCTAATCCATGATTGTGTAGAGGTCTATATGGATGATTTTACAGTTTATGGTAATTCATTTGAAGAGGCATTAGAAAATTTGGAAAAAGTCCTTATAAGATGTAAAGGAACAAATCTTTCATTAAGTCATGAAAAATGTTTTATGATGTTTACTGAAGGGATTGTTTTAGGACATCATATTTCGGGAGATGGGATTAAAGTTGATAGATCAAAAGTTGAAGTCATCTCCAAGTTACCTATTCCAAATTGTCAAAGAGATGTTAGAAGTTTTCTTGGATTTACTGGATATTATAGAAGATTTATTGAAAACTTCACCAAGATAGCATCTCCGCTCTTCAAATTACTTACAAAAGACTCTGAATTCAATTGGGATCCTGACTGTCAATCTGCATTTGAAACTTTGAAAACAAGAGTATCTGAAGCACCCATTTTGAGAGGACCAAATTGGAAACTTCCTTTCCATATTTCTACAGATGCTTCAGATACAGCTCTAGGAGCTGTATTGGGACAAAAGGATTTAGTTCCTTATGCCATTTACTACACCAGTAAAAATCTGACTCCCACTGAGTTAAATTATACTGTGACTAAGAAAGAGTTCTTAGTTGTTGTTCATGCAATCAATAAATTTAGACACTATATAACTGGCTATGAAACTTTTGTCCATACTGATCATTCTGCAATTAGATATCTAATGAACAAACCTGTTACTAATGGAAGAGTTACCAAATGGATCTTACTTTTACAAGAATTCAATATTACCATATTGGATAGACCAGGGAAACAAAATACGGTAGCTGATTTCTTGTCTAGAATCCAAAATACTAACGAAGATTCTCCTGTTGAGGATAAGTTTCCAGATGAATATTTTTTTGCAGTAACTACTAAAACTCCTTGGTATGTAGATATTGCTAATTATTTGGTTACAGGGAAACTACCTCCACATTTATTTCCTAATGAAAGGAGAAGAATTATTCAGGAGAGTTCGAGTTATTCATGGATTTCTAATGAATTGTTCAAAACAGGGCTAGACTGTGTGATCAGAAGATGTGTTCGGGAAGATGAAATGCCTGACATCCTCAAGGCATGTCATGATGAGCCATGCGTTGGGCACTTCGCTAACAAGAGGACAACTTATAAAATCCTTTCTTTAGGATATTATTGGCCTTCTCTCTTCAAAGATGCAAAACAATATGTCAGGAGGTGTGACAACTGCCAAAGAGTTGGGAGACCAACTCTTTCAAATGAAATGCCATTACAGCCACAAGTACTCATCGAACCCTTTGAAAAATGGGCTTTAGATTTCATTGGACCTATTAATCCACCATCTAAACAAAAGAAGTATATATTGGTTTGCACTGATTATGTTACTAAATGGATAGAAGCCAAGGCATTGCCTTCTGCCACTGAAAATTCAGTTGTTCAATTTCTTTTTGAGGATATTTTTACTCGTTTTGGTGTCCCAAGAGAAATTTTAACAGATCAGGGAAGTCAATTCACATCTAATTTGATGGAGAAGCTGATGGAAGAATACAAAATCAAGCATAGAAAATCTACTCCGTACCATCCGCAAGCAAATGGCCAAGTGGAGTCTACAAACAAAGTCCTTAAGAACATCATCACCAAAACTGTTCATCTATATAGAAGAGATTGGGAAGAAAGGCTTCCTGAAGCCTTATGGGCCTATAGAACTACATGGAGGAATACAACAGGACATTCTCCCTATGAACTTGTTTATGGGAAAGATGTCCTGCTCCCCATTGAGTTTCAAGTCAAGACTTTCAAGATGGCAGTTCAGTTGGGGATGAATCTATCAGAAGCCCAAAAGCATAGAATGGAGCAGCTGAATGAGCTAGATGAAATAAGACAAGATGCAATTTTAAGGACTGATCTAGTTCAGCACCAAAGAACTAAGTGGCATGACAGATATATCAAAGAGAAAAAGTTTCAAAAGGGAGATTGGGCGTTACTGTTTGATTCCAAGTTTAAAGACTTCAAAGGAAAATTTTAGACTCATTGGCTTGGACCATATGAGATTGACGGAGAATTTAGCAATGGAGCAGTTCGAGTCAAGACCATTGATGAGTTTCAAACTCCTCTCATTGTGAATGGCCACCGATTGAAAATTTATCATAAGCCACTCTCAAAAGAGGAATTTGTCAAAATGTTTCAAGAAAATTATGCAATGAGGCTGGTGGAGAGGAATCCTTCTCCTCCATCAGCCTAGTCTTTGTTTCTTTCAGTTGAAAAAATAAAAAATAAAAAATAAAAAATCTTTTGTATAAGCCTGAAAACCCATCATAGATTGGCAGTCTTATACAGAAAATCTAGAGAGAAAATCAGGGGCACCTGACACTCTATATTTTCCAAAAAAAAAAATCTCTCTCTCTTTCCATATTCACTCCACCTCATTTGCCATTTCAGTTCATCCATCTCATTTTCATCTCCATATTCACTCCACTTCATTTCCATCTCATTCCACTCACTTCATTTCATTCCATCAATAAAAGTCCCTCTCAGGACTATTTTATTTAGTTAGTTCTTCTATAACTATCTTTGTGCAGTTAAAGGGGTGTTGTCTTAGTTTCCGCAGTTGGAAACCGTTTCCGCAGCCAGAACCAGTTTCCGCAGCCAGAAACGATTTCCGCAGCCAGCATCACTCTGTCTTTACAGCTGGCATCACTCTGTTTTCAAAAAAATCACAGTCAAAGGTTAGTGTCATCATCACCAAGTGCAGCAAAGACATGGGGCATCTTCAAGATCAAAGAACAACAATGGGTCAGAAGCCTTAATCAAGAAATGATAAACTTCCAAAGGTATGATCAAAAATCTCTACCAAATAACAATTCAATGTCATTATTATGCATAGTTATTAAACCATGGCAAGTTCCACTAAATGCGATGATTTGATACGGCAAGCCCCATACCACTCCTCTTCCACGATGTCATTCCACACACCTTATTCATTTCTAACGGTCCCATGATCATTCTAAATTTAAACTCGAGATGGACTGCTCTCCCATTTATTGGCCGTACTTTTGAGACGTGAGCTACTGTACTACGGCTCTCCTTCACCATAATTTCCGCATCCGTCTGCTGAGACGTGTGCGCAAGTCATCCAATCCAAAAGGACTCAGCTGTTATTCTGCCCATTTATAACTTCACTCCCGCATGCATTCGATGTTGAACTCGTTACTGTTGCTTACCCTTTACTCCCTCGGTACTCATACCATTCCCTGTTCTCCATTTCCGCTGCATCCACTACAACTTGCTCCAAACCCTGGCTACAGTCACCACATACATCCTGAACTTCAATTATGGCCACTCCAGTTACCCTAAGAATCCCGTAATCAGCCCATTTTTTTCCTGAACCTTCATATGCAGTAGAATTTTCAGTCGGAATTTAAAGCCAAGAATGGGAAAACTACTAAGAGCTAAACCGGAAGGACCAAAATACTTGGAGGGTTATCCTCAAACGAAGGAGTCATTGAGGAAAGCAAGGTGGCTAAGATTCATTCAAAAGTTCAGGGGCTATAACAAAGAAGTGACTAAAGCCTTTGCACAGTCCTTTAATGGACACGCAGTGGAGATAGGAGACTTAAAATTTACAGTGACCGAGGCTACAATAGCAGCTGCAACAAGTCTCCCACAAGAAGGTGAAAGGTGGTTCAAAAATAGAAGTGTGGACGATCAAGGATGGAGAATCATGCTCCAAAACCCAGGTATGGATACCTCTGTATTTACAAAAGGAATCCCTGTGCATGAAATAAAAGAAGAATGGTCCACTCTGTTATTACTTATCCAGAAATTTATCACATGCGAGGGTCGTTTTGGTTCCATGTACATGTATCATACCAGGATAATGATGAATTTTATGGAAGGTTATACCCTTAATTTGCCTTATTTTCTGTTATCAAGCTTGAAGAAAATGAGCTCTACTGTTCAAAAACACGTAGGCAATATTGAACCCCATCTTTACCATCACGGGTTCATAAAAATCCTTATTGAAGATCAGCTGAAAAACACTAAGGATACTTGGGAAAAGTTTTTGACAAGAAACCACTTTCAAGAATTGACTGAAGCCTCTGGAAGCAGTTCCCCAAAAATTCCAAAGAGAAGTAGGAGGAAAGAAAAGAATATTACAGCCCAAGACTGTCCTACAATAGACATTCAGGAAACTATTCAGAAAGAAGAAGAAGAGGGAGCTAAAAACAAGAAACAGAAGAAGGACAAAGGAAAAATAACCGTTCAAGAAACCTATCCATCCCTTCAACCATCCATAGAGGAAGATTCTCAAACTTTGGCAGAAATATTAGTACATCTTCAAGATGCTGCCATAACAAAGAAACAAAAAGGAAAACAGAGTGCACAGGAAAAGAGCACTAGTCCACACGTGAGGAGGAGCAGTAGGCTAAAAGGAAAGAAGAGTCTAACCCAAGAAAAACAATCACACTTTATTGATTTAGGTGAATAAACACCTGAAAAATCTCCATCTCAGCCAGACATTGAGTCAAGTCCTCCACGTGATGAAAGCCCTTTTCGACCAGAAAGAGAGGACAGTCTTCCTCCTCCACCAGATTTTAATTTTGAGCCTAGCCCAAGAAAGACACCTGAAGTAGATCCTAATCAGCAAGAGGTATATAACTACCTATAGTCCTTGGAACAATCAGCTGCAGGACCAAGCACCACCTTGCCACTTGATGCACAAGTACAGTCTTTAAAACAGGAAGTGTTTGAATTGGAAGTCCTAAATAGGCACATCAAATAGGAAAACGAAGCACTCAAAGAGCAGAGTAAGGTAGAAAAGATTTTCCATGATAACACTATTCTCCATTTAGGACTGTCGCAAAAGAAGAATAGGAAGCTGAAGAAAAAGTGTAAAAAGTTGAGCAGGGCATTGATTAATCTTAAGTTCAAATGTCTAGTCAGGAAACCAAGGACCATTTTAGCATCAAAGAGAAAGAGAAGCGGGCTAGATGTTCTTGCAGAAGCCTCAGAGCATATGGATTAAGGGAAAATAACTAAGTTTTGGTTGCATGAGGACATGCAACACCTTCACAGTGGGGGTATGTTGAGCCTCGAACCGGCACCTTCTTATACACCCTCTCAGCCTTCTTTTTCCACTCATTTCATCCACCAAGTTGATTAAATCATTGTATTTTAGTTTAAAAAAGAGCTTTTGACATGGTTTTCTAACTACATTGATGACTCTTGTTTGGTTTAGAATTTTGTTTAGACAGCTGCGGAAGCTTCTCAGTTTCCGCAGCCGACACAGGTTTCCGCAGCCGACACAGGTTTCCGCAGCCGACCCAGGTTTCTGCAGCCAGCACAGGATTCCGCAGTTGTTTTATCAAACACCATGCTACAAGTGTCCTCTGAAGAAATGAGCCACATGGGCAAGTTACAGGAGTCAAGGACATGGAACGTGTCCCTCCAGATCATCCAGCACGCCCATAAAAGCCCGCAGTCAAACAAGGGGCAGAGGATAGTCAACGGAAGTGTTCAGCGGTGGCACGACTCTGCGTAGATCTATTTTTGAGCACGTGAAGCTACGTGGCACAGTCCTTAGCCACGAAGACATCCTGGTAGCGTCAATCCAATAGCCATACCTCTCAGATTTAATAAACATGATGACAGTTACCTAGATCCGGGTTGAAGAGGATTTACGTGTCTCTGGCAGCATGGTTAATAGCGCAGATTTAGTTAATTTGTTTAGCTTTCTTTCCTTATAAATAACGCGTCCATGAATGCTGTAAAAGTTAATCTCTTGTAATGTAATTCGAAGTTGTTGTATTTCCCCACTGCACTTTTACGTTGTTGTTTAATATATGAGAATACTGGTTTAAACTTAAGCTTGTAGTTGTTCGTTGAGTCGGCTGAAGTGGCAGAGGGCCCCTGCTCACTAAAGCCTTGTACAGTTGTCCTTTAACTCTTGCATTACTTTTTTTTCTTGTTCATGTATATTAGCTGTACAGTTGTAATTTAAATGTTGCGTTTTATTTCATCATGTATATTAGCTGTACATAACAAAGCTTTTTGATTTTTGTTGATTTACATTTTCATTGCTGCTCTTTTATGGTTACAACTAATCAGTGTTTTTTGCAGGTTTTCTTAGGCAGCCCGGGGCAATTTTTCACCTTTTCTTTTTATAACTATTGGCATACGAGATCATATTGTCTTTGTCGCTGACTCTTGTTTTCTGAAGTTTGATTTCCAGTACTGTCATTTCCTTAAGTTGTACATTTATTTTCTGCTGTTAGATATCATGCTATTCATCTGTTAACAGTTTCTTTCTATAATCAAATAACTTTATTAGGAACCAGAATATGACTCATTATAGCTTGATTTAGTTTGCTTTAGATCTCACATTGCTTGACTTGTTCATGATTGTTTCTCACAGGGTAAATTAAGCTGAAAGGCAAAAGGTCAAGAGAGTTAAAGTAGTGTGATTAGTTTCTTTTATGCAGTTTAACTTCTTTTAGATTTCACATTGCTTAACATTCATGATATCTTTTCACAAGGAAGATTGAGTTGAAGAGTTGAAATAGTGTGGATTAGTTGTTCTTACTTTTAATTGAATTTAGTGTAGATTTCACTTTCATTTTTATTCAGCAACAAAGATACTGGGCCGATGTCATTAGTTCATTGTTTGATGTCTTTATTTCTTTTTAAGAATTGATTTCATTGCAGTTATTTTAAAGCTTTCTTTCTTTTAAGTTTTGAAAAACCACTTAGAGATCACCATAATCATCCATATTTCACTTTCTTTATCACCTTTTCATCATCTCACATTAGGGAAAGATAAATCCAAAAACAAACTTAAAAAACTAAAAATGACAAAAGACTAAGGAAATGGTTATCTAGTACATATAGTACACTTCACTTCGTCAGTTTACGAACCCCTGGTTGACATTTTAAAGTAGCAATTTAGACCTCACTAAATTGACCAAACAATGACCTTCCATTGTAGAAACCATCTCACCTCTACAGGTAGCAGAACTGCTAAGCCGTGCAATGCCAGAATCCCAAGCTAGTCCAAAAGTGGTGCCACCATGTTGTCACTACACCGATATGATTATCATGGTTTTCCCATCATGTGCAAGCTATATCCTCCTCTCCCAGGACCTGATGGAAAAATACCTATGGAGTTCCAATGAATTTGGTCCAAACATCCCCACGATGTCACAACCTACCCATCCAATACTCACTCTGATTTGTAGTAGCAACAAGGAAAACGAGCCTTGCCATACAATAAAGGCCTCAATGCTCCACTACATGTCAAGCCAAGTTGGAGATGGGTCATCCTTTGTCCTGATCTTTCTCATCATGAAACAAAGTGTCCAATCAACTAACCAGATCCTTGGATTCCATAGCCAGAATGGATGCGACATAGTTCTAATAGCTACTAGTGCCAACCCATACCACGTCTCAGGCCCCTACATGCAATCACTATATTGACTTCATACATCATGAACCAATCTAATGCGTACAAAACTACCTTGTGCTAGCCATACCACGCAGTGGGATCTGTCATCCTACGTCCTGAAAGCGCTCCCCAATACTGCGTTGAGTCTAAACATCCTCTTGCATGTACGGTCCACAAACTATTTTAGATGCTCCTGAGACACCTCAGAATGTCTCGCCCAAAGGGGGTCATGCCTCTCCCTGAGTGTAGGCTCAAGGGTGGTGCAAGTGTTACCTCTACAGAAGAGTGGACTACCACCAAGCCTGCATCCACCAACCTGTGCCTTGACCATATGCCACAGTTGGAAAGCTTCTCTATTGATGCATCGTGTCATGTCCAACTATCTTAGATGAACCTCCTAGGTTATTTTTCCCACAATGAGATCATCAAGGGATGATATCAAAGTCAAGGTAGGCTCACGTTCATCCCTATGATCAACACACTCTCCAAATTTGATTATGCCAAACCCAATGGAATTTCTAATTCCCTCATCGGGATATCTCTCTAGCAGAAATACCTCAACAACTTGATGTGCATCATCATGCTTTGCTGCACACAAATATACACCCCTACACCCCCATGGGGGCTTCACTCAATGAACCTCCGACATATCACGTGTGTTCATAGCATACTAAACAATACCCTTAATTTGACTATATATTGGAAAATAACTTTAAAAATCATGTTATTTAACCCACTACCAATACAAACCCAATACACCTTCCCAATTAAAAAAACCCCTACTTTCACTATATATTGTAGATATCCATTTTTTCATTAACATTTTTTATTCCCTTTTATATTTCTCATTAACTTTCAGCTCCATTTTTTATACCTGCCAATGTAAAACCTCTTTACCCCCTATTATATGCTCAATATATTATTTCATTTTTTACTCAATATATATCCCCTAATATGAATGCATGTGGTATGGTATTTCTCACCCAGTGAAGACCTTGTCTGTATTCCACTACATAGCCCTAAACTCCATGGCACAAATCCATGCACCTCTAGACATCAACGCTCAATTCCATGCCATCATGTACCATAGTGCATCCCATATGTGCCCATGCATCCACCACTCTGCTAGAACACCCACGATGATGTGATATACACCTCCTCATATGCCTAGGTACACCTATGTGGCCAAACTCCTCACATGCAATTGGGAATAACGCTACCATTTCAAATCTTAGTATTTGTAGTGCTCAATACATCAATGAGAGAGCATTTTCTCAATATGATGCCTTATGCAACAGCCAGACGATGCCAAATCCTCCTACCAACTCCTGTTAGAGTAGTCTAATCATCCTACAATCCCATGTCAACCCACCATGCCATGATAACTCATGATATCTGCATTCTCCCCTATCAATCCATCGAGTCACTAGTGCTGTCAGGAACTCTGAAGGGGATATAAAAAGGTGTGTGCACCCAACCATCAAGTCCATCATGCAGCCACTACCATCACCTAACAACTCCATGATGTAATGGAGAATCCCACCTGGATCCCAACAACATTATGGCCCTTGAGCACCTCTGGTAATCCATAGCCTCTGTTGAACTATGGCCATGGATGCATCTAACCTCCTAGCTAGCTTCAACGAATAGCAAATCAATATCTCTTGCAATCCAACCCTGAGAGAGGGATCAAATGCATGAACAACAATACATGGAACATGTCCTCCATTGTGTGAATGTCACACCCTGCGTAGCTCATGTCATGTCATCTCACTAATCTGGCCAATCCATGTAATCTTCCTAGGTAATGCGGTCTCTCTTTCACCAACATGTGGAGGTGGCTCAATAATGCTACATGCCTCATCAATGTCTGACTCTAAGTATGGTTGCTCATCCTCCTCCACCATGGGCTCAACATGAGCCACTAACTGTCCCTCCAAAGATAGCTTGTCATGCATAACATCCTCAACAATCAGCAATAGGTAGCCACCATAAGGAAACTTTGTCAGAGATGCCTCTATACATATTGAGTCCTCATAAATAGTGGATATATCTCATGACACCTCATCAACCTCTTGTGTGATGTTATCACCTGGAAAATCGGACATGGCCCTAAACACCTCATCAATGGAGCCCTCAACAATCTACGACATCTCATCCATGGATGACTCCTCATCAACAAATGGCCTTATGAGTGTATGCCCTACTTTCTCCACTAGGGTGTCAACCAAAGCTACCAAGGGTATCTCCAATAAGGGTGACTCCTCCATCACACTGGACACATCGACATGCTCCTCATACTCCTATGTGCCTACAATCTCATGGTCAACCTCCTCCTCAGGCTCTTGATATCTAAAGTCAAGTCCCCACTTATGAGCCCCCAAATTGGGTAACTTATTGGGCTCATTTTGCCTAATTGTCCTTGTTCAGTCCTCCATTTTTCATAGATTATGCATGTTTTCTAGTATTTTTATGTTATTTGAACAAATAAGGGTGGTCACTCTACCTAGGAGGCTAACACGTGGTTATTTCAGGATTTTTGGACAAATTTTGGAGAAAAACCAAGCAATCATGGGTCAGCTGACAGTCAAGCTTGAGGTGAGGATTCGTAGGGAGGTTGTCTCTCACATTAAATGGCCTTCCTCAAAATCTCCACCCTCAACACCGAGCTCCACATGCCACAAAAAAGAGTTTTAAAGGCAGCCAAGCAATTTTTGGAGGAGTGACTGTTTACTAGCAGTTGGGACATCCGAGTCCCTTGAATCTAGGAGGGTTGCTAGCCCCCTCGTATTGTATAAGTAGGAAGGCCTCAGCCTTCATAGTTTACTTGTGGAACTATTGTTATTTTTGCACCATAGTGCTGTCTTTTTGCTCAGCCTGTTTTATTGTAGCTATTGTTGTAACTTTCATATGATGGTTATTTTTGAATAATGAGAAGCAGCTTTACTTGGCATCAGATCTGAGTTCTTTATAGGAGCCCAAAACTCTTGGGGTTGGGCCCAACCCGAGTGCTAAGGCCTCCTCTATGTATTGTTAGTTGTTCTTTATGAATTTGCAAAAACATTTCTGTTAAGTAGATTAAAGTTTGTTGATTAACTAGGTCACTGTTAATGGTTAGAAAGACTTTTTGAGTGCTCAGATTTAGTTGATAGGTTTTTAACGGAAAAAGCTTCAAGAAAAGGGCCATCAAACATCTCTGGTTTCACCTCTCCTTCAGTAGGATCTCGAGCTGGGAGCAGGATAACTTTGCTGCCCACAAAAACACTGATTTTTCTTTGCCATGCAATCACTAGTGTTTTATTTTCATGTGTAGAAGTTGTTTACAAGTTCAGACTTTCATTTGCTTAGTTTCATGAGTTAAAATACATGGTTTCATTGCAGGTCACACTTCTGTTCACTCTCTTTACTAGCAGCTAGCAGATTAGGTCATCATAGTTAGGATTTTGAATTTACAAGTCTTCGTTGGATCAGTTGGAAAAATGCCTTGCAGAGCACCTGTACCACTCCTTCATCTGTTTATTCTCCATCAGCACCATCCACTCCACCCTCTGCCTAGAATCCTTCCCTCCTATTTGCCATTTCCTCCCATAACCCTAGTTTTGTGTGTAACATTGCTTCAGTCTTACCTGAACCAAATCCAGCCATCCACACCTGTCCACAACTCCATCCACTGAGTCCTAGACCATCTCCAGCCCTCACCCTACCTCCACACTCACTCCTTCACCTTTCCCTCTCCATCCATCCACCAAAAACATCGTTCCTAAACATCCTATAGAAAGTTATAGACATCCTGTAGAAAATCGCAAACATCCTGTAGAACCCCTGCAGACATCCTGTAGAGGCTCACGAATGAGGTTTCTTGATAGCCAAACTCGGTGAAACTCTATGGAAGGGTGTTAGGGACCCCTTAGGCCTTCTCTGAACCTTCTTCACCTTCTCCAAGCATTTCCTCTCGCCCATCCACCTCTACATAGCCCAAGAATATTCAAATCATATGCATAATAACTCTGGCAACTTATTCAAAAATACAAAAAGATGTTTTTTCCAGAAGTTACTGTAGAAGTAGCTTAGATGCATGTATTTACCTTTCTAGAAATCAATGGAATCTCCTTCAGTAGCTTACATACTCTTTCTTGCATCGGTAGGGTTAGCTGGTAGAATTAGGGTTTGCTAGGGTTTACGTTTCCTCTTAGCTTTCCAGTTTCTTTCTGCAAACAGATCAGGTTTCTTTAAGTTATCTTTCATCCATCAGTTAAAAAGCTTCTTCTCAGAGCTCATAGAAGTTGGCTTAAGCCCCTAGCGGACTTGTGCCAGCTGACCAAGTGACAACTGTGGCAAGAGCTAGTACTTGTGCATACAACACCATCACTTCCAAGTTTGTTACAAACTACTGGGTTGATAAAATTAAATAAGGGAGTTCCAGGAGTTGCAGCATTATTGTTGCAATACTGGGGCTCACCACCTATTTTTGGCGCCGTTGCCGGGGACATGTCAGAGTATTTTTGATTGCTGCTTTTCTTCTATTTTCCTACTCTCGCCTTCTACTAAGTAGTTTATTTCATTTCCATTCTACAATTTCATTTCTGCAAAAGTAAATTAGACATTTCCTGCGTTTGTATATTAACCTTTCAATTCTACAAGCGTAAAATAGAATTTCAATTCTGCAAGCATAAAATAGAATTTCAATTTTGCAAGCGTAGTCTAGTATTTCCTTCTCGCAATTTGATTTCAGCAAAATACATTAGTCTTTTCCTGCTTTCATTTCAATTCCGCATTTCCATTTCTGCAAGATAGATTTTAGTTAGTTGCAATTCCATCTATTTCAGTCTTGCAGGTACAAGCAGGGAAAAAAAAAGCAAAAGCAACCAAAAATCCTTTCATGCCTCGTAGGAACAAAGATAATACCGGAAAATTCCTACCCAACACCCCCACCACTTCACTAAGTCACCCTTCTCTCTTCTTTGGTGGTAGTGATCCTGAAGAACCTATAGGTGAACCTCCTGAGATATACGAAGATCCTATAATAGAAGAAGAGCAAGAAAACATTCCTTTTGATACTATGGCTGACAACAGAAATGGTAGAGACGATGATGAGAGAATAGAAGGTACCTTCCCCATCCGAGAGACTAATGGGGACATGAAAATGAAGAACATAAGTCCCTCAGCCTTACCTCATTTCCATGGATTGACCACTAAAGACCCTGATACCTTCCTATTTGAGTTTTTTGTCCTTTGTCTAACTTATGACTATACAGAAGACGAGCAAAAGTTGAAACTCTTTCCCTCTACCCTCAACGATGCAACATTACGCTGGTTCATGGGGTTACCTGGAAACAATATCACTACTTCGGCTCAGATTCAACAAGCCTTTAACAACAAATACCGGGATTATTGTAGGTCAAAGGAAACCAAGGGAGAAATCTTTCAGATGACCATGGGAAATGATGAGTCTTTAGAGGACTATGAGGAAAGGTTACAAATTAGCTATAAATGGGCCAGGTGCACACTTGACCCTGAATCTCTAAAGTTGGTTCTGCTCCGAGGAGTCCGTGAAGACCTTCTAGATACCCTTCACATGCTAGCTGGATGAGATATTTACCAACTACCTTATGAGGACATAAAGACTATGTTTAGAAACCACTCTAGGGCAGCCCGGAAAAGAGGTAGGGGGAATCCACTTTCAGATATTACTACCTTCTCCAAGCATGAGTTTGCTAATCAGATGGAAGACCTCAAAAGTGAGATGAGACAGACCATTGCCATGCAACTTGATACTTTCCGAATCCAACAAAAGAAAGAGGAAGCTGAGAGGGCTTTGGCCATCTTTTGTCCCAGATGTACGAGGAAGCACCCTAAGAACGAGTGTCCATTGCACTCAGTAGAGGTATGTTTCGTTTGTGAGGAGGACCACCCCACAAACCAATTCCCAACCTTTCCCGGATTCAAAGCCATGTACCAAGGTACTGAGGCACCCACTGAACCTCTCTACTTCCTCAACCAAAGGAGACCACATGGACCGAGACCTTACCAGCAGGGGATGCAAGGGACATCCCAAGCTTATTATAGCCCCAACCAATCTTCTTACATGCCTTCTTGGGATCCCCCTGCTCATCCTTCCTGGTCTGCACCTCCTCCGTCGTCTTATCCACTTCAATACCATACTCAACCCACTGCTCATTCGTTTCACTCACATGTCCAACCACAGCCTCAGTGGAATGCACCTCAACTGGGGTGGAGGCCCCAATACAACTCTCCTCCCGCCATTCTGCCTCCACCACCGGCTCAACCACAACCATTACCTCCTGCTCCTCCAAGACAACCCCATATGCCTGCCCAACCGAACCCGAACCCCAACCACCGACAAGCCCAGCAGGTATACACTGGGGAGACAACATGTCCTACCTATGCTGTGGAGATCCAAGAGATCAACCTGCGATCCGGAAATACCCTTCTAGATCGCCAACCTCCTCCCCCAGAGGACAAGGAAGAGAAATAGGAAAGTGAACCCAAATCCATTCCACCCTTTCCTGAGCGACTAACAATAACCACGCAACCAAACCCAGAGAAGACTGAACTTCTGGGAGAACTAAAATAGTTGTGTGTGAAAATACCCCTTCTCCTGGCCATCAAAGATGTACCGATATACAACAAATTGATTAAGGAGAAGTGTTTCAGGCACCCAGGCAGGAGAAAGAGAGATGCCTCGACTATCAATGTCATAGGACAACTGTCTGATCTAATGTTGGGGCAAGTAATCTGTCCAAAGTATTTGGACCCTAGGAGTCCTGTAGTTGATGTCCACATCAATGGCACCATTATCCCCCATACCTTGATTGATCTAGGGGCTGCCATTAATGTGATGACCAGGGACACCATGCTTAAACTCAACCTTCAGAATTCCTTAAGGAAGACCTCGACAGTCCTGCAGTTGGCAGATCGCTCCACCGTGACTCCCGAAGGGATTGTGGAAGATGTCGTGGTCTATGTTGACTCTTGGAAGTTCCCTGCAGACTTCTTGGTCCTTCAACCAAAGTCAAGGCTTACTGGATACCCCCTCATTTTGGGAAGGCCTTGGTTAGCCACTGCAGATGCTTACATCAGTTGCCGAGCTGGAAACATGACCATCAAAAATGGTCCTCTGTCCAAGCAGCTAGTCCTATACCCTCCTGCCTGGCCTCTGCTAGAACATGATTTACCACTCTGGTTGGAAGAAGGAGATGAGGATGAGGTCTACTCTGCACCCTTGTGCACAATAGAAACCACTAGGGGAGGTCCTCAAACCGAGGATGATTTGATTGAGACTTTGATTCAAAATCCACCTCCCAGTGTACTATCCTTAAAGGAATTGGTGGAGGACACCCAAGCCAGCACCTTAGTGGACCTCTGTGTGACTGATCCAACCTCTCCCAGAGTTAAGAATGTGGAATTTGGTCCCGAAAGAACTTTAAAGATTAGATCCTCCCTATCTCCTTCCCAGGAGAAGGAGCTGTGGAGCTTACTGAACAATCATTTAGATGCTTTCACCAGGAGCTATAAGGAGATGAAAGGAGTCCATCCCTCGGTATGTACCCATCACATCTACATTAAAGAATATTGTAAACCAGTCAGGTAGCCTCAGAGGAGAATGAACCCAGCCCTTAAGGACATTGTCAAAGAATAATTGAAAAAATTATTGGATGCAGGATTCATCTATCGTATCTTCGATAGTGAGTGGGTCTCACCTCTAGTGCCGGTGCCCAAAAAGAGTGGGAAGTGGAGAATCCGTGTAGATTGCCGAGAACTTAACAATCCACTAGGAAAGATCATTTCCCTTTGCCTTTCATAGATCAGGTGTTGGATGGACTGGCAGGGAATAAGTTCTTCTCTTTCCTAGATGGGTTTAGCGGGTATAACCAGATCCAAATAACCCCGGAAGACCAAGATAAAACCACCTTCACTTGTCCATGGGGTACCTTTGCCTATCGAGTCCTTCCCTTTGGGCTATGCAATGCTCCTGCCACTTTCTAGAGAGCAGTATTGAGCATATTTTCTGAGTTGGTCCATGATTCAGTAGAAATCTATATGGATGACTTCACTCCTTATGGGTCCAACTTCCAAGAAGCATTGACCAATCAGGGAAAAGTTCTAACCAAGTGCATTGAGATGAACCTGTCCCTTAGTCCTGAAAAATGTGAATTCCTTATGACTGAAGGGACCGTGCTAGGTCATACCATTTCTCGACAAGGATTACAGGTGGACCCTAATAAAATTGCTATCATCTAAAAGGTCCCACCTCCTCAAAAGGTAAGAGATGTTCGGAGTTTCCTAGGCTTAGCAGGATATTATTGAAGATCCATTAAAGACTTCAGTAAGATAGCCTCACCTTTGTTTGGACTCTTAGGGAAAGATGTTGAGTTTAAATGGACTGACAATTGTCAAGGGGCACTGAACGAATTTAAAGATAAGCTCGTGTCCGCCCCAATCTTGAGAGGTCCAAACTAGGCCATACCTTTCCACATCTGCACTGATGCCTCGAACAAAGCCATAGGGGCAGCCTTAGGCCAAGTTGAGGATAAACTCCCATATGCCATATACTTCGTCAGCAAAAACCTGTCCAAGGCAGAAATGAACTATACTGTAACCGAGAAAGAGTTCCTGGCTGTAGTCCATTCCCTAAACAAGTTAAAACACTACATCATTGGTTATCAAACATTTGTGCACACTAATCATGTTGCGATTAGATACTTAATGAATACGCCTGATGTCAATGCTCGTATTATTAGATGGTTACTTTTGTTACAACAATTTGATTTGACGATTGTCGACAAGCCAGGTAAGGAAAATGTTGTTGTTGACTTCTTGTCTAGATTGGACTTGCCTGTAGGTGAAGAAGGAACCATGGATGACCAGATGCCAGATAAACATCTATTTGCTATCTCAGTACTCTCTCCATGGTTTTCTGAAATAGAAAATTACTTGATCTCCGCATCTATCCTCAAAGGAAAAAAGCAGAATTATAAGGAAGAGTGCCCCGTTCACTTGGATCGAGGGCAACCTGTTTAAACTTGGCCCAGATCAGACCTTGAGACGTTTTGTTAGGGAGGAGGAAGTCTTTGACATCCTCCTAACCTGTCATGATGGACCTTGTGGAGGCCACTTTGTAGCAAAAAGGACTTCCTTCAAAATTCTACAGGCAGGCTACTATTGGCCTACTCTTCACTAAGATGTCAGAAGATACATCAACCAGTGTGACCGATGTCAGAGGATGGGGAAACCGACTCCAAGAGATGAAATGCCTCTCCAACCCCAAGTGACCTTCGAGCCATTTGAGAAGTGGAGCATGGATTTTGTGGGTCCTATCAACCCTCCTTCAAAGCAACGGTCTTACATCATTGTGTGCACTGACTATTTGACCAAGTGGGCAGAAACGAAGGCAATCAAAGTAGCAACATAAGAAAAGGTGGCTGAGTTTCTAAGGGAAAATATCTTCTACAAGTTTGGCTACCCAAGAGAGTTAGTCACAGATCAAGGAAGCCAGTTCACCTCCAACTTGATTGAAGATTTTCTCGCTCATCACAAGATCAAGCACAAGACTTCTACCCCCTATCATCCTCAAGCAAATGGGTAGGTGGAAGTCACTAATCGAGCATTGGAAGGGATTTTGACTAAGGTTGTGAGCAACAGTAGAAAGGATTGGGCAGATCACCTGGTTGAGGCCACCTGGGCCTACAAAACCACTTGGAAGACCACAACCGGTTTCACACCTTATGAGTTGATCTACGGGAAGAAAGATTTGTTGTCCATAGAGTTCGAGTACAGTACATTGAGGGTGGCAGCTCAGCTGGACCTAGATCTCAGCCATGCTCAACGTGAAAGATTATTGCAACTGAATGGATTAGATGAACAAAGGATGCAGGCCCTTCTCCACTCAGAGGCAGTTCAACTCCAGAGGAATATATGGCATGACCGACACCTTAACGAGAAGCAATTCCAGCCGGGAGATTGGGCGTTGTTGTATGACTCAAGATACAAGGATTTCAAAGGGAAGCTGAGGACAAGGTGGTTAGGACCATATACAGTGGAGAAATGTAACGACAATGGTTCAGTCCTTATCAGGACCATTGATGAAGAGGCCATCCCCATGCTTGTCAATGGGCATCGACTGAAAATCTACAAGAACCCCTCTCGAGGCAGGAATTCATTGAAATTTTGGAAAAATCAGTGCTGGTAAAAGAACAGGGTTCTGCCTCTGTTCCAACCGCACCTTGATCATCAAAAAAGGACACACAAAAAAAAGGAAAAAAAAGGAATAAAAATATCCCTGGATGAAAACCTCTCTGAGGCGGCCAGGGCAGATAGTGAGGGTGAAAACCTCAGGGAGGCACCCCAGCTGTCTCTCAAAAAATAAAGAAATGGAATAAAAAATATCCTTGGGTGAAAACCTCATAGAGGCACCCCTGCTGTCTGTCAAAAAAAAAAATGAAGGGAAAAAAGAAAAAGAAGAAAAACAGGTCTGATCTTTGAAATTATTGCAGGTTGTAGGGATATAATGCAGATAAAGAGGGTCATGCAAATCAAGGACAGGGGTCCATCCCGAGCTACCAGGAATCCTCACCGACACTTCCTCCATGGCCACACACTCTTTCTAGGGTTTGGACACATTCGGGTCAAGATTCAACCTCCTACAGGAAGTTTTAGGGCTTTCTACAGGAAGTTCTGCATTTCTACAGGAAACATCCTGTATAACCCTTGGGCAGGCAAAAATCGATTCTGGAACAGGATTTAAAGCTTGAGGTTTGGTGATGAGGCCTATAGCCACCTCTCTCTCCCATCCATCACATGTTTCATCTCTTTCCACCACCATTACCACAATTCGGTCCCGTATTCCTGCACAGTCATGCAAAAAGTCTTGTTTTCCTCAGAGTAAATTTTTTTCCTTAGGGACAAATCAAGCGTTCCAAAGCTCGCACACTCTACCTGTCAAAATCTTCAATAGGACCCTTCATCCATGACCATAGCCATGCCCCGTTTCAGCATGCAGCCCAGGAGGAGAAGCAGCTACAGGATTTCCTACAGGAATCCTGTAGCAGCTGATCCGCCTGGAATACACACTATGGAGTCAAGAGCAGTTGAAATCAACACAGGAGGCATGCAGCCAGCTTCGCATAAATGTGAACACCTCCTCAACAACCGAGAACAGATGGGGCCATGCATGCAATGTTCACCACCAGAGGACCGAGTCCTGAACCCTTGCATCCAGCATCAGCTACTGAACAAGGGAATTCAAACACCTGTGCATGAAGCAGCAGTGAGCAAAGCCATTGTTTCACATCCAAAAGCCTGAAAAACACATCCACGGTCACCCCAGGTAAGTGCCTAACCTTCTTTCGTCAAATTGCATAAGCTATACTATGAACACTGCATATCTGTGAATGGGGCTGATTGAACGAATGCAATGGCCAGTCAACTGGCCACCCATAACCAATAGAATTGCCTCGTGGGATTTGAACGAGCATGGTTACGCTCGATTCTGTCAGAAGGATGTGGAGCCAACACGTGGGAAGTGTCCAGTCCAGAAATCAGCAGATTTGCAGTGAAATCGACGGACTAACAAGGATGACGGCGAGCAATGGCGGAGATAGACATTGGCGGTCAGAGACACGCCGGGGAATGATTGCCGTGACATTGTTTAACGGCTCGGCCTGGACACCTCACCCCCTGCTCCATGAATTGCACCATATTTCAAAATCATTCGGCCAGAGCACTCACATTAACCACAATCATTCACGCCTACCACCGGTTTTCAGCAACGTGAGCGTCCTCCTCCTCTGCAGTTCGTTAGCCCGAGTTTCTCAGCCCAATTCAAACTCTTCCCATGTCCCAGACTTGCTCAGCAACACCGTGACGTCCTCCAGAAGCAGTAGAAGCTATCTACAGGAAGGAGCTCTACAGGAAGCATAGCGAAAGCTCCCGGAGCAGAGAAACCCATTTCTGTTGCGTCAGAATTCGAAATTTCGAAGAGAGGTAGGCTCAAACACGCCATCCCCATACTTAATTTTTGAAAGGTGGTGAACTAGCTTGTTTGAAGTGGGGAACATTAAAACCAATCTGCCTACGGGTCAAGAATGGTGGGTTGCTTATATGATACACCGAATTTATTTTAGATGGTGTTGCATCATATTCACCTCGATGGTTCCTGTTAACAAACTCTCCCCATTATAACGATAAACCGCTATAAGGCTCACCTGTGCACATATACATTTTTGTGACTGCTATATGGTTGGTGTGAAAATTAGCTCTGCTGTCTATCTATGAGAGCTTAATTCCTTTTGACAAGTCATGTTTTGGGTGGCAGCAGTATTATAACCAAAGAATTGGTGAAAGGGGAGATACAAACAACGGAGAAACCCTGTCCTGAGAGTCGAGGAGGAAAACCATATCAGAATTTCCATTCTAACTAGAGCTCAAGCCGAAAACAAGGTATTTTCACCATGCCAGGAGGGTTTATCAGAAAGGAACCCTCGAATTCCAAGAAGTTGAGAGAAAATCCTGAGGTGGTAGACCTGTTTACCCGTGCAAAGTGGATTACCTTCTGTGACAGAATTCAAGGTCACGATGATGAAATAACAAAGGAGTTCCTAAGGTCCCTGTAGCCCAAATCAAAAACATTGGCAACTGTAAATTTCAGAGGATTAACCTTAAAACTCACTCCACAACTCATTAGTCAGGTCACGGAGTTGCCATTGGGGATACCCCGGATAAAGAGGAAAGGAAATTGGGCCAGAAGGCCAAAAAGGAATTCTTCCTACCAGAAGAACAATTTTCAGAGGATAAGAATAGGGTCCGAAGAGCCAGCCTTCAGCCATTTTGGAGCGAGGTCAGCCTTCAAATTATGAAATATATTACCTGTGAGGGGCGATTTAGTATTTTGTATGGTTATCACTTCCGCTTGTTAACCGAGCTTAGGCATAAGATAGATTTGCCCTCAGAACAAAAATTGAGCATCCCATACTTCCTCCAACAGTCATTGATTGAGTGTGGCACAAAACTGAAGGAGGGGACACCAGACCAGCTGGCTCATCATGGGCTTATCAAGCTCCTCGTAGAAGATGCCCTCCATACTTATACTGTCCCTATCTCCTGGGATATTTTTCGCAATATGACCAAGGATGATGATATCCAGATTCTGGCCGAGGAACTCACTTCATCCAGCAGTGAGGAGAAGGAGCATATTGAGGCAGAGAAGAAACCTAAGGGTAAGGAAGCTAAGGGTAAGAAAACCCAGGGCAGACCATCACAGGAAAAGCCACAGGAAAGGCAAGAGGAAAAGCAAGAAAAGGGCCAAGCTACTGAGGCCAAAGCTGTGGGAGAAATAAAAACACAAACGCCAAGGGAGAAGCGGTTGCAAACCTGGGTAGAGAGGACTGAAAAAGTCCAAACAAGTAAAGACACACCCAAGGCAACCATAGCAAAAGTCAAAGAGAAGGTGCCCCCATCCAATCAAGCCAAATCAGGGAAAATTGGTTCTATAGGAGGCTAGCAGACTGTTTCTACAGGAAGCCAGAAAACTGCATCTACAGGAAGCTAGAAAATGACCACTATAGGAATTTCTACAGGAAGTCTGGGGAAAGGGCAGCAGAAGGATAAATCACCCAAGATTTTAGCTAGGGAGGCAGCAGCTATGCTAGCCACCCTAAGCACATTGCCCAAGCAGAAGGAAAAGCGAAAGAGGGAGCCTCCCCTGTACTTTAAGGCAAGAAGAAGTGTAAGAATTAAAACCGACAGACCCCAACCACCATACAAAGAACCAATCACCATTGTCGACACCCCTACCACACCAAGGGAGAGGTCCCCCTCCAAGGCAGCCATCACTTATGAATGGGGAAGCCCAAAGACATCCACCTGGAGGGAGGGGATGAAAATGTTGGAAACCAAGGCCTCTCTACAAGATGCTGAGGCTATTCTACAGGAAACACTGGCTAGACTGAAGGAGACCGAAGCAATGGAGAGCGAGGCAACTAAATCACCTCAGAGGGAAGAAAAGGTAGAAAAATTATGGAACCTAGCCCCCAGCCCAGCTTGGGCTCCTATTATAACTTTCTGGAGGCCGGAAAGATCATTCCTCGGAAATTCACAGTGCCACTTTTCCTTGCACTAGAGGAAGAGAGAGTGAGGACCCACACTTGGATGAAAATCGATAAATCCAAGGGTGTGGCGGATATAGGTCCTTTGCAGGAACAACTCAAAGAGGCAAGGAGGGAATTGGCTCTAGTACGACATGTGGAGAGCAGCAAGCGAGTCAGGCTACAAGAAGAAAACGAGCTGCCTAGACAACAACTACAATTATAGGGACAAAGGAAGGAAGATAGGCCTCATATTTTGGGAGAGCAAGAGAAATAGGAGGGACCCACAATAGCCACAGATACCCCTTATGAACAGTAAAGAAAGGAAGGGACATAGACTAAAATTGAGGCACTAAACCAGCAGCTACAGGAACAAGAATTGCAGATACATTCTCTGAAACAGCAGCTGCAAGAAAATGAGGCCCAACTGGCCTGCATGGCCAGCTGGGCAATGGAAGCTCTGCAATGTAGGCAGCCTGCCAAATCCTATGCCCTATACCTCAAGGACCAATGGTTACAGTTTCAAATCAATACCTTGGCTCAAAGGGGCATCACCCCTTTCCAAAATTATCATCAGTTTGCAGCTCTATGTGGAAGTAGTTCATCTGAGGATAGGGCCAAATTATCAGAGTTCTACTTGCACAACTTTGCCCTTACGACCATGAACACATGGGATCCTAACAAAGTGATAGGAGATGTCCAACTTATGGCCATGGCCTCTTGGATGAGCCATGAGGAGAAGAGAGCAACAAAGGTCCGCAGTATCATAGGCAGAGAGCTCAGTGAGCTTCTCATGATCAGAGCAGAGCCAGATGACCCCTCAGCAGTGATAAGCGCCCACCAACACTTGGCCAACAGTCCTCAAGAGCTTTTGGAATACATTGAGCAATAGGCTCAAGCCATTGCCCACTTTGAGGAGATGGAGAGACTTTTGGGAGAAAACTGCATGCATGCCTGCACAAGTTGGTGGAACACACTGCTTCACAGCGTAAAGATAAAAGAATACCACTCTCCCACCAGGATGAGGGAAGCCTTGGCAAGGGTACCCCTCTACAAACAGTTCATGCAGAACTTGCAGGCCAATTGGATTGGCTTGAAATTCAGTCCTCTTTTACTTTTGGGGTTGCTAGAAGGAGTGAAGGAAGAGGAGGAAGGTAGACAATGGGAGGAGGTGGAAAGGAAGGCAGGATTCCATGATCATGAAGAGGATATCACAGCAGAGGCTTGGGAAGTGAGGGAGGCAATCAAAGCCATAAAGGATAATGAGCTGGACTAGTTTCTCAGAGGATGAGAAATCGATTTAGCAGGGGGGAAATGATGAACCCCCAAATTGGGTAACTTATTGGGCTAATTTTGCCTAATTGTCCTTGTTCAGTCCTCCATTTTTCATAGATTATGCATATTTTCTAATATGTTTTTGTTATTTGAACGAATAAGGGTGGTCACTCTACCTAGGAGGCTAACACGTGGTTATTTCAGGATTTTTGGACAAATTTTGGATAAAAACCAAGCAATCATGGGTCAGCTGACAGCCAAGCTTGAGGTGGGGATTCGTAGGGAGGTTTTCTCTCGCATTAAATGGCCTTCCTCAAAATCCCCACCCTCAACATCGAGCTCCACAGGCCACCAAAACGAGTTTTAAAGGCAGCCAAGCAGTTTTTGGAGGAGTGACTGTTTACTAGCAGTTGGCATAGCCGAGTCCCTTGAATCTAGGAGGGCTGCTAGCCCCCTCATATTGTATAAGTAGGAAGGC
The DNA here is from genome assembly GCA_031772625.1 of Pinus tabuliformis. NCBI lineage: Eukaryota > Viridiplantae > Streptophyta > Pinopsida > Pinales > Pinaceae > Pinus > Pinus tabuliformis. The sequence goes on along the minus strand of CM062806.1, from coordinate 475,283,068 downwards.
ATCAACCTTCGAAGTTTACTTTTGGAACTATTTTTATTTTTGCACCATAGTGCTATCATTTTCCTCAGCCTATTTTATTGTAGCTATTGTTGTACAACTTTCATATGATGGTTATTTTTGAATAATGAGAAGCAGCTTTACTTGGCATCAAATCTGAGTTCTTTATAGGAGCCTGCAGCTCTTGGGGTTGGGCCCAACCCGAGTGCTAAGGCCTCCTCTATGTATTGTTAGTTGTTCTTTATGCATTTGCAAAAACATTTCTGTTAAGTAGATTAAAGTTTGCTGATTAACTAGGTCACTGTTAATGGTTAGAAAGACTTTTTGAGTGCTCAGATTTAGTTGATAGGTTGTTAACAGAAAAAGCTTCAAGAAAAGGGCCATCAAACATCTCTGGTTTCACCTCTCCTTCAGTAGGATCTCGAGCTGGGATTAGGATAACTTTGCTGCCCACAAAAATACTGATTTTGCTTTGCCATGCAATCACTAGTGTTTGATTTTAATGTGTAGAAGTTGGTTACAAGTTCAGACTTTCGTTTGCTTAGTTGCATGAGTTAAAATACACGGTTTCATTGCAGGTCACACTTCTGTTCATTCTCTTTACGGGCAGTTAGCAGATTAGCTCATCGTATTTAGGTTTTTGAATTTACAAGTCTTCATTGGATCAGTTGGAAAAATGCCTTGCAGAGAACCTGTACCACTCCTTCATCTTTTTATTCTCCATCAGCACCATCCACTCCACCCTCTGCCTAGAATCCTTGCCTCCCGTTCACCATTTGCTCCCATAACCCTAGTTTTGTGTGTAACATTGCTTCAGTCTTCCCTGAACCAAATCCAGCCATCCACACCTGTCCACAACTCCATCCACTGAGTCCTAGACCATCTCTAGCCCTCACCCTACCTCCACACTCACTCCTTCACCTTTCCCTCTCCATCCATCCACCAAAAACCTCATTTCTGAACATCCTGTAGAAAGTTATAGACATCCTGTAGAAAATCGCAAACATCCTGTAGAACCCCTACAGACTTCCTGTAGAGGCTCACGAATGAGGTTTCTTGATAGCCAAAATCGGTGAAACTCTATGGAAGGGTGTTAGGGACCCCTTAGGCCCTCTCTAAACCTTATTGAGCTCCTCCAAGCATTTCCTCTCACCCATCCACCTCTGCACAGCCCAAAAATAGTCAAATCATATGCATAATAACTCTGGAAACTTATTCAAAAATACAAAAAGATGTTTTTTCCAGATGTTACTGTAGAAGTAGCTTAGATTCATGTGTTTACCTTCTAGAAATCAATGGCATCTCCTTCAGTAGCTTACATACTCTTTCTTTCATCAATAGGGTTAGCTGGTAGAATTAGGGTTTGCTAGGGTTTACGTTTCCTCTTAGCTTTCCAGTTTCTTTCTGCAAATAGAACAACCTTCTTTAAGTTAGCTTTCATCCATCAGTTAAAAAGATTCTTCTCAGAGCTCATAGAAGTTGGCTTAAGCCCCTAGCGAACTTGTGCCAGATGACCAAGTGACAGCTGTGGCAAGAGCTAGTACTTGTGCATACAGCACCGTCGCTTCCAAGTTTGTTACGAACTACCGGGTTGATAAAATTAAAGAAGGGAGTGCGAGGAGTTGCATCATTATTGCTGCAATACTGGGGCTCACCACCCACCAACAAAAGTGCATCTCAGTCTCATCCTCTAACTTTCCTCCTCTATGCTCCTCAAATGATAAATCCATCCTAATCATTGGGTCCAATGCCTCACACTCTTCAATCTTATCCATGGAGGGCCTTGTCAAATTTGCAAATATTTCCAGTTCCCTCTCCTTCATTGGTTCACCCAGGAAATGAGGCATGGTAGGTCGGCTAGGCTGGCCATGGGTATTGTGTTGTTGCACTGAGTGTGCATGTGTGTGGCTTCTCTACTGGTTATGTCTCAACATCCCCATCATTTGTTGCATCCACTCTAGGACTAGTTGGTTTTTCCTCCTCAACATTTTGTTCTCCCTCATAAACTCTTGCAGGTTCCCTTGTGTACTCTTCCCTTTTGGTGTCTTGTAGGGGCTACAACCACCCTCCAAAATTTTTCCTTAGATTCATTTTGGAGCCTCCCTATCAACCATCCTCGGCATCATGTCTTAAACTTTCAAGTACATCAACTTCAATTGTTTCATAGAGTCTCGTGAGCCTGTCCATTCAAGTTTATTCCACCTCCTTCACGTGTTGATTTCTGGACTTAGTGTTAGTTGATATTTAAGAAGCTCCCTCTGGGAACTGCACAATTCTAAAGGGGAACCAACCTTCCCTCCAGAAATTATGCAAACCCATCTGGACACCTAGTTGGGCTGCATAATTGCACAATTATTCCTCATAGTCTTCCTCTCAAAAATTACGCAATTCATCCTAGGGCAACTTCTTAGCCCAGAAATTGCGCAATTCTAGGCAGTAGTCACCTGCTACTCTTAGAGATTGCACATTCCCTCTAGGACAGCCAATACAGTAGCTAGCATAAATTGTGAAAAATCAGTCAAGAACCCTGTTGGGCTCAGAAATTGTGCATGCAATCAGACATGCTTCCTTGAGAAAATTGTGCAGTCTGACCCAGGATAGCTACTTAGCCCAGAAATTTCGCAATCCTGGAAGAAAGTCACCTGTTCCTCCCAGAAATTGCACAATACCTCTAAGACAACTATCTTTGCTCAACCTATAAACTGTGCAAATCCCTCTCCTAGGATTTCAGACTTATGCATGTGCCTTCAAGTTGATCGGCTCCCTACGGGACCGAGAAAAACTGATTTGCATGCATGGACTACTTTTCCCAAGGCAATGTGCAAGGGCATCCCTAGATTTAGGGATCTATTTTTAGCAGCTAGAGGTTACATGCATGGATAACTTTAGAAACCTCCCCCCAAGTGTCTCTTTTCCTAGGTTTGTGGAATGGGCGTCATAACCTCAATTTTATCAAAAATCATTTTCTGGACACTCTAGCTCATTCCTCGCATCAATATTGAAACTCTGACAGCTCATATCCAATCTAGGATTCGTCGGCAAATTCATCTCAGTTGTGTCAGGGTAATCCTGCTTCGCATGTCTTGCATTGAGTTTTTGTCACTTTTTGTGTTTCAGCTTCTGTGAGTGATGTCTTCCTAATTTATGTGAACACTTGTTATCGTTTACATGCATGTTAGCTTGTACAAGCTTTGTTTCAATTTTCGTTTTCATCTCACTGTTGTCGCATGCATGACACTATTTTTGTACCGACAGTCACCATTGTGGCAACTCTCTTGACACACATAAATTCTTTCCTATTTTCTAAATCTTGCACTTATTGTTTGCATGCATGATCATTCACTCTTGTTTACACTCAGTATCAACATGCATTTAGACTTCTCATGTTTTCAGTCGTCTGTCAGCAGGTTTGGGTTGCCTTAGCCTAGACCTTTCCTTACCCAACTAGCATTGTGGATTTATGGAAGTGAAGGCTCTGCCTTCCCTCCAGAAATTACACAAATCTAGCCCAACACTAACCTCCAGGCTTGCATTGTGCAATTTTGGGTAGCAGTGTCCTACTAGCCCCAGAAACTGTGCAATGCAGTTTCCTGGTTATATGTCACTGCTGACTGAAATTGCGCATTGCACAATTTTAGTCCTCAATAGGCTAGGATGGAATGTCCATTGCACAGTACCAGTAGTCATTCAAGCTCCTGGCAGCCCAAACTGTGTCATCTGTAGTCTTGGCATTCAGTCTCCCATCCTCTCGGTGAAAATTGCGCAATCTTCATGGACAGTCACACAAGTATGTTGCATATTAGTCCTCCAGTTTGTTTTGGTTTTCAACTGACAGATTGCTTTCAACGAGTGTTGCTATATCTCCAGGTATCACAGGTGTCATCCACCTCCTAGTAGCACAGGTACAATGGCTTCCAGGAGAGAAAAGTCAAAGACACTATGAAGAGTGCAACTGGGGATGCAGTTGATCAAGGGTTTATGAACTTGCCTATCCATGAAGACATCAAGGTGTTCATGGAAAAGGATATCAAGATGAATGGAAACAAAATCACAATGAGCAGCACCATCAGCAAAATTAGACACACCTGTATGCGACGAATGCAAGAGGAAGGTTGTTGACAGCATAAAGGCAGAGCAAAGCTGCAAGCTCAAGAAGATCCACTTGTGATGAAAGCAACTTTGGAGACTGAGGCTATGAGGCGATGACGGGACATAAGGATCACACACAGGGAAAGAGAGAGAAATAGATAAGGAGTTTCACTTTCTTAAGCGGAAACTCAAGGAAGAGCAGGATTTGCAGAGATAAGAGAAGAAGTAGCAGTTGGAACATGCACAACATGAGGCACAACATACAAAGACCAATGAAACGATGCCCATATAGGTTATTGTTGTGGGGAAAAATGCCTATGCAGGACGATCCTATCCACCTAAGGTGTGACAGTGCCTTAGCAACAAACAGAGACAGCTATTCTACTATTCTTCCTTTATGAATTAAGAATGAAGAGAGATAGATGGACTAACCGGTGTCTTCCGTTTGTCCATCGATCCAGTTTCTCTTCTCTTCGGGTGTTCACAGCTACTTGCCTTCTCGCTCGCCCAGCTTCAACAGGTACCTGCAAGATCACAAGAGAACAGCTACTTGCGACAAGAGAAGACCACTACACAAAGATAGATATTCACATTCATAACTGATTCAGGATTAGAAATGAACCAAATACACTAATGCAATCATACATCAAAGATACATCAGTATATAGGAGAAACCAAGATAGCTTTATTGATGAATAACAAGGTTCAGGAAGAGATACAAGCCAGAGGGCTCCAATCCAGCATCTCCTTCCCAGCAAAATGGAATTCCTATCTTCACCTCCCTTCAAAGCATTAAGCACCCAATGATTCCAGTCTCAAACCAACAACAATTCTTTGCAATAACAAAATTCCAGCCCCTAGATCTCATGGAGGAGAGATCCATATATAGATGTTTTGAAGAGAGGATGAGTCAGCTTGAGATCTGACTAGTGTCCTCTCCCTCTGTCAGTTCTTGATTCCACTTGGAGGTTCTTGCTTCCACTTGGAGATTTGGAACCTCTTACTCATCACCAGTCGAATTCCCTGAGGCAAGTGTCATTTTGGAAGCTTCCTAGGTTTTGACACCTTGAGGAATGAGCTTGCCACATGTCCAATCTCACTCAGCGCAGGTAGCCAGTGTTGGCTTTGACATTCAGCGCAGGTAGCCAGTGGAGCTATTGACATTCAGTGCAGATAGCCAGTGGAGCCATTGACATGATCCTGAATTGACTTGTTTTTGAGCAGTTTCTGGTGGAGAACTTCTGTGAATTGTTGTGGTTTGTTAGCCTTGTTCCTCTAGGGGTAGGAACAACATGTTTAGGGACTTTGGATCCCTTAGATTATGGACATTTCATGCTCAATGCTGTAAGGCACAAAAATGTCTATAACAGTTGCCCCCTAAAGTATGAGGTCGTTTATCGGGTGAGATGCTTTATCCAGGAGGGTCTGAAGTTCATCCAATTGCTGGGAGGAGACCTGTAATAAGATACAATACAATACATTATTTTTCATACTGCTTTCATGATCTAGCTGAGGTGGGCATTCCCATGCTCAACTTTATAAATTCATTTTTCGTACATAGAACAGACAATCGTCTGATGGTAGACTGATAATTTTGGTGAAATTATCATCCTTTGAGTAGGATGATCATCTGCTACAAGGATGTACATGTCAAATGTCTTTACCTTTCCTGAATATATATCGCAGCCCAGATGGATGAAACTAGATCCGGGGTCTTCAAACTCGTTCGATCTTCACTCTAAGTACAAGTCGATCCATGTGAGAATTGTTCTGAAGTCGAACATGGAAAGACATCGCTTGATTACCGGTCAATGAGGTAAACCGTTAACAAGCACGAGAGGAATCACCGATAATGATAATGACCCTCAAGGTACTGCAGTACAATTCACGTGGTGTGAATAAGGGACTTGGCGTCGAACACCACGCAAAATCTTTTGGTCGAAGGTCATTGATGTATACCTATCGCCGGAAGTGAGAAACTTGCCATTGAGGCATGCAAGCTTCAAAGTACTGAAGGGGTTGTTCCTAGATCAACTTCTTGGATAATGAGCTGATGTCGACAAGAAGCGATCTGTCAAAGGAGGGCCTTAATGAATCCCACATCAGTGATGCGGAACGATGCTAATGATTTTGATGGAGGTGAAAACGATCTGTGACATATGATTCAGGGTGGTGGTCATGAATGGATGAAGGATAATGTATGGCAGTGGATGGGACACGATTGACTCTTTCTGAACGACTTCTCTTGAACATATGGCAACACTGATGCGATGGATCGGTAGCATTAACCCAATTATGGATGGTATGGCAAGACCATGGTGATGTGACCGGTGAATGAAACAACCCAACCCGATTGTGATACGGAGGAAAAGTGTCATGTTCAAGAGCGACTTGCTACCATCAAAGTTTTCTTTAGTTTCTCCCAATTTTTCCCCAGTCATTGCTGACCAGTACCTCTTTATTTTTGTCAAGCTTGAGGAGGATAACATATGCTTGTTCTATAACCTGCCCTTCGGGCAAGCCCATCGCTATGTTTTAACGAGCCTAGCGATAGTGAAACTCGTTCTCGTCTAAAGACAAGTTTGTCGCTATTTAGTGATTTTAACGAGTCTAACGACAAAGATAACTCGGTCCTTTTCATTTTTAGAGAGTCTGCAAAGGTACATAAAGTTAACTCCAAAAGTCCTTTTTCGTCATCTAATCCCTTAAGTCCGAAAAAGTATAAAACAATACAGAAGGGATGAGTTTTCGATAGTTTTAACGAGCCGAAGAAATAAGCGCTCGATCTTCTTGTGCAATAATCCCTCAGGTCCAAAAAGATTAAAATCTAGAGGAGGGATAGCACTTCCGGTCGCTTTAACGAGCTGGAAGGCCAAAACTCAGCAATCTTTTCATATTTCATGAGTCAGTTGAAAAGAGATTAAAGAAGACTCGTCTTTTGAGGAACGAGTGATAAACAGGGTTAGCAGCTGATTCCAGGTACGGGTTGGAATTTTCCAATCACGGCAGTGTCACAAGGATGGCTAGGTGAAATCACTCTTCGCAGCTGTTCCTCAAAATGGGTAAACAATCATATGGAGGTGAACGATCGGCCAAATGAAAAGTGGAGGTTACGGTGCAAACACGACCAAGGCTTTAATGGCTGATAAGGTTACATTCACAGTGGTTATTTACCGGGTAGTGCTTATGTTTATTTTTTAACGAGCATGAAGTCCGCGTTAAAACTGCTCGAATCTTGCATTTATTTTTTAACGAGCATGAACTTTATGCTAAAACTGCTCGTGTATATGGTCAAACTTTGATTTTTTACCATAACTAGCTTAGCCCTTTTCAAAGATAGTACTGCATTCTCAATTGCTGCATCAAACTTAGTTAGAAATGAATAACATTTGTTTGAAAATGAGATTAAAACCCTAATATTTCACTTTGAACTACGTAAAAAGCAATTAAAAATTGTTTTTACCTCTCATTTTACCATTTCATTTGAACTTGGTTTGTTGGAGCTTTGGAGGTGCCTCTTCCCCCTTGATTTTCACCAACTGATTTCGGGAGATTCTGTGGACGATTCTCGGCGCCGTTTGGACCAGGTAGGAGCTAAACCCTAGCTCTTTCTTTTCATGGTTTCATTTTTCCATTCTGTGCCTGTTTCCTTGTCTCCCTGAGCACCTGGGGTTTTGTTAGGGCGCCCTGCCATCAGCGCAGGTGGTTCACTCGAAACTTGCATTGAATGTCAAGATGCCTTAAGGCAGTTTGACCTTCAACGCAAGTGGGACACTTGCTACCTGCGTTGGGCACAGAAAACTGGTTTTTTTGCACAGTTTTTGATGAAATTTTGCCAGTTTCTCATCAAATCCAGGATCTTACTCTTTCCCTTGTTTGTTTTGCAGGGACCTTTGAGCAAAAAGTCCCTTACATGGCGAGAACGAGAACATGAAGAGTAGGACATGATTGCCCTCCATGACCCTGTCACGGTGAACGCGCTGCAGAACTGTGGCATGTTGAAGTTTTTCTGTATCTCTAGTATGAGAGCACAGATCTCCTTACTGCAGTATATGCTTAATGCTTGGGATCCCATCAACCAAGTATTCCATATTAGGGGCAAATCCATCCCCTTGACCATCGTAGACATTTACTTCTTGACTGGGTTGTCAAGGCGGGGTGCCCCCATTTCTTTGTCAGGTTCGGCCCGAGGGAATGACTCCGTGAGAGATTATGCCCGCCAGTATTACAGGGAAGGATCTCAGCCGAGCAGAGATGGCAAGGTCGTTATCCATGAGATTACTAACAGGTCTCTCAGGTCCATTTTGTATACTATTGGTAGGATGGCCAGTAGTACATCTCTTCATGTTGCCAACAGATCTTATGTGCAGCACGCCTTGGAATGTCTCCAACCGAAAGTATTCAACTGGTGTGATGCAGTACTTCTTCAGATGAAAAGTCAGTTGACCAAGGTAAAGGACGGGAAGCTGAAGAACTTTGGATTTGGTTCTATTTTGACTGCCTTTGCCTTGGAGAAAATACCACTGATGCAGCCTCAGTATATTGCACTCGACTTTCCTTCTCCCACCGAGCCACGCATGCAGAGATGGGTTGATCACATGTCTAGGCATGCTGGTCAATCTCAGATTTCTTTCACTGATATCTTCTTCAGGTGGTTTGAGCATCAGGAGATGGTTTATTCCGAGTATTCGTATGTTGGCATGGATTTCCGAGGCGATCCAGATTTGGTGCTACTGGATGGCGAACAGTGGGGCGCTATTGGTAAAAATCTTCGACCATATCACTGTTTACTGTTTTTATTCATAATGTTTCTGTGCTTTATTCTGTCAAGACTTTAATCAAACTCTTGTGTGCATGCAGATGTTGGTCCTGTTCATCCAGCAGTTCGCCCGAGACCGCCAGTCGCTGCCCTAGCAGGGGAGCCTGCTGGGAGGGTTATTCTTCACGACCTTAACGTGGCCGAGACCCTTACAGCTGTGCAGGAGCAGGTTGAGAGCCTTACTCTTGGCATTCCGGATGTACGGATCGACGAGTTACCTTTATAGTTGCAGCAGCATACTACTGGTGTGCCTAGACGATGGACTCGTCTCTTGCGCATGATTGCACAAGCCGTGACGTGCTATCATGAGCATCACTAGGCTAGGGTGCCCCCTGGAATTTTTGAGTTTTTTGGGTCATGCGACCAATTTTTTCTTGGTTACAGAACATTATGTGTAAATGATAAACAACTTTTATATATATTTTTTGATTTTCTGGGTTTATTCTGGTTGAGTTATATGATCCACTTGTACAACATTGAGGATGCATTTCTTTTTATAAATGTCGCAAATGTCTATCTAACACATAGTTTTCTAATGAGTCGGTTAATGTGTTTAAGTTCCTGGAAATGTGTTGGTACTGAATTAAATCAAACTGTCTTTCCAAAATATTAACCCTTAGAAACATACGATAAATAGCTGGATTGCGGACATAATATATACCATTGAGTTGTAGTATCACGAGTTGTGAGTCTAGCCTGACGATTAGTCGACGTATACCATGGGTGATGGCTTCAGAGAGGAGTTCTATCAACGCGCTATACTCAGCGATATTATTCGTTGATTGCCCAATGCGCACACCTCTGAAACTCACTAACTCGCCGCTTGAATAAAAAATGGCCTAGGACGCGGAGGACAGGTTCTGCGAACTACAACTCACTCCGTCAGCATATCCCACACATGTCTCAGAAAGGTTCGATATCTACAATAAATGTAAAAAGGTGGATTACTCGACCAAAACAAACACTTTAGCGAAAACAAAATACAACAAAAGCACACAGGTTACTATTTAAGCATAGTAACGCTTAAGGTACAACCCATTGCGGGGTTGCGCCAGTGGAATTCCGTCATAATCCATTAACTCGTAGGCTCCTTTTTCTAACACTCGTTTAATAATATAGGGGCCCATCCATAAAGAATTAAATTTACCTGCTCCCAATTTATCGGATTCTTGGTCGTAAAGCAAGACCAAGTCACCTTCTAAGAAGACACGGGGTTTGACATTTTTGTCGAACTGCGCCTTGACTCGTTTCTTATGGGCTTCGTTAGCCAAAGCGGCATCATGACGGGTTTCATCCAATTGGATTAATTCCAAGAAACGTGCCTCTTCTTCTAAAGTTCCGGGGAGGAGATCAATTGCGAGTTTAAGAGAGGAAATTTCACACTGGACTGGTAAGACTGCCTCCAGGCCATACACCAGTTGGAAAGGTGTGAACCCAGTCGCATTATTTACCGATGTTCGATAAGCCCACAAGGATGAGTACAGGATTAGGTGCCACCTTCTTTTGTGAACTCCGATCATCCTTTGCAACATACGCTTCAGGACCTTGTTGATCACTTCAACTTGTCCGTTGGCTTACGGATAATACGGGGTAGAGCTGTCGTGAGATAGCCCTAGCTTGGCAGCTAATTCAACCATCATGTGATTGCGAAAATGTGATCCATGATCTGTAACTATGGCATGTGGTACGCCGAACCTGGCGACTACATGATTGAAAACGAAAAGGGCAGCTGTTTCACCAGTGTTATCTAATGTAGGCATCGCCTCGGCCCATTTGGTAAAATAGTCAACGACGACTATAATATACCCATGCCCCCCGGTCGAGGTGGGGTTACATTTCATGAAATCGATGCCCCATTTGGTGAAAGGCCCAACAACAACTATTGGCTGCAAAGGTGCGGGTGGTCTTCTGGTTTTGCTATCAAAAATTTGACAAGCATGGCAACTTCTAACTACGGTTATGCAATCTTTGAACATGGTTGGCCAGAAGTATCCTGCTCGTAAGATTTTTTGTGCTGTTGCATATCCAGATTGATGCCCCCCACATGCGCCTGAATGACACTCATTTAGGGTTTTTTCGGCCTCCTCATGGGTGAGGCACCTCCTCAGAATTGTATCGATACTACGATGGTAAAGTGTATCACCGACGATCATGTAATCTTTAGCTTGGTACCGTATAGGTTTCTGTTCGGAGTGACAGGTGTTAGGCCTGAACTTTTGGGTTTAGAGATAAATTATGATATGTCTATACCACTCATTGCTTGTTGATATCAGAAACAAATTCTCGTCCACGATTGATTCTTCGGATGTTTCATCATTGGACGATGATGGGAGATCGCACAATAATTCTGCAAAAACTAGAGCTTTCTTTGATTTGGATTTTACAAATTCCAGATCAAACTCTTGAAGGATCGCTATCCATTTTGAATATTTTCCCCCCAGCAACTGTCGCGACAGTATATAAGTCATGGGGTTGCAATCTGATAAAATGGTAGTTTTCCGAAAGAGGACATAATGTCGAAACCTTTGAATCTCTTGAACAGCTGCAAGCGCTAGTTTTTCAACATAAGAATACTTGCTTTCTGTATCATTCAAGTTTTTACTTAAATAATATATCGGATGTTCAATTCCATGGACTTCTTGAACTAATACCATCGCAATGGTCGTATCTGCTGCAGCCAGATACAGGTTAAAATCACTTTGATAGTCTGGGGCATACATTAATGATGCTTTTACTAGAGAATCTTTCAGAGCATCAAAGGAAGCTTGTGCCACCTGATCCCAGACAAAAGGTACGTCCTTTGGCAAAAGACGAGTATAACCTTTAGCAAGTTCTACATAATTTGGAATGAACCTCCTCAGAAAGTTTGCTTTCCCTTGGAGTTTCTGAATCTGAAGCAAATTTGAAGGTGGAGGCAAATTAATGATTGCCTGAACCTTGCAAGGGTCGAGACGAATCCCATCCTTAGAGACTACAAAGCCAAGTAAACGACCAGAACCGACGCAAAATACACATTTGTGTGGATTGAGTCTTATCTTGTAGTGTCGGCAACGTAGAAATATCGCTCTTAAATGCTGCGGATGATCAGTCCGCTTTCGCGAATGAGCCGGAAGGTCGTCGAGATATGGTTGAACGATGTTCTTGATGTCATGGAAGGCATAATTCATTGCCCTCTGAAACTTCGCCCCTGCGTTCTTTAAACCAAAGGGTAATTTTCGATAAGAGAATGTGCCCCACGAAAAAATGAATGCAGTCTTTGACTGGTCCTGTGGGCAGATATTTATTTGATTATACCCAGAAAATCCATCCATGAATGAAAAGATTTCACATCCGGCACATTCATCAATTATCTGGTCGATGAAGGGTGTAGGGTAGTTTTCCTTCGGACAAGCTTCGTTTACATCCCTATAGTCGACACACACTCTAATCGTCCCTTGTTTCTTCATAACAGGGACAATATTCGATACCCAATCGGTTAGAGGAACCGGATAGATGAAACCAGCATGGAGAAGCTTTTCAACTTCTTCCTTAATGGCAGCGGATTTCTTGGGGTGCACCTGCCGAAGCCGTTGTCTTACCGGTTTGACATCAGGATACATCTTAATTTCATGTTCAACGATACTCGAGTCAATGCCTGGCATTTCATCATATGACCAAGCAAAGACATCTCTAAACTCGCGAAAAAGAGCGTTATATATTTCCAATTCTGAAGGAGAACATCCTTTACCGACATAAATATTCTCTACAACATTTGTTTTAGTCGAGATATTTATGGCTATAGTCTCTTCAATATTGGATAAGTTTCGCTCGGAATCCATCGTATTTACATTATTTGATAGGAATTCAAAGACTGAAGGGTGATAGAGGTCATGTTGAGTATCTTCTTCATAATCTGGAAGAAGGGAACGATGGTGGGAATCATTCCATGGTGTCCCCTCAATCAACATTGATTGTAGGATTCCTTCGTCAGTTCCATGCACTTTCGACCAAGGATCTAATGAGCTACCATATTCTCTAGACCTATCTACCCAAACGCTTGAGGAGCGTTGATTTGGGTTCGCCTCCCATGCCCGAAACATTGATTCCTACAATATTTCTATTGGGCTTGGGGGCAAAACCATTGCATGATCCATGTTGATATCATCTTCTGCGACCTTCGTGGAAGATACCATGTTGCAGGCTGCTACCAATGCTATTTCTCCTATATATATGGGAGGTGGAAGCGCGAAAGTTCCCATCAATGTGGGGTCTTTCAGTAGGCCTACTCCGATATCTTGAAGTGAATGGTTGCTTCCATGGATCATGGGAATGCTTCCTGTAACTTGTGAACCATTAGGGAGGAAGTTCTGTTGGTCGACGACTGTAATCCCTCCTTGAAAAGGGAATGCGATCTTCCTAAAATAAGTCGACACTACAGCTGCCATGGCATATATCCATGGTCTTCCCAGTAGGATGTTATAGTCAAGATTCCCATCGATGACTTCAACATCTATTTCCACTGTTTTTCCCCCTAGTTCAACCTTCAAGTTATTTAGGATACCGTACGGGGTGTACGTCCTTCCGTCGAATGCTTTTAGTGTCGTCGAAGATCGCGACAAGGTTGGAGACCCTAAAGTTTTCCAGCAACTCATCGACATGATACATGTAGATGCCCCCTCATCAATAATTGTTCGGTGAACAGTTTTGTTGAGGGCTTTCACTTGAATAAGGAAAGCTAGTTGAGCTGGTAACTGAGGATCGTATCCTTTGTGGTCGAAGGATACAAGATTGGAATCCTTAGGATCAACCCCACCAATAGCCGATAACAAAGCTTGCCTTTGGGATGGACAATTTTGTAGCACTTCAAGATTCGAAATAGCGGATGGCGATTGGGCCAAATCTTCCACTATGTTATAATGCTGCGCCGCTCTGGCGCGAGGATTAAATGTCGACTTGTGTACTACTCCCTTTGGCGGTTTTATTGTTAATTCAGGAATGATGGGTGGTACAACTTCTGTCAAAGTTGTTGTCGAACTACTTGGTTGATCTTTACCTTTGTCGTTCGACAGCTGCGGATTCTCGTAATCTTTGTTCCTTGTCGAAATCAAAGCATCATTTTGTTGCTTGGAGATCGAAAACATTAGCACTTGCGACGGGGAAGCATTTCCACTATCAACCAGATTTTGACCTGGATTGGGAAACGGATCAGTTAATACAGCTGAGGTTTGGGAACTTTTGAAGAACCTCTTAAGCTCAGCTCTGTATGGACAATCTTGTGTCCAATGATCCCCATCACATATAAAACATGGATTTTTTGGTTTCCCTTTCCTAGGAGGGTTTGAAGAAGTTTTCTCAGGGGATGACTCACCCTGTTTCTTCTTCCTCCCTTTGTTTTGCTTCTTCTTGCTTCCTGGTTGATTGGTTTCTTTGCCTTTATCTCCAGATACGACATTTACTTCCGAAGCAAGAATTTCTTCTTTTGCATTTTGATCTGAAGTCTTATGGGCTTTCTTAGACGAAGCCTTTGTCGATTTCGCGTTTGTCGTGCCAATCACACCATCGCCGGCATGAGAGTCACTATTTGATTTAGGAGGAGGAGGAATTGAGAATTCCGGTCTAGGGGCGTCAGGTATTTTGTCGTAGAGCGTGCCAAACTGAGTATATACTAAGTCTAGATATTTTTCACGAGCAATAACTTGCTCCTCTGTTACGACTCCCCCCTTGGCCACATCTTCTGTTATGGCAGGAAGTAACGACTTTATAAACCATTCAGCTAACAGCTGATCGGGAACGTAAGTTTTTACCATCTTGCGACGACGACGCCACTCATGTATATGATCGGATATATGAGTGGCCGTTGTCTGCTTGAAGTTGGTTAAGCTTTCCGTTCCCATTTCATACCTTATTGGTAATTGAAAATGGGTTAAGAAAGTCGTGGCTAGGGAGCTGAAATTGTCGAAAGAGGCTCTAGGTAATTCAATATACCATTTAGCCGCTGGACCCGTTAACGTCCTCTGAAAAAGGCGAAGCCTTATCGAATCATCGTTCAGGGTGTTTGATGAACACCACAGATGAAAAGTCATCACGTGATTCGACGGGTCTTCGCCTGGATTTCCGTTGAATTTAGGAATGTCCGATGGAAGTTTGTGAGGAATCGCTGGCCACCAAGGGGCATAAGCAATTGGATCATTTGTTAATCGGTGTAAATCGGGTAACTCTAAAGTTGCAACGAATGGTAACTGTTGATTCAGGTTAGGTGAGGCGTACCCAGGGTATGATGGAATTGCCTGAGCAGTGGGCCTTTGCATACCAGCATAATGTAATTGATGTTGGTATGACTAATACGGTTGGTGGACTTGACCACTGTAAAGCAGTTGGTTTTGACCGTTTTGAATATACGGTTGTCCACTGTTCGCAAAGATCTGCTGCTTAGAACCATGGTACACTTGCTGGAATTGTGGTTGTTGGTATTGCACCAGCCACAGTTGTGAAGCCATGTTCTGCTGCGCTATACTAACCGGCAGACCAAGATGTGGGGTAATTGTACCCGTTTGGACCTGTGTCACCCCACCAGTTGGCGATTGTGGTTGTGTCACAGGGTCAAGGGGCTGTTGCATTACAACCTGAGAAATCTGAGGTTGACATACAACATGCATCGTTTGAACTTGTGATACTGTTACAATAGTTGGTGTTGTCGGGATGTTCGACATAGGTACACATTGTTGCATAGAATACACAACTCTTGGTTGTTGGGGTAGCATAGGTACCCAACCACTTGTCGTAACTCCACTATAACCTGAATACTGTTGAGAACTCCCGTATGGATATCCTCCCGGAGGGGGTAATGAAAGGGCATACTGCCCCCCATACTGTAGCAATCCGGAACTCAAGGGGATTATTTGCCCTTGGGGACTGGATGGCCCAAATTGACCTCCATAGGGATCAATTTGTCGAGTCTCAACATAAGAGTTGCCGGATATTATTCCGGAGGAACAAACTGGAACAGACCACACTGTCGAAATAGTCCCTGGGTGGACTCCTTCTCGCGGTTGTGAGCTAGTTGGGACAGATGGTACGCCGGCAAACAATGTCGGAGTGACGGTAGGTAGTTCTGTTGTCGCTGTGTCGTTCGACACAGTCCTAGATGTTGACGGTTGCTCAGACATTTTGAGTCTATCCAATAGATTGCCTAGCGATTCTACAGGAACTTCCACTGGTGATAGACTAACTTCTGATGTAGCAGGAAATAGAGTGACCCCTACTCCAAAATGGGTTGGAGTACTTGCTTGCGGATCCTCTACAATTTCCTCTATCACAATCAAACCAGGTGGAAGAGGAAGACCGTCAGGTCCGTAAAATATTTCTGGTGCCGAAGAAGGGGTTGTTTCAACAGCGACAATTGTTTGAGGAACAAGACTCTCTGGACCGGTTACAGATGGAACTGGTTCAGTAATGCAAGTATTTGCTCTCAGACTAGGATCAGTGTCACTGTCCCTCTGTGGCTGTTGAACTTCTTCAATAGAGGCAGGGTTTCCAGAAATGTTTGGAGTGACCGAAATCTCAGATGTTGTTGGAACACTTGTTCTAACTTTGATAGGAGATTTCGAACCAGTTAAACAAGTTCGCTTTGTCCGTACTTTTTTCGATTCCAGAGACAAAGACGGTTGACTCGTAAGCCTCCGCGAACGACGGGGTTTCAATTGACTTTCTTCCATGATTGCGGATTACTCGATCAACTAAAATACAAAAGGGGAAAATGTGTTTCCGAATTGAATGAATTTTTTAGACGCTTTAGACACAACTTGATTTTTCACTTTTAAAAAGTCGAGAAAAAGCTAAAGATGACTCTAGTCTCCTTCAATGTTTTAACGAGCCCGAAGTGACAAATGCTCGGAAAGGAACTGCTCTGGAGGTTTAGGCAGAGGGTGTGCCAAAATTTTCGCAAAACCACATAATACTTTTTAGGGTACGGGCAGTCGATCTTCCTGAATGTTGTGTTCAGTGCATTGCGATCAGTAGGGCGGCCGACACGGCTTCCTAAGGATAAATGTTATATTCCTATAGGGGTCTCCCAATATATACGCGACGGTACGTGGGAGCACAATCCGTACTGGCGCTATCGTCCCTCAGGAGGAATCACCCACCTTCCACGAGATCGACAGTCACCAGGCTTAACGACGCTGGAACACGTCTCTAGCCTAGACCTCTATGTTGTGCGTTATGTTGCAAAGCGTTGTTGAGTTCATTTAGTTTATTTTAAGTTGATCTTTTTAGAAGTTTGCCTTTCTGGATCACCACGAGATGTATGGTACAATTCCTAAATGCAGTCTAAGATGATAAGAAAGATTTATATCTTTTCAACTTTGAAAATCCTAGCTACTAAGGGAAAAGAAAGACACCATATTTTCTCAAAGAGCAATCAGCACACTCTAATGCACTTCCCTAAATCAAGCATGAAAACTTATCAAAATGCAAATGCACAATGCAGGTGTTTGTTTTCCCGCTTTCTTAGTATTGATGCCTACAAAGAAAGCTTTTTGTACAACTTTGAATTTGCTTTTAAATGAAAAATACAAACAAGTTTACTTTGTCGAAATCAACAAGGGTAGAAGAGATTACAACACTTTGCGACTTTCGAAATGAACATTTGTTTTGACACTTAAAAGAGACAAACTCAAACCAATAAGCAAAAGCAAATGTATAATCAACTGCAAACAGCCAATGAACTCTCTCCTAAGATCACAATCAACAAATCTGAATCAAGGGCTACAGGATGATTATTTCACTCATGCAAAGGAAAACTGTAAATGACGCCACAAACACATAAAAACACTCACAGTCTTTTCGTACAAAAGGAGGCGGAATTTAAGCAGAGAAAATGAGTTATCAGACTGGTACCTATGCTGGTTACAGGCTGCAAAAGAAAGAGATCAAAACAGGGCAACAGAGAGCAGAGAACCCCAGCTGCACAAGGCAAAACTGGTTCAGCGCAACCTCAAGACTGTGGTTTTGACATTCAGCGCGGGTAGCCTTCACGGGACCTGCGTTGAAATGCAGAATTCCTTCACAGTGGTCGCGCTGAAGGAGAAACTCTCGTTTCTCACTGGGTTCTAGGTCACAGATTGCTAATTAATCAACAATTTCAGGCCAAATAAAAAACACAAGCAAGGTATACTTAAAGGGATGCTTTGAGAGGGTACTAATATCTATCACAAAGGATCATCAAATCATTTGTGAGTCCATTTTTCAGATCATAGAAAAATCCAGTGATTGGATCAAGGCATCAACTGTCTACTTTGCAACTGAGAATAGCAGAAGCAGTTCGATTGTTGCTGTTGAGTCTATGAAACAAACAATGATAGAGACACAAATAAAATGACTAAAACAAATCTCCCCAGTGGAGTCGCCAATTTGTTGTGGGGAAAAATGCCTATGCAGGACGATCCTATCCACCTAAGGTGTGACAGTGCCTTAGCAGCAAATAGAGACAGCTATTCTAGTATTCTTCCTTTATGAATTAAGAATGAAGAGAGATAGATGGACTAACCGGTGTCTTTTGTTTGTCCCTCGATCCAGTTTCTCTTCTCTTCGGGTGTTCACAGCTACTTGCTTTCTCGCTCGCCCAGCTTCAACAGGTTCCTACAAGATCACAAGAGAACAGCTACTTGCGACAAGAGAAGAACACTACACAAAGATAGATATTCACATTCATAACTGATTCAGGATTAGAAATGAACCAAATACACTAATGCAATCATACATCAAAGATACATCAGTATATAGGAGAAACCAAGATAGCTTTATTGATGAATAACAAGGTTCAAGAAGAGATACAACCCAGAGGGCTCCAATCCAGCATCCCCTTCCCAGCAAAATGGAATTCCTATCTTCACCTCCCTTCAAAGCATTAAGCACCCAATGATTCCAGTCTCAAACCAACATCAATTCTTTGCAATAACAAAATTCCAGCCCCTAGATCTCATGGAGGAGAGATCCATATATAGATGTTTTGGAGAGAGGATGAGTCAGCTTGAGATATAACTAGTGTCCTCTCCCTATGTTAGTTCTTGATTCCACTTGGAGGTTCTTGCTTCCACTTGGAGATTTGGAACCTCTTACTCATCACCAGTCGAATTCCCTGAGGCAAGTGTCATTTTGGAAGCTTCCTAGGTTCTGACACCTTGAGGAATGAGCTTGCCACATGTCCAATCTCGCTCAGTGTAGGTAGCCAGTGTTGGCTTTGACATTCAACGCAGGTAGCCAGTGTTGGCTTTGACATTCAACGCAGGTAGCCAGTGGAGCTATTGACATTCAGCGCAGATAGCAAGTGGAGCCATTGACATGATCCTGAATTGACTTGTTTTTGAGCAGTTTCTGGTGGAGAACTTCTGTGAATTGCTGTGGTTTGTTAGCCTTGTTCCTCTAGGGGTAGGAACAACATGTTTAGGGACTTTGGATCCCTTAGATTATGGAAATTTCATGCTCAATGCTGTAAGGCACAAAAATGTCTATAACAGTTATGGTCCCATCCAATAGCTAGCATGGAGCAGACAAGGTGATTAGTATTGCCGATCACATGCAAGGGTATTCAGGAGCATGGATCTCATTATGCACACGTGTGCGATCCCACCCATTTGACACACTCACCGAGGCGAAGACAAGAAGCAAGTCCGACTAGAGCTGAAACATGTACTTTGACAAGTTGATGCATATGGTCACCAAAATATGCTTATAGATCAACATAGACAGTATGCATCAGTATGTTGCTGGTCCATTTGCAATCAAGACAATGATGTGCATATTATTAGATGAGTTGGAAAGAGGATCCATATCAGTGTATCCAGATGCAGTGGAGGCATGAGCTCGCTTCTAGCAAGATGTCACCATTGAGTGCACGGACACCATCATGGACAACCAAGCTTGGCATCAGTTCGCCATCGTCGACCATCATGAGGATGTCGAAGAGTTGGTCTCACTACAACGATATGAGTGTTATTGATGTCTTGCATGGCTTTCTCAAGCCATTTTTTCTCACATGGGTACATGTGTAGATTGTAAAAACATCTTTTCAAGTGGAAGTTGAAGTGTTGATAGTTGAATTTAATAGTCATAGATTAGTTGAAGATTCATGAGGGTAGGTGAACAGTCACAAAGGGGAATTTCAAGGGTCACCCCACCCTTTTCTATTTATAGTACCTCAAAACTCATTGTAGAGGCTTTTGGTTAGCCAAGCTTCTAATAGGAGTATCTTAGAGAAAGCTTGGAGAGTATTGCAACGAGCCTTGGCTTCTCCACTATGCAGAGTTAGTATGTCTCTTTGGAGGAGTAGGTAGAGTGACTATAACGTTCCGTTATCATAACTAGTGGTTGGTCATGGTTGTATTGTATGAATGGATGTTATGAAACTAGCTCACAAAATGATAGAAAAGATAGATCAATGCCCTAGAATTCAGCCTCTTCGAGGGGCCAACCTCCTTTACATTACACAAATGAATGATTCTTTCATGATTCAAATGACAAAAACATCCTTTCTATATATAGGAGTCTAAGGAGTCACAATATAACCCAGATGGCCTCGCAATAATAATATAAAGGCACAAAAATAACAATAGAGGGATTCTATGGGGCATAGTAATAACAATATGGGGACAATAGGGGCACAGAAATATTGATAAGGGATACAACTACAGTAGTAATGGGGTAATCACTAGTATTATAGGGACCTAACATGCTCTTCTTCTTCAAAAAAGTGTGTTCCTCAATGCTTGAGTAGTTCTGGATGTTTATGTATAAAATTCTCATCCTCCCATGTGGAATCTTCAGCGGATAAGTTCTTCCACTTGATGAGATACTCCGAAATTGATCGACTTCGTAGCTTTCGAGTTCTTGTTTCTATGATTGCTTCCGGTTCTAATATAATTTTTCCTTCCTTGTCAAGTTCTGGAAATATTGTTTGAACTAGGAGCTTTTCGCCTATAACATTCTTTAAACATGAAACATGGAAAACTGGGTGCACTCGAGAAGCTGTAGGAAGCTCCAATTTTTATGCCATAGTATCAATCTTTTGCAACACCTTGTATGGACCATAATACTTTGGTGATAATTTATTATCCTTCTTAGCTTGCTTGAGGGACATTTGTTTATATGGTTGTAGCCGTAGGAATACCCAATCACCTACATCAAAACTTCTTTTGCTGCAATGTTGATCTACCTATTATTTCATTCTATTCTGCGCGAACACGAGGTTATCCTTTAAGAGTTGGAGGACTTGTTGTTGATGCTCGATGTGATGTTCCACTGCTTGAACCTTATAATTTTCTCTTAAATATACTGTGATGGATGGTGGTCGATATCCATAAAGTGCCATAAATGGGGTCATTTTTGTTGTTGTTTGGAAGGAAGTGTTATACCACCATTCAGCCAGAGGCAACCATTTGACCCATTGTGTCTATTTATCAGATACAAAGAAACGAAGATATCCTTCCAAACATTTGTTTACTATCTCAGTTTTCCCATCAGATTGAGGATGATAAGATGAGCTATGAGCTAACTGAGTACTGATACAAGAAAATAGTTCTGTCCAAAAATTTCCAGTGAAAATGGGATCTCTGTCACTTACAATAATCTTTGGGTTTCCATGTAGCTTTTGAATTGTTTCCATAAATGCAGTAGAAACTGTACTGGCTTTAAATGGATGTGATGATGCACAAAAGTGTGCATACTTGGTAAGTCTGTCAACTACCACCATGATGACACTCTTTCCCTTAGACTTGGGTAAACCTATGATAAAATCCATTGAAACCTCCTCCCAATGTTGGCATGGAATGGATAAATGTTGCAATAGACTCGAGGTCTTAATTGTTTCAACTTTTATTTTTTTGGAAAACCAAACATTCCGCCACAAACTTTTGAATATCCAATTTAATGCCATCCCAAAAAAATTCCTTCTTAACCCTGTGGTAAGTTTTTAAAAATCCTGAGTGCCCTCCTAAGGGAGAAGTGTTCAATTCCATAAGAATCTTTTGTTTGTGTTGGGAATTCTTACAGAGGTATAAGTGATCTTTATACCATAACAAATCATTTTTCCAACTAAATGTATGAGATGTACTGGAATCTTGTTGTAATGTTTGAATAAATTCCCACACTTCTTCATCATTCTTCCATTCCTCCCTTGCTTCGTTTATCCAATCTGGATGGATAATAGAAATGGCGCACAACAATGCTTCCACATCCTCATACTTTCTTGACAGTGCATTTGCCACCACATTTTTCTTCCCTTTTTTGTAGATGATTTCAAAGTCATAACCCAACATATTTGTGACCCACTTTTGTTTCTTTTCAGAGGATAATCTTTGTTCTAAAAAGTATTTAAGGCTATCATGATTTGTTTTTACCTCGAAGTGTATTCCCATTAGGTAGGGTCACCATTTCTTAAGTGCATGTAGTATTGCCAACATTTCCCTCTCATAAATAGCTTTTTGTAAAAACTTTCCCTTGATTTGATGACTTTCAAAAGCAATGGGTCTTTCATCTTGCATTAAAGCAGCGCCAATTCCATTTCATGAAGCATCACATTCCACAATAAAGGTTTTTGTGAAGTCCGGTGTAGCTAAGACCGGTGCTTGGCACATTGCCTCTTTAAGATTTTCGAAGGCCTTTGTTGCTTCCGGAGTCCATGAAAATGCATCTTTCTTCAATAATGTTGTTAGAGGTGCTACTATTCTCCCATAATTCTTAACAAACTTGCGATAATACCCTGTCAACCCGAGAAAACCTCGCAGATGCTTTATGCATGTGGGGATTTTCTATTCTTTAATGGCTTTAATTTTGCTAGGGTCTACCTTAACTCCTTCATGAGATACAATATGACCTAGATATTCCACCTCTTGTACTCCAAAGAAACATTTGGATCTTTTTGCATCTAATTGTTTCTCCGCCAATAGTTGTAGCACCCTGTCAACATGTTCAACATGATCCTTCTAAGACTTGTTGTAGATTAGTATATCATCAAAAAATACTAACACAAATTTTCTAAGGGTTTGAAAATGGAATTCATCAAACCTTGAAATGTAGAAGGTGCATTGGTAAGGCAAAAAGACATGACCAAAAATTCATAATGACCCTCATGAGTTCTAAATGTTGTTTTTGGAATGTCTTCAGTCTTCATTTTGATTTGATGATATCCTGAACAAAGATCCAACGTGGTGAAGTAAATTGATCCATGCAATTCAACCAGTAATTCATCAATGGCATGAATGGGAAACTTATCTTTAATAGTGAGCTTGTTGAGCTCCCTATAATCTGAACACAAGCACCATGATCCATCCTTCTTGTGCATCAATACTACTGGAGCAGAGAAAGAACCTTGACTAGGTTGAATTATACCAGCCTCTAGCATTTCTGCAACCATACGTTCAATTTCACTCTTTTGGGCATAGGGATATCTGTACGGCCTAATGTTTGGAGGAACACTTCCTGGAATTATATGAATAGCATCATCATGATCATAAGTAGGTGGGAGACCTTTGGGAGTCTCAAATACCTTGGAATGATTTTCCAAGACTTTTTGGAGATCTGGAGAAATAGATGATTTCGATGTGAAAACATCTAGTGAACATAATTGTGAAATTACACCTCTTTGTTCCTTTTTTAGAAGCTTTGTCATACCGTTAGAGTTGATTATCTTTCTCGGTTTCCCTATAATACCCCTTAATTCAACTTCCTTTCGTTCCACAAAAAATTTCATGAAACGTTCTTGAAAATTAAAACCTATTGTACCCAAGGATTGTAGCCATTGGACTCCTAGTACAACATCAGTACCTCCCATTGGAATGGAAAGAATTGGGCTAGTCAATACATATTCTCCCATGGATAGCTTGATATTATGGCACTTTCTAGAGAAATTTATCGTTCCTCCATTTGCAACCATCACTTGACACTCTGGTGCTGAATATAGGAAGCAATTCAATTATTTTACTATCTTACAATGAAAAAAATTATGGGTACTTCCTGAATCAATCAACACTATAACCTTTTTCTTCTTGATTTGTCCTTCTATATTGATGCTTTGAGGAGTGGTAATTCCAGATAATGCATTACAAGATATGGTCGGATTGATTTCTTCTTTATCTAGGCTTTGTTCCTGGAGTATATCCTCTTCTTTTGACCTTTCTTACTCCTTTTCTTCTTCCTTTTCACAATCTATGTAGAATAATTTCTTCTCAACACACTTATGACCTTTAGTTTATTTGCTATCACAATTGTAACAAAGCTCTTTTGCTCTTTTTTCTTCCAATTTTTGTGGTGTCAACCTTATAGGTTGTGGAACACTAGGGGAAACAAAAATTCCATATTTATAGTTGTGAGTGGTATGCTTCCTGGTTGCCATAATTTTGCTTTCCATTTTTCTTGCTAACCTAAATGTCTTCTCTAATGAATCAGGTTCCCAAAGGAAAACATCATGTTGGATATTATCCTTTAAAGTCCCTATGAACACATCAATCCTATGCTCCTCTAGAATATTTTTACCCTTATGTTCAATTTTTGGAACTCCTCAATGTGCTCGATTATTGAACCCTTTTGTTTGAGACTTATCAATTGGCTAAAAAAAGTTTTGCTTTTTGTATCCTCATAATGTGCTGTCAATTATTCTGTAAAAATTGCCCAAGTGATAATTTTTTTACGAGAGCAAAGCCATTGATACCATACAAACTAATTTGGTTCCAAATATAAAGTTGCAATACGTACCTTTTGTGTGTTTTTCACATTATTGAGATCGAAAAATTGCTCCATATGTAATATCCATGTTGCGGGATGCTTGCCATCAAACTTCCTCATATCGATTTTTGGAATATGGTGCGTCTTCTATCCAACATTAGAGTCTATGAAATCATGATTAACATTTATTTTGTTCGCATCATGAGTTTCCTTTACTACCCTTTCACCATTAGTAAGTATTTCTTGTAGAAAATTTCTCAAATCTATCTTCAAATATGCCATGTCTGTCTTCAAATCTGTCTTCAAATCTATCTTCAAATCATCCATCTTAGCTTCCAAATTATTCATCTTAGCTTCCACATCTTTCTTTAAATCATCCATCTTAGATTCTGTTACTTTTTGTGCGAGTGACATTTGTTGCACTTGGTGTCGTAATTTTGATATATCATGTTGCATTTCTTCCTCTTCTTCATAAGTCATGCTACAGCTTTTAGGTTGCTTACTAGGTGTTTGGATTTTCTTTCCTCGGGACATCAGTTACCGATAATAATGCTCTACTGTGCCCTTTGAATTCCTTCAAAATAATTTTTCAAACCAAGCTTAAGCAAAAATTTAAAAAAATCTACACACCTTCTTTCACTTTGTAGGAGCTCGATATTTCCTTTGATGTATCTCTGTAATTTCGAATCATCCAATTCTGAAATTGTGACCTGCAGTAGTCCTCTGTGTCCTTTTCCCAATTCCATCAGTCTGATCCAAATTAGATTCTCAAAGGAAGAGTTATGCCAAATCTCCCACAGTGACCTGATTATAGACTAGTTTAGTAGAGAAAACTTGTACGACCTACCACGTGTCCCTGTTTGAACCTTTGGCTCTGAAAAATATACACATGAAACTACATTCTGTCCTCTTTCCGTACCTTCTTACGAAATTTCAATCCGATGCTTAGAGAGAAAGCTATGATGATTTTCCCTAGGTCACCTATTTTGAATGTAATTCAGAAGTCTGCAAAAAGACCAATTTCCTCAGATCATATATCTACAAATATAGCGCGAAAAATATCTGAAATTCGGATCAGAGGTTCAGTGCGATTTCGTCCCAAATGTATTTTTTTTTTCACTTCTGAAATTTCACAGAAAAAAGCTATAATGAAAATGCCACGATAACATTTTTAGAGCAACGAAACCCTAGAATCCAAAGCTCTGATACCAAATGTTATGAAACCAACTCACAAAAAGATAGAAAAGATAGATCAACGCCTTAGAATTCATCCTCTTCAAGGGAGAAACCTCCTTTAGATTACACAAATGAATGATTCTTTCATGATTCAAATGAAAAAACCTCCTTTCTATATATAGGAGTCTAAGGAGTCACAATATAACCCAGGCGACCTAACAATAATACTATAAAGGCACAAAAATAACAATAGATGGATTCTATGGGGCACAATAATAAAAATATGGGGATAATAAGGGCACAACAATATTAATAATGGATACAAATACAATAGTAATGGGGTAATTACTAGTATTATAGAGACCTAACACTGGAACTTTCACTTCTTAATATAACAGAGCCAACACGTTTCATTCATATGTCTTATTGTATTTCAACTATATTGTTTACTCTAAATGATACATGTATCTATTTTCTTACGCATTCATGTATGGATTTCCTATGTATGTATGTACGAATCTTACTAAAATGTGTTGTTGGTTTAACCATCACTTTGGATTTCTAGCTTACTTTCCTTCCAGTTTGTGATGCATCTTTTCTCGTGCGTTCCCTTGTTAACTCCGTTCTTTCACAAGTTTCCAAGGGGAGCACTCACCTCCCCCTCCATGTGTTAGAACCATTCATGCATCTTCAATGACTTGTTGCATATGTCACATCCTTGCTACCAACATGGAAATCTTACTTTCCTCTGTGCATAATCGCGGTTAAGGCGATACTGCACGACCCACTGTTGGGACTCCTACACCAAACAATATGAGGTCTAGTTGGGAATTCTTACCAGGGAGATCCCTTGACATGTTGGCGGGTCTAACACCATCAACACTGTGTCATTAGAGTGCCCATAAATTCAACAGTCACTATGAATGCATGGCCAAATCCTCCATGATATTGATATCTTCCCCACAGCTAGCCAAGATCATGCTCTAGTACCACAGTAATACTCCTAATGGAAATTTCACAATGATAACAAAGTCATGCAAAGATAACAACACATAAATTTTCAGAAATGCATACACATAAACCAAAAATTTCTCCAAATCCACAAACTGGCCAAGATTTTATTAACAATAGTGTTGTGGTACAAATGAGTTGGAGAAATTCACCTGGGCTTGCGCGAGGCAAGCTACAAGAACCAAGTGATGAACACAAGAAAGCTCAATAAATATAATAGCAAGTTCCTCTAGAAAACTGCATTGTTGCTCGAAAACTACACTATTTCTTGAATTCACCCCCTAAATTTTCCACTCTAGAGTGCCAGAAAATTCTATAAAATTAGGCAAGCGCTCCTTCCCCAAAACCCAGAAAAACCCAGAAAGGGTTTCCATTAGTTCCAACTTATAAAATTTGACCCTTCACAACTTGGCCCTCCACCAAATTGGAAAGTTGTTATTGTGGCTACTCCTGTCAATCTCTGCTCTCCAAAGTCTAGCAATCATCCTCAATTGGCCCTACCAGTACCTCAACTCCAAACTCCCCGAGATGATACTGCCCCAAAAGAGTCTCACTCTAATGACTGTGCAGTCATGGAGTAGATGATGCAATCATGTGTATGATAAAGTGAGAGCTACGTTTAGGTTGGTCCTCTTGGCTGTAGTTGCCCTCCGCACTCATGAAAATGATCAAAGAAAACCCTTGTACCTTCTTCGGTCAATTCCCCAACAACCCAGCTCCACAAATAACCAGTGAATCCTCCCTCTGTGCAGTGGTGGCTCCCAAACTACGTGCTTTACTCTAGAAATGTGTGGGACCTATATTTGATGCATCTTCTAGTTCTAGTGATGAAGGAAAGCCTTTGTTGGGTGGCACTCAAAGTCCACCGTAGAAAGGTTGAGCTTGTCTCCTTGGGAAGCTCTTGTGCTAAACAACACAATATTGGCTCAGCTAAACAACTACGACAAATTTGGTTTCCAAATAGACAAATGATCCCCATTTCTCCCTCATTCCTTCCTCTTATAATTGATGACAATGCATTCCTTGTGGGTCCCTCCACCTATTCAATTTTCCTCAAGGAATTCGAATTCCTTCTTCCCCAAGAGCGTACTTCATGTGGGGCCCATATTCCACTAGTAATTTAATATTTTCTTTTCCCCAATGTTGGCGGCCTCCATCTCTCGAAAAATTAAGTGGGGACTCCCTCCATCCACTTTTCCTATGTTTACATGCTGTCACACGGAATCAGTCAAGGGTGCGGACACAGCTAACCTTCCTAGAAGTCTAAGACATTCTAATGACAAACAAAACAAACTGGAGCTATCCTTCTCTAAACATACATTATGATATGAGAAATCAAGTGTTTCGTTCTTACCTCTGTCCAAATGCTGTTGTAGAAGTCCAAGCTTTGTTGATCCGGATGAGCTCCTCCCTTTCTCCAAAACCTGCAATCACCAACAGTCAAACAATTAAATAGCACCTGATTATAACATAAAACAAAGCATATTCAACACATAGACCAAGGAGTACATGAAATAACCCATTAACAACAAGCTATTGAGAAGAATGGACCAATTTGCATTAAAGGTAATCAAAAGGAACCATTACAACCTGAGCCTTGGTGTTGTGCAAGCTCCTTCCAGGGTCCACAAGAGTCTTCCTCTACTTTGACAAAGCTCACCCACTTCCAAATAGAACAAGTAAAGATGACAATCTCTCCTCACAAGCTTCTAAATGGGAGTCCTAATTCCTGCAGCATTTACCCTTAGAAATCTATAGCTTTCAACCTTCTTCCTTCTGGCTCAATGCCTCTTTTTATAGTGCTCAAGAGGAAGTTAATCAGGTCCACCATCAATGGGATAGTCCCCTCTTTGGATGGGATCACTCCCTTATTGATGGGATAAGTTCCTCTTTGATAGGAGTGCATGAACCATCTGGAGGCGCTCAATATACATCCAAGAATCTTCTAGAATGCTCTAGAAATGACCACAAGTAAGTTTTTGAAGATAAAACTTGCGCATTTTAACCTTTTCAGAGGGACGCACCTACCCCTTTAGATACAGAGCGTCCTTGGACGCAGACCTTATGAACAAAAGGTGCGTACCCACAGGCAAGGCTTGAGAGAACCTGCGTACCCAGAGATAAACATGTTTTATAAAGACTTTCTCTCTTTCTTGGAGTTTGACATGAATAGTAGAGGCATAAGACTTGCTCAAAAGGGTAGTATGACTGTTGATTGAGCCATACCGACTGTAAATAGCCATGGTGACATTTTTTAGTGTAACAGATTGCCCCCTAAAGTGCGAAGCCTGGAATAGATTAGGGTTTTGTATTATCTAGGAAGGGTAAAGCGCTTTATCATTTCGAGGATTATCTCATGGAGAACCTGGTTGGAACCTGCAATTTTCAACACAAAATACATGGATAAGATTATATCATCGCTAAGGTAGGCATTCCCATACTCAGATAAAAACTTTAACTAACAGACTAACTACTCTGATACAGAAATGATCTTGTAGTACATCATAATCATAGACTTTTGTAGACATAGTATGGGCGCAGCCATCTGTTTATGATTAGTCTACTTAGATAATGAATACAAAACTCCTCACAGCCTGGACGATAAAGATTTGATCCAGGGTCTTCATTCCTACTTCTCAAATTGGTATGATTCTAGCCATGCGAATAAATGAGTCGATGTCGAACATGGTAGAAACCACTTGATTACCAGTCAATGATGTAAACTGTTAACAAGCGTGAGAGAGACCACCAGTAATGTCAATGGTTCTCAAAGTACCCAGTACAATCCATGAGATGTGAATGAATGAGTTGATGTCGAACATTTCACGGAATCCTTCGATCGAAAGTCAATGATGTAAACTGACGTCAAAGGCGAGAAACCTGCCATTGATGCATGCAGACTTCAAGGCACTGACGATTTCTAAGTCATCTCTCTAGATAATGTGCTGATGTCGATAGAAAGAGACCCGTTGTGGGCAAGCCCACAACACGAAATCATTGTTCAAGTTGAAGAAATATTGCTGTAAGGACTGACTCAGGGATGGTCAAATGGATGAAAAGTATTTTGCAGATGAAAGTTTTGTTTGCAGACCTCTTGGACACATAACGACATGACAGATGGTTTGGTGTTAAATAACTCAAAGTTAATCCCCGGAACCCGGTTAAAGACTTTCAAAAGTGGTTTGATTGACTGTGAGGTAAAAGATTTCCCAACCCAGGTGAATGAAAAGTGTCGTGTCCAAGAGTGGTAATAAAGTTTCTTTTGAGACAAAAGGTAACAAATAGGCTCGTTCTTCTCTCTTTTCCCCCACCATTTCTGGCAAGTACCTCTTTATTTTTAACAAGCTTGAGGAGGATAACATATGCTTGATTATAAGCTCATCCTTCGGATGAGTCCAACCCAGTTTTGATTCGAACCCTAGGAAGGAGTGGTTCGTTCCTGTTTGTAATTGAACAGGTCCTTTGCTGTAAAATGTTTAACGAGCCCAGTATAGGAGAAACTCGGCGTTTTTCAATTTTAGAGAGTCTGAAAAACTTAAGGAAACTCCAAGTTGAACTTTTTCGTAAATTTGTGTCCCTCAAGCCCGAAAAAGTATAAAATAATACCTGGGGGAACCGCTTGATCTTGCGACCAAGGAGTACTTTCATAGTTAGTGTCACTGACCCGAAAAGTAAAAAGCGATCAAGGACACGTCGTTTTATTTCCGTATCGAGTTTGAAACGACAAAAACGCGGCTATCTTTTCCTGATTTTACGGTCAGAAAAGAGCTATAAGGGGACCGTCTTTTAATTCCGTTTTAACGAGTGTAAAAGAAACGCTCGGCAATCTTTTCATGTTTTAGGAGTCAGAAAAGGGCTTAAAAGATGACTCTGATATTTTGTTTGTGAAAAATGACAATTTTCCCTCTAAGTCCCTTTGTCCTGCACAAAAGCGACACATTACTCATACCTGTTTAAGATAGGAAAAAATTCATCGAAAAACATCTTTCCATGGTGAAAAATGAACAAATTCATCCAAAAAACCTATAAAAAGACTTTTTACCATGTCATTTTTACCGTTTGACTGTTGAGGTTGAAAAAGGAGCTTTTGACAAGAAACTTCCCGTGGTCGCTGCGGAAAACCCGACTGTTAGAATCGAATGCCGTCTCTTCCAGGTATTTCACAACATCCTCCTTGTCAATTTCATCCGTTTAGAATTTTGTTTTAAGTTTCATTTTTGATTTTTGGGGGGTTTTGGGTTTTGGAAACCGCCCTGCGGGGGACGCAGGTTTCCTAAAGGCTGGCCTGCGTCCCCCGACTTTTTCCTACACAGGGAAAAGGTCGGGGGACGCAGGTTACCTTCAGGCCACCTGCGTCCCGATGCACTGTGCGCCAAACGCGGGGTGCGTCCTCCGCAAAACGCGGGTTTTGAAACCCCAAACTCCCAAACCAACCATTGAAATTTCTCAAAACTAATTTTAATGCCTGTTTATTCATGTGTAGGGCACTTATCATGCTGGATTGGAGAGAAAGAGAGCATGAGGAGGTTGATGAAGCTGCAATCAATCATCAACCCTCCCTCGATGCCCTAAGAGGATGTGGTTTATACAAATAATGTTCCATACCCGGTATGAGAGCTCAGTTAAGGTTCTTGGAGTGGCTGGTCGAGAGATGGAACGTTCAAGAACAATGCTTTTATATCGGCGGGCAACAACTCGAGATAGAGCCTGTTGACATTTACTTTCTTACTGGCTTGCCGAACAGAGGTGAGCAACTCAATCTGGCTGGGACTAGGCTGGGTGGCCAATCCCTTGATAGTCTCCAAGCAGATTGGTGCCTACCTGATCGAGAGAACAAGAAAGGCATAGAGATCAAATATGTCTCTCAACGTGAACTCATGGTCTTGGCTTTCACTGTGACCAGAATTTGTGGCTCAGCCACTTTACATATTGCTACTGGGTCTCAATTTCGGATGGCAATTGATTGTCTCCAAGGCACCATTTTCAACTGGTGTGATGCGTTGTTGGCTAACTTGAAAGCCCAACTGACGAAGGCAAAGATTGGCAGACTAAATACCTTTGGATATGGGCCTATAGTCGTGAGCTTTGCCTTAGAGAGGATACCAATGCTGATTCCTCAGCATCTCACTGTTGATATTTCGGGTCCTCAGAGCCAAAGCTGGTACGATGGGTTGCTGTGATGGCCCGGCATCCGGACGAGGGTGCGGCAGTTGTTTGATTTACTGACAGTTATTTTCACTGGTTAGAGGACCAGGTGTTCGCGATTCAGGACTTTTCGTATGCCGGAATAGATTTTCGAGGTGATCCGGACATGGTTCTTCCACAGGGAGAACAATGGGATGACAGAGGTACTTTATTTTTCACAAGTTTTCAAATTTTGTATTTTTTTTGTTTTTTATATATATATCGTCTCTAAACTGACAGTAAAATTTTCAAAATGCAGATGTTGGTCCACAGCGTCCAGCCAACCTCCGGCTTTTCGAGAGGCGACATCCAGTTGCACCGCTACCGGCCCCACAGGACGCGGCGGCTGCAGAGGTACTGACTGAGTTGGAGCATGATCTACAGCGTCTGACGGCAGATATACCAGAGACTTCTATGGATGATATTCCTATCAGACTTCAGCGCTACGTAGTCGCGGTCCCTGGACCGTTGAGGAGATTTTTGCGCAAAGTAGCCCGTGCAGTGGTGTCGTACAGGGAGCACCACCAGTGATTGGCTAGTCACTTTGTAGACACATGTGACATTTTTGTCTTTTTGTACTTATCATTTTGCCGATCATAAGGTGTTTTTCAACCTATGATCGAAGACGATGTATATTTTTTGACACACTCCTATCTATATATATCACTATTACCGGCTTATCTTGTTTAACATGTATGATGAAATGTTTTTTAAATTTACTTGCATGATTATCGTAAATGTCTGTCCAACACTCGAGAAGCAATTGCATCTGCTAATGTATTCAAGGACCTTGGAATATGCTGATATTCAATGTAATCAAATTCACGTTCCAAGAGACGCACTCTCAAAAACAACCTTAATAACACAGGATTTCTAATGGCATAAACTCTATTAAGCTGTAATACAACAAGTTCAGAATCTAACCTCACTATCAAACGTCGAATTCCAAATGAAATAGATTCGGATAATAATTCAACCACTGCACTGTATTCTGCAATGTTATTCGTTGTTTGACCGAGGCTTACCCCATGCATAGAAACTAACTCGTCAGAGGGTGAATAGATAACCCAAGCTGCGGAAGAGATATTCCGTGTACTACGACAAGCACCATCAGCAAATCCAATGTATGTTTGGAGGGGCGTCGACATCTACAATATCAAGAGTAAAACCAAGATAAGCCATAATAACGACGAAAAACACTCACTAAGCTAAGCACACTGACTAACTAACAATCATACTAGCTAGAAAGAAAACCTAACCTAACTAAAAATTCTCCATACCCACCATTTAAGCATAATACCTCTTTAGGTAAAGTCCATTTCTGGGTTTATCCAAAGAGTCCCCATCAAAATCTACTAGCTCATAAGCCCCTTTTGCTAGCTTTCGCTTTACAATATAGGGTCCATGCCACATAGGAACGAATTTTCCAGCACCTAGCTTATCGTTAGCTTGATCATATAAGAGCACTAGGTCTCCCTCCGAAAAATTTCGAGGGGTCACATTTCTATCATACTGAGCTTTCATTCGCTTCGCGTGAGTCTCGATTGCCAATGTAGCGTCACGTCGAGTCTCATCTAATTTAGCTAAGTACAATAAACGTTTCTCCTCTTCGGAAGTAGCTGGAAGTAATTCGACAACCATTTGAAGTGATGGGATTTCACATTCAATGGGTAACACTGCTTCTAAGCCATAAACTAGCTGGAAAGGAGTGAACCCTGTTGAGGTTTTTACTGAGGTTCGGTATGCCCATAGCGCCGAAAATAACATGTTGTGCCAATTCGACCGATGAATACCAATGGTTCGTCGGATCATGATAACCAGAACTTTGTTGATAGACTCAACCAAACCGTTGGCTTGCGGATAATAAGGAGTAGAGCTATCATGGCACAAACCAAGCTGGCTTGTAAGTTCAGTCATCATGGTGTTTCGAAAATGGCTTCCATGGTCAGTAATAATTGCTTGTGGGACACCAAACCTAGTTATTATATGATTGAATATGAAAACTGCAGCTGTTTTGCCGCTTGCGTCGAATGTAGGCATCGCCTCGGCCCATTTAGTGAAATAATCAACCGCGAGGATGATATACGCATGCCCCCCGGCCGAGTGAGGGTTACAAGTAATAAAGTCGATACCCCATTTGGCGAATGGACCAACGGCAATTATAGGGTGGAGAGGAGCAGGTGGTGCGCGCATCTTTCGATCAAACACTTGGCAGTTGTGGCACTTCCGGACTGCAATGATACAATCTTTAAACATAGATGGCCAGAAGTAACCAGCGCGCAACACCTTCTGAGCTGTGGCATACCCAGACATATGACCGCCACATGCTCCAGAGTGACAATCATTCAAAACTCTCTCAGCCTCTTCGTGAGTTAGACAACGTCGAAAAACTAAGTCTGCCCCCCGGCGATAAAGTGTATCTCCAATAATTTTGTATTGCTGGGATTGAAACCTAATTTTCTGTCGTTCCTCTTTGGAAGCTTCAGGCCGAAAGGTTTGGGTTTGGAGATAGATGATTATATCCCCGAACCACGGATCTAAAGTACTGATAAGAAACAAAGATTCGTCCGCAATGGACTCTTCTGCCACAGTCTCTGTGTCAGTACGCGGGAAATCACACATCAATTCCGCAAAAACTAAGGATTTCTTAGACTTGGACTTCTCGAACTCCAAGTCGAACTCTTGCAGGATAACGATCCATTTAGAGTACTTGCCCCCTAGCAATTGTTTTGTCAAAATGTAAATCATAGGGTTGCAATCCGAAATAACTGTAGTTTTACGGAGAAGAATGTAGTGACGAAAACGCTGGACAGCTTGAACGGCTGCCAGGGCCAATTTCTCCACATGCGAATATTTTAACTCAGTGGGATTTAAGGTTTGACTGAGATAATATATCACATGTTCTGCTCCGAATTCATCTTCTTGAACTAACACCATCCAATGGTGGAATGTGAAGCTGCGAGGTATAAGAAGTAGTCCTGGTTGTAGTTGGGAGGATGCAACAACGGTGCATGGGTCAACGCGTGTTTAAGTGCATCAAAAGATTGTTGGGCAATCTCGTCCCAAAAGAATTGAACGTTCTGTTTCAACAACCGTGTAAAACCTTTAGTGACCTCGGCGTAGTTTGGGATGAATCGACGTAAAAAGTTCGCTTTCCCTTGCAAACTTTGGAGTTGGCGCAAACTCGAAGGAGGAGGCAATTTGATGATCGCTTCGACTTTCGAGGGATCGACGCGAATGCCGGCTTTTGAAACAACAAATCCCAGCAATCGACCTGTTTCTATACAGAAAACACACTTGTGGGGATTCAACCGAATTCGATAATGCCTACACCTCATAAAGATTGCTCGTAAGTGGTCAAGGTGATCAGCTCGATGTAAAGAATGAGCAGGCAAATCATCGAGATACGGTTGCACAATGTGCTTGATGTCGTGAAATGCGTAAGACATCGCCCGTTGAAAAGTGGCCCCGACATTCTTGAGCCCAAAAGGTAATTTGCAATAAGCAAATGTCCCCCATGGACAAATGAATGCCGTTTTTGGTTGGTCGACAGGTAGAATATTGATTTGATTATAGCCCGAAAAACCATCCATGAAGGAAAACATTTCACTTCCGGCACAATCATCAATAATTTGATCGATATAAGGCGTAGGATAGTTGTCTTTTGGACAAGCTCGATTGATATCCCTATAGTCGATACAGATTCTTATTGTTCCTTGTTTCTTATTGACTGGAACAATATTCGATACCCAATCCGTTAACGGGATCGGATAAATGAAACCTGCTTTCAACAGCTTTTCGACTTCTGCTTTAATCGCAGCCGCTTTTCGAGGGTGAATCTGACGCAACCGTTGCCGAATGGGTTTAGCATCCGGGTAGGTTTTGATTTCATGAACAACAATGGCAGGATCGATTCCCGGCATTTCCTCGTAAGACCATGCAAACACATCGCGGAATTCTTGGAATAGGGCCTTGTAAGTTTGGATTTCTTCTTCTGTACATGAGGCACCTATATGAATGTTCTCCTCAATTCCGGGTTTCACTGAAATATCAATGGGAATAGTACGAGAAATATTCCCTAAATTCAACTCTGAATCAGAATGTTTCGTTGGATCCTGAGCGTCTTTGACATATTCAGCGGTAAAGATAGATGAAAAATCATTTTCAAATGCATCATCCTTAGGTAAAAACGAAGATCTGTGATGGAGATCTTCCCATGGTAGATCGTCTACACTTAGGATTTCGCGAAGTTGTTCGTCAGATGACACGACTTCGGGAAACGCTATCCGTTCTAAGGTTGAGGTGAAAAGTGATTCTTCACTGACCACATTCATTTGGTCGACTTCGGTTGAATGAAAATCGGTAAAAGACATGAGAGCTTCATAAGCAATTTCATATGGACTCAAAGGCATAGCATCACCGAATGAGTCTAACTCAGAGTCAGATGGAACATACCAAGGATCATCATAATTAATGTTTTCTGACGTAATCATATGAATCGTTGCAAACCAAGGTTCTACGCTGAGTGGAGGGAGAGGAAAAGTTCCCAGTAAACCGGAATCCTTAACTAAACCTACACCAACGTCCCTATAAGGGATTGTCGTCTTACCGACATGCTGGATACTCTCTGAAGAGGCTGGGTCGGATGAAAAGTATGTCAGCTGATCAATAGTCACGATCTTACCGTTATGTGGAAACTTAATTACTCTGAAGACCGATGAAACGACCGCTGTCATAGCATATGACCAACTTCGACCCAAAAGAAGGTTGTAGTCTAGAGGGGCATCAACCACTTCCACATCCAGACTAACGGTTTTACCTTCTACCCCTATAGGCAATTCCTGTAGAATACCAAACGGACGGAACCCACGGCCATCAAAGGCCTTAAGGATGGTGGGGGATTGGTTCAACGAAGGAGAACCAAGGGATCTCCAACATTGAATTGACATAATACACGTAGAAGCTCCCTCATCAATCACAGTTCGATGAATAGGCCTGTTTTTGACTATCACTGGAATTTGGAAAGCCATTTGATGGGGGAGTCGTGGTGTACTATTTTCTAGATCGAAGATCATTAGATTCGGATCCTGAACGTCAACAGCTCCTATAGCCGACAAAAGCAATTTTCGTTGTGCTGGACATGATTGCAGCACTTCTAACGCCGACATTGCTGAGGGTGAAACAGCTAAGTCCTCAACAATGTTGTAATTCTGGGCCGCTCTCGCATGTGGATTGAAAGCAGACCTTCGAAGTACACCCTTGGCGGGCGGTTTAATTACTAAGTCTGGGTTAGGTTTCTCGATCTGTAGTGGATCGGAACCAGGAGCTGAGTTTGATGGGTTAGAGTGAGAAGATTCTGCTTCCTTACCATCAATTCTGCTTCCTTACCATCAACAGGATTCTTACTACCATAATCTTGCGATCGAGTCGCAATCCTCACATGAGACATCATCAAAATGGGTTCTTCACTGGCATTCGAGGAAGAACCTATCATCTTATTCTCCTGCTCCGGAAATGGATTTTTTAACACAGCAGGAGTGGGAGAACCTTTGACTATTTTCACTACCTCGGCCCGATGAGGGCAATCTCTCGTAAAATGATCCTCTTCACAAATAAGACAAGGATATCGAGGTTTGCGCTTTTCGTCATTGGTTTCCGACTTTTCAGTTTTCTCCTTTGGAGCCTTGTCTGCTTTAGCCTTCTTCTTTCCTTTCTTCTTTCCACCGTTTTTTGATTTGGCCGTAGATGACTCTACAGCGTGAATATCGGCGGTAAGTTCAGGAGAAGACTCTCCTGTCGGGGAATCGGGCAAAGTGATAATAGGAGTAGTTGAAGCCTTGGAAGACTTCTTCTTGCTCTTTGTATTCACGATACCAATCATACCATCAGCGGCATGAGATCCCGAAGGAGCAGCAGCGATTTGGTTCGACTTTGGAAGATCCGGAATCTTCTCGTGTAATGTACCCGACTGCGTGTAAACTAAGTCAAGGTATTGTGCCTGAGCAATGACTTGCTCCTCAGTAACTACTCCGGCCTTAGCTACATCTTCAGTAATTCTTGGTAATAATGATTTAACAAACCATTCAGCTAAGATTTGGTCCGGGATAAAAACTTTCACTAGCCTTCTTCGACGTCTCCACTCATGAATGTGATCTGAAATATACGTGGAGGTTGATTGTTTTAGTGAAGTTAATAACTCCGTACCATTATCGTATCTGACCGGTAACTGAAAGTGAGTTAAGAACGAGGTAGCTAACTGGCTAAAATTGTAAAAAGAGGCCCGTGGTAACTCAATGTACCACTTGGCCGCGAGACCAATGAGTGTACGCTGGAAAAGACGTAAACGGATCGAATCATCCGAGATGGAATTTGAAGCACACCAGAGGTGGTAAGTCATCACGTGATTGGACGGATCCTCTCCAGACTTACCTTCGAACTTGGGTATATCGCTGGGCAACTTATTTGGCATTGGCGGCCAGAACGGAAGATATTGAATTGGATCGTTCGTTAGGCACGTCAAGTCTGGTAAATCCAAAGTTGCGATAAATGGTAACTGCCGATTAGGATCTCTAAAACTCTGGGTCACAATACCGGCCCTAGGAGGAGGATATCCAGGATAACTAGGAACAGGAGTCGCATTTGGGATATTATATCCTCCTGGAAAACCAGGATTAACCGGACCGTACTGGGGTTGCTGAGGTTGTTGATAAGTGTACCCAGGATACGGTTGATACTGGTAAACCGGTTGTTGGACAGCTTGCCCAGGTTGATACTGTCCCTGGTACGGAGGTTGAACAAATTGAGGTTGAGTAGTAACAACCGTACTTATACCAGGTTGGCCTACAGGCATCTGGACTGTGGTTTGAATCGTAGATCCAGACAACGGTACAGATGTCTGAGGAGTGGTTACAAGGACAGTAGAAACCGGAGCCGTCGATACTCCAGAAGTAAGTATGGTAGATGTGGCGGTAGTTGCTGCAGCCGTTTGAGATGGAGTACTAGGTGCAATTGGCGGCTGAGTAACTACCGAAGTTACAGAGGTCTGAACACTTGACTGGACAGGTTGCGGTTGCTGGGGTGGACCAGGAACTACAGGTTTTCCTGCTTGAGGTACCGACTGTATACTTGGCTGCAACATCTGTTGACCCTGTGACGGATCCCACACTAACATTCCAGGGTATTGACCCATAACAGGTTGAGGGTATTGAGATCCATAGCCGGATTGAGGATAGGATTGATAATTGTAAGGTGCAGTCCCATATGATTGCCCTTGAGGTGGTTGATAACCTTGACCTGAGTATTGACCTTGAGGTTGATAACCTTGAGGTAAATATGGGTACTGGGGTTGACCTTGACCTTGAGGTTGGTATCCTTGAGGTTGATACCCTTGGGGTTGATACCCTTGGGGTTGATACCCTTGGGGTTTCCATCCTTGAGGTTGCCAT
Organism: Pinus tabuliformis; assembly: GCA_031772625.1. Lineage (NCBI taxonomy): Eukaryota > Viridiplantae > Streptophyta > Pinopsida > Pinales > Pinaceae > Pinus > Pinus tabuliformis. Next base: position 475,243,651 of record CM062806.1, on the reverse strand, counting down.
CCTTGAGGTTGATATTGATACTGAGGTTGACCTTGGGGTACATATTGAGGCTGGGGTTGACCTTGAGGTATGTATTGCCCCATAGGAGCGTACTGACCTTGAGGTTGCCCCCAGACACGAATGAAGTACCTTGAGGTTGCCCCCCAGGCATTAACGAAGGCTGCCCCCCAGGCGGTAATTGGCCACCTTGAGGTTGGGTAACGGGAACTGAACCTGACATCATGTAAATGTCTCCTACACTCAATGGTACATTACCACTGTTTCCAACTAATAACCCATGATCAATGGGTTGAGGAGATGCTCCCGCAAAGGTACCAGAAAGAGATTGATACCCAGTAGGAACAGAAGGACCGCCATGTAAAAAAGATTCAGGACTTTGTGTAAACACAGATGACTGACCAGACATATTTACAGGAGTATGAATACCTCCAGGTGGAAAAGGAGTACGAGGTGTAGAAAAACCTAGCCCAAAGTTGTCTAAATAATTGGTTAACGAAAGGTACCAAGTAGTACTTCTAGGAGGACTGTAAAAGATGGATTCACGCTCCCTTAGATCAAGGGTAATTTGATCTTCAGGATCAGAGACGCCTATTTCTTCCTCTGGAACAAGTTCTTCTATAGCAATCAAACCAACAGGAAGATTTTCGGTGATAATTCTTTCTATTCTCGGTGAATCAGGAACACTAGGAGTCGGAGTAACAGGTTCGGATATTTCTGGTTCTTCGCCTGTATCGCTAGCAGACGAAAAACTACCAACAAGCTCAGAAACTGTAACAGCTTCGGGATTATAACCTGTCTCTAAACTTTGGTAATCTGGATGGACTACCAAGGAAGATTCTCCTTCTTCAGGTGAACCTACTCTACTGCCACTAGGAGGAGTTACAAGGACCTTTAAACCTTCTAAATTACTGGGGTCGTCTCGAGGAGGTTCACCCCTAAGTCTACGGGATCTTCTCAACAATTCGGCCACAGAAACAACTTCAGGAGACTGGCCCCGAAGTCTACGAGACTGTCTCGGTAATTCCGCCACAGCTAAAAACTTTTAACTACTACACACGAAAACAAAATAAAATTTCAAATAAAACCACCTAAAGCCTCTAAAGAACCAAACAAATTTGAATCACACGCCTAAAGAATCTAGGGCGTCAAACCAAACACAAACAGTATCTTCCGAACCAAAAGCGCTAGTTGGTGATTAGGTCCAACCTCGCAGGATTCAGTACAGAAATGGCGGGTGGAACAGTTACGCCGACAACCTGCTTAATGAATAGACTGGACCAAGTTCCTCCACTTTAACCGTCTCGAGTGAAGTGAACCCCCCAGAAAATCCAAGTGAGTATAGCCGACGTCTGCTCCAGGTACAGTGGGACCTTCCCTCCACCGTCACCTTGGGTAGAATCCTAGAGATTATGGTCACTAAGGTTACCAACGGCCACAAGTACACCTGGGGGAACAGTCTAAACTCCGACAGCACGCAAGGGCAGAGTAGCAAGCTCAATCCCCTTACCGGCTCCTTGACAGTAATCCAAGGTTTACCGATAAGTGACCCCTGGCTCCTCGACAATGGTTAATCCGAGGTTTACCGTTTGTAATACGTACTGTCTGGCATCGTTCCCAACGAGGGGGGAATGATCCCCTCACTGGTTCGGACACGAGCTCGTGCTTCTCCTTTAAGAGGAGCTTTCCCAGAGTGTAAATGTAACAATTGGATTTGATTCTATCACAAGATCGACTACTTGTTTGGTTTTACTGCCTTGGAGAGTTAAGTACTCACCTACTCCAAGACACTAGCCTAAGCTATGTTGGTGCTTCAGAGCCCTAGAAAATAAAAGTTACTAGTTCAATTTTACTTTAAGCGTTACTTTTAAGGTTGTTCTTTAAAGTCACAAGGTAATGGAAGTGAAACCAATGGTGTGTAGACTCGACTCCAACCACTACAAAGATGCACCTAAGATGATCTATACTACTTTTGCTTTTTCAATGAAAATCTTTAACTAAGAGAGTTGAGAGAATGCAATTTTTAGAGAAAACAACTTCTTTAGAAAAGACAATCAAAGAAACAATTCTCTTTTTCTTTTCGAGCACACAAACATAACCACTCTTTACTTGCACGAAAAACTCTTTTTCTTTCAAAAACTTTCAAAGCTACTTGAAACAAAACTTTTCAAAGGAGATATTTTTGTATTTTCTCTTTTTAATAAAGCATGTAAACCTACCTTTAACAAAAAACAATGTCAAAAGCTACAAAACTATGAAAACTTGACTCACAAGCAAATCAAAAGAGAGATTACTCTAAGCAAACCTAACGAGGCAAAAGCTCACAAGACGATTCTAGGATGTTTTACTTGATCAAAATCAAATCAAGGACTAGCTAATGCAGAATCAAAAGACTAGTCAAAACAAAACTCAAATCTTTTTGTTCTTTTTGTAAAATGGAATTCAAGACTTAAACAACAAGTACTTCGAAAATGGCCCAAAAGACAACTTGATGGTAAGTTACTTCTACAGGTAGACTTTTAGAACAGGTCTGACTTCTTAGAAAGTTGACAAAACCAGAGAGATCTAAGGCTTGACAATTCCTACCACTAAAGTCACTACAAGACCTACTCAAAATCAAACCCTAGGGCTTACACTTCGACGAAATCCACTAAAACACTTAATGCTAATGAAACCAGTTCAGGTGAAGATTCTGGACAAGGGACTGATGAATCTGGGCAGAAGAAACTAAGAAAAAACAAAATCTAAGAGTAAAAAAGGCAAAAAGTGGAATTTTCTTAAATTTTGGCAGGGGACGCAGGCAACCCGTTAGCACAGGTGCGGGCCCGCTCTGTGCACACAGCAAAAGTGCGTCTAGGGACGCACTGTGCAGCACTCAGAGGGTGAGTCCTACTGAAAAACTCAAGAAAACTTAAAATAAAACTAATCCTAAGCTAACCCACCCAGAGACAAGATCACAGAGCCAAAACTAGAAAAATAAACCAATTTTCTCAAAGCAAAGTTCAAACAAAAGAAAAGACTCTTCTCATCAATGGAAACTATCCCCAGCGGAGTCGCCAATTTGTCACACGTAATCAGTCAAGGGTGCGGACACAGCTGACCTTCCTAGAAGTCTAAGACATTCTAACGACAAACAAAACAAACTGGAGCTATCCTTCTCTAAACATACATTATGATATGATAAATCAAGTGTTTCGTTCTTACCTCTGTCCAAACGCTGTTGTAGAAGTCCAAGCTTTGTTGATCCAGATGAGCTCCTCCCTTTCTCCAAAACCTGCAATCACCAACAGTCAAACAATTAAATAGCACCTGATTATAACATAAAACAAAGCATATTCAACACATAGACCAAGGAGTACATGAAATAACCCATTAACAACAAGCTATTGAGAAGAATGGACCAATTTGCATTAAAGGTAATCAAAAGGAACCATTACAACCTGAGCCTTGGTGTTGTGCAAGCTCCTTCCAGGGTCCACAAGAGTCTTCCTCTAATTTGACAAAGCTCACCCACTTCCAAATAGAACAAGTAAAGATAACAATCTCTCCTCACAAGCTTCTAAATGGGAGTCCTAATTCCTGCAACATTTACCCTTAGAAATCTATAGCTTTCAACCTTCTTCCTTCTGGCTCAATGCCTCTTTTTATAGTGCTCAAGAGGAAGTTAATCAGGTCCACCATCAATGGGATAGTCCCCTCTTTGGATGGGATCACTCCCTTATTGATGGGATAAGTTCCTCTTTGATAGGAGTGCATGAACCATCTGGAGGCGCTCAATATACATCCAAGAATCTTCTAGAATGCTCTAGAAATGACCACAAGTAATTTTTTGAAGATAAAACTTGCGCATTTTAACCTTTTCAGAGGGACGCGCCTGCCCCTTTAGATACAAAGCGTCCTTGGACGCAGACCTTATGAACAAAAGGTGCATACCCGCAGGCAAGGCTTGAGAGAACCTGCGTACCCAGAGATAAACATGTTTTATAAAGACTTTCTCTCTTTCTTGGAGTTTGACATGAATAGTAGAGGCATAAGACTTGCTCAAAAGGGTAGTATGACTGTTGATTGAGCCATACCGACTGTAAATAGCAATGGTGACATTTTTTAGTGTAACACATGCCAAAATATTTCCCAACACCCAATTACAAAAATATAAATTCATCTTAACAAAATTAATTTAATTGGGGACATTACAGACAGGCGCCTCCGACTATGTTATTGGTGTAGTGTTTACCCATCAGGGCCATCTAGTGGCATATCACAATGAGCCAATTTAAGATACAATGTGAAAGTATCCCACTTATGACAAAGAGATGTATTCTATTGTGTAGGCATGCTGACAATGGAAGCATTACATTCTAGGGAAGGAAATTGTCATCCACATAGAGCACTAACCCTTGCAGTTCATACAGACACAAGGGAAGTTGTAGAACTATCGCCATCATAAATTGTCCACATATCTACAACAATTCCATTTGAACATCAAGTACAAGAAGGGAAGAACCTATAATGTTGCAAAATGTCTTTGCGTTTACCACTTTGCTCAAATCTTGTCGACACGATACTTTGGGGTGGTCGCATCTTTAAGAGAACGATCCAGAATTTGGCAACACATACCAGATGCTCTTCGAAGCAAATAAAGTTCCATATTTCCATCTCCGGGGCACACTATTATGCCACCTGGGACACATTTTTGTTCCTACAAGCGAGCATGCCAAGATGATTTGGGAGGCACACTATAATTGGGTTGCTAGACAATTCAGAGTAGAGAAAATAGTGGCAGTGTTGCAAAAGAATTTTTTTGGATGAACCTTCAACATGATGTTGGGCAGTGCATAAGATCGTACACTAGCTCTGCCATTTCCAAACCAAAAATCAAGAAACAAGGTCAATATACTACTCTACCTACTCCTAGTCGAACATGGAAATCCATCACCATGGATTACATGTTGGGCCTTCCTTCTACTAAGCATCGCAATGACTGCATGTTTGTGGTCGCCGATAGATTCTAAAATATGGTCATTCTAGTGACTTGTAATAAGAGTATCATCGTAGAAGCCACTACTAAGATCTTCTTTGAACAAGTGTGGGTACATTTTGGGATCTCACTCTCCATTATCTTAGATCAAGACAACAAGTTCCTGAGTACATTTTGGTCAAGCCTCTAGTTGATGTTGGATACCAAGCTCACCAATTCCATGGCCGTCCACCCCCAAATTGATGGGAAAATAGAGGTCGTCAACAGGATGATTTGCACATTTTGCGTGTGTACAACTTGAAGCATCCACACACCTCGGATGAAAGCCTCCCCTATGTCCAACAAAGTTACAACAAAGCTCTCCATAGCTTGATTGGACACAACCCCTTTCAAGTTGGGTTGGGATTCCAGCCATTATGTCCCATTGAAGTGGCCATACCATTTGCAGCTACTCAATCAGATTTGGCTCATGTCCAATCTGAAGCTAACGGGGCTAATAACTTCATTGAACACATTGAACACATCTGCCAGCAAGTCCACAACATATTGGGCAGATCCAATGCTAAATACAAGCAACATCATAATCAACATCAAGTGCCACACAAGTTCCAAGTGGGTGACACAGTTTGGTTAAATTTGTAGAAGGAGCACCTCACTAGGCCACACCACAAGCTTCACTTGCTCTAATACGGGTTTTACACCATCACCAAGGCTATAGGGGACAATTGTTTCGAGCTCAATAGTCCATTGTTCCTTGGTCTGCACCTATTATTCAATGTCGATTGGATGCAACCATACGTTCCTCCATTATTAGACACATCCAACGTTGTTGAGAAACTGACACCAACATATATCAACCCACACTACATCGAGCAAGCCACAACTAACAAGATCATGGACACAAAGATCAAGTACACTCCCTAGTAGAGGATCCAACTATATCAAGTTGTCAAAGCAAGCCATCTCCTTCACCAAGGTAAGTGTTTCACTAGTGACTGGGTTCAACAGAAATTTCCTCACCTCATGGAGGCTTTGCACGTAATGGGGACCATTTCTTCCTAATGGGAGAGGACTGATCCACGTGTATATTAGTGGTGATGCACCTATTCCACCTAGACCTCCAGCCGGTTTCATTTGTTTACTTTATTATAACAACATTTACTATTTTTAGGAGTTATTCGGGTCTTGAACTTACGGAGTTGTTTTGACCCTCTAAACGACAGTTTTTTAAGGTCTATGGTAGGCCTATAGGAATATGTAGCAGCCTATGGTAAATCCTATATTAGTCAAAGAGATATTTCCAATGAGGTATCGTACGTGCCAAACTGAGATCATATGACCAAGTTACAACCCTAGGAAGTTGATTGCCCAACTAACTCCAACAAGGCCCACAAACTCTTGTTGTTTCATCCCCCATGGTTAGGGTTTTGGTTTTTTATGATTTTCCTTTGTTGTTCAATAATGAAAAGGCCCTTTAGCATCATTTTAACATAGTTCGAGGCGTGTATCCGCCACATCTCTTCTTGTAGATAAGCTACCCTCGCCCGAGCTACTTTATTTCCATTCTCCATGTAAGCAAATTTCAATTCTTTGATAGTAATGAAATTAAGTTTGATTTCTGTTGCATCTTTGTATTTATGTTTATATCTGTATTTTATTATGTTCTTTTATAAGTCCAAATTAGCCCCACTAGTAGATATAGTATAGAAGGTACAACAAACAATCATGCGTATGCATGAAAGAAAGAGAAAATGGAAAGAGAATTGGGATATGGTGAAGAATGAATAGAAAGATGTATTATTTTCCTTGCTAAATCTTAAACTAACCATTTTATTTGTTGAGGCAATGAAAAAATGTACATGTTGTAGCCAAGAAATGAAAAAATATCTTTATTGAAACATAGAATTGGGTGTAAATCATGAAGAAAATGGAATAACCAACATGTTTCACATAGAAGATTAATCAAATGTATAATGAAACAAGGAAACTAACGGACTTAGCATTGAAAGAGGAGAAGTTGAAAAAAATTCGAAGGGATAATGACTAATTGTAATTACTATTCAAGTATTCTAGGTAGGTTGAAGCTCAAATTCATTAGCTTTGACCTATTGAATTGGGAGGATATAGTGCACTAAAATGGCTACATAATTTTAATAAATTTCACTAGTCCACTATGTAGGAAACTCAACCCTAGGTGTTTGATTTGTACCTAGTAAATGTTTATATGGTGAGTTCAAACATTCTAGTGGGAAAATGGCCAATTCTTTTTTATATAATCTCTTTCATTTTAGATTCATGTTGGAAATGTCATTAGTAAGGCAGTAGAATTTAGATCAAGGACAAGTCAATGAGTGTCCTTAGGGCTTGATAGGACCATTTTTTGTTTTTATATAGGAAACATTGTGATTGAGAGAAAGGACATGGTAGTAGAAATTCAACATTTTAAAAACAAACAAATTGTTCCATGCATATTGATAATAGTTAGAAACATTAAAGAGGATTGGTTGTGGAGACAATAACCAGAAACCTAATACAAGTATAAGTAAATATGAGTTCATTCATAATTAAGAAAATAAATGTAAGATAATAATTTCTTAATTATGAATTTACCTTCCTTCAGAAGCATGAGTATAAATTTAAATGCCATGACTTATCAAAAGGGTTGATTCTTATTGGTCCTCTATATTTTTCATGTTAATCACAAGTTGCTTAGTAAATTGTTATTTGAATTTTTAACTTTATTTTTGTTGAAACGTGGCAACAAGAATATTCCAATTTATTTTGTCCTTGAATTAAATTGTGAATTAAAATCAAATTTAGTCTTAACAACTACTTGGAAATAATTAATTAAGTTATTTTGACTTAATTAGTTGGAAAAATTCAAGTTAGAAGTCTTTCTGAAGTCATGCAAGAGTTATCCCTAAAATTTAGGAGATAAGATTGAGTTATATTTGAGTTGTAAATAGTTAACTTAGTTTACTAAGTTAAGTCTAGTTAAATTAGTTCCAAATTGTTTGAGGAAGTAGTGGTGAGATAACAGTTAGTTGATGCATGCATGCACTCAAATAGTGTACTCTAGTTAACTGAAGATTCCCTCATCAGAAACTCATGCATGACTATTTTGAGAAAGACACAGTTGAGATTAAAGTCAATGGAAATGTACTATCAGTTGCATGTTTTTTCTTATAAATAAAACTCATGCATGCAGAAGGAATCAACTCCTTGAGGATTGCGCAGTTCTGATAGTGTGTGAGATCAAGTGATCATCCACTGGATAGAAGAGGTTTTCCACTTGGTTGAAGGAGGATCATCCCAGAGGAACAACGCAAGGAAATAGGAGCTTGGAGGGCAGAGAGGAAGGCTTGTGAAAAGCCAAGATTGCATGTGAGCATCTGTGAGGATTGTAGTGAGAGCTGGCTAGCTATGAGAGCTAAGGCTTTGTATAATCTCTATGTATTTCCACTTTGTATGATAATACAGATAGTGGGGTTTTTAGTTGAGGCTTTCCCCAAAGTATTTTCATGTGTGTTGTGCATTGGTTCTTCTTCTTCTGGTTATATTGTTTAGCTCGATATTTAAGCTTCCACAAATTGATAGTAGAAATAGGTTATAGTATTCTGCTTTGGTTTATATTGCATTATCGAGTTAACCTACAATAGATTTTCTACAATTCCTACAATAGTTTTATGAATTATTATTATTCCATGCATATTGAAAATAGCTAGCAACATTAAAGAGGATTAGTTGTGGAGACAATAGACAAAAACCTAACCCAAGTATAAGTAAATATGAATTCATTCATAATTAAGGAACTAAATGTAAGATAATAATTTCTTGATCATGAATTTACCTTCCTTCATAAGCATGAGTATAAATTTAAATGCCGTGACTTATCAAAAGGGTTGATTCTGATTGGTCCTCTATATTTTTCATGTTAATCACAAGTTGCTTAGTAAATTGTTATTTGAATTTTTAACTTTATTTCTGCAATGGTTTTATGACTTAAAAATAATTTATTACAGAATATAAATCATTATAATTTAACAAATAAATATATTTTAATATTCAATGTTAAATGTTAAAGTATTAGTATTAATATGGAGGGGAAGGTGATGCGGGAGCATGTGACTCAGAGGGAAAAAGTCTTCTAGCTTATTCCAAGAATCCAAAAAAATCTACAGGCAAGGGAGTGGGGTCCTTTAGCCTACAATTTCTATGCTTTTTTTAGTTAAAGATAGAATAAATTCTAGAAATAAAACATGCTAATATTATTACAGATGGATAAGTTGTAGTAAAGCTTTCACGCTTTAAATCATTCCTGTAAAGCATGCTTTTGTAACGGATAAGGTCTGAGAAGGCCTATCCTTTAATTATAAATAAAGAGGCAGCGATACTCTCAGCAGAGAAGAGAGGAGCGGGTGCCAAAGCATTATTACTTAAACTTTTCTCTCGGCGTTCTTAATCCAATGGTTTCTGATAATATGTATGCATAATTTATTACTTTGTGTATTGACAGTGTGAAATTGTCTTACTGTTTCCGCATGATACATCTGCTGTGTAAACTAGCATTTGGTCATTTTCCTTTTCATTTATGCGTCCGCAGGCCTTTAATTACATTTTATAAGTTTCGTATATATTTCAGTTTACTTTAAAGATTCATATATTAAGCCGGCACTATAGCGGACGTCAAATACTATTTATATTGGTTCATACCCCATCGGGTCCGAACCAAATATCGCGTCGGAAGGGAGAGAAGACCTTAACATTGCGAAAGCTCCGATATTCTGGAGCCGAAGTGGCATATAAGTGCAGCTTATAAGAGTTTTGGGTCCGAAAGGAACCCGTAACACGACCAAGTGGGCGAGCTCCGAAATCCGGAGTCGAAATACAATAGACTGGAGTTTAATGCATATCGGGTCCACAAGGCCATTACATTAGCGAACTGTCGAAAGGGGAACCATCGATATACATTGGACCCAAATTCAATATAGAAGGGAGTATAAGGGCCATCGCGTCCGCGGCATTTCGGAGGCCTTGCGCCATAGTATCCGCCGATAGCGATCGCCGATGCGATATCGCATCGGGGAAAAGGAAAAGAACAATATAAGGCCAATAGTGTTTTAAAGTAATTCTTTTGGGATTACTGCCCGACGCTGTATTGCATAAGTCCTCCCATAATAAAGTGCCGATATTGTTGGGTGTATAATCCCTCTTATATAGCCTCCGATAGTATTTGGGGTAATTCTTTTAAGAATTACCGAATAAAGCCACTGTTTGTTAATTAAGAAAAATTAGTGGGTTTTTAAAGAAATAAATGAAGATATTAGTTTAATGATTGATACGCCTGCAGAAGGAGAAAAGGGAGTTGAGGCTGACATAGTAGAGCTTGCTGCCAGATTAGGGAGGTTATCCCTAACGCCTGCACCCATGCCATCATTAGTGGTATCAGAGCCATCAACTGACATTGAATTGAATCTCAGGAGCAGGAGAAGGATGGCTTTTAGATTTGGAAGAGGATGAGGACGTGTTGGAAGAGGACGGCCTGTTGCAAATGCTGAATTAATGGAAACAGTAGAAGAGCTGTGAACTAGATTGGATGCGTTAACTTCAGGCAGAAACATAGATGATGGAGATGTTAGTGAACCCGAGGTCGAAGCTACAGAAGAGGAGGAAGCTATACAGGTTACTCCTGAGATGAGGTTCTTTCAGTTAGTATTGAAATCCATAGCCAGGCCAAAGACCGAGGTACCAATATACCAAGGAGGACTAAATCCAGAAGAATTAATAGACTGGATTAATAGCATGGAGAAATTTTTCGATTATGAAGAAACAAAGGATGAGAAGAAAGTAAAGTTTGCTTTCACCAAGTTAAAAGGCCATGCAGCGCTCTGGTGGGATGGTGTGCAAGTGGAAAGAAAGAGACTTGGTAAGCAACCAATCAAGAATTGGAGTAGAATGGTAGCAAAGTTAAGATGTAAGTTTTTGCCAAGTAATTATCAGCAAACATTGTTTAAACAAATGCAAAATATTAGACAGAGAGCTTTAACAGTAAAAGAATACACAGACGAGTTCTATAAAGTGAGCATTAGAGCTGGAGAAGCCCAAGATACAAATGAGAAGGTGGCTAGATATATGAATGGCCTCAGGATGGACATTCAAGATGAGATAAGTCTGTTGTCTCCTAAAATAGAAGAGGAAGCTAATCAGATAGCACTGAAAGCTGAAGAAAAACTCTTGAGGAAGCAGTCTGCCAGAGGGAGACGGACTTTCAGAGGAAAAGGAAGTCAAGGTGGTAGAGGAAGATCTACGGCACCTAAAGAAGGAGCTAGTAGTAGCTCAACCCAGCATGCATCCACAGGAGGTGATGCAAGAGGCAAAGGAAGTTTTTCTAGAGGAAGAGGAGGCAGAGGAAGAGACAGAGAAATAAGATGTTATAGATGTAACAAGCTGGGACATAGAGCTTTTGAGTGCCCAGAGAATGCAGAAACAAAGTAGAGGAATGCAATTGTTGCTCCAGCTGAGGGAGAAGTACCAGTGGTAGCAGTAGCAGAAGAAGAAAATACACCAGAAAGAGGAGAATCTCTCGTAGTTAACAAAGTTCTACTTAAGCCAGCAAAAGAGGTGGCTGAACCGCCACAAAGGAAGAATTTATTCAGGACAGTGTGTAAAGTCCAAGGGAAATGTTGCCAGATGATCATTGATGGTGGCATCACTGATAATTTGGTCTCTACAAAAGTAGTGGAGAAATTGAAACTAAAGACAATGAAGCATCCAACACCTTATAAAGTGTCATGGTTGCAAAAGGGACATCAACTGTTGGTAAGTGAACAGTGTGAAGTGGAATTTCAAGTGGGTAAGTGATCAGGTGCTCATGTCCTAAGTGTCGTAAAATGCTCAAAATTTAAAGTGCTTAGAACTGGTTCAAAGTTGAATGACTGGAAAGTGCTCGTCTTCCCGATTTTTGCGCCGCAAACGGTTCGAAAAACGGTCGCCGTATGAGGAAGTTATGGCAAAAAGAAGAATTTGTCCATAACATTAGAAATTTTAATTTTTCAAAAAAAAAATTAAAAAAGGAATATTCCGCCTGGCACGAAATCCAAGGCAACCACCAAACATTAAATGTAACTGCAGTTAAGTTGGCATAATTTTGGTAGGAGCACCAGATTTGGCGGACCCGCCATAATTGGCGGAGCTAACTGGAGTTAACTAAAGTTAGTTGGAGTTTTTCTAGGGGAAAACTGGAGAAACTTTAAATGGCCATAACTTTGGCTAGGAAAGTTGGTTTTGGACGAATTTTTTTTTTATTTTGGGTCTCTTAGACCTTCTAAAGCCATTGGAACAGGTTTCACAGCCATCTGAGGTGATTTGCAGGTTTTTTTTTCTTCGTGGAAGTTCCAGGAGCCACTAGGGCCAAATCAATTTGGGAGCTACATTCGGAATTGTGCAGCCAGTGAATGTGGAACGAAGGTCATTCCTAAAGTTTTCCATCCTTCTGAATCCATTTCTACAGCTCATTTTTCCTTTCGAGGCATTCTTTTCACTGTTTAGCTTCAAGGAAGCTTTCAGGGCCACTAGGGCTGTTTCAGTGTTAGAGTTGTTTGGGGGCTATATTCATCCATTTTCGGTGATTCAAAAGCCTATGTATGCTATTTTCGACCTCCTGAGTCTAATGGAAGAGGTTTCAGAACCAATTGAGGTCATCTTCACCTCAAAATTCTCCATGCAAGTTTAAAGGGCCACCAGGGCCAATTGGGGAAAGTACTGTATAAGGTACAAAATTCACTGTTTAGTGTTAGGGAAAGAGCATATTTGGCTAATTCCTATCTTTTGATTCTGTATTTACAGTCATATCTGTCCTTTGAGACACCCATATTCTTGTATTATCCTTTGTAGCAATTTTAATACAAGAGGACAAGCCTAGTTGGAGAGGTTTGGTCTAGCAGATGTAGCCCAGAGGGAGGGCGAACTGCTTTATCATTTTGATGTCTTTATTTGCTGAAGATGATATGCTAAACAAAACTGATATAAATTATTAAAGAGCAAATAAATATAACTTGCATACACACATAATCACTTAGTCAGCTACAGAAAGTTACTTGCCTTATTCCGCAAGACCTTAAACTTCAATTATGTGTATGTCAAAGACTTCTAAATGTTTACTTTCTTATTTCTTTAGGCAGAGCCTGTAGAGGGCCAGGTAACCTTTGTAATTCATCCTCTTTTTAGAGGTGACATGTTCGGTGAATGCGCCTATAGTCTATCTCTGTATAATAAATAAGAAGTTTATACATTTTTAGAGGTCATTTGGAGTGTCTAGCTCACAGTTGAAATTATTGAAAATGGATACCTTGCACCCTTAAACAAGTACATTCCATTTTCAGATTAGATGGTATCAGAGCACTAGGTTTTCTTGACTGACATCACTAGCTTGATTGTGTAGCTTGAAAGGTGTCTTAAGCAGTGTTGAAGATTGACTGCTTTACTACTTTTTGTTTGAGTTTGCTGAAGCTCTTTTGTTCATTTCTATAATGACAACTTCCATAAGTGAGTTCTCAAAATCGTCCTCCTTCAGAAGATTCTTTGATGAAGGCTTGAAGCAAGAATTTTTGATCATGATGAATATGGTGAGAGAAATCTATGAGGATGAAAGAAAGAGCTCTAGACTTCAAGAGCAGTTGAATTCCATGAGGGAAGATAAGCAGTTGCTTTCTAACCAATTGCAGGAAATGGAAGGCCAACTTCATATTGCAAACATGAAGCTGGAAAGGATGCATGAGTTGGAGACACAACTCCTTGTTGACAAAGAAGCCTTAGCCAAGTATCAGCTTGAAGAAGAGGTAAACAATTCTAGTTTGTCTTCAAATTCTGATAAGAATGTTTATGTTGGTTCTTTTGAGAAACATACCAGAGGCATAGGGTCCAAGTTGATGTCCAAAATGGGATATGAAGGAAAAGGATTGGGCAAACATGCACAGGGTATAGTTGAGCCAATAATGGTTGAGGTAAGACCTAAGAATTTGGGTCTTGGCTATGGACAATCTTGTGGAGAAAGTTCTAAAGCAGCCATGAAGGCAATTGAAACAGTTCCTAGAAGGAGTTTCATTTCAGGTTCTCTATCTCAAGGTTGTGAAGGTTGTATCCTTGATGAATGCAATAGTTTCAAACATACCTTGCAGGAAGAAGGTGTGCATAAGCATGCACTTGAACAAGAGAATTGTGAAAGCTCTAAAACCATTGAAGGGATTCATGGTGTTCCAAAAGGAGCTTGTTCTTCGTTTGATTCATCTCCTCATGAAGGTAATGAAGGTGAAAGGGAAAGGTATAAATCTGATTTCAATCATATTTCCTTTGATCATGTAAAGCATGGAAAATTTCCACACAAGCATTGGAAAAGAATTGCATGTTCTTTTTGTGGTTTGTTTAACCATAGTGTTTCTAGATATTGGAAAAGAATAGCAACATGCAGGAAACTTTTGAAGGAAAGGAGGCAAGAAACCAAAGTTCCATTACACAATGCAAATCATGCTGTGAAGAAGATGAACATGTGTTGCACTTATTGCCATAAGCATGGACATACTGTTGAAAGGTGTTGGACTCTGAATCCAACAATGCTTCCACGAAAATTGAAGAAATGGGAGAAAGAGTATGGCAAGAATGGGAAGGAAGTTTCCATCATTGATATGTGTCAGGATGATACACATGTTGATATTGATGTGCAGTTAAAGGAAGCGCCTTTGAAATGGATTGGTAAGAAATGGTTAGAATTCTTATCCAATTAAAGTTGCATGTCTTTTGATTGAATGCATTTCTTGGTTAAGGGAATGCAAGTTGTAGGATGGAAAAGCTGAGTATGAGACTCACTCTATTGCAACGAACGTTATATTCATTTCAGCTTTGAAAGTACATGTACATGTGATCGAGGATATTGTACTTATGATTGTACTTAAGAGAAAGTTGAAGGATAAACTGCATGCATGAGAATGATATGCATGAGCACAAGGATCATGATGATTTCCTTGTATTTTAAGCATGTATGTGTGATTAACTTGAAGGTTTATTACTTTATATTTAACCATGCATGTAATGTAATATTGACATGGAAAAATTTAATTTGATCTCCAAGATTGTAAAGAGGAGAAATGATGAGGTGTTTCATCTTTGTAAAACCCTTCTCATTTGGGAGGCAGCTCTTCTTCTGGAGCAGAGGTGCCATGGATGGGAATCATGATAGTT
This sequence comes from Pinus tabuliformis, assembly GCA_031772625.1. Lineage (NCBI taxonomy): Eukaryota > Viridiplantae > Streptophyta > Pinopsida > Pinales > Pinaceae > Pinus > Pinus tabuliformis. The sequence continues at coordinate 475,228,443 of CM062806.1, read as the reverse complement.
GGCAAGCCCACATGTGCAGGGGAATATTTCACCTCCTATATCAGCAAGTTTCATTGCTGGTTGCTGCAAATTTTTAGTTTGTCTGACGAACAAGCTTGGTCGAGATTCGACAAGTGTTTGGCTTATGCAGCGAAAAGTTGCCATGGCGACAGTTGATAAGGCAGGACATTTTGGCATCAGTATGCTCTATTGGCTAATGGAAGAGGATATTTCTGTTCCTCAAGTGTTGTACAGTTCAGTTCAGAGATTCAGTGTTCTTTTGGGGACCAAAAGCCTTCTCATTTGGGAGGTGTGATCAGGTGCTCATGTCCTAAGTGTCATAAAATGCTCAAAATTTAAAGTGCTTAGAACTGGTTCAAAGTTGAATGACTAGAAATTGCTCGTCTTCCTAATTCCGGCGCTGCAAACGGTTCGAAAAACGATCGCCGTATGAGGAAGTTATGGAAAAAAGAAGAATTTGTCCATAACATTAGAAATTTTAATTTTTCAAAAAAAATTAAAAATGGAATATTCCGCCTGGCACGAAATCCGAGGCAACCACCAAACATTAAATGTAACTGCAGTTAAGTTGGCGGAATTTTGGCAGGAGCGCCAAATTTGGCGGACCCGCCATAATTGGCAGAGCTAACTGGAATTAACTAAAGTTAGCTGGAGTTTTTCTAGGGGAAAACTGGAGAAACTTTAAATGGCCATAACTTTGGCTAGGAAAGTCGGTTTTGGATGAATTCTTTATTTTATTTTGGGTCTTTTCGACCTTCTGAAGCCATTGGCACAGGTTTCACAGCCATCTGAGGTCATTTGCAGGTGTTTTTGCTTCGTGGAAGTTCTAGGAGCCACTAGGGTCAAATCAGTTTGGGAGCTGCATTGGGAATTGTGTAGCCAGTGAATGTGGAACGAAGGTCATTCCTGAAGTTTTCTAGCCTTCTGAATCCATTTCTGTAGCTTGTTTTTCCTTTTGAGGCATTCTTTTCACTGTTTAGCTTCAGGGAAGCTTTCAGGGCCACTAGGGCCATTTCAGTGTTAGAGCTGTTTGGGGGCTATATTCATCCATTTTTGGTGATTCAAAAGCCTATGTCTGCTATTTTCGACCTCCTGAGTCTAATGGCAGAGGTTTCAGAACCAATTGAGGTCATCTTCACCTCAAAATTCTCCATGCAAGTTTAAAGGGCCACCAGGGCCAATTGGGGAAAGTATTGTATAAGGTACAAAATTCACTGTTTAGTGTTAGGGAAAGAGCATATTTGGCTAATTCCTATCTTCTGATTCTGTATTTACAGTCATATCTGTCCTTTGAGACACCCATATTCTTGTATTATCCTTTGTAGCAATTTTAATACAAGAGGACAAGCCTATTTGGAGAGGTTTGGTCTAGCAGATGTAGCCCAGAGGGAGGGCGAACTGCTTTATCATTTTGATGTCTTTATTTTCTGAAGATGATATGTTAAACAAAACTGATATAAAGTATTAAAGAGCAAATAAATATAACTTGCATACACACATAATCACTTATTCAGCTACAGAAAGTTACTTGTCTTATTCCGCAAGACCTTAAACTTCAAGTATGTGTATGTCAAAGACTTCTAAGTGTTTACTTTGTTATTTCTTTAGGCAGAGCCTGTAGAGGGCCAGGTAGCCTCTGGAATTCATCCTCTTTTTAGAGGTGACATGTCCGGTGAATGCCCCTACAGTCTATCTCTATATAAGAAATAAGAAGTTTATACATTTTTAGAGGTCATTTGGAGTGTCTAGCTCACAGTTGAAATTATTGAAAATGGATACCTTGCACCCTTAAACAAGTACATTCCATTTTCAGATCAGTAAGTATAAAGATAAAATTGTTTGTGATGTGATGCCTATGGACATGTGCCTCATATTGCTTGGAAGACCTTGGCAATATGACAGAGGAGCCATACATGATGGGAAAAGAAACACCTACAAGTTTGGAAAGGATGGTGTTAATCATACGTTGTTGCCTCTGCAAGAAGAAGATGTATCAGGACAGAAGACTGATCCAAAAACTCTGTTACTTGGAGGAAAGGAATACTTGAAGCACATTGAAGAAAATGAGGTAAATTTTGTTGTAATTTGCAAGCCTAAGGTAATAATGACTTCTACTAAAGTTTCTGATTTACCCATTGAAATTCAAGAAACACTGGAGAAATATTATGATATTATTGTTAATGATTTGCCTAACGAATTACTGCCACTTCGAAGAATCAGTCATCATATAGATTTAATTCCTGGAGCAAGATTACCTCACAAAGCAACATATAGTATGACTCCTGCAGAAAATGAAGAAGTTAAGAAACAGGTGCAAGAATTGCTTGACAAGGGACAGATCAGAGAAAGCCTGAGTCCTTGCGCAGTGCCAACAGTGTTGAGCCCAAAGAAATATGGAGGCTGGAGAATGTGCACAAATTCGAGAGCTATCAATAAAATTACAATCAGCTACAGATTTCCGTTACCCAGAATTGAAGATTTAATGGATTGCTTGTCTGGAGCAAAATATTTCTCAAAACTAGATCTTAAAAGTGGGTATCATCAGATAAGGATAAGAGAGGGGGATGAGTGGAAAACAGCTTTTAAGACCAATGAAGGATTATATGAATGGAGAGTGATGCCTTTTGGGTTGTCAAATGCACCAAGTACATTCATGAGGCTTATGATTGAAGTTCTCAAAGAATTCATTGGTAAATTTGTAATAGTAAATCTGGACGACATATTAGTCTATAGCAGGTCCAAGGAGGAGCACTTGAGGCATTTAAATTATGTCCTACAGAAGCTACAACAAGAAAAACTATTACTGAATTTGAAGAAGTGTTCATTCATGAAAGAGGAGCTGGTGTACTTGGGATTTGTTATTTCAGCTGAAGGGTTGAGGATGGATCCAGAGAAGATCAAAGCAATTATGAAATGGCCATCACCCAAAAGTGTTTTTGAGGTAAGGATTTTTCATGGTCTTGCTAGTTTTTACATAAAATTCATTAAGAATTTTAGTAAGATTAATGCACCTATTATTGAGACCATAAAGAAGGATAAATAGCCATTTAAATGGACTGCTGAAGTAGAGAGGAATTTTCAGCTATTAAAGAAGAAAATAACTGAAAAGCCTGTTTTGGTTCTTCCTGATTTTAACAAAAATTTTCAAGTTAAGTGTGATGCCAGCACAGAAGCAATTGGAGGAGTTTTAAGCCAAGAAGATAGACTGATAGATTATTTTAGTGAAAATCTAAATGATGCAGAAAGGAAGTATTCTTCTTATGATAAGGAGTTTTACGCAGTTGTGCAGACATTAAAGAAATGGAGGCATTATTTAATGTCAAAAGAATTTATTCTTTATACAGATAACCATGCATTGCAGTTTATAATGCAGCAGCCAAAGCTTAGTCAGAGACATGCTAAATGGGTAGAATATCTCCAAGGTTTTCATTTTGTGTTGAAGCATATAATTGGACAGTCAAACAAAGTTGCAAATGCCTTAAGTAGAAGAAACATATTGCCTCAAGAAATTCAAATCCAAGTGTTGGGTTTTGATTTTCTTAAGGAATTATATGAGAATGATTCAGATTTGAAGGAAGCATTTGAGGCTTGTAAAAATCCTGTTTTAACGGTTAGGAGCAAGTGGCTGGACTATTTTCTACAAGATGGACTGTTATTTAAGAACAACCAGATGTGCATACCAAACTGTTCAATGAGAGAAAATTTAATCAAAGAGAAACACAGTGGAGGACTTGCAGGGCATTTTGGTACAGAGAAGACTTTTGAATAGCTCAACAAATTTTATTTCTGGCCAAAAAATGAAATCTGAAGTAGAGAAGTATGTAAGAAATTGTAAAGTCTACTAGTATGCAAAAGGAAGGAGCCAGAACATAGGGTTGTATATTCCATTGCCAATTCCAGATAGGCCTTGGGATATGGTTAGTATGGATTTTGTGCTGGGATTACCAAAGACTCAAAGAGGTTATGATTCAATTTTTGTTGTAGTGGATAGATTTTCAAAAATGGCACACTTTATTCCATGTTAAAAAATTAGTGATGCTTCACACATTGCTAACTTGTTTTTTAAAGAAATTATAAGATTGCATGGATTGCCCAAAAGCATTGTTTCAGACAGGGACTCACAGTTCGTTGGACATTTCTGGAGAACACTATGGAAGAAGCTGGGAACTAAATTAAATTTCAGTTATGCCTATCATCCACAAACTGATGGACAGATTGAAGTTGTGAGCAGAAGTTTAGGCAATCTTTTGAGGAGCCTTACTGCAGAACATCCAAAAAAATGGGATCAAGTGTTACCACAAGTTGAGTATGCATATAATGACTCACCAAACAAGAGCACAGGACAAAGCCCATTACATATTGTTTATGGAATGCATCCTAGAGGAATATATGAATTAAGGAATTTGGGAAAAGAAGAAATGAGAAGTGCAGAAGGTGAAGACTTTGCTTCAAGAATGCAGGCGATACATGAACAGGTGAAACAACAGCTACAGGATAGCAACATCAAGTATAAAACCAGAGAAGATATGAGGAGAAGAGAAGTAAACTTTGAAGTTGGGGATCTGGTTTTAGCACATCTCAGAAAGGAAGATTTCAAAGGGGGAGTATAATAAGTTAAAATCCAAGAAAATTGAACCATGCAAAATACTGAGGAAATTCTCTGCAAATGCTTATGAGATTGAATTACCACCTGATGTGGGAATATCACCAATTTTTAATGTTTTAGACTTGTACAAGTATGAGAATGAAACTGCAGATGATACAACACAGGATCAAGAGACTTCAGAGATTAACTGGGTAAAACAGTTACCCACAGCAAATAATTTACAGTCAGAAAGAATTCTGGACAAGAAAGTGCATAAGAAGACAAGGGGACGAGAGTACTTCCAATATCTGGTAAAATGGAAAGGACAGCCAATCGATGAAGCTACTTAGGTTACAGAAGACGTTCTACAGAAACTGGGCAAATCTGTAGACAAGCTCATGGACAGGAGCCCATGAAGAATTTTGTCCTCAGGAGTCTGATGTGGGAGCATGTGACTCAGAGGGAAAAAGTCTTCCAACTTATTCCAAAAATCCAAAAAAATCTACAGGCAAGGGAGTGGGGTCCTTTAGCCTGCAATTTCTATGTTCTTTTTAGTTAAAGATAGAATAAATTCTAGAAATAAAACATGCTAATATTATTACAGATGGATAAGTTGTATTAAAGCTTTCACGCTTTAAATCATTCCTGTAAATCATGCTTTTGTAACGGATAAGGTCTGAGAAGGCCTATCCTTTAATTATAAATAAAGAGGCAGTAATACTCTCAATAGAGAAGAGAGAGCGGGTGCCAAAGAATTATTACTTAAACTTTTCTCTCGGGGTTCTTAATCCAATGGTTTCTGATAATATGTATGCACAATTTATTACTTTGTGTATTGATAGTGTGAAATTGTCTTACTGTTTCCGCATGATACATCTGCTGTGTAAACTATGATTTGGTCGTTTTCCTTTTCATTTATGTGTCCGCAGGCCTTTAATTACATTTTATAAGTTTCGTATATATTTCAGTTTACTTTAAAGATTCATATATTAAGCGGGCACTATAGCGGACGTCAAATATTATTTATATTGGTTCATACCCCATCGGGTCCGAACCAAATATCGCGTCGGAAGGGAGAGAAGGCCTTAACATTGCGAAAGCTCTGATATTCTGGAGCCGAAGTGGCATATAAGTGCAGCTTATAAGAGTTTTGGGTCCGAAAGGAACCCGTAACACGACCAAGTGGGCGAGCTCCGAAATCCGGAGCCGAAATACAATAGACTGGAGTTTAATGCATATCGGGTCCGCAAGGCCATTACATTAGCGAACTGCCGAAAGGGGAACCATCGATATACATCGGACCCGAATTCAATATAGAAGGGAGTATAAGGGCCATCGGGTCCGTGGCATTTCAGAGGCCTTGCGCCATAGTATCCGCCAATAGCGATCGCCGATGCGATATCGCATCGGGGAAAAGGAAAGGAACAATATAAGGCCGATAGTGTTTTAAAGTAATTCTTTTGGGATTACTGCCCGACGGTGTATTGCATAAGTCCTCCCATAATAAAGCGTCGATATTGTTGGGTGTATAATCCCTCTTATAAAGCCTCCGATAGTATTTGGGGTAATTCTTTTAAGAATTACCGAATAAAGCCACTGTTTGTTAATTAAGCAAAATTAGTGGGTTTTTAAAGAAATAAATGAAGATATCAGTTTAATGACTGATACGCCTGCAGAAGGAGAAAAGGGAGTTGAGGCTGACATAGCAGAGCTTGCTACCAGATTAAGGAGGTTATCCCTAACGCCTGCACCCACGCCATCAGAAGGATTAGACCACATGGATTGAAATGCTAACTTTTATACACCTAGAAAATATTAGTGTTAAAAGTATTAATATTAGGATGGGTGTGAATGATTGAACCACACGAATTGAGGTACACAATTTGGCTCAACAAATTCTTTTTCACTTGATAAATGGAGTAAAACTCCAAATAAGTGTAAGATAAAAATCAACGAGCTACCATAATCTTGCTTAGTTGAATTAATGAAATTCAGTTATATGTATTGAGATTATAGAATTATATATTGAGTAATTTTAATTTGTTTAACAAATATATAAAAATGATATATAATATGTAATCAATTAAGGAATAGTAATTCCCATAGCAATTTCAAGTTTTAATAAATAAATTCAAATTATTTTCTTTTTTTTTAGGTTGTTGGTCAACAGAATTGGGTTGATCAACCCTGAAGGGAATCTAGCCCCATGACCCACTAGCTAGGCCTAACCCCAAGGGCTTCAGGGAGAATGGACCTGTGACTTTCCGATGGTGAAGCATTGATTTTGACCAACTGAACTAATCCTTGAAACTAAATTCAAATTATCTTATATAACTAAAAAATAATTAATATAAAAATAAGAAACATTAAACAAAAATTACCCATTCAACACAAGTAATAGAAGATCAAATACCTCCTCCCTAGAAAAGGCTAATAATGGCAAAAAAATAAAAATAAAAAAATAAAATAGTACGATTCAGGTAATATTAATGCCACCGCTTCTCCCACAACGGAAGCCCTTCCCTTTTATTGAGTTTTTTCATTGAAGATTCCTTAGAACAACGTGGCAGAATATCGTTTCCACGTGGCACAAAGTTATACACTAATAAATGGCATGCTGTGCCATGACACCATGTTCACATATAAGAGTCCAAGATGGATGGCTTCATATTACCACATCATCCTTCTCCGGCCCTTCATTGCTGAAATATTCTCTTTTTACGATTATCCTTTAAGTTTCTCAATCTTCCCGTTGAGATATGCAATCTAATTAGATTATAAAAATAAAATAAATGTCTTGCATTATTATTCATACATAAAAATAAAATAAATATCATATATTATTCGTATTAAATTAAACCCAAACTTGTAGAAACGGGTAACTTATATTAATTGAAAATTGGATAATGCTAAATATTAATTAAATTAGCTACTAATCACATGACCAACCATCGATGTAAGCATACGTCTCCGTCATTATATTTTATAAAGAAAAGTCATATCATATAACCTCATAATGTCCCATAATGTGATTTTTTATCATTATTATGTTTTTAATGTTTTTTAACCTTAAGTGTGTGAAATTATTGATTTATTGTCATATATTAAAAAAATTAGTATCTAAGTTTTGTAAAAATAGGTGTAAAATGTACTTTTAAGGATTAGTTTAATTTCAAAAATAATCATTTAATATATATTTTAACTTAAAAAATAATACAATATATTATTTATAAATAGCTATTTATAGTGTATAGTTTGTTTTGGATGCTCTTTAATAAAATTATATTAAGTAAATATAAAATAGTAAACATCTTTAGTAACGGTAAATATATACATTTAAAAATATAAAGAAATTAATTTTAAAAAATTATGTATTAGGAGATTACAAAATTCGCTTACAAAATTATTATACATTTTTTTTATGTTAATTAGAGTATTAAATTCTGTAATTAATATAAAAATTATTTTACCACATTTTAATAAAGAAATGTATCAATTACCTAATTATGCGTCTTACTTAATTATAGAATGTAATAAAACAAAAACAAAATTTGATTTCACCCATATATTTTTTTGCTCAAATAATTATAGAATGCTATAAAAGAAAAAACAAAATTTGATATGACCCTTATAATGTTTGTTGAATTGGACAATAACATGTCCAATTAACAACCAATCCTATACAAGTTAAATACCAATAAAATAAATTACAAAAAATAAGAAATAAAAATTTCAAAATTACACTTTGTTAAATTAAAAAATATTTCTCATATTTCACTAAATTCGAGAAATAAAAACATAACACTGCATGACCTATTATTAGATAAAAAGGACCGATTCACCTGAATGGATATTTTTTATTATAACGCGTGGCATGTTAAGTCACATTAACAAAACAATGCTCGGTTCAGCTGGCTAGCTAAACAATTGGAAGTTTGTTATGGTTATTCCCATGCATTGGTGACATGGGAATCAACTACCATTTATATGATTTCGTTAATTCATTAATGATTAATGACACAAAGCTATGAAGAAATCATAACAGTGGATTGTGTTTAAATTATCACTAATGATTGCTAGAAAGATATTAGTTAATCCAAAAAAGAGTGGTATTTCTCTTTGTAGTTCCCCGTTTGTTTATTAAGGGTATCAATAAGATCACTTAATGTGCGTTCTTCCATATTGTTGGATGTTTCAGATTCATTTCTAATTTGTTGACATTGTTCCCTAAGCTATCATAGATATTTTAATAGAAAATGCAATAAAAATGTTTAAATGTTATGACAAACACAAGAAGGTTTTATTGCGTAATGAGTATGTGTGATTAAGGTACAATGTTAGCATCATATTATTTTAAATATGGAAATGGGTATACAAAATAATATAAAAGCTATAACAATAATAAAAAACCCATTGAATATATAATATATTTTAGAGAAATTTATTTTGGAAATTTTTTAATAAAACAGGGATCGTGTATTTATTTTTTGTTTTTAGATTTTATAGTCCAACTTTTTTTATATTTTATAGTGCTAATTATAAAGAGTGTTTTTTACAAACTATGGAATTTACTACAAATATTATGGTATATATTAATTGTTACAAAATTATTTCTAGTGTTTTTCTCTTCTCAATTATGAAGGGGTAAATCAATATAATGAAAATGAAGCCTTTTATCTTTTGAATAATTAGTTATTAATATATTTTAATGTCTATTAAAATTAAGTTTCAGGATTTTAATATCACAAACTACAATAAAATTCTAGAACATGATTCAGTTAAGATCACTATATTATTTTTCATCTCTCGATGCTTTTAAAGTGTAAAAATTGTAGGAATCAACTTACAAGCTTATTTTTATCTACATTCTTAGATTGAAACATTTTTTGTGGAAAAAATGAGTCATTCTGAGGCTGTAAATGACCACTTTTTTGGTCTCGAACTTAATATGAACTTAGACTGCATAATCTACACACCCATACCCTTCCAATGGTTTAAGGAGCACCTCAATTGGAGCTCATATGAGAAAGTTATGCCGCTCAAAAGTTTGAGCTATAGTGATTGACTACCATAATTCAGGAGGATGTCATGTGGACATTATGAAGAAGACCCTAGAAAGATTGATTTATAAATCATGCTAGGTGTTGAATGACCCAAATTTAACCCTTAATTGGCTATTGGGTTGTGTTATAATGGGCCACCAAGAGGAAAGTAGTTTCCATTTTATTCAAGTGCATTTTGTTCCAAAGTAGAGTGGAGTACTTATAGTAGACAAAGAAGGTAAAATGTACAGGGTTGATATTATGTACTAGCCAACGAGCCACATGACTCCAATAACTCCAAAGAGAGTGTTTACTCCTTTATGTCTACACTATTTCCATTCCAAAAAAAAATAGCAAAATAGCCTTACCTTATAGGTGCATTTCCCCGAAATGGTTTCTGAGATCATATCTCTGTGTTCATTGTGATAAGTGTGTGTTTATATTACATTGTTCTCTATTTTATACATTTTATATGTTACATACATAACAACTAAATTAATAATATAGAAATGAAATCTAAAATAATTTATCCTTTATAGTATAGATTTTAGATAATTTTATTAGATTTATTGACAAACTACCTAGTGGAATATCTATGGAAATTTATAAATTGGAACAAGTTAAAAAAAAAATAAAAAAATTATCTCAATTAATTCTTATGTTTTCTTATGCTATGAATTGATAAATATAAATATTAACGATAAACTCATGCTATTAAAATTTTGAATATGATTGAGAATAATTTTAAATATGGGATGCAAGTTATTAATTATTATTATTAAATGGTTTCCATCGTTATAAAAATGTATATTTTTTCATTAAAAAAAGTAATATGCATTTTAGAACTCAATATTGAAAAAAGTGTGATGTCCATTTTTGTGAGATAAACACTCATACAAAATTTAAATTAATAATATTCTGACATAAAATTCTTTAAAAATACATCCATTCACCATTGATCCAAAACCTTATAAATATAAATATTAATATTAATATATATTTAGTAAAAAATATTGTTTTAACCAAAATCTTTAGAATGCTATATAAATTAACAACATTATAAAAGTTAAGTCATATTAACAATGCAAACAAACACAATATAGTTGACACCTTTCTCAACTATTTTTGTAAGTAGTTATTTGCTTGTGACCGAACGTGTTAGTATAGGCCCATTCTTTTATTTAGGATCCATTTTAATTTATAAATTTCATGTCTATGGTTATGTGAAATCATAATGATTTAGTGGACATAAGGCTCCAAAGAGATCTCATAAGGCTTTGTTCAATGATTTAGCTTGTATTTAGTTAGAGGGATTCTAGAGACTTAAACCATGAAATGGTGAGGGCTGGCCTTTCTCAACGTCAACTTGAAAAACATATCATTGAATGGTCAGGAGTAGATCATCACCAAAGCCTTTTGATTATACATTGTGATATTTGATGATAACATAGATTATACATTGTGATATTTGATAATAACTTAGAGAAGGTGAAATAGTTTTAAATTTTGAAACTCCTGATCATAATTTCTGTCTAATGTTGTTTTATTTAAAAGTTTTAATTTTAATAATTAAAAGTATGTATTTTTTTATATTTTTCGTAATTTCAAATCTAAAAGAGGTATAGTATTTATATCTTCATAAATTTGCATGAAGGTAGATTACTTATTTCACAAACAAGGAAGTACCATATATTAATTTCATGTATGGTATTTTTGGGTGGAGATAGATCTCTTATTCCACAAATAAGGGGATTTGATATACCAATTTGTTGTATAGATTGACCATAACCTTAAAATTAGATTATTCTTATTCCACAAGCAAGGAAATTTCATATACCAATTTTGTGTGTGGGTGGATCATAACCTTATACTTAGATTATTATTGCGTTGAGAGGTGCTCTACAGTTCAATGTGAGGACAATGTTGTGGTGGTCTAAATGTTTGTAAACATTTACATGTTGACTTAATTAAAAAACAATAAAAGGTTAAAACTAACAATTTTCGATATGATGGAAATGTTATAGTGTTTGTAAATGAATCTAAACATTTAAATGTTGCCTCAATTAATAATAAAAGTTAAAAGTAATAAAAGTAATAAATTCAATTTTCTATTTTATGATTTTATTTTTACTAATAAAATTACAAACTATTTTTGAAATAAAAGAAATTCATAATATACATATCACATTAAAATATATAACATATAAATAGTAGCTATAGCTTAAGATCCATTTTACCATATACATTAAAATAATGATTTCATAACAATATCTAAATTTAATTAATAAGCACATAAAAACTTAATACATACAATAAACTTAATACAATATTCTTAGCCATGGATATTCACCCCACTTTACCATGGATATTATTAACTTGTAAATAGGGTTTGTTATAATACCATGGGCCAATACAATGGCTTAGCAATACCACATGTGGAAAAACAACAACCCATTTCGCAATCAAAATATTTTGTAAATATTTTATTTTAATTTAGTTTTATAACATTTTTAAAATTAAATCTAAAGTTAAAAAGGTTATAATTATTTTTGAGATATATTTAAAATCTCTACCTTCACTACTAGAAATATTCCATAAATAATCTATAGAGATAAAATAGGCTTTGATAAAATTAAAAATGAGAATACTTGTATACAGAGAGATGTGAAATTAAGCCCCTATGGTTAGCTCAATTTATTGAATCTTCATTGTTAAATCACCTTTTCTATTGAGAGGTCACAGGCTCTATTCTCAACACTCTCGGGGACAGGCTTCATGGTTGAGCTAAAAGGAAGTGATCCCTTCAGATGGATCTGCATGGTACAAATATTCCTAATGAAGGAAAATTTCTTTTTCACGTGTCTTCAACTTCTATACTTTTGGGATGCCAATGCACTACTGACATCAAGGTGGTCATACAACTTGAACCACTTCTTGATCTGTTTCTTTCATCCTACAATAAAAAACACACAAAATATCTATGCATGTACTGTATCATTCCCTTACTTAATTGTCTCAAATCCCATAACATGAATTTCTTCCTTCATATGACAGATTTCCACTTCTAACATTCATTATGAATTCATAGATTCAAATTGGAATTACAAATTCATGCATAGATAATCATATAATGGAAACTTCATTTCATTAACATAATTAGTACATACATCTATTCATAACCTCTCCTTCCTCTCTATGGCATAATTTCACATTCATTTGGTTATCATCTCTTTTCCTCACACTTACTCTCTTTTTTATTTCTCGTAGGCTTACAGTAGATAGAATTTATAAACATCAAATTTTTTTCTTGATCCTAAAATCACTCCATAAATCATATTTTTTTAAATCCTAAAATTACTCAATCTATCCCTAGAATCTCTCATGATTTATAAGGAAACATTGCTTTTAACATATCAACAAAATCTTACTTATCCAAACAACTTCTAGACTCATGACGCATTCACGTAGATTTCCTAGAATAAATCAACCCAATATAATATTTACATGAAAGAATAAAATTTCTTCCTAAAATGTCAAGACCCTGTTTTGGAACATTTTCCTCCAAAGGCTTAGTTGTGTAGAAGCTTTAATTCTCCTGCATCAAACACCCAAAGTAGGAACATTTATGACCTCCTTGTCATAAGCCTTTGATGTAACAATCCTCCTGGATCCCAAACTTTTTTTTGTAGCTAATCATTCATTTATTTGCATTGTTGTTCTACCCCTATTATAGTTTTCCTCAATTCTCTAGTCCTACAAATTCTATGTTGTTGTCCACTTGTCTTGGTGATGCGCTCTTGTACAATCAATTTATTTCTAATACTAAATTTCCTTTTCACATTTGTATTCGTTCTCTTAGGCATCCTGCTTGTCAACATCCATCACTTGTTAATTTAATTGTATAGTTGTGTCCTTGGCTGAAACTTACTTTCGATTTTCGCTTGCCACATATCCTCCTTTGATATACGAGTTACAATACTCTTACTAATGTTTCATTTAAATATGTCCTTTATGATATGTTGATCATGCTCTATAGCTTCCTTCTTACTATTGTCTTTCAATATAATATCTTCCTCTGGTACCAGTCTATCCTCTTGCTAACACATGTAATTTCCTTGTTGAAATGTGTTGTTGCTACTATCCATCAATTATTGCATCTTCTCTTCCTCTATGTCATTGTTGTATGCCATTCTGATTTTTTCCTCAAAATTAGTTGAGTATGGAAACTTTCTATATTTTTCATCACTTGTATCTCTCGCTAACCAATTCTCTAAAAGCCCCATTTCCTCTTCAAAAATTTCAAACATTAAATCTGAATGTTCTATTTGAGGTTATATCTCATCTCTACAAAATAACTTGTATTTTATTTCTTTAATAACAGTATATTCATATTTACTTTCTATGCTAGCATTCTCATAATTAAATTGTAAATTACAATTTACCTCAACTTTCTCAAATATTCTAAACACATCTTCACTATTAGGTACGTGCACATATCCCCTGTTCGGTTGTAATCTCCCTTTCTAACCCAAACACTTTTTTCTTTTTCTTTTTTCTAGAAACTATAACTCTTCTTTATGTTTCTCAAGCCTTGCATTTGAATACGTTTCCATATCTTTCCTTTGGTTTTCTCCACTAATTATTTTGTCCTACTTTCTGCACCAACAGGTCCTTGCAACTGTATACCAACAATTTCATTTATGAATTGTACATGATATTCACTCTGATTTTTTTTTTATATACAATTATACTTCATCTCCTACGGTAAAAAAATTCTTGATTTTGTTCTTTATTTATGCTTTTCCAAGGCATATTTCTATAATCTTCATCAAACTTCATGACAACTTCAGAAGATTTTCCTTCTATGTTTCTTATGAAACCTGTAGACATACAAAAATTATTAGTTTTAAAAACATAAGGCTATGTGGTTTCATTTGATGTTTTAGACATTAAGTCCTCATGTTGTGTTGAATTGTATAAATAGTTCAAGATATCCTTTGTAGATATCCTCTTAGTATCCTCATCACTCTCTCTAAGGATTAGTCCTTGTTCAAGTTCACAAAAGTGAATTTCTCCTTAAACAGTTACCCTTTGAGATTTTTAACCTTCTACTAAGAATTTGTCTTACGATTCCTTTTCACCTGCAACCAATTCCATTTCACTCTCCTTTGTAGGGTCCATCCATATCTATGGTCTTATTCTCCTTTCTATAGTAGTTCCCTCATCACTTTAAGCTATACTTTCTTAGTAACTATTTCTCTATCAAGTTCCTCATTACTTAAATTCTTTGGGCTTACCTATGAACCTTTACTATGACAAGTAATAGTCATACTATTCCTTCCTCTATGAAATTACTCATGCTCATTCAGAGATGTAGTCAGGCCTCTATAACAAATTATATCCATTATGTTTCTACTAATTACCTCACTAATCTCTTTCATCACCTAGTCTTCTCTGGTATTTCTACTAGTTCCCTCCTTTGGAACCTTCTCTAAAGCATTATATTGATGGTGCTAGAAATATTCCAACAAAGGGGCTCACCCCAGTATGAAGTGCCAATTACACCTCACATTATTTGGATTAGGAGCCCCATCCAGATAATAGGCTAACCAACTACCATTACTCCAAGAGATTTTCCTTGGATACAATTGTCAACTTAAGAGATTATGCACAAAACCTTTGAAACAGGCAAGTTGACACTATGAGGCATATAATTGCAATGTATATAAGATACTTTCATGGAAGTGAATGAAAGAGTGAACCTATAAAAGAAAAGTAATAGTATTATCCTAAAAAAGACACGCAAGAGCATAGAAAGAATCATTGATTAACCTGTAAAATAGTTCACAAGATAACAACGATTATAAAAGAAAGTAGAAATGTAAATTCAACAAGATGCATACCAAAGCCAATGAAATAATTCATTTTCATTAGTATGTAGAAGCATAAACACAGACTGCAAGCAATGAAAGAATAGTCTTACAATCATTCACAACATATGCGTGCAAGTGTTATGGCTCTAAGAGCTTCAAATTATTAAGTGAAAGTGCCAAGATACACCATTACAATGACACAACACTAGATCCAATAGTGGATCATTAAGTCACCACTTACTCCTCCAAAGAATGATCTTCTCTCCTATGCCAAGCTAGAGAATCCATGATGAAAATTCCTTTGCTTGAGCTACGAGGGTGTATTTATAACAAATGGGTTGAATCTCCACCTCCCTTGTGACTCTTGAATTTCCCTCATGAATCTTGAGCTCCCATGTGACTTTTTCAATTCCTATGTGACCTTTTGAGCTTCTACATGACTTTATAACTTTCCAGTGAATTTTCCATGTGTGACCCTTGGGCTTCCACACATTTTGCATTTTCTCATTTTTAAATTAAATAATTACATTCCACAAATAATGTGATAAAATACATGGGATAAAAAAGACTCTTGTGTTAACACTTAGAATAACCATGGTGTGGTGATTATGACATGAGACTTGATGGTGATGTATCAATGTGGGGTTCCTTTCTCAACTTTTATGTTTTCACCTCTTGATGACTGATATAGGACGCACTTCATCATCACCCTCTAAATGGTCCAGATAAGTGTTGTAGCCTTCTAAGTCAACATGAGTTGTCATCTCCTTGTCTTGGTCTAAGATTACTTTACTTCTAAATGATATAACCTTTGTGTCTCATCTCCATAATTGTCCTTCTTATAACCTCTTCTTGCTAACCTCCTTTATTATCATGATACCATGATAGGGTGATGGCACCTAAAAATGAAGTTCACTCATGACAAGAGAACATCAGTTCCAAAATCACCTATTATATCTTTTTTTGCTCATGTGAGACTGATTGTAACATGAATTTGTGCAAGGGTTGAGGAGAGAGGGAATTTTGAGTGCACTGCATAGTGGCAAGAGGCAAGGAGGGATGGTCTAGGCACTATGAGTGTGTAGTGCACAGTGTCAACGAAAGAAGAGGCATGCTTCTGTGAATTTTTCATGTCTAGGAGGTAGGGAAGGTAGACTTGTTCAGTATGATTGTCAGTGTGTAGTGCTTGAAGAGAAGGTTCCAAGGATTTTGTAGTTGAGGATTGCAGGAGTTGAGTTATTCAATGAAAGTGTGTAATCCATAGTGAAGGAAATATTATTCAAGGCATTGTGCATTGGTCAAGTTCGGGAGACAAGAGTTTCATGCTTGGGCACTGCGATTGCGAAGTGTGCAGTTCATGGGGGAGAGGACCTAAGGATTGCAAAATTAAGTGTGGTAAGGGTCTAGGAATGACCCACATGTTCAATAAAAGGGTGCAATGCATAAAAATGGGAAATTTTGGTGAAGGACTGTGCATTAAGCAAGTGTAGTCAGCAGAATGGTGTCACTTCACTCTGGGATTGCACAATTCAGAGTTGAAGGAGATTTTTGATGAGCACCAATATTGCAGCAAGAATGTTACAACTCCTAGGGCTACCAACTTTATTTTATCAACCCAGGGTTCGTACAAACTTGGAGGTGACAGTGCTATATACACAAGTAGAACCAATGGTTCCATTCTTTCACTATTGAGCTGGCGATAGACCACTAGGGTTTCTCAAACCAACCTTATATTGATTTAGAAGAAGGTTGATTACCAATGGAGAAAGGGGAATTTTACCCTAATTGAGAGAATTGAAATATTTTCTACTGCAATAATGAAAGACTGAAATAAATGCTTTAAGCACACCACTCATCTAGCTATTTGTTAAGAGATCTTTCTTTAGAAGAATTCTAAGCTAACATATGTGTAATCCTAACTATCCTAAGCATGCAATATGAGATAATCAAACACTTTACTGTTGTGCATATGAATGAACACAATAACCTTTTTTCCTTTTTGTCATTTTTGTGAAACCATGAATGCTAATTCTTCTTGGTTGTATGGCAGGTGGGTTAGGTGTGGAGAGAGATGGTTGTGAAGGGTTAGATGGCTTGGGAGGAAAGCAGGGGTCTTCTCCTATCTTTCTAGATGCATTTTCCACAAATCAGCCTCAAAACATGCCACTACATATCGTCCTATAGGATGTCCTAATGCACCTACAAGATGTCCTAATGATCCTACAGGATCCCCTGTATTCCTATAGGATCCGACTGAAAGCATATGGAGTGATTTGGAAGGTGGTATAGGGCTTAGGGAAGGTGAATGATGGAAGAAATAAGGCAAGGGAGTGGCTAGGACTTCCTCATAACTCAAACCAAAGTTTGTAGGATGGTTGGATTTGCTCAACAAACATGGAAAGTTGTTCTTATGGAATGATAAATCGGTTTATGGAATTAGTGGATTTTGGTGATCATGGATGGATGAGGTTAGGCTGGGGTTGATGACATGAGATCTTCCTGCACTATTGAAACTCCTACAATACACACATCACTAGCATTTACCCATGAATCATGTCAAACAAGAAATATTTCCAATCAACATAAGAAAACATAATTCCATCATTTAGTTGCCTAGTTCATGCATGGAAATACTTGCAACATATTGTGAAACACCATGAGATCTAATACAAATATGGAGATATCATAAATAACAACTGAAACCTATTCTTGAAAATTGAAAATATGCTGGCCTAATTAGCAGAAAACCATAAATTCCATAAGAAATCAAAATTTTGTCTTTTTGGGGCTGAATAGGAGTTTTTTCTCAAACCATGGTCCCTGAAGGGAGGAGTGAGGCAAGATCCACCTTCTATCAGCCTTTTTGGTATTCCTTTATCTCTCTAAAGCTACTGCTAAAGCTATGCACAAATGGAAGCAAACTAATCAAATTCACCAATACTTGCAATGAAACAATGCCAAAATCAATGCAACAAGTAATCTATGAAATGACCTAAGAATACAAGTACAATAAGAGGAACCTCTACTGCTAGGTTTGGGTCCTAACCCAAGAGCTTTAGCCCTTTGAGTCAACTCAGTGTTTTGCCACAATCCTTCAGCTCGAAAATGCTTAGTTCTCTTACATAAAAAAATTGAATCCTAATGAGGCTTTAGGCCTCCTTATTTATACAAATGAAGTGTCCAACAACTTCCTTAAATCTAGGGAGGCTTGCCTCCCAAACTCAAGTTGAAATGGTTCTTAACTATCACTGGCTCGGCTGCGAATGATCTCCATGACTCGGCTACTTGCAACTCCAAGATAGTGTGATTTTATTGAGGTATATTCAAATGAGTGAGATTTAATGAGGAAGATCCATATCCTATAATCTCTCCTTCTTGTATCATTTGAGTTCATGCACCTTAATTAGCAAAAATTGCCATGATTTGCTCCCAAAAACCTGCAATCAATGCACAATAGACCATTAGACATAACATCTTAGTTTTACTCATCTCATTAAGAAAAATATAATTAAAACATGTAAGGAATTATGATAAGGGTTGACTTTAGTAAACTTGGAGGTGTATTAAGGTCCATATAGTTACCCAATGATGAGCCTCATCAATTTTCCTTTGTGACTATTCAATGCGCAGTTCCAAGAGGTAGGTCCTCTGTGACTGTGCAGAGCACAGTTCCAAGAGGTAGGAACTTCACCTCTATGGCTTGGGAGTGCATAGTGCATAGTTGAATAAGGATGAAGGGTTAGTCATGAATTTCACAAGTTGAGAGCAACACGAAAACTCCAAAATTGACTAAATGTGGGATCAATGAGACAAAAGAGTGAGAGTAAGATAATATGACAAGTTGTAAACATGATCACACACATTTAAAAATTCCAACACATGACCAAAACATGTTCAATATACAAAAGCAACATGTATACAGTGAAGCGATAGTAAAGATACACTTGTCTCCAAGTGCTACAATTAAGATATAAAAATTGTATGACACAAGTGTTGACTGCAAAGATAAAGTGAACAATACCTTGGGAAAGTGTCTAGCACATATTTTAATGATGGATAGGATCAACTAATGCAAGGGAGTACATTGTAGCTACCTCTAGAAGGTTCTCAAAAGATGTGCAAAAATAACTAAAAGAAGCACATGCAAGAGTGGAAATGACACTTGCAAACAAAAATAAAACATAAGCGACACAGCAAGAATGAAATTAGGAAAAGAAATAGTTGTAGAATATAGAGGAAGAAAAAATAACACATGTAAGAGAAAAATAAAGGAAAATAGACACTTATGAAAGAAAAAGCAATAATTGAGTAACTCACCCAAATGACGGGGCATTTTTTACCATGGGTGAGAGAATACTCCTTATACTCTAATAGTTCACACATCTCAAAAGTGAAATATGAACATAAGGATGAAATATGGATTGTACTCTTTATACAAAGAGAGTGGACATGCAATTAGAGTTAACATTGGTGAGCGTACTTAGCGCATGTCAAGAAACTAGGAGCCAAAAGTGAATTACTTGATTTGAACAAGTACATTCACATTGTCATCAAAGAGTATTCAATATCTATTTATAGAGGATTCCATCACACTATCATTGTCCATAAGGATTTCATTGTCTTTTGTCTCTAGGGGACTGCGCAAGCACTGTCATGAAGAATCGTGTAGGAATTGTCGACAAAGATTGCAGAATCTATGTCACTAGGGATTGCAAAGTCATTATCATTAGGAACTGCACAATTACTATTATTAGGTAGTTTTCAGTGCTTTCCTTACAAGGATACACATTGACTATTAGGCTTGCTAAAAAGAGGATTTATTTGTAGGCATCACAAGATAAGCATGTAAAATTAAGCACCTTCAACATTTAGAATTCCTAAAGGAGGACTTGAACACTTGAGAAACATGAATAAGCGTGAAATTAATATCTTGAAATGAAGGATGGAATTATCATAAAGAGGCTTCAAAATTTGAATTTAGGCAAATTTTGGAGGGTGTTTGTCATAGCGACAACACTTGTCAACATACTGGAATAACTCCAACTTCTATGTTTAGGTCTAACATTAAGTACGAGATCTTACCTTATGGAAGTATTGTCTCATCCCATTGATCACCCTATATTTCTTACTTATCTTGGTTATAGATGTAGTCTATTCTATTCCTCTTCTTGGATTAATGCATTTCACAAGACTAATCAAGCTTCAATTTTTTTTTATTAGGGAGTAGGAATGTGTAAATTCTACTATTTTAAGATGTTCAGAGTCATATTATTGTCTTTGGTGTTACTCCACTACTAGTAGGCATGTTAAATACCTTGGTGGAGTCAATTCAAGGAATCACAAGCATTTCTTCACTGCCAGTGATCCTGTTCAATACCCTGGCAAAGTTGCTTGCTTCACCTCTTTCTACATGAAGCATTTCTCTTCTTTCACCTTTTATTTTGTTTTTATACTTTATGCTAATGGACATTTCATAGGTGTTTGTTTTTCCATGGGAAGTAGAGGGATTCAAATTTATTTTATGGGCGAGAGAGGTTATTCCTCGTTTTACATAGACTCTTACATATACATCTCTAAAATTTTTGTTCTTGCGGAAGTTTTTCCTCCTTTCCCTTCTCTACTCAACTGAGATGACATGTTGAAACCAATCAATATAAAAGCCAATTCAAGGAAAGAAGATCTCATTATAGATACAGGAATCATAGATCCACCTAATATTTTTTTAGGATGAAGCATATTTTTCATACATGCATCATTGGCCCTAAAATATATTTAGGCCCAAACAAAGAAGTAGACCAAAGATAAGCCCGACATTTCTAGTTGTCACAATTTCCCTTTCAACTTTTACCACATTAACATAGATCAAAACAAGATAGATTTCACACATGGTTTTATTGAAACATGGCATGATAAAATGGACGCAAGAAAACATGATGTTACATAAAAGATGAAACATATGAAAGAAAAGTAAAAAATAGCAAAGAGGATATGGAAAACAAGACTGAAATGAGAAAGGGAATCCAGGAAAAGTGTTGTAATGTAATCCAAATGTAACTAGAATGAAACTAAGTAGAAGAACATAACTAATCTTAAATCCTAATATATCTAATCTAAAAGGTCATGATCATGTGAAATCAAATTTCCAATGTAAATATTCAAGTTTTTCCCTTCTTGCAAGAAGAAAGATATAAACGATTAGAAATAGTATAAAATAATGTGCATAAATAAAGATTTCAACATGAATACCTTGCCCAAGAAATTGAAGGTCTTTCCTATTAGAAAAAATATGTCATAACAACCATCTTTAACCAAATTGCAACTTTACCTCATCCATTAGAACAAATATCATATGAATCTTGAAGGTTTCTCATGAATGTGCATTCATCCATGTTTTCAGTCTTAGCAAACATCAAGGAAGATCAAAACTTATTATTAGCAACAAATATTGTTAATTAGGACTCCTATATCCACTCATAGATTCGATCATGGTATCCAAAACAACCCTTTTGAAATCCCTGAAACTCTTGGGAGAATGAACTTTTAATCAACACAATCAAATCAAGGGGAGAATCTTGCAAAGAAGAGATAACCTGATCTCGCTCAGAAACCTTGCTAAGATAGTGAGGAACTGACATAACCATCAACAAGAGTTAGAGTACCTCAACTATCCAAAATGTATGTGAATAATGAAATGATAAATCATAAATATCAATGGGCTTGACAAAATCAATCGATGTAAAACAACTATGATCAGGTGCACCAGTGGGAAAATGATTAATTGAGTGCCAGTTGTTGAAACCCATGTTATGATTAGATTGATGAGTTAGCATATAAGATTCGTGATTCTTTATTGGTTCCATTTTTACCCAATTACATACTGGATCAACAATATGATACATTTGGGGATTTAAAACAATTACTACAATCATAGATATGGGAAGCCAATGAGTATACTAGACTAATAAAAGATTAGAAACATATGTTAGATAAAATCTAGTATCTATATCATCATGAGGGTTTTGATACATAAAATGATTCAATAATTGAATGACACTCAGAAGGATTTGACTGTGCTAGAGAAAAAATGATTAACTTCATAGCATACACTAGGAAAATAAGAAACAAATTAATCATGGAAGAATTTGACAAGAAGGAACCCTTTAGCTGGTGATAATATTTGTCATGATATTTAGAAACATAAGCCTAAATGTTGTTTACATCTAAGAAATATATGCATTCCAACCTCGAGTTAGATACAAGAGACTTGCATGAAGAAGAATTAGAAAAACAAGAATATTTTATCTGATCAAAGACTCTATCTCGAGGATTAAGGGAACTAACTTGAAAAAACTAAAAATCCTCCAATAACAATTTCACAACTAGCAAAACAATGCTTAGAAAAGAATTACGTGAGAGAATTCTAATATGGCCTAGCTCGAAGATCCTATCAGGATTGCGAGAATCCGATATAACAATTATTTGAATCTGAAGTGCCTTGACTTCTTGACAAGTTTCTTCACTTTCAAATATAGAATGATAAAATTTTTAGGGTCTAGTTAGATCAACATTTATGTCAAGAAAATTGTCACCATTTATTTCGGCAAGATCATTATGAATCAGATGACAACTATTAGAATTAATGGTTTCATCATATGTGTCAACATCGAAAAATAGATTAACCAAATTGTAAGAGAGATGCTCAATGATTACCACGCCATCCTCTGCATCATGGGAATCCTTACCACCTTGTGTGGACTTAAAATTAAATTAATTATATTGTGAGTTTAAAGAACATGGAATATTTTCATCATTATTTATTGCATTACACACATCTCGACACAAGGGTTAGTGAGATGGAGAAGAAATTCCTAAGAGAAACTTTTCTATGATCAAATTAGATTCAAGGTCAAACCTTCACAAATCCAAGCATTCTTGTGAAGGCAAAAGATCATCCAATGTTATTGGGCACTCATAACCATGCATATCAGTGAATTTATTGGTGTTAGGGGGATGGTTGTCCAAGTCTTCATCTTGGTCGAGAAATTCAATTCCAATTGACAGATTACCGAGATGTTGAGATTCTTGATTAGAAAATAATGTAGAAACATAATTTTGACATAGAGTAATTTGCAAAAGAGAAGATATATTAAAAGTGTCTTCGTCCTTTTGAATATATAGCTGTGAAATGTGACCACCTTGTACCTGACTACTGTTTGAACTAGCAGATTGAAAACCAAGAGTATCTGGAGCAATTAATGTGAAGCAGATTGATTAAGGTATAGAGGATCATGAGGTGTAAATGATAAAGGATGAAAGGTATCCCTTGGATAAGAAATAATTTTAATCAAATCATATTCAAGATTTGAATTATGCACATTAATGTTGTCGGGAGGGATCATGGGATCAATCTTCACCTCAGGCTCCATGGATTTATCAAAAAAATCAAAGTTTTTTTGGATAAAATCTTGATTGTGGGAAGGATATGAAGGTTAGATAAATGGATAAAAAAAATAAATTTTTATATTTCCTAACTCCAAAATCAGCACAGGGGACCACTTTATTTGGTATTGAATAAGGAGGAGGAGAAGAAAAAAAAGGGAGAGTATGTTCCTCCTTTGAAATTGTAAGTGTCCTGAGACTAAGATAATATGGGAGGCTTGTAAAATATTTTGATTTAGCTAGTTCCAAAGAAATCCAAACTAAATATTGAAACTTTTCATTCATAAAATCCAAATCCACATATTCCTTATAAAATTCATAGAAAAGGTGAAGAAACCAATCCATAAAATTCTCGAATGATTCACCAGATTTCATTCTAAGTTGATTGATCATATTCTACACATTTTGATAATCATAACTATCAAAGGCTTGATGAATATCTTTAAATACTTATGAACATATAGAAGAAGATGGAAAGGTATGACACCATTGCTTAGCTTGAATTTCAAGCGCGATGATGAATAATTTACAAGCAACATATTCATAATTCACTTCATAAAAATCACAAAACTTAAGAAACTAGAGTGTATGGTAAGGTATAGATGTTTCACCCTCACCATTGAACTTCAAATGTGACAAGCCATGAATTAGTTACTTGGGGACATTTTATGGTCATTGTTATAAATGTCATATCTTTGGACATAAAGTTGTTGATTGTAGAAGGGTCAAAGTTGAAAGAGATGAAAATTTCAAATACAATAAGTATCATAATTATAGATCCCAAAGGTCTCCTCCTAGAGATATAAATACCTTCTCTCCCTTGATGGTTGATGTTGAAGGCTTCGAGTATAATAATTTTAGGTACAAGGAAATTGAATGCGAAATAAATTTTTGGGTATCCATCTAAATCCCAAAACACTTGGTAGCTATCCTTTCCAAAGGAAAAGAAGAGTAGGAAGTACAATTCTATAAAGAACTTGGAATGTGGGATTTCTCTATTGGCACAAAATCAAGAGAATATATGGTACATGGATAACGGTTGTTCCAAGAAAATGACTCAGGAAAAGAGAAAATTATTGTCCGTAAAAGAAACCAACAAAGAGAACAATGTCACTTTCGGAAATAGTTCCCCAACAAGAACTAAAGGCAGGGGAACAGTCAATATTGATGAAAATACTAAATCTGAAAATGTACTGTATGTAGAGGGTATCAAGAAAAACTTTCTTTGTGTAAGCCAAATGTGTGATGATGGCTATAATGTGCATTAGGTCCCTATAATACTAGTTATTCCCCCATTACTATTGTCATCGTAGCCCTTATTGTTATTGTTGTGCCCCTATTGTCCCCATATTGATATTATTGTGTCCCATAGAAGCCCACTACTATTATTTTTTTGCCCTTATAATATTATTGTTATGTCGGCTTTGATTATAATTTTGATTATAATGTGACCCCTTAGACTCCTGCATATAGAAAGGAGGTTTTGTCATTTGTATCATCCAAAAATTGTTCATTTTTGTAATTTAAAGGGGGTTTCCCCCTCAAAGAGGCTAATTTTTAAGCCGTTGATATATCTTTTCTTCTATTTGGTGAGCTGGTTACATAACATTTGGCATCAAAGTTTTGGATTCTAGGGGTTCGCTGCTTGAAACCGGTCATCGTGGAATTTTCGCTATAATTTTTTTTCTACAATGTTCCAGAAGCTAAAATTAAAACCCATTTGAGAAAAAATCTCTATGAACCTCAGGTATGAATTTCAAATCTTTTATTGCTATATTGTCAAAGATAGGATCCAAGGAATTTAGGGTTTTTGCAGGGTCCCGAATTATATCTCAAATAGGTGACCTGAGGAAGATCGTCATAACGTTCTCTCTGAGCATCAGATTGAAATTTTGTAAAATTTTGTAGAAATAGGACGTCTTTTAATTTTCTCTATATCGATTTCAGGTCCCAAGGTCAAAAAATGACACGTTTCACTTCATACAAGTTCTCTTTACTGAACCAGTCTATGATCAGGTCATAGTGGGAGATTTGGCATACCTATTCCTTGGAGAATCCAATATTGATCAGACTTGAAGGGTTGGAAAGTGAACTCAGAGGGCTACTATAGGACACAATTTCATACCTTGGAGATATGAAATTATAGAGATACATAAGATTCAATATCGAATTCCTACAAAGTGATAAAATGTGTGTAGTTTTTTTTAAATTTTGCATAAGTTTGGTTTGAAAAATTAGTTTGAAGGAATTAAAAGGGCATAGTGAAGAATTATTATCATTAATTAATGCCCCAAAGAAAGAAAATGGAAACACCTAGTAAGCAACCTAAAATCTCTAGCATGACTCATGGAGAAGAGGAAGAAATGCAACCTGATATATCAAAATTACAAGACCAAGTGCAACAAAATTCATTCTCACAAAATGTAACAAAAGCTAAGATGGATGGTTTAAAGAAAGGCGTGGAAGCTGAGATGGATGGCATTGAAGCTAAGATGGATGGTTCAAATAAAGGCATGGAAGCTAAGATGAATGATGTGGAAGTTCAGATGGATGGTATAGACGAAAAACTTAAAAGGCGACATGGAAGATTTGAAGACAAATTTGACAAAATTGCTATAAGAAATGCTTACTAATGGGGAAAGGGTAGTAAATGAAACTCATGATGAGAACAAAAGAAATTTTAATCATGATTTCATAGACTCTAACATTGGATTGAAGACCCACTGTGTTCCAAAGATCGATATGAGGAAGTTTGATGGCAAGGATCCTATAGCGTGGATAATATAGATGGAGCAATATTTCGATCTCCATAATGTGAAAAACACACAAAAGGTACCCATTGCAACTTTATACTTAGAACCAAATTAGTTTGTATGGTATTGATGGCTTTTCTCTCATAAACAAATTGTCACTTGGGAAATTTTTATGGAATAAATGATAGCACATTATGAGGATACAAAAAGAAACACCTTTTTTAGCCAATTGATAAATCTCCAACAAAAGGGTTCAATGATGGAGCACATTGAGGACTTCCAAAAATTAAATATAAGGGTAAAAGATATTCCAAAGGAGAATAGGATTGATGTGTTCATAGGGACTTTAAAGGATAACATCCAACATGAAGTTCACCTTTCGGAACCTAATTCATTGGAGAAGGCATTCAGGTTGGCAAGAAAAATGGAAAGAAAAATTATGGAAACAAGAATGATGACCACTCATAACTATAAATATGGAAGTGTTGTTGCCCCTAGCCTTCCACAACCTACAAGGTTGACACCACAACAATTGGAAGAAAAAAGAGCAAAAGGGCTTTGTTACAATTGTGGTAGAAAATACACTAAAGGTCATAAGTGTGCAGAGAAGAAATTATTTTACATAGATTTTGAAGAGGAGGAAGAAAAGGAACAAGAAACATCAAAAGCAGAGGATATACACTAGGAATAAACTCCAGAGAAAGAAGAAATGAATCTGATCATATCTTTTAATGCAGTGGCCAGAATTACCACTCCTCAAACTATCAAGATATAAGGACATATTAAGAAGAGAAAGGTAATCATGTTGATTGATTCGGGAAGTACCCATAATTTTATTCATTGTAATATAGCCAAGTAATTGAATTGCTTCCTATATCCAGCACTAGAGTGTCAAGTGATGGTTGCCAGTGGAGGAACCATAAATTACTCTAGAAAGTGTCTTAATATCAAGCTATCCATGGGAAAATATGTATTGAATAACCCAATTCTTTCCATTCCAATGGGTGGTGCTAATGTTGTACTAGGATTCCAATGGCTACAATCCTTTGGTACAATAAATTTTAATTTTCAAGAAATTTTCATGGAATCTTTTTCGGAAGGAAAGGAAGTTGAATTAAGGGGTATCACAGGGAAATCGAGATATATAAGAAGCTTTAACAGAGTGACAATGTTTATAAGGAAAGAACAACGAGGTGTAATTGCACAATTATGTTCGCTAGAGGTTCCCACATTGAAATCATCTATTTCTCCAGATCTCCAAAAAGTCTTGGACAATCATTCTAAGGTATTTGAGACTCTCAAAGGCCTTCCACCTATTTGTGATCATGATCATGCTATTAATTTGATTCCAGGAAGTGTTCCTCCAAACATCTGGCCTTACAGATATCCCTATGCCCAAAAGAGTGAAATTGAATGTATGGTTGCAGAAATGCTAGGGGCTCGTATAATTCAACCTAGTCAAAGTTCTTTCTCTTCTTCAGTAG
Source organism: Pinus tabuliformis (assembly GCA_031772625.1). Taxonomy (NCBI): domain Eukaryota; kingdom Viridiplantae; phylum Streptophyta; class Pinopsida; order Pinales; family Pinaceae; genus Pinus; species Pinus tabuliformis. The sequence continues at coordinate 475,200,267 of CM062806.1, read as the reverse complement.
TATTGGTGCATAAGAAGGATGGGTCATGGCACATGTGTCCAGATTATAGGGAGCTCAACATGCTCACTATTAAAGATAAATTTCTCATTTCGTCATTGATGAATTATTGGATTAATTGCATGGATCAATTTACTTCACTAAGTTGGATATTTGTTCAGGATATCATCAAAGCAGAATGAAGACTAAAGCCATTCTGAAAATATGATTTAGAACTAATGAGGGTCATTATGAATTTTTGGTCACGCCTTTTGGCCTTACCAATGCACCTTCTACATTTCAATGTTTGATGAATTCCATTTTCAAAGCCTTCCTTAGAAAATTTGTGTTAGTATTTTTTAATGATATACTAATCTACAACAAGTCTTGGAAGGATCATGTTCAACATGTTGACAGGGTGCTCAAACTATTTGAGGAGAAACAATTATATGCAAAAAGCTCCAAATGTTTCTTTGGAGTACAAGAGGTGGATCTCGGTCATATTGTATCTCATGAAGGTGTTAAGGTAGACCCTAGAAAAATTAAAGCCATTAAGGAATGGAAAATCCCCACATCCATAAAGCATATGTGAGGATTTCTCGGGTTGATAGGGTATTATCGCAAGTTTGTTAATAATTGTGGGAGAATAGTAGCACCTCTAACAATATTATTGAAGAAATATGCATTTTCATGGACTCCAGAAGAAACTAAGGCCTTTGAACATCTTAAAGAGGCAATGTGCCAAGCACCGATCTTAGCTACGCTGGACTTCACAAAAACCTTTATTGTGGATTGTGATGCGTCAGGGAATAGAATTGGTGCTATTTTAATGCAAGAAGAAAGACCCATTTCTTTCAAAAGTTTTCAAATCAAAGGAAAGTATTTACACAAAGCTATTTATGAGAAGGAAATGTTGGCAATACTACATGCACTTAAGAAATGGCAACCCTACCTAATGGGAAGACACTTCAAGGTAAAAATGAATCATCATAACCTTAAATACTTTTTAGAACAAATATTATCTTTAGAAGAGAAGAAAAATTGGGTTACAAAGATGTTGGGTTATGACTTTGAAATCATCTACAAAAAATGGAAGCAAAATGTTGTGGCACATGCACTCTTAAGAAAGGATGAGGATGTGGAAGCATTTCTTTGCGCCATTTATAGTATCCAACCAGATTGGATAAACGAAGCTAGGGATGAATGGAAAAATGATGAAGAAGTGTGTGAACTCATTCAAAATTTACAACAAGATCCCAATACATCTGATACATTTAGCTGGAAAAATGATTCGTTATGGTACAAATATCACTTATACCTATGTAATAATTCCCAACTCAAACAAAAGATTCATATGGAATTGAACACCTCTCCCTTAGGAGGGCACTCAGGATTTTTAAAAACTTACCACAATGTTAACAAGGAATTATTTTGTAATGGCCTTAAGTCAGATATTCAAAAGTTTTTGGCGGAATGTTTGGTTTGCCAACAAAATAAAGTTGAAACAATTAAGTCCTCGGGTCTATTACAACCTTTATCCATTCCAAGCCAACGTTGGGAGGAGGTTTCACTGGATTTTATCATAGGTTTACTTAAGTCCGAAGGAATGAGTGTCATCATGGTGGTAGTTGACAGACTTACAAAGTATGCAGACTTTTGTGCATTATCACATCCATTTATAGCCAATACAAATTCTATTGCATTTATGGAAACAATTCAAAAGCTACATGGAAACCCAAAGATTATTGTAAGTGACAGAGATCCGATTTTCATTGGAAATTTTTGGACAAAATTATTTTATTGTCTTGGTACTCAGTTAGCTCATATGATCCGAATTGGATCCATAGAAATACTGTCAAGAACCATGACTGAATCAGATCGAACAATTCTCTAAATAAATCCAAAACAGTATCAAAAACACCCTAAACTAGTGGCAATGGCAGCCGACATAGAATGACGACGACCTCGGTCAAAGCACGCTGACCGAGGCCCATGGAGACTACGCAGGAGGCCAAAGTAGCCCCTGAGAGCCCTAGAATGGGAAAAGGGAAAGGTTTTTGATGCGTAATTAGCGCTTAGCGCTAGTGGCACATCGCTGGGTGAACAGGGCCAAAATGGAGGAAGCCCGAGCACTCGGTCGCGTTGGGAACCAGAGGACCGCGAGTGGAAAAGGTAAAAGCACTAAATTACAAAGGTGGGACCCGTGCTCTAGAAACTGGTAGTATTGATCGAGGCACCCTTGAACGGTAAGAGGTTTTGGATGAGAGCAGAGTGATTCCATACATCGATTGACGCGTGGCAAGCGAAGGTGAGAGAAAACCACTGTTGACCGCGCGCTATTGGTCAAGCAAGTCAACCGCGCGAAACATGTGTATGGCGTCGGATCTGGAGGGCCTAGATCGAACGACTAAGATTGCACCCGATGGAAAGAAGCTGAATCGACAGGGAATTAAGCCACATCCTAAAGGGATTTAGAATCCGTTTGACCACCACGGTGGAGGAAGAATGCATCCATGGCATAACTAAAGAAACGAACCGACGAAGCATGCTGGCAACATTTAGAGGAGGACAAGTGGCCACTCCCTGAGCATTCACGATGACTTCGAATGCAGGGAACTCCAAGCGCAGCTACAGAAGGCGAATTGACACAGGCGGAAGAGGAACTGAACAGGCATAAGGATCGAATGGCTAAAGCTATGAACAGAGACAGTCAAATTAGTGAGAGTTGATTTGAAGTCAGAATTGAGAGGAGTCCAAGTGACCAAGAGAGACAGTGAACAGTGAACCCTGAGAGGAGGACTGAACACAGAGAACAGTAAAGCCAAGCAGAAGATGCAGAGGGCCAAGCTGACCAGAGGCAGCGTCGAGCACCGGAGAGCTTGAAGATTCAGGCCTTCCCATAGAGAAATCTATCCAGACTGAGCATCACATTTGGCTCTTTCTGCTGTAGACCAAGGGTCACAAAGCTGGTAGGAAGAAGAAGACTCTATGTACTCCAAGTGGCTTGGGGAATCCAAGAACCACCCTACCAAGCAAAATCTGCTTCACGAGAACTCATATTGAGTCCCTGTATTGTAATCTCTCTACTCAAAGACACAATAAAACAAGGCCACCATTGAAGCTATACCGGAGATGTAGCCTTGGAGAATAGGGTGAACTCCTTATTAAAAAAATTTGTGTCATTGTGTTGCTTACTATATTTCTCTGCTGTCTCTCCATTTTATTGTCTGTGTATTGGCAATTTGATCGATTCGTTGTTTCAATAACATAGAAAACACACCAACGCATGAGTGTGTAATACCTTTAGTTTAATAAATTTTTAACTGATGGAACTCATAGGGTGAATATCAGATCAAGTGGTATCAAAGCTCAAGGCTATAAGGTTAGACAAACTTGTGTTGGTATAGCTGTGAATGCTCACAAGATCAAAGCTCAAATTAGGAGAAGGAGAGTTGGTGGAAAGTAATCCTGAAATTGGAAGAGTTTATCTTTGAAAGACCATGTCAGAAGAAGGTTCTATAGGGCCAGACCCTCAATTCATAGAGAGTTTCCTAGCTATAAAGTCTATGGTTGAATAAATGTATAGAGACTTTAGAAAGAAAAAGGCGAAACATGCATCAGGCTCTAAGCAAGAGAAAGAGGATGATGAGTCTCACTTCCATGACAACTCCAAAGGAAATGGGAAAGAGGAAAACTTTCTCACACCTCCTAATAGCCCTATACATAATAAGAAAGCATCTTTGATTAAGTTAGATGTTAACTTTGATTTGCCAATATATGATGGAGAGCTAAATGATGAAAATTGGACAATTGGATTAGACAAATTGATGTGTATTTTAGGGTACAGAACATAAACTCAGACAAGAGTAAGATTCAGCTGGCAAACCTACGCCTAGGAGGCACTACCTTGGTTTGGTGGGAAGGTAGAACCCAAGATGATATGAAAAGCCATGGTAAGACCATCTCTGTCTAGAGTGACTTTGTTTCTGAAATCGAAAAACTGTTGTATCCATTGGCCTACATGAAACAGGCCATGATGAGTTGGCAAACTCTTCGAAAGTTGAAGGGGAAAAGTGTACAAGGGTATCCTCAAGAGTTTAGAAAGAGAGCATTGATGTTGGGTATCTCACTAGACTCACCAGAGACTCATTTGAAGTACATTGGTGGTCTACACAGCTACATGAGGCATACCATCCTCATGTTTAATCCCACTAGTATAGATGAGGTATCTGTACAAGCTACTCATCTAGAGGCTAGACGAAAGAATGGAAATCTAGAAGTTAGGGGACCATCCCAACCCATTGTAAGCAAGAGCAAGGAGAAAAGAAAACATAAGTGGAAAGCAAGGAAGGTTAACATGACACAGAAAGCCAAAGCTTCATGCACTCACTGTAAAAAGGAGGGGCATGATGAGGAGCATTGTTGGATTCTGCATCTAGAGCTGAGACCTAAGAAGTCCGAGTGCAAGAAGAAGAAGACAGCTGCGACTATTCAAAGAGATTTGGGGTCAGAATTGGGAGATGAAACAACCATATCAGCCACTGGTCTAAGAGGTAAGAATTCTGAAGCATCTACTAGTAATTCTGCTCAATCTGTTATTGATGAAGAAAATGAGAGAAAAAGACATGAGCTTTTCCATATTCGAGTTATTTCCAAAAATCAAAAGATTGATACTTTTTTTGATAGTGGCTCTCAAGTAAATTTGATTTCAGAAGCAATTGTAAAGAAATTGGGATTAGCAACTACAACTCACAAGAAACCATACCCATTAGGATGGTTGAATGATAAAGCACAACTACAAGTGACTAGACAGCGCAAACTCAAGTTTTCTTTGAGGTTGAGTTAGACATGATTCCTTTGGATATACGTGGAATTGTTTTAGGAAGTCCTTACTTATATGATAGAAAGGCTATTTTCTATAGAGCTGAGAACAAGTATCTACTGGTTAAATATGGAATCGAATACTTTGTAAGAGCTCATAAGCTCAAGAATATTATACTCTCATAAACTCAGGACAAATGAAAAGAATGATTAATTCATGCAAACAATTCTTATTGATGGTTGTAAAGGAAAAGAAACCTGATAAAACCAATGTATTTGAGGGCTGTAATGTTGAACAACAGGCTGATATAGAAAAGGTTTTTTGAGAGTATGATGTCTTGTTTCAAGAACCTAAAGGTCTGCCACCCAAAAAGGGAATAGTACATGACATTATTTTGTAGGAAGATGTTACATTGCCTAACATTGGGATGTATAGGTTTTCTGCTTTAGAGAATGTTGAAATCAAGAAGCAGGTGTAGGAGTTGCTCGAGAAGGGCTTCATCAGGCCTAGCACATCACCATGTGGGTCACCAATCATTTTGGTGAGAAAGAAAGATGGCTCGTGGAGAATGTGCATTGATTACTGAGCATTGAATAAGATAACAATAAAAAATTGTTATCCCCTTCCTCACATAGATGATATTTTAGATCAATTAAAAGAAGTTGTTTATTTCACCAAGCTGGATTTACACAGTGGATACCATCAGGTCAGAGTTGCAGAGCAAGATGCATGGAAGACTGCTTTCAAAAAAAAGCAGGGTTTGTATGAATGGATGGTTATTCCTTTTGGCTTAACTAATGCTCCTGCTACTTTCATGAGATTAATGAATGATGTGCTTAGACATTTTCTTGATGATTTTTTTATTGTGTATCTGGATGACATTATGATTTTTAGTAAAACGTGGGAAGAACATTTAAAGCATGTTAAGCAAACATTAGATGTTTTTGAAAAGAGAAAAACTTTATGTTAAACTCTCAAAATGTGAATTTGGCAAAACATCTCTAAACTACTTGGGTCATATAGTAGGGGGAGGTGAATTGAAAATAGATCCCTCTAAAGTGGAAATCATTGTGAACTGGCCTAAACCCAGGTCTGCTACAGAAGTGAGAAGCTTCCTAGGAGCAACACAATATTGGAGGAAGTTCATCTCTAACTTCTCCTTGATTGCATCTCCCTTACATGCTTTAACAGGATTGAATAAGGTGTTTTAGTGGGGAGGCAAACATCAGAAAGCCTTCGACACCTTGAAAGAGAAAATAAGTATAACACCTGTACTAGCACTGCCAGATTTACAAAGACCATTTGAGATCCAAACTGATGCCAGTGACTATGCCATGGGAGTAGTGTTGATACAACATGGCAAACCCATATGTTATCATTCTAAGACTTTTAATCCTGTGGTAGTTAACTATCCTACATATGATAAAGAATTGTATGCATTAGTTCAGAGTGTGAAAAAGTGGAAACATTATTTAATGGGAAAAGAGACAGTAATACATACTGATCATCAACCACTTCAATATCTACACTCCCAAACTAAGTTGCAACAATCAAGACACTACAGATGGATGGGTTTTCTACAACAATTTCACTTAGTCATCAGATATAAAAAGGGCATACATAACAAGGTTGCAGACATGTTATCTAGACCCATTATAAATGCATCTACCATACTTAAGCATAATTTTGTGCTACATGAAAGCTACATAGAACAATATGCTCAAGATATGGACTTTAAAGATGTATATGCAACTTTGAGTCAAGGAAAAAGAGTAGAGGAATTGGACTATCGTATAAAGGACTGACTCTTATACCATTGTGGGAAACTCTGCATTCCGCAAACTGAGAGAGTAAAGATAATTAGGGAAGCACACAATTCTCTAATATCAGGTCACTTTGGAGTAAGCAAAATAGTTGCACAGATGCAAAGATTCTGCTATTGGCTGAAAATGAATGGGACATTTTCTAGATATGTAAGAGGGTGTGCCATGTGTGCTAAAAGCAAGCCCACCAATAGAAAACTAGGCTTGTACACTCCCTTGCCATTCCTTCTCACCCTTGGGAAAGGGTTTCCATGGATTTTGTTGGAGGACTGCCTAAATCTAAGAAAGTTCGTGACTATCTATATGTTGTTGTGGATAGGTTTAGCAAAATGTGTATTTTGATACCTTGTAGTAAATAGATCATAGCTGAATAGACTCCAAAATTGTTCTTTGAACATGTATGGGTTCATTTTGGATTACTCACTTCCATTGTATCTGATTGAGACAACCGATTTGTGGGGAAGTTTTGGTCTAGTCTATGGGAACTGATGGACACCAAATTAAAGAGAAGCACAACTTTTCATCCACAAATAGATGGCCAGATAGAAGTAGTAAACAGGATTGTGATCCAGTTACTGAGAGGTTATTCCAGTAAACATCCTAAGCTCTGGGATTAACACTTGTGTTATGTGCAGCATGCTTACAACAGAGCCAAATACTCTTCTACACAGAGATCTCCTTTTGAGACCTACTTTGGTTTCACACCAAGGTCTCCTTTGGATTTTGTCTTTGGTAAAGATACCATGGTTGATGGACACAATGATGTGGACAAGGCAACCAGGTTCATCGAACAGATCCAGGAGATCCATCAGGCAGTACAGGAACAACTGGAAAATAGCCAGGCCAAGTACATGGCTAGGCATGATAAGCATCGGATGGAGCATAGTTTTCAAGTTGGAGACCAAGTCTGGCTATATATCAACAAGGACAGGATGCAAGGTGAAGGTAAAAAGCTAAAGCCTATTAGGTATGGACCTTTTAGGATACTTGAGAAAATTGGTGAAAATGCTTTTCGCCTTGATCTACCAGCTTACATGCACATCTACTCAGTCATAAATGCAGATTGTTTAAGATTGTTTGAAACTTCAATGATTGAGGACCCTGAAGAGCAAAGTCAATTGCCTTCTATTGATGACCCGCTACCTGAATACCTCAATGAGTTGAACGAAGACACCATGTTGGATAGGAAGGTGAGGACAATGCACAGGGGAGAAGTTGAATACCTCACGATTGGTCTCAAAGGTTCAAATCTGAGCAGCACAAAGTGGATTAAGATTGGACAAATGAATAAATAGTATCCTCACTTAGTCCATGCTTGAAAACCAACTTTTGGTGGTCCAAAAGCTTTTTCAGTAGGGAGGTCGTGATCCGAATTGGATCCATAGAAAGACTATCGAGAACCATGACTGAATCAGGTCGAATAGTATCAAAAACACCTTGAACCAGTGGCAATGGCAGCCAATGTGGAATGACAAGTACCTCGATCAAAGAACGCTAAACGAGGCCCATGGAGACCGTGCAGGAGGCCAAAGTAGCCCGTGGGAGCCCGAGAATGGGAAAAGGGTGAGGTTTTTGATGCACTAATGGTACATCGCTGGGAGAATAGGGCCAAAATGGAGGAAGCCCAAGCACTCGGTTGTGTTTGGAACTGGAGGACTTCGGGCAGAAAAGGTAAAAGTGCTAAAGTAAAAAGGTGGTACCCACGCTCTGGAAACTGGTGATATTGATCGGAGCGCCCTTGAATGGTAAGAGGTTTTGGATGAGAGCGAAGCAATTCCATACATCAATCAACACATGGCAAGCGGAGGTGAGAGAAAAATGTCGTTGATCACGTGCTATCAGTCGAGTAAGTCAACCGCGTGAAACGTGCGTATGGCGTCAGATCTAGAGGGCCCAGATTAGATGTTTGAGATTGCACCCAATGGAAAGAAGTGGAATCGACAGGGAATTAAGCTGCATCCTAAAGGGATTTGGAATCTGTTTGACTACCACGGTGGAGGAAGAATGCATCCATGGTGTAACTGAAGAAACGAACTGACAGAGCATGCTGGCGCCATTAGAGGAGGACAAGTGGCCACTCCCTGAGCGTTCATGATGACGCTGAACGCAGGGAACTCCAAGCGCGGCTGCAGAAGGTGAATTGACACATGCGGAAGAGGAACCGAACAGGCATAGGGATCGAATGGCTAAAGCCATGAATAGAGAGAGTCGAACTAGTGAGAGTTGTTTTGGAGTCAGAATTGAGAGGAGTCCAAGCAACCAAGAGAGACAGTGAACAGTGAACCCTGAGAGGAGAACAGAACACAGAAAACAGTAAAGCCAAGCAGAAGAGGCAGAGGGCCAAGCTAACCACAGGTAGCATTGAGCACTAGAGAGCTTGAAGATTCAAGCCTTCCCATAGAGAAATCTGTCCAGACTGAGCATCACATTTGGCTCTTTCCACCAAGGATAATTTTAGGGGCGAATGTTCGCCCTTTGGCGAAATTAAGGGGTTTTAAATTTTTAGTGGGCGAATATTTTGTATCATAGTACATTTTTACAAATCACCTCAAATAGCCCACCTTATTTTAAGGGAGAGGGTAAAAAAGGTAAATTTAGCCCTTGAAATTAGGAGTTACAACCTTCCATTCGCCCATTTTCAAGAATAGGTTTTATTTAAGTGAATCCATTTGCCCATTTTCAAGAATAGGTTTTATTTAAGTGAATCCTATGGGCCAAATACCATATTTATAAAAGAGGTATGGTAAATTAATAAAAATATAAAAAATGAGAGGTATGGTAAATAAATAAAACATTTTTTATATTTACTCCATAAGTCACCTGGTGTAAACAAATAAAAATACAAGTGGAGGTATGGTAAATAAATAAAACGTTTTTTTATACTTACTCAAAAGGTATGGTAAATAAATAAAAATATAAATAAACTAGACGTATGGTAAATAAATAAAACCTCTTTTTATATTTAGTCCATAACCCTCATTCTATTTATGAAGGATCAAGAAAGAGGTTTTATTTAAGTGAATCCTATGGGCCAAATACCATATTTGTAACAGAGGTATGGTAAATTAATAAAAATATAAATAAACAAGAGGTATGGTAAATAAATAAAACATTTTTTTATATTTACTCCATAAGTCACCTTATATTTACAAACACTCAAAAAATGGGTTATATTTAGGTGAAACCTATGGGAAAAATACTATGGGACAAATACCATGGACTAGATTGTTATTAATACCATGCAAAAAACCATTATTAACCCTCATATTAGAATTAATAAAAATAAAAATGGCACATGGTATTGACCCATGGTATTCACCAAAATGGCACATGGTATTGACCCATGGTATTCACCTGGAATGTAGCCTATTTAAATGGGGGAATTAAACCAACATAGATCCATCTTTACTCTGGATCTACTAACCCCCGAGAGGTATCAAATATCGTGATATGCAAACTAGCATAGAGTGAAAAAATATTTGATCCTCTTGGAGCTTGGTCAAGAGTAAAAATGGATGTTGTAATTTAATGTAGGTTAAACATTTGAGCTTGGTTAAAATAAAAAATAAAATAAAAATCAACTATTAATTTTATTAATTTTTATAAATTACTAATAGTAATTTTTAAGCTCCAGGTTTATGATAACCCATGGTATTGACCCATGGTAATACCATGGTATTCATGTGAGCATAGACTATTTAAAGGGGAAATTCTATCATCTTAGATCCATACAAAGTTGTATTATTTAGTGAAAGACTTGCCAAGATCTTACAAGATTTTATAATTGAGTAAAATATTCGCCATGCCTGGTGAGAGATTCGCCAAAAAATTATATATACATATTATATTATTCATAAAATTGCCTTCCATTTTTCCTATATACCATGGGGATTCGCCCATTTATTATATTTATAAATTTAGGAGGGGTTCTTAAAATTTTCCCTGCTTTCCACTGTAGACCAAGGGTCACAGAGCTGGTAGGAAGAAGAAGAGTCTATGTAGAGCTGGTAGGAAGAAGAAGAGTCTATGTACTTCAACTGGCTTGGGGAATCCAAGAGCCACCCTGCCATGCAAAATCTACTTCAGGAGAACTCATATTGAGTCCCTGTATTATAATCTCTCTGCTGAAAGACACAATAAAACAAGGCCACCACTGAAGCTAGACCAGAGACGTAGCCTTGGAGAATAGGGTGAACTCCTTATTAAAATTGTTTGTGTCTTTGTGTTGCTTACTGTATTTCTCTATTGTCTCTCCATTTTATTGTCTGTGTATTGGCAATCTGATTGATCCGTTGTTTCAATAACATAGAACACACACCAGCACATGAGTCTGTAATACGTTTAGTTTAATAAATTTTTAACAGATGGCACTCATAGGGTGAATATCAGATCATCATATCTCATCTTATCATCCTTAATTTGATGGGAAAATTGTGATAGTAAACAAATTTTTGGAAGTATATATTTGTTGCTTTGTATCTGATAGATAGACACAATGGGTCAAATGGTTTTCTCTGGCTTAATGGTGGTATAACACTTCCTTCCTTACTACTGCAAAACTGACCCCATTTATGGCACTTTATGGATATCATCCACCATTCATCACATCATATTTAAGAGAAAATTCTAAGGTTCAAGTAGTGGAAGATCACATCGAGCATCAACAACAAGTTCTCCAACTCTTAAAGGATAACCTGACTTTGGCACATAATAGATTGAAACAACAGGCATATCAACATAGCAGCGAAAGAAGTTTTGATGTAGCTGACTGGGTATTCATACAATTATAACCATATAAACAAATGTCCCTCAAGCAAGCTAAGAAGGATAATAAATTATCACCAAAGTATTATGGTTCGTATAAGGTGTTGCAAAAGATTGGTACTATGGCTATACAAATTGAAGCTTCCTGCAGCTTCCTGAGTGCACCCAGTTTTCCATGTTTCATGCTTAAAGAAGGTTATAGGTGACAAACTCCTAAGTCAAAAAATATTGCTTGAACTTCACTAGGAAGGAAAAATCATATTGGAACTTGAAACAGTCACAAACAAGAACTCGACAGTTACAGAATCAATCAATTTCGGAGTATCTCATTAAGTGAAAGAACTTACATGTTGAAGATTCCACATGGGAGGGTGATAATTTTATACATAAGCAACCCAAAATACTAAAGCGTTGAGGAAAAAACTTTTTTGAAGGAGAGGGGCATTTGAGGTCCCTATAATACTAGTGATTCCCCCATTACTACTGTCATTTTAGCCCTTATTGTTATTATTTTTCCCCTATTGTCCCTATATTGTTATTATTGTGCCTCATAGAAGCTGACTATTGTTATTTTTGTGCCCTTCTATTATTATTGTTATGTTGGATTTGATTATATTGTGACCCCTTAGACTCCTATATATAAAAAGGAGGTCTTTTCATTTGTATCATCCAAGAATTGTTCATTTTTGTAATGTAAAGGAGGTTCCCCCTCGAAGACGCTGATTTTGAAGTTGTTGATCTATCTTTTCTTCTATTTTTTGAGCTGGTTACATAATAATGTGACCTTTAGATCCAAAGGATGTGAGCCCCAACATGAAAAGAATGGAAAGCTGGTGGGAAAGGTAGTGAGAACTCACAATAATGCATATGTGTTTGATGACTCCAGAGTAAGCTACTATTTAAGAAAAACAAAAGAAACCTGGTTATGGCATAATATACTTGGTCATATGAATTTTGACACTTTGATAAAAGTCAACAACATAGGAGTTGTGAGAGGATTTCCAAGACTATCAAAGCCTTGATAATTCAATATGCAAGTCTTTTCATTTTGGTAATCAAATCATGACTCATTTCAAGACAAGGTAATTCTCCTCATATGGACCACTAGAGCTAATTGACACAGATATGTTCTTCCCAACTAGTGTGGGTTTTAACCCTGTACGTAAATTACCTGCAAACGAATTCTTAAAATAGAAAAATATACAATGGCGACAACATAAAATAAATATACACATATATTTTCCCCTGGATCCCAAAACTGGGACTACCAGATTGATTTTTCATTATGTTCCTTTTAATGTTACAATACATATATATACATGCTAAAGCATTCATAAACCCCATTCCATCAACCTTGGATTAGAACATAGCCATAGTTCCCTTAATTGGATCTACAAAATACCATGCACAGAAAACCATCATGCCCAAAATCATTTGCAAAGCCCATGCACAAAACCATGGGTAGGTTCACCCACCATCTTTGGGTCTACCCCCCATCCTTGGGTCCACCCAAATATTATTGCATCTTGTTGATGCCCCGAAAATCGTTGTATCAACATTGGGGGATGACCACCCGGTCCGGACCTTAGTACAACTCCTTTTCCGTTTGGAACGGTGGCTCCGGCTGGGGATAATGGGACCAGTTTCCCAGAAATGGATAAACAGAATGAATGATTGGTTGACTAATCTAATGATAGGTGAATAACTTGATCTATTTGGCAAAATAAAAGAACTACTACTAATCCCAGGAATTATTGTACTTTTAAAGTGTAGCGCTTGATGATCTATATTTATAAACAGGCATGCAGATGACTCTATTCAATAAATATGGACTTTTATTCATTCAAGAATTACTTTGCTTAAATAGTTAAACGAAGGGATCAGCACAATATTGATACACTTTATATAACATCGATACATATATGATCAAAGGAAAGGCATCCCATAAACATCCAATAGTGGAAAGAATAAAGAAATGTTGTTAAAACACATACATATATGCGATAATAGCAAAGGTAATCAAATAACAATTCTTATGAAAAGAATGAATTCAGACATAGATAATAGTACCATATGCTCTGCTAGACACTCCAAATATCAATCGCTATTTGAGATTCTTCCTTCAACACAGAAATACTTTCAAACAAAGACAGTAGTGCACAATTGCATAAAAGCTTCCTTGTCAAAATTAGAATAACTGGTCCAGTTTCATAAAAGAATATGGCTGAAGCACAATAGTGCAACTTCAGTCTTTAAGTCAAGTACAAAACTTTATGACCCTTTCCAAAACAATGAAAGGGTCTATAAATACTTAATTAATCTAACTATCTATGGAACTGAAATCCTACTTAATTGGTATCAATTGATTTTGATCCTATTTTCTTCAGCAATCTGGTAGTTGACGACATGAATCATCAAGTAGGTTGTTTGCCTTTAAATCTGAGCTGACTTATCGCAAGCATCGGCTCCACTTCGGGTGGTCTGTTTAGGCCAGAGCTGAGCTGGGTGGCATAGGTGGCATCCTGAATGTCGGGGATAATATACCCGATTGCATCCGTAAGGCACTTGAGGGCAGCTCTTTGAGTGTGTGGTTTTACCAAGAAGAACCAATATGTGTCACAGGTTAAACTGTTAATTCCAGCAATTAATCTCCCCTTTTCTTCTAGATCTGGATAACATGATTGCTCCAATGTTTTCATCACTGCCAATTTTCCTGGTGTGCATTGGGAAATCATGTTTGATAAGTAGAGAGTGTTATTGACTAATTCAACTAAATTGCTTGAAGTTGATTTGCATCTTGAAACTTCCCTCAATGCTTTCATTAATTGGGACTGCCATTCTGTAAAGAGTATATCTTTATGTGACTCTAAAATTCTTGGTAAATTCACCGCTTGTCCTTGATCAGTATCTTGCCAGTCAAGAAATGCAGCTATCGTTTCTTCAGCTTGATCAAATTCCTTCCTAGCCTTATCTACTTTATTACTTATGGATGCCGTTAATTCGCATAGTGGCTCTTCCTGGGCGATTTGTTGACATAGAAGCTTAATTTGGGCTATCAATGTAGCATTTATCTGTAGTGCTTCTACTCTAAATTCAGCTACTTGTGGAATGCCCTATGTCTTCTCAAGCTGTGCTGATAGTTGAGCAATTTGCTCATCTTTTGATTTCAGCATTTTCTCATTTGCTGCCTTTAATTGCGCCAAGGCCTCTGACAATTCTTTCTGCTTTTGGATTGCACTGTGGTCAACCCTTTGTTTTTCTGCCTGCAATTGTTGAGTTAGTTGATTGTTTAATTGTTGCTGTGTCAACAATTGCTACTTTGCCTGCTCCGCTTTCTGCTTTGCTTCATTCAGTTGTGCCTGTAATAAGAAAATTTCCTGGTCTTTTGTTTTCAGTAAAAGACTCACCTCCGATGCCTTATCTATTGTTGCTGTCGAATAGGCTCCAGCATATTGTGACAGTTTTGTCAGGTCATCAGAGGGGTCAAATTCCTCCTTCCAAACCACATTGTCCATGACCGTCTGTTCTGGGAAAAGGGAAGGTTGATCAGTCCTTCTTCTTTTCCTCTGTCGTTTTACTACAGCTTTATGCCTTGGGCTGTAGGAGACATCCAAGGGAGGACTCTCTTCTACCTGCAAAATGATTTGATCGGAGGGGTCCTTTGGTATGATTTCTACTTCTTTTGAAATGCGTGGGCCGCTGGTTCCAGTTAGAACCTATTGTGAAGTGGTTTCCTGTGTGTCTGTTGCCTTTGAAGTTTCGGAGTCTTTTGAACATTCCAGACCACTGATAATAGAATTAAATTGCTGCCATTCCTGGAGCAATTTTGGGTCAATATGAGTATCCACATTTACTTCAATGTTGGTCTGTTTCTGCTCTTTCATCTAGGTCTCCTCCCGCACTTTCTCCTACTCTTTAGTCTGAGTTTCCTCCTGTGGCTTTTCTGGTTCTATTATTGTAACCAGAGGCTCCTTTGACTGTTGCCGTTCATGCTCGCTTGTCGATGTTGTTGCGGTTGTTGCTAATAGATCTAGAGGCAGAGTTTACAACCTCTGTTCTCTAAGTCTGTTAAATTCAACCAACCCTTCATCTTGATATTTCATTCTGGTAAATGCCTTAACCTGCATTATTGACTCAGCTGAGGAGAACAGGTCATCAAAAGTATCTTCTTTATGATCAAATTTTGACAATTTGGCCTGTTCTAGTGCATTATAGGCGACTTTGTTGGGATCAAATTGCCTATTAGGGAGAGTTGCTAGAGTTAATGATTTCATATTTGTAGCTTCTTTCTCTGCATGTTTGAGATCATGCAAGGTATAGACACCGCATCTCAAAGGAAAAGAGGGCCAGCCCTGCTTCTTATTTTTCTTGAGAGTCTGTGTAACACTCTCAGCAATAATCTGGTAAGCTATTTCCCTCGCCAGCAGTTTATCAGGTATGTACAAAGGAAGGACGTGAGGTTCGGCTTGGCTACCGAAAACTCTTATATAAGTGAACTTTTCCTCCCCGAACCATCTCCCTATTGATGTTAAATCAATGCCAGCTTGGTAGGAAATCTTGGGAGCAGGTTTATCAAAAATAGAATAATGAATAGGCAACATAAAGCCATTGCAGACTTGGTATAAATGGTGCTTATAAGAGGATTTCCATAATTTCTGATGGTATATGTGAATAGGCATGGGGTATTGTGGCGTCCACCTCCAGCCAAGCACAGGAAATTCAGAATTAAAACACAAGGTATCTAAAATATAGGCACTGTAATAGAATGGGGGAATTAGCCTTTCAATAATGCGGGTATTATTCCTAAACTCAAGAATAGTTGTTGCTAGTTTATCTGAGAGAATAGTGGCCCAATACATTATTTCACTGTTGCATGCCGCTTCCATCAAGGGAACCATTTCTATAGTGAAATTCGAAGAGTCGTGCAACCCCCACAATCTACACATCATTATTCCAGCATGACAATAAGGAGAACATAGGGAATCAACCGTGTACTTACCGGAAGATTCATGTTTGTGTTTAACTGGGTTTTGTCTCCAATCCCGGGTGGGCTCGGATTCCACTTCATTCTCTTTTCGGAATTTCTCCAAAAATGCCTTGTTATACTTCTTCTCTGGCTCAGGCAAATGATACATTTGCCTTAAATCATCAGCCTTGAATGACCCGAAAATTCTCCCGTCTCTGGTGTAGAAGGTTATGTCCATGATTGTGATTTCCTCAATTTCCCATCGCACTACATCTGTATATGGGAGAATTTTCTCCCGAGCTGCTATCCGATGAAGGAATGAGTTAGCCAGGTCTTTTAAAGTACCATCAGATTTCCTAGTTGAATCTGTAGAAGCTTGTACTGTTGTCACTTTAGGTTCTTCGACTTCAATCAGATTGTAGGTACTCTGCCAAGTAGTTCTGCCGAGGCCAGAACATGTAGTATCAGATATCAATCCTTTCTTTTTGTTTGTTGGATCAGCGACAGCTTGTCCTGTGGCTGGCGCAACGGAAGCGACTGTGGTTTTCTTAGATTTCTTTCCCATTCTGCTTGAGTTTTCTTCTTTGGATGAATTCTGCACAGAAGTGAAAATGAACGTAACACAGAGAATTGGAAATGAAAACCCAACATGAGAAAGATAAATTGATCAATGTGTGATGAGGAATTAGCTTTAAAAATGGCCGTGAATACAATCTATAGGAAGATTTCAGGACTTATTATTACATTAAATGGCCATTTAAACCTGCCAATCCTTTAAATGCCCATCATATCATTAATCAGCCGAATGCTTTGTTTAAGCGTGCCTTGGATGTTTTGGCAGTTAAGCGCAGGTAAATCATTGTTCGACAGATCGAGCTTTTAATATGAATTGATCGTAATATCTATCTGTCTTAACGGCTTTTTTGAAATCTATGCTTTTGGGGAAAACTTAACTCCTTATGTTGACTCTTTTTGAAATCCCCGATCGCCGATAGCGATATCGCATCGCATCGGGAGTATGGGTGCTCTATAAACATATGGATAGCATACCGCCGATCGCCGATAGCGAAATCGCATCGCATCGGGGTGAATGGCCTGGGGCGCTTTAAGAACATGCATAGAACATTGCCGATAGCCGATAGCGATATCGCATCGGCGAAAACCAATGGGCCATTAACTTATGCTCCTTATGTCATTGCGATATGCGATCTTGCGATCGCTTTATCGCAATGATAAAAGATTGATTATTTGTATAAATATGATCAAAATGGGTTTTTCAAAAGGTTTTCATTAATGTTTTTCATTTTGTTTTCGGACCTTTTTGAACAATACAATATTGATACCAATCAAAACTAAAAGGGACCCATTTCATATGATAGTTTTTCAAAAGAAATAATGATAAGAAATGGGGGGTTGTTGTAAAGCACAACAATTGGCGATTCACTGGAAGAAACAGTTATCTCTGAAAAGTATGGAAATACTTAAACTTTTTCAAAATAGAATTCTCATTAAAGGAAAAATTCTAATATAACTAGGTATATTTGCATTCTAAATAAAATAAAACTATCTTTGTTAATTTCCTCTCTTGTTTAAAATTAGATACATTCTAAGTTCTAAATTGGCGTTTATTGGTTTATAATGATAAAACAGAGAACCTTTCCAAATCAGCTTTTAGAATTGACTCCTTTGTCATAGGTAGAGCCTCTGCTGCCAGCAAATGTTCATAGTTTCGACAGGGATACCTTTAAACCATATTATTGTCCATGGTCCCATCCACTTAAGAGTGTGATTAACAGAATGAATTCAAAACATGTTTTTATATTTTGTATTTCCTTTCATTTTCTGTTATTTCTAGGATAAAAAGCCATTGTCCTGGTTTGGTGGCCAGCTATTGACAATGCCATTCACTGGTAGTAATTTAACCGAACAAGCTGGCTCGTGATGAGACCCCTTGTCTTATATTTCTAAGCCATTACCCTATTTTGGTATGCAGTATTAGTACTGTCGGTTAAACTATTTCCCTATGAACATGGTAAGCAGGCTTGTAATAAGACCTCTTATCTTTAATATCAGATATTTTAGAATTACACTTTGAATAACCATAATCTTTGGTGAATGGGATGGACAATTTTCTCCTTAAGAGTCATGGATGACAAGGTAAGAGTTAAAGATGCTGAAGTTGGATTAGTTTCTGTTTTGATATTGATAACCCTTTTGTGGCCAATCTGAAAACATAAAATGATTTACAATACTTCTAAACTTCGAGAAGGGTTCACAAAAATTGAATTGTGATTTTGGAATGCAACTATACCTAGTTTCCTAGAAATTATCTCTTTTATGTAAGACTTCTATTATTTAAAAGTAAATATCCACACTACCTCTGTTGAGCAAGTCAATGGAGGATACCTTACAACTTTATTTTCTAATGGTCCTACAAATTACAAAACTCTATTAAACTAAAAAGGAGAAGGGGTTACCTTCTCAATTAAAGAATTTCTTTAAGATAAGGCCATTAACAGGGAGAGAATCTCTCAAACCTGATAAATCTTGTAATATGAAGGTCGAATGGCCTACCCTCTCACAGATCTGAAATGGCCCAAGCCACATCTTCTGGAACTTGGTGTGATTTCCCTTGTCCTCATGGGCTTTGTCCCATTTCAGAACTAAATCACCGACTTGAAATTGTTTTGAACCGGATGAGACTGAATCAAAGGATGACTTGATGATTCGCTGATGTTTTGCATGAACAACCTTGGCTTTTTCCCTTTCCTCTTCTAATTTTAGAATTTGGTCATGTCTAAGTTGAATGGAAGAAGAAGGGCTTTCCTCAATAAACTGAACTAGGGCTAATGAAGGAAGGACAAGATTTGTTGGTATCACTGCTTCTTTTCCATACACAAGGTTAAATGGAGAAGATCCTATAGAAGCCTTTTGTGTTATCCTATCAGCCCATAGTGCGAATATTAAGGATTTGTGCCATGTTTTATGGTTTTGCTCGATAGTTCGCTTAATAATTTTAATCAGATTTTTATTTGTAGACTCTGCTAAACCATTACCCTGAGGATAGTAATTAGCAGAATATTTTAGTTTAAATCCTCTTTTAATAGCGAAATCAAACATGGCATTGCCTGAGAAGTAAGATGCGTTATCAAAAACAAGAGCATTTGGGACACCAAACCTGGTAATGATGAATTGATCTATGAATTCAATGATTGCCTCAGAATTTGTTGTCTTCAAAGGAATTTCTTCAACCCACTTAGTAAAATAATCGGTAGCAGTAAGGATATACTTATGCTGTTTGGAAGAATGCGGAGTAATCTCCCCAATGATATCCAATCCCCATTGCTCAAATGGATGTTCAATGTTGACCGGCTGCAAAGGAAAAGCTGATTTTCTTTGTCTTCCACTAGAAGTTTGACAATTTTGGCATTTCCTTACATATTCATGAGCATCTCTAAATAGAGTGGGCCAATAATAGCCAGCATGAATGATCTTATGGGCTATTGTATCAGCTCCAAAGTGTCCTCCTACTGGTCCATCATGTAATTCCTGCAAAACCTTTTGTGCTTCAGGTTTTTCTAGGCATCTTAATAAGATTGAATCATAATTTTGTCTAAAAAGCACATCATCAATAATTGTAAAATTTTTCGCTTTCAATCTAATGGCCCTTTTGTTTTTCTAAGACAGGTTAGGAGGTGCATATCTGTTTTTCAAATAAAAGATTAAGTCAGCATATTGTGACTCAGAATCAGTAATACTTATCTGGTTAATTTGTTCGGTTTGATCTGTATCACTTGATTCTGTAATATTGGATGCTCCTGCCAATAACCTGCAAAAACCTTGACCTCTAAAAATCTTTGCTGGTTTAATTTCTAAGTCATATTCTTGAAGTGTTGTAACCCAATTTGCCCTTCTTTCACCTAGCTCCTTTTGGATCAATAGTTGCCTTACCGTCGGAAAGGGAACTATTACTTTTGTGTGGGTTTTTAAAAGGAAGGGTCTGTAATGTTTGACAGCTTTATATACAGCAAAGGCTTGTTTTTCTACTTCGGAGTAATTCAATTCAGCACCCTGGAGATTTGAACTATAGAATGAAATGGGTGCTTCCAAATTGTGATCATTGAGCTGCGTGAGTACTGCTGCATAAGACAAGGTGGATGCGATAGTATACAATGTAAAATGATTAGAAAAATTAGGAGTATTTAAGGCTGGGGCATTGATTATTGATTACTTGATTAAATCAAATGCTTCATTTTCTGCTGATCCCCACTTAAAGACTAAATTTTTCTTAATCATAGTTTGAAGTGGCAAAATAATTTGAGAAAAATCTGGAACAAATCTTTTGACAAAATTGATTTGGCCTAAAAATGACTGCATGGACTTTTTATTATGAGGGAAAGGGATTTCAGAGATTTCTTTGATCCAATCAGGATCAATATAAATGCCATCTTTAGACACAATGAAGTCTAAGAGCTTTCCTTGTTCAAGAGCGAAGAAATATTTTTAGGGTTAAGAGAAATACCATATCTTTTGCAGCGTTGAAAGATTTGATTTAGATCACGCAAATGATTTGACCTCCCTTTGGAAAATACTGTAATATCATCTAGATAGATGACTACTGTTCTATTAATAAACCCTTTAAAAGCTATATCCATTGCTCTTTGGAACGTCGCTCCTACATTAATAAGTCCGAAAGGCATTTTCTGATACGCGTATGTTCCCCATTTTGTTCTGAATGTGGTTTTAAGCTGGTCATCAGGATGGACCAGAACTTGGTTATATCCTGAGAAACCGTCTAGAAAGGACATTAACTCAGAGCCTGCTATTGCTTGGAGTATTTGCTCCATGGTAGGTAATGGTAAATTGTCTTTTAAGCTTGCTTTGTTCAAATTTCTGAAATCAATACAAATCCTAATGTCGCCATTTTTCTTTCTGACTGGCACCATATTGGAGACCCAGTTTGAGTGCCGAATGGGAAAAATAATCTTAGCTTTCAAGAGTTTGTTAAGTTCAGATTTTATTTGACTCTCTAAGTTCGGATGTATTTTTCTCAACTTCTGCTGAATTGGTTTTTGATCGGGAAGCATTGGAATGGTATGCTGGATGATGGACGTATCATATGTCTTTAAATCATCATATTTCCAAGCAAAAACCTGTTTATTTTTTCTTAACAGTCTAATGAATGCCTCCTTCTCTTCCAAGGAAAGTCCTAATACTAAATTAATGTTTTGAGGAGTTTGCTCAGTGCCAAGGTTTATCAGCTCAAACCTAAGGGTAGAACTATGGAGCTTTGCATTAGTCACAGGTTTAAACCTGTCTTTAATATCATAACGATCTTCTAACTTTACCAAAGGCTTAGGGATTGAATTTTCCTCAGTTTTACCTCTCATTTGAAGGTCATGCTCATTTTCCTCGATGATTTGATCATCATAGGACTTTTCGGAAGTTAAGAACTGCAAAATGTCTTCATCATGGTTGAATACTCTCCAATTTGTGACATTGTCAGGAATTGACGGCCTAAAAAGCAATTCTACTGAAAATCTATCTGGGCTGTAGTCTTCGGAAGGTAGGAGCTTGGAGGCAACATTTGCTAGCAAGTCAGCTGCCGAATTTTGAGATCTGGGAATAGGAGAAATATTGAATGCCAAAAAGTGGGAGGTAAGTTCTTGTGTCAGTGATTGATAATGCTTGAGATGGGTGGAAAGACAATGAATTGTATTCCTTACTTGTTTGATAATAATTTCAGAATCTCCGAACACTTTCAAATATTGGACCTTGAGGCCGATGGCTTTATATAGCCCTTGGACTAAGGCTTCATACTCTGCTGTGTTATTTGTGCATTCAAATTCTAACCTACAGGACAACCTTGTTTTTTTCCCTTGTGGGCTGATTAAAATACATCCTGCTCCTGATCCCTCACTAGATTTGGACCCATCGAAATATAATGACCAAAATAAAGAAGTATTAACAATTTTGTTTACAGTTTTCTCAGTATCATTGAAGCATCTAGACCTATCTGTTTGTGAAAAAATCTCATTCTGAGATGCAAAATGGTTTACTGAGAAAGGGGATGGCTGGGCAGCGAAGTTGCCAAAGAATGACTCTGATGAATAATTCCCCAAAATGTTATTATTAAATGCTACAGGTTGGTTTTCTTGCTCAAACTCAGTAACTGTATGGGTCATATGTTTTTCTTGATCAATCCTTATTTGATTTGGCTTACCCTTATAGGGAAGCCACATATGTAACCAATCAGTGGAAATATACCCATGTAGTTTTTCAGACCAATCCCTGCTCAAGGTCAAACCATAAAATTCAGGTATATCGGCTATTAGGATATCAATCCTTTGTACTATTCTGGGATCAGCAGATAACCTGATAGTTACGGAGTTAATCTCTCCCAAAACCTGTACTTTAGTCCTGTCTAACTGTACAATATGAATAGCAGACTTCTGGTGTTCAATGTTCAGCTTAGAAAAAACTGAAGCTGGCATTATGTTAGAAGATGCCCCTGAGTCAATCAAACAGTTGTGCAGGTTTCTATTGTAGATCTCATAGGTTAGAAGGAAAGGTGGAGTATGAGAGTTTGATCTATCTCCAATTAGGACTGCATCAGTAGCTTCAACCATACCAGAAGGTGGTTGACCTGTATCGTTAGCAGCTTTAGCACTGGGAAGAGGTGAAGTGGGAACAACATTTAATTCTTTGAGGAGCAATTTCTGCTGATGTTTTAACTTGCTAAGTTCAAACATGGTAATGTTTGCCTTAGTTTTCTTCATATCATCAACAATATTGTAATCCATTGAATCAGATACTACCAAAGTTTTAGATGTTGAAGGAGTGTTTGAGGTTGAAGGTTGGTTTTGGGGAACTGCTGCAGGTGGCTTCTTTGTAGATACCTTTTCCTTTGTTGTAGCAGCACCTGCACTCCTTTTCTTTGAAGTTGCCTGAACAGGTTCGGAGGTACTTTTACTCCTAGTAGTGACAGGGAACGCTTCTTCTTCATTATCGGTATCGGAGTTAGGCAGTATGAAATCCCACATTCCGTGACATTCAACAATCTCTTCTTCTTCATCAGTAGGTGTAGCTGTTTCTTCTTCTCCTTCTTCAAGATCTGAATCTGCATTCGATATAACATTTGGTGGTTTTGATTCAGTTTTCTTATAATTTCTAAAGGGTCTTTTGGTTGAGGTTTCGACTACCTGTTTCTTGATTTCAACCATTTCGTTTGACAAAGTTTTGAGGACATTTTGCAGACCCTCCATGTCATATGGATATTTTGGGGTTTTCTTCCTTGAATCATCATTAAAAGAAACTTTTTTGGCTTTTCTGTCTTCCAGAGCAGCTTTTTTTTCTAGAGCATTAATGCGTTTTTCCACAGCAATTGCTTCTTTCATGTTTTCAGATAAAGTAGGTTTGCCAGCCTTGTCTACAAAAATAGCTATATTGGCAGGTAGGGCGATTATGTACCATTCGCTTCGGATTTTCTCACTTGGTTTGTAGGCCGTCGGGATTTTATTCAAGAGTTTATTGAATCTGGCATTAAATTCTTTAATTGGTTCCCTGTGCTCTATCCTAAGATAGGAGAGATCGTTTATTAGTGTAGCCAAAGACCTATCATCTCCATACTTGGTAAGAAACTGTTCTTGGCAAGTGTTCTAACTGGTAATGGAAATAGAGGGTAAAGAAAAATACCAGGATCCTGCTGATCCTTGCAAAGTATAAGGGAAAAGTCTAACAACAACATCTTGTTCTGTCACTCCTTTCAAGTTGACTGCCAACATGAAGTTATTAATGTGTTCATCAGCCTAGGTCCCATCATCTGGGTTATACTTGGGTAGCCATTTTTCAGGAGCATCAGGTAATGCATGCAATGGTGCAGGCATGTTGACCGCACCAGGCCTGGTCCATGGATCTGCCATTATAACAGCAGTAGCAGATGATGCTACTGTTGAAATTCCAAATGTCTGGGAAGGAAATAATGTTGCGGAGTGAGCAGATGGGGATGTTAAAGCTCCTAATCCCTGATGGACAACAATATGTAATGGGGGAGTGGATGGTTGACTTCGCACAGGGGAAGGTGAGATGGAGGATGTGGATGAAAGCTCTTCACTGTCAGATCCTTCAGTATATTTCTTCGCCTTTTTCCTTTTGGGTAAAGGGAACTCAGTAGGTTCAATACCGAGCTTTTCGCTCTGAAGTCTGGTGAGAGGATGAGGTAGATTAAACTGCGAAGTCGCACTGCTTTGTGATACCTCAGATTTCTGTGGTGAAATCGAGAAGCTCTGAAGTTTGTGGATAAGAGACTGAACTTCAGGGGATTCAAGACTTAATTGTTCTGGGGTATGATGGATTTGAGTAGTGGTAGTTGATTCCTCTTCTTCTTGTTTGGATACTAGAGAACCAGCATGCAATTGGGAAGTACGAGGAGATACAGAGGGAGAGTTACTCTTAGAATGGCCTGCAGATTTAGGTTTGCTTGCCATTCACAGTTGGGCCCTCCTTCTAGCGCCAAAAATGTTGATGCCCTGAAAATCGTTGTATCAACATTGGGGGATGAGCACCTGGTTCGGACCTTAGTACAACTCCTTTTCCGTTTGGAATGGTGGCTCCGACTGGGGATAATGGGACCGGTTTCCCAGAAATGGATAAACGGAATGAATGATTGGTTGACTAATCTAATGATAGGTGAATAACTTGATCTATTTGGAAAAATAAAAGAACTATTACTAATCCCGGGAATTATTGTACTTTTAAAGTGTAGCGCTTGATGATCTATATTTATAAATAGGCATGTAGATGACTCTATTCAATAAATATGGACTTTTATTCATTCAAGAATTACTTTGCTTAAATAGTTAAACAAAGGGATCAACGCAATATTTCTACACTTTATATATCATCGATACATATATGATCAAAGGAAAGGCATCCCATAAACATCCAATAGTGGAAAGAATAAAGAAATGCTGTTAAAACACATACATATATGCGATAATAGCAAAGGTAATCAAAAAACAATTCATAAGAAAAGAATGAATTCAGACATAGATAATAGTACCATATGAGCTGCTAGACACTCCCAATATCAATCACTATTTGAGATTCTTCCTTCAACGCAGAAATACTTTCAAACAAAGACAGTAGTGCACAATTGCATAAAAGCTTCCTTGTCAAAATTAGAATAACTGGTCCAGTTTCATAAAAGAATATGGCTGAAGCACAATAGTGCAACTTCAGTCTTTAAGTCAAGTACAAAACTTTACGACCCTTTCCAAAACAATGAAAGGGTCTATAAATACTTAATTAATCTAACTATCTATGGAACTGAACTCCTACTTAATTGGTATCAATTGATTTTGATCCTATTTTCTTCAACAATCTGGCAGTCGGCAGCATGAATCATCAAGTAGGTTGTTTGCCTTTAAATCTGAGCTGACTTATCGCAAGCATCGGCTCCACTTCGGGTGGTCTGTTTAGGCGAGAGCTGAGCTGGGTGGCATAGGTGGCATCCTGAATATCGGGGATAATATACCCGATTGCATCCGTAAGGCACTTGAGGGCGGCTCTCTGAGTGTGTGGTTTTACCAAGAAGAACCAATATATGTCTCGGGTTAAACTGTTAATTCCAACAATTAATCTCCCCTTTTCTTCTAGATCTGGATAACATGATTGCTCCAATGTTTTCATCGCTGTCAATTTTCCTGGTGTGCATTGGGAAATCATGTTTGATAAGTAGAGAGTGTTATTGACTAATTCAACTAAATTTCTTGAAGTTGATTTGCATCTTCAAACTGCCCTCTCTGCTTTCATTAACTGGGACTGCCATTCTGTAAAGAGTATATCTTTATGTGACTCTAAAATTCTTGGTAAATTCGCCGCTTGTCCTTGATCAGTATCTTGCCAGTCAAGAAATGCAGCTATCGTTTCTTCAGCTTGATCCAATTCCGTCCTAGCCTTATCTACTTTATTACTTATGGATGTCGTTAATTCGCATAGTGGCTCTGCCTAGGCGATTTGTTGACATAGACGCTTAATTTGGGCTATCAATGAAGTATTTGTCTGTAGTGCTTCTACTCTGAATTCAGCTACTTGTGGAACGCCATTTGTCTTCTCAAGCTGTGATGATAGTTGAGCAATTTCCTCATCTTTTGATTTCAGCATTTTCTCATTTGCTGCCTTTAATTGCGCCAAGGCCTCTGACAATTCTTTCTGCTTTTGGATTGCACTATGGTCAATCCTTTGTTTTTCTGCCTGCAATTGTTGAGTTAGTTGATTGTTCAATTGCTTTTGTGTCAATAATTGCTGCTCTGCCTACTCTGCTTTCTGCTTTGCTTCAGTCAGCTGTGCCTGTAATAAGAAAATTTCCTGGTCTTTTGTTTTTAGTAAAAGACTCACCTCCGATGCCTTATCTATTGTTGCTGCCGAATAGGCTCCAGCATATTGTGACAGTTTTGTCAGGTCATCAGAGGAGTCAAATTCCTCCTTCCAAACCACATTTCCCGTGACCATCTGTTCTGGGAAAAGGGAAGGTTGATCAGTCCTTCTTCTTTTCCTCTGTCGTTTTACTACAGCTTTATGCCTTGGGTTGTAGAAGACATCCAAGGGAGGAATCTCTTCTACTTGCAAAATGATTTGATCGGAGGGGTCCTTTGGTATTATTTCTACTTCTGAAATGGGTGGGCCGCTGGTTCCACTTAGAACCTATTGTGAAGTGGTTTCCTGTGTGTCTGTTGCCTTTGAAGTTTCAGTGTCTTTTGAACATTCCAGACCACTGATAATAGAATCAAATTGTTGCCATTCCTGGAGCAATTTTGGGTCAATATGAGTATCCACATTTACTTCAATGTTGGTCTGTTTCTGCTCTTTCATCTGGGTCTCCTCCCGCACTTTCTCCTACTCTTTAGTCTGAGTTTCCTCCTGTGGCTTTTCTGGTTCTATTATTGTAACCGGAGGCTCCTTTGACTGTTGTCGTTCAGGCTCGCTTGTCGATGTTGTTGGGGTTGTTGCTAATAGATCTAGAGGCAGAGTTTGCAACCTCTGTTCTCTAAGTCTGTTAAATTCAACCAACCCTTCATCTTGATATTTCATTCTGGCAAATGCCTTAACCTGCATTATTGACTCAACTGAGGAGAACAGGTCATCAAACATATCTTCTTTATGATCAAATTTTGACAATTTGGCCTGTTCTAGTGCATTATAGGCGACTTTGTTGGGATCAAATTGCCTATTAGGGAGAGTTGCTAGAGTTAATGATTTCATCTTTGTAGCTTCTTTCTCTGCATGTTTGAGATCATGCAAGGTATAGACACCGCATCTCAAAGGAAAAGAGGGCCAGCCCTGCTTCTTATTTTTCTTGAGAGTCTGTGTAACACTCTCAGCAATAATCTGATATCCTATTTCCCTCACGATCAGTTTATTAGGTATGTACAAAGGAATGACGTGAGGTTCGACTTTGCTACCAAAAACTCTTATATAAGTGAACTTTTCCTCCCCGAACCATCTCCCTATTGATGTTAAATCAATGCCAGCTTGGTAGGAAATCTTGGGAGCAGGTTTATCAAAAATAGAATAATGAATAGGCAACATAAAGCCATTGCAGACTTGGTATAAATGGTGCTTATAAGAGGATTTCCATAATTTCTGATGGTATATGTGAATAGGCATGGGGTCTTGTGGCGTCCACCTCCAGCCAAGCACAGGAAATTCAGAATTAAAACACAAGGTATCTAAAATATAGGCACTGTAATAGAATGGGGGAATTAGCCTTTCAGTAATGCGGGTCTTATTCCTAAACTCAAGAACAACTGTTGCTAGTTTATCTGAGAGAATAGTGGCCCAATCCATTATTTCACTGTTGCATGCCGCTTCCATCAAGGGAACCATTTCTATAGTGAAATTAGAAGAGTCGTGCAACCCCCACAATCTACACATCATTATTCCAGCATAACAATAAGGAGAACATAGGGAATCAACCGAGTACTTACCGGAAGATTCATGTTTGTGTTTAGCTGGGTTTTGTCTCCAATCCCGGATGGGCTCGGATTCCACTTCATTCTCTTTTCGGAATTTCTCCAAAAATGCCTTGTTATACTTCTTCTCTGGCTCAGGCAAATGATACATTTGCCTTAAATCATCAGCCTTGAATGACCCGAAAATTCTCCCGTCTCTGGTGCAGAAGGTTCTGTCCATGATCGGGATTTCCTCAATTGCCCATCACACTACATCTGTATATGGGAGAATTTGCTCCCGAGCTGCTATCCGATGAAGGAAGGAGTCAGCCAGGTCTTTTAAAGTACCATCAGATTTCCTAGTTGAATCTGTAGAAGCTTGTACTATTGTCACTTTAGGTTCTTCGACTTCAATCAGATTGTAGGTACTCTGCCAAGTAGTTTTGCCGAGGCCAGAACATGTAGTATTAGATATCCGGCCTACCTTCAAATCATAGGCTCATTCAAAGTTTTTGCTTAGTATTAGATATCCGGCCTACCTTCAAATCATAGGCTCATTCAAAGTTTTTGCTTTGTTTACTTTGATGAACTGCAGGTCTCGGTGGTCTCGCAGGGAAAGGAATCGAACTGCAGGTCTCGCAGGTCTCGGTAGATATTCTCGCAAGTCTCGCAGGTGGAACAACTATCTCACAGGTCTCGCAGATCTCGGTGGATATTCTCGCAGATCTCGCAGATTGGCATTAAATATATCTTATATCTATCATTTGGAAAAGTGATTTGATTACATGAAACGATGTCGAGCAAGTGGCCTTCAGTTTGAAATTAGGTTTATATGTGATATATTTAATTTTCATTTTTGAAACTGCGATCTCGCAGGTGAGAGATATTACGTTTTTGGCATCGAACTGCAGGTCTCGGTGGTCTCGCAGGTCTTGCAGGGAAAGGAATCGAACTGCAGGTCTCGCAGGTCTCGGTGGATATTCTCGCAGGTCTCGCAGGTGGAACAACTATCTCGCAGATCTCGCAGGTCTCGCAGATCTCGGTGGATATTCTCGCAGATCTCGCAGGTCTAAATAATCAGTTATAATCTTGCAGATCTCGCAGGTCTCGCAGGTCTAGTATTCTCGCAGATCTCGCAGATCTCTTCTGGTTCAGATCTCGCAGATCCCGTGGATTCTGCGGTTGAGTGGGACGTTTGTATCTCTTCAGATCTGCGGTTTGGCTTTCGATCTGGTGCAGATCTGCGTAAAATATGGCTCCGAGCTTCGCAAAAATAACTGGTGGCTCATCCGCCTCTGGAGGGCAATCTCCTGCCCATATCGTGAGTGAAGCCCCAGCTCCCACTATCCAAGTGGTCCAGGACTCACTCGATGAAGCTTTGAAGTTCTCCGAAAGTGCCCTAATTTGCCGGTTCAATGGTTTTTGGCCGCGGCTGACAGCACTCCACAATTGGATCTCGGAGGTATGGAAGCCTATCATTTCTGATGAAATTAATATCTACCCCTGTGCTAGAGGTTTCTTTATAGTAGATTTTGAAAATCCTGAAAGCAGACAATGTATTCTAGATTCCGACCCTTGGTTTTGGGAAAAATCAGGCCTATTCATGAAGCCATGGAACCCATCATTCGATCCCCCTACAGCAGTGATAACCTCAGCACCAGTTTGGGTGAGATTGCCAAGCCTACCCTTGCATCTCTGGAATCTCTCCTCGCTAAAAGCCATCGGAAATGCAATTGGGAAATTTTACTGCAGGTGCCCAGAAACAGAGGAATATGCCAGAACCACCTATGCACGCATCTGTGTGGAAATGGATTTCAGCGCCAGATTCCCAGCTGAAATAAACCTAACAAGTAAAGACTATGTGTGGAACCAGAAGCTTGATTATGAAAGTGTCCTCTTCAGATGTCGATCGTGCTTTGAGACGGGGCATCTAGCCAAAAATTGCCCAAAAGCCTCTGAGAATAATTTTGCTAGAAAAAACCACCACAGATCTACATGGTGGGAAGGAGCACAAAAAGAACACTACACTGTCATCAAAGAAGAATATTCTAGAGAAAACTCTGAGTCACAAGAAATCAAGGAAGAAGGAAACAACTCTCAAAGCAAGCAAGGAGAAAGCCCGCCCCAACAAATCAACAGTTATGAGGATTTGAATACCGCAGAAAATAAATCTTCATTTAACAGCAAAGCAGATCTCCTAAACCAAACTTCTCCGACTATAAATCGCGAAGCTAAGACACCAATGTCCCAAGGACCAGAAGAGATGAAGGAGATGCAAGACAAAGGAAGTTGGAAGACCGTAGAGAAAAGAAAGAAAGCTACAACACCAATCTCGCCAAGAAAGACGAGGAGCCAGACAAGTAAAAATTAAGAAAATTGTAGGTCCGATAGACCAATTTGGTCTCAGTGGACGTTAACCATCATCATCATCATCATCATCATCAATCCTTTCTTTTTGTTTGTTGGATCAGCGACAGCTTGTCCTGTGGCTGGCGTAACGGAAGCGACTGTGGTTTTCTTAGATTTATTTCCCATTCTGCTTGAGTTTTCTTCTTTGGATGAATTCTGCACAGAAGTGAAAATGAATGTAACACAGAGAATTGGCAATGAAAACCCAATATGAGAAAGATAAATTGATCAATGCGTGATGAGGAATTAGCTTTTAAAATGGCCGCGAATACAATCTATGGGAAGATTTCAGGACTTATTATTACATTAAATGGCCGTTTAAACCTGCCAATCCTTTAAATGCCCATCATATCATTAATCGGCCGAATGATTCGTTTAAGCATGCCTTGGATGTTTTGGCAGTTAAGCGCAGGTAAATCACTATTCGACAGATCGAGCTTTTAATATGAATTGATCGTAATATCCCTCTGTCTTAATGGCTTTTTTGAAGTCTGCGCTTTTGTCTTTATCGCAATCGAGAATTGGGGAAAACTTAACTCCTTATGTTGACTCTTTTTGAAATCCCCGATTGCCGATAGCGATATCGCATCGCATCGGGAGTATGGGCGCTCTATAAACATATGGATAGCATACTGTTGATCGCTGATAGCTTAATCGCATCGCATCGGGGTGAATGACCTGGGGAGCTTTAAGAACATGCATAGAACATTTCTGATAGCCAATAGCGATATCACATCGGCGAAAGCCAATGGGCCATTAACTTATGCTCCTTATGTCATTGCGATATGCGATCTTGCGATCGCTTTATCGCAGTGATAAAAGATTGATTATTTGTATAAATATGATCAAAATGGGTTTTTCAAAAGGTTTTCATTTTGTTTTCGGATCTTTTTGAACAATACAATATTGATACCAATCAAAACTAAAAGGGACCCATTTCATATGATAGTTTTTCAAAAGAGATAATGATAAGAAATGGGGGGTTGTTGTAAAGCACAACAGGTCTGCATAATTTTTTGTTTCCTGGGTCGCTGCCCTAAACCTCATGCATGGGGGTTACCGCCCCCCTGCAAATCCCCCGACAAGGGGGGATGTCGCCCCCTCATTGCACCTGACGCAACATACAACACATGAAAGTAGTCATGTAAAGAATATAACACACACCCAACATTCTCCAACTTGTTGTTTTCTTTCCACACAGGGGGTCACATGAGAGCTTAGTCATTGGTTCAGGCCTGCAACACCCAATCTTTATCTACACCAAGAAAATGTTTGAGTGTTTACAGGCTTCGTCAATGCATCTGCAACATTCTTCAAAGTTTCCACCTTTACCAACAACACCTTTTTGTCCTCAACCATATCCCTTACAAAGTGATACTAAACATCAATGTGATTTGTCTTTGAATGATAAGCAAGGTTCTTTGCCAAGAAAATTGAACTTTTTCTGTCACATTCTATCCTTATAGCTCGTACCCCATAATTGAACACAATATTTGCAACCAAAATTTTTCCTTCCTTGCATGAGTGGTTTCCATGTATTATGCCTCTATAGTTGAAAGTACCACTACAAAATCAGTCTTGCTCATCCAATTAACTGCTCCTCCAAATAGGTGAAACAAAAACCCACTTGTAGATCTTCTTCGGTCCATATCTCTAGCCTAGTCTACATCAACAAAATCCATGAATGTCCAAAACGTTTTCCAATTCTGGTATTCCTTGGTAGCAAAAACCATAATCACTAGTGCCACACAAATACCTAAAAACCCACTTCACTGATGTCCAATGTTCCTTCCCTGGTTTTGACGTAAACATGCTTAATACTCCCACTACATATGCAATGTATGCTCTAGTACATACGATTGCATATATCAGGCTACCAACTACACTGACATATGGAACACTAGATATGTCCTCTTCCTCTTCTTATGTCTTGGGACACTATTCAATAGATAAATTTACACCTACATGAATAATAACCTTTACCAGTTTATTATCTTGCATATTAAACCTATGCAATATTGTCTCAACATACTTCCTCTAGTTTAAACAAAGCTTCATCTTTCCTCGATCATGTTTAATTTCCATGCCCAAAATATAGTTTGCAACACCAAGATCCTTCATATCGAATTTGAAGGACAATTGGGTCTTAAAATCATGGATAATTTCTTTGTTATTTCTAATTAGCAACATATCATCCACATACAACACTAAATAAATAACATAGTCACCAATTAGTGAGTCCATTTCTGCATATATATGTAACAAATTTATGATACCACATCCTTGGTGACTATTTTAACCCACACAAAGACGTTTTTAATGTGCATACAAGTTCTTCTTTACACTTCACTGCAAATCCTTTAGGTTGCTTCATATAGATATCTTCTTGCATATCCCCGTGAAGCCTAATGTTGTCTTCATATCCATCTATTCTACCTCAAAATCAAATGCAACAAAAATAGATAAAAGTGATCTAATAGAAGCCAACTTGAGAACAAGAGAAAAAAATATCACAAAAATCAATTCCTGACACCTGGGAATAACCCTTTTTCTACCAATCGAGCTTTGTATTTCTCCACCTTTCCTTCTGCATTCATATTATTCTTAAACACCCATTTGTTTCCAATGGGTTTCCTTCCAGTTGACAACTCAACCAGATCCCAAGCCTTATTTTTGTCCAAAGATACCATTTCATCAACCATCCTTATACCTAGTAAAGATGCACCTTTCATATTTACTACCCAACTTGGTTCTTTTCTCCTTTGGAACATTTACATATGCATCACAACCAAATACCCTCATATGTGAAAGAGAGTTTTTCTAACTAGTTCATACCACATGTGGAGTCTTATCCTCTAACACTGATGAAGATGATTTGTTAAATAGGTAACATGTAGTATCCACTTCCTCTACATAGAATTCTTTCCCTAATCTAGCACCACTGAGCATGTTCTTGCCTTTTTCATCAATGTCCTATTCATTCTTTCTCCAACACCATTTTTCTAAGGTGTGTATGGATTAGTCTTCTTTTGTTCTATACCACACTTCTTACAAAACTCTTCAAATTCCTTCTTGCAAAAATCTTCACTATTATCTATCCTCAACAACTTAATCTTCTTCTCTATATGATTTTCCACCAGAGCCTTAAATTATTTAAACCTCTAAAAGACTTCAGATTTATTCCTAAGGAAATATATCCATGTATTCCTCGAGAAGTCATCTATGAATGAGACACAGTACATAGACTTACCCAATGATGGAACCAACATAGGTCCAAACACATCATTATGCACAAGCTCTAATATCCTTTTCATGCACTTAACACCCGAGGGAAAAATCACCCGCTTCTGCTTTCCATATACATAATGTTCCCATAAATCAGAATCCAAAGAAAAATTAGACATACCTTCTCTCATAAATTTACCGTGTAGTATTTGAAGTCCCTTTTGTCCAATATGTCAAAGCCTTTGATGTCATAACATGGCTGTTGTTGGGAAAAGTATCCAATACGGAATGACCCTATCCCGCTCTAAGGGTGATAGTACCTCAGCAACAATCAAAGCAAAGCTATCTAAGATTTCTTCTTTATGAAAGTAAAATAGAGGAGAAAGAGATCCACTAACCGATGTCTTTCGCTAATGGTTGATCCAATCTTCTCTCCTTGCTGCTTGCTCCCAGCTCCTTGCTCTTTCACTGGCCCAGCTACACCAAGATCCTGCAAAATGGCAAGAAAGGGAAACTACAAGAAGCATACATTCATAATTGATTCAAGGATTAGAATAAATCAAATACACAAGTATAACAATACATCATTGAGACACATGCATATAGAAGAACCTCAAATGCTTTATTAATGGAAGAAGTAAAGTTCAGGAAGTGATACAACCATAAGAGGCCCAATCCAGCATCACCTTCCCAGCAAAAAGAAATCTCCTCTTCACCTCCTTCAAAGCAAATCACCCAATAGTTCTAAACCCAAACCAACAGCAATTCTTTACATTCACAAGATTCCAGCCTCCCTAGACCTCATGAGAGAGATCTATATATAGGAATTTTGGAGAAAGGATGAGTCAGCTTGAGAGCTGACTAGTGTCCTCTGTCACTTCGGTTATTCTTCAGTTCTTGAGTCCACTTGGAGGTTCTTGCTTCCACTTGGAGATATAGACCCTCTTACTCATCACCAGTCGAATTCCCTGATCCAAGTGTCATTTTGGAAGCTTCCTGGGCATTGACACCTTGAGGAATGACTGTGCCACATGTCCAAACTCGCCCAGCGCAGGTAGCCTTCTTTGCAGTTGACATTCAACGCAGGTAGACAGTGGGGCACTTGACATTCAGTGCAGATGCTCAGTGGAGCAGTTGACATGATCCAGAATTGCCTTGTTTTTGAGTGTTTTCAGGTGGAGAACTTTTATTCAGTGCTGTGGTTTGCTGACCTTGTTCCTCTAGGGGTAGGAACAACCTGTTTAGGGACTTTGGATCCCTTAGATTATGGACATTTCATGCTTCATGCTGTAAGGCACAAAAATGTCTATAACAGTTGCCCCCTAAAGTATGAGGTCGTTTATTGGGTGAAATGCTTTATCAGGAGGATCCGAAGTTCATTCAATCGCTGAGAGGTGACCTGTAATAAAATATAATACAATACATTATGATTCATTCTTCTTTCATGATCTAGCTGAGGCGGGAATTCCCATGCTTAGCTTTATAAATTCATTTTGGTACATAGAACAGACGATCGTCTGATGGTAGACTGATAATTCTCTGTTGAAATTATCATCCTTTGAGTAGGATGATCATCTGCTGCAATGATGCACATGTCAAATGTCTTTATATTTCCTGAATATATATCGCAGCCCGGATGGATGAAACTAGATCCGGGGTCTTCAAACTCGTTCGATCTTCACTCTAAGTACAAGTCGATCCATGTGAGAATTGCGCTGAAGTCGAACATGGAAGGACATCGCTTGATTACCGGTCAATGATGTAAACTGTTAACAAGCGCGAGAGGAATCACCGATAATGATAATGACCCTTAAGGTACTGCAGTACAATTTACGTGGTGTGAATAAAGGACTTGGCGTCGAACACCACGCAAAATCTTTCGGTCGAAGGTCATTGATGTATACCTGTCGCCGGAAGTGAGAAACTTGCCATTGAGGCATGCAAGCTTCAAAATACTGAGGGGGTTGTTCCTAGATCAACTTCTTGGATAATGAGCTGAAGTCGACAAGAAGCGATCCATCAAAGGAGGGCCTTAATGAATCCCACATCAGTGACACGGAACAGAGCTAATGATTTTAATGGAGGTGAAAACAATCTGTGACATATGATTCAGGGTGGCGGTCATGGATGGATGGAAGATAATGTATGGCAGTGGATGGGACACGGTTGACTCTTTCTGAACAACATCTCTTGAACATATTACGACACTGATGCGATGGATCAGTAGCATTACCCCAAATGTGGATGGTTTGGCGAGACCATGGTGATGAGACCGGTGAATGAAACAACCCAACCCGATGTGATATGGAGGAAAAGTGTCATGTTCAAGAGCGACTTGCTACCATTAAAGCTTTGAGGTTCTCCCAATTTTTCCCCAGTCATTTCTGACCAGTACCTCTTTATTTTTGTGAAGCTTGAGGAGGATAACATATGCTTGTTCTATAACCTGCCCTTCGGGCAAGCCCATCGCTATGTTTTAACGAGCTTAGCGATAGGGAAACTCGTTCTCGTCTAAAGACAAGTTTGTTGCTATTTAATCATTTTAACGAGTCTAACGACAAGGAAAAATCAGTCCTTTTCATTTTTAGAGAGTCTGAAAAGGTACATAAAGTCAACTCCAAAATTCCTTTTTCGTCATCTAATCCCTTAAGTCCGAAAAAGTATAAAACAATACAGAAGGGAAGAATTTTCGATAACTTTAACGAGCCGAATAAAACAAGCGCTCGACCTTTTTGTGCAATAATCCCTCAGGTCCAAAAAGATTAAAATCTAGAGGAGGGATGGCTCTTCCGGTCCTTTTAACGAGCTGGAAGGCCAAAACTCGGCAAACTTTTCATATTTTACGAGTCAATTGAAAAGAGCTTAAAGAAGACTCGTCTTTTGAGGAACGAGTGATAAACAGGGATAGCAACAGATTCCAGGTACAGGTTGGAATTTTCCAATCACGGCAGTGTCACAAGGATGGCTAGGTGAAATCACTCTTCGCAGCTGTTCCTCAAAATGGGTAAACAATCATATGGAGGTGAACGATCGTCCAAATGAAAGTGGAGGTGGCAGGTGCAAAACACGACCAAGGCTTTTTATGGCTGATAAATTTATGATCACAGTGGTTATTTACCGGGATAGGTTCATCTTTTATTTAAAAATGAGCTTAAACTCTGGAGGAAACATTGCTCACTGCTTTTATTTATTTTTTAACGAGCATGAAGACCGCGTTAAAACTGCTCGGATCTTGCGTTTATTTTTTAACGAGCATGAACTTTATGCTAAAACTGCTCGATAATACCAGTCATAAGATAAGGAATGTCCCCTGTGAGATCTCTATTTTTTAAGGAGTTTCATCTTCACTAAGCTTTACTCCATATCCTTTCTTTATGCAAGTTCGGAAACGGCTAATCCCAAAAAATAGATAAATAACCGCTCTTAGCTTGCACTCCAAAAGGTTTGCATGCCCCCAGGTATAAAATACAATTTCAAGGTTGCCCCTCCTCTCTCCCACCTCTGCTTTTCTTTGGGAGTTCACAGCTACTTGTCGTCTTGCTAGTCTAGTGTTAACGATACTTGTCTTCTCGTTATTTTTAACGGGTCTATACGATACTTGTCTTCTCGTTAGCCCAACTTTCAACAGATTTTTGCAAGATCGCAAGAGAACAGCTACTTGCGACAAGAGAGTAGCTACCTGCGACAAGAGAAGAACACTACTCAAAGACAAAACATTTGTGTTATTGAGGGAGGCTTACCTCTTTCTGGTTACCCAAAGATTGTCTTGTTATTTTTTCAACAAAACACTTCCTCGGCAATGTCTACCGAAATAGACAAGGGTGAATGACCTTTGTCAAACACGTAACCTTGACAAAAGAATCTTATTCCAGAACAACCCCTCTTCCATCCACGGACGGGGTACGGACTAGTCATATTCTCCCGCAGAAATTCTACCTTATACCCAAAGTTTTCTCTGCCCGAAGCAGACCAGGATGCATGCCCCCTAGGTTCTAGTCCCATCTTTCCGAATCACTCGCACTCATCGGGAAGGAGGACTGGGGGTGGAGACATTTCTTGATTGAATAGACCATTCAGGGTTGGTATGTGACTATTTGCGATGCGTGATCCCGGAAATGAAAGTTGGTCTACAAGCTTGACCATTCTTCCTTCGTGTGGAAAACACATTACTCTAAAGAGTGAGGAGACTATTGCTCCCATGCAATATATATAGTCTCGTCCAAGGAGTAGGTTATAATCCAAGGGTCCTTGAACGACCATCACGTTCATTTGAACGGTCTTCCCTTTCAATGTAACAGGCACATTGGGGAGGATCCCTAATGGTCTACTGGTTCCTTTATCGAAACCCGAGAGATTTCTTATCTTAGGAAAAAGCGCCGGGAACCCAGTGCTTTCCAAGCAATAGAGGAAAGGATACTCACAGATGCCCCTTCATCAATGATAGTTCCAGCCATTACCATTCTGTATATTTGGACTATAATTCTGAATGGTATACTGGCTGGTAACCGGGGTCTGCCTAGTTGGTTCCAATCAAAGGACACAACCAGGTTTCTTGGTGGTGGGACCGAATACACGGCCGGATATGACCCTGACGAAGTTCCTTCCTGCGATACAGGAATGGGCGCATTGCCCTGATGCTCATCAGAGTCGGTGTTGATGAAAAGAATCTGGATGGTGTCATCCTTATTCTCTTCGCTGAGGGTGTCATTTGAAGATGAATCTTCATTGACGGTGTCATTTGAAGATGAAACCTCCGAAGGCAAAACCGGGTCAACTACAGTTTCGACCTTTGGACTTTCGTCCGGTCTGGATTCAGTAGGTTCATTTTCAATGACTGACGCTTCAGCTGACCACTTGAGTGGGCCAGCTGTATTCTCAACCAACGAAGGACTCGGCACGAGTTTTTTGTATCCAGGAGGAAGTCTCAACGATGAAACCGGACGATCTTCCAAAACTCTCTTCGCTTCGTCTAAGAAGGGACAACGGTGGATGGCGTGATCGCCTTCACACGGTCTACAGGGGGATTTTGCTCCCCCTCTTTGTCTTGAACCTTCACTTTCGCTGGTTGACGGTAAGCATTCAACATGGCTATCAGAGGTTGATGCTCCCGAACTGTGAAAACGAGGGGACCAGTCCCTTAGTATCCGGGGAATACAGGGACAATCTCTATGGAAGTGGTCTCGTCTACATATGACACATGGTGATTTAGGCACGGTCTGTGCTGTGTGTGGATTTTTGTCAGATGTCTTTTGCTTGCCCCCAGTCGCCTTAGGCTCCTTCTTCTTCTTCTCTCTCTTGTTCTTCTCCTTCTTCTCCATGGGAGCTTGGCTTTTTCCGGCTCTACCTTGTGAAGATGAAGGATTGGAGGAAGAGTTATAGGAAGTAGAAGGCTGGTGGGCAGCTCTAGACTGATCTAACTGTTGACTCGACTATTCAGGAACCATGGTGTTCTGAACTACATTGGTTGAGAACAGCCAAATTGGCAGGCCAATTGTCAGTCTTGGAAGCGACAATGTGGCCATGTGGGGCGCACCAACTTCTCCCCAAGAGGAGAAAGGACTAGGATTTCCATCATGTGGAATTCCTTGGTTGGTGCGTTCCATGTTCTCGACCTACAGATCAACGCAGGAATAGGAGGTTATTATGTTCCGTTTAAAATAGATTTTATAACGACGCTTTAGACACAACTTGCTTTTTCACTTTTTAAGAGTCGAGAAAAAGCTAAAGATGACTCTAGTCTCCTTCGATGTTTTAACGAGCCCGAAGTGACAAATGCTCGGATGGACTTTTTCAGTTATAGAGTTTGAAAAAGGACAAAAGAAACTACTCTGGAGTTCTAGGTAGAGGGTGTGCCAAAGTTTTCGCAAAACCACAGAATACGTTTTACGGTACGGGTGGTCGATCTTCGTGAATGTTGTGTTCACTGCATTGCGATCAGTAGGGCGGCCGACACGGCTTCCTATGGATAAAGGCTTTGTTCCTATAGGGGTCTCCCAATATATGCGCGACGGTACGTGGGAGCACAAGTCCGTATTGATACTTATCGCTTCACCGTGGAGGAATCACCCAACCACTCAACGCTAAGATATCACGTTTAACGACGCCAGAACACGTCTCTAGCTTAGACCTCTATGTGTTTGCGTTATGTTTCAAAGCGTTTTTATGTAAATTCAATTCATTTTAAGTTGATCTTGTTTAGCAGTTTGCCTTTATGGATCACCACGAGATGTATGGTACAACTCCTAAATGCAGTCTAAGATGATAAGCAAGCTTTTCAATCTTTCAACTTTGAAAATCTTAACTACTGAGGGAAAAGAAAGACATCATCTTTTCACACAGATCATAGAGCACACACTAATGTACCTTTCCTAAATCAACATGCAAACTGTCAAAATGCACATGCACAATGCAGGTATTTCTTTTCTCTTTCTTAATGTTGATGTACTACAAAAAGAAAGCTGTTGTATAACTTTGAATTCAATTTCAAGTGAAAGCAAACAAGCTTTTGTCCAAAATCAAAAGACACCTTAAGATTTACTTGTTTCAACACTAGAAATACATAAATTCAAACCATATGACGAAAGAAAAAGCTCAATCAGCTATGAACATCAAACAAACTAACTCTAAAGATCAGAACGACACTTATCACAGGTCTAGATCTAAGAGGTCACAGCAAGACTAGTTCACTTTCGTTATGGGAAACTGCAAATGATGTAAGAAATACACAAAGAACAAATACAGTTTCTTTATACAACCGAGGCGGAATAGTGGCAAAGAAAGATCGTTTTAGATAGGTACATTGACTGATAACAGGCTGCAAAAACAGGGATGAAAACAGGGCAACAGAAAGCAGAGAACCCCAGCTGCACAAGGCCACACTGGTTCAGCGCAGGTAGAACACTGTCAGTTTGACATTCAGCACAGGTAGCCCCTTCGGGACCTGCGATGAAATGCAGACTGCCTTCACAGTGCCTGCAATGAAGAGATAAACTTTCGTTTTTCTCAGGTTCTGGGTCACAGATTGCTCAAAAATCAACAGCTTTTGGCCAAATCAAAGCTACCAATCAAGTACACACTAAAGGATGAAAAGGAGGATGAAAAGCTATCACTAAGAGCTATTCAGAGTCCTTGTGGATCAGCTCTTCAAATCATAAACATGCCCAGAAACTGAGCCAGAGTAGCTGCCCTCTACTTTGCATTTGAAAGATCCAAATACAGTTCGATTCGGTACTCCCTGTGTTTAGGAAATGAATAGCAAAAACACAAACAACCAACAAGATACGATCCCCAGTGGAGTTGCCAATTTGTTGTTGGGAAAAGTATCCAATACGGAATGAACCTATCCCGCTCTAAGGGTGATAGTACCTCAGCAACAATCAAAGCAAAGCTATCTAAGATTTCTTCTTTATGAAAGTAAAATAGAGGAGAAAGAGATCCACTAACCGATGTCTTTCGCTAATGGTTGATCCAATCTTCTCTCCTTGTTGCTTGCTCCCAGCTCCTTGCTCTTTCACTGGCCCAGCTACACCAAGATCCTACAAAATGGCAAGAAAGGGAAACTACAAGAAGCATACATTCATAATTGATTCAAGGATTAGAATAAATCAAATACACAAGTATAACAATACATCATTGAGACACATGCATATAGAAGAACCTCAAATGCTTTATTAATGGAAGAAGTAAAGTTCAGGAAGTGATACAACCATAAGAGGCCCAATCCAGCATCACCTTCCCAGCAGAAAGAAATCTCCTCTTCACCTCCTTCAAAGCAAATCACCCAATAGTTCTAAACCCAAACCAACAGCAATTCTTTACATTCACAAGATTCCAGCCTCCCTAGACCTCATGAGAGAGATCTATATATAGGAATTTTGGAGAAAGGATGAGTCAGCTTGAGAGCTGACTAGTGTCCTCTCTCACTTCAGTTATTCTTCAGTTCTTGAGTCCACTTGGAGGTTCTTGCTTCCACTTGGAGATCTAGACCCTCTTACTCATCACCAGTCGAATTCCCTGATCCAAGTGTCATTTTGGAAGCTTCCTGGGCATTGACACCTTGAGGAATGACTGTGCCACATGTCCAAACTCGCCCAGCGCAGGTAGCCTTCTTTGCAGTTCACATTCAACGCAGGTAGAAAGTGGGGCACTTGACATTCAGCGCAGATGCTCAGTGGAGCAGTTGACATGATCCAGAATTGCCTTGTTTTTGAGTGTTTTCAGGTGGAGAACTTTTATTCAGTGTTGTGGTTTGTTGACCTTGTTCCTCTAGGGGTAGGAACAACCTGTTTAGGGACTTTGGATCCCTTATATTATGGACATTTCATGCTTCATGCTGTAAGGCACAAAAATGTCTATAACAATGGCCCTTTCTCCAGAGATCACTATATTTTCTACTCTACTTTTAGGAACCATATAATTGTTGCACCCATCAATAACAGTACTACCCAAAATATTTTACAAAGTTCCAATCTGAACTCCCCATGTCAATACTAGTGCTCCCCAAACCATATTGCAGGTATCTTTATTGAACATTGTTTTTACACATGCATCATCCATCTTGCTTACATAAATTAGATTTCTTGTCCAATGTTGGAATATGAAAAACTCTAGGAAGTGTTCTAATCATTCCACCTTGCAACTTCAACTTGACTTTTCCACATCCGCTGATTTTGGCCTTCTTGTCATCCCCTAATAAGACATCACCAACATCATATTTCTCATACTTGTAGAACCACTCCCTATGGGGAGTGAAGTGAAAGGATGCACCTAAGTCAATCAACCATGCATCATGATCTACATGTGTACTTGAATAAGAAGCCAAGTGCACATCCCCACTTTCATCTTCAATGATTTTCACTTGTACAGAAGGATCATCATCAAATCCATTTCCTTTATTAGGAGATTTAGATGTACAATAAAAATTTTTAGTGCCCTTCCTTTCCATATTTCCATCACACCTTTATAGGTTTTCCTGGAGATTTAGATCTCCCTCTAGCTTTAGATATCCCTCCAGATTTAGATCTCCCACTCGAGGACTTATTTTTGTTTATGTTTTGGGACTGTCCTTGTACAGACAAGGCATCTCCATTTTGG
The DNA here is from genome assembly GCA_031772625.1 of Pinus tabuliformis. Classification (NCBI taxonomy): domain Eukaryota; kingdom Viridiplantae; phylum Streptophyta; class Pinopsida; order Pinales; family Pinaceae; genus Pinus; species Pinus tabuliformis. The sequence continues at coordinate 475,157,238 of CM062806.1, read as the reverse complement.
CTCTCTATATTTTTCTATCTCATCTCCTTCAATAGAAAGGATGATACTATTTCATCAAACTTCAAGGTAGTTTTATTGCTATCACAGCAACTAGACTATATCACAAATATAGTAGAGAACACAACAAACTGATGCACTTATCTTCATATGAAATTTTTATATAAATAGATAACAATTGGCTTACCATAGAATTAAAGGTGTTTATATGCTCTGCCACCAATTCTCCATCCTTCATCCTCAGGTTATACCACTTTTTACGCAAGAACGATTTGTTCACCAAAGAATTAGATTGGTACAAAGTCCCTAATTTTTCCCACAAATCCTTCGTTGTACCTTCCCATGATATATTCAACAATATTGAATCTGAGATACACAACTGTTTTGTGCTCTTTATCTTCCAATCCAACTTTGTTGAGTCTTATGTTAACATCGTCATTAGTTTAATACCCAAATCTACTGTGATCCACTTATCTTTATCCACCAACAGATCCTCCATCTTGAGCTTTCACAACTCAAAACTTTGTCCACTAAATTTATTGATATCTATATTTCCATTGTTTTCCATCTTCTTTCACTACAACAATTGATCCCACAGATCTCCCACTGTAACAGAGTCTACCACAGGCCTGAGCAAAACCCCTCAGCAACAAAGGCATCCCCTTGAAGCCAAAGAAACTATAATACCAAATTTAGGTTTTAACCCTATACAACAATTACCTGCAAGCGAATTCTTAAAACAAAAAAAAATATACAATGCTAAGAACATAAAACAGATATACACAAATATTTTCCCCTGGATGACAAAACTGGGACTACCAAATTGATTTTTCATTATGTTCCTTTCAATGTTACAATACATATATACATGTTGAATAATTCATAAACCCCAATCCATTAACCATGTATTAGAACATTATCGTAGTTCCCTTGATTGGATCTATGAAATACCATGGGAAAAAAACCATCAGGCCCAAAACCATTGGTAGGTCCCTAGTCATGGAAATGATATAACACACACCCAACAACTAGAACAAAAATCCCAAGAGGAGAGAGGTATTTTACGTCGCTTATTGATGATTTTACCAAAGCCACAATTATCATGCTCTTAAAAGAGAAATCATAAGTGCTTAAACATTTTAAGACATTTAAAGCGTAGATAGAAAATGAGAAGGATCTAAAGATCAAATTCTAAAGATAAGATAGATGAGGAGAATACACTTCAAGAGAGTTTGAAGAATTATGTGAAGAGCATGGTATAAGGAGTAAGTATTATGTTCCCAAAACTCCACAACAAATTTGAGTAGCTAAGAGAAAGGACTAGAAAATCTAGGGGATGGCCATAGTTATGTTGGATGAAGCAGATGTAACTCACACCTTTTGGGGAGAAGTAGCACAATTAGTATTGTATCTATCAAACATAACACAACTTAGGCCCAACAATGATAAAACTCCCTACTATTTGTGGAAGGGAAGACCTGTGTCAGGAAAACACTACATGGTGTTTGGGAGAAAATGTTTTATAAAAAAGAATGATAAAAATCCTGGAAAGTTTGATTCACGTGCTAATGAGGGTAAATCTATCATGTACTCTACTAAAAGTAAATAATACAAGTGCTACAATGAAATAAAAAAATATTTGAAGATTGCATCGATATAGTAGTAAATGAAGTAGTACCACAATTTTAGTCCTCCAAAGAAAAATTGAACTCAGATGGAGAAGAGAGTTTAGCCATCAGGTGCCCAAATCATGAATAAACAAAGTCTAATAATCAAGACGAAGAAACGGGCACAACTTCAAGGCCCAAAACACTGTCTAGGTATGTACACAAGCAACATCTTGAGAGTCAAATAATTGGAGAACAAAGACTTGGTGTTTAGACTAGGAGAATTTTTTTTGGCATTCCAAGTCGTGTGAATCTTGCTCTACTATCTCAAGTTGAGCCTTATAATCTTAGTTAAGAAAGCAAGGAGAAGTATTGGGTGAGAAATATGAATGAACAACTTGACCAAATTGAGAAGAATGACACTTGGGATTTTTTCCTAAGGCCTAAAGAGAAAAATGTCATAGGCACAAAATGGTTCTTCAAAAATAAGCTAAATGAGCAAGGTCAAGTATTAGGAACAAGGCTTTACTTGTCTCCAAAAGGTATGCCTAGATAGAGGGGATAGATTTTGAGGAAAATTTTGCACCTATAGCAAGACTAGAAGTTATCCCGATGTTTCTTGCTTTTCACAGTCATAAACAACATCAATGTGTATCATATGGATGTGAAGTCAACATTTCCTAATGGAGATCTGGAAGAAGAAGTTTATGTTGAGTATCGAGAGGGGTTCATTCTCACCGAAGATGAGGGGTTTATGTGCAAACTGAAAAAGGCCTTATATGGACTCAAACAGGCCCCCAAAGCATGATATGCAAGACTTGATCGGTACCTTTAGAAAAAAGGCTTTAAGAGGGGCACTGTAGACAACAATTTGTATATAAAATCTAAAGATGATCATACACTGATTGTGGTAGTGTGTGTGGACAAAATAATCTTTGGCAGTGATTCAGAGCAGTTGGGACGTTAATTTGAAAAATGTATACAGACAATGTTTGAGATGTCCATGATACAAGAACTATCATTTTTCTTAGGATTGAAAATATCTCAATAAAAAGATGGGGTATTTATCTCCTAATCCAAATAACTTCAAGAAAATATGAAATTTGTTTGACTCGAACACTGCAAGTCAGTTACCACTCCCATGGTTATACACTCTAAGTTATGCAAAGAATATGAGACATCGTTGGCTAATCAGACTATCTATAGATCGATGATAGGAAGGTTTCTATATCTCACAACATCTGGACCAGATATCATGCAAGAAGTTGTCTTGGTAGTTAGATTTCATGTCAGCCCCCATGAAAGTCATGTTCTTGCTGTAAAAGTGATCTTCAAGTATTTTCAAGAAAAAATTAATTATGGGTTGTGGTATGATAGGACAAGAGAGTTCAATTTGAGGTCCTATTATGATTTTGATTGGGCATGCAATATGGATGATATAAAGAGCATATTTGGTGCAACATTCTTCTTAGGAAACTGCTTAGTGTCATGGGTCAGCAAGAAACAAGAGTCCATTTCCTTATCAACTGCTGAAGTAGAGTATATTGTAGTTGCCACTTGTTTCTCACAAATTCTTTGGTTGAAGAAAACCTTGAAGGACATAACATAGAGTTTACTGATCTAATTCCAATCATGTGTGACAACACTAGTGCCACCATAATCTCAAAAATGCTTTTCATGCATTCAAAGACCAAGGACATTCCTATCAAGTTCCATTTCTTAAGAGAACAACTTGCATTTAGTGTTGTTTGACTTCAATATGTGGTCAATAAAGAACAACTTGTAGAAATATTTACTAAGATACTTGTAAGAGATCCCTTTGAGCATCTCTGACAACAAATAGGAGTTGTTACTCCTCCTCCCAAATGACTCAATTATATGTGTTAGTAGCTACTCAGCTTGTGGGATCAATTAAAGGGTAGGTTGCAGTGTTTCAAGGGGATTTTCTTAGGAGAATCCTTTACCATTGATGAAAAAGGGGGACACGATTGATGGTGCTAAGGAGAATAAAAATGATGAAGAAGATGATGCCTAGATTTAGGGGGAGCTTAGTGTGTTTCCATCAATGCCAAAGGTAGATATTGTTGGATAGTTAGAATTGACTTAATGGTTGGTGGCACTTGGTTTGTTGGCATTGTTGTCAACTGAACTAGATTGAAAGATAGAAGCAACAAATGTTAGTATTGATGAGCATGTTTTTAAGGGGGAGTGCCATGGTTTCTACAGTGTTTTGTAGAGAATTACCATAGTAGAAGGCTTAGTTGAGAAGCCCTATAAAGATAATTATGCTGACTAGGGAGTCCCAAACTATGGAGGACATTATTCCCCTTTTTTTAGCTCATATGCTCCTGTAAATGGTAAAGTTGGATAGATATTGGAAGGATCTTTCCAATGGTATACTAAAGTTTGAAAATGACCCTCTAGATCAAAAGTTATGGCCATTAAAAGTAAGGACCTCAAAACCACAATAACAGTGTCATGAAGGCCCAGAAACCGATAATGCAAAAGAATTATTTTAAATAGTTACATGATGAAAAGGAACTGGGAAGTGGGAAGCAAGGAAGGATGGAATCCCTGAAGCCCATAGACCCAAAACCTCAAAGGTATATTTAAAAGATACCCAGGATGGTATGGAGCAAGGGTTTCAGGAACAAATCCTAGAAGGTCAAAATCTCAGAGGGTCGGAAGCCTAAAGGGTCTGAATCCCAAAATGTCATAACCTTGTAACTCTTTGTTAAATGGATTTCTTAAAAGCTTCATAGTTGTAGGGAGCAAGGAATTAAAAAGGAAATCACTTATAAAACCAAGGATCAAGGGACCATTTTTCTCTATCCTCTGAGAGGAGAGGTGGCAGCATATTATTGGTTGGAGATGGAATCAACATGACATAATATTGGACATGTGGCAAGAAGTTTTGGTGTTTCCAGGTATGCAAAAGGCCCATATATGGGTGACACAAGGACCTTTCAAAAGTTGACACATGGCATGGATTAGATCATCATGATGTCACTTTGGTAGTAAGCGTACCCCGAAGGTTGGAAACCTCATAACTATTTTTTAATTGAATTTATTAAAGGTTGTGAGCATCCAAGCTCCAGCTTAGTAGTGGCATATTCATATAATGTGGACCTAGTGACTACTATGAAATTTTTTTTGTGGTGGTTTAGTGACCAAGGGCTGTGTGCGTATACCAAAAGGACTTCAGGCCAAATCCAAAGAAAAAGGCATAAAGATAGGAAGGCATCACATTGGTGCTACATGTCATCCTGACAGTTTTTCGATTGGGAATATGTTTGAATGATGTATGAGTTGACAACTCTCCATGTCATATTGAGTGAGTTAACATAGCCAACACATACTTTACAAAGGATGAATGAGTTGACAATTGATAGCAAATGTGCATAGAGATGTTGGTGCCATTTTATTAATGGTGAATGAAAATCAATCCTAAACTAAAGCAAGCCTCCTCTAACATTACTTGTGCGCCACCGAGAAATAAAGTAAGAACAGAGACATGCTGGAGTACATTATGAGAAATATGACCAAATTAATAAGCATGGAATAACCTTGTTGTAGGGTTTGTTAGTGTCAATATTTGCATACTGCCATCAGTTTCCAAAACTCCTTTTTTCATATTCATTGTAAGGGTCCCACTCAAATTTTTTTTATCATTCCACTAGGTCATGCAAAAAATTAGTCATTGATGGTACTCCTAGTCCCAAAAAACATCACTCTTCCCTAAATGTGATTACTTGCTGGCATAGTTTCATATATTGTTGACAGTACATCATTCGTAAAGTTAATTTTATCATGCCATTTGTATAAGTCATGAGGTCATCATGTCATCTAGAAATTCAATCCTTCAAGGTCTCATTAGGTCTTTTAGGGTTTTTCAAGGTTTTCATTAGGTCTCTAGGTTTAATTTTTCCAAGGTTCCAATAAACCTCCATTCCATTGCATAAGACCAGCAAGTAAAGGGTGATCAAATAACATCTCTTCACCATGTGAAGATTATTTGTAAAGAGAAATGTTTATTTCATCATGTAATTTTGAGTTCAAATGTAAGTTTTTATATTTTCATTATGTAATTTTATGTCTTTCAAATGTAATAATTTCACCATCCCAAGTTGTTAACTCAGTGTTCCAAAGATGCCAGACCATCAAAAGATCAATTTGTCAAGGGAATAGTCAAGTGAAAGGGTAAAGTTTCAAAATTTTAAGTGAATGCCAAAGGGAGTTGTTTTCCCAAGGGTGCCTAAATCATCATTTTCCACAAGCACTAAACCCTAATTTCCTCTCCCACTGAGCTAGGGTTGGCTATGGAATTAGAGACATATGAAAAGAGGAGGCATAAGGGAGGTCATTTCAGCAAGTATGAGGCCATTACAACTCATAAACATCAGGTCTCCATCATTTTTCAAGAAATCATTCCAAGGGACAAATCATTCGCCACATAGGGCTAGTTTTTCTTCAAACTATGTTTCAGACCAAACATCGATGAATTTGAAAATTGTGAGAGATGTTTTTGTCCCTCATAGGTCAAGTATGAACAACCTCCTTCAAGTTTTACACAGGTGTCATGGTTTTGAGAAATTTCAAAAATACAGTTGCTACAAGAGGTTTTCTGCATTTCTAGAGTGGCCTTGGGAAAATCAATGTTTCTCATAGTTGGAGTGTCCAAATGACTTTCTTGATGAGTCAAATAATAACCAGATAGAAAGAGATTTCCAATGAGCTATCATGAGTTCAATTGGGAGTTACAAAAGAGCTCCCAAAGTTTCCTGAAAGAGCACACTTCATGTTTTCACCCTCATTCTTCACGTTTTGACCAATCTTGGGAGAATTGATTTTTGAGGGCTATAATTGATCATGTTCAGTGCTTGATATGTCCATTGTGTAGCCAAGAGATAGATATTTCAAATGAGCTATCATGAGTGCAATTTTGACTATGGTAAGGCACCAAAAATTCAATTTGAAGTCGTCGCTATGCACTTCCTTCTAGCGCTATGCACTTCCTTCTGGCGCTACACACTTGCCGAGAAAAGCTAGAAACGCTTCCAGACTTTGCCAAATCGCCTCCAAAGCACCAAAAATGTTGTATTCAGCCTCCAAAAAGTTATTGATAGATAAATAGAGCATTATTATTCCTCCTACAATCATTTCTTATTGTGTTTTGAGGTTTCATTAAAATTTAGTGTTTTTCTCATATCAAAACCCTAGTATCTCCCTCAAAACCACCATTGCACTCTCAATTCCAAAATTTCATTCCCCTACACTTTCATACCCTTCCCTCATTATAATTCCCTTCCCCTAAACCATTTATCCCAATACCATAAGTTTTTCATCATTCCCCCATCAAAATCATAGTCCTATATCATCTCAATGAGATGAATATTGCATGGAGTACCTTCATAGTCAATCCCATATTCACTGATCCATCTATTCAGAATGTTCAAAATGTCACTTCATCATCTCATCCTTCCACATCCATTCCTCCATCTCAGCCTACAGATCATGCATCATCATCAGATTAGTATCTTTCACCATCACCTCCACCATCACCATTTCATGAGCATATTGAGTCACCTAGCAGAGATGAGATCAGTAAGCTAGAGTAGATTGAGCAGGTTGAGGTCATTAAGCCTAAAAGGAAAGATTTGGGCACATTGGCACAAAATTATCAGAGAGGCCATAGACAAGTGTTTTCCCCACATATTGTGGGAGAGGCCTTGCCTTCTTCACCAACAAAGCAGGTACACAAAAGCGAATAGAAGATGACAGAGATAGAGGAGGAGGAGGACCTCCATGAGACAGAGCAGGATTTTGACTTGGTTGAATTAGGTGAACATGATGACAATAAGGACACCATCATTTTCATCAAGGAAAAAGATTCACTCATCAGGGAGCTCCAGATCAACTTAGAGAGGTCTAAATATATTATTTCATATTATGAGCAAGAAAACTAGCAGCTTCAAGCCAAACATGATGTCATGGAGATTCAACTCATTAAGGAAAAAATAGAAGAAATGAAAGCTAAGGAATTGCTTGATGAAGCCTATGACAGGTATGGTGAACCTGAACAAGAAACAAAAAGCATACCTAGGACTAGAGGGTTGAAAAGAGCTCTAGAACTAGAAAGAGAAAAGGAGGCTGAGCTTGCAAATCAACTCACATGGAATGAACAATTTTCCATCATGATTAATGAGAACCAGGAATATTGGCTTAAAAAGGTAAAACATCATTTAGAGAAGCTCCTAGACAAGGCCAAAAGAGGCAATGACATACAGAGGAGGATGGAAAAGTATTATTGTCGAAGAAGCCAAATAGCAAGGTCAAAACTCAAGAAAGTGAAGTCAAAGCCTGAAACCCTAAATATGCAAGAGGAGAAGAGAAAATTTGATATCCTTGTTGAGGCCTATTTTCATGCATGCTTGACATACTTCATAAGTATTCCATATATCAATTTTGACAAGTTTCTGGGCATTTTTTGGATTTTTTGGGTTTTGGTGCAAGATTTGACAGTTTTTGGCACATCTGGACTGTCCTCTGCGCAACACCCTAGACGTTATGGACCTTCTAGATGCCCCCAAATGCAATACCAAGACCACCATTAGATTCAGAAGGTAGTAAACATGCAATTTTGATTATTGGCACATCAAAATTGGGCAATATAACAGGGAGAAATGGCCAAAAACACCTCAAACATCACCTCTTTGCCCTCTTTTTAAGCTAGGCATTCCGCACAAGAGAAGTATTGGGAGATTGAGTTTTTGGAGGGTCAAATATTATCATTTTTTCTAGCTAAGTACATTTCTTGACACTAAACAGGACAGGATTTCCAATGAGCTATCCTGAGCTCAATTTGGACATCGGCAACCCCTTCAAAACTCAGTTGGAAGATGGCGTTGTACACAGACCAAAGGCGCTGCGCATAGACCACTAGAGCTGCGCATAGGACTAGTTGCCTGATTTTTCACTATTCTTCTCTAGATTTGATTTTCATCTTGGTAAATCAAACTTTTATTGATGTAATTGATGTTTTAAATGTAATTATAATATTTTTACTATTACCTAGGGTAAATACATTAGGTAAATAGACTCTATGAGGTGTAATGAATTAGTTGAGTCACTTTGACCACCCTACACTCTAGCTATTAGTTCATATTTTGGTGGAACTACTCCTCCTCTCATGGATTCGATCCTTGAGGCTGGGAGGAGTTTGTTTCAAGGCCTACATCTTTTATTTTTCAGTCTTTTCAAAGGTTGGACTCAGTTCGATGTTGTACTAGTGACTAGAGACACTATTATATCATATTTTGGCCAATTTTAATAAATGAGTTGCAGCTATTTCTTTAGGATACATGTGGTATGGATGTTTAGCATTGTTTCTTCTTTGCTATCATTTGTATGAATGTATTATGAGTTCATAAACCATTTTGTGTCTATTATATGGTAATTTTCAAGTTGATAGGAAAAATACATCTTTGCTCATGCTCTATTTCGGGAAAGTTATCATAATTTGTCCATTTTTTCTCAGGAAGAATACATCGCATATTCTCTTCCTAACTCCTCAGTAGTCTTAAACCATCCCACCAAATCAACTTTTAAGTGCTAAGCCTCCTACCTACCTTCATCCTTTGAATGTCTATAATCATATATGATTTTCCCTGACCTAGCCTCTTTGACCTAATACCCTCATCCAACAATAACCCAATAGAAAATCAAATCAAACAACATCTGTAATTTATACCTAGCCTAAAACCCTAATCCATCCAACCCTCTTGGTTGTGATTCTTTATAGAGAGCCCTCTCCGGCTTGGTAGGGCTAGCTACCAAGTCAAAAGGTTGGTCTGTGGTTACCTCAGATGGACTTTTCCTCAGCATTGGAGATCCAGAGGAGTGATAATAGGGTTCAAATTGACTGAGAACTTATTCTCACTATGGTAGACACTCAAGGGGTCAATTATTTGCATTAATTATCATATAGCTACAATGGTTGAAGTGTAGAAAACACTCATATTCCCATTCTATAGTTCAATGAAACTATAGTGGTAAGGAAACTTGATATAATAGTAGAATGGAGAGCCATGAAGAGTATACTCTCTCATAATGCATAATTTACAATAGAGACAATATCTCTCCTAGCCCTGTAGAGGAACAAAATAGTGGAAAAGAAAATGAGCAAAGTGGGGGAATGAAAAATTGTTGTGTGTTGAAGTGGGTAGAGTTGCGAGTGTGTAAATGATAGGGTGATTGGGCCAAGTGTTTAAGTGAGATATAGTGTTGTAAAGGGTCATAACCAGAGGTTATGGATTAGTAGAGAGCATAGTTTAGAGGAGAACAATAGAGATGAAGGAGAGGAGATGGTATTGTAGTAGAGCATATATATATTTCTATGTATATATATTTTCCTCTATTTTTAGTTTGAAAATTGGATGAAAAGTAGAACATTGGCTAGAGCAAGTAGGTGTCTACATTCATAAGAGGTTGGTGCCTCTTGGCAAGTTGTGGATTTCTGTCTAAAGGGTGTTTGGGCCTCTTGTGAGTGGATTTTCACAAAAAAGTTGATGTAATTAAGTAGGTTCTTAATTTACATCACAACAAAAAAATTGGTCGTTTTCTCCCTTTGGGTTTCCACGTAAAAATACCTGTGTCAATATGTGTGTGCTCCTCATTTCATGGATTGTGTGTATATGTGATTGGATTGTCTGGATATTTACTTATATTTGTTATGAAAGAGCTCACAAGTAACTTAGAGTAAGAAAAGAAACAAATATTGGTGCTTAAAGTTCTAAGAACCTCATTGTTACTAATTCACGCCCCCTCTCAGTAATTCCTTATTCCAACACTTTCCTCCTTAAATTAAGACTTCTCCTATATCATACCCACTTAGATCTATCTCCACTTGAAGGGTTGTTGCAAGTTTGGTAATGCTAGAATTGGTTCTTGACTAATCTTCTTCCTTAGCTCCTTAGAGGCCCTATGTTGACCCTTTTCCCATTGGAAACTCTTGGCACTTGCTATTATGTTGTGGATTGGTGTTACTACCACTGAAAATAAGGTTATGAATTTCCTCAGGTACTATGTCACCCTAAGAAAACTCATACCAACCAACCATTGCATGATGACCTCCATCTTGGCAGGATCTATCTTCATCTCTCCTCCACCTATCACATACCCTAGATACACCAAATAATACTATGAAAAATCATACTTCTTGATATTTTCTAGCAACCAGTGCTTCCTTAATGTCTTTATCACCTATGTCAAATGTGATATGTGCTCCTCCTAGGTAGCACTGTATACCAATATATCATCCAAATAGATAATAACAAATGAATCTATAAAAAGGGTGCAATATATTATTCATTAACCTCATAAACATAGATGGTGCATTGCATAGGAGAAATGGCATGACTAGCCACTCATACAAACCTTTCCTGGCTTTGAAGTTGGTCTTCCAAGTAGATTATTCTTTGAGTTGAACCTTGTGATATCCAGACTTTAAGTATAGATTGGTGAAGTATTTCACTTACTACAACTTATTCAATAGATCATATTTCCTGGAAGGGGGTACCTATTCTTGATCGCAATTTTATTTAGCACCCTATAATCAATACATATCTGATAAGTCCCATACCCCTTTGGTATAATGATGATGGGTGACCCACATGGTGATGTACTCGTTGAATGACACCCTGTTCCAATAGTTTTTGATGCTATTTATTCATATTTCTTACTTCTATAATATATTGTTGTACCATCCAATGTTTTGCAATGGGAAGTCTGGCCATAGTTGGATCTCATGCTCCACTTCCCTCTTGGGTGGTAACCCTTTAGGCTGTCAGAAGAAAATCTTATATGCATACAACAACTCTTCCAATTTTTGTTTCTATTTCTTAGCACATCCCTCTACGGATTCCTTTCCTCATACTGACTCTTCTACAGACTAATTTTCTATTAAAAATATTAAAACATACTTCTTTCTAGAATTGATCAAATTATTAGCATGACTGACACTTACTAGCAAAATTTTTAACTTTCCTTTGTACACATTAATGGTAAAAAAAATTCCATCCTTAACGATCCAATATGGGTTGATTCCCCACATGAATATTGCATCCTGCATATACATGTAGGGATTTCCAAGCACAAATTCATATATATCAAGGGGAACTACATCTAGTTCTACTTCATCAATAAAATCAACATTGTTGGCAAATCTAATTTTTCACTATTTTGTCACCTTAAACTCTTCATCCTTACTTACCTCTCCCAATGGATATGCATTTGGATGATCATGAATTTGTAATCCCAATTTGTTGACTAGACCTACTACAATGAGATTCTCCTGCGATCCTAAGTCAAACAGCGCATCAATATTTATCTTCTTGACTTATATCTTTATGTGGAAGAGTTTGGTCATTTATTTCTCTCCACGTTACTAAAGGCTACTCAGATTAACCTCCTTATACACTAACTTAAAAACAATATTCTCACACACATCCATGTTTCTTTCAATCAGGGTTCTTGAATCAGTGGCCATGGGATTCTTCTTATTATTTTATTTATTTTTGTTCTTTGAGCTAAGTTTTAGATGCAACTTCAACACTTCTCCTTTGTATGGTCGTTAATGTTGCAGTAGTTACATTGATTGCTGGGATCTTTTCACTATTGTGTTTTGGATACCATATTTTATCTTTACCCCTTCCCGCTTCTTCTTCCCCTCCTTAGAAGCGTCTTAATGCTCCTCCTTCAATCCACTTGATTTCCATTTCTTCAAGCCTATGTTCTCCAAGCATTGTGCCTATACACACGTTTCGTCCACCAATATGGGCTTCAAGAGCATTACTTTCTTCCAAAAATGGATGTGTATATCCCCAATATACTTGATGAGCACATCTGGGTTCCTTGGAGAGTTACCTAACATTATGACCATGTTTTTAAACTTTGTGGTGTACTACTATACGTTCTATTCTTTCTTCTTCCTAAAGTAGTGTCAATAGATCCATTGGTCCTCTACATATCCAATAGAGTAAAATTGTGACATTATAGTGGTTTTGAAGTCCTCCCACTTAGTCAATAGAGGATCTCCCTCCAACCTTAAGGTCTCTGTGTGGATTTCCCACTAGAATAGGGCATGACCCTCTAATTTTAGCCACGTAAATAAAATCCTATGTTCCTCCTGAATATGATGAACACTGAAATACACTTCTAATTGTTGCAACCATTGATTTAGCTTCAAAGCATCGATCTTTCCTTGGTACAACTTGTTATCAACCTTTTCTTCCATTTTTAATAGGGACTATGAATGTTCCATAGCACTTGCACTGGGTTGATATCTTTCATGTCCTTTCCTCAGTTGGCCCTTCATTTCTTGTTGATCTCCTAATATCCCCTCTAATCTATCCTCCGTAGAACCCATATTTTCTCTAAGTAGCCCAAGCTTATTGTTTAGGGCCAATGTTAGCGTAATTTTTTTGGAGAAGTGTACCAAAAAGGATTTACTTAAGTTGTTGGTGACAAACAACCCTACCAAAAAAGTGGTTACTAGATATTATTCAGATATGCAATAAAAGTGTTAGAAACCCTACAACAAATAACATGCAAATACAAAGGAACATATAGCAACAAATATTATAGCCAAATCCCTATGGGGAAATGATAACTATAATTTTATTATTATTGATTGGAATTATTACACCTAATGAGGAGAGAATGTAGACTTGGGTCTGCAATCCCCCCTCCATGGGATGGGTCCTTAGATACCCCATGCTTCAGCTTCAACTCTTTCTCTCAATGTATGTAGTGGGAAAAAGAGGTAGTGGAGGCTTGAACTCAGGATGAGAGTTCAAATGTTACAGGATGATAACAGGGATGATGAAAATGGTCGTGGTGAAGAATGGGGAAAAAAACCCTCTATTTACAACATAATATTGAGATAGATTGAAATTTAGAAAATAATAAAATAATATAGACTAAATCAAAATCTAATTGTTATGAATATTTTATTATATTTTTGATGGGGTAAGAATATTTGAAATGATCAAATATCTTTATTTAAAAAATGGTTAAAGTAATTAATAAATAAAAAATGATTTATTAATTATTTTATGGTGATTAAGTCAAATTTGAATTATAAACAATTATTAAATAACGATTTAGTAACTATTTCATGAGAGAAGGGAATAATAAATAAATAATGATTTATTTAATTATTCCTAAGTGGTTAAGTATAAAATTGTTAGAAATAATCATTAAAGAATGATAGAATAACTATTTTGAGAGAATAATAAATAAATAAATATCTATTTAATTATTCTCATGGGGCTTTTGTAATTTAATGAGAAATAATTTAGGAAAATGGTTCACTAAATTATTTCCTAAGGTGAAAGTGGGTTTTAATATGTAAAACCCAACCCTACACGGTTTCTTTCGATCAACCTATAAGACATGGCTAGGTGATCATTTTTTGGGAGATAATAACCAACATGAGGAGATTCACATTACGACTTATATTTGTAACTTGTGATTCCAACTGCAAAAACCTCTCTTTGGAGGATTAGGATGGTTATTCACAAATTCATTGCCCATGACTATGGTTTTCTGACTTTTGGCATATTCAATATAGATCCCCTGAGAATATCCACAATATACCCAAAGAAAACTACTCTAATACCTATATTATCTACAAACTACCATGGATATTCCACTAGATAGATCATCACAACAAATCTGATAAAACTATATTTAAAAAACCTGAAATCTACATTATTAAGGTTTTATTTCTCTTTAATTTTTTGGATCTGAATATATTTGTTAATTATATATGAATGTAAATTAATTTTTTTTAGAAAATATACAACAACTAATATAAACTCACAAACCACTATTTGAGACAAGATATAACCTGGGAAACCCTTTCTAGAGAAAACCCAGCTAGAAGATGAGGTCACTCTATGCTCTTTCTCTTAATAAAAAATAGCTATGACTATAAAGAAGTAAGGACCATGGCCCATTGGATAATACAATACACAAATCTTCCCTATGTGCTCTCTCCCTATCCTTGTTTGTTATTTTCTTGTTTATGAAACAAATTCACTAAAAAAAAATGGAACTCATTTTCCTCTTAGTGGCTCGATTATAATAAGAAGGTCAACTTCCAAGTGGCATAACTTTTGCATACTGACTTTGATTGAGGAAATTCTTTTGTTGTTGGAAAGGCATCTCTATGTAAAATAGGAAAAAAATGTGCAACGCTAAATAAATAAAGTTTTACCCCTAAAAAACACCTACTCCTATAATGTTTTACACCCCAATTTTCCAAACTAAGTCCCACTAGTAAAAATGGTCACTTGAGCCGATTCCTCCACTTTTTCTGCTTTGAAAGCATCAAGATGGATGACAAACAATATAATGATCCAATATAGATCACTAATTCTCCATGAGAATATTATTCTAGAAGAAGGATGAATGGCCCTCCCATTGTGATCTAGATTAGAACATTATATTGTTTTTCATTCATCTCAATGTATTCATGGTGGGAAAATAAGATAAATTAGCAACATAACCCAGTTTGGAAAATTAGACTTAAAAATATTCCAGGGCTAGTTTAAGGCCTTATATGATGTTTTTTTAGGGTAAAATATGTCTCTTGAGCATCACACCCCCCTACCACTACTCTCAACTCAAATAACTTTCCAATGGTGCAAGCATCACTTAATTTTAGTTCAAATGAAAAAGTTATGCCTCATAGAAGTTGACCAATCATGATTCACCACCATAAATCAAGAGGATACCATGTCATCCCTCATTACTCATGGAAAAGACACTATCGATGTGGGAAATATGAAGAAGAATCTAGAAGAGTTGAGTTATAACTCATATTGAGGGTTGAATGGGTAAAATTGAACCCCTAGTTGGCTATCAAGTTCTGTTACAATCGAGCTACTACGAGGAAAAGTGATTCGATTCTATTCTAATGTATTTTATTCCATTGTAGAGTAAAATAGCCGAGAATGGATAAATAGAGGGAAAGTAGCGATGGTTTGTGTTTTGTAGTAGCCTACGAGCTACATGTTTGACTCCTTTGCGTTTGCACCAATTCCATTCAGAGAAAGGGATAGTAGAGCAACCTCACCTTCCAGTTGGGGTTTCCTAGGTCATATCTTGGTGTTATTGTGGTTTATGAGTGATTACTTTATCTACATTCTATTTTTTTCATTTTAAATATTGCATGCATAAGAAAAATGTAGTAATTTAATAAATCCAAAAAATCTAATGAAAATTAACCCTCGTAGTATAAATTTCAAATTTTAATATATTTTTATTACATCTATTGTGTTGAACTATCACATGGAATATCCATGATAGTTCACAGATCACATTGGATACCAAATGATGAGAATACCATTATTAAGAAAGGATTGACTAACCCTTCACTATGCTTAACCTCCATGAGAATACTGTAACGATATAAGTGTCATTTTACCTTTCCATGGAACCTATTATTTGAAAGCATTAGGTGAGGAAGGGTCAATTAGTTGTTGCACTAGATACATAATTGCATGAATTCCATCCTTGAGGAAGGGTGTCATTCCTTCTCCATGATCCCATTTCTTTAGAATACATTTTGGAGGAAGGTTCAACTAACCCTTACCTAGGATCAACCGTATGTGGATACTTTTGTTGAGGAAGGGTGTGGAATGTCCAAAGATCTATAGCTAGAAGGAATAGTTCAAGATCCAAATGTGAAGTCTAGAAGATGTAGTTCAAGATTCAGATATAGAGTATAATGTGTTTTCTGAAGTGTCTATTGGTTGTTTGATCCCAATATAGATCTTCTACGTATCATTCACTTGCAATTAACACAAAAATGGTTATCCAATTGAGAAAATATATGATAGAAACATGCTACCCATCTTTTTATCTCAAGCACCTTCAACATCTCTCTTTTGTCAAAAGATTATTGTAGGAATTGAACCACATTAATCTCGAATGTAAAAAGTTTAATATTATTATACTAATTCCTTTTTCTTTCGCAAGTAAGATTGAAAGGCCATTAATCATTCTATGCAAGACACAATAAACTACCATCACCACTATCTTTCCCGATTAAATTAATAAAAATGTCAAAGAAACCAAAATACCATTTTACACATTTGACATATTTAATAATGAAATTGAATTGTATATTATTTAAAATTTAAAAAAATTAAAATATCAAAAAATATTAAATCTAATCAAACGTTTACATCCAATAAAAAAATTAAATTAAAAAAAAAAAAAAAAAAATCATTTTTCAAAAGATAATTTTTAATAAATAATTTCCAAAACACCAAACAAGAATTACCCCTTCAACACGGGTAATATAAAATCAAACTTAGGCTATTCCGATATCCCTTGTAGAAACAATATTAAGGTTCTTCTGGCACCATTACGACCCCTCCTTCCACCCGAACAATGGAGGCCCCTCTCTTCTGTTAAGTTTTTTATTAATGCATCCTAAGTACATATATTAATTTATAAATATCAATTTATAATACTCTTAGGGTAAAGCACAATTGTCCACTTTTCACCAAGTTCAACAAAATTATAAAGCTTATATTAATAATTGAAATATTAAAGTAGGTGTTCCATGACATCACGGTCACATATACCGCATCATCCTTCTCAATTTCGTAATTATTCTCTTTATAATGATTAAAGTTTCTCAATCTCCTCATCGAGATATTATCCTCAAGAATAATGCAAGATATTTACATAAAAAACATAAAACTAAAAATCTTGCATTATTCATTTTAAACTAAGCACAAAGTTGCATTATGTATTCATTACAATTTTAATAGTATTAATTATTAATTATATTACCCACTAATCACATGCCTCTTGCATAGTCTGCCATCGCTATATTTTATAAACAAAAAACATATAATAGAAAATGATTCTTTAAACTATTGTTTTCTTCTTTGTACTATGTTTTTCTGCAATCATGACCAAATTATTAGAAAAGCAAAACACAAATGCACATGAATAAGGTTTTTTTAGTTGGTAAGTCTATGATTTCTTAACTAAAAGAACTTGGCTCACATGTCTTGACCAAATTATTAGAAAAGCAAAACACAAATGCACATGAATAAGGTTTTTTTAGTTGGTAAGTCTATGACTTTTTAACTAGAAAGAACTTGGCTCACATGTCTAGCTAGAAAGTTAATGGCCAGCTTGTAATGTTTACAACCATGCAATGGCCACATGGGAATCCAGTTCCATTTATGTGGTTTCATTGATGCTTTAGAGGACATAAAGTTCGAAAGAAATCTAACTAAAAAGGATGAAATCATAACAATAGACTTTATATGCATACATCGTTACTAATGATCATTAGAAAAATTTAAGATAATCCAATTATACAACTACCATTCCAATCAAATTTCCAAGGTTCGATTTTAATGATTAGTCAATCTGATTCATATCTCCATGTCCTTTTTTCGCATGATGTTTTTGCTACTTGTTAGTCCCTGCCATCTGGCATCCGGCAGGGACTATAGTAACCGTTCGGCTGGGAGATAGCATTAATTCGCAGGGTTTTTTAGTGGTATTATCACTTATATTCTAAAGTTTGCAGTGGATCTTCTGTTGGCCATCTTATTTGGCCTCTTCCCGAGGCGGAAGAGGCCGGACCATATGTTAAACTGATATTTACCCACAATCAAGTGGCCCTGACGGTGTGCGGTTTAGTTTTAATGCTGACATTAATTCCTTAATGTTTAATGTTAAGTGTTCAATTCGTTGTCTGCTAACTTGCTTGTTCTTTCGCTGCTAACGTGCTTGTTCTTTCGCAGGTGTTGTGCACGTGTGCTCTGTGGCATGATCCTCATCAACAGGTGTATCGCTGCGGTGTATCGCTGTGGAGATTGAATGAAAACCAATGCTGGTAGAGCTCGATATGATGCTGAGAGCTCTGAACCTGGTCCTGTCGCTGCGGTGGAGAGTTCTGAACCTGGTCCTGTCGCTGCGGTGGAGAGTTCTGGAGCAGAGTCACAGATTGTTGGCCGAGATCAGGTTGGGTTCGAACCTGCGACGAACAATATAACTCATAATATTATCTACCATGTCCAGGCAGAATCTATATCTTCATTCTGCCTTGGTGTTCACGTGCAAAGTAAAACCTACTGCTTCTGCAATCAATGTAAGTACATTTCAACCATTTATACAGCTCTTCCAGAATATGACTTGTACTGAATGTATAATTTATCAACTGTGACTGAATAAATTAGAAGCATTGTTATGATACATCAAGATTTAATATCGGAATTACCTGCCATGTTTTTATGCGTACTCCATTTTGTGTGCCATTGAGAGAAGCTCCATTAACAAACACGTCTGAAACTGTATCTTCTGAATCACCGCTGCCAAGGCTTCCAATACTGCTCATACAAAAACATCATTAACAGTTCCTTCGTGTCTAAGATATAATTTTCGATATTAAACTAGGCGCAACGTCGTTACCTTATTCCGTGTCCAGGCCCACAAACTAGTTTGCTGACTTCAATGTCTGAGCTTTGTGTAATTATAGAAATACAATCATCTCCTGTAGAGTTTGATAGGATTTTGATTATTACAATCTTGTTTTCTGCATGACAGTCAATTATAGCTCAAAAGAGGAAAGTGAAGAATATTATGAGTTATGGTAACCAAAACCAACCTGTTGCAATTGTGCAATTCTGAATCACTACATGTTGAGAGGCGTAGATGTGAATTCCATCTGTATTCGGACTATCGCCCGGAGCAACAATTTCCAAGTTTTCGACTTGAACATGTGTTGACATAGCTATTTCAACATGAATTTTTGGACTGTCTCGGAACTTCAAATCTCTCAAATGTACATTTGAGCAAGAATATACCATAAATGCCTGCATTCAATTTTAGGTTAGCAATACTAAAAAGCTATGAAATTGAGGTAAAACTGTTAGGTTCATAATCAGTTTAGGAAAATGCCTAGAGAATGTTTAGGTAAGCTTACTGTGGGGACACTCAGGCACATCTGTATAGCACAAAATAAAAAAACAAAAATGTCAATAATAAAATTATTTAAAAAAAAAAAAAAAAAAACATTATTATATAAAAAAATTCGATGGAATGTTAATGTATAATCCTCATGACTAAACTAAAAATAAAAATTTCCTTTTATTTAACACATATAGCTATTGAACTAAGCTACCAAAACACATCATGCAATAGCTATTTAGTTTGCCGAGCAATGTGTCTTACATGGTTTTGGTCTCGGTTGCAATCACCATCCCACCATTTCTGGCCTGTCCCATCAATAATGCCTCCGCCATTAATAGTTAATCCTTGCACCTTAGAGAACATGAGCCATTCATTGCGCTCTTGGGGATTCCAGCGACAGGGATCATGTGGGGCGATTATTCTGCCTGATATCTGTTTGATGTTCAGGGATATTATATGACAGCAAACGATGTTTAATTCTTAAAATTTATATGAAAATATATATTGCAAAATGAGAAGATCTGGTTTATTACCTGTGCAGTCAAATGGACACTCTTGCAAGGACCATTAAAGTTGATGGGTTTAACCAGGTAGCTTTTCCCATTTGGAACCAGAAAAACAGAATCCGAGCTGCTGTTGCATGCTGCATTCCAAGCTGCCAAGAAGGCCTGATCACATAACTATGGTTAACATTTTTTAAGAAACTGGAATCGCTCTGTTTATTGCATTCGTCATCAATGTGGATCTAACTTCATTCCGTTCTTCCGCAAGCATATCTCCGGATGATATAACTAATCGTGCGAACTTGGAGCTCAATAAATCATCTTTTCTGCTGAAAGTAAGTCAAGATCCTTATAAATCGGAAAGATTTTTTCTTTCGATTTAGTTGGGAACTCCTCCTGCCTCGAAACACTGGAAAAGCTTACTTTTTTCCTGCAATTATAAGCCATGGGCTTCTCTAAGCAATGGACGGCGATGTGCTTACTCTGAACATGGATTTCCCATTCCTTGCTGCCTGCTCAGTAGCCCTTAACGAATTTCTTAAAAAGCCCAGGTGAAAGCCTTTTTTGCTCTGTCCGAAAGAGCTCTGGTTTTCTCTCGGTGCGAGGGTCCTATTCTGAACCAGCCGCTATCACTTTGGTTGCAGGAGAGTATAAATCAAATATGACCGAGATCAGCAAGAAATGGTAGCTGCAAATCAGCAAGAAATGGTCGGGCGCATGGGAGGCCTATAAATCAAATATGACCGAGATCAGCAAGAAATGGTACCTGCAAATCAGCAAGAAATGGTAGCTGGGCCCGACCGGTGGAACCATGTTTGGCCACTACACCCCTATCGAATACGAGTCACTTCTTAACATTGCTTAAATCGGTGAGAAACGGTAGCTGCGCCTGACGTGGGGACATAAAGATTCTGGTATGTTCCGCTGGACGTTGATTAACCTGACACTTGGTATTCATGCGGTAGCATGAATACCCGCTGCAACGAATTTTATATTTTTATATATTCTAATTGTTATATTATTTTATTTAATAATTTTTTATATAACTTTTACTTATTAGATTTTTTCTTTTTTATTACCAGCAGGTATGTTTATTAACAAGTCCAATAAACCCGGAATCGAGGTTAGCATCGAGCGTTTACAAATTGAACCATTTTATCCGGAATCGAGGTTAGCATCGAGCGTTTACAAATTGAACCATTTTATCTGTTTTTGTCCGGATTATAGCAAAATAGCCATTTTTTTTTTGAGGTTCGAATACACTATTAAAGTAGAATAAGCAGAGAATAAGCAGAGAATGGGGCAAAATAGGTTTGGGAATGCAATGGCTTGATTGGGCTTGAATGGACTTCTGGTGGCTCTGATTTGTCTGTTCTTATCTGGAATTTGAGAATTCTGTTGCGCCCAGGCGCTGGAGGAAACGCTCTGCCTGGCAGCGCAAGCACCTCTTCAAGGATCGAGCCTGTAATTTGGCGAGTGTCGAGCCTGTAATTGGCGGAGGGGCTTATCGGCTAGCGTGATTCGAACCCTGTACAGGTCTGTCCTCTGAATTTTTTTTAATACGTTTTTAACTCCCCAATTTTTGATTTCTCTGTTCGAGGTTTATACGTGTATTGGCTTTTGAGAGGGGGCTTCGAGTTTTTATGGAGAATTTACAGGAAGGTTTTGAAGTTATTTTGGCGTTAATTAACACTGGCGTTTTGTATTTCGAGGGTTTTGTCAGGGAATTTGATTGATTTAATCCACCATGGCGATTTTCCCTTATGGGTTATTCATCTGTTTTGGGTTTTCTTTTAATGGGTAATCAAGGCAATGGTTGCAACATGTTCTTTGTAGCGATTTAACCTCTGGCTCTCTGAGAAGGTTACCTACTTAATTTATCAATCGATACACATTCAATCTGATATTTGTTATATGCTTCCCTATTTTTGTGATCAGGTAACATTACCCTTCGGAATTTTGTTTCCTGCTATCTGCATCCATTGTGTATTTAATAGATTGTGAGTTCTTAATTGGATTTCAAACCTAGCTAACTGCCCAGCCATATCCTGAATGTGTTTCTTGACTAATTGTTTTCATTTGATTCGAGCATTGCTGGTAACATTACCTTGGATGGTTTACAGTTTGGTTTATCAGGGTTATGTGGCTACTGCAGATTGTTTTCTTTGACTTCACTATACATATATATTTTCGGTGTAGACATAGAGAAGTTTCTCCTACTTTCTTAAAAGGATGCTATGCAAGACAGAACTACTTACGTGTTGTCTATTCAGGCTTATGCATATTATGCAGGAGCTGGAAATTGTGCCGCTACATTTCTTGTAAATTTTGATTCAAATAATGTTGAGAGAGTCATCTTTAATGGTCAGCACTATAGTGTTAAGTTAAATGTTAGAACAAACAAAATTTCTCTGTTGAATATGACGGTTGGAACTGTGTTTTCTACAGTTTACTCTGAAATAAATCAATGAATCGGCTCCTTTAAATTTCAGTTTACGTATCAATGAATCAGTTCATTTAAATTTCAGTTTGGCTTTGAAGCTTTAGGCAAGTCAAATCGTTGAAACCACTACAAAATACGGCATTCAAACATCATATCCCTTTGCCGAACTTTCAAATAGCAAAAGGTTGTAAAATTTCATCTCTTGAAACCTGTAAAAAACCCTGTATTTAACTTCTTAGGCAAAGGGAGATCGTTGAAACCACTGCAAAAGGCCGCATTTTTGTTTGTCGATGTTCTTGCTTTTAGGTCATAACCACTCAGGGTTTTCACCTGGCCTCCATTGCTTAATGGATCTGCGGTTAAGAACTCAGAGTGATCGATGCTAGTTTTTATGAAACAAAGTCTACCAATCTTCAATCCCATTGAAACATTTGAAAAATGTTAATCAAAATATCCACCGACATTGAAATCTACAGCAGTGCCATTTCAAAAGTAATTATGGCTTTGAAGCCTATAGGAATTACACTCACCCCTTTTATGACTTCGACTTGAAGTTTTATCACTTTCTGATGTTACACAGAAGCTCTTATGTTGATGCACTGTTTGAAATGTCTGATGTCTGAAATGAAAAACTAAAGTCCTTGGAGACAAACGCCATTGCGATAAGTAGATATAGACATTTTTGTAAATCTTGTTTTGTGACCAACGCTCTTGTAAGTTTACTGTTTTTTCTCGCAGCTTATTATGGAAATTTAAATATTTGTTGTAAGATATTAGATATGCGACTCTACACTTACAACATTTCATGTTTAAACTCGCTTCTCCTTTTACTAGTTTCACGGATCACTTTTCATTACCTGAACGAGCAAGACTGGCCTTCCAGCGTTTTTATACTATACATTAATAGTAATGTTAATCTTCCCAATATACCTATGGCATATGGACTCAGCCTTCTACATATATATCATATCCAGAATCTTATGTTTAAGGCCTTACACCAGTTCTAAGGTTGCACCCATATATATTTTATATTAACATTTTAATATATTGCTTGGTCATTGTACCGTGGTTCACATTGGTGTATATTTGTTGTTACATATGTGTCCCAATAATGCATGCTCCAAGCCACATGGAATACCCACCATGCGCCAACGCATTTCCCTCATATGCTGATTAGTTTCGGTCACTGAGATCTTTTCAAGTGATCAAACAGAGCTTATGTGTTTTGTTGTTTTGTGTAGGGTTCATTAGCTTATTTTCCTTTCATTTATTCTATTTTCATTTTCTTCTTCCATGGCACAAATTTTATGGAGAGCGTGAGGGTTTGATCCATTCCCCTTTGGCTTTTTTGTTCACCCAAGTATTACCTCGACCTTTTTACATGCAGGCGGCCTCTTTTTGGTCAAAGAATTTAAGTTCCATATGTCTATACCTGGTGAGTAATAGGGTTTTTATTTCTATATCGGTGTAATTTTTATTTGTTGATTTCCATAGATTTTTCTATCTAACTGGCCACTCTGTGTTTTACACAGCCTGCGAGAAAGGTTAATTTTCCTATAATATGGCCAAGACCCTCCCAATGTTTCCGCTCCTTCTAACATACTTTATATCCATGGATAAGTTATGCCGGGTTTTTTTAGGGTTTCATCGAAGCACCCTTTAACTTAAGTAAAAGAAATCCTTGCTTTTAACCTTGTGCCTTATGTATGTTATTATTGTTAATTGAAATATATTCTGAATAGTTCCTTTGCAGCCAGGTCTTCTGCAAAGGAAATGATAGACGAAATTGGAGGAAAATTGTCCTCGACAAGCTTCCTTGCATTTACAGGTAATCTATCTTCCTTGCCTAAATTTTTACCTTTTGAATCCTTATTGTCTGGATTCGTTGTGCCCCTTTGTGGCATGAGTTTTTCCTATGTGTCAGGGTTTTTATTATTGTCTCATGGGTTCAATTTTGGTTCTTTTGTGTCTTATGTTCATAGTCTAATTATGGTGGTTTTTAACTCATGGATCAGGCCTTTGGCCTAGGCAAGAGCTGGGGGTTTTCAGCTAAAGCTACCAAAGCTGAACATCAGGCACTAGATCATCCACTCTTCCCGAAGGGAAAGGGCGATGGACCCTCATCCCGAGGTGGATCAACCGACAGGAAGACCTGCTCCAAGGGTCCAATTTTGATCTCTTCAACAAACCCTAATCCAGTAGTACTGCAAACAGCTTCTTGCTCATCCATGTCAGATCGATATGCCCTGCCGCTTCCATATGCCATTTGCACCCCATGTCAGATCGATATGCCCATCATTAAATACTCATCATATTTCATCTACCGCCACAGACTCAAAGGGGCACCTAATTTCGCATTTACTACTGCCGCCACATCCATCATTCCATATGCCATTTCAACCCCATGTCAGATCGATATGCCCATCATTAAATACTGCCCTAATCCAATCTGATCTTCAAGATTATTTCTGCACCTAGATCTACCACCAAGATTGCTCGATGTCAGATACATCACTTCTACCGCCAAATACATCATTCCATATCCCATTTTCTCCCCATGTCTTATCGACCACTTAATTGCACCTCAAGTATTTTAAGCTGTCTCGACTAAAAGGAGAGGTTTTTTTGTGCCCGAAATAAGGTGAGTATTAAGTATGGTGGATGGATACCCCCCTCTCAGCTCTCTTCAGCTGCCTCACTATAGCCTTACCCCCGCTTTATCCCCTACCAAGCTAAACTGATTCTACTGAACGACCCATCCAACACCTCCCCGCTTCACATAACATGGAATCCATTAGCATAAGCCAACTTACTGAACTCACAACATTGTTTCTCTTAGCACTTATTCTCATGATTCTTCTGATCATTGACATCGTAAAAGTCGAAAGACAAAGGAAAAAGAAACCAAAAAAAAACTAACATCTCTTTTGGATTATCTTACGCATTGTCTTATTTCCCCGCTTCTTTCTCTGTTACAGGTGTACAACGGATGCTTCAAATATGCATTTGGGTCCGCCATCACCGGCTCTGCTCAACTACAGACAGCATGTATCTCTCGGCCTACAGTCAATGTCCGTGTCCTAATAACTTCATAAGTTAGATAAGATCTTGAATCAGATCGACTGCAGTGTATAATAGTTTTGTCATTAAGGCTTTTGCCTACCTTTTGCTCTTAGGAAAGCAACTCGATGCAGCTTGAATCAGATCGACTACAGTGTGTACAACGGATGCTTCAAATATGCATTTGGGTCCGCCATCACCGGCTCTGCTCAACTACAGACAGCATGTATCTCTCGGCCTACAGTCAATGTCCGTGTCCTAATAACTTCATAAGTTAGATAAGATCTTGAATCAGATCGACTGCAGTGTATAATAGTTTTGTCATTAAGGCTTTTGCCTACCTTTTGCTCTTAGGAAAGCAACTAGTGTGTAATAGGCTTTTGCCTACCTTTTGCTCTTAGGAAAGCAACTCGATGCAGCAAAAATCAATGTCAATTTGCTATCTCTGATTTCAACGATGCTGTATACAGAAGCTGCATTTTGCTTTGATATGTGTTTTCCTCTACTTTGTAGTACGTAATAGACAGGCTCAACTTGCTTCTTGCTCAACTTGCCTCTTAAAAACTCAGTTCATTGTTTTATGCCATTGACTATATAATGATACATTTTGCTTCCTAAAAACTTCAGTTCCTTCCAATACTCTACAAGTTTCACTTTCGGATGCACAGTATAAAACTTCTTAGCAGTAATAGACAGGCTCAACTTGCTTCTTAAAAACTCAGTTCATTGTTTTATGCCATTGACTATATACTGATATGTGTTTTCCCCTACTTTGTAGTGCGTAATAGACAGGCTCAACTTCACGCAGGGACTCGCTGCGTCGCAGCTCCACTTGTTTAAATATCAAGTAACTTTTCATTTATTTTTACTAAAAATGAAGTTAGAGTTGTCTTTATATTTCTTTTCTGAACGTTGAATTTTTATATTAAATTTTTCATGTTGGTTTTTTTTTTAATATCTCAAAGAGGTTGGATTTAACGATGAAAAATAAAAAGTTTTTTTACTATTTGATAAGTTCAATTTTTATAAGAATATAGTTTAAAGTTATGGGGTGTTTTAAGGTAGTGTTAGAATTTGTGGGTGTGGTAGAGATTATATCAATTGGTTTTTTGACCTGTGTACACTTGAAAAAAACCTAATCATATTAAGGGTTGGTGTATATCAAACTAAGTAGGATTTATTGGTGATTTTCATGGCTTAGATGATTTTGGGTTGCAGTTTATTAGACCAAAAGATATTCCCACAAGTCATGGACACTTTAGCAAACAATTTTTTTTTTTTTTTTTTTGAATAATTTGTTCTTAATGATGAGATGCATGAGAACAACATTTTGATTTGGATATAATTGTGTAAAATGTTGCAATAGTCGAGAACATTACTTCACTTGGAGTCCTTGATACAATACTTTATAGATAGGGCATGGAAGGTGTTATCCTTATACTCCCAGAGCAACCAGTTTTGACCCTAATGCAAGGATGTCCATTTAATATACCAGTCATCACAGTTCCCTATCAAGAAATATTAATAAAGAAATCAACTGCAAATGGGTACTTACATGTTGCTATGTATTTTAGAATTTTCTATTTTTTCTTGATAGATATCTATAAGCTACCTTGTATATTTCACTAAAGAATTTTCCATAACAAATCTTAAAAATGTTGTAATAAATACAATGTTATTATACTCTATTGTTTAATAAATATTTATATTTAGAAATTATGATGTAGATTTGCAACTACTCATGAAGTTTTAATCAAAATCACAAGACACAAACCTACTCTACTGATTTGTAGAAAGCAATTCACAATTTAGAACAAAAAATTTAGACACACAATAAGAAATCACACACATGTAACAAGTATTTTTCATGGGGAAAGCAAACTACTAAAAACCTCAATGTCTTCTTGCATAATCAAATGAATAGAGATGTATTACAATTACTTTGCTCAATTGAGCACAACTTGTATGCACATAACCTATCTCTCTACTCACTAAAAGAATCTGACCCAAACATAGTTAATTTTTTCCCTATGCTTGAGCTCCTATTTCCTTGTGTTGTTCCTTGAGGAATTAGGGCCCTATTATTTAGGAATTCCTCCAAAATAGATTACACAATTCCTTAGGTTGATCATCTGACTGCATGCAACACATGTACACTCAAGGCTAGTCTACAACTGATGTTACACTACCTTTGAATCTCTGCCAAGCCTGGGGATCTCGAATTCTCTGCATGCACTAGTTACTTTGGGTTGATTGATCAGTTAACCAATTGATCACTAAGTTTGACTGAAGTCTCACTTCACAACTTAACCTTCCACTAGTTCCTTCAATAATTAGAACTAGTTTAACTGAAAAAGCCTTAGATAATTGACCTTGATTGCTACAAATTAGCAATCACACATGCTAAAATGAACTCTACTCTTCCAACTAGCAAGGCCTAACCCTAAGGGCGTCGAGGGGAATTGACCCTGTGACCTCCCGATCGACAAGGCACTTAACAACAGAGGCTCGATCAGTTGATCTAACTATTGGGACTATTGCAAATATATATTGTTAATATTGTAAATATATATATTTTCTATATTGAAAAAAAATCAAATCTATTTTATAATTAAAATATTGTAATGTCTAATCAACATATATATATATATATATATATATATATATATATATATATATATATATATATATATATATAGATATATAATATTATTATAATTTATATCAAACTAATCATGAAATAATATATTTAATGTGAGCCAAACAATAATTTATCTAGATACGTGGTTTAGAATATAAGGTAATTGGGTAAGTTATTAAAACACTCTTTCATACTAAAATTATTAGTTCAAATCCACTAAAGACATTTCACCATACTTTTTTCACTAAGGTAAATTATTTTGTATAACTTTTACATCCATACTTATTTATTCGAATATTTATATCCATACAAGCTATAACCTCATTGCTTCTCATAAATATAATATTTTTGATACAATCATTGCAACAATTATCTTATTATGAAAAGAAGATAAATGTATATGGTCCAAAATAAGTTTACATATTGAGCTATGAGAGGCTATGAAAGAAAACTATCAAGGAGCATGCGATGCTTGAAGGTCTCACAAGCAGTGATCCTTACAACCATGTAAGTTTCATTTATATAGTTATATGAATTCATAATGATTTTTAGTATAGGAAGGATTCCGAGATCTCAAATGACAATAACCATAAGCCTGGTGGACATATAGTTTCAATATAAAATCCAATTGAATATAAATTTCCGTTATGGATAATTGAAAATCTGCAAGTTAATTTGTTACACTCATTCTAGTGAGATTTAAGAAGTTTTGTACTCTATTTTTTGACATTAACTTGTAATCTCAATTAGTGCAGGAAATGGTGCATGATTGAAGTAAAATCTAGAGTCGTTGAAAAGTAGTTTACATAGTTAAATGTTAATCATTTGTAACTGTAATTTAGGATATCAATAAAAAAAATGTATAACATATATATATATATATTTGTTATACATTTTTTTTTATTGATATCCTAAATTACAGTTATAAATGATTAACATTTATAATTTCAAAATTCATTTCGTAGGTTATAAGTTCCTCTCTCTAAATTAGTTCCTACATCTATATACCAAAAGGATGTATAACTGTATAAAGGCTTACCTTTGAAGAATATCCATTCAAAAAGCTACTATCTCAGAATTGCCATATATGTTTCTTAACACGGTAACTATAAACTAAAAGATGATAACCAAACAAATTTTAGCAAAATGAGATTTTCCATATCCAACTTTTACAAAGAAAACCAGATTTGCAAACCAATGGAGAGAAAAGTAAACTAAAGGACTGCCTGGAAAAACTAATATAGACAACTTAGTCCAATATTTTCACTAGAGAGGATGCAAATGAGTTCGCTTGAGGAGTTTCCTAAGCTGATGCATTGATGACACCTTGTATCTCTTACTTCTCATTTGATTAATTATCATAATTGGAGACAATGTAACATTGAATGTTTGACAATCGAGCTATAATGTCATCTAGGTTGTATCTGATGTCTCGAAGGATACACTTAATGTCTTCTTAACTTGCAAAGAGTTTATAATTGTCTATCTATTTATCTATTATTACCCTACTGAGCAAGGTTTCCATTTCGCTATGATGAGTGATAGAGTGGGGGAAGTGTATCAGTCTCCTACGATAGTTCCCTGGGTCAAGGACCCATTTGAGACTTCTCCCTCCAATGTCTGTATTCAAGAAATAAGCTCTATCACCAAATTCCTTTGCCTATAGCTGGAGAAATTCTTTTTCAACTTCAAAGGTAATGCATCAAAGAAATTTTCTATAGATTCCCATCTGAATAGTCTTCTATGACACAAGGAGGATGACCTTGAGGAACCTCCTCTGTCATTAGAAGCCCATAAGCATGGTGCCATTGCAATGTAAAATTGGTAGTAAAATAATTGACTTCTATGGACAAGATGACATTGTGAAAGGTGGCTACAATTAAGAGAGGATGATAGGATTAAAATGTGACTAGGTGAACACGAATGCGAGAGTTGGGCTAGAGTAAGTGCGAGTCTAAGAAAAGAGCACACCCTTTAAAAACTAAATTGAAAAAGTACCATAATACCATATCCCCCAACCAAAACTAGAAAATAGAAAGATATACCAGCTAGGTTACAAGTGTTACGGGTTGCTGAAGGGAGAATTGCAATGAGTTCGAAGGAGGTACAAGACTCCGAGTTATGAATGAACAACTCGAAGAACATTGACCTAACAGGAGGATATTCACCCAAATATGAGGCTTATGTTGATGGGAAGGAGGATGAACTGAAAGGTATTCTGCCACACTGCACTGCATGAACCACCCAAACTGAAAATTAACAAAGTGAGAACTACCCACAAGCAGAGTTGAGCTACATATCCCTAACTGGAGCAACCCAACATTGTAAATGCAAGAAACAACAAGACTACACACTATCAAAACATATCTATGCGAATAAAATTGTTTATAAAAAGGCCAACTGACATGCAAAACTAAAATAAATTGGCATACCAAATAAACATGAACCCTAGACCTAACTTTGTCAACAAAGGAGAGTTGTTCGAGAACAACACCTCCAGAATGTCGCATCGAGGCCTTAAAAGAAATGACTTTATACCAATTTCTCTTGATAAATTTTCCCCAATGCAACAATGAGGACGTTGCTTCCGATGAAACCTTACACTGCTCTCTTTGCCACCCTTCAACCCTCACCATGCAAATATATTGAGACACAGATGTGAGGGGTGAGTCCCTTGTTATCGAGATGTGGTTTGAGCAACAACTGTGGAGCATTGGTAAGCTAATTGCCATTATTTTCTCATTAAGTACCATTCATATTTTTTTATTTATTTCACTATATATTTATAGCATAGTGTATTAATTGAATGATTGATTCATTTTATGCCTTCTCCACTTTCTTAAGGTATTTATGACATACCAAGTTATATATATATATATATATATATATATATATATATATATATATATATATATATATATATATACATATATAGATAGATAGATAGATAGATATGAAATTTCATACTTTTTGAGTAGTAGTACATTAAACCATATATGTATAGACTGATGTACATTGTTATTAGATATAATTTATTTTTAATTTGTATTTATAAAAAATGATATTTTGGTACTTTTGAATAGTAGTTCATTACAGAATATATATATACAAAATTAATTAATATGTTATTTTCAGTAATATCAAAAGTTTTATAGGTATCTTAAAATTAGTCTTAGAAAAGTTGCTTTATTTCCTTATTACTATAATGGCAATGAAAATAGCACTAAGTAATATTAATTTATAGTACTTGGGCATTTAGTTAGCACAACAAATTGTGTGATTAAACATCCTTAGTTAGTGCCCTAATTTATGGGCCAATTACTACTAATGGATGTTGAAAGTATATCAAAGAGTGGTACCATAGGGCATTCACTTATCCCTATGATTGATGAAACCCTATTCCTTGTTAGTAGTATAGAAAAGTTATAACCAAATGGGTTGTAATTGAAAATTTGAATATTCAATCCTTGAAAATTGTGATACATAATTATATTTTAGAAAAGTATCCTACATAATCTTCAATATTAATAATTTGAGCACTCTATCAACATCATATTCTTTGAGAAGGAATATAAATTTACAGTATTATAAAAAACAAGAAAATGAAGTACAAAGTGGACCCATTGATACCCTTATTTGATACCTATATCAATAGACTCCCTATGTTATGTTGATCATAGTGGCATCCTCTTATATAAGCCTTTTCTTATGGGCCCATTCACACCATTATCAAATATCTATCTCAATAGCTCTAAAAATCCACATTGATCACATTCACACAACTTTGTAGTAAGTCTTTTAGTATGGAACCACTAGGCCCATTTCACCACATCTTTCACTCACCTTTTTCTTGTACATCACATCCACATGGAAGCTTGAGACCAAAATTTTGGAAACCATATTGTTATCTTGGAAAATTTATATGAAAAATTGTATGGAAAATCAAAGCAAGCTCAAGTTGTTATTGATAAAAATCACTACAGTCAATACCCAACTTGCTATAGTTAGTACCAAACATAGCAAGTTGGGAAACATGCTTAAGGAAATGTTTGAACTTTTTACTAATTTCATGGCCACTCACACCTTCAAACACAATATACACCAAGAGGGAGTTGAATCCTCTAAATCTGTGGGTTTTCACTATGACACCCTTCTTCATGTCTTGTGCCTTGCTAAAGTAGATGTGAATAAATTTTATGATTCAAACCCCATAGGAATGGCCACTCAAATGATACTTTATTTTTACCATGTGACATCACCAATTACTTAATGAAACTCTATTTTAGTGTATTGTATCTAGACCTAAATAGTGGAGAGGGTGGAAATGACATAAGAATTCCCACAATGTTTATAATACCTAGGCTTAATTTTCCATTAATATTTATCAAAATTTTGACATGGATAATCATCACTTGAATGACTTGATCAAGCTTAAATATTCACATAAAGTTGATGATCCAAGTCTGGGTGTGAAGAAGGACCCTTCCAAGACCTTTTACTTTCGTGATGTGTTGAAATTGCTTTTAAAAGAATATTAATGAATACATCTGCATGTTGTAAAGAAGAGGAACAGATCAATCATCAACACATGAAAACAAAAGCCATTGGTAACGGAGTTCGTCCAGGAGGGACTACGTCTCTGGGCCCCGATGTCAAGATGATGTAGGCCGCTGCACTAAGTGCTGTCAATAATGATGATGTACAAAAGAGATGATGTCTCTATCATACAAGGAAAATCGCCCTCACGCAGGAGTGGCTCTAAGAGATTTTCCACAACTAGAACTCTCAATCAAAAGACTCCTATTAGTATGATACAAAAACATGCATGGTTCGCATCTCACCAACATGGCACAAAAGGGATGTCAAAGCAAAACACATGCATGACGACAACAAGAGTATCCCAGCAACATACAACAAGGGATCTCAGAACATAACATGAGGAGTTGTGACAACAAGTACATCACGTAGAAGATTCTGCATCAAATCAAGCAAGGAATCATGACAACATATAATAAACAAGATCTTGCATCAACATCAATCAAGGATCTGTGCAACATAATGTAGAAAGATGAAGTACATGAACACATCATATACCTCACAACCAAGGGCCATCTAAAGAAGTGGATGTTACACTACTGAAGCTGCCCGGACCATCGATCTCAAGGCATCGATGAAAGAAGATAGTTGCTCGCATAAGAATGTGGACATCTGACTCATAGCTGTCAATAAAAAGTTAAAGCTTGCTAACACATTGATTTCACAGCATCGATTGGAAGAAGAAAAATCGATCAAAGAAGAAACAATCAAAGAAGGTTGATCAAAGAAGAATCAATCAAAGAAGAAGAATCAATCACAGAGAATAATCGATCAAAAGAAATAGAACCAATCATAAAGAGAAGAATCGATCATAAAATAATAATTGCTCTGGACTTCTCACTCTCCAGCTCTATTTCTATCTAGACCTATAGCGCTTTGGCTTATCATTGCAACTCTGCGAACTATTAGAATTTCAAGCGTTGTGACTCTATGGCTATTTGCGCTCTGGATTGATCAAGCCCTATGGCTCTACAAGGTTCAAGCATTTCTCTGGCTTCTCTGCGTAATTCACAACAAAGTCTAGCTATCTCTACATAGCCTGGACCTCTCATTCTGCAACTATTCTTTGGGTGTCTCTCTGGCCCTCCTTCTCGGCTCTCTGCACCCATCGTGTTTTATAACACATTCAAGGATAAGGCTGCTTAGAAATCAGAGTTGTTTTGTTCATAATAGAAGATGTTTGCATAGAAGCATTGGCGGTGCAACAAAATCCTCCAAAATGGTCTTTTTTTTTCTGTTAAAACAAAAATACATAGAAATACTGAAAACATTGGAAATTCCGACCAAAATCATAAAATACTGGACTTCAAAATATTTTAAATTGGCCCTACAAACCCTATTGGGTCCACTTTAGTCGCTTATTGCATTGCATAATGGATTCGGCTGAAACCAAAAATATACGGGAATACACTGAAAAGTATGAAGTCCATTTATGAGAAAAACCTCCTTTTTTCAAAGGAACCAAGGAAACTCTTTTCGCGATAACTTCATCATCCGAACTCGGATTGACGAGCCGTTTGCACCTCCGTGATCAAGAAGACGAGATCTACGCTTTGGTTCTAGTTTGACATCATTTTGAGCACCTTTATTTTTGAGTTTTCATAAACCCTCTTGTCCTATGTGTCTTTTTGGAGCCACCTAGATCAATCCTCCCCACTAAGGAGCTTTTGGTCCTCCAAAAGCATGAAAAATAATCAGTAGATTTGTTTTTACCCTATTTGCATCACAAGCATCTTGAAAAGGTCTCACTTCCATCTCCTTCACTTTTGTTCTTCGGAGCCTTAAGCGATGAATCAACACCTGTTACCTCTGCAACCTGTAGTACATTGTTTGCAAATCACATGCTTAATTGACATGACCAACTAAGACCCAAACGTCCCACACTTGCCACGAGTTTATAACACATACTCAGTGGTCAAGTTTACAACAAGATGGATGCAATACCCCAGCTATGACAACAAGGCCAACATATCATGGTTGCTTCAAAAAGTGATGGAAAACACATCATCACTGCAACACATGATTTACATACATAAGGCCAAACACTATTGTTTTGACAAGTGATGGAAACATAACATCACTTTCAGAGTGTAAAATATGACTCAAAACATGACCAGACATCATTGTTGCTGACCACGTGATGAAAACACATCATCACGTTTACATTTTAAAATGTAACAAGTGATTTACAAAATAATTACCATGAAACGACAACATGTCTAGAAACCATTTCTCACTTGTCTTTCTAAATGGGTCACCTCCTTGAGGTGGTTTTGCTTGTCGAACAACTGCTTTACTTGGTTCATGCACCGACGCTTTGTCTTTAGGGCGCTGCTCTGGATGGAGCTTCTAGCAAGTAGCTCTTTGATGGCCATTTCTATTGCAATTATTGTAGTAGGCTTTCTTCCTCCATACCTACTTAACCTGTTTCTTTTCATGTTGTTGAGAGGGTCTTTCACGCCTCATGAGTGCTGCCATTCTTTTCCAACACTTGGAAAAGGTATGGTTAGGTAAACCGCAAAAAGTACATGTTTTTCGACGCCTTGATATTCATTCATTATTAGCAACATGATCATAATAAAAATGAACATTCGAAGATCAAAGTAGTTATACATTCCCTTGTTGTTTTTGATGTCAGCATGGCGATGAGAGCTTGCCTTAGCTCTCTCCCTACAATGGAAACTGCCATGGGATGATGGGAATGTTTTCCCATCATACTCTTTCCTCGATGATGTCTCAGAAAAATTTAACACCTTTGAGCACTCTCCTTTAGTGTATCACGAGCTTGCGAATCAATGTTCATGAACAACCTCCAAAGGTTGAGTGATGCCTTGGTTTTGAACACCAAGTTCTTCTTTCTCCTTGTGCCTCATCCTTGTAAGGAGACTCATGTTTGTCCCTGTAATTGGGATCTCCAAATCTCCAAAAGACATCATACTATGAGAAGAGGAAAATTGAAAGGAAATCAACATCTTTTACCTTCTCTTTCGATTTGGAAAGATCTGATGAGGGTTTCTCATCATCCGTTGTTGGTGGTTCGCTAACTGTCTCAGCGCATTCCCCAACTTCTTTCCTGACATACCCAAGTCCTGCTTGACACGACAATTCCTCTACTTGGATGGGATTGAAAATGCCTTGGCCATTAGCGCCCAAGCCTTTTCCTTCATATCCCATTCTCTTCAACAGTTTGGAGCCAATTCCTGTGGTATGATTTCCAAACACAGCGAAATCATCATCAATAAACATACTTGAAGATGGAGAGCTACTTTTTACCTCACATGAATCTCGCTGCATCTTTTTCAAGGCATCGTCCTTTGCTTGCAGTTGTTGTAGCAAACTTTGTTTTTCCTCTTTCTCTTCATGTAGACGCATCCTCAATTCATTTTTCTCTATTTGAAGATTATGTTTGTTTTGCTTCAGTTCTTCCATGGCCTCTTCTGTGGTTTTCAACTGATGTTGTAATCGCTCCTTTTCTTTTGTCTCTTTTGGCAGAGTTTCATACATGATTTCCACCTTCTTAGAAATGTTGAGAATGGTCTCGTGCATTACTCTTTCATCCTCTGTCATTGTTCACACTGCAATTCACATCAACACAAAGACCGCTCTGATACCACTTGATCCAGGTCTGGGTGTGAAGAAGGACCCTTCCAAGACCTTTTAATTTTGTGATGTGTTAAAATTGCTTTTAAAAGAAAATTAATGAATACATCTGCATGCTATAAAGAAGAGGAACATATCAATCATCAACACATGAAAACAAAAGATGTTGATAACGGAGTTCATCCAGGAGGTACTACGTCTCTGGGCCCTGGTGTCAAGATGGTGTAGGCCACTGCATTAAGTGCTGTCAATAATGATGATGTACACAAGAGATGATGTCTCGATCATACAAGGAAAATCACCCTCATGCACGGGTGGCTCTAAGAGATGTTCCACAACTAGAACTCTCAATCAAAAGACTCTTATCAGTATGATACAAAAACATGCATGGTGCGCATCCCACCAACATGGAATAAAAGGGATATCAAAGCAAAACACGTGCATGATGACAACAAGAGTATCTCAGCAACATACAACAAGGGATCTCAAAACATAACATGAGGAGTTATGATAGCAAGTACATCACATAGAAGATTCTGCAAAAATCAAGCAAGGAATCATGACAACATATAATAAACAATATCCTGCATCAACATCAATCAAGGATCTATGCAACATAATGCAGAAAGAAGAAATATATGAACACAACATATACCTCACAACCAAGGGCCATCCGAAGAAGTGGATGTCACACTGCTGAAGTTGCTCGAACCATCGATCTCAAGGCATCGATGAAAGAAGATAGCTTCTCACACAAGAATGTGGACATCTGACACATAGCTGTCAATAAAAAACTGAAGCTTGCTGACACATCGATTGCAAGAAGAAGAATTGATCAAACAAGAATCGATCACAGAGAATAATCGATCAAAAGAAACAGAACCGATCATAAAGAGAAGAATCGATCATAAAAGAATAATTGCTCTAGACTTCTCGCTCTGTAGCTCTATGGCTATCTAGCCCTATAGCACTCTGGCTTATCACTGCAGCTCTACGAACTTTCATAATTTCAAGCTTTGTGACTCTATGGCTATCTGCACTCTGGATTGATAAGCCCTGTGGCACTATGGGGTTCAAGCGTTGCTCTGGCTTCTCTGCTTAATTCACAACACAGTCTAGCTATCTCTGAATAGCCTGGCCCTCTCATTTTGCGACTATTCTTCGGGTTCAACCTCTTCATTTTCTCTCCAGCATTTCAAGCTCTCGCACACACTCTAGCATGCAGACTCTTGGGCTCTCTCTGGCACGCCAGCTCTCACGCACTGTCTCTCTGGCCCTCCTCCTCGGCTCTCTGCACCCAGCATGTTTTATAACACATCCGGGGACAAGGCCACTTAGAAATTAGAGTCTTTTTGTTCAGAATAGAATCCATTTGCATATAAGCATCGGTGGTGCAACAAAATCCTCCAACATGGCCTTTTTTCTGTTAAAACACAAATACACAAAAATACTAAAAACATTGGAAATTCTGACCAAAATCATAAAAGACTGGACTTCGAAATATTTTAAATTGGCCCTACAAACCCTATTGGGTATGCTTTAGTCTCTTATCGCATCGCATAACGGATTTGGCCGAAACCAAAAATATATGGGAATACACTAAAAAGTATGAATTCCTGGATCTCAAATTTTATCAAATCAGATCTATTATTCCATCGGGTCCACGTTATATCGTAAGTCGGAATAGAGGATTGCCGATCACTGACGTCGATCATTCCGATCGCTGATATCAGTGATCACTAATCACATTCACTATACCTAGGGGTCCTGGTCCTCGGCCTTTGGGTTTCGTCGACCCAATCCACCGATGTTGACATTCCATCGCTGATTTACAAGTGCCGATATCGCTGATTTAACTTCTCTAACCCCATATATTTGCAATCACTAATCCGGGGTCTTAAAGTCCACCTTTACATGACTCTCAATGTGATTTGCCTTATAAAGGTTTTAACTCCGTTTATGAGAAAAACCTCCTTTTTTCAAAGGAACCAAGGCAACTCTGTTCACGATAACTTCACCATCCAAACTCGGATTGATGAACTGTTCACACCTCCACGATCAAGAAGACGAGATCTACGATATGGTCCTAGTTCGACATCATTCTGAGCACTTTGATTATTGAGCATTCATAAACCCTCTTATCTTGTGTGTCTTTCTAGAGCCATCTGGATCAGTTGAAGACACCATCTTTTCTTTATAGAAACTTTCTTCCAACTAAAGTCATCATAGATACATTTTATAAATAATGCTTTATTGGTGGTCTCGAGGAATAAATCACTGCATAGGTCTTAATGGCTCAAGATACCACTTGTGTTGAATCCACATAATGAATTTGGTAAAAGAAATAAGCTATCAATGCTCAAGTAAGAAAAAAATCATTTATATCCTATCCCCATCCGACTAATCCCTCTCCTCTCCCTCCTCTTGTCATATCCACAAATTAACTTGGTTGGACCCTCAAGTTATGTTGGTTCACAACAACTTGGATATTCAAGAGATAATTAGTCGAAGGATAAAGTAAAAACAGACAATCAATCAAATGTTGACTAGTAGAACAATCGCCTACATAGTTAATTGAGTGGTCAAATGAATATACTAGATTGTTAATTATACTTAGGTAGTCAATTAGTCTATGAGAATTGAGTTGAGTATAACAGTTGACTAGCTAATGAGACAATGTGGATTTAAAAAAAATAGTTGAAAGTAATGACACTTGTTCGTAGACCAAATGTTCCATAATTCCAACAAGTTTCTTAGATTTGAAAACTATAAATAAATAAACATATGAGAAGAATATCACATAGTGAAAAAAATGTGATTGTTATTCATATCATACATTATCATGTTCTGGTCATAATTCTCTATGCTTACATGTTGTAATAATGTCTTTAAACACCACTCATTATCTTGGAGGATAATAAATATTCAATTTATTTCTTTATATTTCTTCTATTCTTTGTTCTCAAGTTCCCTCACTCCCCAACATGGTATCAAAGATACTGGCTTTTCGCTAGCCCTATTGTTTCCAAATCAATTTGAATTAGATATTTCGATAATTGAATCTAGGTTGATTTGTCGACTAGAACATGATCTACAATAGATTAGTTCTTTTATAAATTTGAAGGTGTCTTCAATATTGATGCTATCATTTTATATGGATATACGTATGTTTTCTAAGCCCTAGATATGGAAGCCATACTAAATAGAAAAGGACTCTACCAATATGAAAAGATCATTATTTGAGATTAGAAGGATGACTGAATTGTTAACTTGGAAGTTCAGTGACAAATTCCAAACATGGACTAGATTCCTCTTTCAGAGAGGTCAAAATTTGACTATTGAAGTGCTCAATTTGGACAAAGGAATGCATATTTTTGAATAAAATCCCACATGTGCACTAAGGGATAGGTCGACCATAATAGGAAAATGGACACACTTGTAAGCCTATAAATACAAGTGAGATCAAGGTCATTTGGACCTCACCAAGCATATTCTTCTTCTCTTCTTCATTAATTGGTTCACATAGGTCTGAGGCTGGGTCACGTAGATTGGTCTGTATAGGTCCAAAATTGCAAGGTTTGAAGCTCACATGTGTCTTTAGGGTTTTCGTTTACAACCACAGGATTGACACAAGAAAATTTTAGTTACAACCATAGACATGTAGGCTCATCCATCCGGTTGGAATATACCAACCACACACATATCTCTTCCTCCATGGAGTTGGGATCTAATGTTACAATTTGACATTTGACAGCAGTTGACAACGGGTAGGAAAAAATTGTCCCTCATAAATATTGATGTTGGAAACATATTTCTCAATGTTGTTGGGTTAATTTTGATGAATGATTTTGTATTACCTCGCTGACCTCTCTACTGAACATTTTATGACAATCTAATAGAAGAATAATTTGAAAGGGCTTTCCCCATAGTGGGTTTTTCCCTAGTCATTGACCAGAAATCTGGTGTCTCTTGTTGATGTGTTGATTTTCTCCTTTGTCATTATATTTACTGTTCTATATTCAATTACTATTGATGATTAGAAATATTAATTATTGTTGAAATATTACTAATTGAAGAATTGAATTGGGCTAAAGTAATTGAATCAACATAGAGTAGTGTGAAATTTAACATAGTATCGAAGCTAAGGTGAAGGACAAGCCCAAAAGGAGACAAGAATTGAAGAAATCATATTTGGAAAATTGAAGGAGCCTATCTAGTCAAGTCAATATGTTTTCTTGTTTCTTCAACTAAATTGAGAATTCATGTGACTCATCTATGTTTTTCACTTGGAATATCACATTGGAGATCATAGATAATAACAATGTTGTTTTGGAATACATTCGAGGAAAGGAACTTGAGCCTCCAGAGAATGATTTCACTATTTCAAAGAAAAAGTACAAGAAAGGCGAGTTAAAAGAATATAAAATTATAGTTGACGGTTTACAAGATAATTTACTTGCTTTTGTTGGGAATTTGAAGAATTCTAAGGACATGTATGATAAGCTAGCTAACATGTATGAAGTCAACAATTAGAATGAAATCCTCTCCTTGAAATACCAATAAAGGAGAATCTGTGCAATCCTACATTATGAGGATATCACATCTTAAATATCAATTGCAAATAGTTATGAAAACTGTGTCTAGCAGGGAATTAGTGATTGTAACCCTTAGAGGTCTCCCTCCTATTTAGGAAACCTTCATTATTTCTGTGAGAAACAACAATAGTTTCCCTTCATTTGATGAAATTGTTGGAAGGATCAATAAAGAATAATCAAGGATGATATTAAGAGGCAGGATACAAAAGCATGACAAAGGAGAGCCTGCTTCATTTGTCACTGATAAGAAGAAGAATAAAGGAAAATGAGGTCCATAAAATTCAAGGAAGTCTCCTCCTAAAAATTCAAAAAGAAGGAATGAAAGAGAATAATTGCACATTGAATGCTACAATTGTCACAAGAAAGGTCACTATGCTCATGATTTCCCTAAGAAGAACAATTTTCCACTCTACAACACTAGAAGAAATAATAACAAGTTCAATGAAAAAATACGAAGAGATGACTGAAGTAATTATCATAATGGAAGAGATGAAACAAGATGTAAATATTCTCCAAGCGATCATGAAGAAGATCATCATCCTCAAAAGAAGTCAAGATATTCTAGGTATGAAAGTAATGTTGCTAATTGATCTGAATATATCCTTATTTATTCTCTCATTAGCTCCTCTCATTTGGATTTGTGGGATAGTTGGTTGGTTGATAGTGGGGTCACTCATCATTTCTCTGGTTATAAGGAAGTTCTCTCTAATATGGTAGAGAGGGACTCAAATTTAAAAATTATTCTTGGAGACAACTCCAATCATCTCGTTAAAGGTTTTGGCCTGTAAAATTTCATTTTGATTATGGAGAATATATTTTGCTCCATGATGTAATGTATGTGGCGAGGTTGAAGAATAATTTGGTATCAATATCTTCTTTGGAAGGAAAAGGGATGAGGGTTGCGTTCATCAAGGGAAATGTTCTTACTTGGCCTGTTGGATCCTTTATGAGAGCTGAAATCACATTGGGATTGAGATTTGAAGAACTCTATAGAGCATTTGGTAGACCTCTTTTAGCATTGGTCCATGATACTAATAATCTAAGTGAGTTATGGCACCAAATATTGGCCCATCTTCATTACTATGCTATCCTGAAATTGAAGAAATTGGTCTCTGGAATTCTTGATGTTCAAGCCCATCATGATGGAGTAAGCCCAAGTTGTGATAGTGGAAATAAGACAAGGGGACCATTCCCCTCTAGCAAGAATAAGATGAACAACATCATCCAACTCATTCATTCTAACATATGTGGATCGATGCCTATACATTATATTGGTGACCATATGTACTACATCACATTCATTGATTCCTTCTCAAGAAAGACATGGACATATTATTTGAAGCATAATTATGACGCCTTCGAAATGTTAATGGGGTTAAAATCTTTGGTCATAGATCAAATAGGGAAGAAAATTAAGATCTTCGAGTTTAAAAAAAGTCTAGAGTACATTTCAAATGAATTCATTGATTTTTTCAAGAAGGAAGGTATGAAGAAAGAGGCGGTTGTTCCATATAATTTCGAACAAAATGGAGTGGCTAAAACCAAGAACAGGTCTATTGTAGAAGCCACTTATGCCATGCTCCATGATCAAAATTTGTCAAAGTTACTTTTGGGAGAAGCAACGAATGTTATCGTATATGTAAAATAGTGTGCCTAATCAAGCATTGGACAACAAGACCCATGAAAAAGTATTCACAAGTGTCAATCTCGATTTTCTCCATCCCCATATCATTGGTTTCCCCAGATATTTCCATGTGTTGAAGGAAAAAGAAACAAGCAGGAATCCACAGGAAGAAAATGTATGTTTGTTGGATATTGTGAAGGTTATAAATCATTTATAATATATATTCCTAGTCAAAGGAAGATTGAAATTAGAGGGGATGTAATGTTTGACAAAGATGATTCCCTTGGGAAAGAAAGGGACCTTCTTCTACCTCCTCCTCCTAAGGAGAAGAATCATGATATAGATACTTTAGATGGTCCTTATGTGCCTGAATTCAAGTGAGAAATTGTTGATGATCCCTTTGAGCCCATGGACCCTTTATATTCTCCTCCATGTGATCCTCCTGCCAAGAAGAGTCCACTTTGGATTCATGACACATTACAGTATGATGAGAGATGTGTTCTCGTTAGAAGATTATTTATAGAAATCAAGAAGCCATCCAGATACTAGGTATATGTTGCATCTATGAGCGTTATGATTCAAGTCAAACCTCCCACCTTTGAATAAGTCGTGAAAGAATTTTTTTTTAAGGATGCTATGGCCAAATAATATGAATCAATTATGAAGAATGACATATGGTATGTTGTGCCGAGACCTAAGGGGAAATATGTGGTGAATTCAAAATGGGTATTCAAGATCAAATATGGAGTTGATGGAAGCATTGGGAAATATAAGGCAAGGTTTGTGGCTCAAGGATTCTCCCAGAAAGAGGGAGAATATTATGACGATATATTTGTACCTATGGCTCGATATACAACCATTTTTTTGATAATTTATCTTGTTACAAGTCAAATATGGAATCTTCATCAAATGGATGTGAAGACAACATTCCTTCATGGCATGTTACAGGAAGAAGTATACGTTGAGTAGCCACAGGGATTCGAAGTATAGGACTGAAAGACACACGTTTGTAGGTTGAAGAGGGAATTGTATGGTTTGAAGAAAGCCCCCAGAGCATGCTACACATTCATAGACAGTTACTTGGTGAAATTAGGACTCACAATAAGTAATGTCGATCCCAACCTCTACTTCAAGGTAGTGCAAGGTATGCCATTGATTTTTGTTTTATATGTTGACAATATTTTCTTAAGAAGTAGTGATCCCCTGATGATAAAGTATAGGAGGAAGTTAGCCTTTGAATTTGAGATGAAGGCCTTGGACTCATGCACTACTTTCTAGGTCTCAAGGTGTGGCAAATGCCTGGTAATATTTTCCTTTCACAAGGAAATTATGTCGTGAAACTGTTAGAGATATTTGGAATGAAATAATGTAAGTCCCTACCCACACCAATGGAAATGAATTTCAAGAGGCTACATAGAGAAGTTGCAGGACTTGATTTGGCGAATCCATCTAAATATAGACAGTTGATTAGGGAACTAATGTTCCTAGTGAATATTCATTCAAACATATTCTATGCAATGAACCCGTTGATTCAATTCATAATCAAGCCTCTCCATTCACATTGGGTTGCTGCCAAACACATTTTGAGATATTTTCATGGGATAATCACCCTTGGTTTGAGATATTCTGCTGGAGATGTTTGACTTCATGGATACACCGATGATGACTACGCAAGAAATTTTGTTAATAGGAAGATTGCATCTGGATTTTTTTCTAGCCTTGGATTTTCCATGATATTTTGGTTGAGCAAGAAGCAGTAGTCCATAGCTATGAGTATCATTGAGGTAGAGTACATTGTCACTAACATGGCTAGATGTGAATCTGTTTGGTTGGGGAGGCTCTTTGGAGAGCTATTTGAGTAGGTTATAAACACTGCAATGATATATTGTGACAGAAAGAGTGGTATCTAATTAACATAGAATGTTTGGATATTTGGGTTGCCTAGATAATTAGTGGGAGCAAGTGTGATGGCATTTATTTCAATAGCCATGGGGGAGATGTGTTGGACAGTAGGAATTATCTGATTGTTGGCAAGTGTGTTGGCACTAATGTCAACTAGAATAGAAAGGATGTTCACTACGGTAGCTATGATGGAAACAAGGCTAACATTTATGTGCATGGTGTGTCAATCTCAGGGGGAGTCCCATGGCTGCTTCAATATTTTGTAGAGAATCATCATAATAGTAGGCTTATTGTAAAATCTATAATACTAGGACTATGATGGTTGGGGGTCCCATGATTTGAAGGAATTTTTGCCTCAAGAGATCAACTCAAATGCTCATGGAAGTCAC
Organism: Pinus tabuliformis; assembly: GCA_031772625.1. NCBI lineage: Eukaryota > Viridiplantae > Streptophyta > Pinopsida > Pinales > Pinaceae > Pinus > Pinus tabuliformis. Next base: position 475,112,272 of record CM062806.1, on the reverse strand, counting down.
ATAGTTGGATAGTTCTTAGAAACAACTTTCCAATAACATGTTAATGTTTGCAAATGGCCTCCTGGATCAAAAATTATTGATAGTCTAAGTGAGGATATCCACAGTCAAAGTTGCAGTTCCTAGAAACCGAAAACTTTATTTCAAAAGTGATAAGGGATAATATGGAGCCAGGCTAGAGGGAAAAAATCCCTTAAGGTCAGAAGCCTGGAAACCCAAAAGCTTAGAAATTATTGTCGCTATGACCAAAACCCTTCAAAATTTATGTTACACTTGAATTTTTGAGCCTACTGTTCATCTTGCGATCATTCATTCCATATTCACTTCTTGGTCAGGGGATGCTTTTAGGATCCCTTCTTGGATTGGAATTGTCAAGGTCACTTGCTCATAGATGCTAATCCCATAACAAGTGGATGAGAGCATTATTTTACACAACCTTGAATGAGCATAGCACGGTCCATCAAGATTATGCCTCTGTGATGTCCAATCCAGGTCGAAAGTCAGTGCACACTAACATTGACAGTTTCTCACATCTAGTTGAATTTGTACTTCCATTTTGGTGACTTTTGCAAACTATAACTTCCGCTCACCTTCGTTTTTTCAAGTGTCTTTTTCATGTTTTCGGTTGTCTCTTTCACTTTATTTCACTATAATTAGTTTCATTTTCATGTAATATTTTCTCTTGCATGTGTTACTTTCATTGTCGTTCACATATCACAAGTGTCATTCACATTGTAACAAACATCGTATTTTCACATGTTGAATGTTGCACGATGTACATAAGATTGTTTTGGTGGTTTCAAGAGGTTATAATTGTGAAATTGAGTTTATCTTAGCATGTAGACATCTGTCACACTCATGTCCAAATTTTTAAGCATTGTCTTACAAGTGTTTTCATTGTCATCGCAAAGTGTTCTTTTAGTGTCGAACTTGTCGTAAGTTTTTGCAAAGGTTTTCACACTAAGGGAAGTATGCTTTCATGTTTTTTGGATAATTTATTTTATTTCTTAAAGTTTCAAGTATGCCATCCTAGTCAAGTCCTATCACTATTCACACCAGTGTCACTGATCCCACACTTGGCCAACTTTTTAAAAATTACCAACAACTTAGCCTCATCCAACCTTCCTAAATTGCCCATTGTGCAATCCTAGCTGTTAGCCCCCTAATTTTCTCTCTTTTTGCCATTTTACCCTTCCTAAATCATAACCATTTACCACTATTTTACCTCTCTTATACACCCTCATCTTGCACCAGTAAAAGAATGGTGACATATTTCGTATAAACTTTATTTTTCATATTTTTAACTTAACTTAGCATTAATTAATCATCTATTACATGATTTCTTACTTTTAATCACTCTTTATAACTTATCGATATCTCCAATGTTTATTTGGTAGTTATATTACTTACCATGACCGCTGATCCTAGTGCAGGATTGGATCTTGTAGCATTTCCAGCACAACAAATCCTTGCAGCAGATCCGAACCTCCTTGATCATCGCCTCATTTTGAGCAACGTCAATCATGACAGCAAGATCGATCCAAAGGCAGCCGAAATCGAATCGCCCCATTTTTTGTAGCTTCAACGATGACAACAAGATTGATCCAAAGGAAACTAAGATCAAAACTGTGAAGAATGAAAGCTGGAGATTGGCTAGGGCTAGTTTTGTTAATTGTCTAAGTTTAAAGGCTGAGAAGCTAAATTCTATGGTTGGTTATGTAATCGGTTGAAAGATCTATTTTGGCCCTTGGCCAAAGATCTATATAATGTAGAATGTAAATAGGACTAAGGGGTTTTTTTGATAGAACAGAAACACAGCCAGAGAGGCGGTAACAGGTTGCTGTATTTTGTTATCGCCCGAATTTAGGTTGGACGATGTATTAACGCATGTACTTGCCTCAGTGAATTAATAAAAAGGGAGCTCTACCTCATGTTTTACAAATTGCATTTCTGTATTTGAGTTGATGAATTGATTAAAGTACTAAGCAATGTTTTTATTTAAAGGGGAAATGTGCTGGTTGGCTAGGGCCCAACCAACCTAGCACGTTTACCCCATTTTATTTTTCCTATAAGTGTTGTTTATATTATCAAGTGTGATTTAATTTTAAGCACATGCATTCTTGTCTGAGTGGAAGAGGATCCATTGTGTGAAGTAGATAAATTTCCTTTCCTACACTTGATTTCAAATTGGTTTCCTTCGCCTGGTCCAAGCAGGAGAAATAAACCTGCACCAGTGCACGTTGGTGTGACATTTCCTTTTCGGCACTTGATTTCATATTGGTTTCCTCCACCTAGTCCAAGAAGGAGAAATAAACCTGCACTAGTGCACGTTGGTGTGATATTCCCCTTTTCTGCAATTCTGTTTGGTTGGTTTTCCCCCACCTGGTCCAAGCAGGAGAAATGATCCTACACCAGTGCACATTGGTGTGATGCAAGAAGCCTTCTTAGTCTACTTCTCGCAATCTTCTTTCTTTCATTAAATGCTTATGATAGGATAAATGTATATGGATTGTTTCTTTATTCCTGCATTCTGTCAAGATTAGAAACATTCATTTTTATGTGTGCAATTTGATAGCACTTGCAATAACTAAACATTCATTTTAAGAATTAAATGCTAAGTGTAAGAAGCTCTGATCTGGTGCAAGAACTATTTTCTTGCCACAGGATCCGAGTGCTTTGAACTTGGAAAAGTTCAAGCCCTTGTAGGAAGTAAAAAGCCTTTAGTAAAGACACAATTTATACCTTCTGCATAAATCTCTATTCCTGCACTAATGCAAGTAGATTGTGATATTACAGGAGAGATTAGTGTAAGAAGGAAATCTATAAAAGAGCAAGTTTAAGGGCCCATCTGATGAGACTGCTAAGTGTCTCTGCTAAAGAAAAACACACACTTAGTAGTTAAACAATAATTAGCTAGAGTGATTTCCATTTATCTTTAATTCCCTCTTGTAAATGCATTCTTTCTTGTCCCAGTCTTAGATTATTTTGATGGTTCAAGTTGCCTTTCTCTCCTTTTAATTTGATTCTGCACTCTTTCATTTAAATAAAGTAGGGATTTATATTAGAAATATTCATACCATCTCTAGCATTGCCTGTGCTTCATCTCTAAGTTTACAGATACCCTGAGTTGAAAAATTAAGTGTTGAGGAGTTTGCTTAAGTGTAATTCCTGCACCCAACATTTTGGCGCTGTTGCCGGGAAGGCAATTTTATTTGGTAAGAATTTTCTGATTATACAATAGAGGTAAATTTTCCTTTATTTTTGCAGTATTGTTTGAAAAAGCTTCTTTGAAGGAATTTTATTGGCGATAATTGATTTCTGACAACATTTTCTATTAGAATTTGTTTGTTATGTTTCTTTCCTTTTTTGAAATGAATGCCTAGAAAAGGTAAGGGTTTGAAGCCCACTAAGGGCCGAAATAATTCCGAAAACAATTCTCATACTGGGTCTCCTTCTATGAGCAGGAAGCCCAATCCAATTCAAACCCGTCACACAGGAATATTCCACCTGGATTCTAGTGACAATAGCTCAGGTGTGGTTCAGCCTGTTGAGGGCAGTTCAAGTAAAAGGGAAACAATGGCGGACCATAAAGATCATGTGGAAGGGACTGGTGAAAATTAGGTAAGTAGCGAACAATCCACTTTTGTGTTTCCAATTGTGGATCCTGATACTGTGGCACAAATGAAGAATATTCCACCATCATATATTCCTCATTTCCATGGTGAAGTTCATGAAGATCTTGACTCTTTCCTATTCAAGTTTGATATTCTGTGTAGAAGTTATGATTATTCAACTGATGCTCAGAAGTTAAGATTATTTCCTGTTACTCTCAAGGACTTAGCTCTACGCTGGTTTATGGGGTTAGGAGGAAACACTATAGCCTCTTGGGATCAAATGAAGAGATTGTTTTTGTCTAAATGTCAAGAATATTTCAAAACTCGGGACATGCAGGATGAGATTTTTACAATCATACAGGATGATGATGAAACTCTCGAAGATTACCTAGAAATATTTCTGTATATTTTACAAAGGTCGAAACTTAAGCTTGATCCTAGTACTATTAGAACCTTGTTCTTAAGAGCAATTATTAATAATGATAGAAATAATTTAAATATGTTAGGACAAGGTGATATTTCTCAGCAAACTTTTAAACAAATTTGTGAATTATGCAGTAAATTTTCAAGAAATCTGTATAGATCTGGTAGAGGAACTCGAAATAGAAATAGAAAAAATGAATCTATTGATGTTATGATTATTGGACTAGAAAATAAAATGGAAAATATGAAAATTGACATAATGAATATCGTTACCAAATATTTAGACTCTTTCAAATTTCAGCAAAACTCATGAAGGAACAAGTGTCATTATGTACTTTCTGTGGTAAATGTAGAGACAAACATCCTCCTAAAGAGTGTCCTCTTAATTTGAAAGAAACTAATAAGTATGTTATTTGTGCAGAAAACCATGTCACAGAAAAATGTCCCTCTATACCAGGACTTAAAGCTGTATTTACAAGGGGACAACCTAAAGCTGAATACTTGTATGCTATGGGAGCAAGAAGGAATTGGCCTTAGGCAAGTGCAGGTGTGGCTCCTGAATTTTCTCCACACTATTTTGGTTATAATTCACATGCATATTCTTATCTTAACACTAATCAGCAGTGGCAGTATGCAAATCAATATCAACATGGGCAACCTTCTCAACCATGGAAACAAGGTTGGAGAGGACAAACTCATTCTCCATATTCCTACCAACCACCCATGTAGTCATATCCATCTACGCATACACCTTATTCAGTGCCTCAACTTCCGAGTCAGTCTACTCCACCGTTGCCTTTACCTCCACCTTTTCGACCTCCTTAGTTGCCTGCTCAACCTATTCCAAATCCTAACAATAATAAAGTAGTGCAAATGATCTATGTAACAAACCCACCTTTACCATTCGAGTACCATTCTATTCTAGTTAGGGTTCATGATATTCAATTAAGATCGGGAAGGACTGTAACATCAGAAAATTAGAAGCAACCTAGAGTGATTGTTGAAGAGAAAGGAGAGGAGGAAACTCTTAACCATTCTGTGAAAGCTATCACTAAACAACCCTTACCCTCTGAACCCTTGCTATCTTCTTCCAACTAGCTGCCCTTCCTAGAGAGGTTAGTAATGGAAAGAAGTGAGCCTATTTCTGACACTAGCTTGGCATCAGAGCTTCAGAATCTTTTCATTAAGATACCTTTGCTTCAAGCCATCAAAGAGATCCCCATTTGTACCAAGATTATTAAGGAACTCTATCTCAAGAAACCCGGGAGGAAGAGATTGGAATCCCAAACCATTCAATTTGTTGTTAGGGCAGCAGAGTTAATGACGGGATGTGTGTCTATGGAGAAATATATTGATCTCAGAAACCCTGTTGTCTTAGTTTAGATTGGTAATGTCCTTGTCTCTAATGTTCTTATAGACCTGGGGGCAGCCATTAATGTCATGACTAAGCAAACCATGGATCAACTTCGGTTATCTCATCTTCGCCCTACTCCCACTGTGCTTGAATTAGAAGATAGATCTAAAATTAAGCCAGAAGGAGTATTGGATGATGTGATCATCTCATTAGATTCTTGGGAATATCTTGTTGATTTCATTGTGCTTCAGCCATAGAACCAAATAGGAGGACATCCCTTGATCTTGGGTTGACCATGGCTTGCTACGACTGATGCATATATTGGATGTCGTTCCGGTGATATGTATATTTCACATGGAGATTCTAGGAAGAAAGCTACCTTATACCCCCCTGCCAGATCAATTTAGGACCTTCAAGATAATTTATGGTTAGATCAAAGTAGAGATGAGGAGACTCAGCCCATTTCCCTTATCCATCATTATACTGGGTCTTCACAAGAAGATGAGATTCAAGATTTCTTGAATAATCTAGGCACTATGCCTAATTTTGAGCCGTTGAGCTAGATTTTCAGCCTAGATTTTCAAGATAATCATGATTCTCGTTCTTCTTTACCACTACATTTTACCACTCCCTTGAGTACTCCTGAGCTTGATACTACTCTTGTTGAGATTAGCCCTGCTAAATCCTTACATATTAGTTCAGATTTGTACTCATCTCAACAAGAGTGGCTTGTGAATTTGTTGCAAAACCATCTTAGTGCCTTTGCTTGGGGCTATGAAGATATGAAGGGTATTCCTCCTGAAACTTGTACACATCATATCTATATTCAAGAAGGAACCTGACCTCTCCGATAACCCCAAAGGTGAATGAATCCTATTCTAAGAGATATTGTGAAGGAAGAAGTACAGAAACTCTTGGATGCCGGTTTTATCTATCCTATTTTCGACAGTTAGTGGGCCTCTCCATTAGTGCTAGTACCTAAGAAAGATGGAAGATGGTGTATTTGTATTTATTATCAAGAATTAAACAAGGCCACTCTCAAATATTATTTCCCTCTCCCTTTCATTGACCAGGTGCTTGATAACCTTGCAGGAAAGAAATATTTTTCCTTTTTGGATGGCTTCAGTGGTTATAACCAGATAAAAATTGCACCCGAAGATCAAGATAAAACTAATTTTACATCTCCATGGGGAAAATTTGTTTATAAAGTGCTTCCCTTTGGTTTATGTAATTCCCTAGCTACCTTTCAAAGGGCAGTCTTGGCCATTTTTGCTGATCTAGAATTTGTAGAAATTTATATGGATGACTTTTCTGTGTTTGGTGATTCTTTTCAGGAAGCTCTCAAAAATCTGGAGAAAGTACTTTTTCGTTGTCAGGAAGCCCATCTCGCTTTGAGTGACAAGAAATGTAGATTAATATGCAAAGTGGGAGTGGCACTTTGCCATTTGATTTCTAGTAAGGGTATCCAGGTTGATCCAGCAAAGATTGAAATCATTCTGCATCTTCCTGCACCCAAAACTCAAAGGGAAGTAAGAGGTTTTTTAGGACATGTTGGTTACTATAGAAGATTCATTGAATTTTTTTCTAAGATAGCTGCCCCACTTTTCCGACTTCTATCTAAGGATAGTGAATTTTCTTGGACCATAGCATGCCAATAGTATTTTGAAACATTGAAGGAAAAGTTAGTACATGCACCAATTTTGAGAGGTCCTAATTGGTCCCTGCCTTTTCACATTTCCTCTGATGCTTCAGATTTGGCTATTGGCATAGCTTTAGGACAAGAGGAAAATAAGCAATCCTATGCTATTTATTATATTAGTAAGAATTTGTCTTCCGCTAAATTAAATTATACAGTTACAGAGAAAGAGTTTTTAGCTGTAATTTTTGCAATTAATAAGTTCAGGCACTATATTACAGGATATGAAGTATTTGTACATACTGATCATTCCGCGATTAAATATTTGATGAACAAGCCATTGACTAGTAGTAGAGTGACTAGGTGGTTACTATTGTTGCAGGAATTTAATATTACTATTGTTGATAGACCAAGAAAATCTAATGTTGTAGCAGATTTTCTTTCTAGATTAGATAATCCTGGTGAAGCAACTCCTGTTAATGATGATTTTCCGGATGAACATATTTTTGCTATGTCAACAGATTCTCCATGGTTTGCTGACATTGCTAATTACTTGGTTACTGGGAAAACACCACCCCACTTGTCTGCTCGTGAAAAGCAGAATATTATTCAGAAAAGTGTTGCATACTCCTGGATTCAAGGAGATCTCTTTTACACTGGTCTAGATTTGATTATCCGTAGGTGTGTAAGAGAGGAGGAAGTGTTTGACATATTGAAATCTGCTCATGATGAACCTTGTGGAGGCCACTTTGCTAATAAGCAGACTGCATATAAAATATTGAGTGCTAGTTACTTTTGGCCTTCCTTGTTTAAGGATGCCAAATAGTATGTTAGGCGATCTGATAGTTGTCAACAAATGGGCCAGCCTAATCAAACCAATCAAATGCCTTTATGCCCCCAAGTTATGATTGAGCCGCTTGAGAAATGGGCTATTGATTTTATAGGGCCAATAAATCCAACGTCATTAAGTAGAAAGCATATCTTGGTTTGTACAGATTTTGTTACGAAATGGGTAGATGCTAAAGTTGTTTCCTTTGCTACAGAAAAAGTTGTTGTTGATTTTCTTTTTACTGAAATATTTACTAGATTTGGTGTGCCTAGAGAAATTGTTTCTGACAATGGTCTACAGTTTATTTCTAATCTGGTACAGGGTGCGATGGAGCAATATAAGATCCGACACAGGAAATCTACGCCGTATCACCCACAAGAAAATGGTCAGGTGGAATCCAAAAACAACGTTATTGAGTCCATTCTTACAAAGACAGTAAATATGCATTGGAAAGACTGGGCTGGAAGATTACCAGAAGCTTTGTGGGCATACAGAACCACTTGGATAAATAGCACGGGACATACACCTATACGAGCTGGTATATGGCAAACAGGTTCTATTACCAATTGAATTCTAGATCAAAACATTCAGAACTATAGTTCAATTAGGACTATATCTCTTTGAGGCACAACAACAGTGTCTTCTCCAATTAAATGAGTTAGATGAATTTCGTAGGGATTTTGTTCAGCAGAACATACTAATTCAGCAGCAACGCAAAGGTGGCATGACAAGTCTATTAAGAAAAAGAAATTCCAACCAGATGATTGGGTGCTCCTTTATGATTCTAGATTTAAAATTTTTAAAGGGAAATTCTATACACGTTGGATGGGACCTTATGAAGTGATCCGAGTATTCGAAAATGGAGCAGTAGAAGTTAAAACTATTGATGTATAGAATTCAATATTCTTGGTAAATGTACACATATTAAAGAAGTATTTTTAGCCACTTACCAGGAAAGATTTTACACAACAAGTCCAATAGCAATTCGGGATGGTAGTGGTGAATGGTAATACCAACCTTTTGAAAACACGAATTCTTCTTCTTCTTAAAAAAAAATAAAAAATAATAATAATAAAAAAAGAAAAGTAAAGAAAAAACATTTTCCTGTAATTATGAAAATCAGTTCGCTGACATGATTGCAGAAGGATCAACCTGAAAATCGGCTTGTTGGCAGGAAGATCAAAAATTTCTAATAAAAAGAAAATGTTGCTTGATCTTTAGATATGCTATCAACCACCAAGTAAAAGCAGGTTCAGCAGAACCAACCTTTATACAATTGGGGTAATTAGCATGGATATTTTTATTCAAGTAACGCTTAATTTTCGCTGCAGTTATTTTTTCTTGCACCAGTGTAGGCAGACCTTCCAGAAAATTTTCTGCCTTTCTTCATATTCCACTTTCATAATATTGCCTCAGTCTTCTTCTTCAATCCCAGAAAGATTAACCTTCCCATATTTTTCTGAATTTACCCTTTTTGTTTTGAAAAAAATCCCACTTTACCCTTGCATTTTTTTCCCTATCCCACTTTTGTTTATCCTCTCTTGTGGTACTATTCTTGGAATCCCTGTAACAAAATTCCTTCCCATTTTGAAATTTCCCTTTTCCCACTTCTTTTTTCCCTCATGAATTCATTACAGGATCTCTCGTACAAAGAGCAAAAGGATATGCTCTAAAGCATCAAGAAAGGGCGAAGAAAATTTCCAGTATAAGTTGAAGAAGCCATGTTGGAAGTCCAACCCATATTTTATTTAAATTTTCTATTTTTTTTATATTATACTTGCACTAGTAGCATGTTGTCCTATATGATAATGCAAGTAGAATGGAACTAGCGGAATAGCATAATTTAAGCAGTGCAAGTAGACCGGTGCAAGCATGCACCCTGTTAGAAACATAGTACAATTTGTTCTTTTCATAGTATACGTCATGGGAAAGTGGTCATCATGAAAATTTATAAGAAGTCCTTTCACTTAATCGATGAGTACTTGTGTTATCATATTAACTAGGAGAAAATTATTTAAAGTACAAGGTGTTTTTAAGTTAAGAATCATGATCATTTTTTAATGAATGCTAAGTTTTTTGAATTATGAAGGAATGTGGAAGTGTTTAATCATTGCTTGGACATAATTTCCCCTTTCTGCCATAATCCTAGATGTCCTTCACTCATAATGATTACCTCACCTAGTCGTTAAAACGTCGCCGCAAGTACCAATCTGACCTGATTTCAAAGATGTCGTGCATCCACGGCTATTTTAGTGGAATGAATGGGTGATAAGATGGAAAGGATGGTGGAAAGTTGGATCCATATCTATAAGAACCAATTTTCCGGTGTTGCATGCAAATTCTCTAACTGTTCATAGCTGTTAAGCAGTGATGCCACCTGTTTGAAGCGAACCCTCGTCTCTCAATAGGGTAGAACAGACTGCTGAGTATCGCAATAGTCTTGCACTATTGCGAGACTCAGGCTTTTTTCAGTTCTTGCAAAATTTTGATGGGCACGACAGAGAAGTGGCCTTACAGTTTACCAAAAGTTTCAAAAACGGCCGAGTAAAAACTGAACCTCTAAAATTTGAAGTTACATAAGAGTTTGTAGCAGTAGTGACAGATTTGGAAAATACTGGTGAGCAGTCGTTTAAAAATAAGAAACTAGAAAGGAAGGGACGACATCGTTTCGTTGTCGACAAGAAGATGCAGGTAGATTGTAAGGAAGGAGTTTCTTGCAATGCCCTGCTGGGACAGCAGCAGGACCTCCTTTTCATCCTACAGAAATTTGTAACCTGTGAGGGAAGGTACTCTCGCACTTTTGTGTACCATTTTAGGATGTTACAGTATTTCGAGGCTACTCGGCACATCCGATGGAGGATGAATTTCCCCTATTTTTTGTTTAAGAGCTTGGAAAAAAATGGCCAAAGGTGTGTGGGACGAATGGGCAGACCAGGTCGACAAGAAGTTATATCACAATGGCTTGATAAATATTTTGGTATAGAAACAATTAGAAGTTAAGGGCATGACCTAGGAGGTGCTGCTAAAATAGCTACATAAAAATACAACTACTGGAAAGGAGATAGAGGACCTCGCCAGCACAAGCAAGGGTCCGAGTAAGAATGAAAAAGGGAGTCCTTCTTGCACCAATGCAAAAAGGAAATGACTTGAAAAATCAAAAGAAGAAAGGGCCCCATCTCCACATAAGAAAATAGCTAGTGCACCTGTTGAAGAGACTCCTTCTGCGGCACTAGTATAGGCACAAACCCTCGAAGAAGACAACCTGTCAGTCCTTGCAGGTGTAGTAAAATTTGTAGAGGTCGAAGATGACACTCTGTTGGCATATTTCATTAAAAAGCCCTAGAAAAAGAATAAAGAATCTGATGCAGGCAAAGAACCACAGTCCCCACAGGATGTTGAATCCCCTCCTGCACAAGTACAAGAAGAAGAACCAATGCAAGAATAAGAAGAAGAAGAAAAATAAGAAGAACCTAAAGACGAAGAAGCAGAAGAAGAAGTAGAAGAAGAACAAACAGAAGAAGAAGAAGCAGAAGAAGAAGAATTTCTTGATGTAACCATGAGGGATACTGAGGTCCCTGAGGAAGACATAGCCCCTATTGAGACAGAAAAAGAAAAATATTTGGTAACTCCTACTGCTCGGGTAGTTGAACTAGAGCTTCAAGTGCAGAACTTAGAACAACTCATAGCTAAAGCACAGGAGGATAAAGAACAGAGTAAAGAAGAATTAACTGTGGAGATCTAGAAAAAGAAAAGAGAAGTTAAAGTCTGGAAGTACCAAGCTACTCAATGTTTCAAGAAACTTAGAAAGGTGACAAAGAAACTAAAGGACATCAGAAAGAAGAAGTCTGAAACATTGCAGGCTGATGTCAGTATGCCAAAGCAGGATTGAGTTGGAACACTCAACGTTTTGAATTTTTTTTGCAAAGGTAAAGAGTTGTGTGAGGACGAACAACTGTTTAGGGATGGGAGGATGTTAGCCCCCTAATTTGCTCTCTTTTTGCCATTTTCCCCTTCCTAAATCATAACCATTTACCGATGTTTTACCTCTCTTATACACTCTCATCTTGCACCAGTACAAGCACGGTGACATATTTCGTATAAACTTTATTTTTCATATTTTAAACTTAACTTAGAATTAATTAATCATCTATTACATGATTTCTTACTTTTAATCACTATTTGTAACTTATCAATATCTCCAATGTTTATTTTGTAGTTATAGTACTTACTGTGACCACTAATCCTACTATGGAATCGAATCTTCCACCGTTTCCAGCACAACAAATCCTTGTAGCAGATCCAAACCTCCTTGATCACCGCCTCATTTTGAGAAGCTTAAACCACGACAGAAAGATCGATCCAAAGGAAGCTGAGATCAAATCACCCCATTTTGAGCAGCTTCAACCACGACATCAAGATCAATCCAAAGGTAATCGAGATCAAAACTGTGAAGAACAAAAGCTGGAGATTGGCTAGGGCCAGTTTTGTTAACTGTCTAAGTTTAAAGGCTGAGAAGCTAAATTTTGTGGTTGGTTATGTAATCGGTTGAAAGATCTATTTTGGCCCTTGGCCAAAGATCTATATAATGTAGAATGTAAATAGGACTAAGGGAGTTTTCTGATAGAACAGAGACACAGACAGAGAGGCGGTAACAGGTTGTTGTATTTTGTTATCGCCCGAATCTCGGCTGGACGATGTATTAACGCATGTACTTGCCTCAGTGAATTAATAAAAATGGATCTCTAGCTCATGTTTTACAAATTGCATTTCTATATTTGAGCTGATGAATTGATTAAAGTACTAAGCAACATTTTTATTTAAAGGGGAAACGTGCTAGTTGGCTAGGGCCTAGCTAACCCAGCACATTTACCCCATTTTCCTTTTCCTGTAATTGTTGTTTATATTATCAAGTGTGATTTAATTTTAAGCACATGTATTCCTGTCTGAGTGGAAGCATATATGTTGTTTGAAGTAGATAAATTTCCTTTCCTGCACTTGATTTCATATTGATTTCCTCCGCCTAGTCCAAGCAGGAGAAATAAAATTGCACCAGTGGATGTTGGTGTGACATTTCCTTTCCTGCACTTGATTTCAGATTGGTTTCCTTCACCTGGTCCAAGCAGGAGAAATAAGCCTGCACCAGTGCACGTTGGTGTGATATTCCCCTTTTCTGCAATTCTATTTGGTTGGTTTTCCCTCGCCTAGTCCAAGCAGGAGAAATGATCATGCACCATTGCACGTTGATATGATGTAACAAGCCTTCTTAGTCTACTTCTTGCAATCTTCTTTCTTTCATTAAATGCTTATGAAAGGATAAATGTATATGGATTGTTTCTTTATTCCTGCATTCTTCCAAGATTAGAAACATTCATTTTTATGTGTGCAATTTGATAGCACTTGCAATAACTAAACATTCATTTTAAGAATTAAATGCTAAGTGTAATGAGCTCTGATCTGGTGTAAGAACTAGTTTCTTGCCACGAGATCTGAGTGCTTTGAACCTAGAAAAATTCAAGCCCTTGCAGGAAGTAAAAATCCTTTAGTAAAGACACCATTTATACGTTCTACGTAAATCACTATTCTTGCACTAGTGCAAGCAGACTGCGATAGTACAGAACGGATTAGTGCAAAAAGGAAATCTATAAAAGGGCAGGTTTAAGGGCCCAGCTGATGAGACTGTTAAGTGTCTCTACTAAGGAAAAACACATAATCAATAGCTAAACAATAATTAGCTAGAGTGGTTGCCCTTTATCTTTAATTCACTCTTGAAAATGCATTCTTTCTTGTCCCAGTCTTAGATTATTTTGATGGTTCAAGTTGCCTTTGTCTCTTTTTAATTTGATTCTGCAATCTTTCCTTTAAAGAAAGTAGGGATTTATATTAGAAATATTCATACCATCTCTCGCATTTCCTGTGTTTCATTTCTAAGTTTACAGATCCCCCAGGTTGACAAATTAAGTGTTGAGGACTTTGCTTAAGTGTAATTCCTACACCCAACACCAACCCTTAAGCTACAACATTTCCTCTTAAAACTAAGAAATGGGTTGTTCCTCTCTCCAAGGATTGAACACTATGCAGTTCTAGTGCTCATGCCCAGACCTTGGCCTCCAGAATTGCATAATCCATCCATCCAGCCTGGCCCCAACTGCACATTGTGTAGTCTTTGAGCTCAAGCCCCAATCCTGAGCTCTTGGACTACACAAGTGTGTAATCACCAGGTCTAATTTGCCTCCTTGAACTGTGAATTTGACCGAAACAGTGCAAAACCCTACAATCTGACTCACTAAGCCTCAAAACTGTGCAATATGCCTGCATAGTCCAAAATGAGATGTGCATTGCGTAGTCTCAAGGCTCAATCCTCAACCCCGAGCTCTTGAACTGCGCAATTGCACAATCACCTGGGCTCCTCTACCTTTCGAAACTATGCAATGGGTAAAATCAGTGTTCAAGCCCTTAGCCTGGATCTTTGAGCTCCCCAATTGCACAATAGTTTTGCTTAGTCCAAGCTTGAACTATGCATTTCATAGTCTCAAGGCTCAAGCCTGATCCTTGACAGCCTAAACTGCGCAATTATGCATTCACTAAGCCTCTCCCTCAGCCTGCCACCCAGTTCTAGCTTAGGTAGTGGATCATCATGCAACATCTTAGATAGGGGTTTATCAGATTGATTTCTTCTTTTCATGAGTGGATTACAGATGCATGAAATCTATCATGAAATTGAAATATGATGAAGAAGGAGATGGATAAGGAGGACATGTTAGAAGACACCTAAGGAGCTGAAGAGATAAGATGGTCATTAGAAAAGAAGATGAAGGAACACTGGATTACAATAGAAGACCAAAGATCAAGATTGCATGAAGACTCCATATGATTCATAACCATTTGGAGGGTAGATATGAGGAACAAAGCATATCTCTCATGAAGATGAAACATTGGATACATCTCTTACAGAAGATAGAAAGAAAGAAGTAGAAAGAATGAAAGCTTGGTGTTGCCACATCATCATGCATTCCATGTTATCAATGTCGTGTCATGTCCAGTCACGAGTCATCATATGCCACATCATTATTGTGGATTATGTAATTATCTATTCAAAATGAATTGTAAAGTCGAAGTCCAAAGGACACATTTAGAATATGAAGAGTCATGTAAAATTTGAAAAGTCATAGGAAGTCAAACAGTCATGAGGGTATTCAAAGAGTCACAAGGAAGGTGAACCATCACCTCATTGGTTATACATACACCCTCATTGTATGAGTAAATGACTTTTGACCTTAGCCCCTCCCGCAAGGCATTAGAGAGACAAATTAGTTTTTTTGAGGAGCAAGGAGTGGCTCCAATGCTCCACTACTAGAGGTAGTGGTGTTCATTGCATATATGTGTATTGGAAATTTTTCTTGATATCAGAAGCCTTATGGCCAACACGTTCTTCATGCATGGATCATGTATATTTGTCAAATTATTCTGTGAATGTTTGTAATTCCTATTTTCTTTCATCTATGCTAAAGTAGTTGAACTATTTCATTTATTTTGGTACTTATCATATTGAGAACGTGTTGTAGTGGTTATTATCATTGTCACATCCTCGTGGACTATTCTACTGGATATTAGACAAATATTCCTTTTTTTATTGGCTGTAATGATCGTCGCATATTTGTGGACTATCCCACTTGATGTTGAAAATTTTATTATTATTTCTATGTGTCTCTACTAGGGTGGTACTATTACCTATCTATTAGAGGTTCACTTCTCTTCCCCTTCAATTGTAAAATAAATTTGACACACATACAATCGAGTACTCACCAGGCACACCCCCTTGCTTTTAGAAGGCAAATTTACACTCCTCTCTCTTGCTAATAGTTAGAGCCAAGAAAAATCTGTAAGGATACATGCAAACCGGGACAATACTATCGATGGGGCTCTTATTAAAAATGTTGTGAGGTCTAATTGAGACTTCAAAATGAGGATACCCCTTGGTTGACTGATCTGTTATGCAAACTTGAAGGTGATCGAAAAATTGCAAGTAAATTTTTTATGTATTTTAGGAAATTGATCACTTTGTAAAACACATAAAATAATGGTTTTTAAAACTTAGTTAGCATAAAATAGATAAATAAAACCATATCAAAAACACATGACAACAAAAATGATAAAGGAGTTCACCCCTCTCCTGGGCTACATTTACTGGTCCAACTTCCAATGTTGGGCCTCTTTCATTAAGTGCTCAAATTTATGTTTACATGTATTTAAAATGCTTAGAATGTAAAAATTATGTCTTCAATGGCTTTAGAATAGTAAAAAACCCCTAACTGGTTGGGTCTTGTTGGGCTCAATTTGGCCAAAAACTAAAGAAGTTATGCGCCCTAAAAGTTTTCCTTACTAACTTCTCTACAAACTGGACTGAACTACTAATGGTTCCATGAATTTTGCCTTTGTAGGGTGCACCAAGTGAAAATTTTTCCCTGCATCAACGAGATTCATGCCAAATTGGGTGAAAAATTTCGCTTCGTTTGAATGACCAATAAGTCTTGTAGCGGAAAACGGGGCCACATGGGGCCATGTGCTCGGGGGCTGGGGCTATCCAACTGGCCCCGTCGGCATAGACCCTAGGCACATTATTAAGTGGTTCCATGTGCTACCATAAAACCCAGGATTATCCCCAAAACTTCATGCTCATTGTTAAACACCCCACGTTGTTGGCATGTGGTTGCATGGTCGCCATGTGATCCATGGATGCTCCCCAAGCTCCACCTCCTCAACCGTTCCGTGCTCCAGGGTACTGTTGTGGTCCGATGGCTATTAACTTTTGGTGCTGAAACCTTAGGCTAGGGCTAAGACCGAACCCTCGGCTCCTGAAACCTATTTTCATGTGGGTGGTGAGTTGATCGGCGGCCAAGGCTTAGCCTCGACCCTGTCCCCCAACAACAATATGCGTAAAGTTTATATACATGTTGGTCACTATACATAACAAGTAACACCATGCATCCTAGTAGTATGGTGCTGCAATGTTGGTTCAAAGGTCTTTTCTTTGACTCTCCTGGGGGCAGTTTAGCCATAAAAAAAAAATTATTTGACCATTGGGAGGCCACGTGGCTGCCCACCATTGGCCCATGCGGCTCCCGCTCATTCGGCCAACAAACCACTAATTCAACCAATAAAAACATAGCAAATTTAAATCAATATAATGAGGTCAAGTGGAAGCCTGCCATTGGCCCAAGAAACACAGTCAACCTATCCAGTCACCCTACCCTGTCAGCATACAAATTTCCCAATCAGTAGTCCTGCATCCAACTTGCAAATGTTTTTATATGTTTGGGATAACGATCAGAACGCAATATCAGTTTTGATCGATTCAAGTTGCATTGGATTCAAGTCATCAATATCTATGATCTAGTGTAGGTTTCAAGAACTTTTGAAAACTTTTAAGTTTTCACACTTTACTAATCCCTTGGATCACTCCTCCCAACCAGAACCTTTTGGACCTCCAAAAGACTATTTTCAGTCAACAAACATATGAGGGTACAATTCCCTCACCCTTCCATTTTCAATCCATTTAGATTTGCTCAGTTTGTACCTTTGAGCCTCATATGAAGGTGCTTCATGTTCCCTCTTCTTGAATTTCTTATTTTTCTATCAAGGATAAGATCTTACTGCAATTCTTCAAGATTTTTAGGAGGGAAGATTTCTATTGAAAGAATCTGAACTTTCTCTCCCGAATCTTCAATTAAAGGAGGCTTATCCAATTTCAAGTTCTTTTCACCTTGAAGCTTTCTTTGCTGATACAGAGCCTTACTTCATCTCCAACCTGAAAATTATGGTAAAAAAAATGCTTATCATGTCTAGCCTTGTATTTGGCTTGAATCTTCACCAAATGTGATCGCCATCACTGTGCACCATCCTTCCTTAAAGCCAAAACATTAGGAGACCTAGAAGAATATTTATTAGAACTAATGTTCCCTTTTTCAAGTAGCTCTTGCATCTACTTCTTGATTCCTGCATTCTCTAACACTGGCATCTTGTTCATACCAATGTTCAAAAGTGAAGCATCCTGCTGCAATTGAACTTCTTGTTATTTTCCTCTTTCAAGAGGAAACACATTAGATTCCTGAAGCATCTTATCACATGTGTTAACAACTTCAACTAAAACAGACCTTAATATTGCATCACATTCTTGGAAGGCTTCAGATTCATCAAAATATTTATGTTTAATCATCAAAAATGCAAAATTATGACTAGCATTAATGAACCTCTTCATTTGTCCAACATTCACAAGAGACAAATTCAAGTTCTTTCGATGTGATCTAAGAATAAACTCAATCCCATTTTTAAACAAATGGTACCTGTTATGTTAAGTCCCTATAATACTAGTGATTCCCCCATTACTATTGTCATTGTATACCTTATTGTTATTGTTGTGCCCCTATTGTCCCCATATTGTTATTATTGTGCCCCATAGAAGCCCACTATTGTTATTTTTGTGCCCTTATATTATTATTGTTAGGTCGACTTTGGTTATATTGTGACCACTTAGACTCCTATATATAGAAAGGAGGTTTTGTCATTTGTATCATCCAAGAATTGTTCATTTGTGTAATGTAAAGGAGGTTTCCCCCTCGAAGAGGCTGAATTCTAAGGCATTTATCTCTATTTTCTATCTTTTTGTGAGCTGGTTTCATAACATTTGGTATCAGAGCTTTGGATTCTAGGGTTTCACTGCTCCAAACAGGTCATCATGGAATTTTCACTATAACGTTTTCGTTACGAAGTTTCAGAAGCTAAAAAAATAACCATTCGAGAAGAAATTGGTTTGAATCTTGAGTTTGAATTTCATATCTTGTCTCGCAATATTTTCAGAGCTATGATCTAAGGAAGTTAGGGTTTTTGCAAGCTCCATAATTTCATCTCAAACAAGCCATCGTGGAAGGTTCACTATATTTTTTTTTCTACAAAGTTTCAGACTTTGAAATTAAAACCCATTTGAGCCGCAATCATGGTGAAGCTCGGGTCCGAATTTCTGATCTTGTCTCACTATATTTTCGGAGATATAATCTGAGGAAGTTATGGTTTTTGTAGACTCTGGAGTTACATTCTGAACAGGTGACCTTGGGAAAATAGTCATAACTTTCTCTCTAAGCATTAGATTGAAATTTCGTAAGAAGCTACAGAAAGAGGACAGACTATAATTTTTTGTTTCTTGTTTTTAGATCTGAAGGTCGCAATAGTTACACGTGGCACTTCATACAAGTTTGCTCTACCAAACAAGTATATAAGTAGGTCATCTTGGGAGGTGGGCCATAACTCTTTCTTGGGAATCCAATTTCAATTAGACTGGTGGCATTATAAAGAGGGCATAGAGGGATAATGTAGGTCGCAATTTCATACCTTGGAGATATGAAATTACAGAGTTATAGTCATTCAATATCGAGCTCCTACAAAGTGAAAAAAGATGTGTAGTTTTTTTTAAATTTTTGCATGTTTGGTTTGAAAAATTAGTTTGAAGGAATTCAAAGGGCATAGTGAAGCATTATTATCAGTAATTGATGCCCTGAAGAAAGAAAATGGAAACACCTAGTAAACAAAATGAAAGCTCTAGCATGACTCATGAAGGAAAGGAAGAAATGCAACATGATATATTAAACCTATGAGAACAAGTGCAACAAATTTCACTCACACAAAAGTGACAGAAGCTAAGATGGATGGTTTAAATAATGACATAGAAGCTAAGATGTGTGGTGTGGAAGCTAAGATGGATGGTTTAAAGAAAGGCATAGAAGCTAAGATGGATGGTTTAAAGAAAAGTGCAGAAGCTAAGATGAATGACATGGAAAATATGGATGGCATGGAAGCTAAGATAGATGGCATGGAAGCTAAGATGGATGGCATGGAAGCTGATATGGATGATTTAAAGAAAGGCGTGGAAGCTAAGATGGATGGCATGGAAGCTAAGATGGATGATTTAAAGAAAGGCGTGGAAGCTAAGATGGAAGATTTGACAAAAATTATACAAGAAATGCTTACTAGTTACGAAACAGTAGTAAAGGGAACTCATGATGAGAACAAAATAATTTTTAATCATGATTTCATAGACTCTAACATTGGATCAAAGAACCACCATGTTCCAAATATCGATATAAGGAAGTTTGATGGCAGGGATCCTGCAACATGGATACTACAGATGGAGCAGTTTTTCGATCTCCATAATGTCCAAAACACACAAAAGGTATGCATTGCAACTTTATATTTGGAACCAAATCAGTTTGTATGGTATCGATGGCTTTGCTCTTGTAAACAAATTGTCACTTGGGCTATTTTTATGGATGAAATGATAGCACATTATGAGGAAAAAGAAACACTTTTTTTAGCCAATTGATAAATCTCAAACAAAAGGGTTCAATGATGGAGCACATTGATGACTTCCAAAAATTGAATATAAGGGTAAAAGATATTCCTGAGGAGCATAGGAGTGATGTGTTCATAGGGACTTTAAAGGATAACATCCAACATGAGGTCTGCCTTTGGGAACCTGATTCATTGGAGAAGGCGTTCAGGTTGGAAAGAAAAATGGAAAGAAAAATTATGGCAACAAGGAAGCCTACCACTCACAATCATCAAGATGGAAATGCTTTTTCCCCTAGCCATCCACAACCTACAAGGTTGACACCACAACAATTGGAAGAAAAAAGCGAAAAAGGGCTTTGTTATAGTTATGATAGAAAATACACTAAAGGTCATAAGTGTGTTGAGAAGAAATTATTTTACATAGATTGTGAAGAGGAGGAATAAAAGGAACAAGAAACATCAAAAGAAGAGGATATACACCAGGAACAAACCCTAGAGAAGGAAGAAATGAATCATACCATATCTTGTAATGCATTGGTTGGAATTACCACTCCTCAAACTATCAAGATCAAAGGGCATATCAAGAAGAAAAAGGTAACAATGTTGATTTATTAGGGAAGTATCCATAATTTTATTCATTGTAAGAAAGCCAATGAATTGAATTTCTTCCTATATCCAGCACCAGAGTTTCAAGTGATGGTTGCAAGTGGAGGAACCATACCTTTCTCAGGAAAGTGCCATAATATGAAGCTATCCATGGGAGAATATGTATTGAATAGCCTAATGATTTCCATTCGAATGGGTGGTACTGATGTTGTACTAGGAGTCCAATGTCTACAATCCTTGGGTGCAATAGATTTTAATTTTCAAGAACTTTTCATGAAATTTTAGTTAGAAGGAAAGGAAGTTGAATTAAGGGGTATTGCAGGGAAACTGGGAAGGATAATCATCTCTAACAGAATGAAAAAGCTTCTAAAGAGAGAACAACAAGGCATACTTTCACAATTATGTTCACTAGAGGTTCCCACATCGAAATCATCTATTTTTCTAGATCTCCAAAAAGTCTTCGACAATCATTCCAAGGTATTTGAGACTCCAAAAGGCCTCCCACCTATTCGTGATCATGATCATGCTATTCATTTGATTCCAGGAAGTGTTCCTCCAAACATTAGGCCTTACAGATATCCCTATGCCCAAAAGAGTGAAATTGAACGTATGGTTGCAGAAATGATAGAGGCTATTATAATTCAACCTAGTCAAATTTCTTTCTCTTCTCCAGTAGTATTGGTTCACAAGAAGGATGGATCATGGTGCATATGTCCAGATTATAGGGAGCTCAAAAAGCTCACTATTAAAGATAAATTTTCCATTCCTATCATTGACGAATTATTGGATGAATTACATGGATCAATTTACTTCACCAAGTTGGATCTTTGTTCAGGATATCATCAAGTCAGAATGAAGATTGAAGACATTCCAAAAACAACATTTAGAACTCATGAGGGTCATTATGAATTTTTGGTCATGCCTTTTGGCCTACCAATCCACCTTCTACATTTCAAGGTTTGATGAATACCATTTTCAAACCCTTAGAAAATTTGTGTTAGTATTTTTTGATGATATACTAATCTACAGCAAGTCTTGGAAGGATCATGTTCAACATGTTGATAGGGTGCTCAAGCTATTGGATGAGAAACAATTATATGCAAAAAGCTCCAAATGTTTCTTTGGAGTACAAGAGGTGGAATATCTGGGTCATATTGTATCTCCTGAAGGTGTTAATGTAGACGCTAGAAAAATTAAAACCATTAAGGAATGAAAAATCCCCACATACGTAAAGCATCTACGAGGATTTCTTGGGTTGACATGGTATTATCGAAAGTTTGTTAAGAATTATGGGAAAATAGCAGAACCTCAAACAACATTATTGAAGAAAGATGCATTTTCATGGACTCTAGAAGCAACAAAGGCCTTTGAAAATATTAAAGAGACAATGTGCCAAGCACCAGTCTTAGCTACACCGGACTTCACAAAAACCTTTATTGTGGAATGTGATGCCTCAGGAAATGGAATTGGTGTTGTTTTAATGCAAGAAGAAATACCTATTGCTTTCGAAAGTTGTCCCATCAAAGGAAAGTGTTTACACAAAGCTATTTATGAGAAGGAAATGTTGGCAATACTACATGCACTTAAGAAATGGCGACCATACCTAATGGGAAGGCACTTCAAGGTAAAAGCAGATCATGATAGTCTTAAATACTTTTTAGAACAAATATTATCTCCAAAAGAGAAGCAAAAATGGGTCACAAAGATGTTGGGTTATGACTTTGAAATCATCTACAAAAAGGGGAAACAAAATGTTGTGGCAGATGCACTCTCAAGAAAGGATGATGATGTGGAAGCATTTCTTTGCGCCATTTCTATTATCCAACCAGATTGGATAAATGAAGCAAGGGATGAATGGAAGAATGACAAAGAATGACAAAGAAGTGTGGGCACTCATTCAAAATTTACAACAAGATCCCAGTACATCTGATACATTTAGCTGGAATAATTATTCGTTATGGTACAAAGATCAATTATACCTATGTAAGAATTCCCAACTCAAACAGAAGATTCTTAGGGAATTGCACAACTCTCCCTTAGGAGGGCATTCTGGGCTTCTAAAAGCTTACCACAGGGTTAAGAAGGATTTTTTTTGTGATGATCTTAAATCGGATATTCAAAAGTTTGTGGCAGAGTGTTTGGTTTGCCAACAAAACAAAGTTGAAACAATTAAGACCCTAGGTCTATTACAACCTTTATCCATTCCAAGCCAACATTGGGAGGAGGTTTTAATGGATTTTATCACAGGTTTACCCAAGTCCAAAGGAAAGAGTGTTATCATGGTGGTAGTGGAAAAAATTACCAAGTATTCACACTTTTGTGCATTATCTCATCCATTTAGAGCAAGTACAGTTTCTACTGCATTTATGGAAACAATTCAAAAGCTACATGGAAACCCAAAGATTGTTGTAAGTGACAAAGATCCCATTTTCACTGGAATATTTTGGACAAAATTATTTTCTTGTCTTGGTACTCAGTTAGCTTATAGCTCATCTTATCATCCTCAATCTGATGGGAAAACTGAGATAGTAAACAAATGTATGGAAGGATATCTTTGTTGCTTTGTATCTGATAAAAAAACACAATGGGTCAAATGGTTGCCTTTGGCTGAATGGTGGTATAACACTTCCTTCCATACTGCAACAAAAATGACCCCATTTATGGCACTTTATGGATATCATCCACCATCCATCACATCATATTTAAGAGAAAATTCTAAGTTTCAAGCAGTCTAATACCACATCGAGCATCAACAACAAGTTCTCCAAGTATTAAATGATAACCTCACCTTGGTGCATAATAGAACGAAACAACAGGCAGATCAACATCACTGTGAAATAATTTTGATGTAGGTGATTGGGTATTCCTACGTCTACAACCATATAAACAAATGTCCCTCAAGCAAGCTAAGAAGGATAATAAATTATAACAGAAGTATTATGGTTCGTACAAGGTGTTGCAAAAGATAGGTACTATGGCATACAAATTGGAGCTTCCTGCAGCTTCCCGAGTGCACCCAGTTTTCCATGTGTCATGATTAAAGAAGGTTATAGATGACAATATCCCAGTTCAAACAATATTGCCATAACTTGATCAGGAAGGAAAAATCATATTGGAACCTAAACCAGTCAAGGAAAGAAGAACTCGACAACTATGAAATTGATCAATTTCAGAGTATCTCATCAAGTGGAAGAACTTACACGTTGAATATTGCAAATGGGAGGTTGAGAATTTTATGCAGAAGCATCCAGAACTACTCAAGCATTGAGGACAACACTTTTTTGAAGGAGAGGGGCATGTTAAGTCCCTATAATTCTAGTGATTCCCCCATTACTATTGTCATTGTATACCTTATTGTTATTGTTGTGCCCCTATTGTCCCCAATTGTTATTATTGTGCCCCATAGAAGCCCACTATTGTTATTTTTGTGCCCTTATATTATTATTGTTAGGTTTGTTTTGGTTATATTGTCACCCCTTAGACTCTATATATAGAAAGGAGGTTTTGTCATTTGTATCATCCAAGAATTGTTCATTTGTGTAATGTAAAGGAGGCTGCTCCCTCAAAGAGGCTAAATTCTAAGGCATTTATCTCTATTTTCTATCTTTTTGTGAGCTGGTTTCATAACATGTTATCATGGCAGTGAAAGATGTCTTTCCTATCATAAAAGTATGGGCTTCACAAAATATTCCTGCATACGTCAAGTGGTACTACATCAAGTTCTACCTCATCAATAAATTTTGTAGTGATGGCAAATTTAAGTATGCATTTCCTTGTCACTTGCAATTTGGCATTGTCACATACCCAACCCAAAGGATAAGGTTTAGGATTAGGAATGGTTTCCAAATTTAGCTTCTTGGA
Source organism: Pinus tabuliformis (assembly GCA_031772625.1). NCBI lineage: Eukaryota > Viridiplantae > Streptophyta > Pinopsida > Pinales > Pinaceae > Pinus > Pinus tabuliformis. The sequence continues at coordinate 475,087,613 of CM062806.1, read as the reverse complement.
AATGTCTTCTGAAATAAGGTTTGCTTTTGATCAACTATCAAACAAAGTATCATTCGGGGTGTTTTGAGGTCTAAAATGGGCCTCCTAAGGAAATTATAAAATAATAGCCAAAATAATAAAATAAGATTAGAGTACATCATCAAATTTTAGAGGGAAAAAAGAAAAAAATATTTTTTCAACTCGTATTTTCAACTTATCTCCATATGGGTTTACTCAAATTTCGAGAGAAAATTCTCCTTGGATGCATAATTTGATTCCTAATCCAAGGAGTACCCATGTTGCATACTTTTGATGGACCATGCTAAAAGAAAAATTAAAATTACATGAAAACGTGATTGCAATCAAATTTTTTCATGTATTTCTCATTTTTCGTGTAGCAGGGTCCATCAAAAGTATGAAACATGGGTACTCCTTGGATGAGAAACTAAAATTTGCATCCAACGAGTACTCCTGCTCGAAATTTGAGTAAAACCTTAAGGAGATAAGTTGAAAATACAAGTTGAAAAAGTATTATTATTTTATTATTTTTATTTTTTTACTCCAAAAATGGTGAATCATTCCCCATTATTTAAATCATCATCTTCAATCCTATTGGTCCTTATAAAGTTTATTTTGATTTTACATTTTTCTTAGGAGGCCCATTTTAGACTTAAAAATTCCCCTAATGCTACTTCGTTACGTTTTGTGATGACTCTAATATGGAAAATCTTTATCCATTCTCTTTCATTTTGAGTTTCAATGGGCTTTCTAGAAGAACTACTACTTGCAATTGAATCCTTACCTTTAAATCCCATAGATATCATTTTTGTTTCATCTCTGGAATCAGATTGTAGATCTTGTTGTGTAGTTGCAGCAGTCTTTTCTTCCTCCTGGTTATTAAGCATTTTAGGTCTCATCTCATGATGAAGTTTCCAAAAATGGTCTTCATCATGGAATTCTTTTGAAGAGTATTTACGTGTGAGTTTTTCTCCCTCTTTCTTGACTAAAGAATTCTTTTTATCCTTGCCTTTGAACTTCCCTTTTCCTTTGTCTCTAGACTTCAATGACTTATCACTAGTTTCTTGAGAAATATTCTTCCCTCTTGCTTCTAAATGAGTTTCTTGTACACAAACTTCATCCTGTTTTGGTGGGTTAAATATGAGAATAGTGTATCTCAAATAACTACGTAAACCTTCAATTTATTTGAGTAAAGTGTCTTGAGAGGATAAATATATGCCCAAAAGAAAAGCTCTTTTCCTAAATTCTTGAGTATAGTTTTGGACATATTGACCCTTAGCTTGCCTAAAGTTTTTCCAATCCATTATATATTTTTTTATGTATGCTAATGGATAAAGTTGTCATCTTATTGCAACAACAAAATAATTCCAAGAATATAAAACCTTACCATGTTTATTCTTGTCCTCTTGAGTTTTAGCCTCCCACCAAATAAGTGGTTCACTTTCCAACCTAAGAGAAGCAAGCTAAATTTTTGTCTCATCATCCTTGATTCTTTGTATCTTGTAATACACTTCAATATGATGAACCCAATTATCTAATTTCTCAGCATTTACCTCTCCATCATACATAGGAAATTCAAAATTTATGTCAAGCTTTAACAAAGGAGTTTTACCATGTCCCTTTGGAGAATTTGGAGGTGTTTGTGAAAGGGTAGAAGAAGTAGAAGAAGATGAGGATGAAGATGAGGATGAGGATGGAGGTGAAGGTGGTGGCTTGTCACCATTTCCTCCATTCCATTTTGGAGGTTTGTATCCTTTTCCTCCATCTCCTTTTGGAGGTTTTGAGCTCTCTCCTTGAAACCTTGAGTTCCTCTCCTCATAAAGAAATTTTACCATTTTAGACATTTCAAAGAAATATTTTCTGAAAGTTCTCTCATCTTCAGACATCCCTTCAAGACCTTCTTCATGTGCCATGACTAGTGAAGCTTGAGGTATGAATGTTCTCTTTGAAACAATTTGAGATCTTGGCTCCACTAGTTCTCCTTCTCCTCTTTTAATCTTCAACCACTTAAGCACCAGAACAAACTTGCAAACAAAATAAAACCTTCAAAATAACCTTGAGCTTTGATACAAAATTGATATGTTATGCAAACTTAAAGACGATGGAAAAATTGCAAGTAACATTTTATGTATTTTAGGCAATGCATCACTTTGAAACACATAAAATAATGGGTTTTAAAAGTTAGTTAAAAAGGTAAAATAGAGAAAAAATACCATATCATAAATACATGACGTAAAAAATGATAAAGGAGTTCACCCCTCTCCTCGACTACATCTCGTGGTCCAACTTCCAATGTTGGACCTCTTTCATTAAGTACTCAAATTTATGTTTACATGGATTTATAGTGCTCAAAATATAAAAATTATGTCTCCAATGGCTTCACAACAGTCAAAAACCCCAATATGGGCTCTTGTTGTGCTCAATTAGGCCAAACAATGAAGAATTTATGCTCCCTAAAAGTTTTCCTTGCTAACTGCTCTACAAACTAGACTAAAATGCTAATGGTTCTAAGAATTCCACCTTTCCAGGGCACGCTGAGAAAAAATTTCACCTGGAGCCACGATATTCGTGCCGAATTTGGTGCAAAATGTCACTCCATTTAAATGACCAATAAGGCCTGTAGTAGAAAACCTGGCCCACATGAGGCCATGATCCTGAGGATTGGGGATTATCGCTCACCCCCGTCAGCATAGCCCCTAGGCATGTTGGCAAGTGGTTTCATGCACTTCCATAAAACCTGGGGTTATCCCCAAAACTTCATGCCCATTTTAAACACCCCGCGTTGTTGGCATGTGGTTACATGGTTTCCATGTGATCTGGGGTTGGGCCCCAAGTTCCACCCTATCAACTGTTCCGTGCTCTAGGGTATTGCTGCGGTTGAGTGACTATTAAATTTAGGTGCTAAAACCTTGGTCTGGGGCTAAGCCCAAGCCCTCGTCTCCTGCTGCCTACGATCCCTTATGTGGCAAGGTGATCGGGGGCCAGGGCTTAGCCCATCCTCGTCCCCCAACAACAATACGTGTAAAGTTTAAATACAAGTTGGCCACTATACATAACAAGTAACACCATGCACCCTAGTGGTAAGTTGTTGAAATGCTAGTTTGAAGGTCTTGTGTTTGACTCTCTCAGAGGCATTTTGGCCATAACAAAAAAAAAATTTGACCGTTGGGAGGCCACGTGGCTACCCACCATTGTCCCACATGGCTCCCACTCATTGGGCTAACGAACCACCAGTTCAACCAATCAAAACTTAGCATATTCGAACCAATACGATGAGGTCAAGTGGCATCCTTCCATTGGCACAAGAAACATAGTTAACCTTTCCAGTCACCCTACCCAGTGAGCATACAGACTACCCAAACAATAGTCCCGCATCCAACCAGCAAATTGTTTTACCTGTTTGGGAAAATGATCAGAACATGATATCGGGAGCATACGATATCGGTTTTGAGAAATTCAAGTTGCGTTGGATTTAGGTCGTTGAGATCTACACGCTGATATAGGTTTTGAGCACCTTTTAACACTTTTAATATTTAGCACTTTACTGATCCCCTAGATCAGTGATGGATTTCCAACACCATCAATAATGGCACTAGAAGCAGGGTCAGATGACAATTTATGCCCGTTGAGTTTGTTTTGAATGTCTTATTTAAAATGGATCTTCCTCAAATCTTACTCTTGAGGTTTTTCTCCAATTTATGCATTTGTTAATTTTGAATCCCTGATGAGCCTCTCTAGCACTTGTCTCAGTTAAAGTTTGATGGTGAGGATGGAAATCCATAGCCAAGCACACTTTTTATTTTCTCAATTTTTGTGAATCTTACAAAATTGACTATGAAGAGTTTTATTTTGTGCTTTTCTTCCTCACCCTTGAAGGTCGTGTTAATTGATAGTGCCATACCTTGCCACTCACTTCCATCCATTCTTTTCATCACTTTCTCTGGGAACTTCATCTAGCCTTTGATAGGTATGATTACCGAGATGTTTGTAAAAGAATCAATCACTTAAGAATGAATCCTAATGAATCAGTTGAGCATTTTTTTGATCGATTCCTTCACCTTTGTTATGAATTTCCTGAAGGAGATAAGGATCGAGATTTCTTAAGTCAAGAGTTTGAGTGCTTAGTTATTATCTCTTCTCATGGAGAATCCAAACCACTTAATTTTTCTTCATCCCCAACTGTTGTAAACAAAGCGACACCCCTAATTTTAGAGGAGGAACCTGTTATTCCTTTTGTTCACTGTCCTCCTCCTTTTTTAGTTCCCATGGGGGTGCCTCCTTGTGATGATCGTAAAGTTGGGAAATAGGCATATCAAATCCATAATCCATCTTCTCACCCTCCTACTTTTCATGACTCAAATCCAATAAATGAAATCCCCAAATGGCTCTTGAAGCCTATGGTGAAAACAAAATTTTCTATTCCTTAAGATGGTATTAACACTCATAACTCTAGTCTTGAATCTTATTCAGATTTCTGTCATCCTCTATAATCTACATGTCATGACTCTTTGTACCATGATCCACTTGATAAATATTCTCCATTAACTAGCTTTCCACACTCTCCTAATTTTAAAGTTGTTGGCCCAGATTGCGATTGGGTTCAAGATAGTCACATTACCCAGGTAGAGGAGCAGGAAGGTAAATATTCATTCAATATTTATTATCTTTTTAAAAATCCTCCTTGTGAATATGGTGTCTCCTCATTCTTGGCTGACATTGAATCTATTAATCTCAGTAATAAATCAAATATAAGCAGTTTGTCTACATCCATAGTATTGGGTAACAAACATTCTGATGATGATAATTTTGTTGATGTATGGGATGATGAATGCCCAAGTGCACTAGTTGATCTTTCAGATTCTCATGAAAAATTTTATTTGAAATATTTAGATCTGGATTATGTTTTGGTCGAAGAAAATTCTCTTATCAAAGCTTCCACTTTGTCCTACTATCCCTTGTGCTCTCTTGTTTACGTTTCATCTACATGTGATGAAGATACTATATGCTCTTGAAGTTCTTCATCGTATGAGATCAATTCTCAATTGACACAAGGTAGTGAGGTTGTCCATTATCAAAGATAGAATAATTAGATCATTAAGTATCCTTTATGTCCCGTATCATCTCTTTTGTATCATGAAGACAACTCTTCAAATCAACTTTCTGATGAAAATTATCCATATCTAGATTTTCAATTAGAAGAATCTTTCAACTTGAGTAATCTAGTTGTCTACGTTGTAAAATATGATAAAATCATTGAAAGAGATGGATACCATCTAGTTAATAGTGATCTCATCCAAATCAGTGAAATAATATATCCTCACACCATGCATGATCTGGTTCAATCTTCAGAATGTGATTTTACAATCCTTGAAAGTTTTGGGACTTTCCAGAGAGTTGAGGCACTTCAACTTTCGTTGATGGTTATGTCAGGATCTCACAACTCTAGTAAGACCCCCGAATTGAGTCAAGTCTATTTTTCTTCACAAAATCATTTTCTTTGCATGGTTTCACTCGATGTAATTTATTTCTTGAAATATATTTGGCATTGCGGAAATGATCTTTTGAACCTTCAAGATTTTATTTCTGATCAGATTCAAGATGATTCATATTCATGCAAATCTCTTATATCAAACTTGGGCTTGAAATGTGTATCTCTCATAGAATCATGGAACTGCGAAGTCAATTATTCTAAATATCATCTTTGGTCAAAGGAGTCATACTTGTAACAATATTTTGAAAAAAATCAACTCCTTATCCTTCTTGTGAATATTTTGATGCTAATCTTTTCCTTCATCGCACTTGAAATCCTCTTGAGTGTTAGTAAATGCATGGATTTTTTTGTGAATCCAATTCTTCTTCACTTGTTTTACCCTAACTAGTTTCATATGTTTTGTATACTAGCATTCATTTTTACTTATTTTAACAATTATGATGCTAGTGTAGTGTTTAACCCGTCACAGAAAATGGGTTGTTACACTCATCATGTGAGGAATATGATTCCACTATGTATAACATTTACAAAACTATTAAAATTGATTTATCTTTGGTAATTGCAAACTGGGAATTTGATACTTTAATCAACCCACCTAATCATGATTCTATTTCTGATGGCAGTCATTCAACTTACTATTTTCACATCAACACATGCAATGAAATTCGTTTGACATCCTTTGGTTTTTATGGTCTAACATCTCACTATCTGGGTACTTGTCAATCAATTGAGGCATTTCCAAAGTCACAGATGGTTATGTGAACTCCTCCCTATCTTGACACACCTGTTGAATATGATCATATCTATTTCTCCTCACAAGGTTCGCATCGTAATCATGTGCCTTTAATTGAAAAATTATCTTTTCAAATATTCCATGGTTTGCAAGAGGGTTTTCACGAATTTTATGATCCAATCATTGAATGGTTGGAGAAATGCTACTTGGCAAGCTCTGTCAGAAATAACAAGTTTGATCTTTCCAGAGGCTTGCTAAGGGCTTCAGTGTATTTGAATACACATTCACAAGAATATTTCAAGGTTTTTTGAATGATGGTTTTCATAAAGAAGGTAAGAAAATAAACTACTTAGAAGTAGTGGCTATGGCCCATCTCTCTACTAATAAGTAAGACCTTCAATTTTTTTTCAAGTTATTCAAGTTCTTATCTATTTTGTTGCACATTTATTTATATCATTTTTAATTGCTTATATCTTTGTGAATGCAGGTCAGAAGAAGTTACGGTGGCTTCATTGGAAATTTCATTATACATGACCTCGAACTTCTAGCTACTTAGGTTAGGAGTAGGTCTAGTTGCATTTTATTTTACTTATGAATTCATCCTGCATTCATTTCTTGTATTTTGTTTTTTGTTTTCTAGTTTTGGTTTCACATCATGTTTTACTTTAGCCACTTTCTGTCTTGTTATCTAGTTTTGTTTATTTGTTGTGTGTTTTCTTTTCTTTCATTTTATGAGACCTTGCATGAATATTATTTGTTGTATCAAAAGGGAATGTGGCATAATAGAAAAGGACTTTATGACACTGCAACATTTGGCTAACTCTCACTCCTTCTTCCTTGTCTTGGTTACATATTTTGGTCGATCATGTTCCAACAAAAAATACGATCCATGCCTTAGGAGAGCCTTGTGTCCAACCATGATCTCCATGTCTATTCTCATAACCCCATGCCTACACCTGGGTCTTTATGTTTCAACATTTTCAAGATGATCCAATCAAGTAGAGAAGGACAAGGGGAAAATATAAACGATCAAACCAATATCAAATGTCCTATATATGATTCTTTGAAGGGAAAACCTCTTCTACTCTCAATATGTTAGGATCTCTCTTCTGCCCATGATATAAATAAGGGTCGATGCATATTCATATATAAAATAAATAAATAAATGTGAAATAAGAGAAAGGATTCTTGCACATAGAGGTGAAGCAAGAAACTCCATCGGGGTACTGTCTAGGCCTGCTGGCACTGGAGCAATGTTTGTGTCCCTTAAGTGACTCCGTTAGGGTACTTTCCAGGCCTACCGACAACGAAGCAACACTAGGGATGAAGAAACTACACTTTGAAAATCTAAAGCTCGCAAACTTCATTACCCTATCCTGATTCGAAACACTGTGTGATCGTTGATCTCATGTTTTTGTTTAACTGAGTAAAGGAATGAAGGGGACTATGTTTATGAATGACGTAAGTGGGGAATCAGTGGGAATTTGAACTATGAATCAATCATTCTTGAAGAACTATAGCTTCTGAAATAATTGACCAAGCCAGTGAAGTTGGAGTTCTACCAGTGTGTTTTCAAGTGTTTTCGCTGCAACAAACACCCTCCAAAATTTTTCCTACACCTTAATTTTGGTTCCTACTATGGATCTTGCAATTGGTTGTTCCATATTCACTTCTTGGTCAGTTGATGTTTTTGGGCTACCTTCTTGGATTGCAAGTGTCAAATTCACTTGATCACACATACTCAACCTGTAACAAGTGCATGAGTGTATTCTTTTATGCAATTTTGGATGAGAATAGAAAATTTCATACAGATTGTGCCTATGAAATGTCCAATCTAGGTCGATAGTCAGTGCACACTGACAACGACAATTTCTCACTTTTCGCTGCATTTGTACTTCTATTTCGGTGAGTTTTGAAAACTGTCGCTTCTGTGCACCTTTGTTTTTAAAGTGTCATTTTCATATTTTCAGCTATCTCTTTCAATTTGTTTCACTCTAATTAGTGTCTTTTTCATGTTATCTTTTCTCTAGCATATGCTACTTTCACTCTCATTCACATATCACAAGTGTTTTCTGCACAGTAGCAATCATCGTCTTTTCAGATTTTGAGTGTTGCATGATACACATAAGATTGTTTTGGTATTTTCAAGAGGAAATATTTGTGCAAATGAGTTTATATTACCATGTAGACATCTGTTGCACTTATTCTAAAGTTTTAATAACTGTCACACAAGTTTCATCATTGTCATCAAAAAGTGTATTTTTAGTGTCGCACTTGTCGTAAGTTGTTGCAAAGCTTGTCACACTAAGGGAAGTATGTGTTCATGTGTTTCAGATTATCTATGTTGTGTCATAAAGTTTATAAGTGTGTGATCACAGTCAATTCCTATCACTATTCACATCAGTTTCCCTCATCCCACACTTAGTTAAATTTCTTAAAATTCCCAACAACTTTGCCTCATTCGGCCTTCCTTAATTGCGCATTGTGTAGTACCGACCCTCAAGCTAAAAGATTGACTCTTGACATTGTGCAATGCATAGTTCGTTTCTCCTAGGATTGAGCACTACAAAGTTCTAGTTCTCAAGCCTAGACCGTGGCCCCTAAAATTGTGGAATCCATCCCTCCAGCTTGAGCCCAACTGCGCATTGCATAGTCTCTGAGCTCAAGACCAAACCCTAAGCTATTTAACTACGAAAATATTCAATGACCAAGTCTTCTCTGCCCCCTATAACCACGTATTTGAATGAAACAATTTAAAACCTTGCAGTCCAACTCATTGAGCCTCAAATATGCACAATCTGCCTACACAATCCAGCCGAAACTGCACATTATGCAGTCTTAAGGCTCAAGCCTCAACCCTAAGCTCTTGAACTATGAAATTGTGCAATCACCTAAGCTCCTCTACCTTCTATAATTTCATAATGGGTAAAATCAGTGTTCAAGCCCTTAGCCTAGCTCCTTGAGCTCCCCAATTGCGCAATCTTTTTCCTCAATCCAAGCTTGAACTACGCATTGCATAATCTCAAGTCTCAAGCCTGACCCTTGACTTCCTGAGCTACACAATTGTGCAGTCACTGAGCCTCTCCCTCAGCCTACCACCTGGTTCTGACTTAGTTTGCCAATAATCATGCAACATCTTAGATAGGGTTTTATCAGACTGATGTAAACTTGTCATGAGTGATTTGTATATGCAATAACCCTATCATGCTATGGAAATATGACGAAGAAGGAGATGGAGAAGGAGGACATGTTAGAATAAATCTAAGGAGCTGAAGAGATAAGATTATCATAAAATAAGAAGATGAAGCAACATTAGATTACAACATAAGTACCAAAGATCAGTACTGCATGAGGACTCCATCTGATTCATATCCCTTTGGAGGGTAGATATTAAGAACAAATCATATCTCTCATGAAGATGAAACATTGGATACATCTCTTATTGAATACAGAAAGAAAGAAGCAACAAGAAGGATATCTTGGCACTACCACATCATTATGCAGTCCATGTTATTAGTGCCATGTCATGTCTGGTCACGAGTCATCATATGCCACATCATTATTGTGGACTATATAATTATTTATTTAAAATGTATTGTAAAGTAGAAGTCCAAAGGACACATTCAAAATATGAAGAGTCACGTAAAATTCAAAAAGTCGTAGGAAGTCAAATAATCATGAGGGTAGTCAAAGAGTCACGCGGAAGGTGAAGCATCACCTCATTGGTTATATATATATATACCCCCATTGTATGAGTAAATGAATTTTCACTTTGGTTCCTCCCGCAAGGAATTAGAGAGAAAAACTAGTTCTTTTAGGAGTATCGAGTGGCTCCAATGCTCCACTACTAGAGCTAGTGGTGTTTGTTGTATCAAAATACTTATGGCAAACAAATTCTTTATGCATGGATTATGGATATTTGTAAGACTATTATGTGAATGTTTGTAATTCATGTCGGTTATTTTGGTACTTATCATATTGAGAGTGTGTTGTAATCATTATTATTGTTGTCACATACTCGTGGACTATTCCACTAGATATTAGATAGATCTTCCTAGATCTTCCTTTTTGTATTGCTTGTAATGATTGTCGCATCTCTTTGGACTCTTACACTTGATGTTGAATGGATTCTTCCTTTTTCTTTGTGTCTCTACTAGGTTGGTAATATTACCTCTCTCTTAGAGGCTCAGTTCTCCTCCACTTCCATAGTAAAAGAACTTGGACACACATACGACCGAACACTCACCATTCACATCCCCTTGCTTTTCAAAGGAACATTTTCACTCCTCTCGCTTAATGATAGTTAGGGACAAGGAAAATATGTAGGAATACATGGCATCTATACCAATACTTCGGATGGGGAATTCACATTGGGGAGACCCCTTGGTTGATAGATTCCCAACATTGTCAACAAAAATCGATTGATAGGTTATACGAGATAACATGGGGCCATACTAGCAAGAACAATAATTGATAGATTGTCAATCAACAAAACCCGTAACAAATATTTTCTAGAGGGTATTAAAGCCCGAGAGAAATATTAATAGAGAGTTGAGCATTACCTATGGTGCCAAAAAGTGCAGGTCTTCATTGCAGAGAAGACGATAGATGGAATGTAGGCCATACCTAGAAGAGTTTCGAATTAAGAATTAATAATAAGTTACGAGCATGCGAGCCTATCGGTTTGTGGTTTATATAGGAATAAATGGATATGGACTAATGCGTCAACATGAGGTTATACTATAGCAGTGAACTAGGGGCATGAAAAGTTATAAGGGGAATTAAGTCTCTGTAGGCCAAAAAAAATCTTAGAGCCTAGAGGCCTAGCTGGAGGTGACCGCACCTATTTCAATGGTAGAAAATAGGTAACAACATGAAAAGGAAGATGATATTGCATTATCAGTGGGTCACCGAAGTGAGCTAGGTCAAAAGACCACAAGCCCATAAGGTGTAGGTAATTATTTTTAAAGAGGTTATGGGAATGTGGGCATCTAGGCTCCAACTCAATATATATGTATGTATGTATATATATATATATATATATATATATATATATATATATATATATATGTACATACATACATGTGAGTTGGGCATAGTGAATGTCTAAGTGGTAGTTTCATGTATCTTGGTGACAAAGGGCCTCCGGGATATTAATAGAGAAAAATAACTGTGAAAAAGTGCTTAAAGGTATTTAGTAAAAACACAAAGAAAAAGGAACCATGATGGGAAGGCATTGTGGTGATGCTACATGTCATCCCGACATGCTTTTGATTGGTCAATGCATAAAACAGGTGGAACCACCTTGACATGTAATCCCAGAGGAGAAAGCTAAAGGATAAGGTTAATCCCATGACAAGTTTTTGAGCTACTATGTGATCGAGGATGAGGAGGTTTAATGCATTACATTTAAGCCCTTAGGGCTATATTAAAGGCACTCAGGATATGTGTTATTGCGAATGAGGGCCTTTTGGCCAAAAGAAATAAAAAGGGAGAGAGAGCGTTATGGGCTAAAGCACTTAGCACCAATGGAGCATGGATGAGTCAACAACTGGTTAACATTTTAGCACTTCTATGAAGGGCCATGATTACATAGATTAATTAATGGGAATGTCATAAGAAGAAGCAAGTTTCCTATAATATTACTTGCATACCTCATATCATTAAATGGAAAATATGCCTAAGTGCAGGAGTTATGATCATAGTCCAAGAGAGCCATGCCTTAAGTAAAATTTGTGCTCCATGAAAAATTAAAAAGGAATGGAAAGCCATGCTATGTGCATAGACAAAATTCATGAGTGGTACTCCTTTAGTGTGTAGGTTGAATGAGATTTAATCCTCAATACATAGAATGATCAAGTGTCCATCCTCATGTTTAATGCAGTTGTATCAACCAAGAAAATTGATGCTACAATATGATGGAGAACCATGCAAGAGTATGCTCTTAGATAGTGTGGATGGAAGAGTGATGGTTGATAGGGATTGTATTGATCACTCTATTGTAGTGAAAAAAAACTAAGGATTTCAATTGAGCAAAGTGGGGCATCCAACATTGTTGAGTGAGCTGAGTGGAGATTTTTGTGGATTAAGCACTGCTAAGAAGAGGCCAACTATGCCTATATTGTTGTGAAGTGTCGAGAGTGCCTATGCAGAGGAAATAGGCTGAGAGCTGAGAGCATGTTGATAAGAGAAAAGGTCTAAGAACAATGAGAATGTGTGCTATTGCAGAGTAAGAGGAAATCAGAGATTTGCGTGGGCTAAGAAAAGTGAAGGCTGCAGAGGATAACAAAGCATAATATCACACAGAGTAAGAGCCAGTTGAGTGGTCCAAGTTGATGAATAAAGATCTAAAATCAGGAAGAGTGGTTTCCATATAAAAATAATATTAGTTCCTTATTAAGTGTGGGTTGGAGCCTACATATAGGGAGTTGGTTATTCCATCTCTGTGGGTATTTAAAGAAAGATTGGGGTTTGGTTCCCCCTACAAGTTGGTGCTTGCATAAATCTAAGGAGCTTCAAGTTGGTTCTTTTAATAAATCCATGAATTTGGTGCTTGTGGTAAGCTAATTAGGTGAAATTTTCACTTGGTAAGCTAATTAGGTGCTTCTGGTTCTTCTTGCCCATGAAGATGGGTGAAGTGTTCACCTGAAATTTCAGGTTCTTCAAACAAAATAAGTAGGTCTCCAAAACTTCTCAACGACATTATTTTATTGACTATGGAAATATACATGCCATAAATCTAATAAGGCGTCTACAAAAGAAGGGAGTTTGTGCTTCCTACTATTGGGTGCTATCAAACAATCAAACTAAGTTGGTGCTTGCTATGAGTGGTGGCTCACAAACAAACAATGACGTAATAGAGTAGGTTCTTTTATTTACATCAAATAACAAACAAGCATTGGTGTTTCTCCTTCCAGAACGGTTTCCACATTAAAACTTTGTGTCACATGTGTTTGTTGCTCATGATGTGTGTGCTTGTGTTGATTCATATGTTTGCAACTATGATTTGTTAATGGTTGTTCTCTTAGAGAATGATAAGTTTGAAAGTTGAATTAAAATTAACATACAAGTTTACATTAGCCTTAATACTAATTCACACCTCACTCTCAGTATTAACATTGTTTCCAACAATTGGTATTAGATCCAATTTCCTTCAAAAAAACATAACCGCTTGAAAAGTGATCTAAAGAAAATAATGGCTAATAAAACTTGGCTTATTTCAAAAGGAATTCCATTTTTGAATGGATTATACTGTGAGCTATGGAGGATTAGAATGGAATCCTATTTTATGGCAATCAGTGAAGATATTTGGTTGTCTCCGATAAATGGAGAGAGGAATAAGTTCAATGCACAAGCCATGGAGATTATCATGAAAGGGCTATCAAAGACATATGCTAATAGAGTAAGGAATTGGGAGACAAAAAATGAAATTCTAAATAGATTGCAATGTCTATATGAAGGAGAAATATACATAACAACAAAGGAGGTTGATGAACCTTGTTGCTAATGTAGTGAACCTAAATCTATGATGGATTTTAATAATGAGAAGAAGAGAAGGAAGAAGAAGAAGAAGGAATCTCAAAAGAAATATGCCCAAAATATTTAAAATCCTTATTCAAGTGAGAAAGTTGTTTCTCATCATTCTTGAGAGGATGATGAAGAATCAGATCAGAGGCCATGATGCTTAGAAGGTATGTCATTTCATTGTAATAAGTGTAAAAAAATAGCTCATATATATTGTAGTTGTTCATTTGAAGTTTCTAAATAAAGGAATATAAGTGCATCTAGCAGTGATGTAAGTAGACCTACATTAGTAGAAAAAGAAAATGAGGGATCCATTGAAGAAGAAGAGGGATCCCAAGTGTGCTAATCCATAGGAGAAAATAAGAGTACCACTAGTAGTGATGAAGAGGGGATACTCCTCAGACCTGTGGAAGATTCCATAGGCACAGAAAGGAATTTAGATCTCTTTGGTAACTCATATAGAACATATCAAAATGAGTAAAATGATCTAGATGAAAGGATCTATGTTAGGATGAAGCCGATCTCTACTATACAAGGGATAAATAATTTATCACAAGAAAATTATATCAAGAAAAGGGAGCAGTTGCATGAATATGAGCTTGAGAATGAGAAGTTGAGAAAAATAGTTGCAGATTTAAATGATCAACAAGAAGAGGCTAGAAGACTGAATGGGAAGTTAAAAAATCATTTGAATGAGAAGGAATATCATTGTTAGAGATTATAATTTGAAGTAGTCTCATTGATACATGAACTAGAAAAGAAAAATAAAGAGTTGTCTCAATCTTAGAAGCTTGAGAAGAGCAGAAAGGCCTTGGATGAGATGCTTGTCAAGAGAATATTCCCTCTCATTAAGGATAGTTTTGGTCACAACAACAATAAGGAAAATAAGTTGTTGGATTGCAACATCAACGAGGAAAGCAACATCAACAAGAAAATAAAAGGAAGAAACAACAAGGAGAGCAACAAAAGAAGGCTAAGAAAAAACAAAGAAGAGTACAAGACAACAATGCAAATTGTCCTGGAAGGAACATGAAGAACCAATAGCTTTACTTTCCCCTCAAGGACAAATCCCTCAAGGAAAAGGCATCTTCAATCCTCAAAATCCTTTTCATGGTTATTTATTTTCTTATAATAATTTTGGGCATAAATCCATAGGCTATGGATGACATACTAGAAAATAAAATGTGTTGGGTAGCAGCAACACAAGAATACAAAAAGTGTTTAGAAGAAGGAATGTTGGTTGTGAGGGAATTTATTATAGCAATTCTTCTAAGTATAGAAATTCTTTTGTCCCACTACTATATCATGTCGATCACTACAACTATGGAAACATTGGGCACAAGGAAAAAGGTTTTAGATATTAGAAAAAGCATCTTGCTTCTCATCATACACATGAAAATGGAGTAGCTCAATCCTTGAGAATGAGAATAGATGATGGATAAAATGATCACAAATATGTCTTCAACACTCCATGTCAAAGGAGAAAGTTGAAAAGAGGATAAAAAAAATCAAAATAATATCCTCTTACCCCCGTAGTAGACTCCTCTGTAAGCTAGAAATGAAACAAGAAGACGCAGAGAAATAAAGAAGAACAAAGGAATGAGTGCCCTCTAGCCATGCACAAACAAGAAAATTCCTAAAAAAGGGAAAATGAGAATCTAGAAGGAAATACTCCTACCAGGACTTGGCCATTGAAGGTTTGGAATAAGGAGGAGGACAATTTGCTCAAGTGGAGTAGATCCCCTATTTCCCTTCAATGAAGGAAGATAATGGCCTCACGGGAGGCCAAATAAGTCATATGCGGGCATAATAAAGTTTATATAGAGTGATGCATCTGAACAAAGGAGGTATGATTGAGTCCCAATGTTGATTACAAGAATAAATTGGTTTATTTTCAAGTATATCAACATTGCAAGAAATAGGAAAGATAAGCTAGAATTGTTTCAAGGGGATTCCACAACATTCTATGTTGTGAGAAAAAATGAGCTGAAATAGAAGTGTTGAATGAAGAGACCCATAGTTGAGTTAGGTCCACATGATCACTCCCCACACAAAATCAAGGAAATAGATGCAGGACATCAGAGAGAATTTGGTCATGGGGAGCTTCTTTAGTGAGTGTTACTAGGCAACCATTTTTAGCCTCAGGAAGAAATATTGCATAGGAAATGTAAGGTTTGCATCTTGGGTGAAGTACCCTTATTTCATTTAAGATTGTGAGTTTGATTATGCCTAGAAATTTTGTGTTCATGAAAAAAATTGGTATAAAATTTTCATGTACCTTATATTTCAATTGGTATCGTTATGTCAATTGGTGGTGGTATCGTTATGTCAATTGGTGGTCTAGGTTCATATGGAGTAACCTTTTTGTGTAAATGGGAATTTCTTTTTTAGAAGGAGCTATAGGAGTTTTGCTCATACTTTGTCCAATGCGTATCAACCTTTGGTGAAATTGGTATCATTTAAGAAACAAACCTTATTTGAAGTAGCATGATCTTAAGGGGAGGAGTGTTAACTATTAAGATGCTCAAGTGAAGTGATCACAGTCTCAACAATAGTAACAACAATGAAGAGCAAGCCAAAATGCATCACTAATGATTGGTATTTTCATCTACAACAATACGATGAGAAATATTAATTGGAATCAGTTTCTTCTAATTGATACAAAATATGCATTGGCAAAAAGAGTACTCAACCAACAACCAAAAGGTGATGATAACTAGACAGGAATTTAAATAAGAGGAAATATTTTTTCAGGGTGAGCTTATCACAAATGTCCCATTTATAGAGCAACAAAACTATGAGAAATGTTAAAGGAATTGTTTTTTTCGTGTTTATTCGTGCAAATGTCCTTATTTATGATGTTTGTAGTTGGGTTTAAATGAAAAAATTCAAGTACCATAGTAAGGATATCAACCCTTGAAGGGAAGTATGCAAATAAGAATGCACATTATCAACTAGACCCACTGTCATTGATAGTTGGTGTTTTCAAGGGGGAAAATAAGAAACTTGTAGCCCTTTTCCATTGATGTCAAACTTGGGAGAGAGAGGCTTATTGGAGAAGTTGTGATGGCCCATGTAGAGGAGATAATCCATTGGTGGTTCATGCAAGGAGAAGTGTGGAAGCAACATGAGGATTGGCAATGAATGTGGAGAAGTGATGAGGTATTTCCATAAATTCCAAAGGGGAAGATTGTTGGAAATATTTGGCATCATCAAGATGGATAATGGCCTCAATTGTGTTGGTTTGATGTTAACAACCATAGGGGATATGTGTTGGATAGTTGGAATTGTTTGACTATTGGAAAGTGTGTTGTAATTGATGTCATCTAGACTAGAAAGGATGTCCACTAGGCTAGTTGTGATGATAGTTGTGCTAGAATTGATGTGCATGGAGTGACAAGCTCAGGGGGATTCCCATGGGTGTTGTAGTATTTTGTAGAGAATCATCATAATAGAAGGATTATTTTAAAAGTTATAATACTATGACTATGACATTTGGGAGTCCCATGTTTTGAAGGAATTTTTGCCTCAAGAGATCAACTCAAATTCTCATGGAAGTGGCATAGTTGGATAGTTCTTTCAAAGATATTTCCAATGGTATGTCTAATACTGCAAATGGCCTCCTATATTGAAAGTTATTGATAGTCAAATTTAATATCTCCTCTATTAAAGTTGTAGTTCCTTGAATCCCGGAAACCCAAAATGTCATTAATAAGTGAGAAGGTAAATTATGGATGTGGGCTAGTGGGAATAATGTTCAAAGGGTCAGAATCCAAGAAGTCCAGAACTTTATTTAAAAATTGATAAGGAAGAATATGGATTTAGGCTATCGAGAACAACGCTTGTAAGGTTAGAGGCCAGAGGCCTGAAACTCTATTAACAATTTATATAGGATACCATGGAGTCAGTCTAGCAGGAACAACAGTTGATGGATCTTCAATTGATAGAACATGTAACAAAGATTTCCTGGAGGATTTGAAAGTCCAGAAGAAATTTTAGTAGAGAGTCAGGCATTTCTAGTGAGGCTGATAGGCGAAGGTCTTCACTACAGAGAGGTTGATAGGTGGAAAGTGGGACATACTCTGCAGAGTTTAGAATTAAGAATTATTAAGAAGCTACATGCATGTTGGTCTCCAAGTTCATGGTTTATGCATGAATAAAGGGCCATGGACTAAAGCACTGGCATGAGTTTATACTAAAACAAAGAACCAGGGGAACCAAAGGTTATCAGGGGAATTAAGCCCCCACAAGAGAACAAAGAAGCTTAGTGCTTAGGGGCCTAGCTAGAGGTCACAAAACTTGGTACAATTATGTAAAATATGTAACAATGCGCAAGGAAGGGGAGCAGGCATTTTTAGTGGGGTACACAAGTGGGCCAATATGGAAGCCTGCAAACTCGTAAGGTGTATGTAACTATTTTTAAAAAATTTATGAGCATGTGGGCCAGTTGAGTGGGCCAAGTTAATGAAGAGAAAGATGAAATTAGGATTTGTGTCTGCCATATATAGAGAGAATTAGTTCCTTATTAAGTGTGGATTGGAGCCAACACAGAGTGAGTTGGTGCTTCCATCTCTGTGGGTATCTAATGAAAGCTTTGGGGATGGTACCCCTTGCAAGTTGGTGCTTGCAACAAATCCATGAAGTTTGTGCTTCTCGAAAGCTGATTAGGTGTCTACAAAAGAACGAAGTTGGCGTTTCTTGCTAGTGGGTGCTAGCAAATAGTCAAAGGGAGTTGGTGCTTCCTACGAATAAAAAATTAAAAACAAAAATTGATGTAATAGAGTAGGGGATCTTATTTACATCAAATAACAAACACAATTTGGTATTTTTTCTCCTAGAAGGCTTTCCATGTTAAACCTTTGTGTCACATGTGTTTTCTGCTCATCTCGTGTATCATTTTTTGGATTCATATGACTAATACTATGATTTGTTAATAATTTCTCACTTAGAGAATTCCAAGTTTGAATGTTAAATGAAAACTGGCACAACATTTTAACTTATCCTTAATACTGGTTCACCCTCCCTGAGTATTAACATTGTTTCTAACAAGAATATCATATTCCATGACAAGTCTAAGCACATACGTATCCAATATCATTACATTCGAGACATGGTGCAAATATGAGTCGTTAGACTCCAACATATATCGACAGATGAGTAGATTACAATTATTCTCACCAAGGCTTTGCTGAAAGGGAATTTATTGGTCTTCAAAGAAAAACTTGGACTAATGGATGTCACCCCTCTAGATAAAGGGCATCACTGATCGAGAACACTGAGACGACCCTTCACCCCTCTCTAAACTCCTAGGGTGAAGAATTGAGATGGAGGGATCCTAGAGTTGAGGGATATTTAGACAATAAGGTATCAACACTATCTGTTACCCATAGGGTGGAATATGTTTCTCCCCTAACTTCATTTATGCAGAGTATACCCCAGTTGGAATCATACCTACAAGCCATGATTGTTGGGATTATCACTCCCCATCTGACCAATGGGTTGAGAGAGAGCTTGGTGGTATGTGATCCTTACCTTTGGTAAGTCGGGTATCTCACCCAAGATAATTATGATGCAGGTGTTCTTCCACATAACTTTTGAGGGTAACTGTCGGGAAGATAATGTAGCAATAGGATGGATGAGATATTGTATTGATTAAAATAGGGTGGAATATATTTGCTCCCTATGCTATGAATCCTATTGCTTTGACATTTGGTGGAAGATGTTTTCTCCCCTATGATATGACATGAGGTGAGAGTGTGCCATAGGACCTTCCTCATTGTCCTAAGAGGCTTCTAGCTAATGCTCCCTAATGATTCTTATTATTTAGATTCGAGAATGTTTTAGTAGATAGAGATTAGCAAAGATGGAACATGACATGACAACATGATACATATGATTATCACATGATGCAATGAAATTTCTCCCTAGCTAAGAGGGAGTGTTAATTTGGAAGCTCACTTACAAATTCCAACCATGGGAATAGATTCCTCTTTTCAATAGGACCAATTTTTACTACTGAAGTGCTCAATCTGGACTAGTGAAAGTATAATTTTGAAGAAAATCCCACATGTGCACTAAAGGGCAGGTTGGCCCAAATGGGAAAATGTACACCCTTGGAAGCCTATAAATACAAGTGACCGGAATCTCATTTGGAAATCATAAAGAATATTTTTATTCTCTTCTTTTTTGATTGGTTTGCACAAGTCTGAGGCTGGGTCACGGAGATTAGTTTGTACAAGGCTGAAATTGCAGCGTCCAAATATCACATGTGTGTTTAGGGTTTTGGTTTCCAACTGCAGGATTTGTTTGTGATATTTTATCACTCCTAAAGAAACTAAACCACAATCATTAATGATCAAACAGGGTAAGTCTTTTTCATTTCAGAGTCACCTGTACTATCTATGCCAATACATAGAAGCCAGGTAAAACATAAAAGATGTTTTTGAACATGCTTGCAGGAATTAAAGCACTCTTGTAGAATGGAAATACAAGCTTGCAGGAATTAAAAGGAACACTATAGAAATGAAACACACTCGGAAAGGAAAGATTCCACACTTCATAAAAACTTCAGAATAAAGATAGGCATACCATATACTATCAGATAAGGATATAAAAACAACTAAATAACATGAAATTGATTCACCTGTGTAAAAACACACCATAAATATGAAAGGAGAAGTGTATATATCCCAAAATTAAATGTTTTCAATAGTAATAAGAAATACACACTAACACATGAAAAAAATATATCCTATTAACATTGCGATCCCTTCTAAAGAGGAGGGCCCTTCCTCCCTAGCAGGGTGCAGGAGTAAAATGAAAACGCTTAAGAATTCAACACATAAATTTCCATAACATCACCAGATATATGTTTGTATTAAAATAATTGAAGAGTACAATATCAAAATTTTGGTATTATCTTCGTTTTGTCCCCCTTCTCATGAGACTAAGATCTTTTATATATTCTTTACAAAGTCCCAAAATTAGGAAATTGATTCAGTGATGAGAATTTGATATTCTCATGCCGATTAAGCTAACATAAATAATAGAAAGATAGAAATTGTTACAAACTACTTTTAATAAAGATTTTTTATGGTTACACCACTCTTGTTTAGACATAATTGTAACTTCTCGAATCTTCTAAACTTTCCTCATTGAATTAGTGTATATGACCCTTAACAACTATCTTTGAAAATGGCAGCTACGATCTTCACAATCTGTAGTGTAACAATAGCTTCGTGGTGTAACAACTGAAAATTTCACACCCAAGGTGTAACAACAACCCACACTCTATAACACAAAGTAATAAAAAAAAATTTCTCCCATGGCTATCAGTAGTTATAGCAACACCTAAAAGAAAAAAAATTCAAAAGAACTCTTCCAAATATACCGTCATTTGTCATCCCAAAGAAAACATTGTTTGATTCACTACTTAGCAGGAAATAAGATAATAATATGTTAAATAAAAAGGTTGTTTCTTTATCATAGGGAGTGACAGTGTACTAGGGAAATTGCAGGTTCAATGAGGGAAAATGGCCTAAAATGGGGAAAGGGATGCCTGAAATATCCTCAAATATTACACCCAACAGGCTTGACATAGGAAAATTTTTGTTACAACCAGAGGCACACAGGCTCATCCGTGCGGTTGGAAGCTCTCAACCACAAACATACCTCTTCCTCCATGTGGTTGGGATCTAGGGTTACAATTTGACATTTGACCGTAGTTGCCGCAAGAAGGAAAAGTTGTCTCTGATAAATATTGATGCTGGGAACATATTTTTGAATGTTGTTGGGTTAAATTTTTTGGATGATTTGGTATTGGCTAATTGTACTCTCTGTTGCATTTTATGACAATATAATAGAAGAATAATTTGAAAATTTTTCCCAATAGTGGGGTCTTCCTTGGCCATTGACCAAATATTTGGTTTCTCTTGTTGATGTGTTAATTCTCTACCTTTTCATTGCATTTACTATTATATATTCAATTACTATTGATGATTAGAAAACTTAATTATTGTTGAAATATTACTAGTTGAAAAAATGAATTTAGCTAAAGTAATTGAATCAACAAAGAGAAGTGTGAAAATTAACACATATGAAGTTTGTCACTGATGGAAATAAGCACAAGGATGCCAGTGTCATTATGACTTATATCGTTCAGAGAATTCATTTTAATACAACTGGGGTACGATTTTCTCATAAGTTTTGGAAGAAGTTGAAGTTTATTTTTGAAAAAAATCGATAAAAGTTACATCACGTAATTAGAGAAGGAGTTGAAATCCCTTGATTTCCATTCTGTTAAAAGGATGTAGGGCCTATCTAGCTTGTATTAAAGAGTTATAGTTGAAACTAGGTGAATGTGAAAATAACTTTGCAAAGAAAGATAGATAACTCATTGAACCGTTCATCACGAATTTGTGAACACCTTATGATGTATTATGTTCCTTATTTCTCACTAATAGGAGATTGCACAAGGAAGATGGTAAATACTAAACCTTTGACGCCTTTTTTGATTTGTTGATTAAGGACCAACAAAGGTTACTTAATGATAGGAAAATCCATATTAAACACTAGACTCAATTTCTTAAAGGAAAGGGAAAGTTGAATCAGAAAGAGACATGAAGCAAACTAGAATGCCCCAACTAGAATGATAAAGGGAAAAATGGGGCAGATATCGAATAGGTAAAATTGAGAGAAGATAACATGTCACTACTATGGAAAGTTTGTACATGTATGAAAAACCTATTGGAAGAAGCATGATGATGTAGAGGAAAATATTAAGTAGCTTGAAAGAAACATCTCAATTGAGGGACTAACCAATTGGTTGTCTAAAAAAATTTCCTTCTCAGTTGAGACTCAAGCATTGCATAATCAAGCCATGCCTAACACGTGGGTGGTTAATTCTAGATGCACTCATCATAAGGTGTTGTTTTGGGAAACCCCCACCCCTTATTTATTTGTCTTAAAACTTAGGTGATTATTGTATAGATAAATGGGGACCCTTAAAACATTAAAAACATAAGAATAAAAGTTTAAATCTAAAGATTTTATTAGGAATAAATTTGATTTTCTTAATAAAACCTCATTAAATCTTGAATGACCAAAGAGGGCCACTTTAAAGGAAAATCTGACATTATCGCATATCGCAAAGTCTTAAGAGTATAACAGTTCATATACTCAGTCAAGACTTGCAATTGCAATAAAGGATAGCCCCCAGGGATCCCAAACATATTCTTTCTTTATAAAAGCTTAAAAGGATTAATGAGAATTCCTTACGGCGGAAGAACCCCACATCGTAATTCATGTATCCGAAAGGCCTTCCCTCTTGTGAAACACGATAATCATCGGACCAGAAAAAATATTAAACCATACCATTAAAATACAATCGCATCTGATGTATCGCAAGAATGCTAATAAGATCTGCCCGTAACATTCCAAATGGTTCCGATTGCGATAAAGTTATTCATGAAAGGAAAGCGACAAAGGAAATTATAAAGCTTAAACGAAATCTCTTCTTAAATATAAACCTAAGGGCCTGCTACACTACCATGTCATTTATCACAATCACTAAAAATATTTTCGTAATACCTATTCTTTGTTGTCACGAAATCACTGATTGCAATATTGCAATAATGAGATTATCACAATCGCAAATCTCCCATGCTTAACATGTTGATATGGTGACATTAGTATCATATATCGATGAAACACTTAAAGAATGAAATTGTTTCACCATCCGAAGAGATCTTGCGATGTGATATTTTAATGAATAATAAATAAACCACGTGGAGCCATGATTTTAGTTAATTAATGGGTTCTAACGGTATTAATGGTTTTAGGGCCCAAGGATATTTGGTGACCCATGTAGATTGATTTTCATTGAAACCTCCCTTTCCATCATTTCAAAAGATTTACGTGTTTGCATGCTTTTATGTTTAACTCCTATTTTCTCTTCATTTTCTCCATATTCTTTGTATTGCAGGATTTCTCCCAAAAGAGAATTGTGCAGCAAGATGACTAACTCTAATAAGGGAAAGAAGTTTGGTGAAGCCACTCAATCCTCTACATCTGATGTAACTGAAATTCCTCCATTATTTTTAGACACAACATGCACTATTGATAGCGGGACTTCCTCTTGGGAAGCTATGTACAATCTGCTGGAAAACAAGGGTCAAAGAATAATTGAAACAAAAGCAACATTAGATGCTACCACTTCTTCTGAAGCTTCTTACTTTGAAGCTGCAAGTTCTTTCCTACATAGAATTTTTATTGGACCAAAGATTTGATCATACAATGATATGGTAAAATGGATTATAGACAACATCAACATTTTAGACCGCGCATTCCAGACTTCAAGAGAAGAGGTTAATATTGGTTCCTTCAAAACAAAAGTCCTGAAGAGAATGTATCATATACCAGACCCGTAGAAGGTATACGATAAAGCCTTCCTTGAGCATTTTTTGAAGGAGAATGATGAACCATTAGACGCAATTTGGAAATTAAGGTCCAGTTCAAACAAATTCAAACAAGAGAAATCAAGTATGTATCCTATAACATCTCTTTTTGTTCCCTACTCTTGTGTCGCAAATATGATGTGTAGATTAATTGGGCATGCCGATACAACCAAGTTTTATGTTGAGTGGGTTCCCATAATAGATGCAGCAATGAACTCTTTTGTAATGGATTGAGGTACCATTTTGTCTAACAAACTTTCTATGCAAATTTGGGAATATAGGCAAAAGCGATTTTTCACCACTAGAATAGTCCCACAATTTTTCATGAGTGCCTACATTATGGATGCAATCTGTTTCACCACTTGTTTTCCAATGTTGGGATGGAAATGGAATATTCAAGACCCTACCACCATTCACATATATAGCAAAATTTTGTGAGAATCAAATTACCAAACCCATTTCTACAAAATCTGCCAAGGAATCATGTTACCCGTCCACCAAGCGTTTTTTGACAAGAAAGCCCTAAGGTTATCCGATGAGGCCAAGATTGATATTTTTCCAGTAGGTAGATGGTTTGGGGAAGAGTTGTTTACTTATTTCTAGGTTTTTGGAAGCATAGAACCCCCTCATGTCCTCCCTTGGTATGTACCTGATAAGCTTCTTTCTGAGGAGATTGCTTATCAGACTGTAGAGGATGGAATAACCAAAACCTTGAAAGAGTTCCAAAAATCCCTTTGGCCTTCTTTTCCCCTCCAATGTGGTGTCTATGCATTGCATGATTTCAAGCATGTTGCACTTGAAATCGAACACATTTTAAGTTTGAAGCTCGTTACCATTCCTAGCAGGCAGTATGACCCCAATAAGGTCGCGCCAAACTTCACTACTTCAATTAAAATAAGGAAATTCATCCATGAGGAGGATGATTTTGATGATCTATTTGAGTTAGCCAAGCTATTTTCACAAGTCCAGCATCTGGCTACTCTGAGACTCAATCCACCAGATTTGGCCTGTTTCCACTAGTATAGGAGGAAAAGGTTACTAAAGGTCCCTGTGGACCTATTAGAAATACCTAAGCCAAATACTCAAAAGGAACAAACCCCAAGGCATAGCTCAGAAAAAGGCTCAGAACACGATTTTAAGCATGATTCAGAAAAATTCTCATAATACGATTCTGAGCACGATTCAAAGAAGGTATGAGAACACGATTATGAGCATGATTCAGAAGAAAAATCAGAATAGGGTTCTCAATAGACTTCAGAGAGGAGATCGGCCCAGAATTTAGAAAAATACTGATAACATGACTCGAACCATGATTCAGAGCATGATTCACAGAAAAGCCTACAAAAAAGTCTTGAAAATGACACTGAGAGGAAATCCAAAAAGGCATCAATAAAGAAACGAGTGGAAGATGTTTCCACTAAAGTACACATAGAGGAGACCCCCTTGAAAAAACAACTAGATGAGGCATGGTAACAGTTTGATCGACAACTCAGAGGACAACAAGGGGAGGAAAATGTTGAAACAGAGAAAATACTTAACACACCCCAGAATACCATACAAAGCTCACTTACTGATAGAGATACTGACAAATTTGTTGCCACAAAAGAGATTGAAATCATCCCAGACTTCCCCTCAATAGAAATTGCTCCCAAGGTAGAGGAAATTCTTCCTCTTGATGTCTTTTACAGTCCAAAAAATTGGGCTGTGGTGAAACAAAAGAGGAAGAAAATGAAAATAGAACAATCCTCAATACTAAGTCATGAGAATGAGCCAATGGATGTGGTTTGGAAAGATACCCTTATGGATCCTTTAGATAACTTGACCAAAATATCACAATTTGTAGTTTCTTATGCATCTACCACTATTGATAAAGCAGTGGAGGTCAAACAACTGATAAGGGAAAAAGATGAGAGGATACAACAATTGGAACAACAGTTGTTTGTAGAAAAGAAAAATGTAAATCATCAAATGGAAGCACAAATGGCACAACTACAATAGAGATTTTATCAGTTAAAGCTCGAGTATCAAGAAAAGACAAGTGCCAAATATGCCCAAATACAACAACTATAATTTTCTGTGGAACAACTAAAAGAAAATCCTAAAGTTGAGGATTTTGTGAAAGAAGCACTGGAACTAAATTCTTTTTTGTCGAAGCAACAAGAAACATTTTGTCAGAGGCTATCAGTCATCAATTCGATGTGCAATGCAAGCGATTCAATAACGAATCGAGTATCAAATATGAGGGTCACTTTCAATGAGATTGATTAGAAAATTTCAAGATACATTTCATGGCAGGATACCCCAGAAGGAAGGATAAAAGATCTCCCCAAGATAGAGGAATCTCACAAAGGTATCCTCTTCACTAATCGGGATATTCAGCTAAAACAAGTAGAAAGGGTAGTGACAAGAGAAACTGACACTGCAAACAACATCATTGAGACCATAAATGACAATTTACACAATACCAATCTAATACAGGAATGCCCACTTGGGAGTCTTCGCAATATCAGAGACTTAGAAGAAAAATGGCAAGAAAATTCTACAGCAAAAGAATAAGTGATCAATCAGCTTACAAAACTAGACTAGGAAGTGTATTGGAGGTATATAGTAAAGCCACATAGTCAGTGGCTAGTACTATGCTTCCTAGCTGACTCAGTCAAGCACATGCTTCCTTACCTTTCAGATGTAGTGTACACTAGCCAGATGCACACAAGCATGAAACAACCTCCTGAACTCAAACCAATGATGGATATATATCAGTTCAGACAACAAATGAAAGAGTAGATATCGTTTCATGTTGGAACTAGTCATTCCAATCATTTTTCTTTTATGTAATTCCATCACTTATTTTAAGGAGAGTTGTTTAAACCTCCTCATAACTTCATGCAATGCCTATTTTTGTACTTATGTTTTATTATTTAAACCCTTTCATGTCTTTTGAGAAAGGGTCCAAAATTTTATAAAGAAATTCTTTATTTTCTTACACTTTTTCTCTTTAAAGTTTCTCTTGGCAGAATCCTTGGATCAGAGTCCTGAAATTTTGTGAAGAATGCTTACAGAAGCTTGCAATTTTGTACTTTTGCAAACCATCTTAATAAGACAGACTGGAATGGAGCTACTTACTTTATGAGAAGACTTATATGCATCATGTACTTTTATCTTTGTGTATTTATTCGTTCATGAATTAACAACCATTTTATTATATTGTTTATCATATGTATCTTTTTCATATAGTATTGTATCCATTCACTTTTGAACATACTAGGACTATTATTTTTAATGCATTGATGAGAAAGCATTTAAACGATATTTGATGCGATATATGTTTATAAATTATTTTGATTAACTATTTAATCAAAATAATTACTTCAAAATATTTTTTATTTCTGATAGTATTTGGTTAATCTTCATTGTCAAGTACTAAATATCATCATTGTAGATCGCACAAGTATAAGTAAATTCCTGGGTAGTATATAGATATGTTATACCTATATATGTTTTTTAGTTGAAAAAACCACCCCATCTATCACTTAGTTTTAGAAATCAAACACAATATCCATCCTATCACACTTTGATTGGGAAACTGGTCCCATTATATCCAATCAGAGACACTAATCCAAACGGAAAAGGGATGCTATTCAAGTGCCCCACCAGGTGGTTTTTCCCCATGTTGTTGCAAATATTTTCTAGGCTTCAACATTTTTGTGCTAGAATGAGGGCCAAGACTATGAATGACAAAGAGAACTCAATCTAAATTAGCAAGCCATTCCAAGAGTCACTCCCCCTCAAGATCACCTCCATCATCTCGATCCTCATCTAAAACTCCTATTTGTAGATCAGAAGTTGAGCAGTCACTCCCAAAATATCTTAGTACGATTCCTCAAGTACCTTCTTCAGATTATAATCCTGAATCACCTGAGGTTTAGAATTTAATAAAGAAATTAGAGGAAATATGTATTTCAACATAAAATCATGTCCCATCTGAAACATCTGAAGGAAGTATCACTTTAGTTATATAGCCCACTCGAATTCTAACCCATTTGCAAAGTGAGAAGCTTGGAGTTCCTCCATTTGAATTCCCTCTTCCTTCTTTCTAAAATAAAATTACGAAGTCTAAGTCATAGACAAAAACTGGTGAGGTTTTATCAAATTCCCCACCGCAAACACCTTCATTCCCTCCATTCATTCCCACTTCTTCTTCTCAAAGTACTGGTGCTAGTTTGTCAAACCCTAGCACTCAACCTGCCTCTTCTTCCACTCAAACTCCATCAATATCCACTTCCCCTCAAACTCCAATAATGGCAAGACAACAACCACCACCACAAGTCAGACCATGGGCTAATCCTGGTGTTGTACAAATGCACCTCCCCTTCATGACCTACCTAAGCATCCTGAAATATGGCTACCAAAATTCAATCCTGATGATGGGTTCCTGTTGAGGAACATCTCCATAATTATATGTTAGCTATCAATCTTAATGGAGTAGCTGAAGAAGATTGTGTAGTAATATTATTTCCCTACACTCTCCAAGGATCAGCAGGTTCATGGTATTTTTCATTACCACCAAGATCTATTATTAACTGGGATATGTTTGAAGAGCAATTTCTAGCCAAATTTGGTGATGATTGTACAATCACATCTCTCATCAATGATCTTTCTAATTTAAAAGCTAAATCAGGTGAAAATATCAAAGACTTCAATTCCAGATTCAATAAACTGCTAAACAAAATCCTAGCTGCATCAAGCCCTGGTGTTGATGTCCAAATCGAGTGGTATATTTCCTCTCTTCCTTCCAATATAGAAATTTTTGTAGATAGAGCTAATAAGGCCACTTTGGTAGAAAACATGAAAGAAGCCCTATTTGTAGAAAAGAGAATAGTCGCTTTAGAAAAGAAAGCAGCACAGGAAGATAGAAAAATGAAAAAGGTATCATTTAAGGATGAACCAAAGAAGAAAACCCCTAAATATCCTTTTGATCTCGAAGGTCTGCAAAAATTCCTAAAAACCATGTCAAATGAAATGGTAGAGATTAAGAAACAAGTAGTTGAATCCTCTTCTAAAAAACCTTTTAGATCCTTCAAGAGGAATCAAACTTCTAATCCTCAGCCACCAAATACAATATCCAATGTTGAATCTGACTTAGAAGAAGAGGAAGAAGAAACTGCAATGACTGATGAAGAGACTGAAGATGAAGAATTGGTTGAAGTACATGGAATGTGGGATTTCATCCTCCTTGTTTCTGATAATGAAGAAGAGCAAGAAGCTCTACCTGTTAGCACTAGGAGTAAAGGCCCTACTGATTTAACACAATCAAATAAAAAGAAAAAGACCTCAACCCCTACTGCCAAGGAAAAGGTGGCCAGTAAAAAGTCTTCTCCCAAAACTCCTCAACCAACTCCATCCTCATCTAATCCTCCATCTTCATCTAAAACCTTGGTAGTTACAGATACCATGGAATATAACATAGTGGAGGACATGAAGAAAACCAGAGCCAATATCTCTCTTCATGAGCTCAGCAAGCTTAAACATCAACAAAAATTATTGCTGAAAGAATTGAATGCAATTCCTGCTTCTCCTCTTCCTATTGTTGTTGTATCCCAAGCTGCCAGAGGAATGGGTAAACCCCCTAATGATTCATCAAATAAGGTCAATCCTATTGATGTTATCTTAATTGGTGACAGATCCAATTCACATACTCCCCCTTTCCTCTTGACTTATGAAATCTTCAATAAAAATTTGCACAATTGCTTAATAGATTCAGGGGCCTCTTCAAACATAATGCTGAGAAAAATCTGTTCTAAATTAAATGTCTCACCCCAAAAGTATATTGTTCATATTGTGCAACTTGATAGGACAAAAGTTGAGGTCTTAGGAGAAATGAACTCAGTTACCATTAGACTCTCTTCTAATCCAAAAGTCTGTCAAGTGATTGACATATTAGTTGCTGATATACCCAAGTTCTATGGTTTAATTCTGAGTAGAGATTGGTTTGAAAAGCTCCACAGATATTTTTCAATAGATTGTTCTTTAGAATTGATCAAGAAAATAATTTCAAACACACAGTGACTGAATTTGAAGGTGAAAATGAACCAATAGCTTTCAACAATAATATCATTGGAAATTACTCCGCTGAGTCATTTTTAGGGAATTTCAATGCACAAAAGTCTCCTTTTTTGGACAACTCTATTACTTCCCAGGTTGAGAAATTTTCTCAAACAAATTCTTCTAGATGTAAAAATCTTGTAGATAAACCATTAGTTAAAACCTTTTTTGGACATTATATTTTGTTGGAGCTATATCCAATGATGGTGGAGGAGTCGGTTGTATATTAATCAGTCCATAAGTAGAAAAAATCATGTTAGCATGTAGGTTAGAATTTGAATGCACAAATAATATTGTTGAATATGAGACACTGATTCAAGGTTTGTATGTTAATGTCATTATGACTTACATCATTTAGAGAATTCATTTTCATAAAAGTGGGGTAAACTTTTCTCATGAGTTTTGGAAGAAGTTGAAGTTGATTTTTGAAAAAAATGATAAAGGTTACATCATGTAATTAGAGAAAGAGTTGATATCCGTTGATTTACATTCCTTTAAAAGAATGTAGGGACTATATAGCTTGTATTAAAGAACTATAGTTGAAACTAGGTGAATGGGAAAAGAACTTGGCAAAGAAAGATAGATAACTCATTCAACTATTCATCATGAAATTGTGAAAACCTTATGATGTATTATGTTCCTTATTTATCACTAATAGGATATTGCACAAGGAATATGGTAAATACTACACCTTTGATGCCTTTTTTGATTTGTTGCTTAAGGACCAACAAAGGTTACTTAATGATAGGAAAATCCATATTAAACACCAAGCTCACTTTCTTAAAGGAAAGGGAAATTTGAATCAGAAAGATACATGAAGAAAACTAGAATGGGGCAGATATTGACTAGGTAAACTTGAGAGAAGATAACATGTCACTACTATTGAAAGTTCATACATGTAGAAAAAACCTATTGGAAGAAGCATGATGATGTGGAGGAAAAGGTTAAGTAGCTTGAAAGAAACATCTCAATTGAGGGACTAACCAATTGGTTGTCTAAAATATTTACCTTCTCAGTTGAAACTCAAGCATTGCATAATCAAGCCATTCCTAACAAGTGGGTAGTTAATTCTAGATGCACTCGTCATAAGGAAAAGGACACTTGTCTATTTTGCTATTTAGATAACGTTTCTTAGTAATGTATTTATTTATAAAATATTTTTTATGTTTACTTTACTGGTAACAATGGCACACCTTGCTAACATGGAGGAATCATGAATGTCTATCATGTTCCTTGTTTTAGCATGAATCTATTGTATGTTTCCTGATTAACACAAATTGGTAAAATAATAAAATTTTAGCCAGATTGGTTCTTTTTTTATAGATCTAAGGAAAGTCAGGTTGATTGTAACTAAGGGATTATCAACTAAAAACATGGATTGTATAAGTTCCTTTACCTGTCCTAAACATAAGCTAAACCAATTGTTCTAATTAGATAGACTAGAGATCAGAGTAGCATCTAGTATGAAAAACTTAAACATATAAATTTTCAAAATCTAAGGATAACGACAACATGGAAAATGGGTTTTGGTATACCAAAGGTGCTTCCACCCAATGGAGTCTATATAAGATATTTTCTAGGAAGGCATCATCAAACACCTCTCAACTTTGGCAAAGCATGGTGTGCATAGAAACCACTAGAGCTTGTTCATAAGGACCTTTTATACATTAATAAGATTCCATTAGTAGGTGAGACTTATATTTTAACCTATGTTAATGCTTCCTAGAGATTTAATTGGGTTTAGTTCTTGAGAAATAAGATTCATGTCTTTCAAATATTTATTGAATTCAGGGAATTGGATGAAAATTTGTGTGAACACCCATTAAATGCCTAGGAAATATAGTATAATATGTGAATCAATAATATGAATAATACATTTCTCATTTAGATGTCTCGTAGAAAAGGTATACCCCCCATACTCAATTGAATGGTGTGGGATAATGTAAAAATTGAACCCTTGATGAGATTGATCAATGTCTCTTATCGGCCAAGGATTATCAACTAAGTTCTAGGATAATGCTATATATTGTGCCAACTGTTTCTTGAATCTTGTTCCGACTGGTGCTTTTAGTTTCGTGACTCCAATTGAGAGATGTTTTGGTAAGAATCCCTTAATTCATCCACTTTATATTTTTTAGATCTATTGCTTGGATTAATATTTTCGAAAATTGCAGAAAATAATTTGATGAAAAGGCTCATGCTTTCCTCATGATGTGATACTTTACAGATTCAAAATGATATCATCCATTCAATGATGTAAAATAAAAAATATTTTTCAAGAGAAAGTATTTTGGAATTGAGTTGTTGAATTCTTCTTTGGTACTATTTCACATTGATCTCTTTGATATATATGTAGACAATGGATCAATTATCCATCTTTGAATATCTTGACCACTTAGTTAGCCATTGTTCCTAAGTTAGATGACATTTATCATATCTAACTAAAACATTATTTTCTCCTAATAAAATTTGTGACGTAAATATCAGTTCATGTTGGCATTAATGTCAATAATAAAAATTTGATGTAATGTCTTGTATTCCTTGTAATGAGTTTAATGGATTATCTTGCATGGTTGTGATAGTGCCTAGGTCTAGATGATGATGTCCTGAAGCTAAGTTGCAAGTATAAGATGATTATGGTTGAGGTTTCCAATTTTACAAAGTATGTCATAGTCTTGTCACAATATGCCAGCGCATTGTCATGAGCTTGTTGTATTATGACAATGGAAATGCCACAATATTTCCCTTTCCTACTCATAACACTACCTATAGGTTGCGAAAAGAAAAACCTCATGAGAATTAGATGGTAATCTCCCATGGTATTCATTTTACTAATCCAATGCATGTTCGACCTCATCAAAATACCATGGTTAAGTTTGAAAAAATATCACATTCAATGAAGATAATAGTGGATCAATTCAAGGAGTAAAATTCATTGTCCCAAACGAGATCAACAATTTGTCAACAAGATTTTTTGGCTCTCCATTTCTTTCTTCAATTATTGTTTAATCACTCCAACAAAATTATAGGGGAAAGCTTTGTAAATGAGGTTTTGGTTCTATTTTTGAGTGAGTGATATTGTAATGCGTTGTGAGCTAATAGCGCGAGGATAATTTTGCTCAATAACTGTAGCAACTTCCTAAAGAAGGTAAAATATATAATAAAGACTATTGTGCATGTTACAAATATTATTTTTATGCAGGGGTAAAATTTTTTTAGGTGTAGAATATGTTGAATAATTATTTCCATCATATTTAATGATGAGGCATTTCAAGAGGCAACCAAAGGGGATTTTATAGAATTTATAATTATTTCATATATTTTGTTTCTTGTATTAGTCCAGTGAAATAATTTTTTTGTATTTGCATATAAATTTCCAGAATTATAATTGTTGAGGTTATGGCGTAAAGAAAATGGAGGCTTGTTATATTGTTGTAGGGGTGGTGGCTCCTTGTTGGTTATGGCTAGCAGAATATATATATAGGAGTAGTGGCTCCTAGTTAGTTGGGGATAACTTATGAATGTAAATGAGAATATTGATTGAAATAAAAGAGAAGAAAAAGTAAAGAAGTACAATGATTTTCTTCCCCTAGAAGGTTTCCACCTAAAATTATGGCATTCTTGTGTTGTGATATCTGTGCCTTCATTGTTGCATATTTTGATTATTTTTTTAAGTTTTAAAGACAAAAAATTATTAAAGTTCTATGAAATATTAATTCACCCTCCTCCTCTCTGTATTTATTGATCCCAACAATTAGTATCAGGGATATCTCCTTTGAGTGTATCTTAATCGCTAGAAGGAGACATAAAGGGGATCATGGCTTCTCAAGATTCTAGAGTGCTTAATTTTGATGGAGAAAAGTATGGAGTATGGAAGCAAGGATGGAGACATATTTTATTTATTTGGGTGTTTATGTATGGGAAACTATTGTGTCAAGATATACAATTCCTGCTTCTCTTCCTACAAATATTTATGGAAAGAAAATCTATAGAAATAATGTGAAGGAAAAGAACACCATTTTGAGTGGACTTAGTGGTATTGAACTCATTAAAGTGATGCATTGCAATTAAACAAAGGATGCCTAGGATAAACTCCAAAATAGTTATGAAGGAAATGACAAAGTGAAGAAGTAAAAGCTTAAGAACTACAAAATGAGGTCTGAGAGCTTGAAGATGAGAGAGGAAGAAAGTATTGGTAAATACTTTCATAGAGTGGAGGAGGTCGCAAACTTGATTTAAGGTATAGATGAAAATATCAAATATGAAGTGATCATTTAAAAAATATTGAGATACATACAAATGAGGTTTAATGAAAAATAATTGTCCAATGAAGAAACGGAGGATTTGAGTGCCCACACTATGGAACAAATCATTTAGACCCTCACTACATATCAGATCCAAATTAGAGAAGAAATGTCAGAATATGAAGTGGCCTTCAAGGTATCCAGGAAAGCCAAGGACTTTCCAAGAAAGGAAAGGAAATTTTCAAGAAACCCATGGAACAACATGAATATTCCAACTATGAATCATACGAGGAATTGGCTCAGTTTTCTAGGAAGATGGAAAGGGGATTTGGAAAATATAAAGAAAAAATCCATTTAAATTGTTTTAATTATGGAAGGGTTGGAAATTCTGCATCAAAGTGTCCATACAAAAGAGGAGAAAATGAGGAAAAGCAAAAGGAAGTGAAGGGAATGAGTAAATAACGAAGATATTTAAAGGGTAAAAATCGAAATAAAGAGAGCTTCTACTCCAAAGAAGAGAGTGATTCCCTTCATTTGAGGAGGAGCATGATGAGTGTCTTCTCATGACCTTTGAAATCATGGATGAATCCGATTTTGAAGAAGGAGAGCTCATTAGTGAATTGGATGAGTTGAGAAAATACAACAAGAAGAACAAACTGTTGAAGAAGAAAATACTGAATATGAAAGAAGATGTCTCCCATCTAGTTAATGAAGTGTTAAAGGCACAACTTGAAGATATTGAAAATTTTAGAGAAGTCTTGATGCAATAATTGAAGGATAATAAAAGTAATTTGTTTGAGTTAGAATCAGAGAATGAATCTCTAAAACTGAAGTTGTGTGAGATTCAAAATCAAATAACTTATGAATAATATATTATTACTTTAAAAATGAAACTAGAGGAGGAAAAAGAGAAAGAAGGAAGTCCTCTCTATTCAACTAGGAGATTGGGAGAAAAAATATAAAAAAATTGAAGTGGAAGTTGTTTCCTTGAGATTAGATGTGAAGAAATAAGAAACTCAATCATATTTGAATCTAGAGTTTGTGAAGGGATTTGAAGTTCTAAAGGATATTCTCAATGCACAAATATCCATAGATATCTAAATCAACCTATGATATGAGACATGTCAAGAAGATACTAAATGTAAGCCATGCACTAGTTATTCAAATGCACTATGAAGAAAAAAAATCTAAGATAATACTTCATCCAACAACAAGAATAGTCAAAACAACACCAAGCCATTCAAATCAACATAAAATCCTTAAGGAAAACCTAAAAATCAGAAAAAAAAAAAAGAATCAAAGGCCCATCAAATAAACTCCTTCTAGTTGGCAATATAATGTCAGGTTTCCATTTTTTTTTTTCTATTTTTTTGCATGTCATAATTTTGCACACAAATTTATCAATTGTAGAATGAATGTGTTTGCAAAAAAGAATCCTAGATCGAGATTTGTTCTAAACTCCAAAAAATATTTCTCTCCACTAATGGGTGAAATGGATTTTTTCATATGTAATAATTTTTTCCATAAGGAAATTGATTATACATATAGTTTTACTAGTCCTCCTAAGCAACAGACTCATCAGAGATCCACTCACGAGAGAGTATAAAGAAATGGAAGAAAAAATAATAAAGATATAAAAAGTGTGGATTAACCTTGACATCTCAAGATCAATGTTAGAAATGGCTTGTCGAAAGTGAGTGCTCCAAGCACATGACATGTGATAAAATTAATTTCTTGTAGCCAAAAGAGTACAAGAAGGGAAACATTATCTTTGGGATGCTGCTCTAGCTCTAATCAAAGGAAAAGGAGTTGTAAGGTTGGATGGTAAAACCAAATCCACATATGTGTTGTATGTGTATGGATGGAAGATAAATGTTCTATGCAATTCAAATGTGTGACAATGGGTATGATGTAATTTTAAGATCTACAGACTATGATATTAGAAGTGCTAGATCTGGAAAATTGTCTAGAAAAGCAATCAGAATTGATAACAATGTTTATGTATTTGATGATTCTGGAGTAAAATGTTGTACAAGAAAATTAAATGAATCATGGTTGTGGAATAGAAGAATGGTTCATGAGAATTTTGACAAAATAGTTAAGATAAGAAAAACTGAAGTGATTAGAGGGTTATCAAGTTTGTCTAAACTAGACAACATCATCTGCAAATCAAGTTGTTTGGAAAGAAATCAAGGGGGATCTTCAAGAATAAATAATATTTGACTTACATACCCTTGGAGTTAGTGCATACCAATATTTTTGGGCCTACAAGAAAAAAAATTCCAAGAGGAGAATTATATTTCATCCTGTTCATTGATGATTTAACAAGAGCTACCTAGATCATATTGATGAAAGAAAAATCAAAATATTTGAGTAAGTTCAAAATATCCAAATCCAAAGTTGAGAATGAGAAGGATTTGAACATTAAGTGCCTTAGATCCAATAAAGGAGGTCAATATATGTCTACATTTGAATCATTTTTTTAAGTGTGTGGCATTAAAAGATAATTTTTAATTTCCAAAACACCTTAGCAAAATTGTGTGGCGGAGAGGAAAAGTTGGACAATTAAAGAGATGGCTTGAGCTATGATGTATGAAGATAATGTTGCACACACCTTTTTGGGAGAAAAATCTCAAGCAAAAACGCACTTGTCAAATATAATTTTACTTTGGCCAAACAATGACAAGATGCCTTACAAGCTATGGAAAAGGAGGCCTGCAAGAGTATATCGTCTCAAGGTTTTTGACAAAAAATGTTACATAAGAAGGAACCATGAAAATATTGGGAAATTTGATTCATGAGCTAATGAAGTAATTTTTCATGGTTACTCATTCAAAAGAAAAGGCTACAAGTGTTATAATAAAAGGGCCAAAAAATAAGTGGAGTGTATTGATGTCCAAGTGGATGATATTGTACCAAATTCTAAAGAGCCCAAAGAACCAATTGATAGAGGTTATGATTTCATAGAGTTTGAAGAACAAGAAGTATCAGAGGAGGAGAAAGAAGAAGAAGATCAAAACAACCCCTAAGTGAGGAAGGCTCCTCCGAGTCACATAAAAAAGAAGCATCCTAAGAGCCAAATAACTTGGAACAAGGAGCTAAAAGTAAAAACAAGGGGAATATTGATGATTGATTCAAACCAAGGACACTACATTTTTGTCCCAAGTGGAGACAAAGAATTTCAGCATGGCTAGTGAAAGTAAGAATTGGAACAAGGCAATGGATGCGGAGGTGGAACAAATTGAAAAGAAAAACACTTCTGATCTAGTACCCAGACAAAAAGACAAGAAAATAATTGGAACCAAATGGGTCTACAAGAATAAGTTCAACAAAGAAGGTCAAGTGGAAACAAACAAGGAAAGACTGATATGTAATGGGCATGCTCAAATAGAAGGTATTGATGTTGAATAAACCTTTGCACTAGTAGCTAGAATAGATGCTATTATAATTTTCTTGGAAATTCCATGTTATATAAATTTAAACATTTATAAAATGGATTTCAAGTCAAATTTATTAAATGGTGAATTAGAAGTGGATGTAGACATAGAACAACCAGAGGGATTTCATTTCTCTGATGATGAAAATCAAGTATGCAGGTCGACAAAGGCTCTTTATGGGTTGAAGCATGTTACAAGAACTTGGTATGAAAAGACGAAAAAGCACCTACAACAATAAGGCTTCAAAACAGGATCAATAAACAACAATATATACACTAAATTTGATAATGGTTATTTTCTAATTATTGTTGTGTATGCAGATGCCATCATTTTTGGAAGCAATTTGGAGGAAATACGCCCCAAGTTTTCTTAAGACATGCAAAAAGAGTTTGAAATGTCCATGTCAACTGGGTTGAAATTATACCTTGGGATAAAAGTTACACAAAAAATCAAATGTATATTCATATTTCAATCTGAGTACTTAAGAGAAAAGTTAAAGCAATTTGGTATGTAGGATTACAAATTGGTTAGCACACTTATGGTGATTGGTTGCAAATTCAACAAGGATGATGAATCTCCTGAGTTAAATAAGTCCACTTATTGATTAATGTTTGGTAGCTTGTTTTATTTAACAGCTTCTAGAACTGACATTATACAAGTTGTAGGGTTGGTTGCAAGATTTTAGTCTAATATGAAGGAAAGTCATGTAAATGAAGTTAAGAGGATCTTCAAACATCTCCAAGGTACCATTAAATTATATATTTTGGTATCCTAAAGGTAAATATTTCAGTTTGGTTACTTATATTGATGTATATTTGGCTGGTAGCATTGATGGCAGGAAAATAACACCGGGAGAAGCATTATTTTTGGGCAGTTGTTCAATCTCTTGGGAAAGTAAGAAGTAGAACTCCATTCTTTATTTACTATTAAAGATGAGTATGTAGCAGAAACCACTTGTTGCACCCAAACCCTATGGATCAAAGAGAATCTTCATGATGTGTAGGTTGAATATGTTGATCCTATTCCCATAATGGTTAACAACACTAGTGGAATTAGCATTTCCAAAAATCTTGTTCTGCACCAAAACACAAAGCACATTCTTATAAAGTATCATTTTCTATGAGATCAAGTTATGAACCATGTTGTGAGATTGGAGTGTGTGGCCACAAATGCAAAAAATGTAAATATTTTTACCATGCCTCTTCCAAGGGAGTTATTTGAGTATTTTTAACAACATCTAGGAGTGGTGCTTTTCAAAGTAATGAGTATGCCTCTATGGAGTTGGAAGTTGGTCAAAATATTCCTTAATTTGTTGTAAAAATCTTGCCAAGTTGGCGGAGGCTGCTTTGTCCTATGTGCCTCAATGGAATAGGTACTACTTTTGCTTCTACATTTTATCTTCTCAAAGGAGAATGGTTTTTATTCATGTTGGGGGAGAGCGTTCAGTAGCTCAGGGGGATTATATATCATAGCACTTCAGGGGGAGTATGTTTATTTCTCTTATGCCTACATTGATCGCATTGTTATTTATCATTTCTATGTATTCCCTTTTTCATTGATGTCAAAAGGTGAGAGGGTGAGGAGGTCAACCTTAGAGGTAAGCTTCAAGAGGAAGGATCATTTTCAAGTTGGTTCAATAGGTTTTCATGAATTCCAAAGGGGGAGATTGTTGGAATTGTAGAGTTGGAATTAATGTCAACAAGCATTATTTGATGTAATTTCTTATATTCCTTGTAAGATGTTTAATGAATTATCTGCATGGTTGTGATAGTGTCCAGGATGATGATGGTTGAGGTTTCCAATTTTATCGAGTATGTCATAGTCTTTTCATAGTATTCCATTAGTTTCAAGTTGGCTTAACATGTTTCCATCAATGCCAAAGGGTGGTATTTCTGTCATTTTAGTGTTGGCACTGATGTAAAAAAGCAATATTTGATGTAATGTCTTATATGCCTTGTAATGATTTTAATGAATTATTTTGCATAGTTGTGATAATGTCTGGGTCAATATGATGATGTCCTAAAGTTGAGTTTCATGTATGGGATGATGACGATTGAGGTTTCCAATTTTACAGAGTATGCCACATTGTTGTCATAGTATGTTGGTGCACTACCATAGAATTTTCATAGTATGGTAGTGGCACTATAATCGTATTTCCCTTTCCTTCCTGTGGCATTACCTGTAGGCTGTGAAAGAAAAACCTCAGGAAAATTCAATGGTAATATCCCATGGTATTATTTTTACCAATTCAATGTGTGTTGAACCTCATCCAAAGCATGGTTAAATTTGAAAATATCTATCATTCAACAAATAACATGGTGGGTCAAGTCAAGGAGAAAAAATCATTGTCCTAGACTAGATCAACAATGTATGAACAAGAATGTTTGGTTCTCCATTTATTCTTGCAATTATTGTTTAATCACTCTAGAAAAATTATTTGTAGGATAATATTTTTTAAAGGAGGTGTAGGTTCTATTTGTGAATGAGTGATACTATCATGCATTGTGAGCCAATTGTGTGAGGATATTTTTGCTCAATGATTGTAGTAACTTCTTGAATAATATTAGAGATATAATAAATATTGTTGAGTTTTAGGTCCCATCCTAGTATAGCCCCTATATTGTTATTTATGTGCACCATAGAACCCCCATATTATTATTTTTGTGCCCCATATAAATCCACCATTGTTATTGTACATCCCTTACATTATTATTGTTATGTAGGCCCTAATTGTATTTTGACCCTTTAGACTTCTATATATACCAAGGAGGTCTTGTCATTTCAATCATCCAAGAATTTTTCATTTATGTAATGTAAAAGGAGGCTTCCTCCTCAAAGAGGCTTATTTTCATGTCATTGATCTATCTTTTTTTCTTTTTTGTGATATGGTTTCGTAAAATTTGGTATCATAGCTTTGAATCCCAGGGTTTCCCTGCTTCAAATAGGTCATCTTGGAATTTTCACCAGAATTTTTTTTTTCTATGAGGCTTCAGAAGATGAAATTTCTACCACATGGATCTCAAATATTAGTGAAAAGTTTCTAAAACTTTTAGAACTTGGTTCTATATATTATCAGATATATGATTCAAGGAAGTTAGGGTTCTTTTATGCTCCAAAATTCTATCTCAAATAGGTTCCTGAGGGAAAATCGTCATAACTTTTTCTTCAGGTATCCAAATTGGAGTTCATAAAATGTGGTTGAATTCATACAAAATTTAGTTTCTTGGGTACCATTTTTAGGACGAAAAGTTGAAACAGTGACATGTGGCATTCCATACAAGTTCAGGCTACTGAGCCACTACATAATAAGGCCATCTTGGGATATTTTTCCTAACTATATCTTAAGGAATCCAATCCCAATATAACTGGTGGGGTTGGAAAGAAGACATTAAGTGCTACCACATGACACAATTTTAGACCTTAGGATGCTTAAATCGCAAAGATACAATAATTTCAGGGTCAGCCTTATTAACAATCTCGAAACCAAGATCTAAAAGGTATGTTTTTTTAAATTTTCATAACTTTGGTTTGAAACATCAGTTTGAATTAATTCAAATGGCATAACGAAGGACATATTTTGTTAATTGGTTCCAAAATGCCTCCCAAAAAAAAATAAAAAAATACACCCATTAAGCCCTCAGAAAGATCCACTGTGACACGTGAAGAGGAAGAAATTCAACATGATATATCAAATCTACAAGACCATGTGCAACCAATTTCACTCTCACAAAGAGCCACCAAAAATGACATGGATGGTTTAAAATGGGACATGGATGGTTTAAAAAGGAACATGGATTTTTTAAAAGGGACCATGGATGGTTTAAAATAGGATCTGGAAGGTTTAAAAGCAAGCATGGAAGGTTTGAAGGAAGTTTTGGAAACATTGCTAGAAGAAAGGCTTCATAATGATGACAAGGTATCCCATAAAACAGAAAGAATTTGAATAACTATTTTAGAGACTGAAACTTTGGGTTAAAGACTAACCATATTCTGAATATTGATATGAGGGAATTTGATGGCAAGAATCCAGTAACATGCTATAGATGGAGAGTTTCTTTGATCTACATGATGTGCAATACACACAAAAGGTATGCATATTTATATTTATATTTGGAACCCAATAAATTTGTGTGGTATCGAATGGCTTTGTTCTCAAAAATTGTTTTTCACTTGAAATATTTTTACCAAGGAATTGAGAGCACATTGTGAGGATACAAAGAGTAATAAGTTATTCAACCAATCGATAAATATGAAAAAAAAGGGTTTAGTTGGGGAGAACATTGAGAACTTCCAAATATTGAATATAAAGGTAAACTATATTCTAGAGGATCATATGATTGATTATTCATAGGGACTTTAGAGGATAACATCCAACATGAGGTTCACCTTTGGGAATTTAAGTCATCGAAGAATGCATTTAGGGCGGAAAGAAAATTTGAAAGAAAATTTATGGAAACAAGGAAGTATACCACTCCTAACTATAAATATGTAAGTGTTTCTTCTCCTACCCTCCCACAACCCACAAGGTTGACACCATAAAAAATAGAGGAAAAAAGAGAAAAATGACTTTGTTACAATTATGATACAAAAATACATCAAAGGTCATAAGTGTGCTGAGAAAAATTTATTTTACATAGATTGTGAAGAGGAGGAAGAAAATGAACAAGAAACATCAAAAGAAGAATATATACACCAATAACCAACCTCAGGGGTTGAAAAACAAGAAATGAATCCAACCATATCTTGTAATGCATTGGCAGGAATTACCACTCTAAATACTCTCAAGATAGAAGGATATGTCAAGAAGAAAAAGGTAATAGTTCTTATTGATTCAAGAAGTACCCATCATTTTATTCATTTTAAGATAGCCAAGGAGTTGAATTTCTTTCTATATCTAGCACTAGAGTGTAAAGTGATGGTTGCAAATGGAGGAACTATAAATTTCTTAGGGAAGAGCCATAATATCAACCTAACCATAGGGAAATATGTATTTAACAGTCCAATTCTTGTAATTCCAATGGGTGGTGTTGATGTTGTATTATTAGTCCAATGGTTACAATCATTGGGGACAGTAGCTTTTAATTTTAAAGAACCTTTCCTGAATTTTTTCCAGGAAGGAAAGCAAATTGAATTAAGTGGTATTGCAGGGAAACTAAAAAATATAATTATCTCTAATGGCATGAAAAATCTTTTGAAGAAGGAACAATCAAGGGCAATTGTGAAATTATGCTCACTAGATGCTCAAACATTTAAGTCATCTATTTCTCCAGGTCTCCAAATAGTCCTTAACAATCATTCCAAGGTATTGAGACTCCAAAATGTATTCCTCCCATTCATGATCATGATCATGATATTCATT
This sequence comes from Pinus tabuliformis, assembly GCA_031772625.1. Classification (NCBI taxonomy): domain Eukaryota; kingdom Viridiplantae; phylum Streptophyta; class Pinopsida; order Pinales; family Pinaceae; genus Pinus; species Pinus tabuliformis. Next base: position 475,044,272 of record CM062806.1, on the reverse strand, counting down.
GGATTCCTGGAAGTGTGTTGAGCCCCAAACTTGCATCTTTCCTATCATTTTCCTAGACTCTTTCCCTTCACCTGGACCTCCTAAGCTATCAACATCATTTCATATTAATCATAAAAGAGCATTTAAAGTGGTTTCTAACTATGTTTTGTGCCCGCTGTTTGAATTAGATTTTTGTTCATTGACTTGCGGAATCTTGTCACTTTTTGCAGCTGCTTCAATTTTCCGCAGCTAGTTTTGTCAAAGTATACAATGCAGGTGTCTTCAGGGAAATCGAGCCACATGGGTAAGTTGGAAATGACGTGGACATGGACCGAGTCCTATTGGCTCAGTCGAATTCATAAGAGGAGTCCATGGTCAACAGTGGTCAAGCAAAAGAGTCCTACGGCAACAGGACTCCGTTCCCAAGCACGTGAAATATTTTCGTGGCCGTTTCTAGATTTTTGGAGGCACGCTGACACCTGTAGGTTACCCACAATGTAAATCCAACAAGTCGCTTTCATTAGATTGCATCATCTCGGCAGCCATGATGCTAGATCTGTGGACGTTGTCGTTCACGTGTCCTCTGTCAGCGCAATTTTTAGGAAATCATTTATGTAAACTTTTGCTATAAATAATGCGTTTCTATACACATAGTAGTTAGTCTTTTGAAATGTAATTTTGTTGTTAAAAAGCCCACTATGTCGTGACATTGTTTCGTTGTTGTGACTGTGTTCTGAATATATGAGAAGACTCTGTTTCTGAGCATAATTCTTGGTTGATAACTGTTGCCCGAGGTTGTGCAGAGGGCCCCTGCACACGTCGAGGTTTTTCTTTGTATTTGCTGTACAGTTTCATGCTGTGTCTCTTTATGTTTATTATGCCATAGTTATTCACTTATGTATATTGCATTTCCTATGGTACTAATGTTTCATTTTTGTTCATAATTTTACATGCTTTACATTGCTGTTAACGCTTATCAGTGTGTATGTTCCAGATTACAGTAGGCAGCCCAGGCATTTACATATAATTTTCATAATGACTAATGACATGGAATCCGTCTTTCTGCTGACTTACTTTCTTAGCCTTTAATTTCTGTTCTGTTATGCTTATTTCAGTTTTGTTCATTGGCTTTATTAGTTAGCTTAGATATTAAATTACTCACATCATTGTCAGTTACCTCCGAAATCCATAGCAAGACTAATTGGCGAGGGGTCAGACTATGAATTGATGTCATTTGACTTTAAGTTTATATTTCTGCAAATTAGATATCAGATTGCTCAAGTTGTTGATGATTACCTCCGAAAGCCATAGCGAGACTAACTGGCGAGGGGTCAGACTATGAATTGATGTGATTTGATTTTAAGTTTATATTTCTGCAAATTAGATATCAAATTGCTCAAGTTGTTGATGATTACCTTCGAAAGCCATAGCAAGACTAACTGGCGAGGGGTCAGAATATGAATTGACGTAATTTGATTTTAGCTTTACTTTGCTTGCAATTTTTGGATTTCAAATCTTCTGTACTTAGACAGCAGCAGGAGTAATGGTTTCATGATCAATAGTTCACTGTTTGTTTGATTAGAATAGTGGCACATTTTCATTTTCTTTTAGGAATTAATTTCATCATTAGCATGTTCTAATATCTTCTGATGTTTGAAGTTTTGGAAACCATTATAAAGGACATAATTGCCTTGAACATTTATATCCATACTTGTCTTTTAGAATTTCCATTTCACATTAGGAGATAAACGAAGATAAAAACCCCCAAAACAAAATAAAAATCAGAAACGACAAAAATTAAGAAATAGGTTATCTTGCACATATAGTGCGCCGCACTTCAACAGTTTACGACTCTCGGATTGACAATTAATATAGCAATTTAGGACACTCTAAATTGACCAAACAAAGTGTTCCTCCAAACATCAGACCTTATAAATATCCCTATGCCCATAAGAGTGAAATTGAATGCATGGTTACAGAAATGCTAGAGACAGGTATAATTCAACCTAGCAAAATTTCCTTTTCTCCTCCAATATTATTGGTGCAAAAGAAGGATGGATGACGGCATATTTGTCTAGATTATAGAGAACTCAATAAGCTCGGTATTAAATATAAATTTTACATTTCTATCATTGATAAATTTTTGGATGAACTACATGGAGAAATTTACATCACCAAGTTAGATCTTTGTTCAGGATATCAACAAATTAGAAAGATGCTAGAAGACCTTCTGAAAAAACCATTCAAAACTCATGAAGATCATTATGAATTCTTGGTCATGCCTTTTTTTCTTACTAATGCACCATTCACATTTCAAGGTTTCATGAATTCTATTTTCAAACCCTTCCTTACAAAATTTGTGTTACTATTTTTTGACGATATATAAATCTACAAGTAGTCTTGGAAAGATCATCTTCAACATGTTGATAGGGTGCTCAAACTATTGGAGGAGAAAAAATTGTATAAAAAATACTCCAAATGTTTCTTTGGGATACAAGAAGTGGAATATTTGGGTCATATTGACTCCTGTGAGAGTGTTAAGGTAGACCCTAACAAAATTAAATCCATAAAGGAATGGAAAATCCCAACCTTAATGCACCTTTGAGGATTTCTTGGTTTGATAGGGTATTATCACAAGTTTGTGAAGAATTATGGGAAAATAGCATTACCGCTAACAACATTATTAAAGAAAAGTGTATTTTTTGGACTCTAGAAGCAACTAATGCCTTCGAACATATTAAAGAGGCAATGTGTCAATCATCGGTCTTATCTACACCAAAATTCACAAAATCCTTTATTGTGGAATGTGATGTCTCAGGAAATGGAATTGGTGTTATTTTAATGCAAGAAGGAAGACCTATTTCTTTTGAAAGTCGTCCAATTAAGGGAAAGTATTTACACAAACATATTTAGGAGAAGGAAATGTTGGAAAGACTACATGCTTTAAATAAATTGTTGGAATCATGATTCCCATATTATATTACTCTATTTGACACTCCATTATAGTGATAGAAACCCAGTATTAACTTACCTCAATTGTTTGGCTAAAATGCATCCATTTTCACCTTTTGTTTTACTTATGTGAGATATATCCCATGACAAAAGAGGGGAATTACATGATTGAGTTATTTCTCATAATTATTTTTCCAAAATATTATAATTATGAGATAATAATTATTTCATAATTGAGATAATTGAGAAGAAACTCATAATTGTGAGAAAGGTTTCTAGAGTTCTCCATTCCCAAGGAGATCAACATGATCCACTTGTGTATGAGTTGGCTAGGGTTCCATTATTGTATAATTTTCCTAACTTCTCAAGCCCCTATGTGTTTAAATACATTCTCCTAGAGGATATAATGAAAGAGATTGCTTGATTGGAGTGCAAGATTCTACATCAGGCCCGAATCCCTTCACCAACCTGCGAGGAGGAAAGGTACTTGATCATACTTTGTAGCATTAGAAATTTCATAAAAACTGCATGCATGGTCATCTGGATTGGGGAATATTATTAGATTGATTTATCCATTCTCTTTTGTTGCCTAGTGATCTCAATTTGGCATGAGATTGTAAAGAAATAGGTGATTGCATAATTATATGCAACATAATTGGTTCTTTCAATGAGAGCCTTTTTCTTTTTCCCTCTTTGTCTTTAGATCTCTTCTATTTTGCTTTGGACATATTCTTATCTTATTCCCATTGAGTTATATGTGGTTTTTTGTATTATTTTTTATCTCCATTGGTTCTACTTGATTCAGATATGAGCTAATCTTAGATCTAGAGTTTTGTTTATATTTTTTTTATATGAGAGATTAGCAGGTTGTAGATGTCTTATCAAATTCTACTCTTTTCTATACAGAATTTGATAAAAATAACCATATATCTAGATTCCCTCATATTTTGACACCAGAGAAAAAAAATAACTAAAAACGAACTATGTTTGAGGTCAGTCAATTTGTTTTTCTTCCACCTTCACGCACAACTGTTTTTTTGTTCGTTTCCTTTATTTTCTATACATAATTTGATAAAAATAACTACATATCTAGAACCCTCTTGAATTTTTACCCCAAAAAAAACCATTTGAAATGGATTATGTATGAGGAAGATATGATAGATTGAAAAATCAACCTATTTTCTATCCATTTTTCCCAATTTTCAGGTTTTCAACTTATTTACTTGACTTTTCAGGTGTTTTTCTTCATATCTTGTTGCTATTAGTTGGATTTTTTTGTTATTGTTACTTTCAACTGTGAAACATATCATATCTAAGCATACTCTTGTTTTTTAGACGACTTTTGTATTAATCACATAGAATTATTTTCTAGTTGACGTTTTGAACCTACTCTTGTTGATTTTCTTTATCCTTCCTTTGGTGCTACACTAAGGTTTTCCTTGGAGGTTTGGTGTGATTTTGTGTGATTTGATATTTTCCTCATCTTTGGATCCAATTTTTTAGATTTGTTTATCTTATCAAGTAGCAACTAAAATCTGATTTTTACTTGAATTTTTCCTTTGTTTGGCTTTTGTCACTTGTTTCTAAGTGATATGTTGGGTCCCTATAATACTAGTGATTCCCCCATTACTATTGTAGTTATACCCCTTATTTATATTGTTGTGCCCCTATTACCCCCATGTTGTTATTTCTGTGCCCCATAGAATCCCTCTATTGTTATTTTGTGGCTTTATATTATTATTGTTAGGTCGGCTGTATTATATTGTGACTCCTTAGACTCCTATATATAGAAATGAGGTTTTGTCATTTGAATCATTCAAGAATTGTTCATTTATGTAATGTAAAGGAGGTTGCCCCCTCGAAGAGGCTGAATTCTAAGGCGTTGATCTATCTTTTCTATCTTTTCTTGAGCTAGTTTCATAACATTTGGTATCGGAGCTTTGGATTCTAGGGTTTCGCTGCTCCAAACAGGTCATCGTGGCATTTTTTCTATAACTTGTTTTCTGTGACGTTTCAGAAGTCGCAAAAAAAACCCATTTGAGAAGAAATCGTGCTGAACCTTGGGTCGGAATTTCAGAGCTTTTCGCACAATATTTTCGGATATATGATCTGAGGAATTTGGTCTTTTTGCAAACTCCTGAATTACATTCAAAACAGGTGACCTGGGGAAAATCGTCATAACTTTCTCTCTGGGGATAGGATTGAAATTTCGTAAGAAGTAACAGAAATAGGACGGACATTAGTTTCTTGTGTGCATGTTTCAGATCCAAAGGTTGAAACAGTGACTCGTGGAGTGTCGTACAAGTTATCTATACTGTATTATTCTAGAAGCAAGTCACTGTGGGAGATTTCACATAACTCTTCTTTGGAGAATCCAATTTGGGTCAGACGTGTGGAATTGGAAAGAGGACGTAGAAGGATACTACAGATCATAATTTTCGAAATGGATGATCCAAAATTATAGAGATACATCAGATTCAATATCAGGCTTCTACAAAGTGAAAAAAGGTGTGTAGTTTTGTTTTAAATTTTTGCGTAAGCTTGGTTTAACGAAATTCAAAGGGAATAGTAAAGCATTATTATCGGTAACTGATGTCCCGAGGAAAGAAAATGAAAACACCTAGTAAGGAACTTGAAAGCTCTAGCATGACTCATGAAGAAGAGGAAGAAATGCTACATGATATATCAAAATTACAAGAACAAGTGCAACAAATGTCATGCTCACAAAAGCTAACAGAAGCTAAGATAAATGGCGTGGAATATAAGATAAATGGCGTGGAATCTAAGATAAATGGCATGGAATCTAAGATAAAGGGAATGGAAGCTAATATGGATGATTCGAAGACAAATTTGAAGACAGACATGGCAGATTTGAAGACAGATTTGACAAATTTTCTACAAGAAATACTTACCAATGGTGAAAAGGTTGTAAAGGAAACTCATGATGTGAACAAAAGTAATGTTAATCATGATTCCATAGACTCTAATGTTGGATCGAAGACCCACCATTTTCCAAAAATAGATATGAGGAAGTTTGATGGCAAGGATCTCGCCACATGGATATTACAGATGGAGCAGTTCTTCGATCTCAATAATTTGCAAAACACACAAAAGGTACGTATGGAAACTATATATTTGGAACCAAATTAGTTTGAATGGTATCAATGGCTTTGCTCTCGTAAAAAAATTATCACTTGGGCAATTTTTACGGAAGAATTGATAGCACACTATGAAGATACAGAAAGAAACACTTGTTTTAGGCAATTGATAAGTCTCAAACAAAAGGGTTCAGTAATGGAGCACATTGAGGAGTTCCAAAAATTGAACATAAGGGTAAAAGATATTCCAGAGGAGCATAGGATTGATGTGTTCATAGGGTCTTTAAAGGATAATATCCAACATGATGTTCGCCTTTGGGAACCTGATTCATTAGAGAAGGCATTCAGGTTAGCAAGAAAAATGGAAAGAAAAATTATGGAAACCAGGAAGCATACCACTCACAACTATAAAGACGGAAGTGTTGTTTCCCCCAGTCTTCCACAACCTATAAGGTTGTCACCACAACAATTGGAAGAAAAAAGAGCAAAAGGGCTTTGTTACAGTTGTGATAGCAAATACACTAAAGGTCATAAGTGTGCTGAGAAGAAATTATTCTACATAGATTGTGAAGAGGAAGAAGAAAAGGAGCAAGAAAGGTCAAAAGAAGAAGATATACTCCAGGAACAAAGCCTAGATGAAGAACAAATAAATCTGACCATATCTTGTAATGCATTGGCGGGAATTACCACTCCTCAAACCATCAAGATAGAAGGACAAATCAAGAAGAAAAAGGTAATAGTGTTGATTGATTCAGGAAGCACCCACAATTTTATTCATTGTAGGGTAGCAAAAGAATTGAATTGCTTCCTATATCCAGCACCAGAGTGTCAAGTGATGATTGCAAATGGAGGAACAATAAATTGTTCTGGAAGGTGCCATAATATCAAGCTATCCATGGGAGAATATGTATTGACTAGGCCAATGCTTTCCATTCCAATGGGAGGTGTTGATGTTGTACTAGGAGTCCAATGGCTACAATCCTTGGGTACAATAGCTTTTAATTTTCAAGAACTTTTCATCAAATTTTCTGTGGAAGGAAAGGAAGTTGAATTAAGGGGTATTGCAGGGAAACCAGGAAAGATAATCAGCTCTAATGGTATGACAAAGCTTCTAAAAAAGGAGAAAAGAGGTGTAATTGCACAATTATGTTCGCTAGATGTTTCCACATTGGAATCATCTATTTCTCCAGATCTCCAAAAAGTCCTGGAAAATCATTCCAAGGTATTTGAGACTCCCAAAGGTCTCCCACCTATGTGTGATCATGATCATGCTATTCATCTGATTCCAGGAAGTGTTCCTCCAAACATCAGGCCGTATAGATATCCCTATGTCCAAAAAAGTGAAATTGAACGTATGGTTGCAGAAATGTTAGAGGCTGGTATAATTAAACCAAGTCAAAGTTCTTTCTCTGCTCCAGTAGTATTGGTGCACAAGAAGGATGGATCATGGCGCATGTGTCCGGATTATAGGGAGCTCAACAAGCTCACTATTAAAGATAAGTTCCCCATTCCTGTCATTGATGAATTACTGGATGAATTGCATGGATCAATTTACTTCACCAAGTTGGATCTTCGTTCGGGATATCATCAAATCAGAATGAAGATTGAAGACATTCCGAAAATGGCATTTAGAACTCATGAGGGTCATTATGAATTTTTGGTCATGCCTTTTGGCCTTACCAATGCACCTTCAACATTTCAAGGTTTGATGAATTCAATTTTCAAACCATTCCTTAGAAAAATTGTGTTAGTATTTTTTGATGATATACTAATCTACAACAAGTCTTGGAAGGATCATGTTGAACATGTTGACAAGGTGCTACAACTATTGGAGGAGAAACAATTATATGAAAAAAGATCCAAATGTTTCTTTGGATTCCAGGAGGTGGAATATTTGGGTCATATTGTATCTCATGAAGGAGTTAAGGTAGACCCTAGCAAAATTAAAGCCATTAAGGAATGGAAAATCCCCACATCCATAAAGCATCTGCGAGGATTTCTTGGGTTGACAGGGTATTATCGCAAATTTGTTAAGAATTATGGGAGAATAGCAACACCTCTAACAACATTATTGAAGAAAGATGCATTTTCATGGACTCCGGAAGAAACAAAGGCCTTTGAACATCTTAAAGAGGTAAAGTGCCAAGCACCGGTCTTAGCTACACCGGACTTCACAAAAACCTTTATTGTGGAATGTGATGCTTTAGGAAATGGAATTGGTGCTATTCTAATGCAAGATGAAAGATCCATTGCTTTTGAAAGTCGTCCAATCAAGGGAAAGCTTTTAAGCAAATCTATTTATGAGAAGGAAATGTTGGCAATACTCCATGCACTCAAGAAATGGCGACCCTACCTAATGGGAAGACACTTCAAGGTAAAAACGGATCATGATAGCCTTAAATACTTTTTAGAACAAAGATTATCCTTTGAAGAGCAACAAAAGTGGGTCACAAAGATGTTGGGTTATGACTTTGAAATCATCTACAAAAAAGGGAAGCAAAATGTGGTGGCAGATGCACTCTCAAGAAAGGATGAGGATATGGAAGCATTGTTGTGCGCCATTTCTATTATCCAACCAGATTGGATAAACGAAGCAAGGGGGGAATGGAAGAATGATGAAGAAGTGTGGGCACTTATTCAAAAGCTACAACAAGATTCAAGTACGTCTGATACATTTAGCTGGAAAAATGATTCGTTATGGTACAAAGATCGCTTATACCTCTGTAATAATTCCCAGCTAAAACAAAAGATTCTTATGGAATTGCACACTTCTCCCTTAGGAGGGCACTCAGGATTTTTAAAAACTTACCATAGGGTTAAGAAGGAATTTTTTTGGGATGGCCTTAAATCAGATATTCAAAAGTTTGTGGCGAAATGTTTGGTTTGCCAACAAAATAAAGTTGAAACAATTAAGACACCAGGGCTATTACAACCTTTATCCATTCCAAGCCAACGTTGGGAGGAGGTTTCAATGGATTTTATCACAGGTTTACCCAAGTCTGACGGAAAGAGTGTAATCATGGTGGTAGTTGACTAACTTACCAAGTATGCACACTTTTGTGCATTATCACATCCATTTAAAGCCAGTACAGTCTCTACTGCATTTATGGAAACAATTCAAAAGCTACATGGAAACCCAAAGATTATTGTAAGTGACAGAGATCCCATTTTCACTGGAAATTTTTGGAGAGAATTATTTTCTTGTCTTGGTACTCAGTTAGCTCATAGCTCATCTTATCATCCTCAATCTGATGGGCAAACTGAGATAGTAAATAAATGTTTGGAAGGATATCTTCGTTGCTTTGTATCTAATAAACAAACACAATGGGTCAAATGGTTGCCTCTGGCTGAATGGTGGTATAACACTTCCTTCCATACAACAACAAGAATGACCCCATTTATGACACTTTATGGGTATCAACCACCATCCATCACATCATATTTAAGAGAAAATTCTAAGGTTCAGGCAGTGGAACATCACATCGAACATCAACAACAAGTCCTCCAACTCTTAAAGGATAACCTCGTGTTGGCACAAAATAGAATGAAACAACAGGCTGATCAACATCGCAGTGAAAGAAGTTTTGATGTAGGTGATTGGGTATTTCTACGGCTACATTCTAAAATGTCCCTAAAGCAAGCTAAGAAGGATAATAAATTATCACCAAAGTATTATGGTCCGTACAAGGGGTTGCAAAAGATTGGTACTATGGCATACAAATTGGAGCTTCCTACAGCTTCTCGATTGCACCCAGTTTTCCATGTTTCATGTTTAAAGAAGGTTATAGGTGACAAGCTCCCAATTCAAACAATATTTCCAGAACTTGACGAGGAAGGAAAAATTATATTGGAACCGGAAGCAGTCAAAGAAACAACAACTCGACAGCTACGAAATCGATCAATTTCAGAGCATCTTATCAAGTGGAAGAACCTATCCCCTGAAGATTCCACATGGGAGGATGAGAATTTTATGCAGAAGTATCCAGAACTACTCAAGCGTTGAGGACAACACTTTTTTGAAGGAGAGGGGCATGTTGGGTCCCTATAATACTAGTGATTCCCCCATTACTATTGCAGTTCTACCCCTTATTTATATTGTTGTGCCCCTATTACCCCCATGTTGTTATTTCTGTGCCCCATAGAATTCCTCTATTGTTATTTTTGTGGCTTTATATTATTATTCTTAGGTCGGCTGTATTATATTGTGACTCCTTAGACTCCTATATATAGAAAGGGGGTTTTTTCATTTGAATCATCCAAGAATTGTTCATTTATGTAACGTAAAGGAGGTTTCCCCCTCGAAGAGGCTGAATTCTAAGGCGTTGATATATCTTTTCTATCTTTTCTTGAGCTGGTATCAAAACATGATCTCTTTCTTCTCTTTTTTGTTTTTTTCACAATTGGTGGCATTTTGTTTGGTTGTGAAATTGTCGTCTAGAAAAGTTCATTTGAGTTTGTTTTTTATTCCTTTATATCACTCTCATTTGATCTTGTTTAGGTCTTCATACCTCTAGGGTTTGATTTTGACCTTTGTGGAACACTGGCCTTAGTTGAGACATTGTGATACAACCCTAGCCTATTGACATTGCCTTCCTTCTTCCATTTTTGGATTTTAGTTTGATCGATTTGAGTGTGTTTGTTTTTTTGGATTTGTTTTCCTAACTTTAACGCTTTTGGAGTGCTTTTAATTCTTGCTTGGGAATTGTTCTTTGGTCTCTTCTCGGTTAATTTGGTTTTCCTTTTTGGTTTCTTTTTGGTTCATCAATCTAAAAAAAATATTTGGGATGATTTGCATATTATAATTTAGTGAGAAGTGCATTAATAGGAATTGGTGTGTTGTGCAGAAAAAATATTACCCTCCGGTAGTTAGAATTCATCAAACTAAAATGAAAATTTTCATATAGTTTCATCAGGGTTACTAATAAAGAATCATTCATACCATTTCAGTTTCATGCCAAAATCCAACTATGTAAATAACGACCATTTAAAATCAACGTGATAATTAAAATAAACTAAACTCGTCTTTTATTTTTACTAGTAGCACACCAAAACTATCTTAGGCTAGGGTCTTGGAGATAGGAGTGTGAGTTAACTACTCCATAACTACAAACCACACTTAGCATCCTACGGTAGGGAGTTAAATCCATTTTCAGTATTGCGGTCTGGGAAGCCCTTCTAACAAGAGTGTTAAGCACTAGGTCACACTTGGGCGAGGCGGGGTGACATGGCCCATTTCACTTTGTTTTGGGTGGCCCAATATAGCGAAGTTTGCATGCATACATACAACATTATTAGTGTTTACTATAACACTTGGTGACCACTTCAAAGGAAAATCTCAAGGAAGTTTTGATATTATCTCTTTGAGTTAAGTTTCCTACCCTTGCATGTGGATTTGTCCAGCGACTGTCCCCCAAGTCATGTTATTGTCGGTAGTGACCATATTGGCCTATCTTTTAAGGCTCATACATAGGTGCAGGGTTAGGGTTGTCTTCTCTGTACCTGTGGTAGATATTAGTCATACTCTCTAAGTCCTCTCAGACGGTGCCCCATGACTGATAAGGGCACTTGTACTGAGTTCATAGCTAAAAGGTTTGGGAAGTAGATCACTAATATAATTGTTCCACTGTGAACTTCTTCATATTTTCGTTTGCGTGTGCTATATTTTAGGAAATGTTTAGTGTGTGTTGTTTGGTCCGAGTCAATATTTTTGGCCTTAGGGCATTTGAACTAACATAATTTTGTTAAATTATACTTTTTCACCCTGACTGAATTTATTTTCCGTTAGTCACGACGTCTTCACGGTTTTCCTCTTGAACGAGTTAGAATTATCACTCTTGCATGGAGAGTGCCTATCAGTGCTCAAGAATTAGATCAACACATAGTTTTAGAGTCTATACTTGGTCATTTTGGTAGTGATATGATCTCTATTGAGACTTTGGTAGAAACTTTTGCTGCTCCTACCAATCCACCATTGACTGATCAACTAGGACCTAAGTTGTTGCAGTTGAAATCTGACGGTTCTACACTTGCTTATAGTTTCATGCCTTTGTCAGTTTTCTACCATATAGAGAGGGTTAACATGATTCTTGAGGACAAGTTGAGGATGTATGTCATGCATTAGTAGATAAAGTGGGAGCATTATCTTCCACTGGTATTGTTTTATTATAATAATGGGTATTAGGAATCATTTAAGATGAGTCCATTTGAGGCTCACTGTGGGTAGAGTTGTAATACTCCTATTAGTTGGAGTGATCTAGTGAACAAGGTGTTGATTGGACTAGATATGTTGGCAAAGATGGAGCAAGAAATGCAGGTTATGGAAATTAATATGAAGGAAGCACGAGATATGAAGAAGATTTATGTGGATCAACATAGCACATTCAAGGAGTTTCAAGTTAGGGAGCAAGTGTACTTTAGCATCAAGCCCAAGAGGATCTCCTTGAGGATTGGGTCATGAGCCAAGTTGTCACCACGATATTGTGGGCCTTCTGAGATCCTAGAGAGGATTGGAAAAATGGCCTACAGACTTGCTTTTCTACCATTGGTGAAAGTCCATGATTCTTTCAATATTTCATTACTTAAGAGATATGTGCAGAATGTTGATCATGTGATTGATCGGTCTATATTGTAGGTGGAACTAGAGGAAGAGTTCCATCCAGAGCCACAATGCATCATATAGCGAAAATAGTTCATGCTCTAGAACTAAGCAATAGACCAAGTTAAGTGTAGGGGAAGTACTTTAGGCCCGATGAAGCTACATGGGAGATGGTTGATTAGATTTGGGAATTATATCCTTCTTTATTTGTTGGTTAAACAAATGATTTTTTGGTATATGTATATATATTTATGGTTGTTATTGTAAATACCACAATGAGTTGTGTTATAAAGCTCCAATAAGTGATATGTTTGTGTTGCTTTTCAACAAGATTTAATTGTAAATACTTCAACGAGTTGTGCTATAAAGCTCCAATAAGCAGTATGTTCTGTTTTTAGTGGGTTGTTGGTCATATGCGTCATAAAACACCGAGGATAATGTTCCCCAAAAGGGGGAGGGGTTTGTAAAAACCCTAGGTTAGAGTTTCATGTAATAAAGGACATTAAAGAAAAAAAATAAGACCATGGTCATGGGACCCATATTCCAAGATGAATGGAGGGGAACAAAATTACAACGGGCATCACTTGGGGTTAATCAATGGCTACAAAAATTGGTAAAGACATCGGAAAAGGAAAAGGGAAATAAATTGAAATTAATTAAAAGAATAAAGGAAAATAGGAGAAAAGGGAGATGAAGAAATAAGAATATGCATGAAATTGAAATTAAAGAGAAATTAGAAGAAAATTAAAGAAAAAAGGAAAAAGGAAAGGAAGAGACTAGACATCAATGATAAAAATGCATTAGAGAAATTGTTCACAACTTTTTTTAGTTTTAGACTTGGATACATTTTAGAAAGAGAGCTCCAAGAGGAAAGAGAGAGAAAGCAGGGACAAGCAAAGGAAGCAAAGGACAAGAAATAATAAATAAATAAATAAAAGGAAAGCAAGGGAGCACAAGGAGAATACTGGAAGAGCAACTACAATAGGAAGATTTTGTAGGTAATAGGTTGCATGTGTGATTTCCTTACTAGGATTTGAATGCATGGTGCATGCATTCGGTTTACATGATTATTGGTTGTCATTAGCATGGGATTTTTTTATATAGATAGTGGTGTCATCCTTGCCTTTCCATTTATTGGATAACCATGGTGTGATGGGATTTATTATTGATTAAGCTTTGTATTATCAAATATTTTGGATTTGGGTTAGGTGGTCTAAATAAAATCCCAAGGGTTGGGGGTGGAGATGGTTCTCTCTGAGAATCCTTGATAGGTGGGTTGAGATAGGAAACTTCCTTTAGGTATGGTGAATAAATTTCAAGGCATCCAAGTTTGTGTTGGTTTGGTGATTTTTGGACCGGTTTAGGTGAAATCGATGTGGTTGAGGGTTGAGGTGGTTTAGTCTCTAGAAGCCTTGGTTGGTTTTGCTTTGTTTTACCCCATGAGATCCCACATTCATGCTTGGAATATGGCATGGGAGTGATTGGTTGAAAGAAATATTTGGTTCTCCCCAATCTATGGTCAGGTGGTACATGGAATTCCTTGACTTGGTTGGAATTTTCATATGTATTTCTATATTGATTCCTATTGAGAATAATGAGCACATGCATTGGTTATTGTGTTGATTTTATGACTAATTTTTCATGGCTTCATTTTTGTTAAATTTTGGTTATATGCATGGTTAAATGATGTGCTCTTGTTAGGGATCTTATTCATGATTCAATAAGTTATTGTATGGTCACGGAAAATTTAAAGGAATGAAATTTATCTTAATGTTTAGAAACCTTGGCGAATCTTATAAGTCCCTAATATGTAGACTGTAAAACGTTTGGTGCTATTTTTTTAAATATATCCAAATTTCTAATGACTTTATATAGTCTCTATAATTATTTGGCATTTTTTAGGATAACATAATTTTATACTATAAAATTATGGTGAATCACTTTCAGAAAAAATGGAAATCAATGAATCCTTTTTTTGGAGAAACCATGGAAAACTAGCCCACCTATGAATATTAACCCCTACATTTTCCTTATGTATGGTTATATGAATGCATGGGTTAACAAGTGTTGTTACAGCTAGCCTGAGAGGGTAGTAAGTCTTCATGATGTTTCTCTGGTGAAGTGAATGAGACAATGAGAAAATATGAATTCATCACCTGTAGTTATTATGTTTACCATATGTTTGACGAAATGTTTATCACATTTTTGGTATGTTTGGGTAAGTTATAAGCCTAGTATAGCTTGTGTAGACTTGGGATTTCATTAGACTTGATTCTGAAAAGTTCTGGACAATTATGGGTAGTGGCATGTAGGCTAGCCCTGAAAATGTACCACTAATTGCGGTTGCATACATAGTTCTAGGAGTTTTCAGTTGAACCGCATGGAGGAAGGCCTATGTGTGCAACTATAACTTTCTAGCTGCATGAATGTAGATGGTTTATGAGCTCAGTTAAAAAGAAGTTCTAGCTCAGGGTATAATCACTAGAGGTTGTTGGCTAACATTTGGGTCATCTGATGTTCCTGATAGGTATTAGTAAGTTTCTGGTGTGTAGGCCCCACTTCCATAACTACAAATTTGAGGTTGGGTCATGTCATAGTAACTCTCAGCTCATGTTTACCCTGGAGAGCTTGTAAAATAAGGTAAATGTGTGGTGGGGTGTTACATATAATATATATTTCATTCTTAATTTCTAAAACATATAATTTGTTCCATTGAGCATAGGTGCCCTATTCTTGAATCCTCCTTCCTGGTTTTCCACGATCCCTGATATTTCTTCCATCTGAAACTGATATGAAGTAACTCCTTTTCATACCAATTGTTGGAAACCATGACGATATTGAGAGGGGCTGTCAATCAGTATTGTAAGAATTTTAAAACCTTTTTTCACAAGTAAAGGATACTAAAACGCCAATAGACACTTCAACGACCATTCATATAAGCATCAGAATAATTAACATAAGAACCACATATTAAACTCATATATTATTCAATCCTTTCTTCAATTACATTCACAAAGGAAAGCTTCAACTTGCTTTTACAAAGTTCTCTAGCTCCAACCAAAAGGAAGCTACTACTCCCTATTTTATCAGCTGCTACTGAAAATAGCTACTACCCCTCAGTTTATTAGTTTTCACTGAAAGGAGATACTTCCCCTGAGTTTATCAAATACCACTAAAAGGAGCTACTACCTCTGATTTATCATCTACTACTACAAGGATCTACAACCCATGATTGTTTACCAACCATTATTGGAAGGAGCTAAAACCCCTTAAATGCAAGTTGCTACTAGCTTGACCTCCTTGATTCATATTTCATTCATTTTTCAAACTCATATCATGAAGGAATCTTTATGATTAAAAATCAAATTTCTCCTCAATCAAACACCCCGATCACCAAAAAATCACCTTCAGTAATATTTGATCATTGCTCAATTCACCATCACACACTAGAAAAAACAACAACATCAACTACTACAACAAATCTTTCTTACTAATTCAATTATGCCTATATATAATTTGAGATGATATTTCTAGTTTAAGAACTTTCGTTAACTTCAACTCTTTAACATACATAATTCCTTATTTTTTCTTATGTAACACTTATGTCAAGTATTATAAATTTGTTCTTGAAGTCTTCAATCTCTGATCTTCTATTCCTATATGGAAAAATGAGCTAAACTTCCAAAAGTTACAATTCTGGAAAATATCAAGGTTTAGATGTGGGTTTGGCTACAACTCTAAATTTGGAAAATTGCCAAATCTACCCATTTCATTAACCAATCTTCTAACTCATTCATGTTAACTATTATTTTTGGCATTACTGCCAAATATTCCAGCAAATATAGTTGTTGACTTATTCATTACAACATTCCCAGAGGTGCTTTGTTTAAGCCCTTACGACCTAATTCCTCTCTTAAAACACAACTGCCAATTCGTTCATGCTGGGTCTCTCCTCTTTTTCATATTACCATATAACCAAGTCCTGGAGGAACATTTTGGTCCTTGACTTTTATTTCTCGAGAAAAATTAATGTGCTATGATCGAAATCATCAAGGTTCAATCCTTCGCAATTATGTGTCCTAGTGGGGCTTCCTTCCTATTATTCCACTGCTCTTCGTCATCCACCAATTGGTATGATATCATGTTCCTATAATATCTCCCCAATGTTTAAATCTTTTGCACCTTCAAAATCTCCCAGGGTAATTCCATTAGGGTGATGTGTCCCACTGTGACACCTCCAAAATTTCCACTTGTGATCTAACATGTACTGACACCCTATCATATCAGACCTTTAGACATGCAACTTGTTTGGAAACTCGCAAGATAAAACCTCTGAGGTGATTTTTATTTTATGGGACCTCCCGAGTAGCCAATAGCCAATTAAAGATTCGTCTGGATGACTTGTTACTACCAACTCATTTTCGACTATATCTTGATGCCTCGTCATCTCCGTGTTTAAACTTGAGACTCATTTGTAAATCTTCGGGGTGCCTAGGCTTCCCCGGACTAGGGTGACATGCTCTTATGGGACCACACACCACACATACTAGTCAATGAAGAAACTGTTAGATGATGTGTCTACAATGTGTCACTAACCGACATGTGTCACATGTCATCCATTTTTGTCTCACTTGGCCACCTAAAGAAGCCAAATGTTCATGCCACATGTCACGTCCTCATTGATCCTTATATGTTAACATCATCCAACCACTATGGCTCCTTGTTACTCTATTATCCAATAAAAGTGTGCCATGTGTCTTACTTTTATTAGTCCACGTGTAGTCATGTATATGGAGGTGAGGGGGTCTTGAGCCTTAGTTTTTCATTTTTTTCTATTTTAATGTTGGACATGAATGTGTGGTACACAATATGGCAATTTTCCTATTTAGCCATCTCTGTTACCCTGGGAATAAAAATTTCAGTCCCTCCAGATTCCACCAAGGAAAAAATACTGGGGTGATATGTTAGGTGGGGTCTCCCTAGTGCTATGAACTCCACCAATCACTAAATTCCTACAAGCCACAATGTTTGGTCATGTCCTCCCACCATCCATTTCCCCAAGTCTTTCACTCGTAATCTCTCACTAATCCTTCCGAGGAGAATCCGTCGGGGTGACATGTCTCGGGCAAGGACCTACATTGACTTTTAACTGACATGGAAATTGTTAGGATGACATGTCGATCACACAACCCCTCCTGGGATTATTATTTGTCCACATGTACCAACGTGGCTACCACATCTGGTTGTTGATTGTGCTGAGAGGCCCTTTCCTTTCCCAAACATTGACTTTTACATTTTAAACTTTGACCAACCATATCTTTTGATCGAACATGCATTTTTCAGACTTCTGTAGAATTTTCTTTACAAATCAACTAGCTCACTGATATCATGTAGAAATTTCACTTGCAAATCAAACTGATATATGCAATGTACTAAAGCATAATACTAGATCTACATCTCCCATAAACTTAGCAGAAGCTTAATTGAACATGAGCAACATCAAGCATGAACACATATAACTGATAAGAAGGAATCAATCACACATAACACTGAATATATCACTGGGGAAAGCACCAGCATAAAACCCCAACATTGTATTATCAATAAAGTGGAAATCCTTAACAACATACAAAAAGAATCAACTCAAAAGCTATCCTACTCTCTCTGTACTCTGAAGATAAAAAACATGGACTACCTAGGCCTCAATATATAGGCTGTAGATTGGCCTAATCATACCTGTTGTCACCTCAGGTCCAACTATGTAGTCATAGAAGAAAATAGATTCCTTCCTCATGCAAGGAATACTTACTAGAAATATCCTAGCATCAGATAGTACACTGTCCCTCATCTGATCTCAACTAGGTCTTTATCTGAACTGGCATGCATCAGTTATTCATGAGAGAATACTCAGTTATTTGAAAATAATAATTGTCACATGCATGCAAGCATCAAGAAAATATATCTCATTAATTTAACAACTTGTTAAATTAATCTAATTGGACTTGACTAAGTTAAACTAAGTCAACTGATCCTCTCAATATAGAACTGAACCTTATCTCCTTTAATTAAGGGATAAATTCCTAAATCAAGAGAGAAAATAATTGCATGATCTCACAAAGACTTCAAGTTTCATTTTACATAACTAATTAACTCGTGGAGATTAATTAATTAATATTTTAACCTACTGTTAAGACCAAATTCGTTTTTACTTCCTATAGTTAAACCAGGGACTGCTAAAAATAGGAAGGGACCCAGAAATGCTATTTTTAGAAGTTTCTATTTTAGCAGTTTCACCTCTCACCCAAGGTGGCCAAAATGCTCATTGGACAAACTACTACTTTAGACATGCTATTTTTAGCAGATCTATTTTTAGCACTTTCTAAATTTAGCATTTCTTGTTGCACATTTTTCAACAACTTCAATATACCAATGGAAAGATCTATCCAAGCTCTATCCATCTGTCTAACTACAAATTGCATGTGATATGATATTCTAAATTTAAAAAGGATCCAAATTATTTTCTTAACCAATCTACTTGCAACCACTCCTTTGACATCAATGCCAACATACTTTCCACAATTGGTACACTTGTACATGTTATTTTCCAATGCTAAGCATACCCTAACTTGTACAATTGTGTGTATGATTTTCCACGTTAATAGGGGAAAATGAATCATAGTTTTTGATAGAATTCTCATTAAAACTTCTAGATCTGCAACCCACCCATCCACCATTTGAGATCTTATATGCTCACCTCCTTCTATTCGTCATATAGTCATTTCTCACTAAGAATTTGCAGTCTAATGCTTTATGATCAAGATTATTGCATGAAAAGAAATAGCCATGAAAGAGATTTTGATACTTGTATGTGAAAGGCCTTCTTGGTGAAGCAAATCTTTTGAATAATTTCCCAAGTCTTGGATCATTTTCACTCAATTACCAAGTGCTACTTTCTTTCTTTCGAAAAATAGATCTCTCCTCGTCCTCACCTTTTTTCTTACTATTTTTTTCACTAATAGATCTTCTAAGAAAATTAACATACCTTCAAGATCTTATTTGTAGTTCTTTTCTAATGTCATTGAGCCTCATTCTCCCTTGATAGTTTCATGATAACCAAGACCTATTCTAATAAAAGGAAATCTTTGTAAATAGAGAATATCATCCATATTTCAATACTTTATTCACACTTCAATTTTTTATTAAGCTAATCATTTCCTTTCTCTAAATCCTTTCTCAAGGAAAAAATATTAGCTTCTAGTTTCTCATATTTCCTTCCTTTTCTTCGAGTTGGCTTAGCAACATTTATTATATTTTATTTCCCTCTTCTAGTTGTAACTTCATGAGAGAGACCACTAATTCATGAAGATCATGATTCTTTTCTTTCTCATGTTTATGCAACAACTCCTTTTTACTTTTTCTTCTAAGTATTTCTATTTCATCTAATGCATAGATAAGTTCTCCCTCAAGATCATCAAAATATTCTTCCTTTGAATATGAATCACCATTTTGATGATAAAAAACTTGAGCATTCATGGCTAGGTGATCTTCTTCATCATCACTATCTTCCAATTTTGCATGTGTTATACCAAAAATAGATCTGATACAAGAAGCTATTGCCCTGCATATTATTTTGTATTATTTGAATCATTTAAATTTTCTAACAAATACAGGGAAAAAATTTACATTAATAGCTATTAATTTACCTCATAAATTTGGATCTAATAAAAAAATAATATCATCAAATTAAAAAATTTGTCTACAGGACCTTGGATAGATAGTGTTTCAGTGCTTTGTTAAGGAACTCCTTGATGTGAAGTCACCGGTTCAATTCTCTCTCCTAATCGAAGTGATATATTAAACATGATGAAGATATAGTCCCACTAAACTTACAAAAAATAATTACCTTTATTTTATTTTATTTTATTTTTTAATAAATAATTCCAAAACATTAAAAAAAATTACCCCCATACACTATAATTAATAATATAAAATATCATTGCAACTCCTCACCCACACAGCGTAGGCCCCTCTAAATGTTTTTATTGAAGCATTTTACTAACATATATTATTTTGTAACACACTCTAAGGTAAAAATATAGTTCGCATTTGACACCATATCCAAACACTGATACAAAAATTATAATGATAGAAATATGTGTGCCATGACATCACGGTCATATATACCAAGTCCAAGATGGCATGACCACGGCCTGGTGCAAGCCATCCTTATCGATCTATTTATTGTTGAGATACTCTATTTAATGATTAAAGTTTCTCAATCTCCCCAATGAGATAATGCTATTTACAATGATAAGAGTATAATGCTCATATATATATATAATTAGGCCCCCAATGAGATAATGCTATTTACAATGATAAGAGTATAATGCTCATATATATATTTAATTAGGCCCAAAGTGATAGATAGGTGTAATATATACTTATTGAAATTTGGATACTATTAAATATTAATTAAATTAGCAACTAATCACATGACCATCATTGTAAGAATATTGTTACCATCGTTTATTTTTATAATCAAAAGCCATATCATATAACCTCATAATGTTTGGAAAAGCCAAACAAAATGCACATGAATGAGATATTTTTTAAAATTGTGATAGAGGCAAGTTTTATGGTTTTTCAATTAAAAGAACTTGGCTCACAGGTCTACCTAGAAAGTGATTTGCAAGTTTATATGGTTACAACCATGAAATGTTCACATGGGAATTAAATGCCCATATATATTAAATTAGGCCCAAAGTGGTAGATAGGTGTAATATATACTTATTGAAATTTGGATACTATTAAATATTAATTAAATTAGCAACTAATCACATGACCATCGTTGTAAGAATATTGTTACCATCGTTTATTTTTATAATCAAAAGCCATATCATATAACCTCATAATGTTTGGAAAAGCCAAACAAAAATGCACATGAATGAGATATTTTTTAAAATTGTGATAGAGGCAAGTTTTATGGTTTTTCCACTAAAAGAACTTGGCTCACAGGTCTACCTAGAAAGTGATTTGCAAGTTTATATGCTTACAACCATGATTTCATGGTCACATGGGAATTAAATGAACTTGGCTCACAGGTCTACCTAGAAAGTGATTTGAAAGTTTATATGCTTACAACCATGAAATGGTCACATGGGAATCAAATTCCATTTACGTGGACATAAAGCTACATAGAAATCTATCTGAAAAGGAATGCAATCACAACAATACTTCATGTGCATAACTGATCACTAATGATTGTTAAACGAATGTAAATGGTCCAAAACTATAGCCAAGCAAATCAAATCAAAATTATGAAATCAGTGGTCCAAAGCTATTCTTTAGAATCTAAAAATTTGCTATTGCTTCCTTAGTAGACTCCATGTCCTCTTTTGCATGATGCTTTGGCTATTGTTTTA
Organism: Pinus tabuliformis; assembly: GCA_031772625.1. Taxonomy (NCBI): domain Eukaryota; kingdom Viridiplantae; phylum Streptophyta; class Pinopsida; order Pinales; family Pinaceae; genus Pinus; species Pinus tabuliformis. Next base: position 475,022,226 of record CM062806.1, on the reverse strand, counting down.
ACATTGGGTATCTTCTCTTTTGCATGATGCTTTGGCTATTGTTTTAACGTTGGGTATCTTTTTTCTATCTTTTATTAATAGAATTTTGGTTCCCTTTATACTTCTTTGGATTTTGGTTCATTCCCCACATAAAGTCATCTGAGCTTTGATGTTAAAATGTTTTATTTTTATATTGATAAGTTGCTTTCCAAGGTCTAGTTCTTCTAGAACACCATTTTGGTATGAAATTTTTATTTGGTAACATTATTTTGATTAAGTTTTTGATACTTCGTTTTTCTGTTATGGTTGATTCTCCACATTAATTTTTATAAACTTTAATGTTAAAATTCTTTTTTTTTTAATTTTCGAAACTTTAATGTTAAAATGCTTTTTTTTTTTAATTGATAAGTGGCTTTCTAAAGATCAGATGTTCAATATCACCATTTTGGTATGAATACTTTTTTTTTTGGTACATAAATATGTACATAATTGTACATATTTTGATTAAGTTTTGTATACTTAGTTTTGTAGATAAGGTACCAATGTTATTCTTGTATTCTTATATAAATTGGTTTTGATTTTAGTGCAAAGTTTTTTGTTTTTTAAATGTATATACATATTTTCACTATATGTGGGTTTTTATATGTAGGTCTTTTCATATTGTTATATTTTTCAGATTCAGTTATATTTTGTTAGTGAAAATTATAATACAAAATTTTGTCACACCACATCCAAGAAAATAAAATGAGGTTATGTTTGATTGTGCAATGAATATTAAAATATAATATTAAAAACATCATTTTTAATATGAGAGTAGTTCAAAACATAAGATAAAAGATACAATAATAAAAAAAAGGAAAACTTATTTGGGGAAACTCTAGTAAGAAATAAAGATAATTCAATTCTCTTTTATTTTTAGATTTTTGTTAGTGAAAATTACAAATAAAGATATTCACTAATTATGAAGTTGATTAATAATTTCACCTAAATTAAATGCTATAAAATAACTTATTTCCTCATATTCACTTTATTATATTGGTGCTTTACTCTTATATACTATCAACTAGTAAATCAATATAATAAGAATGAAACTCTTTTTCTCTTGATGAATAAGTGTTAATATCTAATAAAAATGATTGAGATTGAGTTTATCAGTTTCATATATTCACTCTATTATATTGGTGCTTTACTCTTAGATATTATCAATTGGTAAATCAATATAATAAGAATGGAACTCTTCTTCTCTTGATGAATAAGTGTTAATATCTCATAAAATTGTTTGAGATTGACTTTATGGGTTTCGTATATAACATATTTTGGATTAATGTTTAATGTACTTCTTGGGATAATTTTAATTAGAGTAATAGGATAATTTCCTATGACATGTAGAAGATAAGGTTTAGAGCTTGATTCTAAAGATAAAGAAGCCAAGAAAGAGTATTTTTGGGGATACCAATCCAATATATTACTGGCATTATGGATCATGAGTTGTCTTTGACGTCGACCTCATCACAATTTGTTCTGTGTCTCCATGGATTGTATGGATTGTTTCCTCATTATGGTGTCTACATGATGGTTAGCGGTTGTTTTATCGCAATGGTCTATCTACATGGATCATTTGATGGTTAATAGTTGCAGGAGTGCAAGATGCCTAACAGGTTTGGATGAGGGTTACATAGGACTGTTAGGATTATTACATAAGATAAAATCAAATGTACGGGTGTTACAAAGTAGTAGGAAGTAGTATGTCAAGTACTGAATTGAATCAAGCAATTTTTGGCTTAGTTTAAGCCTCAGTCACACGGAGGAAGGCTCAATACTACGGCTGGAAGCTTTTAACCAATCCATGTGCACAGTGCAATTGTAGCCAAGAATTCCATGAACATTCCATGTGGCGATGCTTGTAGGTAAAGAAAATAAAAAAACCATTAGCGAAAGCAAGGTTTCACCCACAAATTTGTGCACGTAGGATGAAATTGACATGGTCCAAATTAGCATCAAGAAATACCTTTGTTTATGCCTGTGGTATTTATGGGATCAAGTGCCTATATAAGGAGAAGCAAGATAAAAGAAAGTTTGTGCATTCAATGAGCATTTTTCTTGACCCTCTCTCACCAATTTGCACAAGGGCTCATGAAAGTGATTTTCTATTAAGATCTATTCTCCTTATATATGGTGTAGGTGTAATGATGGGTCAATAAAGAAGATCTATAATATATAGGAAGGAATGCATGATTTATATATTCTAACAGTGTGCATATGCCTCTGAAATTTTTATTTCACTTGTTTAGATCTACCTTGATTGCATTGATTGCAAAGATCATCATTAGACAAGGTTCAATGAGTTATTATAACAACATATGGATGTAAAAAATCACAACATTAATTGATCTTAATAGAGGTTGTATCTTTCATTGTTTTGTGATGCAGAAGAGTTTGAAGTATGCAAAATTTTTGTTAATGCTAGAACAGTGTAGGGATCGAGGTTGATTATAGTTGGAATAATTGTATTAAGATTGTATTTATTGTAGATATTGAAGTATACGAGATATGTATACTAGTGTATGTTGTCGCTAATTGTATTGCAAGGTTTTGAGATCAGTTCGCAGTGACCTTTGAAATATTTTTGAAGAGACAAAGAGAGAAGGGTTCGGAGTATGCCTTTTGTTTAGACAGAGATATACATATGCAAAAATTATAATGTGGATGTCATATCCTTGCAGGAGTCTTTAATTAGAATTATGTCATGCTTATTAGTATGTAGAGATCAATATGAATGGTAGAGATCTAGTATGTTGACAATGAATGGATTGAAAAATGGCTTGTCCTTTTATTTACTAATTTGATTGACAGTGAAACACTCTTTCTTAATTGGTGACATTATATGGTGAAAGTTGTATGTTAGCAGTGGTCTGAAGAAGTATGAAGGGCTTTTGCAAAAAACATATCCTTGTGTAATCAATAAAGTCTTTGAGTGATTTGTGCTCAAAGGTGGTATTCATTGTTGTACCTTATTGCTTGTCTTCATTCACTACTGTGTGACCATTTTTTATGAGTAGTATGCCTTAATGTAGAGATCCATGATCATGAATGAAAACTTATTTTGTGCATATTTTGTTGTTGTCTATATTCTTATAACTGATATTGCATTAATTAGCTTGGCATTGTTTGAGTGTAGGGTCCCTTGTGAGAATTGTATGATAAAGTCTTGTATGGCTATTGATATTATGGATTTATATTTTTTTAGAGGTTTCATTGTAAATGAGATTATGAAAAGAAAGGTTTTATATCATGTTTCAAAGAGGCTTTTAGCATTGATAACAATTTTGATGAGCAAAGAGTTTTGCATTGTTTGAAAGTGGGAGATATTGTTGTGCTTCATATTCAAAAAGGCTTTGCTATTGATTGAATGACTTAATGAGATGGATGGTGTTTTATTGGGTATGAGGATGGATGAGATTTGTTATTGAAATAAGTATATTTCTTGGCCCTTGAAAATCTTGGTCAGTTAGGGTTTGACATGGTTCTTGACAGAATTTGTACTTGACAGTGTTTGTGAATTTGTGATGGTTAGTTTATGGATGTGATTTGATGGCTTGAAATTAGATATGATTGTGACATGATTGGTATCTAGTTTGGTGTTGACAGTTTTGATGAACAAATAATTTTGATGATAAAGGACATTGGCTTGATTTGATATAAATAGCGCTAATGAGTTATTTGGCTTGGCATGGCAATGTTATGCTTGGGTTGACTTGGTACTTGATAGATTTTGTATTTGACATTGTTATGGCTTGAGAGTGTTGTTGAAGAAGTTTAATTGGTATTTAGTGATTCAATTATTGGTTATTGGTATCTAGTGATTTAGTGACCGGTAATTAGTATTCAGTGATTTATATTCAATGATTGGTATTCAACTTGATCAGTGTTTTCTATATTAGTATATGGTTAGTGTGGTTGGTGGTCTACATGTTTTTATGATTGATTGAGACAAGTGTATATAGTGTAAAATATTTTGAAAATTGGTCCATGGAGGTACTAAGGATTGTAGCCTTATGCAAGGGAGAAGGAGCTTCCTTCCAGTAGGAGTTGGTAAACTTAGGTAGTAGAAGCTTCCTTCCGGTAGGAGTTGGAGAACTTGTGGAGGTTATAACCTCCTGTTGGTAGGAGCCTGCTTACTGGTAAGATTTTGTGCCAGTAAAAAATGTAATAATACTTTCTTTATAATAATAATAAGAAGAAAAAATGACAACATCTGTAGTTTTCTCCCACATTGGGTTACCATCTAAAATCTAGTGTCCTTATGTGTTGATGTGTGGATGTGTTTTGCATTATGGTTTACGTGATTTTATTCTTAATGTTGTTCATGGTTTATAACAAAATATCATACTAATGAAGTAATGGTTCAATATCACTGTGAAAAGAAAGAATATGTTATGTAAATTTAAATTGGGCATGAAATGATGATTCATATATTGTTTGATTGCTGATGATTTATGTTTTTATGTAAAGGAAAATATATGACTTGTTTAGGGGGAGATCCTCACATAATTCCAGCAACTCATTGTTAGCATTATTGTTTTGATATTGGTTTATTGCAAACTATTGATCTGATTTTTGGGTGTGATGTGTTATGCATCTATTGGCACAGGTTTAGGGGGAGAACCTCCTATGCTTCCATTGGTTAATTATGATTAACATGAGGACTACTTATCTAATATAATCTATGGTTATTATTGTTGTGGTCAGTCTTATTATATTGTTTCTTTTATTTATTTCTACTATTGGAAGATAATTTTTGTTGTCATTATGGCATATTTGATCTATAATGAGTTCATTCTTGATGTTGATCAGTCTTCTTGTATTTCTTACTATTGATCGGTATCTTCCTCGATAAGAAGGATATAATATACTACTGTTAATACGCCATAATGTTATCTTTGTTGTTTTTGGTTGGTACGTTTATGCTATACTCCATGGTTATGAATATTTCATATGCTTCCAAGGATTTTCACTATGTCATGATGTTGGTTGGTTTCTAATGATGCTTCGAATCCTCACTATGTTGATGTGTTGAATATTCATAATGTATTTTACAATTGATCCTAGATATGTATCATGATTATTCCATTATTTAGTCATGGTCATTTGGTGTCAAAATCCTGTTGAAATAAACTTGGATTTCTAGAGTCAATGGAGAAGAGGTAGATAGAAGTCATATATGAACAACCATGTATCTATTAAAAAAATCTCTATACTTTTATTGCATATCACTAGAGGGTTTAGTATATGCTCAGGGGGAGCATGGTCAATCAAGATATTTGTTTCACTTAAGAAGATCAAACTTATAGTGGTGTGCATGTCAGGAAGATTACTTATGTCATCTTGGTTCCACCCTTTTTCCTTGATGTCAAAAGGGGGGAGAGGACTTGGTGTTTTTCAAGAGGTTACCATCAACTCCAAGGGAGAGATTGTTGGTGTTATGGCTCATGATTTTTCCTTGATGTCAACTTAATTACAGTTTTTGGTATGTCTCCTTGGGTTGTACAAATTGTTTTCTCACTATGGTGTCTACATGATGGTTAGAAATTGTTTTTCCACGATGGTATGTATACATGGATCATTTGATAGTTAATATTTGCAGGAGTACAAGATTCCCAACAATTTTGGATAAGAGTTACATAGGACTACTAGGATGATTGTTGAGGCTAAAATCAATTGTGCAAGTGTTATAAAGCATCAGGAAGTAGTATGCCAAGTCTTGAATTGAGTGAATCATGTTTTGCCTTAGTTTAAGCCTCAAAAACATTAAGGAAGGCTCAATAGTGTCGCTGAAATCTTCCAGCAATTGAAAATCCATGTTAATAGTGTGGTTGTAGCTAAGAATTCCATGAATAGTATGTGTGCCCATTCCTGTAGGTAAAGAAACTAAAAAACCACGAGTGAAACCAAGGTTTTTCCAGTGGATTTGTGCGTGTAGGATGGTATTGACATGGTCCAAATTGCTGTCAACAAATACCTCTCTTTATGCATGTGGTGATGAGATTAGTTGTCTATATAAGGAGAAGTGAGATAGAAGAATGTGTGTGCATTCAATGAGTATTTTTCTTCAGTCTCTTGCACAAGTCTGCACAAGGGTGCATGGTCATGATTTTCCATTGAGATCTATTCTCCTTTTGTTTGGTGCAGCTGTAAGGATTGGTCAATAAAGCAAATCTGTAATATAGAGGAAGGAATTAATGAGTTATATCTTCTAATAGTGCACATATGTCTTTGGATATTTGTTTTCAATTGTTTAGATTCTCCTTAATCACAATGATTGAAGAGATCATCATTAGACATGAATAAATGAGGTATTATAGCCACATATGGATGTAACAAATAACTACATTAATTGATCTTAACAGAGGTTGTATCTTTCATTGTTTTTGGTGTGGAAGAATTTGAAGTATGTATAAATTGTGCGAATGATATGACAATGCAACGATCAGGGTTGATTATAGTTGGAGTAATTGCATTAATATTGTTTTCATTTTAGAGATTGAGGAACATTGGATATGTCTACTAGTGCATGTTATTGGTAATTGTATTGCAGGATTTTGAGATGAATTAGTAGTGACTTCTGAAATAGTTTTGCAGATACATAGAGATAAGGGTTCATAGTATGCCTTTGGTTGGGAAAACAATATACATATGCAGAAATTAGAATGTGGATGTCATATCCTTGGAGGAGTATTTAATTAAATTTATGTTATGCTCATTAGTATGTGGGGCTCAATATGAATGACAGAGATCTAGTATTCTAACAATGAATGAATTGAAAAATGGTTTGTCCTTTTATCTCCTTATTGAGTTCAAAATGACACTCTCTTTCTTAATTGATGACATAATATGGTGAAAGTTTTATGCTAACAGTGGCCTGAAGAAGTATGAAGGGAATTGTTATAAACAATATCCTTATGTAATGAGTGAAGTATTTGAGTGATTTGTGCTCAAAGGTGGTATTCAGTGTTGTATCTTGTTGCGTGTCTTCATATAGCATAGTGTGTCCGATTTTGATGAATAATATGCCTTGATGAAAAGATCCATGATCATGAATGAGAACATATGTTGTTACTATGTTTCTATTTCCTATAGTATTAACAAGTGATATTGCATTTATTGGCTTGGCACTATTTGAGTGAAGGGTCCATTGTGAGAATTGTGTGACAAAGCCTTGCATGACTATTGATATTATGGATCTATACTTGGTTAGAGGTTTCATTGTACATGAGATTATGAAGAGAAAATCTCAAAAGTCATGTTACAAAGATGATTTTAGCATTAATAACAATTTTGAGGAGAAAAACGTTTTTCATTGTTTGAAAGTGGAAGATCTTGTTGTGCTTCATATTCAGAAAAGGCTTTGACATTGGTTGAATGACTTGATTATATGGATGATTTATTTGGGTATTATGATGGATGAGATTTATTTCTAAACTAAGTATAGGGATTTTCATTTGAAAATATTGGTCAGTTTAGGTTTAACATGGTTCTTAATATAATTTGTACTTGACGGTGTTTATGATTTGGTGATGGACAATTTATGGATGAGATTTGATGACTTGACATTGGATAGGATTGTGAATGTATTAGTATTTGGTTTAGTATTTATAGTGATGACGGAAAACTAATTTTGATGATAAAAGACATGGGATTGACTTGATATAAACAATGTTGATGACCTATTTGGCTTGGCATGATAGTGTTATGTTTTCGTTGACTTGATACTTAATAAAATTTGTATTTGACAGTGCTATGGATTGACAGATTTATTGAAGAAGTGTAATTGGTATCCAATGATTTAGCGATTGGTTATTTTTATTCAGTGATTCACCGATTGGTTATTGGTAGTCATTGATTCATTGATTGGTTATTGGTATTCAATGAATTATATTTAATGTGTAATGCTCCCTCCCACATCTACCTATTTTTACAAACTCTCCTAGGTAAACATGAGTTGATTGTCACTATGACATGACCCAACCTCCAAATTCAAGTTGTTGAAGTGGGGCCCATAAAATGAAAGTTTACTAACATCCCTCAGGGAGTACAATCACTTAGGAGCCTGACAACCACCCCAGGTGATCAATCTCTAATTTGGAACTCTTTTTCACTGACTTAACATCCGAAACTCACCCTTGACACATTGTGCATGTAGTTATGAGGCCCCAACCACACCCATAAGCCTTCCTTCCAGCCATTGTGACCAAAACTCCATCGTTCTGTGCATGCAGTCACGAGATATATGTAATATTTTTAGGTAAGCCCCTAGAACAATTCCTAGTGCTTCCTGTAACTTTCCAAAACCATAAGTAAGGTGATGACAAGGCTAACCATTTGAAACTTGAAGAATATCTTGAAGAATACATGCCTACTGCAAGATAGACATTTCATCAAACATATGGTAAACATATAATCTACAGGTCATGAATGCATGTCTAATCATAAAATTGGAACTTCATCTAAGGATCACCAAGAAGGCTCAATTCCCTCTCAAGCTAGCTACAACAATACTTGTTATTCCATGCATTTATCAACCATTCAATAATCTATCAAATCATGAATAATATCCATATCTAGAGTACATCATACAACCATGCTTGTAGCCATCATATAACCAAAATAGAAACCATGACAAATCAACCATATAATCCACACAATAATAAGTATGTGATCTTATTAATTACATTAGAAGAATAGATCATATTAACTTATACAAAATCCAACCATGTCAGGGACTTCCACGTACCACCTGCCCCTAAATTATACTAAAACAAGTCTTATTTTCATCCAATCACCCATGTTCCATATTCCAAGCTTAAATGTGGTAACTCATGGGGTAATATAAGACATAACCAAATAAGGAATCCATAGGTTAAACCACCTCCATCCTCAAGCTACCGTGATCTCACCTAAACTAGTATCGAGATCACAAAACCAAACCAAGTTTGGATGCCTCATAATTCCTTCACCATACATTGAGGAATTTTCCTATCTCTGCCCATCTGTCGAGGGCTTCCCATAGAAAACCATATCCATCCCCAACCCTTGGTATTCTCATAAGACCACCTCACCTAGTTCCAAAACCTTCCAGAAATCCAAATGTCAACCAAGAATAAATCCCATCACACCATGGATATCTGAGAAATGGAAAGGAAAGGATGAAACCACTGTCAAACCAGGAAAAACCCATTCCAATAATAGAAAATGAACCAAATAGTTAAATTCATGTACCACGCATTCACATCTCATCAAGGAAATCACACATGCAACCTGTTATATGCAAGATCTGTCTGTTGAAGCTGTTGATCCACCCTTCTCCTTGCTTTCCTTCGCTTTTCTTTTCTTGTCATTTTCCTTCCTTTTCTTTCTTTCTTTCCTTTCTCCAAATAAAAGTGAATGCTAAAGTTCTCTAATAATCCTCTAAGTGTGTAAGAGTGTAAGAGAGACAAAAACTAAACTAACAAAAGTCATGAATTGTTTCTCTAGTGCCCTTTTATCATTGGTGTCCCCTTTTTTCTTCATTTACCTTCATTTTTCTCTAATTTTTCCTTGCATACAAACTTGTGTCTCTTCACCTCCCTTTTCTCCTATTTTCTTTATTTCCCATAATTAAATGTTAATTTTTTCCTCTTTTCCCTTTCCAATGCCTTTTCCAATTTCCATAGCCATTACTGAACCACAAGTGATTCCCACTAAAGTGTTTCCCCAACACTCAACTTGGAATATGTGTCCTATGACCTTGGTATTAATTTTACTTTATTATCCTCTATTACATGAAACTTTAACCCAAGGTTGTTACACAGTGATTGGTATGGAAACTTTATCAATGTTTGGTATCTTGGTATATGGTTAGTGTGGGTGGTGGCCTACTGGTTTTGATATTTTATTGAGATAAGTGGATCCAATGTGAAATATACTGAAACATTGTCCACGAAGGTGTTGAGGGTTGTAGCCTTCAATGAGGGAGTAGAATCTTCCTTCCAGTAGGAGCCAGTAAACTTAGGAAGTAGTGGCTTCCTTATAGTAGGACCTAGAGAACTTCTGGATGTTGTATCCTCCTATAGGTAGGAGCCTATGTACTAGTAAGAGTCTAAACTGGTACAAAATGTAAGAATATTTTGTTTATAATAATAAGAAGAATACAAAATGACAACAACAATAGTTTTCTCCCAAATTGAGTTTCCACCTAAAACTCTGGTGTCCTTATGTGTTGATGCATTTTTCATTATGGTTTACATTCTTTTATTCTTAATGTTGCTAATGGTTTATAGTACAATATCCTTATAATGAAGTATTAGTTCAATATAAATGTGAAAAGAAAGCATAACTTAAGTAAATTTAAATTGGGCATGAAATATTGATTCACACACCCCACCCCCGCTCAGTATTTATAACATGTATAATTGAAAAATTGGGGATAGAAACTATCATGAATATAAATTGGCTATGAAAGTAGTGATTAGGCCACCTTAAGTTCCATTATTAAAATAAAAAATTTCATCAAGTGTAAGAAATTCTTAAATACTTCCAACATTACTATTTTCATTTCCTATCCATATAGGAATCTCTTAAATTGAAGTAGCCTTGGAAAGAGGATATAGGGAAATTTTTGTGTGGATTTTCCATTGTATATAGTCATATCTCTAGAGATGCAACCAATATAGTCATTGACAATGGTGAAATATGGACTATATGAAATAAATTGATAACCCCCAAGGTTATATTTTAGTCGTAAGATCATAAATATATTTAGTACTCCTAAAAATTTAAATAAATCACCACATATTCAAGTATATCCTTTAAGTTAATAGTATATTGGTGTGATAGTGATGGGTTCCATTAATAAGTACATTTTGAGGTCCATTATGTTATCCTCCAACCATTAAACTCTCTTTTTCTCACATTAATTTTCATTTTTAGCCATTATGTGCTTAGTACGAATATTAAAGGGTGTTTTCATTTTCTGTGGCCTAATGTGGTTATTATGTAGGAAAAAGAAACATTTTTGGATATATTTACTATGTAGAGGCTTGTTGGAGGCACCTAGAGAGAATATATGAGGATTTTCCACTACATTAATTCTCCAACTCAACTTGAGATCAAACCTTCCTCACTAACAACTTGAAGTCCACTAGCAGCCGAGGAACTCAAGTACATGTGATGATCCAAGGTAACCATAACCACCAATTTCAATATTTTGGATGGAAGTAGTCCTACTCCCAAGGGAGCTTACCCTCAGCCAATTTTTGTATAAATAAACAAGAACATGGGCTCATTATGATTCAAAATTTTGCTGGAGATAAGAATAGCTATTAAGAGCCAAGATCTTGATACTTTTATTTTCATATTTGAAAGGATGCATGTGACTCTTATTTTATATTAATGGAAAGTTTATTATTGGCCTACATCTAAGTTAGCTTTGGAGGGTTGAAACGCTTGGGTTTGGGCCCAACCCAGAGGCTTTAGTCCCTCTCATGTATTCTATTATTGCTTAAGTTCCAGTCATTTTACTTCCTTCTTTGCTTAAGTAGGATTATATTGCAAAATTGTAGTTGTAGGTTGGACTACCACCTCTCTTGTGGGAAGTGTGGTGGAAGACTTTACAAAAACAAGCCAAAAACATTTGTTTATGATTTCTTGGAAATTATTGTTTTAGATTGATATTATTTTGCATGATTGGTTTCTGCAACTTAGGAATTAGAAGCATTGATTTGGGAATTAGATTAGTTGCATGTTGTAGGATAGAGTAGATATTGAATGAAATAAAATTCAACTCGTCTCTTCCACCTTGATCAGTAGATGCATGTTCTAATTATTTGTCTGTAGAGGCTTCCGAGTGACTTGGAGGGGTTGCAAACTCATCCACATCTACTTAGGCATCTTCACCCTTCTCTTAGACACCTCATACTGCTGTCAAGCTCTGTCACTGTGATTATCCTTCCAATACCAATGAAGGACACTATGGGCATAACCGTTTGTGTAAGATAGGCCTCAAAGGGGTGCTAGACTTGGAAAAAGGCCTTAAAAATCCATAATTTACCCTCATCCACATTCCTCTGCCTTGACGACACCATTCTTGCCCTTAGAAATCTCTTGGAACCACTCCTATAGAAAAATAGGGCACTCCTATAGCAAAATAGGGCTTCCTATAGCACTCTTGTAACGCGCCAGTAGCACTCCTGTAGCACTACCTAAATTCAACTAGATTTCCCCTATCACCTTGAATATTTCATTTTGAAGTTGGATAATAACCCCCAACTTTTGATTTCATGATTAGGGAGACTTCAAGACCACTTCAACTCTATTCTTCCTCCACTGCAAAGAAAACAACAACAAGTAGATTAGACTTATTTTTTGTCACAATTATATATTGTGGATTGAATTTCTTTTTCTCAAGAAAGTTGCAATTAGATTGATGATTCATGCAAAGGAGACATTGCTTTGATTAAGTGTCAAAATAAAGTAGCATAGTTTATTTCATGTAGGTAGACTGTGATTTGATTAAGTGTGCAATCAAAGTAGCATAATTTATTTATGTAAATAGTATAGTCTGTTTCTTTCAAGAAATTGCAATTAGTATTCACATTTAATTGCATATTGTATTGATCTGAAATGATCATATGTTAAAGCTGAAGTATAATTGATTATGCCAATAGTGAAATGAATGCTAACTTAAAGTGCTGAAATCGTGAGAATTGCCTGAGAAGAAAGACTTTATGACATATGATAAACATAAGCAAGATGAAAAACAGAAGTTAAAACAACAAATAAAAGTGATACCAGACAACAAGATTTATTACAGAGTTCATCCCTCATGGACTATGTCTCCAGGTCCACTTTCAAGATGGGTGACTCCTTTATTAGGATTGAATCCGAGGAGGTCAATTACTTAGCACGTTGCCCAAACTGAATGTGCATGTAGGCACTTCTGGTCACTTTCATAACAAAGTTCTATGAACCAGCTTTCCAACACCTAACACAGTTCCCAATTATAACTCCAAATGCTCCTGCTACACTGAAAACAAAATAGCCTATATCCTCCAGAACCTACACATAAAACTCAAAACTACTCTCTTTTCTCTTCAATGAGGAAAACTACCTTTTATAACCTCCAGATGCATTCAAACTCCCTCTTGCAGAGTTTAGGGATGAACTAGCTGAAATTAGGTTTTTTGGAGTTAAGGTCTTGTCATCTTGTGACATTAGTCTAGGTGGTTATATTAAAAATAACTTAAATAGCATTACAAAACCCAATTTAGCACCTTAGTTTATAAAAATTCCACTAACAGTCAATAAAATGTGCATAATAGATAACTGTTGGCATGTGAATGTCGTGGTCTAATCGTAGGCTGCCAACTCCACAGTCACCCTCCGGTGGTTCCAGCTAACGACGTGGCCCCGACTATTGCATGTGACAGCCTAACCACAAATGGTTATGGCTTTCTTGGCGATATTACCCTCGACGGTTCTGATCATGTCAACAATATTTGTTGTGGTTAACCTTCACTGTTATGGTTCTCCATCTAGTGTTCACATACATGGTCCCGTTGCAGTCTCCAAACCCGCGTGGTTAGGGATTGTGGTAACCTCAGGCATGTTCACATGCAAACTTCTGATGGTTCCACCTTCGCGTGGTTTAGGGATTGATATATGTAATTTATAATGTTTTTCATTAGTTTTACAAAGGCCGAGAGTTGTTTAGTACATAGCTTTGTAATGTAGGGTTTTAATATGGTTTTTAATGTATTTCATATGTGTTTTAATACATGGGTTAGGTTCTAGGTTTAGTTTAGGGTTTAGATTAGGCTTGCATTTGATCTGTACCATAGATTTTTAGGGCTAAGACTTAGGTTGTAGAATTTAGTCATCAAAAAACCCATTTACAACCAATTGTCACAAGGTGAGAGTCAAATCCACACACACATCTTCGTCACAAAGCTACATTTGCGACGAAATCACATGACGACAAATCTATTGAGAACCAAATCCTACAAGGCAGACGACAAACCCATGTTGATGACCAAATCCTGGCAAGACTAACGAAAATCACATGTCGACAACCAGGTATCAAACAATATCACCATGAAAACCATATACATTATCGGATAACCTGAACCATAAACATCATCATCGTAGTTGAATATACCAGACTGAATGCTAATAACGAAACTGAACCTATATAACTAATCTGACGAGATCCTCCTAGATTAATCTTCTCCACTTGAAAGCTTTTGGACCAAAAAAGTTTGACTTAAACAGATAGTAAATGAGGGTAGAGCTCCCTCACTCTCCACCTCTCCCTGATGATGTACCAATACATTCGATCAACCACCTGAAAGTGATGATCTCGATGATGTTGGCCATGGCACATTTTGAATCGGTGAACTGTTCCATTCATCTGCAATATGAACAACTTGTGAAGATGGTCAAATAACCTGTTATGAACATGGAAATTGACTTCTTTCCACAAAATACCATGAGTTAGTGATTCATAATCATCTTTGAAAATAGTCTCTACAGGATATTGTTCAATACTATTAACATGTATTAACAATCTGTTTTGTGGAATGATAAAGACAATCGAAGACATTATTGACATCAAATCAGCTAATTGATTTGATATACTTTCCTGATTCCTGATTATTAAGTGAACTTGCTGCAACATACCCATCAAACTGTAAGGTGAGAACTGCTGCAACTTAGTTTGATTTTGAAAGTATAGAAATGGTTGTTGATTTGTTTGAATCACAGTTTCTTCATTTATTAAATGATGTTTCCATTGGTTAGCACTTTCCCCTGATGCATAAGTTTCCCTTAGATGTATTGGATACTTTGACATAGCTTAAGAAAAGTATTTGATATGAAAACAAATAGGCTTCCTCTCCACTTGAAAAGAGGCTTCCAAACTATTCGAAACATGAAATTGTGACACAATACAAGAGAAATTTAACACTGACTTCCCCAATACTGACCTGCATCCATGTAATTGTTAACTTCCAAACTTGGACTGAATTGATTCATTCTGACATTAGGAAGAGGAGCTTTAGGCAGAAACTCTAATTCATGTTGTATTCCCTGATTATGAGTAAGATGTTTAGTTTCTTTAAATAGAACTAGAAAAGTTTCTACCTCTTTTATCAAACTATATTTAAGCTGAGACACATAACTTGAACAAACATCATGTTGATTCTTATGTTGTTCCTTTACACACATGATTACAAATGTCTTATTTGAAATTATTAATCACTTCATCTTATTAGCAAAAATATTCAAGTGATTTTTACTTTGATTTGCCTTGACAATAAATTCAACCCCATATTTCTTAAGGTGATATTTATGCTCTCTTATATAAAATACTGCATCATGATCATAAAGATAAGGACTTCCTAAGACAACTCCACATATGTCTACTGGAACCACATCTAATTCCACTTCATCAATGTAATTAGTTGTAATGGAAAATCTTAATCGACACTGTTTTGTGACTTTTATCTGAGTTCATTTATTTAGCCATCCTAATGGGTAAGGTCTTGGATGATTTTCTGTTTCCAAACCCAAACTCTTAACTAAATATTCAAATATTAAATTGGCATGTGATCCACTGTCAAACATTGTATCTATATTTGTGTGCTTAGAAGTTATCCTTATTTAAACAATTCAACTCTTTTATCCTCATTTGAAGGATTTATGTTTGATGAAGATGCAATAGTATTTGAACTTGAACTAGTGTCAAAAGTTTTACTTGTCAAAGCTATGGAAGTTATCATGTTTTCATCACATGAATCAGAACCTAGATCTTGCTGGACTACTACAATTTCCTTCTTTTCATCCTTCTCTTTAAGGAACTTTTTGGGCTTAAGTTCTGGATGAAGTTTCCAACACTTAGATTCATCATTATCGATTCTCATGCAATGAGAACAGGTAGGTCTTTCCTTCTGAGCTATTGTTGTTTTCTTTCTCTTCAAATTGTTCTTTCCTTTATTGTCATTGGAATCCTTGATTTCCAACTCTTTGGATGATTTTGGTGAAAACTTGAATGGTCTTCCACATGATTCAATATCTATGGCATGAACACACACTTCATCAAAATCATCAGGATTAAACATCAATAATGTATGTTGCAAATATGAATGTAAACTGCCGATGTATTTTAACAAAGTTTCACACGTATCCAATGAGATAACAAGCACCAATGCTTTCTTTCTGAACTCCTGAGTAAACTCTTGAACACTCTTCCCTTTACCTTGCCTCAATTGTTGCCAATCAATAACAACTTGCTGCATGTATCCTAAAGGATAGAATTGTTTCCTAAGAGCTTTTAAAAACTTAGACCATGAAGAGGTGACTTTACTGTTCCACTTTACATCTATCTGAGTTTTACTCTCCCACCATATTAAAGTTGTTCCCCCCATTCTAAGTGTAGCTAACTGAATTTTCATTTTATCGTCAGAAATGTTCTGATTACAATAATATACTTCTAACTACTTAATCCAGTTACCTAGCTTTTTAGGATTCATTTCACCATCATAAATAGGCAACTCAAATTTTACATCAAGTTTCAAAAGAGATGTTTTCTTAGGTTTCTTTTCTGTTTTAGATTCTGCACTGGAAGAAGAAGAAGAAGAAGACGATGATGGAGATGATGGAGGTGAAGGAGTTTTATCAGCCTTTCCTTTACCTTTTTCCTTATTCGACGTCTTTGAAGAAGAAGCTGCATCTCTCGCCTTATTATCTTCATAAAGTTATCCCAACATTTGCTACATAGTCAAGAATGCTTGCTGAAACTGTTCTTCACTCATCTTAGTTTCAATATTATCACCTACATCAGATCCTGTCATGGTCGACCTGTGAGCGACTCTTCGCTTTCCAATTTCTGGGTCAATATCCTTGAGGATTCCTTCTCCACATTGCGACTTTGACCTAGTTAACATTCATTGACAAATTCTACAAACACAACCTGCTCTGATACCAAATTATATGATCTGAAATGATCATATGTTAAAACTGAAGTAGAATTGATTATGCCAATAGTGAAATGAATATTAACTTAAAGTGTTGAAACTGTGAGAACTACTTGAGAAGAAAGACTTTACAACAGATGATAAGCATAAGAAAGATGCAAAACAGAAGTGAAAACAATAAATACACAGTGATACCGGAAAGCAAGATTTATTACAGAGTTTGTCCCTAATGGACTACGTCTCCGGGTCTGCTTTCAAGATGGGCGACCACTTTATTAGGATTGAATCTGAGCAGGTCAATTACACAACACATTGACCAAAATAAATATGCACATAGGCACTTTTGGTCACTTTCATAATATATCTATCTGAACCAGCTTTCCAACACCTATCACGGTTCCCAATTCTAACTTTGGATGCTTCTGTTACACTGAAAAAAACAACCTATATCCTCCAGAACCTGTACATAAAACTAAAAACCACTCTCTTTTCTCCTAAATGAGCAAAACAACCTTTTATAACCTCCAGATGCATTCGAACTCCCTCTTGTAGAGTTTACGGATGGACTAGTTGAAATTATGGTTTTTGGAGATACGGTCTTGTCATCTTGTGATATTAGGCTAGGTGGTTTTTTAAAAAATAACTTAAATAGCATTACAAAACCCAATTTAGCACCTTAGGTTATAAAAATGCGCTAACAGTCAATAAAATGCGTGCAATAGCTAATCGTTGGCATGTGAATGTCACGGTCTAACCGTAGGCTGCCAACTCCGCAGTTACCCTCTGGCGGTTTTGGCTAACGGCGCGGCCCCGACTGTTGCATGTGATAGCCTAACCTACAACGGTTGTGGCTTACCTAGTAGTATTACCCTCGACGGTTCTGATCATGTCAACAATGTTCATTACGGTTAACCTTCACTGCTACGATTCTCCATCTGGTGTGCACATCCACAGTCCTGTTGCGGTCTCCAAACCCACGTAGTTAGGGACTATGGTAACCTCAAGCATGTTCACATGAAAACCTTCGATGGTTCCACCTTTGTGCGGTTTAGGGATTGATATATGTAATTTATAATGCTTTTCATTAGTTTAACAAAGGCCAAGAGTTTTTTAATACATTGCTTTGTAATGTAGGGTTTTTATATGCTTTGTAATGTATTCTAGATGTGTTTTAATACACGGGTTAGGTTCTAGGTTTAGTTTAGGGTTTAGATTAGGCTTTCATTTGATTTGTACCATAGCTTTTTAGGGCTAGGACTTAGGTTTTAGATTTTAGTCATTAAAAAGCCCATTTACAACCAATTTTCAAAAAGTGACATTCAAACCCACACACACATCTTCGTCACAAAGCTACATTTGCGATGACATCACATGATGACAAATCTGTCGACAACCAAGTCCTGCGAGGCGAATGACAAATCCATGTTGATGACCAAATCCTGGAAAAATTGACGACAGTCACATGTCGATAACCATGTATCAAACCATATCACCATGAAAACCATATACATTACCAAATAACCTAAACCATAAACATCATTGTTGAAGTTGAATATACCAGACTAAATGCTGACGACAAAACTGAACCTGTATAACTGATATGATGAGATTCTCATGGATCATGTATTCATGAGATCGACCCGGAAGTTTTAGTTACTCACAGACAATGTTGATGGGGGTGAACCAGTTCAAATCTAGGGTTTTGACATCTTTCCTTTAGTTGACTTCAGTGATCAGGTAGATTTGGGTTTCTCTCTGTTGTTATTCAGTTTTGTAGATTTGTAGATATATTTGTTAGTTTTTACTTCAAACATATGTATTGGGCTCATTGAAAGTGACAAAAATGTTCAACAATGTTTGACACAGTGACAGTAGTATACAATAATTGACATCCATTTGTGACAACACATTACAACCATCGATATGGGGGTTTTGATTCCTAACATGATTAGATATGTTTCATAGATATCATTATTGTTTTGATGCATAGATAAAGTTATGGATCATTGCACTCTCTTTTTTTGCATCATTTTATGACGATCTAAGAAGAAGATGATTTGCAGGGGTTTTCCCCATAGTCGGTTTTTCCCTAGTCTCAGACCAATCCTGGGGTCTCTATGTGTGTGCATGCTTTCTTCTACTATTCCTTTTATGTTTTGTTGCATTGATGATGATGGTGATGTTGTTTCTTTCTATGTAATTACATATGCTAATGTATTATATCTAAATAATGTAATGATGATATAGGGTGAACTTAAAGTATGAATGGTGAAATGAAATTATCAAAGTAAAGAACAATGTCACCCTATGAAAACTTAACACTTATTGTATCACCTAAGCCAATTATGATATTTTCAATTAGGGTCTTGCTAATATGCACATGAGTTGTGAGACTATGTAGAATGATCTAGATTGGATCATTAAGAAAAAATCATCCATCATAATGTTTTCAGAGTGGAAAAAGTGGAGGAATCAACTCACATGACCATTTTTACCAATGGGACCTAGTTTTTCAAATTAGGGTCTGAAATGTTCCAGGAGTAATTCGAGCTATCAAATGGTGCTTTCTAGGGGTAAAAATTTGTTACTTAAGCACACACATTTTGTGTTATTCTACACACAAATACGTTTCCAACGAAGTAAAAATCACCTCAATCAGAGTTTGTATGCAAAATTTATACCACATGGAAGTTGAACTTCTTGTTTTTACCACCATAATTCAATAGGATTCTAGGCTGGTCCTCATTAGTCATGGAAAATGGTCTATACATGTGATCATGACGAAGACAACTCTAGAAGAGTAAATATTGTAACTCTAGTTAAGAGTTGAAGTAGTCAAACATTTTTCACATTATGTTGTCATTGATTCCAAGGTTAGGCGGAGTCCTCCATGGCTACATGACCTCGTTAGAAGAAGTCTTAATAGGATCAAAACTTAATCGAATGACATAGTGTGAATATATTTCCAAGGCACTAGAGATATATAACAATGGTTCCAGTATATACAAATAAGGGTGAAAATATTTTAAACTAAAATCAAACCATTTTCCAAAAAAATGTATTTTTTAATCTTACCCACTTATCTATTATTAAATTGTGATTAAAGGGTACCAGATAGGTTGAATGAAATTATTCATATTGGTACTGAATGGGATGATATAAAGGCATTTGGAATTAAATGTCATGCCATATAAACATTGAAAAGGATAATGTTGATATCTTGTGTGACATGATATAGATTTGATTGGGTAGAGATATGACATGACAACAACATCGAGTGACACATGGAAAAAAAATGAATTGTTTGGCCATCCAATAGAGATTTTCTGAGTGAGAGGTGGTAGTTTTAGAGGGTGACATGTCATATGACATGGAAGATGGAAAACATGGAGGAGAGTGATTGGCCCATGGTTGTTTGACATGGCAGGCCTAGAGGTATTAGGACTAGTGCCATGAGTAGGTTCGACAAGGCTTTCTCATGTATTTGTTCTTAGACCAAACAAATGAAAGGACATGGTTACATGCCTTAGTTTTAAAAACATAAGGGCTTAGCATTTGGGGCCCCTGTTAATTTTTCATATTGTTGTATGTTGTATTAATTACTTTAGCCAAATTTACTTCTTCATTAACAATGTATCCAATTATTAGCAATGTGATGCAAGAGCATCTAGCCCAAAGGGAAACTATTGTAAATAATAGACATAGGGGTCATGCATTAGTTTCCTAAATTCCAAGTTGCTTAGATATTCTCAAAATAAATAAATAAAACTAGGAGAGATTTTAGGCATAAAAGGAATGGATATGGACCATTAAGTGATAAGGAAAGCTTTTCTATTTTAGAACAAGGAAAAAAAGATGGAATAAAGCTGAGAAGATGCTTTTGCCATATGTATGCATTGCATGAGCTTTAGTTGAGTGATTTTAGGATTTTTAGATCATGCTAAGTTTAATAAATTAGGAAGCCTCAAAGGCATTGAGGAAGTGTGAGGAGTGAGTGTGAGAAGTGAGCAAGGGTTCTCCTTGGGAGCCTTCAGACAGTTTGTAAAAGGGCCATAGATTTGCATATCTGGCCACGAATATAACTGTTGTGTATGCTTGTTTTATGTAAATATGAATATGTTGAATTCAGTTATGTACGAGCATGTTTGTGTTTAATGAATTCTGAGATATGGTTTTGCATGTGGTGGCAGAAATTGATGTTATATAACTTGAATTTGAATGAGGTGTTGATGGCTCTTATTTTCCTATGCGCTATAATCCTGTATATTAATCGTTGAAGGTACCTTTCTTTTCATTCACAGTCATATTGCTTTGGCTCTTATTTTACTGTGGCGCATATATTCTTGGTATAGCAAGAACTCTTGTAAATTTTAAGTAGGCTATGGCATCGTTGAGAATTCACAACTAAAAGTGCTGACCATATTACCGTTGAGAGGGTTTTTGGAACTGTTCCTTGGCTTATATGCCAGTTTTCAAAGCCTTCCGTCCGGACGGAGACATATTGTGACAGAGGACGAGTTCTGAATTTGGAAGCGAATATATATGGCCTGTGACTAAAATATACGCTCATTGCATTGACCGGTGAAAAGCAGCCACTGACATATTAAAGGCTGTGTCAATTTGCGTCGGATCCGCAGATTCGAAGGGAAGGGATCATCGTTTGAGCAATTGTGATATATATCCATATCAAACCTGGATGGAGGTGGAGCAACTACGAAGCAACTGTTAGAGAAGTCAATCGCCGAATAGCGAACCACGGAAATATTACCTATGCAGATGCGAGTACCAGTTCCGAAGGAGCGTAAGATCATCACCGGAGTGATTGCAACCAACGGATCTGGCGTAGTTTTAAATGTTGAGTATAGGAGGATCGGGTCCAGAAGTAGAAGCTATTGTTGGTCGATCGCCGAAACTCAAGTTGAGGTCCGATATATATAAAACGTTGTATGTTTGTATACTGACCGAGAGTAATAAAAAGAACAGCGATATAGATATATATGTGAGCCTTGTCGGTGGTAAGGCCGGTGTGGTATATAATCAAGCCTTCATTTGAATTGAATGAGCCGTGGATATATATAAATCGGTTCAAGTGAACGAGCTGTGGATGTCTATATATACAATGGATACATATAGGTTGTGTGCGTAAGTCCACCAATGATATGTTTCTTTAAAGAATTCCAGGAAACGCTCTGCGTGTTAACAAGCCTGGTTGTAAGTCATGAGATTACAATATCATGAAACAATCTCCCGCAAGTTAAGTGTATACTCTGGCGTGTACTGAGGTGCATGTTTTATATGCATGGATGTCGGAAGGATCCTGGTAGAAGCGGCCTGGTAGGAGTGGCCTGGGCTGCATCACAATGTATCTAATCATAAGTTGTAACTGAAGATAGAACAATATATGCAATGAAAAAGAAGACAAAAACAAAACCAAAAGAGACAACAGATTGGTCCAAGACCACGGAAAAACCCCACAAGGGGGAAAACCCTTTCAAATATTCTTCTTTATTATATCATCATAAAAAGTTTGCAGCGGAGAGTACCATGAGCCCAATACATAAAATTATGGTAGATATTTAGAGAAAAAATTGTGGATCTACAAAACAGTAGATAGAAACCCTTGATCCACTAGACAACCGAAGCCAAGTAAAGGAAACTATTAAACCCTATATCAAAACCCTATACGCTCCCAACAAGAAAAAGTGTGTGCATCCAAAACTTCCTGGACGCTCCCTCAGCCACTGAGTGAGGGCATATAGATCTAACCCAGATGCTCCAAGGAAGGCGGTGTGCATGTGTCTAGGGTCAAATACTCATAGAACTGCTCCAAACCCCCATACGCTCCCTTCTAGTTTTTGTGCGAGTGTTTGGGACTTCCCCAACGCACCCTAGACCACTCTGTAAGTGAATCCAAAGATCAATACCATTAGATCTACTTCTAAAATCTTGGATGCTATTAATTTTTCTTAAGGTGACATTGTTATTTGCTATGATAGTTTCGTTTCATCATTAATACATTAATTTCACCCCATTTCATCATTGCATTATTCATATCTATGCCATTATACATCAACATATGCAATTACATAGGAAGAAACAACATCACCATCATCATCAATGCAACGAAATATAAAAGTGATAGTAGAAGAAAGCATGCACACACATAGAGACACCAGGATTCATATGAGACCAGGGCAAAACACACTATGGGGAAAACCCTTGCAAATATTCTTGTTCTTACATCATCATCAAAAGATGCAGCAAAAGAGAGTACACTTATCCATAGCTTTATACATGTGGCAAAACAATAATGATATCTATGAAACAAATATAATCATGCTAGGAATCAGATCCCTCATACTGATGGCTGTAATATGTTGTCACAAATTGATGTCAAGATGTATACTATTATCGTTGTGCCGAACACTGATGTGTAATGTTGTCATTGTCAATGAGTCCTATACATATGTTTGTAGTGGAAACTAACAAATTAGATCTGGAGATCTGCATAACAGTATATATAAACCTATATCTACCTGATCACTAAAGCAAGATGATGGCAAGATGTCAAGACCCTAGATATGAACTGGGTCATCCTAATCAACATTGTCTATGAGCGACTGAAACTTTTGGGCCGCTCTCATGAATACAATATGTGAGCGACTGTGACTACAGAGTTGCCCCCAAGAGGTCTCTATGCGCTCGATTCAGGAACTGAACTACAAAGACCCAAAGTTGATCCCGAGTTGAGCTATGTGAGTGACTGACAAACCAAAGTCACACCCTTTCTAAGTTTTTTGAGCGACTGAGATGACATGGTCGCTCCCAGGGCTACCTAGTGCAAGTAACCAGGGACTAGAACCTTCCGATCTACCTCTGAACCCTGATTCTCTCGCATAAGCCTCTATGACAGCATCCAAGGGTTTATAGTCACTCTCATAGGATTGTGTGCCAGTGACCAGGGACCATAATGCCATGTTCTGTGCCAGCGACCGAGGTCCAAAAGACCCTAACCCAGTGTGAACCTTTCGCCTATTATTGCATACCCTTGAGTGAACTCCTTCCGTTGAACCTATAAGAACCAAAACAAAAGAGAAGAGAAGATATGTCCAAATAATCTTGAGCTCTCTTATATTTATAGGATTTCCTGAAGGGTCACTTGGGGTTAAGCCTAACCCAAGAAATTACTCATGTGGTCAGGGTCGACACATTCCATAATACATGTGTGAATAAAATAATTCATAACGCAACTTTAGCTTAACCAAATTGGGTGATCTTTAGGTCATTTTTGGTCCTCTCAAAAAGAGGAATATAATCCAATAATCATCTCAATCATTTGACCTATAAAAGGTGGAATTTGACTGTAGTTCCAAAAATTAACACTCCCTCTCAACTAGGGAGAATACCACTTGGAAATATATTTCCATTGAGCAATATTCCATTTTGTAATTTTCGAGTGTCATCACATATCATAACGGATGATATATGTCATGTAGTCATCGTGCCATTTCCGTCTCAAGTGTATCATAAGTAAAGATAATAATTGTACATCTTGATCTATCCTTTGCTTATTCGTGCTTATCTATTGATTTACCACGATCATATGCTAAACATTCTCAGATCTAGAAGAAGAAGAACTTTGATACTCGTGGGGAGCTTAAGCTACCACCCTCTATCCATTAGGCTGCTATCTGGAGTCTCTGTCATAAGTCTTTTATTTGGAATGTTTTTCATCATAGAGCATATCATCAGGGAGAACATCTCAACCTATTGGGGAGCAATAGTGTCAGCTCAATTTATTGTGTAAATTAAGACATGTATTTTACTATCAATCCAGCTTGGTAATATTAGAAGCAAACCACAATTTATGGATTTTTGGATAAGAACTAATATAAAAAGTAGTTATGAGAATAGAAGTGCATATTACAAATATAAATAATTCTACATAACTAAGAATGGAAATACGTATTATAAATATAAAGCACTTCTCACAACTTAAGCAAAAATATCTAAGTCTATTCCATAAAAGGATTCATTATTGATCAATGAAATTAGGCCATTTTAGGAAAACAAGGAAGTGACTCTTTCAAAGGGACCTGGTTGCCCCCCCTCAACAATGCTATAGTGGCATTACCAATATCTAAGTAAGCATGACAGAATCTAATCAAAGCATAAGAACTTAATCTAAGAAAGCTTGAAAGAAGTGAATCTTGTTCAGCCTTAGTGCTAGCTCACGGAGAAGAGGCTCTTTTAAAGACACCTGGTTGTCCTTCCACATTCAATCTAATCACTAAATGAAGAAATCTTCACTTAACACATTTCATAAAATAAATTCACATTAAATATATTTACAGAAAGTGAATATAATAAGCATGGAGAATTAAACTAGCATATGCACAAATATAAACATGATACAACAAAGTGTACTTAGCTTGGTATGGGGGGCGTCCAACCTTGTTGGTAAACTGCTAAAATACTCAGCTACAAAAACTCATTCACTTTAGCAAACACAAAGGAATCATGAAAAAAATTCTCTATCTTTAATTATCTCAAAATAATAAGTTTTTCTACATAGTCTAACTATGAATGCATCTCTTTAAATAGGCAAAATGATAACCATATAAGCTAAAAAGTATGAAACAACCATAATTAATGTTATCCCACTTCATCAGGTTGAAGCCATCCATTAGTTACAAGAAATCTGGAAAAATTCAAAAAACTCCTAAAACTGCCCCTTTTTAATAGGGATTTATGGGTGACGGGTCAAGTTTGACCAGTGTTGACCTGGCCTGTATTTGCTGATTTTGATCGAGCCAATTGTTGTTAATACATACTTGGTTCCTAGTCTTTCCAAATATGTATTCAGCTAGATCCCAGGTGCCCTGCAGATATCAATTTAATGGGATTATGACGGAAATTTCCAGTTCTGTCCAAAAATATTCTTAAAACCAAATTTCTGCAAAAATATCTAAAAATTGAAAAACACATTTTATTTACCTAAATATTTATAATAAGGTAAAAATAAGGCATATTTGTATGATGTAATGTGGAATATGATGGAAGTTAAGTGGATTTTTAATAATCAAAATTGATCAAAATCAAGGGCCAACATCTCCCCCTTGCTGGTCTCCAAGCATGTCCTTGTCATGCGGAAAGAGTCAATTTTGTGGAAAAAACCGACCTCCCTAGAAGCTAAGGCTTTCTAGTGACAAACAAGACAAGTAAACACTACCTTTCTCTAAATATGCATTTAGAATACAAGTAAACATGTGTTTATAACATACCTTTAGTCCAACGCTTTGTAGTAGTCCAGCCTCGCCGATCTGGATGAGCTCCTCCTTCTCTTCGAAACCTGCATTCACTAACAAGCCAAAAGATTACATAGCACCTGATAAACTTATAAAATAGAACATATTCATCATACAGACCAAGGAGTATATGAAACAAATCATGAATAACAATCTGTTGAGAAAAATGAGTTTATTTGTATTAAGTGGAAACAAAAGAAACCATTACAACCTGAGCCTTGGCGTTGTGCAAGTCCCTCCTAGGGTCCAGGAAGAGTTTTCCTTTACTTTGATCAGCTCACCCACTTCCAAATAAGGCTAGGAAAGGATGGGAATCTCTCCTCTCAAGCTCTATAAGGGAGTCCTAATTCCAGCAGCATCTACCCTTAGGAATGTTCAGCTTTCAACCTCTCCTCCTTCTGGCCCAATGCCTGTATTTATAGTGTTCTAGAGGAAGTTAATCAGGTCCACCATCAATGGGATAAGCCCCTCTTTGAATGGGATAGCTCCCCTCTTGATGGGATAAGTTCCTCTTTCATAGGGATACATGAACCATCTGGAGGCGCTCAATACACGTCAAACAAGCTTCTAGAAAGCTCTAGAAATGACCACAAGTAACGTTTTTGAAGTGAAACTTGCGCCTTTTGACCTTTACAGGAGTACGCACCGACCCCTTTACAGACATAGCGTACAGGTACGCAGGTATTGTGAACTTGGGGTGCGTACACGCAGGTAAGGCTAAGAGAAACTGCGTACCCAGAGATATATAGATTTTTAAAGACTTTCTCTCTTTCTTGGAGTTTGTCATGAAGAGCAGAGGTATGAGACTTGCCAAGGAGGATAGTATGATAGTTGATGGAGCCATACTAACTGCAAATAGTCATGGTGACAAATTTTAGTGTAACAGATTGCCCCCTAAAGTGCGAAGCCTGTAGTAGATTAGGGTTTCATATCATCTAGGAAGGGTGAAGTACTTTATCATTTCAAGGATTATCTTGTGGAGAGCCCAGTCAGAACCTGCAAATATTCAACACAAAATACATATATAAGATCATATCATCGCTGAGGTAGGCATTCCCTTACTCAGATTGAAAACTTTAACTAACAAACTAACTATTGCTCTGATACAGGAATGATTTTACAGTACATCATAATCATAGACTTGTGTAGACACAGTATGGACGCAGCCATCTGTTTATAGTTGGTCTACTATATAATGAATACAAAACTCCTCGCAGCCTGGATGGTGGAAACTAGATCCAGGGTCTTCATTTCTACTTCCCGAAATAGTACGATTCTATCCATGCAAATAAATGAGTTGATGTCGAACATGGTAGAAACCACTTGATTACCAGTCAATGATGTAAACTGTTAACAAGTGTGAGAGATACCACCAGTGATGTCAATGGTTCTCAAAGTACCCAGTACAATCCATGAGATGTGAATGAATGAGTTGATGTCGAACATTTCACGGAATCCTTCGATCGAAAGTCAATGATGTAAACCGTCGTCAAAGGCGAGAAACCTGCCATTGATGCATGCAGATTTCAAGGTACTGACGATTTCTAGGTCATCTTTCTAGATAATGTGCTGATGTCGATAGAAAGCGACTCGTTGCAGGCAAGCCCACAACACGAAATCATAGAGCAAGTTGAAGAAATTTAGCTGTAAGGACTAACTCAGGGATGGTCGAGATGGATGACGGGTATTTTGCAGATGAATGGTTTATTTGTAGTGAGCTCTTGAACACATAATGACATAATAGATGGCTTGGTGACATTTGACCCAAAGTTAATACCCGTCTGAAGACTTTCAATGTGGTTTGATCAACTGTGAGGCAAAGGATTTCCCAACCCAGGTGAATGAAAAGTGTCGTGTTCAAGAGTGGTGATAAGGCTTCTTTTGAGACAAAGGATAACAAATAGGCTCATTTTTCTCTCTTTTCCCCCACAATTTCTGGAAAGTACCTCTTTATTTTTTACAAGCTTGAGGAGGATAACATATGCTTGATTATAAGCTCATCCTTCGGATGAGTCCAACTTAGTTTTGATTCGAACCCTAAGAAGGAGTGGTCTGTTCCTGTTTGTAATTGAACAGGTCCTTTACTGTGAAATTTTAACGAGTCCAGTATAGGAGAAAATCGGCGTTTTTCAATTTTAGAGAGTTTGAAAAAACTTAAGAAGATTCCAGGGTTGAACTTTTTCGTAAATTTGTGTCTCCCAAGCCCGAAAAAGTATAAAATAATACTTGAGAGAACCGCTTGATCATGCGACCAAGGAGTACTTTCATGATTAGTGTCTTTGACCTAAAAAGTAAAAAGTGATCAAGGACACGTCGTTTTATTTCCAGTATCGAATTTGAAATGACAAAAATCTGGCAATCTTTTCCTGTTTTTACGGTCAGAAAAGGGCTATAAGGGGACCGTCTTTTAATTCCGTTTTAACGAGTGTAAAATAAACGCTCGGCAATCTTTTCATGTTTTAGGAGTCAGAAAAGGGCTTAAAAGATGACTCTGATGTTTTTGTTTGTGAAAAATGACAATTTTCCCTGAAAATCCTTTTATCTTGCGCAAAAACCAACACATTACTCATACCTGTTTAAAGATAGATAAAAATACTTTGAAAAATACCTTTTCATGGTGGAAAATAAACAAATTTGACATTTATTTACTCAAAAAACCTATAAAAATGGCTTTTACCATTTCATTTTTACCATTTTACTGTTGAGGAGAGAAAAAGGGCTTTTGGCAAGAAACTTCCTGTGGACATTGCGGAGAATCCAACCGTCGAAACCGAACGCCGTCTCATCAGGTATTCTACAACATCCTCCCTTGCATTTCCATCCATTTAGAATTTGTTTTTAAGCTTTAGTTTCATTTTTTGGAGGCCTTGGGGGTTTCAAGATCCGCTTTTCGGGGTACACAGGTGCTCCATGGGTGACCTGCGTACCCCGACATTTTCTCAGTTGGGAAAATGTCGGGCGTACGCAGCTTGCCTTAAGAGAACCTACGTACATATGCCCTGTCTCTAAAGGCGGGCTGCGTACACCATGGAAAGGATTTTGAAACTCCCATTTCTCCAAAATGAACCAAAAACTTTCAATTTTATGGACTCTAACAGATGTTTTATGGTGTGTAGATTGCCCACCATGCTTGATTGGCGCGAGAGAGAACACGAAGATGTTGATTTGGCCGCGATTAATCACCAGTCTTCCATTGATGCTTTGAAGGCATGCTGTCTTTACAAATACTGGGCCATACCTAGCATGAGGGCCGAGGTGCGCTTTCTTGAATGGCTGGTTGAAAGGTGGAATGTTCAGGATCAGTGTTTTTACATTGGAGGGCACCAGCTCGAGATAGAGCCCTCAGATATTTACTTTCTCACTGGTTTGCCCAAGAGGGGCGAACAATTGACTCTGTCCGGGACTAGGCCGGGTGGCCAATCCATTGCTAGTCGCCGACTAGAGTGCTGCAATAATCAAAACCAGGATAAAGGGATAGAAATAAAAAAGATATCCCGACCTGAACTTATGGTAATTGCCTTTACAGTTACCAGACTTTGCGGGGCTGCTGCTTTACACATTACCACTGGATACCAGATGCGGATGGCGATTGATTGCTATCGGGGCACCATTTTCAACTGGTGCGATGTTGTGTTGGCCAACTTAAAGGGCCAACTGACTAGGACCAAAAACGGACAGCTGAAGACTTTTGGTTATGGGCCTTTAGTTCTGAGTTTTGCCCTAGAGAGGGTTCCAATGCTGATCCCACAGCAGCTCACTGTTGAGGTTGGGCCTCCCCGAGAGCCTAAGTTGATGCGATGGGTTGCGGTGATGGCCTGTCATCCTGACGAGGGCACAGAGGTTGTCCGATTTAGACCGGAGTATTTTCACTGGTTAGAGAACCAGGTCTTCTCGATACAGGATTTTCCTTATGCCGGAGTTGTTTTTCGTGGAGATCCGGACATGATTCTTCCACCGGGAGAACAGTGGGACGACACAGGTACTTCATTTTCCACAAGTTTTTAAATTATCTATTTTTTTGTTTTTATATCGTCTCAAAACTGACAGTGACAATTTTCAAAATGCAGATGTAGGCCCACAGCGTCCAGCCAATCTCCGGCCTTTCGAGAGAAGAGTACCAGTTGCACCAGCACTGGCCCCACAGGACGCGGCCGCAGAGACCTTAGCTGAGTTGGAACAAGACCTAGAGCGTCTTACGACAGACATACCAGAGACGACTATAGATGATATTCTTATCAGACTTCAGCGCTATGTGGTCGCAGTCCCAGGACCTTTTAGGAGGTTCTTGTGTAGGGTGGCGCGTGCAGTGGTGTCGTATAGAGAGCACCACCAGTGATTGGATGGTCACTTTTGTAGACACATGTGACATTTTGGTTTTTTGTATTTATCATTTTTGCCGATCATAAGGTGTGTTTCAACCTATGATCGAAGACAATGTATTTTTTGACACACTCATATCTATATATATCATTATTACCGCCTTATCTTGTTAAACATGTGTGATGAAATGTTTTTAAATTTACATGTATGATTATCGCAAATGTCTGTCTAACATTCGAGAAGCAATTGCATCTGCTAATGTATTTAAAGACCTTGGAATATGCTGATATTCAATGTAATCAAATTCACGTTCCAAGAGGCGCACTCTCAAAAATAACCTTAATAACACTGGATTTCTAATGGCATAAACTCTATTAAGCTGTAATACAACGAGTTCAGAATCTAACCTCACTATCAAACTCTGAATCCCAAACGAAATAGATTCAGACAATAATTCAATCACTGCACTGTATTCTACAATGTTGTTTGTTGTTTGACCGAGGCTCACCCCATGCATAGAAACTAACTCGTCAAAGGGCGAATAGATAACCCAAGCTGCGGAATAGATATTCCGTGTACTACGACAAGCACCATCGGCGAATCCAATATACGTTTGGAGAGGCGTCGACATCTGCAATATCAAGAGTAAAACCAAGATAAGCCAGAATAACGACGAAAAACACACTCTCTAAGCTAAGCACACTGTCTATAATAACAAACACACCAGCTAGAAAGAAAAAACTAACCTAACTAAATATCCATACCCATCATTTAAGAATAATACCTCTTTAGGTAAAGTCCATTTCTGGGTTTACCCAAAGAGTCCCCGTCAAAATCTACCAGCTCATAGGCCCCTTTTGCTAGCTTTCGCTTGACAGTGTAGGGCCCATGCCACATAGGAACGAATTTCCCAGCACCTAATTTATCGTTAGCTTGATCATATAGTAGCACAGGTCTCCTTCTGAAAAATTTCGAGGGGTCACGTTTCGATCATACTGAGCTTTCATCCGTTTTGTGTGAGTCTTGATTGCCAATGCAGCGTCACGTCGAGTCTCATCTAATTGAGCTAAGTATAATAAATGCTTCTCCTCTTCGGAAGTAGCTGGAAGTAATTCGACAGCCATTTGAAGTGACGGAATTTCGCATTCAATGGGCAACACTGCTTCCAAACCATAAACTAGTTGGAAAGGAGTGAACCCTGTTGATGTTTTCACTGAGGTTCGGTACGCCCAAAGCGTGGAAAATAACATGTTGTGCCAATTCAACCGATGAATACCAATGATTCGTCGGATCATGATAACTAAAACTTTGTTGATGGATTCAACCAGACCGTTGGCTTGTGGATAATAAGGAGTTGAACTATCGTGACGCAAACCAAGCTGGCCTGTAAGTTCTGTCATCATAACATTTTGAAAATGGCGCCCATGGTCAGTGATTATCGCTTGTGGGACACCAAACCTAGCAATAATGTGATTGAATACGAAAATTGCAGCTGTCTTGCCGTCTGCCTCGAATGTAGGCATCGCCTCGGCCCACTTAGTAAAATAATCAACTGCAAGGATGATATACGCATGCCCCCCGGCTGAGTGAGGGTTACAGGTAATAAAATCGATATCCCATTTGGCAAAAGGACCAACGACAATTATAGGGTGGAGAGGAGCAGGTGGTGCACGCATCTTGCGATCAAACACTTGACAGTTGTGGCATTTTCGGACCGCAATAATACATTCTTTAAACAAGGACGGCCAGAAGTAGCCAGCGTGCAATATCTTTTGGGCGGTGGCATACCCAGACATATGACCGCCACACGCTCCAGAATGACAGTCATTCAAAACCCTTTCAGCTTCCTCGTGAGTTAAGCAACGGCGAAAAACCAAGTCCGCCCCACGACGATAAAGAGTATCTCTAATAATTTTGTACTGTTGGGACTGGAATCGAATTTTCCGACGTTCCGACTTTGAAACTTTGGGCCGAAAGGATTGGGTTTGGAGATAGACGATTATATCCCCATACCACGGATCTAAAGTGCTGATGAGAAACAAAGATTCATCCGCAATGGGTTCCTCTGCCACAGTTTCCGTGTCAGCACGCGGGAAATCACACATCAACTCTGCAAATAGTAAAGATTTCTTAGACTTAGATTTTTCAAATTCCAAGTCGAACTCCTGCAGGATAACGATCCATTTAGAGTACTTGCCCCCTAGCAATTGTTCAGTCAAAATGTAGATCATAGGGTTGCAATCCGAAATGACTGTAGTTTTACAAAGAAGAATGTAGTGACGAAAACGTTGGACAGCTTGAACGGCTGCCAAGGCCAATTTCTCCACATGTGAATATTTGAGCTCAGTGGGATTTAACGTCCGACTAAGGTAATATATCACATGTTTCGTTCTGAATTCGTCTTCCTGGACTAAGACCATTCCAATGGTGGAATGAGCGGCAGCGAGGTACAAAAAGTAATCCTGGTTGTAGTTGGGAGGATGCAGCAACGGTGCATGGGTCAACGCGTGCTTGAGTGCATCAAAAGATTTCTGAGCTATCTCATCCCAAGAGAATTGAGCGTTCTATTTCAACAACCGGGTAAAACCCTTGGTAATCTCAGCGTAGTTAGGAATGAATCGGCGTAAAAAGCTTGCTTTCCCCTGCAAACTTTGGAGTTGGAGAAGACTCGAAGGAGGAGGCAATTTGATGATAGCTTCTACCTTCGAGGGATCGACGCGGATGCCGGCTTTTGAAACTACAAATCCTAGCAATCGTTCCACTTCTATACAGAAGACACATTTGTGTGGGTTCAACCGTATACGATAATGCCTACACCTCATAAAAATTGCTCGTAAATGGACAAGGTGATCAGCTCGATGTAAGGAGTGAGCGGGCAAATCATCGAGATACGGTTGCACAATGTGTTTGATGTCATGAAATGCATAAGACATCGCCCTTTGAAAAGTGGATCCGGAATTCTTAAACCCAAAAGGTAATTTGCAATAAGAAAATGTCCCCCATGGACAAATGAAAGCCGTTTTTGGTTGATCGGCAGGTAGAATATTGATTTGGTTGTAACCGGAAAAATCGTCCATAAAGGAAAATATTTCACTGTCGACACAATCATCAATTATTTGATCGATATGGGGTGTTGGATAGTTGTCCTTGGGACAAGCACGATTGATATCCCTATAGTCGATACATATTCTTATTGTTCCCTGTTTTTTGTTAACCGGAACAATATTCGATACCCAATCCGTTAACGGGATCAGATAAATGAAACCTGCTTTCAACAACTTCTCAACTTCTGCTTTAATTGCAGCCGCTTTTCGTGGGTGAATCTGACGCAAACGTTGCTGGACGGGTTTAGCATCCGGGTAAGTCTTGATCTCATGGACAACAATTGCAGGATCAATTCCTGGCATTTCCTCATAGGACCAGGCAAACACGTCGCATAATTCTTGAAATAGGGCCTTGTATGTCTGAATTTCATCATCTGAACACGAGGCACCTATATGAATGTGCTCAACAATTTCGGGCTTGACTGAAATGTCAATGGGAATAGTGCGAGAAATGTTTCCCAAATTCAGCTCTGAATCAGGATGTTTCATTGGACTCTAAGCTTCTAGAAATCGTTTTCAGAACGATCATCCTCAGGTAAAAACGAAGATCTATGATGGAGATCTTCCCATGGTAAATCGTCTACGCACAGGACTTCACAAAGTTGTTCGTTAGATGACACAACTTCGGGAAACGCTATTAACTCCGAGGTTGACGTGAAAAGGGATTCCTCACGGACCACATTCATTTGGTCAATTTTGGTTGAACTTGGGTCGGTAAAAGACTGCACGGCTTCATAGGCAATTTCATATGGACTCAAAGGCATTGTGTCACCAAATGAGTCTATCTCAGATTCAGAAGGAACGATCCAAGGATCGTCATAAAAAATGGTGTCTGAAGTAATCATATGAATAGATGCAAATGAAGACACGGCGTTGATTGGAGGAAAAGGAAAAGTTCCCAGTAAACCGGCATCTTTAACTAAGCCTACGCCAACATCCTAGTAAGGGATAGTCGTTTTACCGACATGCTGGATACTCTCTGAAGAGGTTGGGTCGGATGAAAAGTAAGCCAGCTGGTCTATGCTTACGATCTTGCCATTATGTGGAAATTTTATTACTTTGAAGACCGATGAAGCGACCGCTGTCATAGTGTAAGACCAACTTCAACCCAAGAGAAGGTTGTAGTCTAGAGGGGCATCAACCACCTCCACATCCAGACTAACGGTTTTTCCTTCAACCCCTATAGGAAAATCCTGTAGAATTCCAAACGGATGGAACCCACGGCCATCAAAGGCCTTAAGAATTGTCGGGGATTGATTTAGTGAAGTAGAACCAAGCGATCTCCAGCACTGTATCGACATAATACACGTGGAAGCTCCCTCATCAATTACAGTCCGATGAATAGGTCTGTTTTTGACTATCACTGGGATCTGGAAAGCCATCTGATGAGGCAAACGTGGTGTACTATTTTCTAGATCAAATATTATTAGGTTCGGGTCCTGAACATCAACAGCTCCTATAGTCGACAAAAGTAATTTTCGCTGTGCTAGGCATGATTGCAGCACTTCTAAGGCCGACATTGCTGAGGGTGAAACAGCTAAATCCTCAACAATGCTGTAATTCTGGGCCGCTCTTGCATGTGGATTGAGAGCAGACCTTCGAAGTACACCCTTTGCGGGCGGTTTGATTACTAAGTCAGGGTTAGATTTCTCGATCTGTAGTGGATCGGAACCGGGAGCTGAGGTTGATGGATTAGAATGAGAAGATTCTGCTTCTTTCGATCCATCAACAGGACTTTTACTACCGTAATCTTGCGATCAAGTCGCAATCCTTACATGAGACATCATCAATATGGGTTCTTCACTGGCACTCGAGGAAGAACCTATCATCTTACTCTCCTGCTTTGGAAATGGATCTTTCAGAACAGCAGGAGTTGGGGAACCCTTGACGATCTTCACAACCTCGGCCCGATGAGGGAAATATCTTGTAAAATGATCCTCTTCACAAATAAGACAAGGATATCAAGGTTTGCGCTTTTCGTCATTGGTTTCCGACCTTTCTGTTTTCTCCTTTGGAGTCTTGTCTGCTTTATTCTTCTTCTTTCCTTTCTTCTTCCCACCGTTTTTTGATTTAGCCATAGATGACTCTACAGCGTGAATATTAGCGGAAACTTCAGCAGAAGATTCTCCTGTCGGGGAGTCTGGTAAGGTTATAATGGGCGAAGAATTCTTTGAAGACTTCTTCTTTCTTTTACTATTTACCGTACCAATCATGCCATCAGCAGCATGAGATCCCGAAGGAGCAGCAGTGATTTGATTTGACTTTGGAAGATCTGGGATCTTTTCGTGTAACGTACCTGACTGAGTGTAAACTAAATTAAGGTACTGCGCTTGAGCAATCACTTGCTCCTCAGTAACTACTCCGGCCTTAGCTACGTCTTCAGTAATCTTCGGTAATAATGATTTAACAAACCATTCAGCTAAGATTTGGTCTGGGATAAAAACTTTCACTAATCGCCTTCGACATCTCCATTCATGTATATGATCGGAAATATAAGTGGACGTCGACTGTTTTAATGAAGTTAGTAACTCTGTGCGATTATCATATCTGACCGGCAACTGAAAATGAGTTAGGAACGAGGTAGCTAACTGACTAAAATTATAAAAAGAGGTCCGT
Source organism: Pinus tabuliformis (assembly GCA_031772625.1). NCBI lineage: Eukaryota > Viridiplantae > Streptophyta > Pinopsida > Pinales > Pinaceae > Pinus > Pinus tabuliformis. The sequence goes on along the minus strand of CM062806.1, from coordinate 474,985,893 downwards.
GGTAACTTATTGTACCACTTGGCCGCGAGACCAATGAGCGTATGCTGGAAAAGACGTAAGCAGATCGAATCATCCGAGATGGAATTTGAAGCACACCAGAGGTGGTAAGTCATCACATGATTTGACGGATCCTCTCCAGACTTACCTTCGAACTTGGCTATGTCACTGGGCAACTTATTTGGCATTGGCGGCCAAAACGGAAGATAATTTATTGGATCGTTCGTTAGGCGCGACAAGTCCGGTAAATCCAAAGTTGCGATAAACGGTAATTGCCGATTAGGATCCCTAAAACTCTGGGTCACAAGACCAGTCCCAGGAGGAGGATATCCAGGATAACTTGGAATAGGTATCACATTCAGGATATTGTATCCTCCTGGAAAACCAGGATTAACCAGACCGTACTGGGGTTGCTAAGGTTGTTGATAAGTGTACCTAGGATACGGTTGATACTGGTAAACTGGCTGCTGGACAGCAGGCCCGTATTGGTACTGTCCCTGGTACAGTTGATAAGTGAATTGTGGTTGACTAGTGACAACCGTACTTAAACTAGGCTGTCCTACAGGAATCTGAACCGTAGTTTGAATCGTGGATCCAGACAAGGGTAAAGATGTCTGAGGAGTAGTTGTAGAGACAGTAGAAACCGGAGCTGTCGATACTCCAGAAGTAAGTGTGGTGGAAGGAACAGATGTTGCGGTAGTTGCAGCAGTCGTTTGAGATGGAGTACTAGGTGAAATGGGCGACTGAGTAACTACTGAAGTTACAGAAGTTTGAACATTAGACTGGACTGGCTGCTGGGGTGAACCAAAAACTAAGGGTTGTCCAGCTTGAGATGACAACTGTACACTTGGCTGCAATACCTGTTGAACTTGCGATGGATCCCACACTATGTTCATTCCTAGGTATTGACCCATGACAGGTTGAGGATATTGAGATCCATAACCGGATTGAGGGTAGGATTGATAATTGAAAGGTACATTTCCCGTACCTTGAACATAAGATTGACCTTGGGGTGGTTAATAACCTTGACTCGAGTACGGACCTTGAGGTAGATACCCTTGAGGTAAATACTGATACTGGGGTTGACCTTGAGCTATAAATTGATACTGAGGTTGAACTTGGGGTACATATTGAGGCTGGGGTTGACCTTGAGGAATGTATTGTACTATGGGTACATACTGTCCTTGAGGTTGCCCCCCAGACGCAATTTGTGTACCTTGAGGTTGCCTCCATGTGTTAATTGAGGCTGCCCCCCAGGCGGTAACTGGCCACCTTGAGGTTGAGAACCGGGAACTGAACCTGACATCATGTAAATGTCTCCTACACCCAATGGTTTATTACCATTGTTTCCAGCTAATAACCCATGTCCAATGGGTTGAGGAGATGCTCCCGCAAAAGTACCAGAAAGTGACTGATACCCAGAGGGAACAGAAGGACCGCCATACAAGAAAGATTCAGGAGATTGAGTGAACATGGACGACTGACCAGACATATTTACAGGAGTATAAATACCTCCAGGTGGATAAGGAGTACGAGGTGGAGAAAAACTTGACCCTGAGTTGTCCAAATAATTAGTTAACGAAAGATACCAAGTAGTACTTCTAGGAGGACTGTAAAAGATGGATTCACGCTCCCTTAGATCAATAGTAGGTTGATCTTCAAGGATAGAGACGCCTATTTCTTCTTCTGGAGCAAGTTCTTCAATAGCTATCAAACCAGCAGGAAGATTTTCGGTGATGACTCTTTCTACCCTAGGTGAATCAGGAGCACTAGAAGTTGGAGTAACAGGTTCAGATATTTCAGGTTCTTTGCCTATATCACTAGTATATGAAAAACTACCAGCAAGCTCGGAAACTGCAATAGCTTCGGGATTATAACCTGTTTCTAGACCTTGGTAATCTAGATGGACTACCAACGACAACTCTCCTTCTTCAGGTGAACCTACTTTACTGCCACTAGGAGTTACAAGGACTTTCAAGCCTTTGTAATGACCCGGGACGTCTTCAGGAGGTTCGCCCCGAAGTCTACGGGACTTCCTCAACAAATCGGCAACGATAACAATCTCAGGAGACTGGCCCCGAAGTCTACGGGACTGTCTCGGTAATTCAGCCACAGTTAAAAACTTTTAACTACTGCACACGCAAACAAAGTAAAATCTCAAAGCAAACCGCCTAAAGTCTCTAAAGAACCAAACAAATTTGAATCAAATGCCTAAAGAATCTAGGGCGTCAAACCATACACAAACAGTAGCCTTTCGGACCGAAAACACTAGTTGGAGATGAAACCCAACATCACCGAATTCAGTACAGAAGTGGTGGGTGGAACAGTTACCCCGACAACCTGCTTAATGAATAGACCGGCACAAGTTCCTCCACTTTAACCGTCTCGAGTGAAGTGAACCCCCCGGAAAATCCAAGTGAGTCTAGCCAACGTCTGCTCCAGGTACAGTGGGATCTTCCCTCCACCGTCACCTCGGTAGAATCCTAAAGATAATGGTCACTAAGGTTACCAACAGCAACAAATATACCTGGGGGAACAGTCTACGACCCGATAGCACGCAAGGGCAGAGTAACAAGCTCAATCCCCTTGCCGGCTCCTTGACAATAATCCAAGGTTTACCGACAAGTGACCCCAGGCTCCTCGACAATAATCTTAGGTTTACCGTTTGTAGTACGTGCGTATCTGGCGTCTTTCCCAATGAAGGAGGATTGATCCCCTCACTGGTTCGGACACAGTCTCATGCTTCTCCTTTAAGAGGAGCTTTCCCAGAGTACAAATGAAACAGTTGGATTTATCCTACCACAAGATGAGCTACTTGTTTGGTTTTACTATCTTGGAGAGTTAATTACTCTCCTACTCCAAGACACTAGCCTGATCTATATTGGTGTTTCAGAGCCCTAGTAAGTAAAAAGTCACTAAGTTGATTTTACTTTAAGCGTTAATTTTTATGGCTTTTCTTTAGGACAAAAGGTAGTGGAGATGAAACTGATGGTGTGTAGACTCGACTCAAATCCACTAAAAAGATGCACTTAGGATGATTTATACTAATTTTCTTTTTCAATGAATTCCCTAGCTAAGAGAGTTGGAGAATGCAAAATTGATATAAAGACAACTTTCTTGGCAATGAAAATCAAAGAAACAAACTCTTTATCTTTTCCAAAGCATACAACACATGACCACTAATTACGTCACGAAAATTCCTTTTCTTTTCAAAGACTCAAATGCTACTAAAGCAAACTTTTCTTCAAAAGAGTTTTTTTTTTGTATTTTTCCCTATATTAGCAAAGCATGTAAAACTTACTTTAACAGAAATCAAAGTTAAAAAATCTATGGAAATCAAATCAACTCAATTTCACCCAAAAGCAAATCTAAGAGAAATGCACCTAAAGGTAAATCTAATGAGGCAAAAGCCTACCAAGTATGATTCCAGGATGTTTTACTTAGTCAAAATTTAACTAAGGACTAGTTAATGCAGAATCAAAAACCAGTCAAAAACAAAAATCAAAATCTTTTGTTCTTTTTCTTAAGAATAAAATTCAAAGTTCAATCAACAAACTTTTTCAAGATTCGGCAAAGAGACAACACAAAGGTAGGTTTCTCACAAGGGTGGATTCTATGAAAGGTCTGACTCCTAAGAAGACTGAAAAGACCAGGGAGATCCAAGGTTTTACAACTTCTAGAGCCAAAGTCACTACAGGACCAGTGCAAAAATCAAACCCTAGGGTAAAATCTCTATGAATTTCACTAAAACTCTTGACACTGATGAAACAAGGTTAGGTGAAGATTTATGACAGGTAACCAGTGGATCTGGGCAGAAAAAACAAATTTAAAACAAAATCTAAAAGGAAAAAAAGAAGAAAATTGAAATTTTCTCAATTTTGACAGGGTACGCAAGCAACCTGTTTGCACAGGTGCGTGTACGCTCTGTGCACAAAGCTGCAGTGCGTACAAGTACGCACTGTGCTTAACTCAGAGGGTGCGTACTGCTAGCAAAACCAAGAAAAACTAAAATCTAATTTAACCCTAAGCTATCCCACCCAAATACACAATCAAACAGCCAAAAACCAGAAAACAAACGACTTTTCTCAGATCAAAGTTTCACACAAAGGAAAAATCATTCACATCAATGGAGTTCCCCAGCGGAGTCGCCATTTTGTCATACGGAAAGAGTCAATTTTGCAGAAAAAACTGACCTCCCTAGAAGCTAAGGCTTTCTAGTGACAAACAAGACAAGTAAACACTACCTTTCTCTAAATATGCATTTAGAATACAAGTAAACAGGTGTTTATAACATACCTTTAGTCCAACGCTTTGTAGTAGTCCAGCCTCACCGATCCGGATGAGCTCCTCCTTCTCTTCGAAACCTGCATTCACTAACAAGCCAAAAGATTACATAGCACCTGATAAACTTATAAAATAAAACATATTCATCATACAGACCAAGGAGTATATGAAACAAATCATGAATAACAATCTGTTGAGAAAAATGAGTTTATTTGTATTAAGTGGAAACAAAAGAAGCCATTACAACCTCAGCCTTGGTGTTGTGCAGGTCCCTCCTAGGGTCCAGCAAGAGTTTTCCTTTACTTTGATCAGCTCACCCACATCCAAATAAGGCTAGGAAAGGATGGGAATCTCTCCTCTCAAGCTCTATAGGGGAGTCCTAATTCCAGCAACATCTACCCTTAGGAATGTTCAGCTTTCAACATCTCCTCCTTCTGGCCCAATGCCTGTATTTATAGTGTTCTAGAGGAAGTTAATCAGGTCCACCATCAATGGGATAAGCCCCTCTTTGAATGGGATAGCTCCCCTCTTGATGGGATAAGTTCCTCTTTCATAGGGATACATGAACCATCTCGAGGCGCTCAATACACGTCAAACAAGCTTCTAGAATGCTCTAGAAATGACCACAAGTAACTTTTTTGAAGTGAAACTTGCGCCTTTTGACCTTTACAGGAGTACGCACCCACCCCTTTACAGACAGAGCGTACAAGTACGCAGGTATTGTGAACTTGGGGTGCGTACATGCAGGTAAGGCTAAGAGAAACTGCGTACCCAGAGATATATAGATTTTTAAAGACTTTCTCTCTTTCTTGGAGTTTGTCATGAAGAGCAGAGGTATGAGACTTGCCAAGGAGGATGGTATGACAGTTGATGGAGCCATACTAACTGCAAATAGTCATGGTGACAAATTTTAGTGTAACAGTCCTCATGCTTGCTTTCTTCTCTTTGATCTTCTAAGTGTTGAAGTACCTACTATCCCTGATTCTGAAGCCTCTTGTTGTTCTGTCTGTAGAAGACAGTCAATACCTTCATATTTCCCTTCCTTATAGATGGTATCCATCACCTTCTATCTCTCATATTTGTATTTCTATGTGTTCTTTTCATTGAGCCACCTGTAAGCTTGTTTATAGATCAGGATGTTCTTTGTATCAATCTGATCAATTTTCTTGTTCAGTTTTTCATTTTCTTTGATGAGATTTTTATTGTTTTTTTTGTACATCTTATTCTCTTTCTTCAAGTGCCTTTCCAAAATCTTGTTGATGTTCAACTCCCTTTTCAACTCTTCTATATACTTGAGGTGTTCTTCCTGTTGTAGCTCTCTTTCTTCTCTTACAGTCTCCTTGGAAAATGAATGTGATGAAGTATCTCCTATCCATCCATGCTCAAAGTAGGATTCCTTTTCCAAAGGCTCTTCTTGAACTTCCCTTTCCATTCTTTGCATTATCTCATTCACTTCTTTTTATATTCTTGGAGGTTCAACAATTTCTACCTCTTAGTCTCTTTCTTTCTCACTTGGCTCTTCTTGCATTTTCTTCCTAGGCCTTCTAGGAACATATAGGAAGGATATTTCTTTCTCAACCATGCCACTATCATGTTTCTTCTTGGATCGGGTCATAGGATACACAGGAGAGTTCATTATGCTTCTAGTAACATGCATTTTTTCAAATTTTTCTTCTATTGTTTGCTCCTCAATATGATGTTGAACCAAAAATTCTTTCCAAATCAATCCCTTGCTTCTGACCTGATGTTCTACAAGTATTTTAATGAGCCCTTGATGACAAATATGTGCCACTTTCACTTCACCGTTATTTTTAACACCCTCTATCATTTTGATCAAGCTTCTTGAGAAGAAATATGGTAGATTAATCTTGGATTCTCCCTTTATGTGTTGAAGTAGCCTAATGTGCTAAAGATAAACTAGGTTGTGCCTACTGTCACAAGTGAAGTATCTTTCAAGTATTAGAACTAATTCGAACCAAGGCTCCCTGAGCCAGTCCCTTTGAATTCCTTTTGATCTATCAAATGATCCTTTTCTCTACTCTTCTAAGAAGAGTTTCCAACCTTTCTCTTTGAAATGTAATCCATTATGGTATTATTCTCCTGTTAAGGGAAGATCTAGAGCTTGGGAAAAAAAAATTGGGTTTACTGGTATGGAGAGGTCACCCATTTTTGTTTATCCCTATTCATAACAATTTATTGATTCTTGTGTAATATTCTTATTATTCCCATTAAACTTTTGAAGAAACCCTATCAATCATGCCTGATACAATTTTCTATGCTTTCTTTCCCCAAATTCTATATCTTGAATTCAGTTGGCTCAATTCTAGTTTCCATGTGCTCTGTATACTAATTAATGTATCCTTGGATAGTTAACATCCTCATCATATATATATATATATATATATATATATATATATATATATATATATATATATATATATATATATATATATATATATATATATATAGATATACCTTTATCTTCTTATTCATGAAATTTTGATTCATGGATAATAATTGTGGCAAATAGTCTTACCTGATCTTTTGAAGTTCTTTGAAAAAAAAAATGAAATGATTCTCTTGCTTGAATCCTTTTCAATTTCCTCTATTCTAGTACAAAAAGGAGTCCACTTCTCTTAAAAAATTTGCTCAATGTGTAAAAAATATCAAAAACATGTTTTACGGCTCCTAAACTCGTGCTTCAATCTCTGCTTTCCCAAGAAGAAATTATGAAAATCCCTTCTAGAAATTCTCACTGTGCATTTGAGAATGGGACAAATTTTCTCACTGTATATATGAGAATAGGAAATTTTTTTCTCACTGTGTATATGAAAATCTCTTGTGTATATGAAAAAAATAGGACTTTGTGTTTTTCATATACAACCATGCATGAGGGAATTCGTGATTCGAGCTCGATTACCTGATCTGGAAGCAACCTTGTAGATGTCTTTGAGTTAATAACTCATGTTCCTGTGTTTAAACAATGTCATTTTAATTAGAACTCCTCTTCAACATCTCCGAGGATTCACTCATTACATAGGTGGAAAAGTCAGTTGTAACGGTGGCAAGATTTCGAATTCATAACTGAAGTTTAACTCCTTATAAAATGACACATCTCAAACACTATCTCGAGCTTATCTACCCCTGAAATCTATTCAACTACTGATAGAAATACGAAAGTGATTTCTTACCTTTTTTCTTTGCGTAATTTCTAGAGTTAGTTGGTAAGCTCGGTCGACTTGGAAAATAGGACATCTCGGCCTTTAATTCTCTCGTTAAAACCAATGCATTCCTCCCTTATTTCTCCACAAAATTATTTGATCTCCTCGCCTATTTATTATGCAACTTCTTCTCTATTCAGGCTTCTCTGTTTTATGCAATCCTCTCTTCAATGTTTGTGTTTTTCTTACTTATTTCCTCCTTCTACGAGGGTGCTATATGTGTGCATGTGAGTGCACATCATTCTCCTCCTCTTTCTGAGCTTAATTCTAGTTGTGATGGTGGAAGAAATGCTTAAATCAGAGCTTGGTTTGCTTTATAATGGTGAAAGATAGCAATAACATTACACAAAGTTTGTTTGAATGTGTTTTGACCATTTTACCACTCCAACTCATACTTCGACCTATGTACCAATGGTTTCCCATGTGTCTCTATTTTGACTGCGTTACTCTCCCTTCATGTACACTCTTCCATTCACAGTTTTATATGCCCGTCTTGTCACCATAATGCTTGCACTACCCATGTTTTGAGAATTTCATCCTTCATTCATGACTTCATTCATTTCGTTGCATGCTCACTTTTTTTTCTAGGTGGAATGATACATATGCCTTTTCATCCTTTTCGCGTTTGTATATTGCATTTCATATAGTTTTACCTTTCGATTTTTATACATTAGTCTTTGTCATTTTTATATGCTCATTTCTTAATTTGTCTTTGAAATGACCATAGGATAGGTCATTTCAAAGTCAATTTTTCTTATAATGACACTAACTCTTCGTGCTTTTGTAGGCAAACAAAAATTCCTTATTGAGTCCTCAATCTTTGATAAAAAATGCTTATAGGATAATGTAGGGGTATATGGGATTAATGTAGGAAATTTATATGGGGTTAATGTAGGACTATGAAAATTTTAATGTAGAATGTATGGTTGGGTAATGGATATAAATAAGATTATGATGAGGGTCGGATGAAGTTAGTGGAATATAGGTAAGATAAATGTAGGATGTTAGATGATAAATGTATAATGATAAATGTAATAGGATTCATATCCAAGTTAAATTAGTTTTTAAAATTTCTATATTTTTTTCAAAAAAAGAAAAGGTTTTAAGAATACACTTTTTTTGCTTACAGTACTTCTTATTTCGCATAATAGCTCAATGTCAATGTTCATTGATGATGACCTTTTCTAGCTTGTCCATACTTGACTCTTTTGAATGATGATAGTTCTTCAAAGATAAATTCTGATGGAATGTAGACACTTGTATCTGCTTATTGAATCCTTTTGATGTTGTTTCATGTTTTTTCATCTGATATTGATTTAGGTCCCTTCTAATGAATTTTTATGTTGTTAAGGTCCCTTCTGCAATGATCTTTTGAATAATGTTTCAGGTCCCTTTTGCAATGTTCGTTCATGCCCCTTTTACATTAATTTGATTAAGGTCCCTTCTATAAATGTTAATTATGATAGGTCTTGTCTGATGCTTGTTGATGATGTTTTATTTCAAGTCCCTTTTGATAAAAAACTGCTTGATATCAAGCCATTGCATGGTTTGTTGATTTATTGTGAATCTTCCCCCATGCTTATCTTCAGACTTGTTCCCAAGTATTTTAAGTTTTGGAGAATGGTCCTATAAAAGCAAAAAAGGTAAAGAAAAACATGAAAAAAATTCATACTGGCCAAACATGTTGGTTTTATGATATGAATTCGAGTTTGTGTTGTGCCAGTATCCTGGGTTTTCACAACCAAACTCTTTTATTATTTTTTAACTTATTTTTTATTTTCTAGAGGTAGGGAAGGCATATTTCTATGCTTTTCCAATACTTCCATATCATTGTCTTCTGAATCTGTTTTCAAAAATTCTTCTCTGTTTATAGGCTTATGACAAACTTTTAATCTATGGCCATTAACCATAAAGGAATTTGTTGCTTCATCTATTGTATTTATCCTTACTGCTCCATTGTCAAAGATTTCTTCTATTTCATATGGCCCAAGCCAATGAGTAGTAAATTTTTCTTTGAAATATTTGAATTTAGAGTCAAAAGGTAGTGCCTAGTCTCCCTTATGAAATATTTTGTTTTTAATGAATTTGCCATGCCATTTTTTCTTCTACTGTAGGACTAGAGATGTATGTTCCATAGCTTGTTTTCTGATGTCATCTAGTTCATTGAGTTGCATGATCCTCTGTTGTTGTGCTTCTGTCAAGTCCAATCCAAATTATACTGCAAGTTTATATGTAGGAATCTCAAATTGTGGCAACAAGACTTCTTTTCCATAAACAAGATGATAGGGGCTAAATCTAGTAGTATTTTTCCATGTTATCCTATAATCCCATAGTGCTTCATTCGACTTCTCTGACCAATCTTTTCTTTGCAATTTCTCTATTTTTGTCATGATATTCTCAAGTACTTTGTTTGTTGACTCAACTTGTAAATTTTCCTATGGGTGGTATGGAGTTGATTTTCTATGCTTAATCTTGTATTTCTCTGTCAGGTTTCAAACAAGCTTGTAAGTGAATTGTGTACCTTGATCTGTGGAAATTTGCCTTGGAACTCCATATCTTACAAATATTTCTTGATAATGAAAACGAACTACTGCAGTTTTTGTTCCTTTACTCAATGCTTTAGCCTCTTCCCATTTTGTTACATAATCAGTACATACTAGGATGTACTTCTTACCATTTGATGGTGGGATGATAGGACCCACAAAGTCAAGAGCCCATTGTTCAAATGGCTCTATCAGTGCTTGTGGCTTCAATGGAATTTCATATAAAACTACAAGTCTACCTATTCTTTAGCAGATATTACATCTTTTAGCATAAGTCTTTGAATCTTTGAATAATGATGGCCAATAGTAGCCTTGATCTAAGACCTTGTATGTTGTCCTCTTCCCTACAAAATGACCACCACATGGTTTGCCATGACATGATTTTAAAATATCAATGATTTCATCTTCTCTTATACTTTTCCTAATTATAAGATCAGGTCCTGTATAGAAAAGATATCCATTATCCAAGTGTATCTTGTACTAATTCGAATTATTTTCTTTTTCTGCTTACTAGTGAAATGCAATGGTAATATTCAAGATGATATATAATTAGCTATATCTATAAACCATGAGGTTCTACTTGTGATAGAAAATAAATGATCATCAGGGAAGTTCTATGACACAAGTATAATATCATCAGAAGAATGAAGTCTTGATAGAAAGTCGGTTACTTGGTTTTCTCTCCCTGGTTGATCTAGAACAATGATATTAAATTCTTGCATTAATAACATCCATCTAGTAATTATGCAATTTGTAATTGTTTTGTTCATTATATATTTAATGGTTGAATGATCTGTATGGAAAAATACTTGATAACCTGTTATATAATGCCTAAATTGATTGAATGAATGGACAACAACTAGCATTTCTTATTCAGTTACTGTGTAGTTTAATTCTGGATTTTCATTTTTTCCTTGAAATGCTCATATTTTTGTGTCTGATACATCAGTAGATATATGGAATGGTAGAGACCAATTTGATCCTCTAAGAATGGGTGCTATAGACAATTTTTCTTTCAAATTTTCAAATGCACTTTGACAATTTGTAGTCCATTGAAACTCAGTGTCTTTTGAAAGTAGTTTAAACGAGGGTAAAACTATCTTACTAAAGTTTTCAATGAATCTTCTGTAGTAGCCTGCATATCCCATGAAAATTATTACTTCTTTCTGTGTTTTTTGTGGAATTAAGTTTACAATAACTTGTATCTTTGCTGGGTCTACCTTTATTATAGAAGAAGAAATCTGGTGTCCCAACACTATCCCTTCAGTTAACATCATAAAACATTTCTCATTGATGAGGGATAGGTTTGTCTCTATGCATCTCTTTAAATTTTTTTCAAGATTATTCAAACAATCACCAAATGCATCTCCATATACAATAAAGTCATCCATGTAAACCTCTGCACGTTCATGGATTAGATCAGCATAGATTTCAAGGATTTCTCTTTGAAAAGTAGCAGGTGCATTACATAACCCAAAGGGAAAAACTTTATATGCATATGTTCCCCATGGACAAGTAAATGTGGTTTTATCCTGGTCCTCTAATGCTATCTTAATCTGATTGTATCCACTAAACCCATCAAGAAAAGAAAATAATTTATTTCCAGCTAGTGAATCCAGTACTTGGTCAATGAATGGTAATGGGAAGTGATCTTTTAATGTTGCTTTATTCAGTTCCCTATAGTCTACACATATTCTCCATTTTCCATTTTTCTTTGGCACCACAACTAAGGGTGAAACCCATTGACTATTTGAAATAGGATAGATGAATCCTACTTGTAACAGATTTTGCAGTTCCTCTTTCACTATTTATATCATCATAGGATTCATTCTTCTTTGTGGTTGTATCACTGGTTTTATATGATCATCAGTATAGATATGATGAATACATGTATTTGGATGAATTCCTTGCATGTCTATATAATCCCAAGCAAAATCTTTTGAATATTTCTGTAATAATGCAATTACCTGTTGTTCTTGTGATGATTGTAGATTATTACTAATATTTAGATTCTTTCCTAGATTGATTTCAACAGTTTTGCTTTCATATTTGGTAATTGAGTTGACACAAAAAATTCCTTCAAATGAATTATGCGATGATTGAATATTACAATTTTCTTGAAAACATTGGTTTAAAATATGATTTGCAGCTTCATATTTTGTTATTCTTAGCTGCTTAGAAATATCAGGTTCTAAGATAAAAAGATCTATTAAATCCTCATTTTCTTCCTCTTCTCTAAAATTAAAGGCTTTATTAATGCTTAAAATAGGCTGAGTTTTTTCTTGTTCATCATCAAGCCATGATAGTAAAGAAGGATATTAAGCAGGAGGATAGAGTGTAATGTGTTTCCTTTCATCTCCATGTTCTATGATCATGCTTCCTGATATACATCCAATGAAGGCATCTGTTGTGGATAACCAAGGTTTGCGAAGAATTAAAGGATGGCCTCCTAAATTTTTTTTTTGGTTGCAAGATAAAAAAGTCTACAGGATATTTCCATGAATCTAAAGAAATAATGATGTCCTCAAGTATTCCTTCCTATACAACTTTAGATCTATCTGCTAATTCTAAAATTGTAGTAGTAGGTCAGATGTTTGGAAATTTTAAATACTTCATAGTTTATGTTGTCATGACATTTATAGCAGCTCCTAGATCAATTAAAGTTTTAGGAACTAAAAAATTATTGATCAAAATGGTAACCATAGGTATCCTAGGATCAATATATTTTTCAATTGTTGGTTTTGTAGACATGATACTAGCTAATTTGCCAATGAATTGAATTGTGGGTGGATCTCTTTTCTTTCTGCCAGTTTGCTTAATGCATAATTCCTTTTTTGTTTTTCTATAAATTGGAATTTTCTTAATAGCTTGCAATAAAGGAATTTTGACATAAGAATTCTGTAATTCTTCTATAATATCAAATTTAGGAAGAGAAATTGGAATTTTGATTTTCTACTCTACTAACCTCTCTATATAAGGTGGTGTTTGAGTCATAATAGTTGTTCCTTTCTAAATTTGACTTTCTGGATGATATTTTTCAGATTGTTCTCCTTGTTCCCTTTGCTCTTCTATGATTGATGGAGAATATTTGTGTAATACTTTCCCAAACCTTAAGTGGATATCTTGTATAGTAAGAATAAAATATGTAGGAAATAATGTTGTTTCTTCCATATTATATGTTGGCCTTTCCATTCTATTACTCAGATTTGCTACTTGATGGGATGGTAATTGAGTTGGTCAGGGTGGTGGTTGATTAGAAGGCAGATGAAGCTACTGAGGTTGATTTAGTGTAGGCATTGATTGTTGTGTAAATGGATTTGATTGAGTGGATTGTTGGAATTGTTGATATGGAAATGATTGTTGAGGATATGGTTATTGATACAATGGATAAGATTGATATTGTTGAGGGTAAAATTGTTGAGGAGGTTGGGCTCCATAGGCATATCCTCGCCAACTTTGTGAATTTTTGTTTTTGTTTCGCAGAGGAGGCCAAACCTTCCATGGCATAGGAGTATTCCCTGAGTTATGATATTGAAATTGTTGGGAATTTGTTGAGGAAAATGTTGAGATGTACATGCAAAACGTGGTTTCCAAGCTCTTCTTGGTGCCATATAATAAAATCCTTGAGTTTCTTCTATTTTACTTTCTTGCAACTCTTTTACTGTTGGAAAATCGTCTGTCACATGATTTTTTGTACATAGTCCACAAACATGTATATTATCCAAAGGACAGTCTCATAAAAGATACCTCTTCCTACACTTAGGACAAAATATTGACATTGTTTGTTCTTCTTGTTGTTGTTTCTTATTTTCTTTTAATACATCAAATTGTGTTCCTAAGTTACTCAAAAGATCTATTTTAAAGTTTTCTAACAAACTCCCTATATATGCTTTTGTCACTCCTCTTGCTGCAGATTTGGAGGCTCTAGAAGTTACATCCCTTTTCCTATTTTGGATCTACCTCTAGAGTACTTTTGACATAGTTAAGCTATTTCATCAAATGGTATGTATGAAATATTTCCTTTACCCATCACATTGAGAATATCAAGATACTCATCTTATATTACTTTAAGAAAAATTGTTATAATGGTATGAGGATTTAGAGAAGGTTGTTTGGATTTTTGCAGGTGGTAAAGGAATCATTCCAAATATTCATACAAACTCTCATCTTCTTGTTGAGACATTCTAAAAATACCTTATTTACATCTCTATGTCTGCAAAAGGATTGATATTTCTTAAGAAAAAATGTCTTCATTTCATCCCAAGAAGTAATAGAGTGTTCTCATAATCCCATAAACCATTTTAATGCAGTTGCTTTAAGAGTAGTAGGAAAAAGACGAAGTTTATGTGTATCATCAATGTAACCATAAGTTCTACATAAGATATCAAATTCGAACATGAATGAGTCAAGATCTTCAGTGGATATTCCATAGAAATTTGGTAAAACGGAAGGTCTAATATTCTTCATTTTTAATTTTTCTCCTATAATTGCTCTAGTATCTACAATTGGAAATCCAAAAGTAACTTCTTCATCATTTTCTTCATCTTGTCTTCTTGTATGATCATATTCTCTTTTGTTATCTTCTTCTCTTTTCCTTTCTTCTTCTCTTCTTGCCTCTTCTTCTCTTCTTCTTTTCCATTCTTTTTGTTGTTTTTCATATTGTAACCTTTGTTCAAAAGTGAGGATGGTAGATCCTTGCCCTTCTTCTGCCATATCTTTTTCAATAGTTTCAACTAGTATTTCAATAGAAAATTGAGACTCAACTTGTTCTATGTTTTCAAAGATAGGTTGATCTATTTCTTCAAGAATAGGTTGATCAATTGGCTTTCTTGTTTCTCTTTTTTTTCGTATGGAAGGTATTTCTATTTTTTTTGTCTTCTTTTCACTTCATAAGCTAACAAAGTTTGTCTTTCAACAAAAGTTAACCTTTGTCACTTAAGAAATGACGACCTTACATAATGGGAAGGCATTTCAAGGTAAAAACAGATCATGATAGTCTTAAATACTTTTTAGAACAATGATTATCTTCAAAGGAACAACAAAAATGGATCACAAAGATGTTGGGTTATGAATTTGAAATCATCTACAAAAAAGGGAAGCAAAATGTTGTTGCAGATGCACTTTCAAGAAATGATCAAGATGTGGAAGCATTTCTTTGTGCCATTTCTATTATCCAACCAGATTGGATAACTGAAGCGAGGGATGAATGGAAGAATGACGAAGAAGTGTGGGCACTCATTCAAAAGTTGCAGCAAGATCCTAGTACATCTGATACATTTAGTTGGAAAAATGATGCATTATGGTACAAAGGTCTTCCTGAACGTTGTTTTTCATCTAACTCTTTCAAAGTTGGTTTTCCAACAATTGGTGTAGTTAATTCAAATGGAGGAAGACCTGCTTCTACCAATGATTTAATAGTTGGGGGGGTCTTGTTTTATGTATCTATCATTTTCATCTCTATATCTAGGCATAAATGACCATAATGAAAAATCCTATCTATGCTTTTTTATGTTTATGTTTGTTTTCTATGTTTTTTTATTTACTTTCCAAATAATCTTCCTAATTACCTATATCCAAAAAATGCTTCCCTGGCAACGGCACCAAAAATGTCAGCTCAATTTATTGTTTAAATTAAGACATGTATTTTACTATCAATCCAGCTTGGTAATCTTAGAAGGAAACCACAATTTATGGATTTTTGGATAAGAACTAATATAGAAAGTAGTTATGAGAAAATAAGTGCATATTAAAAATATAAATCATTCTACATAACTAAGAATGGAAATGCATATTATAAATATAAATCACTTCACACAACTTAAGCAAAAATATCTAAGTCTATTCGATAAAAGCATTCATTATTGGTCAATAAAATTAGGTTATTTTAGAAAAGCAAGGAAGGGGCTCTTTCAAAGAGACTTGGTTGTCCTCCGTCAACAATTCTATAATGGCATTGCCAATATCTAAGTAAGCATGAACAAATATAATGAAAGCATAAGAACTTACACTAAGAAGGTTTGAAAGCAGTGAATCTTGTTCATCTTAGTCCTAGCTCACGGAGAAGAGGATCTTTTAAAGAGACCTAGTTGTCCTTCCACATTCAAGCTAATCACTAAAGGAAGCAACCTTCGCTTAACACGTTTCATAAAATAAATTCGCACTAAATATATTTACAAATATTTACAGCAAATGAATATAATAAACATGGAGAATTAAACTAGCATATGCACAAATATAAACATGATACAACAAAGTGTACTTAGCTTGGTATGGGGTCCCTCCTACCTTGCTGGTACACTACTAAAATACTCAGCTACAACAACTAAGTCACTCCAGAAAACACAAAGAAATCATGAAACAAAATCATTGTCTTCAATTATCTCAAATAATAAGTTTTTCTACATAGTCTAACTATGAATGCCTCTCTTTAAATAGGTAAAATTATAACCATATAAGCTAAGAAGTCTGAAACAACCATCGTTAATGTTATCCAACTTTGTCAGGTCGAAGCCATCCACTAGTTACAAGAAATCTAGAAAATTTCCAAAAACTCCTAAAACTACCCCTTTTTAATAGGGATTTCTGGGTGACAGGTCAAGTTTGACCAAAGTTGACCGGGCTTGTATTTTCTCATTTTTACCGAGACAATAGTTGTTCATTGTTATGAAACCAGTTCACAAAAAGATAGAAAAGATATATGAACGCCTTACATTTCAGCCTCTTCAAGGGGGAAACCTCCTTTACATTACACAAATGAACAATTATTCAATGATACAAATGAAAAGACCTCGTTTCTATATATAGGAGTCTAAGGGGTCATAATAATCAGAGCCGACATAACAATAATAATATAAGGGCACAATAATAACAATAGTGGGCTTCTATGGGGCACAATAGTAATAATATGGGCACTACATGGGTACATGAATATAATAAGGGGGTTGTAGTAATAACAATAAGGGGTTACACTAGTAGTATAGGGGCCTAACATGCCCCTATCCTTCAAAAAGTGTTATCCTCAACGCTTGAGTAGTTCTTGATGCTTCTGTATAAAATTATTTTCCTCCCATGTGGAATCTTCAGCGGGTAAGTTCTTCCACTTGATGAGATACCCTGAAATTGATCGATTTCGTAGCTGTCGGGTTCTTGTTTCTGTGACTGCTCCAGGTTCCAATATGATTTTTCCTTCCTCTTCAAGTTTTGGCAATACTGTTTGAATAGGGAACTTCTGCAACTTTTGAATGAGTGGCCATACTTCTTCGTCCTTCTTCCATTCATCCCTTGCTTCATTTATCCAATCTGGTTGGATAATAGAAATAACACAAACAATGCTTCCACATCCTCATCCTTTCTTGAGAGTGCATCTGCAACAAAATTTTGCTTCCCTTTTCTATGGATGATGTCAAAGTCATAACCCAACATATTTGTGAACCATGTTTTTTGTTCTTCTAAAGATAATAGTTGTTCTAAGAAGTTTTTAAGACTATCATGATCCATATTTACCTTGAAGTGTCTTCCCATTCGGTAAGGTTGCCATTTCTTAAGTGCATATAGTATTGCCAACATTTCCTTCTCATAAATAGCTTGCTTGAGATGTAGTAGTAAAAATACCCAATCACGTACATCAAAACATTTTTCACTACGATGTTGATCTACCTGTTGTTTCATTCGATTTTGCAGCAAAGTGGCGTTATCCTTTAAAGGTTGGAGAACTTGTTGTTGATGCTCGATGTGATCTTTCATTACTTGAACCTTTTTCTTCTTGATATGTCCTTCTATATTTAGAGTTTGAGGAGTGGTAATTTCTTCCAATCCTTTACAAGATATGGTTGGTTTCATTTCTTGATGCTCGATGTGATCTTTCACTTCTTGAACATTTTTCTTCTTGATATGCCCTTCTATCTTGATAGTTTGAGGAGTGGCAATTACGACCAATGAATTACAAGGTATGGTTGGATTAATTTCTTCTTTCTTGCTGTGAGCTTTCACTTCTTGCACCTTTTTCTTCTTGATATGTCCTTCTATCTTGAGAGTTTTAGGAGTGGTAATTCTTGCCAATGCTTTACAAGATATGGTCTGATTCATTTCTTCTTTCTTTGGGGTTGGGTCCTGGCGTATATCCTCTTCTTTTGATGTTTCTTGATCCTTTTCTTCCTCCTCTTCATACTCTATGTAAAATAATTTCTTCTCAACACACTTATGACCTTAGTGCATTTTCTATCACAATTGTAACAAAGCCCTTTTCCTCTTTTTTCTTCCAATTGTTGTGGTGTAACCCTTGTAGGTTGTGGAAGGCTAGTAGAAACAACACTTCCATATTTGTAGTTGTGAGGGGTAGACTTCCTTGTTGCCATAATTTTACTTTCCACTATGTAACAAAGCCCTTTTACTCTTTCCAATTGTTGTGGTGTTGCTCTAAAGAAGGTGTTTCTCTTTGTATCCTCATAATGTGTTATCATTTCCTCCATGAAAATTGACCATGTAACAAGTTGTTTACGAGAACAAAGCCCTTTATACCAAAAAAAATGATCTGGTTCTAAATATGAAGATGCAATACATACCTTTTGTACTAGTGGTACACCATGTAGATCAAATTATTGCTCCATCTGAAGTATCCAATTTACCGGATCCTTGCCATCAAACTTCCTCATATCGTCTTTTCTTGATTTAAGGAGGTCGATCTTGAAATGACTATAACTCTGTAATTTTAGTTCTTCCAATTATGAAATTGCAACCTACATTATCCCTATGCGTCCTCTTTCCAATGCCACCAGTCTGATCCAAATTGGATTCTCCAAGGAAGAGTTATTCCAAATCTCCCATAGTGACCTGACTATAGACTAGTTCAGTAGAGTGAACTTGTACGACGTGACACATGTCACTTTTTCGACCTTTTTCTCTGAAAAATATATACAAGAAACTACATCCCGTCCTCTTTCTGTACCTTCTTACGAAATTTCAATCCGATGCTCAGAGAGAAAGTTATGGCGATTTTCCGCAGGTCACCTATTTGGAATGTAATTCAGGAGTCTGCAAAAAGACCAAATTCCTTAGATCATATCTCCACAAATATAGTGCAAAAAGCTCTGAAATTCGGATACGAGGTTCAGTACGATTTCGTCTCAAATGGGTTTCTTTTTCTTCTGAAATGCCACAGAAAAAAAAGTTATAGCTAAAATTCCACGATGACCTATTTGGAGCAGCGAAACCCTAGAATCCAAAGCTCTGATACCAAATGTTATGAAACCAGCTCACAAAAAGATAGAAAAGATATATGAACGCCTTACATTTCAGCCTATTCGAGGGGGAAACCTCCTTTACATTACACAAATGAACAAGTATTCGATGATACAAATGAAAAGACCTCGTTTCTATATATAGGAGTCTAAGGGGTCATAATATAATCAGAGCCGACATAACAATAATAATATAAGGGCACAATAATAACAATAGTGGGCTTCTATGGGGCACAATAGTAATAATATGGGCATTACATGGGTACATCAATATAATAAGGGGGTTGTACTAATAACAATAAGGGGTTACACTAGTAGTATAGGGGCCTAACATTCATCCATCCTTGGTTCCTGAGATTTCCAAATATGTATTCAAATTGAGCCCAGGTGTCCTGGATATATCACTTTAATGAACCTATTACGGGAATTTCCAGTTCTGTCCAAAAATATTCTTAAAACGATTTTTTTCCAAAAATATCAAAAAATTGAAAAACATAATTTATTTACCTGAATATGAATAATAAGGTCAAAATGAGGCATATATGGATGATATAAGGTGGAATATTATGGAAGTTAAGTTGATTTTTAATAAGAAAAATTGATCAAAATCGAGGGCCAACAAATAGCTTCCACCCATACCAAGAAATAGGATACCAAATCACACAGGGGAGTAAACGTTCAACCCTAAAATTACATCAGGGAGCTATACCCTCAACCTAGTATCATATAAGGTCATCTCAACCCACCGGCCATCTCAGTCCATCCTATTGCCTACTGATCTTCCCATCAATGACCCAGAATAGTCATGTGGTAGAACACCTGCATCATAATCACCTTGGGTTACACACCCCCAACTACACTCTCAACTCATTGGAAAGGGGAGGAGTGGTACTCCCAACAAGCCTGCCTTGTGGGTATGATGCCAACTGGGGTATACTCTGCAAAGACTAAGATAGGGTGAGCTATAACTCCAACCCTATGGTTAATAGATATCGGTAACTTCCTATCATCTGAAGACGGATAGGGTAAAGCCCTATTGTCTAGAGTTCCCTCAACCCCAAGAGACCTTATCCCTCAATTCCTCACACTGGGATCTCAAACACAGGGGACGATTTTTCTTATGTTATCGATCAATGTCGCTCTCATCCCCAACTTGTCTCAATAGCAGCTATTTCCTGTTGATATAGAAAATAAAATCAAATATCATGTTAGATCATATATAATCATATAAATCACAGAAGGATACCATAATCATCCTCCCTCTCAAGGAGGTTGCAACCAAAATCCTAAGATTGTTTCAAACAACTACATTGTCTCAATTGTATGAGATTATCTCAGTCCCAACCATAAATATGGGACTTACTGCCTGTCAGATCATCACAATGTATCCATGTCATATCCAGATCATGCCCAAACAAATATCTAAGGAGCTTTCATATCCTTCCTCAGAGCTAGCCATGCTCAAGACATCGTGATCAACCTTGGTCATGCTATGGACCTCTCATCCAAGATATCATGGTAGATTGTATACTAAAGAAGCATCCAAATGTTCTTATCAACAATGATGTCAAATATCATTAATACATATATGTAGATACATATCATAGGAGAAATATCACATTCTCAAAATAGAACACCTCATGTAGATACTTCGAAGCATGCTCAGTGGTAGCTCTATGTGAGTGAAGCAACTCACTCATGAATTCATTAAGGTTCCATACACATAATACATATAAAAATGGATGTTCAAAATAGAACATCAATGCTTCAACCGTCGGATGCCATGATAAGTTCAACAACATCTTCAAATTACAATATCCAAGGATTTTCATTTTCATTATTCAAAACATTTTCCAATTGATTTGTAGTATGAAATTTATTTCCCAAACTCCATAAATCGATTCATCATGCCATGATACATTATTTTGGGCTTCATAAGTCATATCAATCTGATTAGATCATCAAAGGCTCATCATCTGTCACAAATAGATCATCAAGATATAAAACCAAAACCATAATCAATATCAAAGCCATACCTTGGAACTCATCATTCTGAATTCATCAGATAACTTTCAAATCTAGACATATCTGGATTGCAATTCTCTAACCATATTGCCTTGCTAAGCCACCATAAACATCCTTACATAACCCAATGTTATACCATCAATCAACAACGTCAACCCATCAAATTTTATAAGCCAAATCTCAACCATTATCAAAGTCATCATTTTCATACTATTAATACTTTAAACCAGGGCACACGTGGATCTCATATCAAATCTTGACTTCAACGTGCCAGCAAGTCATGCATTAACAATCTGAACTTGATTAAGTCATTCTCATAATCATAATACAAGTCATCCTGTGACTAGATGCAAATACATACACCAAGTATGAGCCATGAAGATTCCATTTTCATGCTAAATGAAAACAATCATTACTTCAACCTTTTTCCTAAGAACAAGGAGACTAGTCTCCAAATACCCACATAAGCCATCTTGCCCACATAGTATCAATATCAGGGCAAATCAACAATATTCAAATCAGATCATTAGACATCAGGTCAAGTCCAAATTTCTATCATAAAGAGATCTATAGTCAAAGAACATCTCAATCATCAATTCAAAATTATTGTCAAGCATCATGGAAAAACACCTTTCATATATACTAGTAATGCTAAATCATGTCAACATCTTGTAGAACAAACATAGTGACATATCTATATGTATGTCCCAATCACGTGCAAACAAAAGTTCAATCTGCATGTTCATGTTATGGAAAACATTCAAGCTTTTCTTGCTAGCAGATATTGTTGTTATCTGCAATACATTTGTGGTACTAATATCTTCCATGTGACCATCTGATTCATGCATAATAATTCATTATATGATCAAAAATTTAACTCAAAAACTTCAGAAATCAGTTAACAGTGGTATAATGTGTCAAGAAAATCATTATTCATGGTTTATTCAACTTTAGAAAGATTTAGATGATGGTCAACAATAGTCAAAATTATGTTCGCTCTCTTCAGGTTAGCATGGGAGTGACTTCAGCTCCCTGGACATTGTCTGGGCCATAGCATGCGTGCGACCAGGGACGAGATATCCTAGGTTTGTGACTGTGTCTGGAGCATAAACCCTAATTTATGTACGGACTTTAGATCTAATACCTTGATGTCTATCAATACTGTCAGATGCACATAAATCATACTTCAGCAACATATAAAACAAATGGTAATAAGGGTAAGAATCTTGAGAAGTGATTCTCCCTCTGACTTGGGATCTGCATCATTCATCTTCATTCATGTAAGAAACATGTATCCACTAGATTCATGTACCATCAGATATATTAGATCATAAACATATGACCATTAGCGTGATGACATCAATCTTTCATCAAGGGTTTGACTCAAAGCAGCGTATAGATCTCAAATATTATGAACACAATATCACTTTCTATCAAGTCACTCCATCATGTTAGGACATTCAATTTAATGATATGCTGTCAAGACAAGACCACAGGTAGTAAGAGGTTTGGAATATCAATCTTACACTTATACCTCTCACAAGCACTTCATTATCAGTGAGATCAAATTAGGTCATTCAATAAAAGTTTATCAAAACAACAAGAGTGTCAATCACTCTTTCCATATGCTTTCGTTGTGTTTTTCACAAGCATTACTAGCAAAATCATGTATATAAGTCAATGAACTATCCTTTTATATCAAATCCATCATGAAAAGTATCAAGAGTATCATTTTATAGAACCAAGGTGCTAGCCTTCTTTATAGGATCAATATATCCAACAGTTAGCCAAACATCAAGTGTATCAATGTATCGACATTAGATAGCCTAATAGAATTCAATAAGATAAAAAATGTTAAACACCAGGTGCATATTTTCATCATAGGAAACATAGATCCAAGTCACTTTCATATGAATGTATGAGCCAATAAACAAAGAGGCATTCCTGTCATACCTTAGGGCTTATCGAGCCAATAGTTGAAACATACCATACATACTATGTTGTATTCAAATACCTGAGCACCTACTTATTAGACATAGGACATTTTAAGCACTTTGTCATCTTTTCATCCAATACCTCTTTATCTCTTTCTAGATTTGCATCTCAAAATGATCCCTAAGAAGGAACTACTCATCACATCTCATCAAGGAGGTTAGAAACATCCATATATTCAAATACATATGTAGGAAGTACAACCATTAAATGTAATCATCATATCTATAAGTCTAACGAGTAAGAAACATCATAAGTCAAGAAATACTTATCTTCAATGAGAGGTGATCCTCTATCTCCTGAACAATTCTTCGAGAGCAATCAATTTCCATGGTCCATATACCAATGTTGTCATCAAATATCCAACCAGATCTGCTAAGGATTATCCTATCTAGGGATTCATCAAATCTTCCACAAGTGCTTGAGCATCTTCCCATTGACTAGCTAGGATCCATATCTCATATGCTTTCGAAATCCTAATCATCAAGATGCCTAGCGTTTTCATCAAACCCTAGAATTATTTAAGGTCTCCAACATCCTCTTCTTTTTTCCATCAAAGGTGTCATCATCAAGGTGATATCCATGGATTTTCTTCAGCTTAGCCCCGATACCATGTTAATTTTTCTTAAGGAGATATTTTTCTTTGCTATGATAGCTTCATTTCATCATTAATACATAAAGTTCGCCCCATTTCATCATTACATTATTTAGGTCTACACCATTATACACCAACATATGAAGTTAAATAGGAAGAAACAACATCACCATTATCACCAATGCAACAGAATATAAAAGGGATAGTAGAAGAAAGCATGCACACACATAGAGACACCATGATTGGTCTAAGACTAGGGAAAAACCCACTATGGGGAAAACCCTTAAAAATTTTCTTCTTCTTAGATCGTCATCAAATGATGCAGCGAAATAGAGTGCAATGATCCATAACTTTATCCATGTGGCAAAACAATAATGATATCTATGAAAAAAATCTAATCATGCTAGGAATCAGATCCCTCATACCGATGGCTAAAATGTGTTATCACAAACTAATGTCAACTATTGTATACCGCTATCGTTGTGTCGAACACTGCTGAGTACTGTTGTCACCGTCAATGAGCCCAATACATATGTTTGGAGCAGAAGCTAACAAATTATATCTACAGATCTACATAATAGTAGAGAGAAACCCAGATCTACGTGATCACTGAAGCCATATGATGCCAAGATGTCAAAACCCTAGATCTGAACAGGGTCACCCTCATCAACGTTGTCTTTGAGTGACTGAAACTTCTAGGTCTCTCTCATGAATATAGTATGCGAGAAAATGTGACTGTAGAGGCACCCGTATGAGGTATATATGCATTTGATTCTGGCACTAAAATGAAATTTCCCAAATTCGCTCCCTAACCGAGCTGCACGAACGATTGACAAACCAAAGTTGCACCCTTTCTAAGAGTTGTGAGCGACCGATATGAGAAGGTCACTCCAAGGGCTACCCAGTGTGAGCGACCATGGAATAGAACCTTCTGATCAACCTCTAAAGCCAGAGTCGCTCCCATAATTCTCTATGCTAGTGTCCAAGGGTCTATAGTTTCTCTCATAGGATTTTTTGTCAGCGAACAGGGACGAGAATTCCCTGTTCTATACTAGTGATCGAGATCTAGAAGAACCTAACCCAGAGCGAACCTTTCACTTACGATTTCGGAACCTTGAACGAACTCCTTTCGTCGAACCTGTGCGAACCAAGACAAAAGATGAGAATATTTGTCCAAATGATCTTTATGTGTCTTCTATTTATAGGATTTACTGAGGGCTCACTTGGGGTTAAGACTAACCCAAGTAGTTACTCATGTGGTTATGGTCGACTGATTCTGTAATACATGTATGAATAAAATAATTCATATCTCAACTTCCACTTAACCAAATGTTGTAGCATTTTTTTTTGGTTTTGATAAGATAGAATAAATTAGTCAAAAAAATACATAAAAATATTTTGAAAAAATGTTAATCTAGGATATGGACATAACAGTAGTGAATAAAAAGTTAGTAAAAAAATCTTGATGATGATGTCCATATCAAAGAAAATGTTAGGTTAGATGCTCTGAAAAATTAAGGCAAAAACAAAAGGTTAGGTTAGAAAGAAAATAAAACAAATAAACTCTGAAAGTGAGAAAGTCTAAATGCCACTACTCTTTTTCTGCAAAATAATGGTTGTGTGCAGCTTGTCTTAAATGCCACAACCCATGACAGTCAAACAATTTAATTTTGACTTCTTCATGCTTTAAATTTGATGTTATAGTTAGAGAATAAAATATCTCGCCAAACTGTTTAATCTCGGCAAATCAGTAGTTAGGTAGAGAATAATAAGGTGCTCGTCAGTTTAATTTGAGCCCTTGGAGGTTATAGGGGTAGATTTAGATAATTTGCTTTTGTCATATAAGAAGAAAGGAAAAGGGTTTGCTAGCCTAAATGCAACCATTAAGTGAAGAAAACATGATAGGATAAGCAAAGTTTAAGTAGAGAAAGGTTGCAAAAGTTTGATGATTGATTGGACAAATGTACATTTATCATGTTTCATCATATGTTTCTATGTCCATGAAGAAATTACACAAAGCAAATGATGTTGGCATTATGACACAGGTTTGGTGCTATGGCACAGGTGTTGTCCTCGATGGCAACTCACTCTGATGACAGATCACAGTTCAGTTTCTCAGATTGCAAGAAAAGATATATATGCAGGATCCCTTTGACCAAGTCGCATATACACACGGGTTAGACGAAGCAAAGATGCGTATATGTATACACGCACTTTCATGCAAGCAAAAGCGTGTACATGTGGGAGAACTTATTTTTGCTCCATGGTATTTAGTCCTTGGTATTTGAACCTATGGTTTTGGACCGTGGTATCACGTCTAAAGTATTTATCCCAAGTATTGGGTCCTTGGTATTGATTTGTTATGGTTTTGGACCATGGTATTGTGAAAGGCCTAAGACTATAAAAGAGGAAGGAGATCATTAGGCAAGGGCTCATCTGAATAAGGAAATATATGATAAAGTGCTAGATCTAGAATACTGGTGATTAGGTTATGGTGCAGAGCTAGATCTAGGAGGAACCTAAGCGCAAGGAGAAGGATAAGTTCTATTGATGGGTCAAAATCTTAAGGCTTGAATAATAGTATATTTGTATGATTTTGATCTGTTATATATGGCGCACGCTTGATCTATAAATTTGATAATCTAGGTTAACTAATGTCTGAATACTTGAAGGAGTGAATTATCTTTTATAGATCCGTATGTAGGTTCAGTGAAGCGAAGGCGCATATACACACTATTTCTGTAAGTGAAAACAGCGTATACGCAGGTTGGTCTTAACACAGAAGCGTATTCACATAGGTTTCTGGTTATTGAAGTAGCGTACGTCTCTTGAATTATGTTCTAGCTGCTTCTGTTTATTGCTGCAATGTTCTGGGTTCAGAATTGGTGTGTGGTTACTGTTACTGTGTTCTGGGTACAACTGACAGAGAAGTGTCTATTTGATTCAGTTTTGAATGGTGAAAAGGAGATTGTTTGATGCAGAATTCTTGATGTTTGATTGATGTTATTCATGGATCCAGTCTGAAAATGTATGAAATGAGGTCCCTGGAAGAAAGAGAAGGTTGTAGCCTTCTGTAGGTCAGCACCTACGTACTAGTACCTCAGCTAGTACAAGAGCTAAGGGGGTTGTAGCTCCCTTCCAGGAGAAGCTGGAGAACGAGAGAAGGTTGTAGCTTTCTGCAGGCAGAAGCCTGCGTACTGGGATAAGTCTGCTCCAGTACATAAACATTGTAAAAAGAAGTTTCTAATTAAAAGAAGATAGAGACAAATTGCAGCAGGTGGTTTTCACCCATATTGGGTTTCCACCTTATATCTTGTATCCTTGTGTGTGATTGTCTTCTACTCTATTTTATTGTTCCTGGTCACTGTTTATATGTTTTTGATGCACAGATTAATGATCAACATCTGTAGAATAAATTAAATTACAAGTCTGCATGGTATACACTGGTTTGCTTATCTGTACCTCTGTATATACGCGATTTTTACTAACTGAAGTAGCGTATATGATCTGGGTGTGAAATTAAAAGAATTAACTTGATAATACTGATTCACCCCCCCTCTCAGTATTATTTCCAACAATTGGTATCAGAGCAGGTCCTTTAGAAGAAGCTTGATCGCTTGAAGGAAGATATATCATCATGAGAAACTACGAGAGAGAAGCATCGATCAGGGCACCAATTTTTGATGGAACAAATTTCGTCTATTGGAAGGTAAGAATCACAGCTTATCTTCAATCTCTTGGTACAGAAGTCTCGGATATCATAGAAATAGGGTACACATTTCCATCAGCAACACCTATAGATTCGGCTTGCAAGAAGCAGTATGAAACAAATGAAAAGGCTGTCAATACTCTATTAGGGTGTCTATCTCAATCAAAATTCGTCAAGGTTATGCAGCTCAAAACTGCAAAAGGAATATGGGACAAGATCATTCTGAGCTATGAAGGAGATGAACAGGTAAAATGAGCAAAACTTCAAACTCTTAGAATTCATTATGAAAATCTCAGAATGCATAGTGATGAAAGTGTGGCTAACTATTTTCTACGTATAGATGAGAATGTCAATTGTATGAAAAACTTGGCTGAATAAATAAAAGAGGTGGTTTTGGTTGAAAAGGTTCTAAGATCTTTGTCTTCTAAGTTTGAATCAAAAGTTTCTGCTATAGAAGAAAAACAAGATCTACATAGCATTACCATGTCACAGCTACACGGAATTCTAACTGCCTACGAAATGAGGAAAGGGGGACCATCATACAGGAGAGAAGCCGCATTCAAGGCCTTAGGAAAAGGAGATTCCAATGACTCAGGACATATGTTAGAAGAAGAGGAAGAATCAAATTTCATCAAGAATCTTCAATGGGGCTCTGGAAGATTCAAAGGTAAGTTACCTTTCAAATGTTTTGCTTGTGGAAGAGTCGGTCACTATGCTACCAAGTGTCCTCATAAAGATAAGCTTGACGAAGGTAAGGAACTAGTTAGATGGAACAAAAAACAGAATGTAAATAAGAAAAGCTATTACACTCATGAAGACAGTGATGGACTTTCAAATAGTGATGAAGATGAACAAGGTAATAATTATAGACTTTTAATGGCTTTTGAAGATGATGATTTATTGGATGCTATAGATGAATAAGGTCTTTGTGAAGAGATTTCTAAACTCAGAATTTGCTTAGAAGAAAAGAATATGATCATAGATACTCTGCAATTCCAACTTGCTGAAAGGGAAAAACATCATGAAAAGTTAGAATGTGAAATTGTGGGACTTAGAAAAGAGATTGAGAAAACAAAAGCTCTTAATCTTAGATTTGTTAAAGGATCTGAAACTTTAGATGAGATTATCAAAGTGCAGCGTTCTCCACTAATCAAGACAGGTCTGGGATATAATGAAGAAGCATCTCAAACGCAGAAGCCATCCACCTCCAAAAGTTATCTAGATGCAGCAAGGAGAATTGAAAAGGTTGACAATCAATAGCAAAGGCACAATGCTGCTCACCAGGTAAATCAGGGACATTTTACTTCAAGAATGAACAAAGATCACCAAGTAAATCGGGGGCAATATACTTCAAGGATAAACAAAAGCTACAACAAACCGTAGGTAAATCATTCTCAATGTGCCTCAAGAATGGATTTCAATGAAAAATACAATCATTTGGTCCGCAGGGTTGATAATCGCAAGAATTTCTTCAATGGCCAATGTTTCTCTTGTCATAACTTTGGTCACAAAGAAGTTCAATGTGTTGCCTAAAAAACTATCATGACTAGAGAATCTCAAAAATAGACGAGTATGACTGGGATCATGAAAAGGACCTACAATAACTTTTCCGCTCTTGAAGATGAAATTGAATGTTCTATTTGTAACAACTTGGGTCATGAAGATTTTGAATGCAGGAGCAGGTTTTGGCAGACAACTTAGAAGGAGCAAGCCTCAAGTGCCAAAACATGGAGAATGAAAGAACCACAACCAGAAAGGTGTGGTATATCCTTATATGTGAAAGGGCAGGAAAATCAATGGTACATTGATAGTGGATGTTCGAAACATATGACAGATGATAAAGAAAAACTTCAGTCATACAGTGCCTTAGAAAAGGAGAAGAAGGTCTCATTTCGAAATGACACCCCTGCACTCATAAAAGGTAAAGGTTCTTTTCTTTTAAAAGAAAAGGTCAAAGCGGGAAATGTTATGTATGTTGATGGCTTAAAGCATAATCTATTGAGTATCAGTCAAATGTGTGATCAAGGAAATGAGGTGATATTTCAATCAAATGGATGTATTATTCGTGAGCTTGATACAGGAGAAACAGTGATCAAAGGCATAAGGACTCCAAATAATCTATACACTCTCAAGGGAGGACAACAACAATTCTACATGAGAAAGAATGATGAACACTGGATATGGCACAGAAGATTGGGGCATCTTAGCTTCTCTCAGATAAGGAAGGCATGCAAATACCAGGCAGTTCGTGGTCTTCCAGACATTAGAATTCCAGACAATACTATATGCAAATCATGTCAGTTTGGTAAGCAAACCAGAATTGACTTCCCTTAGAAGGAAGGATCAGCTAGCAGGCCACTTGAACTTGTTCATACTGATGTATGTGGTCCATCTACGAAAAGGTCACCTTGAGGAGAAGAATACTTTATATTATTCATTGACGATTTTTCCAGGATGTGCTGGATAGGACTTATGAAGCACAAAGACGAAGCATTTGAAAAGTTCAAATATTTTAAAGCCTTGGTTGAAAATGAGTCAGATCACAAAATCAAATGCCTCTGGTCTGATAGAGGTGGGGAGTTTACCTCGAATTAATTTTTCGATTTTTGTGAAGAACATGGAATAAAAAGAGAATTCTCTACTGCAAGGAATCTGTTAGGTTCCTATACCAATAGGTTTCATTTTTCATGATTGACTGTAGAAGAGCCAAATATGTTCATCCTTTCATGCTGTAAAGGTTCCATATTTTCTAAACAAATGAAGAAAATTAAAAAATGAAAAGAGGGTATGCCCTAAAAGAAAAATCAAAGGGAAAAAAGAGTGAATTGGTCAGAAAAATGATAAAAATGAACCCCAAACCAAAAGACCAGGAAAGTGTGCTAATTTAAATGCCACTACCGTTCCATTTTTGAAGAATTTCATTGTGTACAGGTGGTTGATTCTTGCAGAGTTGATGAATAGCCAGACAGTTCAATCCTGGTTAGATCATGTTTGAATTTACTTGTCTTTAGAATAGAGAATAAAGATCTGTCCAAACAGCTCAAGCTTGGTAGATGAGTAGGTAGGCAGAGAAACAAAGGAGCCCAACTACTTAATCTGGGCCCTTGGAAGAGATAAGGGCAGACTTAGATAGTAGGGCATTCAAAAGAAAAAGAGGAAAATCAGGGTTTGCTAGTCCAAATACACCCAATCAAAAGGAAGAAAAAATGTTAGGTGTATTAGGCTGGGTAGGCAGTTTGAGGTTGCAGAAGCAACTTTGTAATCATTTTTTGTGTTGTCAAGAAAGACTTATCGTGGATGTCACAAGTACCATGACAGTTGTTTGGTTGTAAAAAAATGGAGCATGAATAATTTCCCCTCTCATTCCCCCAAGTACCCTTACTGACATCCCCTCAAGGACATTGGGATCTGCCCAGTAGTCCTAGTTCATTTCATTATATGATAACTACTAAGTGGAACTTTGTGTTTACTTAGTCAAAAGAAGCCACATTTCTTGTGTAAAAGATCTTACCATTTTACTTCATTTCCCAAAAAACCTAAGTTATTACCTTATAAACTTAGCGTTACCTATCCATAAAATCATATTAACATTAACTTTATTGTATAGCTCCTTTATCATTTTCCCACCCCTATTTTATAAAAACTATATAAAAAACCCAAAAAATACATAATATCCCTACCCCTGGCAACTATAGCCTTATAACAAAGTTTTGGGGAATTATGGGTTCATTTGGGACCTTAATAATAGCCCCTCCACATTCAAAAAACCTTGGGGTTTATTTGACATCTGGTTAAATAAACAACCGCACTGAAACCCCCCACCTAAACCATATATTAACTCCTCGCGCGCATGTATATATTGGGATTTGTTTGACATTTGGTTAAACAAATAACCATAGCCGCCTGCATAAACCACATAAAACCCATAATCAAAGGTTTTAAACCCCTACAAACATTATTTAATGCCGAAATATTAATGCGGGTCCCGTGTCATAAACCTTTGCCGCTTACCTCACCCGTCGACCGTTAGATCCCGCGCCATAGATCCAACGGCTGGTGGCAATATCGGAAGCCCTTATCTACCGAACGTTAGTGTCCGGGGGATTGGTAGTATTGCTGCCATATCCCTGCCACGCGTCTACTTGCCGACGTGATCGGAGCCCCCTCCTCCAAAACCACCATGGCCCTAAGGCAGTGCGTGGAATACCGCTTATCGCCCTGCCGCCTACCCCCTGATGTCATACCCACGTCACTTGATGACGTCACCATCCACGTCACCCGCCACCACTCTGTATCAGCACCATGTCATCTGCTGACATCACCACCTCGCCTCCGTGTCGTCCGCCACGTCATCCGACACGTCATCCTCCGTACCCGCTACACGACAAAATTACGTCATGATGACGTCATCATAAAAAAGCGCCAAAAGCCCAAAAAAGCCCAAATTGTGTTAAAAGTCATGAAAGTGATTGTTTTTTGTTTATTTCTATTTGTTTGTTTGTGGAAAACTCTGCATGCGAATTACGACGAATTCGCCACCAAAACTGCATAGTCCATCACCCACTGAAAGCAACTCCACAACGAATTCCTCAGCTCAACCTGTAGTCCATGTTGTGCACCTAACGCCCATTTGAAGCAGGTATTTACCCAGTTGACCCCGAACCCTCTGCATTTCCAGTTTGTCTTTCTGTCTGAACCTATAGAATCAATAAATTGCACAAATCGAGTCACCAGCTCTTGACAGATATACTGCCACCATCCCTGTTTTTAACACCCTTTCCACAAAGCGGCCAGTTTTACCCATTTTCACAGTAAACCACACTTTTTAAACAAAAACGCAGTTCCGTACTCAAACCTGCGCGCTATAGCCTTTGTTTTTGTCCTGTTTATCAAAGGAATTCCTCAAAATCCATTTCCCTCTACAAGTTTCGCTCATTTAGCTAAAATTCAAGCTCATTTTCTCTGCAGTCCACTCGAAGAGCGAGCAAATCCAGCAAATTCAGTCAAAAACCCTGACTAAACTCTGAAAATTTTGTTTTTACCCATAAATTTTACACAATAAGGCCATTTTTGTGTAAGGCTCAGTCTGCAATTCCCTGGGAAAACCTCAGAGCTAGTACTCAGTGTTCTGTTGCTACTTAGACCCACATTCAAATTAAAGACATAGAGAGTTTAAAGATGGAGACTCCAGCAGCCTTGAATGTCACTCCTCTCAATGCACACCACAAGGAACTGGAATCATTACCTTTGGCTGATAGGTATTATCTAATCTAAGGCTTGGTTGGTGTCAGAAACCACCTGCAGACATTCTGTGAGCTGAGGAACAGTTATCTGAATAACAATGATTTTTATGGGATATGGGAATTAAATTTGCCCATATACTTCCTCCCCTCTGTCAATATCTTCCCTGAGATAATTCATCTCTGCTGTGAAAACTATGAACCAACTCAAAGGGCATTCAAGTCTCCATCTGGGAGCATCCTCTTTCATATAACTCCTGACTCCATCAATCAAATGCTAAATTTCAAACCAACTCAGCTGCTTTTCCCTCTTTCTATGAAATTCTTGCTTGATGAAGGTCCTAAACTCTCCAGCTCAGAGATAACCTGAATTTCCCAAATATTTATGAGAGCAGATCGCCAGCCTACAGAGCCACCTCCTTTTCACTATGTATGGTTCAATGAAGTGGGTAAATTACTGGTTGATATGATATCCTATGTTCTAGGTTTCAAGACAAGTGGACATGTTGATGAAACTATATTGGTCTTACTGTCTACATTTACCCCAGGGCAGCCCCCTGCTGTCAAATACAACTATGCCAAATTCATTGCCAGCAAGATACATGACCAACTATTGAAACTAGATAGGAGGGAGTCTTCAAGTATTCATCCTACATCTATCATTTGTTCCTGTATTATCAGCCTGACTGTTCCCAATGCCCCATCAAAAGATTGGACTCTCAAGGAGAAAAGAGGTCTGTGATTTTTTGGACCTCAGTCTTTCATGAAGTCCACAGCTCTCCCTACTCTTACTGTGAGTTCATTGACATGTTTTTCTATCCAATCTCTTCTCTCCTAAAGAGAACTCCTCCTCCTAGGCTGTCTTATGATATGCAGAAAATATTGTAGCTCTCAAAAAACTACAGAATAGGTGACTGGTACTTCTACCAGAATCACACTGTCATAAGGAGATATGGCTATGAGTTGTGCCCCTATATGCTGCCAAGATATGTGCCAATGAGACAGTTTTCCTTGGAATATTACAGGCAATTTATCAATTCAGATTTGACTCATTTCCATGGCACCAAGAAAAAGGCTCAGTTGAAATTCAGAGACCAACTAGGCCCCTATGTCATGAACAAAAAAGAAGGATGGCAAGATGCTGATCAGATATTGGGTGAAAAACTTAGATTAAAAAGGAGTTTTTGGTGGGTACCCTATGACCCAAATGGATTTATCAATGCAAGAAAAATAAAATATACGCTGTCATCTTATGAACATTGCAAAATCCTAGAGATAGAACAATTTTCCAACCAAGATGAGTGGGTAGAAGGAACACTAGTTGAACAGCTCACTGAGGAATAGATAATGGAGCAAAATATGAAATTTTTGGAAAAGACTCTTGAATTGGATTCTTTTGGGCAAGTGTCTTTCAAACTGCTACAACAAGTCGGAGAAGGCACATCAACTACTGTAGCTTCACAAGCTGCCCAAGAAAGGACTACACCAGCAGCAGGTATAGCAAAAGGCAAGGAGGTAGTAGATACAAAGCAAGAAACAATGACAGACCAGCCAACTACCTTAAAGGAAAAAATTCAAGGGCAAGCCCCTCCACTGTAGACAGAGGCACCACAGATTCCAACATTACAGACTCCTCTCAATGAGGAAAGGAGCAAGAAACGAGACAGAGAAGAGACCACACCTACAAGTGGGTCAACATAGCAACCAGAGGCCAAAAGGAAAAGAGTAGATCCTCTACCTGAAGAGGAAATTAGTGAAGAAATCACAGGCAGTCCAAGGAGGGAGAGGGAAACTAGTCAGCAAACATCCACCAGCTCTCACAGACAAGAAACAGAGAGGCAACATGGTATGGAGGTGCCTTCCTTAAAGCAGCAAAGTAAGCAGCCATCTGGTATTAAAGGAACATTCATGGAAATTAAAGCCCAAAATGAATTATTGAGAATACAGCTTTATGATCAACTTCTAAAAACAACACCCTCCAAACAGCAAAGACTGATGGCAGCTTATGACATTAAGGAGGAAAAAATGATCTTAAGTCATTTCAAGCCTAAGGTTCAGCAACCACAGACAGCTGCGGACTACATAAAAACAAGTCTAGAAGTCCTCGCCAAAGACATACACCCAATGGACCAAATTGAGCTACACAAGCAAACAGGCGAAATGGTCTATGCTACATTGGCAGACAAGGCAATGCTGGCCCACCAATTGAAGGAGTCATTAAGAAATACATCTGCCCTATTGGATTTGGAAAGAATATCTTCCTTGGTTAAAGACAACAAAATAAAGACCCTGGAGGAAATTATTGTTGAGCTAGGGCATGACCCTAAGGATGCCAAGGGCATCAAAGCCCTCATAAGGAAAAAGGAAGAAGATTTGTTGCACTTAGAAAGAAATTGAGGTTGCCTAAAACCATGCACCCACAAGCTACAAAACTTGCACAAGAAAAGGCAGAAGGAGATACGATGGATTTGCTGATGAGGATGAATCAAAGGATAATTCAAATGGAGCAAGAATTGGAGAAAGCGTTGCAAGAAAAGTAGGGAGAGTCGACCTCCCAGCCACCTGAAACAGCTCCAATAGTTGCCACTGTCCCTCCCACACCTACAGCAGCAATCCCTCCTATCAGCCCAACATCAACAACAGGTACATCAACCACAGATGCTTCAGTAGCAGAAATAACAACACCAGAATCTAGCATGAGTATGGAAGAAATGATGAGAGCAGTAAAAGAGCTAGAAGTCCAAATGTCAGAGCTGAAAGAGGCCAAAGAAAAGTTGGCCAAGCTAGAGGTAAGCTATGACAAATCCAAGATAACAGTGGTTGAAAAAACAAGAGAAATAAAGGCCTTGGATAACAAAATAAAATCCTTATAAAAAGAGCTTATTCTACTTAAAACTCTGCCTGAAATCAAGTCAATTCTGTGGACCAAAATTGGCCAGTCTATCATTGAATAATGACAATCAATTCAGACAATACATGAGCAAATAGAATTGATAGAAATAGCCTGAGTAGAGATTCAAAGGGCCAGGGCATCATTGGGAAATATGCCTGAACAGGCCAATAGAATGATTCAATTTTTGAATACTCATACCAAAGAACAACTAGCAGCTCTAGACATCAGGAACAGAACAGACACCATTTTGATAGTGAAAAAGGTGCTGACCCTGAGGAATTTTGTTCAAAATCTGGAAAGAAAATGTCAGGAAATGCAGGCAGAAATAAATGCCTTTACAGAAAAGTTTGCAATGTTACAGAGCAAAGGGTTACCCAGCTTATTGACCAGCAATGGGAGACTGTTAACACATGAACAATATGCTAACAGGGTAAATACCTATGTTTCTAATCAAATTACAGCATCATCCAGCATTTCAGAAGACACAGTGCCTCCCTCTAGACAGAGTCCATATGACAAATTAGAAAATCTGTTCTACATTGAACATGAGATAAATCATCTTTTTGAAGTCCAACCCAACTTCTATAGGTATATTGAAGTTGATGAGACACTAATCAAAATACAAAGACATCAGTTGCCAACAAACCAATGGTGGTAGGGAATGCTGGAGGTTTTACCGAGGTAATTTTGGTTCTTTTTCTTTTTTGATTAGCTACATGTCAGAAAATTCAAAATGCATGGGCCACCTGTCAAAGAATGCAAACATCAAAAAGAGGAAATCAGGTTGGGACTACAGCTCATTAAAGAAAGACCAAGCACCAATGACAAGGCTGGGACAACAACACAGCAAGACAGCAAACGCAGGAACACAGAGTAAAGACATAGCTACCAGCCGACTCACTCAGTCCAAAAAGTCAAATATATCTGACAGACTAAACAACCAGCACACCAACATTTACTGCTGCATTCATTTCTCTCATTTACTTCATCTGTAGAGTGGGTGAAGGAAGTTATTGCTTGATATCTTATCTACACGATATTTTGTATCTCCTTTTTGTATAAATGCCTCCCCATGAGATGTATTCAGGGTTGGTGATTTACTCTCTGGACTGTGCTATAACTCTGAGACTCGTTAATACAAAGGCTGTTGAATTTCATTGTTGCTGGACCGTCTGAATGTGGATTTGATGTTCTGGGACCTGCTACAGAATTCCTGTGTCTTTCTATGGATCAATAAGTTGTTCTAACCTGCGTTTTATGTCTTCTGTGTTTGCAAAATTCATATATGTATCATAATCTTAGTAATAGAGAAAAAGAATAGCCCAGAATTTTTTTAAATACACTCTATGTTCAATCTCTGTTATTAATTATTTTTTCTTCAGGGTTAGCATAAACATGAATTCTTAGCTGCTCCTATTTCCACTGATTCTTTCACTTTGAATATTGCCTAGCAATTCTTCACTGCTCCTTGATAATATTCATGCACTTTCCCTCTTCCAACATGATGAAGGATCCTTGACTGCCCTTCATCTATTGGCTTACATTCCACCAATTTCCAGATTTCAAAATTGTTCGAAGATCAATTATCTTGCTCTGTAATATTTCCCTTTACCAAAGAAAACACTCTCAGCAGTTCGTCCTCATTCACCCCATTTTCCCAATGGTATAAACTGTTTTAGACTTGCATACCAGCTCTGTTTAAAATCACCATCCAACAAACTTAAAACCAAACCCTGTGCATCATAACTAGCCTAAAATACTCCAAAACAAAGCTAAATTACAAAGAGAGAGCCCTCTTTGGTTGCAGATTGGCTAGAATCTGCAGCTAAAAGACTGGTTAGTGGTTACCTCGGTCGTATTCCTGCTTTAGAGCTTTCCTGGGGAACAACCTGAGTGATAACAGACTCCTCAACAAAATGGAGTAGTGGAAAGGATGAACAGAACGGTTCAACAAATGGCTCATGCTATGATGGATGAATCTGGAACTCCCGCAACTTTCTAGGGTGAAGCTGCATTTGCTACAGTTACTATTCTGAACAAGACAAACATCCGGGTGAACAGCACTCAAACTCCTAATGAGCTCTGGTATGGTAAGACTCCTATGGTAAAATATTTCAAAATTTTTGGAAGCAAATGCTATATCAAAAGGATTGATGAAAATCTTGGAAAGTTTGAACCTAGAGCAGATGAAGACATTTTCCTTGGGTACTCTCCCCACAACAAAGCATACAAGTATAACTGAATAGTCTTTTGCGAGGAGGGGATTTCTTTCGTTTTCCGAGAGAGGCTAATTGATTGGATTATACGAGGGAGGGGTTTCAAAAAGACAGTCTTCTTGGAGAGGTGAGAGCCATAAGCCAGGATTCCTGGAAGCTTCAGTAGTTCAAGCACCAATTACACTGGAAGAGGAAGACCAGACCCTTTATCTAGGAAATGACTCGTTACCCCCCTAGCCCCCCAGTTCTTGGGGGGGGGGTACGTCGTCCCCGAGGCTTCACACCAAGTCTTTGCAACAGTAGGGGCATGCTTGAGTAGGGTCAGACTTCCAGCAGTTTCAAAGCTCAGGTCATGTTGAAGCATAGGTGTCCTTCATATTGTATTTCTTCCAGCACTCTCAAGAAATAAGCCAATCTCATGCCCTATCTCAGGCAGTCTCAGGGAAACAACACTATAGAATAAAGATAGAACTCTATAAGATCCGAAGGTCTTGCACTTCCGAAGGCCTGATCGATCCCCTACTTAAAGTTGTTAATCTGGGGGTGAAGGATGGAGCCTCCGGGCTGGCCTAATTGTTTTGTCTCTTGGCTAGCTGGTTCCGGCTGGCTGGTTGGAAGGCAACTGGCTGCTTAGCTCCTCGTTCGAGCTAGTGTGCCTCAACTAAATTGGAACCTCTACGCTTAGTTGAGCGTCGTACCTCTAAGGTATTCATCCAGCTCGAAGAGCATGAAATGCTCTGAGAGCTAGCCATAGCTCGAAGAGCCTCTGTTCATTTATTGAATTTAATGGTCAGGTCCTTTCTCCTTTCCCTTATCTCTCCTTCCTTATTTTTTTTCTTTTTCTCCTTTCTCTTATCTTCCCTTTCCTTTCTCCCCTCTCCCTCCCCGCACCCCGCCCTCGCCCAACTAACTAAACCATTTGCCGTAGGTTTTAGATCCTCTTATCACCATCCTGCTGTTAGATTGTAGATCTGATTCACAATAAAAGACTTGGAAGAATTGTTGACAGCATTGATGTAGTGGTTGATGAAGAAGGAAACATTCCTAGGCAAGTAAATTCCGAAAATTTTGAAGATGATGAGGACTATCCTTCAACATCAAATCAGACTTATGATGAAGAAGAAGCTCAAGAGGCACTAGAAGAACAGATAAGGATAGAAGAGAAGACTCCATCCAGGTACGTTCAAAGGAATCATCCAAAAACTCAAATTCTGGGGCAGAAAGAGGTAGGTATATAAACAAGAAGAACAATTTCAGAAGCTTCAAGCTATTTGGAATTGCTCTCCTCCACTGAACCACAAAATGTAAGAGAGGCATGCAAAGATGAATGCTGGGTCAAGGCAATGGACGAAGAACTTGAGCATATTGAAAAGAATAACACTTGGGAGTTGGTTCCTATACCAAAAGATAAGAATATCATAGGGACAAAATGGATATTCAAAAACAAGTTGAATGAAAATGGGGAAGTTATTAGAAACAAGGCCAGACTTGTTTGTAAAGGGTATGCACAACAAGAAGGAATAGAATTTGAAGAAACTTTTTCTCCCGTTGCTAGACTTGAGGCCATCAGAATGTTCCTTGCTCTCTCTAGCTTTCAGAAGTTCAAAGTATTTCAAATGGATGTGAAATCTTCCTTTTTGAATGGACTTAGAAGAAGAAGTGTATATTGAGCAACCAGATGGATTCATCCTTGGAAATGATCCAAAACTTGTATGCAGACTTAAGAAGGCTCTATATGGTATTAAACAAGCTCTAAGGGCCTGGTATTATCGTCTGGACAAATACCTTCATCAACAAGGCTTTTCAAAAGGATCAGCAGATAGAAATCTTTATATAAAAATTGAAAATAACAATTTTCTAATACTTGTTGTGTATGTTGATGATATCATCTTTGGCAGCAACGAAGAAGCCATGAGTCAAAACTTTGCCTTCGTGATGTAGAAAGAATTTGAAATGTCCTTGCTTGGTGAGCTGACATTTTTCTGGGTTTACAAATCCAAAAAAATGAAGATGGTATCTTTTTATCTTAAACAAAGTACCTCAAGGAGATCTTGAAGAAGTATGGAATGGAAGATTTGAAACCAGTATGTACCCCTATGATTATAGGATGCAGCCTCAGTGAAAATGGTGAATCAGTAGCATTGCATCAACCAACCTATAGATCCATGATTGGAAGTCTACTCTATTTAACAGGTACCCAACCGGAGATCATGCATGCAGTGGGAATGGTTGGAAGATTTCAGGCAAATCCAAAGGAAACTCATCTTCAGGAAGTAAAGAGAATTTTCAAGTATCTTCAAGGAACTCAAAACTATGGCTTATGGTATCCTAGAGATACAGATCTCACACTTCATGCTTATACAGATGCAGATTAGGCTGGAAGTGTGGATGATAGAAAAAGCACTAGTGGTGGTGCATTCTTTATGGGTTCCAAATTAGTATCTTGGTTCAGCAAGAAACAAAGTTCCAGTGCATTATCTACAGCTGAAGCAAAATATGTTGTTGCTGCATCTTGTTGCACACAACTCCTTTGGATGATGCAAACTTTGCAGGATTTTCAAATCACTTGTACTCCACCTATCTCCATCTTATGTGATAATACAAGTGCAATCAGCATTTCAAAGAACTGAATCATGCATTCAAAAACTAAGCACATACCTATCAAATATCATTTCCTTCGGGAACAAGTGCTTGAACAAAAGGTCAAGTTGGAGTATGTTCCCTCTAAGGAACAATTTGCTGACATACTCACCAAACCACTGCCCAGGGAAACATTTGAATACCTCAGAAAGAAGTTGGGAGCAATTGATGCATCATCTTGCTGTTGATACCTGTCTGTTTCAGAGAAAAGTGGTTGTACGTGAGTTGCATGAGGAGGATCCATGTACATACGCTGTTTATGCAGATACAATCGCGTATATGTTGGTTTGAAAGAAAACAGTGGAGACAGACTCTGGTTGAAGAGAGTTTGACATGGGTGTGACAGAGGCCATCTGGCACAGGTTCAGGGGGAGAAGATAAACTTATAATAATGCATTATTGGCATTATCTTAGAAGCTCTTGATTCAAGTACACAGCTATTGTTGGGTTCAGGTGGAACAAGTGCAGAGGAAGAACAGAAGGAGAACATGGTTGTTGATCTGAATAGTGATTAATAGATGCTGCTGATATTAGTTATTAGTGACTTTCATAGTCTTGCTCTAGATATTTCATCTTTATGTCATGTATATCTTTTATTATTATCAAGGTCATGTAACGGCCTATTTTGGTTTCCCCACTATGCTTGGGATGAATGATGTAATGTATTTCGTTGTCATATGTAAATTTCTGATGTATCCCCACTTGGTTGGGTGATGGATGTATGTATAGAGTCTTTTGGTGATAGGAAGGTCATTTATGATGTATAAGTCATGGTTCTTCTTGAAGAACATCTTTTTGCAGATCTTGCCTACAGT
Source organism: Pinus tabuliformis (assembly GCA_031772625.1). NCBI lineage: Eukaryota > Viridiplantae > Streptophyta > Pinopsida > Pinales > Pinaceae > Pinus > Pinus tabuliformis. The sequence continues at coordinate 474,944,487 of CM062806.1, read as the reverse complement.
CACGGGGAGCATGGTCAGCAAAACAGAGTAGAGATTTCAGCATGTACTCAGCGGGAGCATAACCCTTTGCCCTTGATGACAAAGGGGGAGAATGACCTTGAGGATCTTGGGGTTGCCATCAAATCCAAAGCAGGAAATTGTTGGCATTATAACATAGGTTTGGTGCTATGGCACAGGTGTTGTCCTTGATGGAAACTCACTCTGATGACAGATCACAGTTCAGTTTCTCAGATTGCAACAAAAGATATATACGCAGGATCCCTTTGACCAAGTCGCGTATACACGTGGGTTAGATGAAGCAAAGACGCGTATACGTATACACACACTTTCATGCAAGGAAAAGCGCGTACATGTGGGAGAACTTATTTTTGGTCCATGCTATTTAGTCCTTGGTATTTGAACCTATGGTTTTGGACCATGGTATCACGTCCGAAGTATTGATCCCAAGTATTGGGTCCTTGGTATTGATTTGTTATGGTTTTGGACCATGGTATTGTGAAAGGCCTAAGACTATAAAAGAGGAAGGAGATCATTAGGCAAGGGATCATCTGAATAAGGAAATATCTGATGAAGTGCTAGATCTGGAATACTGGTGATTAGGTTATGGTGCAGAGCTGGATCTAGGAGGAACCTAAGCGCAAGGAGAAGGATAAGTTCTATTGATGGGTCAAAATCTTAAGGCTTGAATAATAGTATCTTTGTATGATTTTGATATGTTATATATGGCGCACGCTTGATCTATAAATCTGAAAATCTGGGTTAACTAATGTCTGAATACTTGAAGGAGTGAATTATCTTTTATAGATTTGTACACAGGTTCAGTGAAGCGAAGGCGCATACACACACTGTTTCTGTAAGTGAAAATAGCGTATACGCAGGTTGGTCTTAACACAGAAGCGTATGCACGCAGGTTTTTGGTTATTGAACTAGCATATGTCTCTTGAATTATGTTCTAGCTGCTTCTGTTTATTGTTGCAATGTTCTGGGTTTAGAATTGGTGTGTGGTTACTGTTACTATGTTCTGGGTACAGCTATCGGAGAAGTGTCTATTTGATTCAGTTTTGATTGGTGAAAAGGAGATTGTTTGATGCATAAATTCTTGATGATTGATTGATGTTATTCATAGGTCCAGTCTGAAAATGTATGAAACGAGGTCCCTGGAAGAAAGAGAAGGTTCTATCCTTCTATAGGTCAGCACCTACGTACTAGTACCTCAGCTAATGCAAGAGCTAAGGGGGTTGTAGCTCCCTTCCAGGAGAACCTGGAGAACGAGAGAAGGTTGTAGCCTTCTACAGGTAGAAGCCTGCGTACTGGTATAAGTCTGCTCCAGTACAGAAATATTGTAAAAAGAAGTTTCTAATTAAAAGAAGATAGAGACGAATTGCAGTAGGTGGTTTTCACCCACATTAGGTTTCCACCTTATATCTTGTGTCCTTGTGTGTCTTTGTCTTCTGCTCTATTTTACTGTTCCTAGTCACTGTTTATATGTTTCTGATGAACAGATTAATGATCAACTTCTGTAGAATAAATTAAATTACAAGTCTGCATGGTATATGCTAGTTTGCTTATCTATACCTATGTATATACGCAGTTTTTACTAACTGAAGTAGCATATATGATCTGGGTGTGAAATTAAAAGAATTGACTTGATAATACTAATTCACCCCCCCTCTCAGTATTATTTCCAACAAATGAAGGTCTACAAGATCAATTAATTAACTTCCCATTCATCCCCATTCATCCCTATATATTCACTAATTTCACCTTCCTACCTTCATACATTCATATTCATTCATTTTCCATAAAAACCTCTTTTCCTAAGGACAAAACCCTTTTGCCTAGGAAAAGTGAAAAACCCTATGCAAAAACCCTTTTTACCATGTTAAAACGCCTTTTACACAAAAAACCCACAAAAAGGTGTTTTACCCTAAGTATTATGCATATATGAAAAGTAAATAAACCATGAAAAGGCATTATACATAGTCTATTTTCCTTTTTTCGCCTAATTTCCCTTTTCTACCTATATTTCCCCCTTTCACATGTATTTCCCCTTTTCCGCTCATATTTTCATATTAACATTAACTATAGTATTAAAACCCTAAAATCCCTTTTCCCATATACTATTAACTCCTTTAATAAAATGAGCCCTTACAATATATTCTACCCCATCTTTTGTTATATGGTATTTGTTTTCATGACAGAATAAGATTTCCTTTCTATCATATAGATATGGACTCCCTAACACCATTCCACAGATATCCAATGGTATTACATCAAGTTTTACCTCATCCACTAACTTAGAAGCGATCACAAATTTAACCTTACACTACTTAGTTACATTCAGTTTTGCCTTATCATGTATATGTCCAAGTGGGTAAGGTTTTGGATGTGGTTTGGTTTCCAAGCCTAGCTTCTTCACCAAGGACTCTAAAATTAAGATTTCTTGGGATTCGGTATCAAATAGAGTTTCCACTTTTGTATGATTTATGATAACTCTAATATGAAATAGCTCAATTCTCTTTCGTTCATTAGGAAGAGACTCATCTATTGAAGTAGTGCCTTCTTGTGATTCAAAATTGACATGGGGTGTTAGAGTACCTTTTGTTCTTGTTGTTGTGATCAATGCTTCATCTCCTCAATCAGATCCAGGGTCTTGCTGCACAGTTGCCACTGTCTTTTGCTTGCCTTTTCCTCCATACTTCTTTGGTCTCTTTTCTGGGTACTATTTCCAACAATGATTGTCGTCATGAACTTCCTTTTTGAAGTGATCGCAATAAGGTCTTTCTCCTACATCTTTCTTGGTTTATGTCATCCTCTTCTCCTTTCCTTTTCCTTTCACTTTGTTTTTTCCATTTGGAGGTTTGAAAGGTGGTTTCTTGAAATCATCATCTCCTTCATTTTTGCCCCTGTTCTCAAGATGGATTTCCTTCACACTAATGGAGTCAATAGTAGTTGGTTCAAACAATAATAATGAATGTCTAAGGTAACTATGTAATGATCCAATATACTTAGTTACTACTTCAGGTGAGTCAAGTGCAATGTCCAAATTAAGTGCCTGTTTTCTAAATTCCTCTGTAAAGCTTTGAACATCCTAACCTCTTCCTTTCCTTAAGTATTTCCAATCCATTAAGGCTTTTATTGGTAACCCAAGGGATAGAATTGTTCCTTTAATGCAGAAATGAAACTAGGCCATGAGGAAAGAAGATTACCCACACTCTTACTGCTTCACAATTTTCTCTCCCACCAAACGAGAGCGGTGCTACTCAGTCGAAGAGAGACCAGTTGAATCTTTGCCTTGTCCTCATCGATCTGTTGAATCCTGCAATAGCTTTCAATCTGCCTAATCCAGTTGTTAAGCTTTTTTGCAATAATTTCACCATTATACATGGGACGATAAAATTTGACATCTAATTTAAAGAAAGGTTTCTTAGATGCATCCCTTGAACTTCTATGATTATGGTGATGAGAGGAAGAAGAACTTTCACTCATGGAAGGAGAAGGAGGGGGTTCTTCTCCACCATTTCCATGCACTGAACCTTGTTCTTCTAGGTTTCTCTCTTCAAGACAAGCCTCTTCATCTACCATGTTCCTCCTTCGATCTACACACCCCGCTTCGGGATCGAAAGACTTTAGTTTCCGTTTGCCTCTTCAGAGCCTATTTCTTTTTAGCATACAAACATGCAATTCACATCTAAAAAGTACCTGCTATGATACCACTTGATCCAAAATCTTTTGCTTATAGATGTGTTAAAGAATTACATGCATAAATTGTAGCTTAACATAGAAAACTTAATGTGCACATGAGAGAAGAGGAGAAACACATAAAGCATGAAAGAATACAACAAGACTTGATAATAGAGTTCGTCTGACTTGGACTACGTCTCCGAGCCCTGCTCAATCAATGGGGAGGCCTTCATTCATTATGTGGAATGTAAAAGAAGAGTACAAGCATCAATTACAAAAAGGAGTCGTATACCTCCATACTAAAAAGTGGCTAAAAAATGCAGAACTCTAATGGAGAAACAGACAGCGCCATTTTGTTTGTGGCATCGAGAAGTGTTGAAACCATATAGAATTTGTCAAATTCTGGCAAAGTGAAAATTCGGCCCTCCTGCAAAATTCTACGTCAAACTGCGTGCACTGCCTCCTCTGACTGGGCACACTGAAAACTACATTTTAAATAAAAATAGGTGGCAGATTTTCCCAAGTTTCTGTTGTGGTGCATTGGCTGAAGATCCGGTTAATAGGGAGGAGGTCAGGAGGTCAAACCCCGCCTCCACCTTTTTTTATACACCACAAACCAATTCGTTTTTAAATTAAAATAGTGGTTTGGTCGGGCCCACCCACCATACTTGCATGCTCTGAATTTTTTGGTAATGGCCATTTGTTTATTAATGCAGCTGCCATTTTGGGTTGGGTTCATGCCCCAAGGGCCAGCCCACCCATTTCTTTGTTGTTGTTTGTAGTGGCTCCGAGGGAGCAACGGAGGGGTCGGGGTCATGGCCTGTCCCTCCCATCTTATATTGATAGTTCCGTGGTTGGGGTGTTGGAAATACTGAGAGGGGGGGTGAATCAGTATTATCTAGCAATTTACCAAATCTTCCTTATTTGATCTTTTTTGAAATATTCTTGCATATCAGTACCATAAAACAATGAGCATGAATAAAGAAAATAGACAGTCACACCAAAGAACACAAGATGTAAGGTGGAAACCCAATGCGGGAGAAAAACCACCTGCTGCAATATGTCTCTATCTTCTTTCAAGAAATTCTTTTTACAATGATTTTGTACTGGTGCAGTCCTTTACCAGCACGCAGGCTGCAACCTGCAAAGAGCTACAACTCTCTCGCTTTCCAGTTTCTCCTGGAAGGGAGCTACAACCCCCTACTTCTTTTCATGAAGAATCAAATGATCAACAAGTATAAAACAGATACAGTTTACTACAGATATCAGATCAGTAATTACATAAACAACCCAGAACACCTTATGAACAGAAATATACAGTCAACAGATCATCTTAAGACAGGGACGCATATTTTCTTTCTGTGGCCTGCGACTGGACGCAGTATACCTTATGCTGTTCTGCGTGCAGACGCACTGTTCCTTTTTTCTTTTCTGCGACCGACGCTCCCAGAAACACTATCGCGCCGCGTCTTTCGCTTCAGAGACGCACCTGAGTCTTTACTGTACTGCGTCCCGGCGCACTTTCCCTTCACTGAATCTGCGTCCCTTCAGATATAGAAGATAAGAGGACTTCAGAACCAACCCAAACACTCAGATCCACAAATCTGATCATGCGCCATATAGATCGTAGTCCATTAGAAGATTTGCCCTTATAGATTTGGACTAGATCTCACCAAGAGATGTTCAACCAAGATGATGCTAAATCCAAATGAACTCCTTTGCTTTATATAGGCAAGCTTCTCCCCAAAGCGTGGAACAATACCACGAGCCGACACCATAGAAACACAAAACCGTCGGCTAGATACCACACAAGAAACCCCCACGTGCTTTTCTCTGCCTTGAAATGTGTGCACTGGGCGGACGCACCTCCTGAACGGCTGGCCTGCGTCCCTGGACGCGGGTTCTGTATGGTATACCTGCGGGGACGCACTTGCTGAACATATTTCCTGCGTCCTTCTTGATTTACCACCTGAATGAGTTTGCCATCAAGGACAACACCTGAATCATAATGCCAACAAACTCCCCCTTTGGACTTGATGGCAACCACATAATCTTCAGCTTACATAATCTTCAGCTTCATCATTCTCCCCCTTTGACATCAAGGGCAAAGGGTATGCTCCCCCTATGCTCATGCTTCTCCAGATCTGTAACCAGAAATCCATCATGAAGGAGACAGAGACATATTGCAGCTATTTCCAAGATCTCCTTCTCCATAATGCCAACAATGCATTATGTGCTCCCCCTGAGCCTATACCATCAATAGGAAGATGATCAACAGTGAGATGATGCATCAACAACCCCCAGCTTTTGCCTGAGGTATTCAAAAGTGTCCCTGGGCAATGGTTTGGTGAAAATATCAGCAACTTGTTCCTTAGAAGGAACATACTCCAACTTGACCTTCTGTTCAAGTACTTGTTCCCGGAGAAAATGGTACTTGATTGGTATGTGCTTGGTTTTTGAATGCATAACCGGATTCTTTGAGATGCTGATTGCACTTGTGTTGTCACATAAGATAGGAATAGGAGGTGTACAAGTGATTTGATAATCCTGCAAAGTCTGCATCATCCAAAGAAGTTGGGTGCAACAAGATGCAGCAGCAACATATTCCGCTTCAGCTGTAGACAAGGCAATTGAACTCTGTTTCTTGCTGAACCAAGATACCAGTCTGGGACCCATAAAGAATGCACCACCACTTGTGCTTTTCCTGTCATCCACGCTTCCGGCCCAATCTGCATCTGTATAAGCATGAAGAGTGAGATCTGTATCTCTAGGATACCATAGGCCATAATTTTGAGTCCCTTGAAGATATTTGAAGATTCTCTTCACTGCTTGAAGATGAGTCTCCTTTGGATTTGCCTGAAACCTTCCAACTATTCCAACTGCATGCATGATGTCTGGTCGGGTACCTGTCAAATATAGTAGACTTCCAATCATAGATCTGTAGGTTGGTTGATGTACTGCTGCAGATTCGTCATTTGCACTGAGACTACATCCTGTGACCATGGGTGTACATACTGGTTTTGCATCTTCCATGCCATATTTCTTCAAAATCTGCTTGAGATACTTGGTTTGAGATAAAAGGATTCCTCCTTTCTTTTGTTGGATTTGCAAACCAAGGAAGTATGTCAGTTCTCCTAGCAAGGACATCTCAAATTCTTTCTGCATGACCGAGGCAAAGCTTTGACTCATAGCTTCTTCATTACTGCCAAAAATAATGTCATCTACATACACAACAAGTATTAGTAATTTGTCATTTTCAACTTTTATATAAAGATTGCTATCTGCTGAACCTTTTGAAAAACCTTGTTGATGAAGATATTTGTCCAACCGGTAGTACCAAGCCCTTGGAGCTTGTTTGAGACCATAGAGAGCCTTTTTTAATCGGCATACAAGATTTGGATCGTTTCCAAGAATGAAACCATCTGGCTGTTCAATGTACACTTCTTCATCCAAGTCTCCATTCAGAAAGGCTGATTTCACATCCATTTGAAATACTTTGAAGTTCTGACAACTTGAGAGAGCAAGAAACATTCGGATGGCCTCAAGTCTTGCAACAGGAGCAAAAGTTTCTTCAAAGTCTATTCCTTCTTGCTGTGCATACCCTTTACAAACAAGTCTGGCTTTGTTTCTAATTACTTCTCCATTTTCATTCAATTTATTTTTGAAAACCCATTTTGTTCCGATAACATTCTTATCCTTTGGTCTAGGAACCAGCTCCCAAGTGTTGTTCTTTTCGATTTGCTCAAGTTCTTCATCCATTGCTTTCACCCAACATTCATCTTTGCATGCCTCTTTCACATTTTGTGGTTCAGTAGAGGAGAGTAATGCCAAATAACTTGAAGCTTCTGCAACTGTTCTTCTAGTTTGTATACCTGCTTCTTTTTGTCCCATGATCTGAGATTCTGGATGGTTCTTTTGAACATATCTGAATGGAGTCTTTTCTTCTATTCTTGTTCTTTCTTCTGCTTCTTCGTGAGGTCCTTATTGAGATTGTTCTTGCGGTTCTTCTTCTTCATCATTCTGTCTTTGAGGGTAGCTTTCATCTTCTTCAATGTCTTCACGATGTATTTGCCTAGGAATGTATCCCTTCTCATCAACCACTACATCAATGCTGTCAACAATTCTGCCAAGTCTTTTATTGTAGCATTTGTATGCTTTGCTATGTGGAGAGTAGCCAAGAAGAATTCCTTCATCTTCTCTAGGATCAAGTTTGCCAAGCTGCTCCTCAGTATTCTTGATATAGCATTTGCTCCCAAAGATTTTGAAGTGCTTTACCGAAGGAGTTTTACCACTCCAGAGCTCATGAGGAGTTTGAGTGCTGTTCACTCGGACATTTGTCTTGTTGAGAATAATAACTGCCGCATGTGCAGCTTCACCCCAGAAGGTTGCAGGAGTTCCTGATTCATCAAGCATAGCACGAGCCATTTGCTGGATTGTTCTGTTCATTCTTTCCACTACTCCATTTTGCTGAGGAGTTCTAGCTGTAGAAAATTCTCTCCTTATCCCATGTTCATCACAGAAATCGAAAAATTCATTTGAAGTAAATTCTCCACCTCTGTCGGATCTGAGGCACTTAATCTTGTGACCTGATTCATTTTCAACCAAAGCTTTGAAGGATTTGAATTTTTCGAAAGCTTCATCTTTGTGCTTCATAAGTCCTAACCAAACAAACCTGGAGAAATCGTCAATAAATAATATCAAGTATTCCTCTCCTCTAGGTGTTCTTTTTCTGAATGGTCCACATACATCTGTATGTACTAGCTCAAGAGGCATGCTGGCTGATCCTTCTTTCTCTGGAAAGTTAGTTCTGGTCTGTTTTCCAAACTGACATGATCTGCATATGGTGTTGTCAGGAATTTTGATATCTGGAAGATCGCGAACTGCCTGATATTTGCAAGCTTTCCTTATTTGTGAGAAGCTTAGATGTCCCAACCTTCGATGCCATAACCAGTGCTCTTCATCCTTGCTTAGATAGCATTGTTGTTGTCCTTCATCAAATATGTATAGATTATTTGGAGTTCTTTTTCCTTTGAGAACTGTTTTACCTGTATCAAGATCACGAACAAGACATCCATTTGATCTGAATATAACCTCGGTTCTTTGATCACACATCTGGCTTACACTTAGAAGATTATGCTTTAGTCCATCAACAAACAAAACATTTCCAGCCTTAACATCTTCTTTTAAAGGAGCAATACCTTTTCCTTTTATAGTTGCAGGAGTATCATTTCCAAAAGAGACTTTCTTTCCCTTTTCTAAATTAGAATAAGATTCAAGTTTTTCTTTATCACCTGTCATATGCTTTGAACATCCACTGTCAATGTACCATAGATTTTCTTGTCCTTCTGCATAGAATGCTATCCCACATCTTTCTGTTTGAGGTTCCTTTATTTTCCATGTTTTGGTGCCTGAGGTTTGTTCCCTTTTTTTTTCTTGTACCTTTCTTTCCGGAAACCTGCTTCTGCATTCAAAATCTTCATGTCCAAAATTATTGCAAATAGAGCATTCAACTTCATTTTCAAGAGCTGAAAAATTGTTATAGGTCCTTTTTGTAATCCCTGTCATACTTCTTTGTTTTTGAGCTTCCCTAGTCATGATTGTTTTATACGCAACACATTGAGCTGCTTTGTGACCAAAGTTATGGCAAGAAAAGCATTGTCCATTGAAGAAGTTTCTGCGATTATTGAATCTACCAGCCAACTGATTGTAATTTCTATTTTCATCTATTCTTGAACCAAATTGGGAAGATTTTACCTGTGGCTGGTTGTGGCTTTTGTTCACCCTTAAGCTGGATTGCCCCTGATAGTTTCTGTTTGACGTTTGTCCCTGCTTTACCTGATGATCTTCCTTGTGCTCTTGCTCATTTCTTCTTGCTGCATCAAGATAACTTTTTGAAGTGGATGCTTGAGAAGTTTCTCCATTATAGCCCAGGCCTGTCTTATTTAGTGGAGACCGCTGCACACTGATAATCTCATTCAACGTTTCAGATCCTTTGACAAACTTGAGATTAATAGTTTTTGTTTTCTCAATTTCTTTTCTAAGACCAACAATTTCACCTTCTAATTTTTCAAGATGTTTTTCCTTTTCATCAATCTGAAATTGTAGAGTATCAATAATCATGTTCTTTTCTTCTATACATCTCTTGAGTCTAGTAATTTCATCATAAAGGTTATCCACATCTACAGCATCCTCATAATCATCATCTTCAAATGCCATTAACAATCTATATTTGTTACCTTGTTCATCTTCATCACTGTTTGATAAGCCATCACTATCTTCATGGGTGTAGTAGCTTTTCTTATTTGCACTCTGTTTCTTGTTCCATCTAACTGGTTCCTTTCCTTTATCCTTATAAGAGCATTTTGCAGCATAATGACCTACTCTTCCACAAGCAAAACATTTGAAAGGTAGCTTACCTCTGAACCTTCCAGAACCCCTTTGAAGATTTCTGACAAAATTTGATTCTTCTTCCTCTTCTTCTGGAACATGACTTGCTTCATAGTGATCTTCTTTGCCTGATGCTTTAAAAGCAGCTTCCCTTCTGTCTGATGGACCTCCCTTTCTCATTTCATAAGCAGTTAGAATTCCATGCAGCTGAGACATAGTGAGAACACGGAGATTTTCCTTTTCTTCTACTGCAGATACTTTAGATTCAAACTTGGGGGATAAAGATCTTAGAATCTTTTGAACTACTATAGTCTCTTTTATTTCTTCACCCAAATTTTTCATACAATTTACAATCTCATCTACCCGAAGAAAATAATTAGCCACACTTTCATCATTATACATCTTGAGAGTCACATATTGAATCCTGAGAGTTTGAAGTTTAGCTTCTTTTACCTGTTCATCTCCTTCATAGCTAGTGATCATTTTGTCCCATATCTCTTTTGCTGATTTGAAGTGCATGACCTTCATGAACTCTGTTTGAGATATACTTCCTAATAGAGTACTGACTGCTTTTGCATTTGTTTCATACTGCTTTTTCTCAGCTGGATCTGTAGGAGTAGCTGAAGGAAAGGCATAGCCTGATTCTACAATGTTCCAAACTTCTGTACCAAGAGATTGAAGATATGCAGTAACTCTTACCTTCCAATAATTGAAGTTTGTCCCATCGAAGACGGGTGGCCTGATTGATGCTTCTCTCTCGTAGTTTCTCATGATGAACGATCTACCTTCAAGCGATCAAGCTTTTCTGAAGGACCCGCTCTGATACCAATTGTTGGAAATACTGAGAGGGGGGGTGAATCAGTATTATCTAGCAATTTACCAAATCTTCCTTATTTGATCTTTTTGAAATATTCTTGCATATCAGTACCATAAAACAATGAGCATGAATAAAGAAAATAGACAGTCACACCAAAGAACACAAGATGTAAGGTGGAAACCCAATGCGGGAGAAAAACCACCTGCTGCAATATGTCTCTATCTTCTTTCAAGAAATTCTTTTTACAATGATTTTGTACTGGTGCAGTCCTTTACCAGCACGCAGGCTGCAACCTGCAAAGAGCTACAACTCTTTCTCGTTTTCCAGTTTCTCCTGGAAGGGAGCTACAACCCCCTACTTCTTTTCATGAAGAATCAAATGATCAACAAGTATACAACAGATACAGTTTACTACAGATATCAGATCAGTAATTACATAAACAACCCAGAACACCTTATGAACAGAAATATACAGTCAACAGATCATCTTAAGACAGGGACGCATATTTTCTTTCTGTGGCCTGCGACTGGACGCAGTATACCTTATGCTGTTCTGCGTGCAGACGCACTGTTCCTTTTTGCTTTTCTGCGACCGACGCTCCCAGAAACACTATCGCGCCGCGTCTTTCGCTTCAGAGACGCACCTGAGTCTTTACTGTACTGCGTCCCGGCGCACTTTCCCTTCACTGAATCTGCGTCCCTTCAGATATAGAAGATAAGAGGACTTCAGAACCAACCCAAACACTCAGATCCACAGATCTGATCATGCGCCATATAGATCGTAGTCCATTAGAAGATTTGCCCTTATAGATTTGGACTAGATCTCACCAAGAGATGTTCAACCAAGATGATGCTAAATCCAAATGAACTCCTTTGCTTTATATAGGCAAGATTCTCCCCAAAGCGTGGAACAATACCACGAGCCGACACCATAGAAACACAAAACCGTCGGCTAGATACCACACAAGAAAACCCCACGTGCTTTTCTCTGCCTTGAAATGTGTGCACTGGGCGGACGCACCTCCTGAACGGCTGGCCTGCGTCCCTGGACGCGGGTTCTGTATGGTATACCTGCGGGGACGCACTTGCTGAACATATTTCCTGCGTCCTTCTTGATTTACCACCTGAATGAGTTTGCCATCAAGGACAACACCTGAATCATAATGCCAACATGGGGGAGGCATCGCGGGTCATGGCCCACCTCTCCTTTAGTTATGTGTTTTTTTTAGGGTGGCGGGGTTGGTGGCTCGCCACCCCTTTTTTTTTAATATTTTCTTGTTATAAAAAAAACCCGTGCATTTTTGAAAATTTGGTTTTGGACCGAAGGACTCCTTTTAATGAGGCAACAATTTTTCCCAGAATCTAGCCAGAGTTGGCCGGATTCCATCCTTCAGAAAAGGTCCAAATTGTGCCTTCATTAATCCTACCGAGTCATCAAAATTCAACCCAACTTTGACTGCCTCTATCTTCTTCATCCAGACTCAGATTGGAGTGTCGTTCGCTCCGTTGGAATCAGGGCAATGAGCACTTCGATCTGATGTCAAGTTCATCACCTCTCCACCAATTTGAGTTTTGAGCTTTTTCCATGACATTTTTTGAAGATCCACCTGGATCACATAACAAGGAGACAAGAAGATATGTTCACATGGACTCGTGACATTGCATCTTCAACTTTGTTATTTTATCATCTATGACATTGACCATCCCATAATATGAGGATCTATAACATGTGATATGTAGAGAAATGAACCAGCATCACCTCTAATAACCTTATTAATCCAAAGATAGATGCAAATTCATGCTTCTCCTAATGTTACAAAAAAAATAAATGATAGGAAATGTAAATGAAAAGTGCCTTAAGACTAAGAAGGATTAATGCAAATTTAAAAGAGAGCCAAAAAGGGATATTAATAGTAAATAAAAATGTAAAAATCATGACTTTTCATGAAGAACTAGTGCAAAGAAATTGTTTCCTATATTCCAAAGCAATGTCCAACTAGAAAAAATCCAATAGATAATTCAACAATTTCTAGTTTTCTATGCAACAATAAAACTAGGGGTATATAGAACAAGGAAGGAGAAAATTAACATGATAATGGGGAGGAAGGGGGTAGTTCTAGATGATCCAATAGAATTCATAGTTCTTTAGAGAATTAATTTCAAGGGTTGTTGGCTTGTTGGGGCCTAACCCAGGTTCGGAGTTAATTAGCCAAACGAATCCTTGTACTGCTGGCCCTTTCGGCAACACCCCGTGAAGCGTGGGCTGAAGTCTCACCTCAAGCAATACGAGGAGGTGTTGGAACCAGGTTTTCACACCCTTGAGATGTTTGAGGGGTCGATTTAGTCCAATTGTGAATACCTGCATGTAGGTTACTCCGCACACTTCCCTGACCTATGGGGCCTTCGCGCCCTATTATATTTGCCTTCACGCAGCCCTAACCAGGGGCTATAGGGTTTTCGCGCTGCTGGAGCAGTGATCTGCATTGTTTCCCTAAGTCACACCGTGGATCTTACCTATCTTCTTGTGACAGTTAGTTATCTTCGCATAAACAATTACCTTCTATTATATTTACTTACCTGACACATTTATATAAGTTCGCGCAATAAATAAATAGTAAGCTTGCAATTCATACCCAATATACTTCAATGCACAAAACAGGAAAAGATACATAGAAATATGGTAAAACCTCTCTTTGTTAATTCTTTCAACCGGTTACAGACTCGACCTACCCTACGCACTCAGCTGCAGGGTCCACGCTCTTAGCTGCGGACTACTAGGCCTCTGTGCACTCAGCTGCAGAGCCTTCTCCTCCTCTATGACCCAAAGACACGACTTACACTTCGACTCAATGCTTCATTTACTCTTTAGATTATCACTCCATGATGATTTCTACACTTAGAGCCTCACTCTATTTATACAATCCCATGGTCTGCAGACCATGGGTAGATCTTTCAAACCGACATTACATTACAAAAACAAGGGCGGACAACCCTATACTCTATTATGACTTCGCACTCCGAGCTCAAAAATTGTGGAGTATTTACAATGGAATTAGTCAAAACTTGGGCTTTAAGCCCCAAAACATGCCTTGGGGGGATCCCATGCCCAATAGGCCCCCAACACAAATATCGTGACTCACCCTCAAGTCACTTTGTCGGGGCAGGGATTTTCACGCGGAGACCCTCCAATTCTACTCGGATGGCTGCAAGTTTGGCAACGCACTGAGAAGCTGCCTACTGTATCTCTTGTACTCGTTGTTTCGGGACCGAAGTGTCAAAACTGCTTCCCTGGATCTGGTCCTGCATCCCCTACATCTGCAAGAGGTTGCCTTCAATTATTGTTGTGATGATGAAGGCCTCTTTGATCCAAGGTTGAACGCACACCTTCAAAAATTCTTCTCTGTGTCGCACTGCATCTACTTTCTCATTAATGTCTTTGTCCTGTTGCATTCGCATGAGCCTCTAAGTGAGGGCCACCATCTGCGTGGTCCCTTTGATGTCATACTACTGCTGGAGCTCACACGACTCTGTCTCTAAGCGCTAGATTTTCAGTTCCTCTTGCAGATTGATGAGGACCTCAAATGATTCTTCCAACATTTTGGTGCAGTCCCCTACTGCACTGCTAATCTCCTCCAACCCTGATGTAATAGTTCTAGCACACTGTTCCCTTACCTCTGGAGGAGTTGAAGGCTGTGCCTTCAACCGTAGCTCTATTATTTGAAGGTTCAGCTCTAGCTGAACCTTGGCCATTTCCTCTTGTGCCTTGCACACCCCTACTGCTAATCTCTGGATGTGCGCCTCTGTTGGTTCTTCTGCTGGGATGGCCAGCTCAGGGACCATCTTCCAGGCTTCTTCAAGTACCTGCACCATCTGTCGGTTCTGAGACACGACCTCGTCATGCTGCAAGCTCAACTATTCCATGTTGATCTTCTGCTTGCTCAGCACCTACAATGTACGGCTCTTCCTAGCCCGTAGTTATACAGTAATCCCATCCTATAAAACATAGAGTGTCTCCCGCGGGAGCGTAGCTATGTTGATCCCTATCCCCTTCAGTGTACTAACTGTAGACCAGTTGGCCTCATTGGCTGTAACTAGTGCCCCATCTAGCAACACTATTGTGTTGGTTGTACAAGCGTGCAACATTTCCTCAACTGCGGTTGTCCCGATTGTGAGGCTGGTCAAGAGAGTACTAACCTGAGGAGTGTGCACCTGCCACTCTTGAATTTGTGCTCGGAGGGCCCCCAACACAATCTGATTCTCCACCGCGAATTTCTGGAGGGTCTCTGTGGTGACGTCGTGCACTGTCTTTCATATATCGAGTAGATCCCCCTCTGTAAGGGTGATCAAGTCGATAGACAACTTGGAAGCTTTTACCTTCTTGCGTGGCCCCGTCCGCTCGCTTGGGCACTAACGCTTAAATTGTGTTAACAATTTTTGTGGGTCTGTGTTGCCCTCCTCTTCCTATGTTTCCATATCTTTCTCCTGCTCGGGCGAAGGTGACTTCTGGCCCTCGTGCGCCTTCTCTGCTCCCTTCTATGCTGTTGTTGCTACGACCTTATTTTTTTCTGCTATTGTCTGTGCAGCGTCTCGTTCCTCCTGCCCTTTTGTTGCCGCTGCTTCTTTCCTTGTCTTTTCTGCCAATTGTGACATGTGCAATTTGGCCTCCTCCATCTTCTTCTATGCAGCAGACTTTTCTACCACAACTATGTCTGGGGCGTGCCATTCTAGTGGCCATGTCTCCAGTACATCGAAGATCACATCATCTGTGGCTATGTAAGGTAGCTCACTCCACTTCTTGGCAAGGTCCTTGTGCACTGCAAAAATTTGCAAGCTATTGTAGATAGTGGGTGATAACCGTGGCTTGCAGTTAATCCCCATTCTGATGTTCATCTCTGTGAACACCCAGAATATCTTGCTGTCACATATCCAGTTTGCGTCTTTTGTGTCCCATAGCGAAGTGTACTTCATGGCCTCTGGGAGATCCCTTGCAATTGTGGGGAACTAGCTGTCCTCTGACAATTCCCCTGCCACCAACACTATGAACAACAGAAGCCATGCATAATGGAACATGTTTCCTTGTTCTTGTGCCTCATAGAAATTCTCCATGAAATCTTTGAACAAGAATTCAAACCAGTTAAACTAGACCCCTTTTGTGCATTATTCAGCAAGTACCACCACTAGCACGGGTACCTCATTCGTGCAACACTTCTGCATGAGCTTACCTGCCAGTATCTAGGTCGAAACTTTGACTACTTTGTTGTTGATACTGGACATGGCATAGTCCCTTTTCTTCTTCTCCAACTTGTATTTCTTTTTCATGGCCTCTGTGATGGCCCAATCATTTCTCTTACCCTCTGAAATGTCTTCATGGTACTCTCCTTTACATGGGAGCCTGGTAATGTGATGGATTAAGTGGTCCATGATGGGGATGGCCTCCTCTAGCTACAAACACCCACCACACACCAGGCAGATCAGCTGCCTGATGACGAAGATCATCACTGGGGCGCAGTGGTAATGTGGCACCTAGAGCAGGTTTAGTAAGCCTGCCTTTTCAACTTTACGTAACCACTTACACATCTCGAATTTTATAACTCCCACCGAGGTGTTCTGCTTCGGCTTCATGAGCCGCACGGTCTCTAGGTGAGGGAATTACTTGTGGTCAGCGAGATCCCAATCTTCAAATTTCAAGTTTGGCACCCATCCTAGGTGCATGCCCTCAAAAATGATATCATCAAGGAGGAGCAGAGTCTATAGAGAGCTCTTTCTCTTGTCGAGGTCCTTGGGCACTTTTGCCTTCCCCTTCTGTGGGGGCACATACACAAGCAGCTTTGTTGGAGGGCGCGTAGCCTCAGTTTCTTCCTCCATGCCCTCGTCCTCGTCTTCTTCAATTATGAGATCCTCCAGGTCTTCTTCCTCCTTGTCGATTTACGGGTTAACTACTTTCCCTTTTTCCTCCATCGTTAATCTAGTGCGCAGTGGGTTTCGCGGGAACACATGCACCGGAATCATTGGTTTTTTATATTTCTTCAGTCTCGGTGTGCGTAGTGATTTATGGATTTTTTCAACAATCCTGGTGCCTTCAGGGGAATCTTCTATGGTTAGGGCCTGTGCGGCCTCTTCGGTGGTCATCTTTGCAATTTCCCTAGCTTCTTCAAACATTTCCATCTTGCTCACCCAAAAATCTCTTGGCCTCTCAATCAGGGGCTCACCTAATGCTCTAAATAGGGAAAACAGGTCTCGGCTCAGAATATGCAGGGCATATGATAGCTCAATTCGCCAATGACCAAGTGTTGTTTGCTAGGTAGCCCTTTGTAATTTATAGAGCCTATTGAATTTGAATTCGACTGTTCCCCCCAAATCCGATCCATTAATGCTCCCTTCGCGGAAGATTTTCCCAAATCTTTCCCATAAAGCATGTATTAAATTCCTGTTGCCCACTCCATTTGGTCTCAATTCAAGCATCACATCGTGAATAGTGACTACAACAGTCACTTTCCAACCAACCCACACGACAACGCAACCCCCTTTGCATGGTCGCGGACCTTGTGACACTTTGCTCCTGCACGCAGCTCCAACATCGCGTAGCTCCCAGGAAGAGTAGTTTATAGTCCCGTGCCTCCTTTCAACTACCTGGAGTGCTAAGACTGTACTTCCCACGGCTAGTTAGGTGGTCATGCCACCTGTATAGGGTTCCAACCGATCATCCATCACTTTCCTTGGAACAAATCCGCCTTTTTTTTATTGACTATGTTGCACACTTCACCATATACATCGCACCACCATGGGTGATCCCTTTAGTAATATAATGTCCAATCCAAGGAATCAAGCTCATCAATTTTCGGCGGTAGTCCCCAAATTTATCACCGTAGCTGTGCACACCCTATTGTATCTCCTTGGTTTGCTTATCGTGAAAATCCTTCTTTATTTCTTCCTCAAGCTTCTTAACTTCTACTTATATCAGAGCGCTTTTCTCCCTTAAGCACACACTTTATTTTATTAGTTCTTGGAGCCTAAGATCACCCTATCAGATTTATTCTTCAGGTCCCAAGTAGTCTTCTTCATTCAGCTACGCTATCCCTTCTTCCAAAACTCCATGAGCCGTCATATCTACCGGCACTACTATGCGCGGACTAGGCATTTTGTACTCTATTGGGACTAAAACATTTGATCCATACTCCAGCCTTGGAGGCATTTGCCTCATCATTTTCTTGCATGTTGTCCTATAAGCCCACAGAACTATTGGTATGCGCAGGTCCCAATCAGTCTGCTGCATATCATATACCTTGTTCAATGCTTCACACACTTCGTTAAAGGCTTCTACGTGGATAACCTTCTACACACTCATTATTTCCATACTCCATTGTCCTGACCGGAGGGGTCGTTTGTGAAATTTCCTCACCTGCACATGCTTAGTGATCGTCCCCTAACGCCAAGTCTATGTGCATCTTCGCATGTTGTTTAACATATGCATGTACCCACCTGGACAGGTGTGTGCATGGATCGTTTCGTTCGGAAATCTTGTCTGTTAATCGCATTTGAGGCTTCCCAAAATGCATGCGCATCATTCTCATGCATTCGCGCTAGTCCTCAAAGCTTCCTTGGTGTGTGCCCCACCACCTCACAAGAATAGCGTGTAGTACCCATTTCAAAGCTTCAAAACATTATTCTTCTAGCACCTCTCTTTCAAATATGTTAAGGAAAACATCTACCTCACTTAACCCATCATAAGTAGGCATATCCCTTACTTCTGTTGATACGTAGTGCAAAAATCTAGTTATCATGTTACAGTTCAGCATGGTTACCTCATGTAACCAGTTCTACCATCGTTCTATATCTTTGTCAGAATCCCATGTACAGGAGCTTTTGAGTTCCCATGAGATTCATCCATCCGCGGTGGGATTTACCCAGCCTTGCTCTCGCGCTGTTATCTTGTAGACGCAAACCAAGTCGTCGTCGCTTTCATAGTCGTGCACTAGTTCTATGTAGCGGGATCCTTCTATAGGGTCCAAAGGTACTACTACGCGTAGGGAATTTTTCTCAAATATCATCTTGCCCTTCTTTAGGTTTATCACCCCATTCATGTCAGTGGCCCAATCTATTCCTAATAGCATGGGGTAGGGATTCTTGTCATCCACAATCTCTATCACTTCAAAGTCTGCTAGCGTGCTTGCTCCTTCAATATCCACTGTGATTCCGTGTAATCTCCCCATAGGTAATATCTTTTGTTGGTTTTCCATTCGTAGCTGGATAGGAGACCATTGTAGCATAGGCCTTCCCATGCACTCCCATGTCTGCTTCAGCAGAACATTCGCATCCAATCCTAGGTCCAGAATCACTTGGTCCATCTCGTATTCCCTAATCTGTGCGGTTAGCCTCATTTCTCTTCTCATCCTTGTCACGTACTTTCCAATCTTTCGGACTACACACGGTTCCCCTGCCGCAACCCCAGTGCAGTAGGGTAATCTTTGGTTATATCCACATTACCCTTTGTTTTCAAAGCATCTTAAAAAATTCATAGGACACTATATGGAGAGATAGGTAAAACCTTCTAGTTTATGAAAATAACGAAGATATTTAGAGAATCTAACTTTACCATGAAACATAGAACAAATAGAGGAAATCAGGAGGTATGTATTGCATTGATAAAATCCATTCAAATTAGGATGGTGTCCTAGATAATAGCATGTTAACTCATGAGGATATGAAATAATGGTAAATGAAATATATCTATCTATCTATCTGTTATCACAAAATCACTACTGAGGGCTGCAACCAAGTAAGATTTCATGTAACTATTTCAACCTATCTTTAGACCAAAGATTAGCCTCTTTGATCAGAGAGGGCTCTCTCACAACTCTTGATAAAATCCTTCAAACACTAGATGGCTAACTCTTTATTTACTTATGAAAGCATAACTGGTTGGAAACACATCAAACTGGCTCTCATTGGGCTATGGAGTCTATAATATTAAGTAAATAAGGAAAACACAGTGATCTCATGGAAATCAAGGCTCTTAGCATTACATGTCAAACATACTCCACCAAAACATAGCTTGCTGAATACACAGGAAGTCAGAGCATATAATTATGAATTCTGAGTGATTGCATTACAACAAGACTATAAAAGAACATAAAGTATAAAACACCATCACTACATTTGAACATGACAATCCTTCGAGAATCTTGAGAAGAGAATAACTCTGTTTTACTATTACTGTCAAAAAAGGTCTTACAATGGCCCAAAACAACACTGTTTTTCTATAAAGTATCCAACCTTTTTTACATAAAAGTTATTCCTATATATAGCCAATCAAAACACTACTGCATGAGACTCCTCAACAAGCATGAAGGGAGCTCGGAATTTAGACATTAATGACCTTAACTATATCATAAACAAACTAATTGATTACAAGAGATATGGTGCTACGAAAACAGAGGACTCCATCACATTGGCACTTTAAGTCTTTCTCCTCGTATACTTTGCTGCGTTCTTGGAGCTTGCCACCTGTATCATTACAATAATAACCAAACCCAAATTGAAAGCAGATTCAATGTATGGACAGCTCCGGATACCTGATGCATAGATGATTCATCAACCAATAAGAAAATGATCCCTATATTCTCGGTTGCTGCCTCCCATCGATGTTCATGTATTAATGATCCAGTTTCAAGCCATTTGATCCTTGGATAGTCCCGTGTGACTGAAGAAAACTCATGATCTGGCCATCCCATAACTAGACAAGTGTATCACTTAACACCTCAGCAGCTCTATCATAACCCTAAAAACTCGGACATAAAGTGAAACTTTCAATAAGAGACAAAACTTCACCTTTTCTTCGAATATTTACACCTGGCATCCTTTTTTAAATATCTGACTGACCTTCTATAACCTCCATGCTGGCATTAAGTCATCTCTTTAAATATTTGCTGACCTCAGCATTCAAACTCAAGTTTTCAACATAACCAGTCATCTACAGCAGTTTCGTGGCGCGCTACGAAACTGCTGTAGGTCATCAAAATTAAATACATGAACCTTAAAGCAACAATAACTCAAGTCTGTGATTTCTTCAGTCATTCTATACAGGTGTAAAGACATCAAAAAGTCTCAAAAAGCTTTAAAAAGACGATGGCCAAAATATATCAAAATTTGGAAAACACATCCCTTCTTGAATCATTTAGCTAGTTTGTCTAGCTTCTCTTTCAGGCTGATGACTTCTTCCTTCAACTTCTTGTTCTCTGCTCTTAGACCTGCATTTATTTGTTTCATAGTCTTCGCCTGCTTCAGAGCTGGCACTGTCCATACATAGGCATCAGATACTGAGCTAGCTTGACTGATCAAACTTGTTTTACCTTTCATTACAGCTTTCTTATAGCTTGTATATCTTACTGCCTTTTCTTTAAAAACATTTTGAACCTGAGGTATTTCCTTACTTGCTTCAGCTTGTTTCTTAATGGCAATCACATTTCCACTTTGACTGATAACAACTTTATCATCCTTGTTCTTGTTTTTAGCTGCTTGGACTATTTCAGAGAAGATTTCAAGTGCCTCTGTCCTAGGCATCTCTGAAGGTGCTTTCTCTTTCTGAGCTTTTTCCACTTCTTTCATTTGCCTTCTAGTCATTGGTCTGCGTGGTTTAAAGGCATACTCTTCACTTGGTTCTTCAAACTTTAATCTTTTAGAAGCCTTTGACTTCTTAGAACTTTCAGGTGAGGACTGTGTTAGATCAATATGCATTGGTGATACCAATTGATCTTGCTCAAGTTCAAGTGGTTCAATTTGGATTGGATGATCTTGCTCTAATTCAATGGCTTCAAGTAAGTCATTTAAACTACCCTTTGAAATAGGACTTTCTTCTACAGGGGCTGACTTTCCTTTTTCTTTGCTTAGCTGGCCTCTAGTTCTCACCCTTGAAACCCTTTCAACTTCACTGGATTTAGTTTCATCTTTTCTTTTGTGAGTCTTCTGTTTTGATGACTGAGGTGTTTCCTTGGGAGATGACTTAGAGGTTTCCTTTTCAGATACTCTAGATGATTTTGAAGTTTTATCTACTGATGCTTCAGGTGTTTCTTTAACTGCTGGCTTAGGAGTTTTCTTCATTGATGCTTCAGGTGTTTCTTTAACTGTTACAGACCTCTCTGATTTCTTTGTTTTAGCTTTGGGCTTCTTATGGTCTGTTATTTCTCTCCTAATTTCAGCCAAAGTAGTTTCCTCACTCCTTTCTTCTCTTTCTCTTACAGGTAATGGAGTGAGGCCCGTTTTACTTGGGAAACCGGCCATAAACACAAATGAATCCCAGTCTTTACCAATTTTATGTAGGCTATCCAACACCAGCAATTTAACCAGACCATGATGAAAAAGAGATGTTTCATAAGCATCTTTCTTTAACTGAATCTTATCACACATCTTGCTAATACTCCTGAACAAGTAAAAAGGTATGTCTATTGAACTCTTACCAGTGAAGTGTAACAGCAGCTTGAAGTGGTATGAGTAGACTTTGTTGTACCTACCCTCACATGTCAGGTACTTCTGGATACATGTCAATAGCATAGCATAATTCTCCTTTAGATAGCTCCTTGGGACAGCTTTAGTGAGATCTTCATCTACATAAGGTGCCTTCAAGAACTCTTTACACGGACCCATGTCAAACTTGAAATTCTTGAACCACTCTTGGCCACCCCTCCGGATTTCTGTGACAGTAGAAATGACTTCAGGGGACACCGGAAACTCCAAGATGGCCACCTTCGAATTCAGTCCAGTGAAGTTCAATGCAAATGCCTTGGTCACTTCTGCATGTCCACCCTTTAATTTTTCACAGAATCGCCAACAACCAGCACTTCGAAATGCCTTTGCTACCTCCTCATTTCCGAGAGTTACATCTAACCCCTCCGGCTCTGTTCTCACACATTTACCCGAACGGTGTTCCTTTCTTTCCATGCTTCTTTAAGTATTTTTACACAAGGGAATGACGGTGTTTTGCAGCATGAAAACAATCTTTAGCTGTAGAGAGCAGGCTCGCTTGCAGTAGTCCGTTTAAAACAAAGCTCAGGCTTTTCATAGAGCAAAAACATTCATATGATATGAAGAACTCATTATGGAATGACCACCCCCTATAACGTCCTACAAACTGACACACAACTATATGACTTCGGACCTTATGGAAAAATAATGGCTAATCATGACATAGAAAGGGTGTGAAAAGACAATCATAACCGGATTTGTGACTCACTACTCTCGGATTAGACATTCAGAGAAAAACGCTGCAAAAAACCCTGAAACTCCGATTTCGTAGCGCGGGCAGTTCAAATTTAAGAGGATGCGCTACGAAATCACTGACAAACAGAGCGCTACGAAAACACGCAAACATTATTTCGCAGCAAAACTGACCAATCACACCTGCGCTGCGAAACTGCGCAAAGTACCATGACATGACATGCTTTGACTAACAATGATGGAGGGTTTCTAATGATTTTTCCTTTACACGAATTCACAACAATACCTCTTGAATTTCAAATTTCAAATTGACATATACTAATAAACCTATTCACAAGACTTCAAGGCTTTATATAAAACTTATGGACAACCTTATATACATGAACTATAGTTCCAAGTGATAACAGTGGCTCCACTAGGGATAGTGTGCCCCTGTGGTACACTAAGAACATGCAGCTCCAGTGCCTTATCCATTTTTGACAAACTAAAATTTGCTTGACAAGCATGACTGTAGGAGAAAGAAAACCATATCTACTGAGAAATGCTCAGTTGACCTTGAGCTTATTTTTCATTTACCTCTACCTACCTACCCTATCAGCTGCAAACTCCACTTGTAGCTCAAGCAACATGATATTTCCAATGTAGCCAATCATTCATCTTATCTGACATTTGAGTCCTTTGGCTGTGCTTGAAACAAAAATAAATCAGATACTCAAGTAACCGAGGCGGCATGAGGTGTAACTGTTCTTCAACATGAAAATATAACTGGAAGCCGCCTGAACAGTAAATCTTATCCATGTATTCAGCTATAGGGTCAAAAAACACATGGTTAGTTTGCTGATTCTCAAAACTTTCTGTATCTTTAGACAACTTATCTTCAGCCACACCAAATTTATTTGATATACTATCCAACTGCCTATCTGAATGATGCTCACAAACAATGTAATTTTCCTCACTACTATGATCATTATTTGAAGTAAGCTGCTGTAAGGAATTACAAAATTGAGCAAGCTTTTCCTCTGCCTGAGGGTCATAGAAAATTTCCTCCAATATTTCTTCTTGCTGGGTGCAATCAATTTCATCTTCATCATGATCTGAAGCCAGACCAATCTGCTGCATCTCTACATCAATATCAAAGGATGAAACATGGGTTTCACAACTAAACCCCTGCTGCTCCTCATGCTGTGCTTCATGGAGTATTATACCTTCTCCTTGATGCTGAAAAACATTGCTATGAAGAGCCTCTAAAATTTCTTCATCTGTAAATTCATCATCATCATAACAATCCTCCAAGTACTGAATAAGATTCAAAGAATGCCTACAGCAATCTTTGAGCAGCAACAAAGAAGGATAACATTCTTTATACATTTCACAGAACGCATCATGGAAATCAGCAAGAGAAGGTAATGAATCATTTTCCAAACTTTTATACCAAGACCATGCTTCTCCTTCTAAAGTAGCCATAAACATCCTCATGAGACAATCTTCAGGGAAATGAACCTTAAGACTGCGTACATGTATGTGAAACTTAACCAAATGGAGAGCAGCATCATCCTTCTTTTCATCTTTGAATATTGGAAGATCATCCAACCAATCAACCTTTGGCATAGGATTTGGAAAACCAGGGATATGAGACCGATTCATAGGAGCATACCTGGCATTCTTTCTTGCAGTGGAATCCATCTTGAAACTTCATCAAGCTACTGATCTTCTAGCAGTGGAGTCACCTTCTAATTTGTTCTTTGATGTGTGGAGTCGCCAAGGTAGTTCTGCAGCCTTGAAAATCATTTGAACTCCTGCTACCTTCAGAAATTCAATCTTAAGCTCCCGGCAGACGCACCAAAATGTTATCACAAAATCACTACTGAGGGCTGCAACCAAGTAAGATTTCATGTAACTATTTCAACCTATCTTTAGACCAAAGATTAGCCTCTTTGATCAGAGAGGGCTCTCTCACAACTCTTGATAAAATCCTTCAAACACTAGATGGCTAACTCTTTATTTACTTATGAAAGCATAACTGGTTGGAAACACATCAAACTGGCTCTCATTGGGCTATGGAGTCTATAATATTAAGTAAACAAGGAAAACACAGTGATCTCATGGAAATCAAGGCTCTTAGCATTACATGTCAAACATACTCCACCAAAACATAGCTTGCTGAATACACAGGAAGTCAGAGCATATAATTATGAATTCTGAGTGATTGCATTACAACAAGACTATAAAAGAACATAAAGTATAAAACACCATCACTACATTTGAACATGACAATCCTTCGAGAATCTTGAGAAGAGAATAACTCTGTTTTACTATTACTGTCAAAAAAGGTCTTACAATGGCCCAAAACAACACTGTTTTTCTATAAAGTATCCAACCTTTTTTACATAAAAGTTATTCCTATATATAGCCAATCAAAACACTACTGCATGAGACTCCTCAACAAGCATGAAGGGAGCTCGGAATTTAGACATTAATGACCTTAACTATATCATAAACAAACTAATTGATTACAAGAGATATGGTGCTACGAAAACAGAGGACTCCATCACATTGGCACTTTAAGTCTTTCTCCTCGTATACTTTGCTGCGTTCTTGGAGCTTGCCACCTGTAGCATTACAATAATAACCAAACCCAAACTGAAAGCAGATTCAATGTATGGACAGCTCCGGATACCTGATGCATAGATGATTCATCAACCAATAAGAAAATGAAGCCTATATTCTCGGTTGCTGCCTCCCATCGATGTTCATGTATTAATGATCCAGTTTCAAGCCATTTGATCCTTGGATAGTCCCGTGTGACTGAAGAAAACTCATGATCTGGCCATCCCATAACTAGACAAGTGTATCACTTAACACCTCAGCAGCTCTATCATAACCCTAAAAACTCGGACATAAAGTGAAACTTTCAATAAGAGACAAAACTTCACCTTTTCTTCGAATATTTACACCTGGCATCCTTTTTTAAATATCTGACTGACCTTCTATAACCTCCATGCTGGCATTAAGTCATCTCTTTAAATATTTGCTGACCTCAGCATTCAAACTCAAGTTTTCAACATAACCAGTCATCTACAGCAGTTTCGTAGCGCGCTACGAAACTGCTGTAGGTCATCAAAATTAAATACATGAACCTTAAAGCAACAATAACTCAAGTCTGTGATTTCTTCAGTCATTCTATACAGGTGTAAAGACATCAAAAAGTCTCAAAAAGCTTTAAAAAGACAATGGCCAAAATATATCAAAATTTGGAAAACACATCCCTTCTTGAATCATTTAGCTAGTTTGTCTAGCTTCTCTTTCAGGCTGATGACTTCTTCCTTCAACTTCTTGTTCTCTGCTCTTAGACCTGCATTTATTTGTTTCATAGTCTTCGCCTGCTTCAGAGCTGGCACTGTCCATACATAGGCATCAGATACTGAGCTAGCTTGACTGATCAAACTTGTTTTACCTTTCATTACAGCTTTCTTATAGCTTGTATATCTTACTGCCTTTTCTTTAAAAACATTTTGAACCTGAGGTATTTCCTTACTTGCTTCAGCTTGTTTCTTAATGGCAATCACATTTCCACTTTGACTGATAACAACTTTATCATCCTTGTTCTTGTTTTTAGCTGCTTGGACTATTTCAGAGAAGATTTCAAGTGCCTCTGTCCTAGGCATCTCTGAAGGTGCTTTCTCTTTCTGAGCTTTTTCCACTTCTTTCATTTGCCTTCTAGTCATTGGTCTGCGTGGTTTAAAGGCATACTCTTCACTTGGTTCTTCAAACTTTAATCTTTTAGAAGCCTTTGACTTCTTAGAACTTTCAGGTGAGGACTGTGTTAGATCAATATGCATTGGTGATACCAATTGATCTTGCTCAAGTTCAAGTGGTTCAATTTGGATTGGATGATCTTGCTCTAATTCAATGGCTTCAAGTAAGTCATTTAAACTACCCTTTGAAATAGGACTTTCTTCTACAGGGGCTGACTTTCCTTTTTCTTTGCTTAGCTGGCCTCTAGTTCTCACCCTTGAAACCCTTTCAACTTCACTGGATTTAGTTTCATCTTTTCTTTTGTGAGTCTTCTGTTTTGATGACTGAGGTGTTTCCTTGGGAGATGACTTAGAGGTTTCCTTTTCAGATACTCTAGATGATTTTGAAGTTTTATCTACTGATGCTTCAGGTGTTTCTTTAACTGCTGGCTTAGGAGTTTTCTTCATTGATGCTTCAGGTGTTTCTTTAACTGTTACAGACCTCTCTGATTTCTTTGTTTTAGCTTTGGGCTTCTTATGGTCTGTTATTTCTCTCCTAATTTCAGCCAAAGTAGTTTCCTCACTCCTTTCTTCTCTTTCTCTTACAGGTAATGGAGTGAGGCCCGTTTTACTTGGGAAACCGGCCATAAACACAAATGAATCCCAGTCTTTACCAATTTTATGTAGGCTATCCAACACCAGCAATTTAACCAGACCATGATGAAAAAGAGATGTTTCATAAGCATCTTTCTTTAACTGAATCTTATCACACATCTTGCTAATACTCCTGAACAAGTAAAAAGGTATGTCTATTGAACTCTTACCAGTGAAGTGTAACAGCAGCTTGAAGTGGTATGAGTAGACTTTGTTGTACCTACCCTCACATGTCAGGTACTTCTGGATACATGTCAATAGCATAGCATAATTCTCCTTTAGATAGCTCCTTGGGACAGCTTTAGTGAGATCTTCATCTACATAAGGTGCCTTCAAGAACTCTTTACACGCACCCATGTCAAACTTGAAATTCTTGAACCACTCTTGGCCACCCCTCGGGATTTCTGTGACAGTAGAAATGACTTCAGGGGACACCAGAAACTCCAACATGGCCACCTTCGAATTCAGTCCAGTGAAGTTCAATGCAAATGCCTTGGTCACTTCTGCATGTCCACCCTTTAATTTTTCACAGAATCGCCAACAACCAGCACTTCGAAATGCCTTTGCTACCTCCTCATTTCCGAGAGTTACATCTAACCCCTCCGGCTCTGTTCTCACACATTTACCCGAACGGTGTTCCTTTCTTTCCATGCTTCTTTAAGTATTTTTACACAAGGGAATGACAGTGTTTTGCAGCACGAAAACAATCTTTAGCTGTAGAGAGCGGGCTCGCTTGCAGTAGTCCGTTTAAAACAAAGCTCAGGCTTTTCATAGAGCAAAAACATTCATATGATATGAAGAACTCATTATGGAATGACCACCCCCTATAATGTCCTACAAACTGACACACAACTATATGACTTCGGACCTTATGGCAAAATAATGGCTAATCATGACATAGAAAGGGTGTGAAAAGACAATCATAACCGGATTTGTGACTCACTACTCTCGGATTAGACATTCAGAGAAAAACGCTGCAAAAAACCCTGAAACTCCGATTTCGTAGCGCGGGCAGTTCAAATTTAAGAGGATGCGCTACGAAATCACTGACAAACAGAGCGCTACGAAAACACGCAAACATTATTTCGCAGCAAAACTGAACAATCACACCTGCGCTGCGCAAAGTACCATGACATGACATGCTTTGACTAACAATGATGGAGGGTTTCTAATGATTTTTCCTTTACACGAATTCACAACAATACCTCTTGAATTTCAAATTTCAAATTGACATATACTAATAAACCTATTCACAAGACTTCAAGGCTTTATATAAAACTTATGGACAACCTTATATACATGAACTATAGTTCCAAGTGATAACACTATCTATCTATCTATCTATCTATCTATCTATCTATATATATATATATATATATAGATATTGATTAAGTGGTTAAGGATTAATTCAAAGTAGGTGTAAGTCCCTAATTTTGAATGGTTTTAGGCATCTTCATTGCATGATCACTTGGTAGTCATTAACTGATAGAGATTGAATTGATGATAGGATGAAGGTTAGAAGGGTAAATTTTGGAGTGCCTTCAACCATTGGAAAGGAAAACAATGAACATGTTTGGTTCCCTTCCTTAGGTTGGGTGCACCATATAGCTTGGAAGCTCTCATTAATTCGAATTTACCAATAGGAACTTGGAACAAATGTTGGAAAGGAAAGGAAAAGGGGTCTACCATAGGAAACGTCACCCATAGACATATTTTCTTCATGAAAAACAATATTGGAAGACAAGAATTCAGTATATTGGGTGCTTAAACCACATGTGGACCAATGGAGTTAAGATACCCACACATGGAGTTTGCAACAAGTAATAGGAGTTCCTTTGTGAACAAGTATCCATGGATCACAATCATGGGACATGCTTATTCTATATACAACCATTAGGCATGAATTCATCAAATGGAAATCGACTAAATGCACTTGGGTACATTACTAGTCACACTCGGGTGTATTTGGTTAGATTCAAATGGTTGGTTATAATCATGTGGTCTCCAATGGACTTGGTGTAGTAAACAAATTATTTCCCTAGTAGGAATTGGTTTCACCAATAGTTTGTAAATTAAAGTGAATTTATGGATAGATTTAAGTGAATATGTACAGTCTATCTCTAGTATGTGTGGTTTTTCGAATCCCCTATGATTGAAATAAGGAAATTTTGCACTACCTTTGGTACTAAAATGGACTTGGGAGGAACTCAGGTTTGCAAAGAAAATTTGGGTAGGTTGTGGATTCATGCTTTTATGTGTCCCAATTAAAATTATTTACTCCTTAATGAGTTTATTAAGGCCACCATTGAAACCAACATAAAGATATTGGCTTATAACTACATGTATTTTATTCCAAAACTTGGTATGTTCAACTATGAAGCACAAAAACATTGTGAGCTCAATCAACTGAGAAATTGATTGATCTTAACAAAATTTTCACCATGGAGAGACATAAATGATATTTATCACCTAAATTTCAACAAAAAAAGGGAAAATACTACAAAATAATGGTGGACGTTTTGAAATTTGGGTAGCTTTGAGATGAATTTCCACAAAGGAAAACCCTAAGTCCCTGAGAAGAAGCCCAACATACCTAAGCAAAGAAAATTTAAATCAAGAAAAATATTATTATGTGGGAAAGAAATTATTAAAATGGAATATATTTAAACTATTTTAAGTGAAATTAAAATTCATGTGATTCCCTCCTAAATTTCCAAGTCGGCCTTATAATACATATGTTAGCTTTCTCTAAGGGACATGTCCCATTCCTCCAAGGAACAACTAGATATATACAATAATATTCCATCACCTTGTGAGTATTGAAAAATTGATCTTTTGAGGCTTGTATCAGACGTAGGCTAGTATTATTTCAGTGATAATTTTGCATGGTTCCGTGGACAATTCATGTGGCTCTCTCCTCAACAGGCTCACACAACAGAGACTAGTTCTGAGGCCTATATTTCAAGTTCACTCATTCTACAGACCTTGTATTTTCTGTGAAAGCTTGATTACATTGGCATCTCATTTGTTATAGTGACTTGTTCATTTTTTATTTGGTTCGTATTACTCTATTATGGCTCATATATCATATGAAGTGGTTCATGTTAATTCTGAAAGCCCATATTTCCTAATACAGAGTGAACACACCTAGATGTTTTTGATCCACTCTAATAAGATTCGATGAATTTTCATTATGCTTATCTCTGTGGAATTGGCACATGTTGCAGAAAACATGGATCACATAATATATCGATTCATGGTTGGCTTAGTGGATTGCGCAACGAATCACATACCCTATCTTTCATTAACTTTGACATCATTTTCTATATACATTCTATGGTAACATCGATATATTATTATGACATAATATTATTGTGAATCAACTCAATTTATTGTTGTAGCATAGTATATTGTGGCTTGATACATTTTATACATGGTGGAATGAATACATTCGTACATTCCTACTTTGGCATCACCATATCACACTTTGTCTGGCATCAAATTACTGTATCAATGGAATCTCTCGTATGACAGTGTTAATCTAACATTATTTTTCTCTACAATAGTATCATTACAATGTATCTATTTGTTAATAAAATCAATACATATATAATGGCAGTTCCCTAATTATTGATATGATGATTGACATGTCAGTGCCCTGATGATTGACATGATAATATGGCAATACTCTTTATGGAATTGCTCTAATATGTCACAGTAATAATGGGCAATAACCATAGATGGCATATATGACATAATTGGTACATATTACAGTGAAATTACTTATGATTCGTGATGATAATGTCTTGATGTTGAATGATGCATAAATGTGATCTTGATGATATTAGAGTCTAATTATGACAATGACCTTTGAGGATAGTGTTCGCATGATGTATGTTATAGACATTTTTGGGCACCGCAAACCCAAGCATGAAATGTCAACAAACCAAGGGCTCCTAGGCCCCTAAAAGTGTTGTTCTAACCCCTAAAGGAACAAGGTCAACTGATTATAGCTTCTCCCAGAAGTTCTCCATGAAAAACTGCTCAGAACTGGTCAAAACAGGATCATTTCAACTGCTCCATAGGCAAAGTGTGTTGCATCTCAACTAAATACATTGTGTGGGTGCATTTCATTTCAAAAAGCCCTTCGATGGGGTGCGATGGGTGAGAAGTGACAAATGGCAGTGTCATTCCGCGAGGTGGAGAGACATGGAATCTTCCAGAAACTTCTCCTGTGACACTTGCCTCTCTGAATTCGACCAAGGATGAGTAAGAGATCATCAATCTCCAAGTGGAAGTAAGAACTATCAGAGGGAAGACACTAATCAAATCACAAGCTGACTCATCTCCCTTACAGATATCTATATATGGATCCCTCATCCCAGAGATCCAGAGGCTGGAATTTTGCATATTGTAAGGAATTGCTGTTGGTTTCTTGAGACAACATCAGAGTGTTGGGTGATCTAAGATTTGTATGAGGTGAAGAGGGGCTTACTTGCTGAGAGGATGATGCTGGGTCAGAACAACTGGTTGTAACTCCCTTGGCTCTTTCTTGTTTATCAATAAAAGCTATTCAAGTTTTCATCCATACTCTTGTGTCATTTATATTTTATGCATTTGTATGGTCAATTTACATCTGATCCTACATTGTTTATGATTATAGATCCATGTTCTTGTATAGTGCTATGCTACTGTGATCTTACAGGTACTCTGTGAAGCCGGGCATACAAGGGAGCAAGTAGCGAAAGACTATCAAGAGAGAGAGGAATCAAACTAGGAGATTAGCGCAAGACAGAGGTTGGTTTTCTTTGTTCTTCTCTCATCTATATTTCATAAAGGAAAAATGAAAGTAGCTTTACTTTGTTTGTTTCTAAGGTAGCTACCACACCTTAGTGGGATAAGCAGTTCTGTGTAGACACTTTTCCCTGTAACCCCTAAACTGAACTGCAAACTGTGACCCGGAACCCAAGAAAAGTCTCGTCTCTGGCCCAACGCAGGCTCTGTTTTGTGAATCTGAAATTCAGCGCACTTCCTAAGTGTAGTAGGTGCGCTGAATTTCAAGTTCACTGTGTTACAGGTGTGTTGATCATACTAGGCCTTGTTCCTTAGTTTTGGTTTATGTGTTCATTCTTTTCAGTTCTATTCACGATTTTTGCTGTTTGTAATCAGTATATCTTTGTTTGAAACCCCTTTCCTTGCTGATATTCCGCCTCCATTGTGCAAAAGAACTGTAAATGTTTTTGTGTATTTGTTGACTCATTTTCAGTTCTCCTTTGCAAAAAGTAATGTAATTGAACTGTCGTTCCATGATTTGAAAGTGTCAAAGTGTTGTTTTCAGTCATAGGAGAGAGTTTGGTTGCTCTTGATAGTCGATTACCCTGTTACTATTGTATTTGGTCTGAATTTGTAGTTTTTCTAGTGTCGAAAGCAAGTATTCATTTCCGAATCGTAAAGTGTTGTGATTGTCTTCATTTTTTATTTTGAAAAGAAACTTGTTAGTAACTGTCGCTTGAAAAGTAATTCAGATTTGCGCATTAGCTTTCTTTTTATCATTCACATACTAAGAAAGCCGAAAACAAATACATGCATGTGCATTTGCATTTAGACTGTTTGATTGGTTTGATTTAGGACAGTGCATTTAGTGTGTGCTCTTTGCTCTTTGTGAAAGAATACTGTCTCTCTTTCCTTAGTAGCTAGGATTTTCATTGCACAAAGAAGATAAAAGATTGTTTATCATCTTAGATTGCATTTTAGGAATTGTACATCTACATCTCGCGGTGAACCTGAAAGGAAAATTTCTTAAGCAAGATCAACTATAAAATAAATTTAATGAATCTAACAACGCTTTGGAACCTAACGCACAACGTCTAGAAGTCTAGGCTAGAGACGTATTCCGGTGTCGTAAAGCCTGGTAACTGTTATTCTCACTGTTGGTTGGGTGATTCCTCCACTTTGAGACGATAAGTGCCAGTACATATTTGTGCTCCCACGTACCGTCGAGTATATTTTGGGAGACCACAATAGGCTTAATCCTTTATCCTTAGGAAGCCGTGTCTGCCGCCCTATCGATCGCAATGCACTGAACACAACATTCGGGAATATTGACTGCCGTACCGTAAAAAGTATTCTGCAGTTTTATGATTGGGTTGGTAATCCCTTTGCCTAGATTTCCAGAGTAGTCCCTTTCGTTCCTTTTCAGACTCCTTAATGGAAAAGGTCCATCTGAGCACTTGTCACTTCAGGCTCACTAAAAATCGAAGGCGACAAGAGTCATCTTTTGTTTTTTCTCGACTCTTAAAAATTGAAAAAGCAAGTTGTGTTAAATCGTCTAAAATTTATTTTAATCGGAATAACATAACTGTTCCCTCGTTGGTCTTAGAAGTTAGTCACCTTCATCGCAAGTTCTTGTAGAATCGCTAGAAAATCTTTTGGATAGACTAGATATGTCTGAACAACCGTCGACATCCAGGACTATGTCATCCAACACAGCAGCGGCAGAACCTCCTGCTGCTACTCCAACGATGTTCGATGGTATACCATCTGTCCTGGCAAGTTATTAACAACAAGTCGGAGTCCAATCAGGGACTGTTTCGACGACATCGTCAGTTCCTATTTCTTCATCTGGTATTTCTTATGTTGAAACTCAACAAATTGATCCAATGTGTCTTCAAAGGCCAATTTACCCTTTAAGTACTGGATTTACACCATATGGAGGGCAGTATGCCTTTTCATTGTTCCCTCCCAGAGAACAACCATATGGGAGTTTACAACAAAGTTCAGGCCAAACTGGAATTACATCCAGCAGTTGGGTACCAATACTGCCTCAGCAACCAAGGGTTGTATATTCAATGCAACCAGTCCACCCTGTGTCAAATATTCCCACTATACATACTATGGTGACTGCGTTGCAAGTACAAGCGCTACCTATTGTATGTCAACCCCAAGTTTCTTAGGTTGCAATATAACAGCCTCTTGTCTCAACGACTCAATCACAACCTCAGGTTAGTGCCTGCTTATCTGGAGCGACTCAGGCTCAAACAACTACTATGACTCCTCATCTTGGTCAATCATCCAGTATTGGGCAACAGCGTATGGTCCAACAACCATGGCTGATTCAATCTCAAAAACCGCCATTCCAACAATCATATGAAGGACCTGAGCAACAAGTCTTTGTAAGTAATGGGCAACCTCATTTCCAAAGCGATTATCAACAACCATATTATAATGCTTATGCCCATCAACCTTATCAAAGTTACCAACATCAAATACATTATGCTAGTATGCAAAGACCCACTGCTCAGGCAATTCCATCTTATCCTGGGTATGCTTCGCCTAACCTGAATCAATAGTTGCCCTTTGTAGCAACTCTAGAATTACCAGATCTAAACTGGCTGACGAATGATCCAATTGCTTATGCCCCTTGGTGGCCGGCGATTCCACATAAACTTCCGTTAGATATTCCTAAATTTAATGGAAATCCAGGTGAAGACCCGTTGAATCATGTGATGACCTTTCATCTATGGTGTTCATCAAACACCCTAAACAATGATTCGATTAGGCTTCATCTTTTTCAGAGGACGTTAACTGGTCCGGCAGCAAAATGGTATATCAAATTGCCCAGAGCTTTGTTTCATAACTTCAGTACCCTAGCCACAACCTTTTTAACCCATTTTCAGTTACCCATAAGGTACGAAACGGGAACAGAACTTCTTACCAATTTCAAGCAGACAACGACCACTCACATATCTGATCATATTCATGAGTGGTGATGTCATCGCAAAATGGTAAAAACATATGTTCCTGATCAGCTGCTAGCTGAATGGTTTATTAATTCTTTATTACCTTCTATTACGGAAGATGTGGCAAAAGGAGGAGTCATCACTGAAGAGCAAGTTATTGCTCGTGCACAATATCTAGACTTGATATATACTCAGTCTAGCACGCTCTACGATAAAATCCCTGATGCTCCTAGACCGGAATTCTCCATTCCGCCTCCTCCTAAATCAAACAAAGACTCTCATGCCTGAAATGTTGTGATAGGTACGACAAGCACGAAATCGACAAAGGCTACATCTAAGAAATCCCGTAAGATTTCTGATCAAAATGCAAATGAAGGACTTCTTGCCTCAGAGGTAAATGTCATGTCGACCAACACGGGCAAACAATTGAAGCAACCAAGAGGCAAGAAGAAAAAGAAAGGGAGAAAAAAGAAGCAGGATGAGTCATCTCCTGAAAAACCTTCTGCAAACCCTTCTAGGCAAAGGAAACCCCCTGCAGGGTGTCATATATGCGACGAGGATCATCGAACGAGAGATTGTCCACATAAAGCTGAAGTTAAGAAACTCTTTAAGAGTTCAAAAACCTCAGCAGTATTGACTAATCCGTTTCCAAACCCGGGAACCAAACTGGTTGCTAATCAAAATGCTTCCCGATCCCAAGTGCTTATGTCGTCTATCTCAAAGCAGAAAATGATTCTTTAACAAGGAATAAAGATTACGGTAATCCACTGCTGTCGAATAACAAGGCTAATGAACAACCTAATAGTTCAACAACAACGTTGACCGAAGCTCTGCCACCCATCATTCCTGAACCAATGATAAAGTCGCCAAAGAGTATAGTACACAAATCGACATTTAATCCTCGTGCAAAAGTAGCACAGAATTATAATATAGTAGAGGACCTGGCCCAATCGCCGTCCGCTATGTCGACACTTGAGGTACCACAAAATTGCCTCTCCCAAAAGCAAGATATATTATCAGTAATAGGTGGGATTGACCCAACGGATTCCAATCTTGTATCCTTTAATCACAAAGGATATGACCCTCAGTTACCAGCTCAACTAGCTTTCCTTATTCAAGTGAAAGCCCTCAACAAAACTATTCATCGAACAATTATTGATGAGGGAGCATCTACATGTATTATGTCGATGAGTTTCTGGAAAAATTTAGGCTCACCACCCTTGTCGTGATCATCAACAATGTTAAAAGCATTTGATGGACGATCATACACTCCATATGGCATTTTAAGTAACTTGCAAGTTGAACTAGGGGGCAAAACAGTAGGAATCGATGTTGAAGTAATTAACGAAAACCTCGATTACAACATCCTACTGGAAAGGCCCTGGATATATGCCATTGCCACAGTTGTGTCGACCTATTTCAGGAAGATTTCATTTCCCTTCCAAGGAGGAATTACAATCGTCGACAAACAAACATTTCTCCCCAACAGTTCACAAGTTACGGGAAGCATTCCAATGATTCATGGAAGCAATCACTCGCTTCAAAATATTGGAGTAGGCCTCCTAAAAGACCCTGACTTAATGGGTACTTTTGCCCTACCGCCTCCGAGTAATATGGCAGAAAGGGCCACAGTGGAAACCTGCAATATGAAATCTTCTATATCTAATGGATTCAAAAGATTCCTAAACATTTTGTCAGCATGGATCATTGCCATTTTAGAAATATTGTAGCAATCAATTTTCTTGGCCTGGGGGAAAACCCAAATCATCGCTCATCGAGTGTGTGGATAGATAGGTCTAAGGAATATGGCACCTCTTCAGATCCTTGGTCGCATGTACATTCCACAGACGAAGGAATCATTCAATCAATGATGATAGGAGAGGCACCATGGGAAGATTACCACCATCGCTCCCATCTTCCGAATTGTAAGGAAGATAGTTCCAGTGACCTTAATCATCCTTCAATTTTTGATTTTCTATCAAATACTACAAATATAGTGGATTTCGAGGATGTTTCTTATCTCGTGTCGACCTCATTAAAAAATGAAACAAGGAGTCATGAGGATAGTTCTTTTACTATGTCAACCTCATTAAAAAAAATGAAACAAATCCCCTTTCCAAATCTCAAAGGTAAACCTTCATTCCAACCACCAAGTTGAATGCAATGAAGCTTGGGGGGCATGCACCTCGATTTGTGTTATTATGCTGGGGGCATGCAAACTTATCGCGAGCAGTGTTACTGCAGGGTTCAAGCTCGTTAAAAAATAAACCCGCCACGAGCAGTGTTATTGCAGGGTTCAAGCTCGTTAAAAAATAAACCCGCATCGAGCAGTTTTAGCGCATAGTTCAAGATTGTTAAAAAATAAACATTAGCCATGAGCAAATGTTTTCTCCCGCGTTTAAGATCATTAAAAAATGAACTATTTTCCGATAAATAGCCATCGTGAATGTAGTACTTCAGCCTTTAAAGCCTTGGTCATGTTCTCATCATCACCTCCACTCTGTATTGGCCAATCATTCACCTCCATTTGATTGTTTACCCCTTTTTGAGGAACAGCTGCGAAGAGTGATCCCACTAGCCATCCTTGTAACACTGCCTGATTGGAAAATTCCAAACCTTACCTGGAATCAGCTGCTACCCAATTTTATCACTCGTTCCTCAAAAGACGAGTCTCCTTTAAGTTGTTTTCAACTGACTCGTAAAATATGAAAAGATTGCTGAGCCATTGGCCTCTCCAGCTCGTTAAAGGGACCAGAAGTGCTATCCCTCCTTTAGATTTTAATTTTTTTGGACCTGAGGGATTATTACACAAAAATATTGAGCGCTTGTTTTGTTCGGCTCATTAAAAGTATCGAAAATTCATCCCTTCTGTATTGTTTTATACTTTTTCAGACTTAAGGGATTAGATGACGTAAAAGGATTTTTGAGTTTCCTTTACATTCCTTTTCAGACTCTCTAAAATTGAAAAGGACCGAGTTATCTTTGTCGTTAAACTCATTAAAACTTAATAGCGACAAACTTGTCCATAGCGAAAAAGAACGAGTTTCACTATCGCTAGGCTTGTTAAAACATAGCGATGGGTTTGCCCGAAGGGAAAATTATAGAACAAGCATATGTTATCCTCCTCAAGCTTGACAAAAATAAAGAGGTACTGGTCAGCAATGACTGGGGAAAAATTGGGAAGAAAATTTGAAGAAACTTTGTTGGTAGCAAGTCGCTCTTGGTAGCAAGTCGCTCTTGAACATGGCACTTTCACTCTGCATCCAAGTCAGGTTGGGTTGTTTCATTCACCGGTCACATCACCATGGTCCCATCACACCATCCACATTTGGGGTTAATTCTACCAATCCATCACGTCAGTCTCACCGATATGGTCAAGAGAAGTCATTCAAAGAATTCACCTGTGTCTCACCCGCTACAATACATTTACACTCCATTCTTTCATGAATGCCACCCTGAACCTTATGTCATCAGATCGTTTTCACCTCCATTAAAATCATTTGCTCCATTCCGTGCCATTGATGTGGGATTCATTAAGGCCCTCCTGTGACGGATCACTTCTTGTCGACATCAGCTCATTATCCAAGAAGCCAATCTAGGAACACCCCATTCAGTACTTTGAAGCTTGCATGCCTCAATGGCAAGTTTCTCACTTCCAGCGCCAGGTTTACATCAATGGCCTTCGACTGAAAGATTTTGCGTGGTGTTCAACGCTAAATTCTTTATTCACACCACGTGAATTATACTGCAGTACCTTGAGGGTCATTATCATTATCAGTGATTCCTCTCACGCCTGTTAACATCTTACATCATTGGCTGGTAATCAGGCGATGTCTTTCCATGTTCGACTCCAGAACATCTCTCACATGGGTAGACTTGTACCTCGAGTGAAGATCGAACGAGATTGAAGACCTCGGATCTAGTTTCATCCATCCGGGCTGCGATATATATTCAGGGAATAATGACATCAAATGTACATTATTGCTTTACAGATAATCATCCAATCAAAGGGATGATGGCTCTACCAGAATCATCAGTCTACACTCAAACGATTGTTTGTCCAATGTACATGAAAATGAATTTATAAAGCTGAGCATGGGAATGCCCGCCTCAGCTAGATCATGAAAATATTATGAAGATAATGTATTGTGTTGTATCTTATTACAGGTCTCCTCTCAGCTTGAAAGAACTTCAGATCCTCATAATAAAGCATTTCACCCGACATTAAAAGCTTAACGACCTCATGCTTTAGGGGGAAACTGTTATAGACATTTTTGGGCACTTCAAACCCAAGCATGAAATGTCCATAAACAAAGGGCTCCTAAGTCCCTAAAAGTGTTGTTCTAACCCCTAAAGGAACAAGGTCAATTGGTTACAGCTTATCCCAGAAGTTCTCCATGAAAAACTACTCAGCACTGGTCAAAACAGGATCATTTCAGCTGCTCCACAGGAAAAGTGTGTTGCATCTCACCTAAATACACTGTGTGGGTGCATTACATTTCAAAAAGCCCTTCTATGGGGTACGATGGGCGAGAAGTGACAAATGGCAATCTCATTCCACGAGGTGGAGAGGCATGGAATCTTCCAGAAACTTCTCCTGTGACACTTGCCTCTCTGAATTCGACCAAGGATGAGTAAGAGATCATCGATCTCCAAGTGGAAGCAAGAAATATCAGAGGGAAGACACTAATCAAATCACAAGCTGACTCATCTCCTTTACAGATATCTATATATGGATCCCTCATCCCAGAGATCCAGAGGCTGGAATTTTGCATATTGTAAGGAATTACTCTTAGATTCTTGAGACAACATCAGAGTGTTGGGTGATCTAAGCTTTGTATGAGGTGAAGAGGGGCTTACTTGGTGAGAGGATGATACTGGGTCAGAACAACTGGTTGTAACTCCCTTGGCTCTTTCTTGTTTATCAATAAAAGCTATTCAAGTTTTCCTCCATACTCCGTGTGTCATTTATATTTTATGCATTTGTATGGTCAATTTACATCTGATCCTAGATTGTTTATGATTATAGATCCATGTTCTTGTATAGTGCTATGCTACTGTGATGTTACAGGTACTCTGTGAAACCGGGCCTACAAGGGAGCAAGTAGCGAAAGACTATCAAGAGAGAGGAATCAAACTAGGAGATTAGCGCAAGATAGAGGTTGGTCCTCTTTGTTCTTCTCTCATCTATATTTCATGAAGGAAAAATGAAAGTAGCTTTACTTTGTTTGTTTCTAAGGTAGCTACCACACCTTAGTGGGGTAAGCAGTTTTGTGTAGACACTTTTCCCTGTAACAATGTATGACACACTTGACAATGTTATTCTACAGTGAAAATGACAGAGGTATTTTATGATACATGCAACAATGATCATGATATTTCTCTTCTATGATGATAGTGAATTTGGACAGTGATCTTACTCCTATAATGATTATGAAACTTTTATTTGTAACATTGATATTTTCTTTTGTAGTGATATGGCAGTAGCTCTGTAGTTCACAATTGAAGTTGTACACTAACTTGGATTGGTCTTAGGAGGCCTAATGTGATGAGTGTATCTCATCATGGATTTAATTTGTGTCTCATCTGAACAATTGATCAATATCTAATAGAGTAAGAAGAATTGATTATGGGTTTTCCCCCTTGTTTGGTTTTTCCCTGGTCTCCGACCAAATCCTAGTGTCCCCCCTTTTTTTTAAGTTGTTGTTTATTGTTTCATTGCATTGTTGTTCTCTCTACATAATTTATAATGTTTTATATTATGTTATGGGGTGAATGTGATATCAAATGTTTAAATTATTTGAAAAATGAAATTATCTACATCAAAGAACAATCTAATCAAAAAAGTTAACAGAGGTAACAAGATATTTGTTGTAGTTCCCCACAAACATTATCAATCACAATAATAAATGGTTAGTGTTTGAATACATTGGGGAAAATAGAAAACGTAAATCCTAAACCTCAAACTTTCATATTTATTGTGATGACTATTAGTGAGGAAGTAGAAAGTCATATACATGAGTGAGAATTAGAACAATGGACCAAGGGATATTCTTCTTGTTTTTTAATAAGAATCTAAATGAAGTAGATGATTTTTGTTTGAAGTACCCTTACTATACCATTACCCATTTTCTATTGTTATCACCAAAAAAATGATCATCTAGCCTAATTTACTAGATGGATCGAAGTACACCATGTAAAGCCAATTTTACCATAGTAAAATTGCTTTCACTGTGAGAAATTACATGATAAACCACCTTTATTAAGTAATTTATAGTTAAACCCATGAAGAATAATTAAATAAATCACTATTTATTTGATTTTCTTCTAGGAATAATTAATTAAACCATTGTTCAATTATTATTCCTTGTCATATTTGACCCAATCATGAAAAATAAACAGATAAATCCTTAATTATCTTATTTTTCTCTATGAATAATTAATTAATCACTAACTAATTATGATTCTTTGTGAAATTTGACTAAATCCATTAGGAATAATTAAATAAATCATTATTTGTTTATTATTCCTTAACTAATTCCTTGAGATAATAAGTAAATCATTTATTTATTTATTATCTCTAAATAAAAGTTTAAATACTTTTTCCAAGAATAGGATCAATAATATTTTATTTTTTCTCATTATTAGAGGATTACTCAATACTTTGTTATAAATAGAAGGGTTTTCCATTCATTATTCACTTTTGATTATTTTCATTGTTGCACTCACTATTGTAACTCTGATTGTTTTCATTGTCGCACACCATATTTTTGTTGAGTTTACACATTATAGAGGAGAGAGACTCTACACAAGCTGAAGACATTTGAGGATAGCCAAGAACCCATCCCATAGAGGGGGACTAGTAACATTTATATGTGCCCTTCACAGGTGTTATAATAAGATTATTCTTTGTATATATGGTTTCCATTAGATGATTGGAGTTATTACTCTTTCTTTTTGTTGTTTAACTATGAATGTGGCATAGATCCAGACTTTGGCAGGTTCTGTTTATATCAGTTATTGTAGGTCTACAATGTTTAGTAGCCATTTATATTATTGAAATTGTTTTTCATCCACAATCTTAAGTGGGTTCTTTTCATACATCTTTAAGAAGAAAACAATACAACAAAATTGGCGACCCAGTTGGGTTTATACTTTAGATCTAGAAACCTGGGTGGCCTCTGGTTTTTAGCTTAGGGTTTCTTCTTTTTTCGATTCTCTTAATGTTTCCTAGGTTTTAAACCCTAGATCTGTTAAATTTCAAACTTCCACAAGCTTTATATTCATTTCCGCGAGTCACCGGAACCAGCGGCGACAAAGGCGACACTTTTTTTCTAGTATTTTCTGACCAGGATCCATGGAGTGGAAATCACACTTTTTGGCCAAAAAAGTGTGATCTAGAGGCCAGAGCACACTTATCAGCCCAAAAAGTGCGATCCCTACTGAAAAATAGGTCAATACCTACGATTTATGGCTTTTAGGGTTTTTAACAGATCTGTTTTTGGGCTTTTCAAAGAGTTATATGTTGGGTTGTCTGACCTCTGTCTCATCCTACTTAGGCCTCGATCCACTGAGATTTACTCGTCAAAGTTGAACTTAGCCTCCCGTAGGGCTTCTATTACGCTTCCACCTTTCTAGGAGGAGTTTAGCTGAGTGAGCAGTCTGAGTTTCTGCAACGCTTTCAACAACATTTTCCATATCTGTACCCTTCTGTTTTAGATCTATAAAGATAGGATTGTCACCATCCATAGTTTCATATTTAAACTTGTTTGGTCATTGGCCTTAGGGTCCCATCAGTTTCCCTAAGTGTTTCACCCATCTCCCTATCTTTTTACAACGATCCCCCTCTCTGGTTTTTTATTTTTGCTGCACCACTTTCCAA
This sequence comes from Pinus tabuliformis, assembly GCA_031772625.1. Taxonomy (NCBI): domain Eukaryota; kingdom Viridiplantae; phylum Streptophyta; class Pinopsida; order Pinales; family Pinaceae; genus Pinus; species Pinus tabuliformis. The sequence goes on along the minus strand of CM062806.1, from coordinate 474,901,381 downwards.
CAACTTCATTTCACTTGATCCTAGTCACACAGACATTTATATCTCTTAACCATTTTAGTGATTTTCCGTCGATTTAGCCAACAACCATCACAGTGTTTGCAAACCCAGTTTCGGTGGGGTTTATTTAATTATTTTGTTTTTCATTTTCTGTTATTAATTTCAATTTATTTTCAGCAAGTTTTTTTCTTTTTTACAAATATGATCTGGGCTTAATCAATAAATACACTTGCACACACAAGCACACCTTAAGTGAAGGGCACATGGTTTACACCGCCAAGCCAAGACTTAACATAGTAAATTTATCTCCCCTCATCGAGACAAAGGCATATTGTTGATCTACCTTCACCATTTCCATGTCATGTGTGTCTTACCACCATTTCTACACCAAGACATTTGTCGCGAAGACTATTAAGCCTTCACCCCAAATTTCGACTTGGGAATATTACTCCTCCCCATCGGATCTAAGTTCATAGCCCTTCGAGTCCCCACACCGACTCTTCTATTGGTTCACCTGATTCCTCATCTGAGTCTGAGCCTCCTTCACCACATATCATCACCATGTCTGGACCCACAGCTGGTGCAAGAACCCAACCTGGTGTTGGCTCTAGTTCTATCCTGGTGGTCACATCAAGCGGAGCAGCCTCAGGAAACATTTCGGCAGCCCCCATGCTCCCCTTTATGGCTGGGTTAAGCCTACCAAATTTTAACTAGTTGATAAATGAAACCGTACAACATGATGCTAGTTGGCCTTCTATTTCGACTAATCTTCCCTCAGATGTCCTAAAGTTTGAGGGTAATGCTGGTGAGGATCCTATCAACCATGTCTGATCCTTCCACATGTGGTGTTCGTCCAACTCGATAACCGATGACTCCATTCGTCTTCAGCTATTCCAATGCACGCTCACTGGAGACGCTGCAAAATGGTATGTAGACGAGCCCGCTGCATCTCATTCCAATTTCATGACACTTACTAAAGCATTCCTCTTATATTTCGAGTTACCTCTCTGGTATGACACTGGTACGGAGCTATTGACCTCATTCCATCAATCCTCTACCACTCGCCTTTTTGACCATGTTCAAGAGTGGCGTCAAAGGAGGGGCACATGCCGTGCCCTACCTTTCGAAGACCATGTCTATCTAGATTGGTTTCTTAGGAGTCTTTTATCACCCATTAGAAAAGATGTAGAATCCCATTTTCCTCAGACCAAGGAAGAAGATATACAAACCGCTCTAAGATATGACCTGATTTATGCACAATCTGGTTATGTCTATACCGTCATTCCAGACCTCCCTTGTCTTGGAAGTGCCAATGCACTGGGGTCATCTGACGCCATAGACAGTATCTTTGGAACCCTTTCACACCCTTCGCCATATACTAAACAAAGTTATGGCTATATGTAAGGGGGCACCAGTTCCTCTAACACTTATGCCCCTCCTGCTAGCAACATGTTTTCACGGCCCCAACCCGTCTACCAAGCCATTTCTCCTCCTTATGCATAGCCTAGCGTTACAGCCCCTCAAGCATTAGTGCTGCAGCCTCCCATGCATTATCAGCCCCAGCACCCACCACCCCCTCAGGGTCAGGTGTTTGCGCAACAGAGTGCGACGAATCCCCAAAATTCGAAGAAAAATAATAAGGGGAAGGTAACAAGGGTAACCAGGGTAATCAAGGTAATCATCCTAGTGAACCCCAAGGGAACTAGCCTAACACTAACAACCAGTAACAACGCAGCCAACCCAAGTAGAACAAGTCTATTCGTACGAACAAGACTTGTGCATCTTGCCCTGTACATGGTAATTATACACATGAGTGTCCTCTCTTACCCCAAATGCACCAAATTTGGGAAGCTTAAGCACCTTCTAGAGGTCAATAATTGCCTCAGAATCATGCGCCATATCAACCGACAGTGCTTACAAATCCTTTCCCTCAGCAAGGATTTATTGCTGATTACCCTCAATTAGGTCATGCAGCCCATCGCCCCCAACCTTCTAGTCCTGGTGACTACCAAATCCTCATGATGGATTCTGACGCGGTCAATACCTTTGATCAATAGCTAGCTCCTAAACACCCTGTTATTACCATCTCACTCGAGTCATCTAGATCCACCCACCCAGGACCTCCTCTGTTTATGGGCGCCTCTCCTATGTTCCCACTAGGAACCATTCCTCCAGGTATTAACCATCCAGGAGCCGTTCCACCAGGACATTTCCCTACAAGACAGATACCTTTCTTGCTTCCTCATCCAGGAATATTTTTGTCCCTATCATGGCTTCATTGGTCCTTCCTAAAATGACTTTGGGGATCCCAATATCGTAAATCGATCCCCTATTGAACACTTCACCTGGTCAGCTCAGACCATATCATGCTTTGACCCCGGTCTAATTAGTCCCTACAGCCCCTACCGCTGGTTCAATTCCATCACAACCTCAACAGTAACCCATTCTTATTGCAAAACCATCCAGACAGGGGGGAAAAGCTAAGAGGAAAGAACCTAAGGACAAGGCTCCTCCAAGTCCTAAGGCCCCAAATCCGTCAACTCCATGTGCTTTTTGTAAAGTTGTTGCGCACACCACCCATAATTGTCCCAAGCTTCCTCATCTTAAACCTCTCGTTCATGAAGCGTTCCCTGATTCAAATATCCTCGAAGTCCAAATTACCTTACCGGGACGAATCAAGAAACTCAAAATGCTGCACGCAAATCACCTTATGCCTTGTGTGATCATTATGGTCACTATTCCAATTGTTGCCCTTGCCTTGACAAAATTTGTGATTGAATTCGGGTGCTTCACGAATACAAGACCACTCGTAGTGGAACACCTACTCATCTACCCGTGGATTCTGGTACCACTAAACCAGAACAGGGGGACTCTGGACCCAACGTCGTGACCCCCCCCTGATGTCAAGATGATAGACTCCATAGGCCATGTCCTTTACCTGTTGTCATCCTTGAGTTCCTCGCAGCCAAAACTTTATGAGGTTTCTGCACTTGCTTCTATCGAACACCTTTCGATAGAATCCCAAGTCTCAACATATGTAGATCCTCCATCTACCAGCTTGTCATCTACCATTCAAGAAGATTCATATGTGAACCTTATTTCTCAATATGATGCACCATGTATCTCCGCCACATCATGTAGTCAATATTCCTCTTGTCCCCCTATCTTCCATTCTGATGAGGACATCATGGAAGCCATGACTACCCTTGATTATCCTTGGAAGGATATGCACCATCATGCGTACTATTAGTGTCAGCCAGTTTAGCCTATCACCAGTGATCAAATATGCTCTTACAAGGTGTTGTTTTGGTGTTAAGTCAATTTTTTGTCATTTCAGTGAATCTTCAAATAAAAATTTGGTCACTAGTTGTTGTGTCTAGGTCACTGTTGCTCCCTTCACTTACTCATGGTCATTGTCTTCTTCGAGGTATCATATCTTCATTTAAGTGTCTTGGGTCATGAAATTGTAAATTTCCTCATTTTATGTCATGGTCTATTCGTTAAAAAATGAAACATGCTAGTACGAAGATAGTTCTTTTACTGAGTCAACCTCATTAAAAAATGAATCAGATAGATTTTAGGATATGTAGGTAGATTGTAGAAAGTAGGGTTTTGAGGACAGTTCCTGTTACTGAGTCAACCTCGTTAAAAAATGAATCAGGTATGAGGATAGTTCTTTTCTTGTGTCAACCTCCTTAAAAATGAAACAACTCCCTTTTCAAGTTAAATATTTAAAGTAAACCTTCATTCCTTTCATCCATCTAGTTGAATGCAATGAAGCCTGGGGGGCATGTACCTCATTTTGCATCATTAAACTGGGGGCATGCGAAATTTTTAAGCATAGTTCCTTGTCTTGTGTCAAGCTCGTTAAAAAATGAAACAAGGGTAGGTTAAGTAGGTAGAGTGTAGAGAGTAGTCATGAGCATAGTTCCTTGTCTTGTGTCAAGCTCATTAAAAAATGAATCAAGGATTTTAGAGCATAGTTCCTTGTCTTGTGTCAAGCTCGTTAAAAAAATGAATCAAGGTTTTTAGAGTAAAGCTTTTGTTAGGTAGATTGTAGAGGGTAGTTTTGAGGATAGTTCTTTTCCTGTGTCAACCTCACTAAAAAATGAAACAACTCCCACAAGTCTTTCCAAGATCGTGAAAGTAAAGCTTCATTCCATCCACCTCATTGAATGCAATGAAGCTTGGGGGGCATGTACCTTGGTTTGCATCTTTATGCTGGGGGCATGTGAACTTATAACAAGCATAGTTTTTCGTTTCAAGCTTGCATAAACATGAAACTGAATCCGAGCATAGTTCTTTTCCTGTGTCAAGCTCGTTAAAAAATGAAAAAAATCCTCCTCTACTTGAGTCGAGAGATTGACGAGATCTTATAAATATTAAGTTTTTAGGTTAGTTATTTCAGTTTTTTGCATAATTTTCTTATAGTTTTAGGTCGAGTCTTTCAAATGATCTCGTAACTCAACCTTCATTTCATCCAACTGGTTGAATGAAATGAAGTTGGGGGGGCATGCGCGCTAGCAGTTATGCCTAGGGGCATCAAGCACAGTTTTCTCTCTATTTCAAGCTTGTGTAAAAATGAAACTACTTTGAAGTATAGTTTTTCTCTGTTTCAAGCTTTTGTAAAAATGAAACCTATCTCGAGTCAATTTTAGTTATTTTCAAGACTCGTTAAACTCATGAAAATACCGAGATTATTTTGCTATTTTTCCTTCTCATAAAACAAATGAAAATGCCGAGTTCTTTCCGTCTTTTCCTGCTCGTAAATTAAATTGAAAGTCGGCCATATGAGTACATTTTTATCCCTTTTTCGAACTCGTTAAAACTTACGAAAAAGTGAAACCTCAGAGTCATCTTTTAAGCCCTTTTCTGACTCCTAAAACATGAAAAGATGGCCGAGCGTTTATTTTACACTCGTTAAAACGGAATTAAAAGACGGTCCCCTTATAGCCCTTTTCTGACCGTAAAATCAGGAAAAGATTGCCGGGTTTTTGTCGTTTCAAACTCGATACGGAAATAAAACGACGTGTCTTTGATCGCTTTTTACTTTTCAGGTCAGTGGCACTAATTATGAAAGTACTCCTTGGTCGCAAGATCAAGCGGTTCCCCCAGGTATTATTTTATACTTTTTCGGGCCTGAGGGACACAAATCTACGAAAAAGTTCAACTTGGAGTCTTCTTAAGTTTTTCAGACTCTCTAAAATTGAAAAACGCCGAGTTTCTCCTATACTAGACTCGTTAAACATTTCACAGTAAAGGACCTGTTCAATTACAAACAGGAACGAACCACTCCTTCCTAGGGTTCGAATCAAAACTAGGTTGGACTCATCCGAAGGATGAGCTTATAATCAAGCATATGTTATCCTCCTCAAGCTTGTTAAAAATAAAGAGGTACTTGCCAGAAATGGTGGGGGAAAAGAGAGAAGAATGAGCCTATTTGTTACCTTTTGTCTCAGAAGAAACTTTATTACCACTCTTGGACACGACACTTTTCATTCACCTGGGTTGGGAAATTCTTTACCTCACAGTTGATCAAACCACTTTTGAAAGTCTTCAACCGGGTTCTGGGGATTAACTTTGAGTTATTTAGCACCAAACCATCTGTTGTGTCGTTATGTGTTCAAGAGGTCTGCAAACAAAACTTTCATCTGCAAAATACTTGTCATCCATTTGACCATCCCTGAGTCAGTCCTTACAGCAACATTTCTTCAACTTGAACAATGATTTCGTGTTGTGGGCTTGCCTGCAACGGGTCACTTTCTATCGACATCAGCACATTATCTAGAGAGATGACTTAGAAATCGTCAGTACCTTGAAGTCTGCATGCATCAATGGCAGGTTTCTTGCCTTTGACGTCAGTTTACATCATTGACTTTCGATCAAAGGATTCCGTGAAATGTTCGACATCAACTCATTCATTCACATCTCATGGATTGTACTGGGTACTTTGAGAACCATTGACATTACTAGTGGTCTCTCTCACGCTTGTTAACAGTTCACATCATCGACTGGTAATCAAGTGGTTTCTACCATGTTCGACATCGACTCATTTATTCGCATGGCTAGAATCGTACCAATTCGAGAAGTAGGAATGAAGACCCTGGATCAAATCTTTACCATCCAGGCTGCGAGGAATTTTGTATTCATTATCTAAGTAGACTAACCATAAACAGATGGCTGCGCCCATACTATGTCTACAAAAGTCTATGATTATGATGTACTGTAAAATCATTTCTGTATCAGAGTAGTTAGTCTGTTAGTTAAAATTTTAATCTGAGTATGGGAATGCCTACCTCAGTAATGATATAATCTTATACATGTATTTTGTGTTGAAAATTGCAGGTTCTGACCAGGTTCTCCACGAGATAATCCTCGAAATGATAAAGCGCTTCACCCTTCCTAGATAATACAAAACCCTAATCTATTCCAGGCTTCGCACTTTAGGGGGCAATCTGTTACACTAAAAAATGTCACCATGGCTATTTACAGTTGGTATGGCTCTATCAACAGTCATACTACCCTCTTGAGCAAGTCTTATGCCTCTGCTATTCATGTCAAACTCCAAGAAAGAGAGAAAGTCTTTATAAATATGTTTATCTCTGGGTACGCAGGTTCTCTCAAACCTTGCCTGCGGGTACGCACCTATTGTTCATAAGGTCTGCGTCCAAGGACGCTCTGTATCTAAAGGGGCAGGTGCGTCCCTCTGAAAATGTTAAAATGTGCAAGTTTTATCTTCAAAAACTTACTTGTGGTCATTTCTAGAGCATTCTAGAAGGTTGTTTGATGTGTATTGAGCGCCTCCAGATGGTTCATGAACTCCTACCAAAGAGGAACTTATCCCATCAATAAGGGAGTGATCCCATCCAAAGAGGGGACTATCCCATTGATGGTGGACTTGATTAACTTCCTCTTGAGCACTATAAATACAGGCATTGGGCCAGAAGGAGGGAGGTTGAAAGCTATACATTTCTAAGGGTAAATGCTACAGGAATTAGGACTCCCATTTAGAAGCTTGTGAGGAGAGATTGCCATCTTTACTTGTTCTATTTGGAAGTGGGTGAGCTTTGTCAAAGTAGAGGAAAACTCTTGTGGACCCTGGAAGGAGCTTGCACAACACCAAGGCTCAGGTTGTAATGGTTCCTTTTGATTACCTTTAATGCAAATTGGTCCATTCTTCTCAATAACTTGTTGTTTATGGGTTATTTCATGTACTCCTTGGTCTATATGTTGAATATGCTTTGTTTTATGTTATAATCAGGTGCTATTTAATTGTTTGACTGTTGGTGATTGCAGGTTTTGGAGAAAAGGAGGAGCTCATCCAGATCAACAAAGCTTGGACTTCTACAACAACGTTTGGACAAAGGTAAGAACGAAACACTTGATTTCTCATATCATAATGTATGTTTAGAGAAGGATAGCTCCAGTTTGTTTTGTTTGTCATTAGAATGTCTTAGACTTCTAGGAAGGTCAGTTGTGTCCGCACCCTTGACTGATTCCGTGTGACAATCTACCATTCAAGAAGATTCATATGTGAACCTTATTTCTCAATATGATGCACCATGTATCTCCGCCACATCATGTAGTAAATATTCCTCTTGTCCCCCTATCTTCCATTCCGATGAGGACATCATGGAAGCCATGACTACCCCTGATTATCCTTGGAAGGATATGCAACATCATGCGTACTATTAGTGTCAGCCAGTTTAGCCTATCACCAGTGATCAAATATGCTCTTACAAGGTGTTGTTTTGGTGTTAAGTCAATTTTTTGTCATTTCAGTGAATCTTCAAATACAAATTTGGTCACTAGTTGTTGTGTCTAGGTCACTTTTGCTCCCTTCACTTACTCATGGTCATTGTCTTCTTCGAGGTATCATATCTTCATTTAAGTGTCTTGGGTCATGAAATTGTAAATTTCCTCATTTTATGTCATGGTCTATGATGAGCATGAGTATTGTAGTAAGAATGCTGCAACTCCTGGGCTACCAAATTTACTTTATCAACCCGGGGTTCATACAAACTTGGAGGTGACAATGCTATATACACAAGTAAAAGTGATGGTTCTGCCTTTTGTCACTATTCAGTTGGCGAGAGTCCACTGGGGTTTTCAAGCCAGACTTCTATGGAGTCAGAAGAATCTTGGTTTTTATGGAAGAAAGGGAAGTCTACTCTAAGGGAGAGCTACTCTACTGCAATAATGAAAAAGACTGAAATTCAACGCTAAATCACACCATTTCCTAATTAACTGCCAAGAAACTATGTTTTGCAATAATGCTAAATTAACATGAACCAAATGCTACTATCTAATCATGGAAGCAAACAACATCAAACATCACTAATGTGCAAGTAAAGGGACTAAAATAAACATGTTTTGTCCTTTTGTCTTTTCATACAAAATCAAGTATGCAAACTAATTTCTTTTGGTGATGTGGCAGGTGAATTAAGGATGTTGGAGGATGGCTGGAAGGGTTAGGAGATGGTTGGATGGTGTGGGAGACCTTTGGGTTACCTTTGGTGCCTTCTCAGAGGTTTTCCCTCAATTCGGCCTCAAAATAGGCCATTTTAGGAAAACCTACAGAATGTACTAGAGACCTACAGGATTCCCTGTAAACCTACAGGATACAACCGAGAGAAAAATGGGAGGTGTTCGAGGTGATGGAAGGATTAGGGAAGGTGGTTTATGGGTGGAATGGAGTGATAGAAGGTATAGGATCACTCAGAAGTCAACAACAAGGATAGAAGATGGTTGGATTCGCTCAATGTGCTTGGAATAATTTCTATGTAAAATGATGAAAACTAGTGAAGGCAATGGTCAAAACAAGGAATGACTATGGTGGATGAAGTGGAAGGTGGTTTCTGGCTATGAATTCTTTGTCTACTCCTGAACCACCTACTCTGCATAAAACATGTATAATTTCCAAAAAGCTATGTAAACAAGAAGCATTTTCATAAGCTAGAAAAGCATAATTAATGAAATAATTGCCTACATTATGCATGAGGAAAGTTGTTGAAAGGAATGAAAGCATGGATGAGATCTACTGCAAGAATGAATATAGAAGATATGACAATGAAATCCTACTTTTCAAAACTAATCAAATGCTAACTTAAATACAGTAACTCTAAAGCTCATACAAGAAATAGAAATCTATGTTTTTGGGGCTGCATAAGCGTCCCTTCCAAAAATCATGATCCCAAAGGGAGGAAATGAGGCCAAGACACCTACTGATAGAATTGTGGTGCTCCTTTTATCCCTAGTAACCTGATACTGAAGTAAGGCACAAATGGAAGCAAACTAATAAACAACGAATCCAATCTACACTACTTGCAATGAAAATACATCTAGAGGAAGATTAACAATGAAACTATGAGACTAATCTAAGCATATAGATACAATAAATAGCAGCCTTGGCTACTAGGGTTTCACCCTAGCCCAAGAGCTTCAGCCTCTCTACGTTAACCCGATGCTGGCTCAAAACAAAACTCATTCTTATTACCAAAAAAAAAAATTACATCAATAAAACTTCCACAAGTCTGAACCTTGAAAATAACTTAGATTTTTACAACAAAAATTTGAATCCTAATGAGGCTCTATGCCTCTCTACTTATACAAGTGAAGTCCCCAATTACTTCCTTAAAATTAGGGATCCTCGGCTCCCAAACCCGAGATAAACTAGCTCGTTTCGTCTCACTTCCTCGACTACCTTCTAATCCTCATGACTTGGCTTCTTACACTCCAAGCTGGTACGATAAATGGAGGAATATTCAAATGGGGGAGAAGTAAATGAGGAGGATTTACCTCCCACAATCCCTCTCCCTTGTCCCATTCGAGTTTTAACCTTAGTCTTTGCCAAAATTCCTTGATTTTCTCCTTCAATCCTGCATTCAATGCATATTAGTCCACTAGGCATAATATCCAACTCTAACTCATCTCATAAACAAAATATAATAAAAAACATGTAATAAGTTATGAGCAAAGTTGGTTTGACTAAGCTAGGAGGTGAATTAAGGCCCATATAATTACCCAATGATGAGGCTCATCAATCTAGGGTTTCACTCCATGTGTCGTCATGATACCATATGTCAAAACAAAACATGTCCATCATGTAATTCAGTGGGTAAAGGGAGTTATCAAATTAGGGAAATAAAAATAAAGGTAAAGGTAATTTTTTATTTCAAATAAGACAATGCTACAGTACACTACCTCATCTCATCATTCCTCATAGGGACATTGTTTCTTAAAAACATGTTTCTGACCAAATGGAGAAGAATTTTACAAACGTGAAAGAGGTTTCTGCCAATGATAGGCCAAGGAACAAAAACCTCCTTCAGTTTATGCACAAATATTATAATTTGAAATAAATTCCCAAACTTCATAGAAGGCTCAGATTTTTAGAAAAGTGGAAAAAAGTGGCCAAAAACCAGCTTTCTAGACCCTTTTTTGACAAGTGCTACAATCCTAGAGCGACCTTGGGAGAATGGATATTTGAAGGACTTCCCATGGATCATTTTCAAAAATTCAAACTGTTCTAGAAACTAGACTTGAAAGGATAGTTGACCATTCTCTCAGATCGTCATTTGGACCTTGGGAAGGGACCTAAACGTGAGCTCAAAGTCAGTGCTACACTTCTGCAATTTCCTGTGTGTTTAATTGTAAATTTCATTGTGTAAAATTTTTAGTTTTCATTTTGACTTAGTCAAAGTCAAAACTCTTTATATAATGGCACTTGTTTCAAGGCTAGGTGATGTAGGCATGAATAAATTTATGTGATGGGTTGTTTTTTATGTTTAGTAGGCCTCATTAAGGAAGAAAACTCCTAAACAAACTCTCCAAGAAGTGTTTGAGTTTCACCTTCTCACTCTCACCTATTGGTTGAGAGAATCTTGGAGTCAGTTCCACCACCTAGGAATTCGACTCCTAAAGGTGGGAAAGTGGTCTAAGAGAGTCTATATGTAACGGTTGGGTAAACAGGAACGTGAACAGTCATCAAGAAGATGAACTGATCCGTCCATTTTATGTATATAAACAATAGTTATCTAATGAAATAAACAGTCAGTTTTGTTCTGTCCATTTTGGAGTTACCCTGGTCTGACATGGTATCAGAGCGCAGGTCCCAGATTCCTTGTAACTCCTCTGGCCATAACGCCTCTGTCTGAACGTTTGCCTGGCGCCTCTGCCTGAACGTTTGCCTGGCGCCTCTGCCTGAACGTTTGCCTGCCCAGAAATGATGATGCACAATTATCGACCTCGATGTCCCATGCCCAGAGTGAAATAGCATTCCATTTCTTGATTTTGAATCTCTTATTGTTGGTGGAGCCCTCTCCTGTAGACTCTTGCATCCTCGTCTCTGCATCTTTTGATGCCATCACGCCCCACGAGAGAGATTATTGCAGAGTTTTATGTTGAAACGAACGCTGAAGAGAAGAGTAGGCCCTACGAGATTGAGATTGAGAACGCAGAAATTGATGAAGCCTAGAGCCGAGACTTTGGAGGTCGATTAATCGTTGTGGAGCTGAGACTTTGGTGGGGCGCTCTTCTCTCTGAAACCCTGACGGAGATTTTAATTTCGGTGGCTGTCGTATATGGTAATAACATTGTCCCATTTCTTAACACAGCGTTTGAATTATTAACGTTGTTGAATTAACGTTTGAATGCGAATATCAAAATTTATTGAATGGTTTCCAGAACGCAATGGTTATTAACGTTGTGGTTTGAATAATATTCACGCTGTTTGAGTATTAACGTGGTGCGCATCCGGGAAAAAGCTGAGGGTATTAACGCTGTGCGCTGTGGGTTTATACATATGCCCATGCAAGTTTGTATATGCATAGAATGGTCCATAGTATATATATTGAATGGTTTCCAAGTTGAATACATAGAATGATGCATATATATGGAATGTGAACTGTTGTGTGCTTGTTGAAATGTTGTACCCATATTTTGCAACACCCACATGTCAATCTAAGAGTTTTAATCCCGTCTGTTCCAATCTCAGGACACCACAGGCCATCGACTCGGTTGAGTGTTGAGCAGTTCTTCAGTGTATATTTATGATAGCAGTTTTGGTATAGCGTTGAGCAGTTTGTTGACTTCATAATATTACACAGTTTAAATAATTCAAAGCGTTTGTATATCATTCAAAATATTGCGGTGTTTCCAGAATGTCTTATATACCAAAGCATTTGTAGTATTGATATATTGAAGTAATATATTAATAGAATGAAGTGATATATTGAAGTGATCCCTTGCGCATTTTTTGATATATTGAAGTGATATAGAATGAAGTGATATATTGAAGTGATCCATTGCGCATTTTTCAAAACATAGTAGTATTGCAGTGATATGTACAATGAAATGCTGATGCTTTTAGCAAATATTAGAGGGATTTAAAGGCTGTAACGTAAGGATTTTTCTAGCAGAAGTAATTTTTTACAGAATGCATTCAATCATCTCTATGGTTGGAATAGTTCTCACTGGCAAGGAGAACTATTCTGAATGGTCTCGGATGGTAAAACACACCCTCATCTACAATGAGTTGTGGAAAGGAGTGTGTGTCGTAGAAGAAGACAAAGACCATGTGCAACCTACATCAGATAAAGAACTTGTCATTTGGGAAAACAAGAACAGCAAAGCCTATGCATTGATCGCAACATATGTAAATGAAGAAGTAAGTCATCATATTTCATCCTATTCCACTACCTTTGAAGCTTTACAAAAGCTGAAAGAACTCTATGATTCACATTCTGCACTTGAAGTTGTTCAGCTCATGATTAAACTCTTCACTCTTGAACTGAAAAATAATGATCCTCTTTCTCTTGCATCTGAAATAAAGTCTATAATGCATGATATTAAATCCACTAAGGTTGAGCTGGATATCTCTCTTATTTCCTTTCTCAAAGCACTCTATCCTACCTACTCCAATTATCTTGAGTCATTACAAGCAAATGGAAATCTTAAAGATATAACCTTTGACTCTCTTGTGAAAAAGTTTGCTGAAAGAGAGAAAGCCTTTGGAAAGAAGACAGTCCCTGAATCTTCTGAAGAGACTGTTTGCCTTGCTCATAAAGAAAAGCATCCTGCTCAAGATTCTACAAGAGGAAGAGGTGGACGAAGAGGAAGAGGAAGATACTTCAAAGGCAGGGGGGGCAGACATTCTCAAGGAGAAAAGGCAGATCTACATTGCATTCGCTGCAAACGAAATGGATCACATGATGCTTCTACATGCAAGCTACCATGGGACAAAATTGAGCTGAGAAGAAACTGGCAGAAAGGTAAAACTGATGACACAGACAAAGGTAAAGCACCTGAATCCGCTCACTATATTGAGGCACAATGTAACATTGGAGTAAATGAAGATTTGTTTAATGCTTAACTTTCTTCTTTGAAAAATGATTGGTTGCTTGATTCAGGAGCAACCTGTCATATGACTCATAGGAAAGATTTTTTTGAAGATTTCACTGACAATGTTGATGGAGCAGTATACTTTGCAGATCAGTCAAAAATCAAGTCATCAGGGCTTGGCACAATCAGGCTTAAACTGCCTGGTCTTCCAGACTTTCTTCTGGACCATGTTCTATATCTCCCATAGCTCAAGAGAAACTTGTTGTCCCTGGTCCACATCCTCTAGCAAGGTCACTCCATTCATATGTTTGATGGAAAGCTTGAGGTAAGAAAAGCATATGACCACTCACTTGTCATGAGGGGAATAGAATAAGAAAGACTTCTTAAACTGCAAGGAACCTCTGCTCATGCACAACATTTCTCATATATTTCTCATCATGAAGAAGGTACACTTCCATCAAGTTTATTATGGCATGCTAGATTTTTACATTTAAACTATGACAGTCTCCGCTTATTAAAGAAAAATGGTGTTGCTGGTTTGCCTACAATTCCTATAAAACATAAGCAATGTGATGCTTGCATTCTAGGAAAACATAGCAAACAGTCTTTTCATGATTCACATTCAAGAGCACATAGGAAGCTTGAACTCATTCATTCAGATTTATGTGGTCCAATGCCTGTTCCTTCTGCAAATGGAAATAAATATATCATGACATTTATTGATGATTACACCAGAATGTGTTGGGTTTATTTATTGAAGAACAAATCTGATGCTTTTCAAACATTCAAGAATTTTCATAAGTTGATTGAAAATGATGCACAATCGCATATTGGGTCTATTCGCATTGATAATGGAAAAGAATATACATCAAATGAATTTGAAAACTATCTTCGCCAGCATGGGATCAAACATCAAACAACTGTACCTTATAATCCCCAACAGAATGGTGTAGCAAAAAGAATGAATAGAACAATCTTGAATATGGTACGATCCATGCTTTTCTTCAAAAATGTAAAGATAATGTTTTGGGCTGATGCTGTTCTATGTGTTGCATATATAAAGAATACATGTCCATCTAGTGCTATAAGAAACAAGACTCCTTATGAATTGTGGTATGGACATGTTCCTTCGGTAAAACATCTCAGAATTTTTGGTTCCACCTGTTATGCTTTAATACCAAAGGTACATAGAAACAAACTTGGTGCTAGAATTCGTAAGTGTATCTTCCCGGGGTATTCAAACACCTCTAAAGCATACCATCTCTATGATGAAGTAAATAAAAAGTTTGTTGTATCTAGAGATGTCATTTTTCTTGAATCATCCAAATCTGATAGTGTTGTTGAGCGGAAACTTGATCGCTTGGATAGATTCACAAAAACGAAATCATTTCAAGAGTTTGATAATCAGATTCCACATCTTGAAGGGGGGATTCCTATACTAGATCAACATGTGGAATATTCTTCTGAAGAACAATCTCCCTTGCATGAAACTCGAACACCGGATGATCCTTTAAGTGATGTAATTGATAGAATTGGGAGACTCAATATTGATTCAGTCCCAACTCAATCAACAGAGCAGCCTGGACCATCTCAGAAAGGTTCCCCAAAGTGGCTGACAAAGACACTTGAAAGTGTTCATCCTGATGAAATTGGAAAAACAGGAACCAGAAATACAAACCGACAAGATGGAGGTGATGTAGATAACTCTAATTCACCTATTGATATGGATGTTACTTATGATTGTGAATTGAACTTGTCTACAGATTTTGAACCAACTTCCTTCAAAGAAGCTGCTTCTCATGATGAATGGAAAGAAGCGATGCAGAAGGAGTATGATGCCCTCATAAAGAATGGCACTTGGAAGCTGTTTGATCCTCCATTTGGAACCAAACCAATTGGCTGCAAGTGGGTCTACAAGAACAAGTACAAAGCTGATGGCTCACTTGACAAGCACAAATCTAGGCTTGTGGCAAAAGGTTTTGCACAGAAGGAAGGGGTCGATTATGAGGAAACTTTTTCCCCCACAGCAAAATGGGCCACCATCTGGACACTCTTTGCACTAGCTGCTCAGAACGGTTGGAAAGTCCATCAAATGGATGTAAAAACTGCATTCTTGAATGGAGATCTAAAAGAGAATGTTTTTATGTCCCAGCCTGAAGGATTTGCTGTGAAAGGACATGAACACAAAGTAAACAAACTTGTGAAGTCCTTGTATGGCCTCAAACAAGCACCACGAGCCTGGTATGAAAAAATAACTGAGCATCTTCTAAAACTCAACTTCAAACATTTTGATCTTGATGATGCAACTTTATTTGTCAAGAAAGTTGACAAAACAGTTGTATATCTTGTGGTATATGTAGATGATCTTTTAATGACAGGGAACAATGAAAGCTATATTGCATCCATAAAGAAAGAATTAGGAAAAAGTTTTGAAATGACTGATTTGGGCTATGTTCATTACTATCTTGGCATTGAAGTAACCCAACATCTAAAATCCATATTTCTTTCTCAAAAGAAATACATTGGAGATTTGTTAAACAGATTTGGCATGACAGAGTGCAATCCTCTTTCTACTCCAATGGAACAAAACTTGAAGTTCACATCTATTGAAGGAAAGGAATTTGAAGATGCAACAAAGTATAGACAGCTTGTAGGAAGTCTCATCTACCTCACTACTACCAGACCAGACATTTCATTTGTTGTTGGAATCCTCTCCAGGTTTATGCAAAAGCCTTGTGAGGGACATTGGTCTGCTGCAAAAAGAGTTCTAAGGTACTTGAAGGGAACTCAAGACATTGGAATCAAGTATACGACATTGAAAATATTCCAAGTTCACCATGGCCTTCTATTATCTAGCTCCTTTCTATATTTGCTTCTACACTCCTAAAGCATAGACCTAATCAATGGCTCCAAACCCTAGTCTAGCAAACCCTAAAATCCTAAATTCACCAACACACAAACAATCATACATATCTAGCCTCAAACTTATCGCTTTAAAATCATTTCACTGATAAAAAACTTTGAGAGATCCCTCTCTTGCTCAATAGGGCTAGCTACTGAGCTAAAGTGGTTTGACCCTTCTCGATCTCTTCCTCAACCTAGGAAATTATAAGGGACTAACACGTACTTCCTCCCGTATTTGGAGTCCACCACTCTAAATGCATCCAATACATCCATAGCATATTGGGGGGGCACATAGGCCCCTACATCTCATTATCATCCTTTGGAGGATCTCGTGCCAAGTTGGGTCGAGATGCTTGAATCCATTTTTCGAGCACTCAAAACACAATGGCGCTCCACAAACTCCTTATGCCAAGGGGCATCATCCCCACCTTTGCATACCAGATCAGTCCCCTCCATCACATATGTTTGTAGGCAGTATCCCATAATTGGGGACATGATGTTTTTCCTCTCACCATCTTCTCAATTAATGATTAACATAAGTCTCGTCCTAGATCCCACTAGATCTAGGTATGGTCGATTATCCTCCCATTCCTTGGATAGTTTGTCCTACTGGCCTCCTCGACGAGCCATATGCCCATCACATATCGTAGATGTTTGATACCATCTCTTCAAATATTCTACTCTACCACAAGGTCCCCATGTTTGACTTAGTGGGTGAGGATCATTCTATACCTCCTCTAGTAGTTCATTCTCGTTTTCCTCTTCCCTTAATTCTTCACCAGGAACCACCATTCCAAGAAGCATTGAGGCCATATTTAGATAAGTAAGGCCACTTGCTTGAAAATCGCAGACCCCAATTCTAATGGTTAGTTTGTCTGCTACGATCTCTAAATTCACCACATCTCACTTAGCAAATTGGAGGGAAAACATCCTTTCATATAAAAACCCATAATTTTTTTACGTCGCCCATTGCGAACAAACTGTAGCTCAGTTTGATGAATCGTCAACACTATTGGAAAGCTCTCATCGAGCTCTATAATGGGTCTTCCTTAGTTAGTGATGATTTAACACTTCACCAGGAAGTCATTTTTCCAAGAACGGTCACTTCGTCGCCTCTCAAAATCGAATTTCTTCATAAAGCGACACTTGTACTTTGAGGTCCACATCCTCTTAATACTTTTCATACCATGTGTCGATTTTCATCATGAGTAACCATATTTTACTCATGTTTTGATGGTCCCCACAAGCCTAGTCTATGTGGCATCATCATCGAGTCACCCTTATTTAGAGGATTCGTGATGAGTCACCCTTGCATCCATGGAGTCTGTTTCACATCCCATTATATCAGGTCATAGTATTTCATACATCGTTGCATATTGTTCATCTTGTGATGCTCATTTTGGCCTCCAATCATACTGTCCCCCATCCCCTCTAGAGTTGAGTCAGTGGCTGCCAGATTGACCATGAACTTTATGCTCTGACAAGGGAAGTCGTCTGTTTGTCCCTCAATACCACTTTTCCACATTATCCCTGGTGTCAGTCCATCAATCACATTATTATTTTCCCTCATGCCTTAGTTGAGGATCCTCATTGCCTCACCTATCGCAGGCCTTATTTTGTCAATATTAGCTCATTTATTCCAGAAGAATGGACTAGAGGGCAGTGTATCTTAGTTCCAACTTCCATTTTTGTTTGGTGCCTCGGATCAAGTAGAAGTTCTCATTATTTCCCTTTGACTTGGTCATTTCATCTTCGTGATTCATACACTTGATGGTCCAGTGATGCAGTAGATTGCACAAGTGATTCCAGAGTGTGTGTGAGATGTTTCAGACCTCATGAGGGGGTGGCCCTTGAGGTAGCCCCCCACATACCTGGATGCATTCCTATGATGCTACAGCCTCAGATGTAGTTCCGTAGAGTTGATGGGTTTGGTTCCTATCAATTGTAGTGTTCATAGAATGCATGTCTCCTTCAGATGATCGTTTCAGTTTTGCAGAGCCCTTCCCTATTCAGCAAGGCTTCTCCGATTGTTCTACCCTCCCTGCCACCCATTTTTTGAGGGAAGGGCCTTTGTATCTCATGTACTCAGATGATATTGTATTCATTTTTAGCTCATGTTTTCTCCAATTAATTATGTATATGGGACACATTGTATTATTTTCTAGCTCTGTTATGCCAGCATGTCATATACCATTCATCATGTACTTCATTACTCAATTTTATATTTCTGGGTGAACCATTATTTTTGTACTAAGTTATCTCAGCAGGTATGGGTGTGCCTCCCCCACCTCATTGAGGTCTAGTACCACAAAGTAAAAGGATACTTTCATTATTCTCGCCCCCTTTGTCCCTATCCTCTTTCAATTCAACTTTATTGGTCTCTCCCTCTCTCTCTGACTCCCCTGTGTTGTCTAGTGATGTTAGGTCCCTATAATACTAGTGATTCCCCCATTACTATCATCATTGTATCACTTATTGTTATTGTTGTGCCCCTATTTGTTGTGGGGAAAAATGCCTATGCAGGAAGATCCTATCCACCTAAGGTGTGACCGTGCCTTAGCAACAAACAGAAACAGCTATTCTAGTATTCTTCCTTTATGAATTAAGAATGAAGAGAGATGGATGGACTAACCGGTGTCTTCCGTTTGTACCTCGATCCGGTTTCTCTTCTCTTTGAGAGTTCCCAGCTACTTGCCTTCTCGCTCGCCCAGCTTCAACAGGTTCCTGCAAGATCACAAGAAGGGAACACTACACAAAGACATAGATTCATATTCATAACTAGTTCAGGATTAGAAATAAACTAAACATACTAATGCAGTCATACGTCAAATATACATCAGTATATAGGAGAAACCAAGATAGTTTTATTGATGAATAACAAGGTTCAGGAGGAGATACAACCAAAAAAGTTCCAATCCAGCATCTACCTCCCAGCGAATGAAATTCCTTTCTTCACCTTCCTTCAAAGCATTAAGCACCCAATGATTCCAATCTCAAACCAACAGTAATTCTTTGCAATAACAAAATTCCAGCCTCCTGAACCTCTGGGTGAGAGATCCATATATAGATGTAAGCAGAGAGGATGAGTCAGCTTATGTTTTGACTTGTGGCTTCTCTCTGTCAGTTCTTGCTTCCACTTGGAGCTTGAGAACCTCTTACTCATCACTAGTCGAATTCATTGAGGCAAGTGTCATTGGAGAAGATTCTGGAAGCTTCCAGGGTCTTTCCACCTCGTTGAATGAGCTTGCCATTTGTCATTTCCCGCTCAGCATACCTTGGTAGTGCTTCTACCTGCATTGCAGTGCACCTAGCCAGTGTAATCTCTGCATTTCAGCGCAAACAGCTAGTGGAGCCTCTGAATTGATCCTGAATTGACTGTTTCTGAGTGGTTTTTGGTGGAGAACTTCTGTGAATTGTTGTGGTTTGTTAGCCTTGTTCCTCTAGGGATAGGAACAACATGTTTAGGGACTTTGGATCCCTTGGATCATGGGCATTTCATGCTTATAGCTGTAAGGCACAAAAATGTCTATAACAGTTGCCCCCTAAAGTATGAGGCCGTTTATCGGGTGAAATGATTTATTAGGAGGATCCGAAGTTCTTTCATTGCTGGGAGGAGACCTGTAATACAATACAATACAATACATTATTTTCATACTTTTTTCATGATCTAGCTGAGGCGGGCATTCCCATGCTCAGCTTTATAAATTCATTTTCATGTACATATAACAGACAATCGTCTGATGATAGACTGATGATTCTGAAAGAGCCATCCTCCTTTTGGTAGGATGATTATCTGTGCTGCAAAGCTGTACATTTCCATGTCTTTATTTTCTGAATATATATCGCAGCCCGGATGGACGAAACTAGATCTGGGGTCTTCAATCTCATTCGATCTTCACTCTAAGTACAAGTCAATCCATGTGAGAATTGCTCTGAAGTCGAACATGGAAGGACATCGCTTGATTACCAGTCAATGATGTAAACTGTTAACAAGCGCGAGAGGAATCACCGATAATGATGATGACCCTCAAGGTACTGCAGTACAATTCACGTGGTGTGAATAAAGGACTTGGCGTCGAACACCACGAAAAATCTTTCGGTCGAAGGTCATTGATGTATACCTATCGCCGGAAGTGAGAAACTTGCCATTGAGGCATGCAAGCTTCAAAGTACTGAAGGGGTCGTTCCTAGATCAACTTCTTGGATAATGAGCTGATGTCGACAAGAAGTGATCCATCAAAGGAGGGCCTTAATGAATCCCACATCAATGACACGGAATGGAGCTAATGATTTTGATGGAGGTGAAAACGATCTGATGACATATGATTCAGGGTGGCGGTCATGAAAGAGTATAATGTATGGTAGTGGACGGGACACAGGTGACTTCTCTGAATGACTTCTCTTGAACATATGGCAACACTTATGCGATGGATCAGTAGCATTACCCCAAATATGGATGGTATGGTGAGACCATGGTGATGTGACCGGTGAATGAAACAATCCAACCCGACTGTGGTACGGAGGAAAAGTGTCATGTTCAAGAGCGACTTGCTACCATCAAAGTTTTCTTGAGTTTCTGCCAATTTTTCCCCAGTCATTGCTGACCAGTACCTCTTTATTTTTGTCAAGCTTGAGGAGGATAACATATGCTTGTTCTATAACTTACCCTTCAGGCAAGCCCATCGCTATGTTTTAATGAGCCTAGCGATAGTGAAACTCGTTCTCATCTAAAGACAAGTTTGTCGCTATTTAATGCATTTAACGAGTCTAACGACAAAGATAACTCGGTACTTTTCATTTTTAGAGAGTCTGAAAAGGTACGTAAAGTCAACTCCGAAAGTCATTTTTCGTCATCTAATCCCTTAAGTCCGAAAAAGTATAAAACAATACAGAAGGGATGGATTTTCGATATTTTTAATGAGCCGAACAAAACAAGCGCTCGATCGTTTTGTGCAATAATCCCTCAGGTCCAAAAAGATTAAAATCTAGAGGAGGGATAGCTCTTCCGGTCACTTTATCGAGCTGGAAGGCCAAAACTCGGCAATCTTTTCATATTTTACGAGTCAGATGAAAAGAGCTTAAAGAAGACTCGTATTTTGAGGAACGAGTGATAAAACGGGTTAGCAGCTGATTCCAGGTACGGGTTGGAATTTCCAAATCACGGCAGTGTCACAAGGATGGCTAGTGAAATCACTCTTCGCAGCTGTTCCTCAAAATGGGTAAACAATCATATGGAGGTGAATGATCGGCCAATGGAAAAGTGGAGGTGGTGGGAAAACACGACCAAGGCTTTAATGGCTGATGTTGCTACATTCACGGTGGTTATTTACCGGAATAGTTCATTTTTTAACGAGCTTAAACGCGGGTGGAAACATTTGCTCGATCTTACGTTTATTTTTTAACGAGCATGAACTATGTGCTAAAACTGCTCGGATCTTGCGTTTATTTTTTAACAAGCATGAACTGTGTGCTAAAACTGCTTGATTCTTGCGTTTATTTTTTAACGAGCATGAACTGTGTGCTAAAACTACTCGATTCTTGCGTTTATTTTTTAACGAACATGAACTGTGTGCTAAAACTGCTCGATGCGGGTTTATTTTTTAACGAGCTTGAACCCTGTGGTAACACTGCTCATGATAAGTTTGCATGCCCCCAGCATAACAACGCAAATCGAGGTGCATGCCCCCCAAGCTTCATTGCATTCAACTCGGTGGTTGGAATGAAGGTTTACCTTTGAGATTTGGAAAGGGGATTGTTTCATTTTTTAATGAGGTTGACACAGTAAAAGAACTATCCTCATGACTCCTTGTTTCATTTTTTAACGATGTTGACATAAGATAAGAACCATCCTCGGTGTCCAAATCCATTAGATATAGAAGGTTTCATATTCCATTGTGGCCACTTCCGCCAGATTACTCGGAGGCGGTAGGGCAAAAGTACCCATTAAGGCAGGGTCTTTTAGGAGACCTACTCCGATATTTTGGAGCGAATGATTGCTTCCATGGATCATTGGAATGCTTCCTGTAACTTGTGAACTGTTGGGGAGAAATGTTTGTTGGTCAACGATTGTAATTCCTCCTTGGAAGGGAAATGCAATCTTCCTGAAGTAGGTCGACACAACCGCGGCCATGGCATATATCCAGGGTCTTCCCAATAGGATGTTGTAATCAAGGTTTCCGTCGATTACTTCAACATCAATTTCTATTGTTTTCCCTCCTAGTTCAACTTTCAAGTTATTTAGAATACCATATGGGGTATATGTCCGTCCATCAAATGCTTTTAATGTCGTCGAAGATTGCGACAAGGTTGGAGATCCTAAAGTTTTCCAGCAACTCATTGACATAATGCATGTAGATGCCCCCTCATCAATAATTGTTCGATGAACAGTTTTGTTGAGGGCTTTCACTTGAATAAGGAAAGCTAGTTGAGCTGGTAACTGAGGGTCATATCCTTTATGATTAAAGGCCATAAGATTGGAATCCATTGGGTCAATCCCACCTATTGCTGATAATAAAGCTTGCTCTTGGGAGAGGCAATTTTGCGGTACCTCAAGCGTCGACATAACGGACGGCGATTGGGCCAGGTCCTCTATTATATTATAATTCCGTGCTATTTTTGCACGAGGATTAAATGTCGACTTGTGTACTACTCCCTTTGGCGACTTTATCATTTTTTCAGGAATGATGGGTGGCACAACTTTGGTCAAAGTTGTTGTCGAACTACTAGGTTGTTTATTAGCCTTGTTATTCGACACCTGTGGATTCCCGTAATCTTTATTCCTTGTCAAGGCATCATTTTGCTGCTTTGAGATAGACAACATAAGCACTTGGGATCGGGAAGCATTTTGATTAGCAACCAGTTTGGTACCCGGGCTTGGAAACGGATCAGTCAATACTGCTGAGGTTTTTGAACTCTTAAAGAGTTTCTTAACTTCAGCTATATGTGGACAATCTCTCGTCCAATGATCCTCATCGCATATATGACACCCCGTAGGGGGTTTCCTTTTTCTCCCTTTCTTTTTCTTCTTGCCCCCTGGTTGCTTCAGTTGTTTTCCCTTGTCGGTCGACACGGCATTTACTTCCGAGGCAAGAAGTTCCTCATTTGCATTTTGACTGGAAATCTTACGGGCCTTTTTAGATGTAGCCTTTGTCGATTTCGTGTCTGTCACGCCAATCACGCCATCGATGGCATGAGAGTCATTGTTTGATTTAGGAGGAGGAGGAATTGAGAATTCCAGTCTAGGGGCGTCAGGTATTTTGTCGTAGAGCGTGCCAGACTGAGTATAGACCAAGTCCAGATATTGCGCACGAGCGATGACTTGCTCTTCCGTTACGACCCCCCCCTTTGCCACATCTTCCGTGATTGTAGGAAGTAAGGATTTGATAAACCATTCAACTAATAGCTGATCGGGAACATACGTTTTTACCATCCTACGATGACGTCGCCACTCATGTATATGATCAGATATGTGAGTGGCCGTTGTCTGTTTGAAGTTGGTTAGGAGTTCCGTTCCCGTTTCATACCTTATCAGTAATTGAAAATGGGTTAAGAAAGTCGTGGCTAAGGTACTGAAGTTGTCAAACGAAGCTCTAGGCAATTCAATATACCATTTTGCCGCTGGACCAGTTAACGTCCTCTGAAAAAGGCGAAGCCTAATCGAATCATCGTTTAGGGTGTTTGATGAACACCACAGATGAAATGTCATCACATGATTCGACGGATCTTCACCTGGATTTCCATTAAATTTAGGAATATCTGACGGAAGTTTATGCGGAATCGCTGGCCACCAATGGGCATAAGCAATTGGACCATTCGTCAGCCGGTTTAGATCTGGTAATTCTAGAGTTGCTACAAAGGGCAACTGTTGATTCAGGTTAGGCGAAGCATACCCAGGATAAGATGGAATCGCCTGAGCAGTGGGTCTTTGCATACCAGCATAATGTATTTGATGCTGGTAACTTTGACAAGGTTGATGGGCATAACCATTATAGTATGGTTGTTGATAACCGCTTTGGAAATGCAGTTGCCCATTACTTACAAAGACTTGTTGCTCAGGTCCTTGATATGATTGCTGGAATTGCGATTGTTGAGATTGAACCAGCCCTGGTTGTTGGACCATTTGCTGTTGTCCAATACTAGATGATTGACCAAGATGAGGAGTCATAGTACTTGTTTGAACCTGAGTCGCTCCAGATAAGGAGGCACTAACCTGAGGTTGTGATTGAGTTGTCGAGACAAGAGGTTGTATTGCAACCTGAGAAACTTGGGGTTGACATACAACAGGTAGTGCTTGTACTTGCGACGCAATCACCATACCAGGTTTAGTGGGAATATTCGACACAGGGTGGACTGGTTGCATTGAATATGCAACCCTTGGTTGCTAAGGCAGTATTGGTACCCAACCGCTGGATGTAATTCCAGTTTGACCTGAACTTTGTTGTAAACTCCCATATGGCTTTTCTCCAGGAGGGAATAATGAAAAGGCATACTGCCCTCCATATGGTGGCAATCGAGTACTTAAAGGGCAGATTGGCCTTTGAAGACACATTGGATCAATTTGTTGAGTTTCAAAATAAGAAATACCAGACGATAATCCGGATGAAGAAATAGGAACTAACCATGTCGTTGAAGCAGTCCCTGATGGGACTCCGGCTTGTTGTTGACAATTTGCCGGGACAGATGATATACCAGCGAACATCGTTGGAGTAGCAGCAGGAGGCTCTGCCGCTGCTGCGTCGGATGACACAGACCTGGATGTCGATGGTTGTTCAGACATATTTAGTCTATCCAAAAGATTTTCTAGCGATTCTACAAGAACTTCCGATGAAAAGAGACTAACTTCGAAGATCAACGAGGGAATGGTGATGATTATTCCATTTAAAATAAATTTTAACGACGCTTGGACACAACTTGCTTTTTCAATTTTAAAGAGTCGAGAAAAAGCAAAAGATGACTCTAGTCTCCTTTGATGTTTTAACGAGCCCGAAGTGACAAATGCTCAGATGGACTTTTTCCGTTATAGAGTCTGAAAAAGGCCAAAAGGAACTGCTCTGGAGTTCCAGGTAGAGGGTGTGCCAAACTTTTCGCAAAACCGCAGAATACTTTTTAAGGTACGGGCGGTCAATCTTCCTGAATGCTGTGTTCAGTGCATTGCGATCAGTAGGGCGGCCGACACGGCTTCCTAAGGATAAAGGTTTTATGCCTATAGGGGTCTCCCAATATATACTCGACGGTACGTGGGAGCACAATCCATACTGGCGCTATCGTCCCTCAGGAGGAATCACCCACCATCAGCGAGATCGACAGTCACCAGGCTTTACGACGCCGGAACATGTCTCTAGCCTAGACCTCTATGTTGTGCGTTAAGTTACAAAGCGTTGTTAAGTTCATTCAATTTATTTTAGGTTGATCTTTCTTAGAAGTTTGCCTTTTGAGGTTCACCACGAGATGTAGATACAACTCCTAAATGCAATCTAAAAGATGATAAGCAAATTTTATCTCTTTTTCAACAATGAAAATCCTAGCTACAAAGGGAAAAGAAAGACAGCATCTTTTCTCAAAGAGCAATCAGCACACTCTAAATGCACTTTTCCTAAATCAAACATGCAAACTATCAAGATGCAAATGCACAATGCAAGTGTTTGTTTTTCTGCTTTCTTAATATTGATGCCTAAAAAGAAAGCTTTTTGTACAACTTTGAATTTGCTTTTAAATGACAAATACAAACAAGTTTACTTTTTCGAAATCAGAAAGGGTAGAAGTGAATACAACACTTTACAACTTTCGAAATGAACACTTGTTTCGACACTTAAAAGAGACAAACTCAAAGCAAAAGCAAAAGTAAACGTATAATCAACTATAAACAGCCAATGAACTCTCTCCTAAGATCTCAATCAACAGATCTGAATCAAGGGCTACAGGATGACTATTCCACTCTTGCAAAGGAAAACTGTAAATGACGCCACAAACACATAAAAACACTCACAGTCTTTTGTACAAAAGGAGCCGGAATTTAAGCAGAGAAAAGGAGTTATCAGACAGGTACCTATGCTGGTTACAGGCTGTAGAAATTAGAGATCAAAACAAGGCAAAACAGAGCAGAGAACCCCAGCTGCACAAGGCCTAAACTAGATCAGCGCACTCCTAACACAGAGGTTTTGACATTCAGCGCAGGTAGCCTTCACGAGACTTGCGTTGAAATGCAGAACCTCTTCACAGAGTCTGCGCTGAAGCGGAAACGAGAGTTGTTTCTGGGTTCTGGGTTACAGTTTGCTGATTAATCTACGGTTTTAGGCCAAATAAAAGCAACAAGCAAGGTAAAATCAAAGGGATGATTTGAAGGAGGGCTAAGATCTATCACAAAGGATCATCAAATCATTTGTGAGTCCATTGTTCAGATCATAGACAAATCCAGTGATTGGATCAAAGCAGCAGCTGTCTACTTTGCATCTGAAAGTAGCAGATGCAGTTCGATTGCTGCTCTTGAGTCTATGAAACAAACAATGATAGAGACACAAATAAAATGACTAAACAGATCTCCCCAGCGGAGTCGCCAATTTGTTGTGGGGAAAAATGCCTATGCAGGATGATCCTATCCACCTAAGGTGTGAGAGTGCCTTAGCAACAAACAGAAACAGCTATTCTAGTATTCTTCCTTTATGAATTAAGAATGAAGAGAGATGGATGGACTAACCGGTGTCTTCCGTTTGTCCCTCGATCCGGTTTCTCTTCTCTTTGAGAGTTCCCAGCTACTTGCCTTCTCACTCGCCCAGCTTCAACAGGTTCCTGCAAGATCACAAGAAGGGAACACTACACAAAGACATAGATTCATATTCATAACTAGTTCAGGATTAGAAATAAACTAAACATACTAATGCAATCATACATCAAAGATACATCAGTATATAGGAGAAACCAAGATAGCTTTATTGATGAATAACAAGGTTCAGGAGGAGATACAACCAAAAAAGTTCCAATCCAGCATCTACCTCCCAGCGAATGAAATTCCTATCTTCACCTTCCTTCAAAGCATTAAGCACCCAATGATTCCAATCTCAAACCAACAACAATTCTTTGCAATAACAAAATTCCAGCCTCCTGAACCTCTAGGTGAGAGATCCATATATAGATGTAAGCAGAGAGGATGAGTCAGCTTATGTTTTGACTTGTGGCTTCTCTCTATCAGTTCTTGCTTCCACTTGGAGGTTGAGAACCTCTTACTCATCACTAGTCGAATTCATTGAGGCAAGTGTCATTGGAGAAGATTCTGGAAGCTTCCAGGCTCTTTCCACCTCGTTGAATGAGCTTGCCATTTGTCATTTCCCGCTCAGCGCACCCTGGTAGTGCTTCTACCTGCGTTGCAGTGCACCTAGCCAGTGTAATCTCTGCATTTCAGTGCAGACAGCTAGTGGAGCCTCTGAATTGATCCTGAATTGACTGTTTTTGAGTGGTTTTTGGTGGAGAACTTCTGTGAATTGCTGTGGTTTGTTAGCCTTGTTCCTCTAGGGGTAGGAACAACATGTTTAGGGACTTTGGATCCCTTGGATTATGGACATTTCATGCTTATAGCTGTAAGGCACAAAAATGTCTATATTGTCCCCATATTTTTATTATTGTGCCCCATAGAATCCCTCTATTGTTATTTTTGTGCCTTTATATTATTATTTTTAGGTCGGCTTGGTTATATTGTGATCCCTTAGACTCATATATATAGAAAGGAGGTTTTGTCATTTGAATCATCCAAGAATTGTTCATTTGTGTAATGTAAAGGAGGTTTCCCCCTTGAAGAGGCTTATTTCTAAGGCGTTCATCCATATTTTACATATTTTTGTGAGCTAGTTTCATAACATTTGGTATCAGAGCTTTGGATTCTAGGGTTTCGTTGCTCCAAACAGGTCATCATGGAATTTTCGCTATAACTTTTTTCTGCGACATTTCAGAAGATAAAAAAAAAACCCATTTGAGACGAAATCGAGTTGAACCTTCGGCCCAAATTTAAAATTTTGTCTCGCTATATTTTCAGAGATATGATCTGAGGAAGTTAGGGTTTTTGCAAGCTCCAAAATTTCATCTAAAATAGGTCACCTTAGGAAAATCGTCATATCGTTCACTCTGAGCATCAGATTGAATTCTCATAAGAAGTTATAGAAAGAGGATTGACTTTAGTTTTCTTGGGTATCATTTTTAGAACCTAAGGCTGAAAGAGTGACCTATGGCATGTCGTAAAAGTTCGCTCTACTGAACTAGTCTATACTCAGGTCATCGTGGGATATTTGGCATAACTCTTAATTGGAGAATCCAATCTTGATCAGACTTACGGGGTTAGAAATATTGCTCAGAGGGTTAGCACAAGAAGAAATTTCAAACCTGGAAGATCCAAAATTAGAGAGATACATCAGATTCAATGTCGAGCACCTACAAAGTGAAGAAAGGTGTGTAGTTTTTTTTTTTTTTTTCATAAGCTTGGTTTGAAAAATTAGTTTGAAGGAATTCAAAGGGCATAGTGAAACATTATTATTGGTAATTTATGCCCAGAAGAAAGAAAATGGAAACACCTAGTAAGCAACCTGAAATCTCTAGCATGACTCATGAAGAAGATGAAGAAATGCAACATGATATATCAAAATTACGAGACCAAGTGTAACAAATTTCACTGGCACAAAAAATAACAGAAAATAAGATGGTTGGTTTAAAGAAAGACGTATAAGCTAATATGTATGGTCTAAAGAAAGGTGTAGAAGTTAAGATGGATGTTTTAAAGAAAGGTGTAGAAGCGAAGATGAATGACGTGGAAGCTAATATGGACAGCATGGAAGCTAAGATGGACGACTTGGAAGCTAAGATGGACGGTGTGGAAGCTAAGATGGATGATTTAAAGAAAGGCATGGAATATTTGTAGACAAATTTGAAGACATATTTGACAAAGTTTCTACTAGAAATGCTTACTAATGGCGAAAGGGTAGGAAAGGGAACTCATGATGAGAACAAAATAAATGTTAATCATTATTTCATAGAATCTAACATTGGATCGAAGAACCACCATGTTCCAAAGATCGATATGAGGAAGTTTGATGGCAAGGATCCCAGAACATGGATACTACACATGGAGCAATTTTTCGATCTCCATAATGTGCAAAACACACAAAAGGTACGCATTGTAACTTTATATTTGGAACCAAATCAGTTTGTATGGTATCGATGGCTTTGATCTCGTAAAAAAAATTTCACTTGGGCTATTTTTACGGATGAAATGATAGCACATTATGAGGATAAAAAAAGTAACACTTTTTTTAGCCAATTGATAAATCTCAAACAAAAGGGTTCAATGATGGAACACATTGAGGACTTCCAAAAATTGAATATAAGGGTAAAATATATTCCAGAGGATCATAGGATTGATGTGTTCATAGGGACTTTAAAAGATAACATACAACATGAGGTTCACCTTTGGGAACCAGACTCATTAGAGAAGGCATTCAGGTTGGCAAGAAAAATGGAAAGCAAAATTATGGCAACAAGGAAGCCTACCACTCATAAACATAAATATGGAAGTGTTACTTCCCCAAGCCATCCATAACCTACAAGGTTGACACCACAATAATTGGAAGAAAAAAGAGCAAAAGGGCTTTGTTACAGTTGTGATAGCAAATACACTAAAGGTCATAAGTGTGCAGAGAAGAAATTATTTTACATAGATTGTGAAGAGGAGGAAGAAAAGGAACAAGAAATGTCAAAAGGAGAATATATACACCAGGAACAAACCCTAGAAAAATAAGAAATGAATCCGACCATATCTTGTGATGCATTGGCTGGAATTACCACTCCTCAAACTATCAAGATAGAAGCGAATATCAAGAATAAAAAGGTAATAGTGTTCATTGATTCGGGAAGTACCTATAATTTTATTCATTATAAGATAGCCAAGAAATTGAATTGCTTCCTATATCTAGCACCAGAGTGTCAAGTGATGGTTCCAAGTGGAGGAACCATAAATTACTCAGGAAAATGCCATAATATCAAGATATCCATGGGATAATATGTATTGAATAGCCCAATGCTTTCCATTCCAATGGGCGGTGCTAATGTTGTACTAGGAGTCCAATGGCTACAATCATTGGGTACAATAGCTTTTAATTTTTAAGAACTTTTCATGAAATTCTCTTCAGAAGGAAATGAAGTTTAATTAAGGGGTATCACAGGGAAACCAGGAAAGATAATCAGCTCTAACGGAATGACAAAGCTTCTAAAGAAAGAACAACGAGGCATAATTACACAATTATGTTCACTAGAGGCTCCCACATTGAAATCATCCATTTCTCCAGATCTCCAAAAAGTCTTGGACAATCATTCGAAGGTATTTGAGACTCACAAAGGCCTCCCACCTATTCGTGATCATGATCATGATATTAATTTGATTCCAGGAAGTGTTCCTCCAAATATCAAACCTTACAGATATCCCTATTTCCAAAAGAGTGAAATTGAACATATGGTTGCAGAAATGCTAGAGGCTGGTATAATTCAACCTAGTCAAAGTTCTTTCGCTACTCCAGTAGTATTGGTTCACAAGAATGATGAATCATGGCGCATGTGTCCAGATTATAGGGAGCTCAACAAGCTCACTATTAAATATAAATTTCCCATTCCTGTCATTGATGAATTATTGGATGAATTGCATGGATCAATTTACTTCACCAAGTTGGATCTTCATTCAAGATATCATCAAATCAAAATGAAGACTAAAGACATTCCAAAAACAACATTTAGAACTCATGAGGGTCATTATGAATTTTTGGTTATGCCTTTTGGCCTTACTGATGCACCTTCTACATTTCAAGGTTTGATGAATTTCATTTTCAAACCCTTCCTTAGAAAGTTTGTGTTAGTATTTTTTGATGATATACTAATCTACAACAAGTCTTGGAAGGATCATGTCCAACATGTTGGCATGGTGCTCAAAGTATTGGAGGAGAAACAATTATATGCAAAATTCTCCAAATTTTTCTTCGGAGTACAAGAGGTGGAATATCTAGGTCATATTGTATCTCATGAAGGTGTTAAGGTAGACCCTAGCAAAATTAAAACCATTGAGGAATGGAAAATCCCCACATCCATAAAGCATTTATGAGGATTTCTAGGGTTTACAGGGTATTATTGCAAGTTTGTTAAGAATTATGGGAGGATAGCAGCACCTCTAACATCATTATTGAAGAAATATGAATTTTCATGGACTCCAGAAGCAACAAAGGCCTTTGAACATCTTAAAGAGGCAATGCGCCAAGCACCAGTCTTAGCTACACCGGACTTCACAAAAACCTTTATTGTGGAATGTGATGCCTCAGGAAATGGAATTGGTGTCGTTTTAATGCAAGAAGAAAGACCCATTGCTTTCGAATGTCGTCCAATCAAAGGAAAGTATTTACATAAAGCTATTTATGAGAAGGAAATGTTGGAAATGCTACATGCACTTAAGAAATGGCGACCCTACTTAATGGGAAGACACTTCAAGGTAAAAAAAGATCATGATAGTCTTAAATACTTTTTAGAAAAAATATTATCTTAAGAAGAGTAGCAAAAATGGGTCACAAAGATGTTGGGTTATGACTTTGAAATCATCTACAAAAAAGGGAAGCAAAATGTTGTGGTAGATGCACTCTTAAGAAAGGATGAGGATTGGGAAGCATTTCTTTGCGCCATTTCTATTATCCAACCAGAATGGATAAACGAAGCAAGGGATGAATGAAAGAATGACGAGGAAGTGTGGGCACTCATTCAAAAGATACAACAAGATCCCAATAGATCTAATACATTTAGGTGGAAAAATGATTCGTTATGGTACAAGGATCGGTTATACCTATGTAAGAATTCCCAACTCAAACAAAATATTCTTAGGGAATTGCACACCTCTTCCTTAGGAGGGCATTTAGGATTTCTAAAAACCTATGACGGGGTTAAGAAGGATTTTTTTTGGGATGGCCTTAAATCAGATATTCAAAATTTTGTGGCAGAATGTTTGGTTTGCCAACAAAATAAAGTTGAAACAATTAAGACCTCAGGACTATTACAACCTTTATCCATTCCAAGCCAACGTTGGGAGGAGGTTTCAATGGATTTTATCGCAGGTTTACCCAAGTTTGAAGGAAAGAGTGTTATCATGGTGGTAGTTGACAGACTTGCCAAGTATGCACACTTTTATGCATTATCTCATCCATTTAAAGTGAGTACAGTTTCTACTGCATTTACGGAAACAATTCAAAAGCTACATGGAAACCCAAAGATTATTGTAAGTCACAGAGATCCCATTTTCACTGGAAATTTTTGGACAGAATTATTTTCTTGTCTTGGTATTCATTTAGCTCATATCTCATCTTATCATCCCCAATCTGATGGGCAAACTGAGATAGTAAACAAATGTTTGGAAGGATATCTTCGTTGCTTTGTATTTGATAAACAAGCACAATGGGTCAAAATGGCTGCCTCTGGCTAAATGGTGGTATAACACTTCTTTCCATATTGCAACAAAAATGACCCCATTTATGGCACTTTATGGATATCATCCACCATCCATCACATAATATTTAAGAGAAAATTCTAAGGTTCAAGCAGTGGAAGATCACATCGAGCATCAGCAACAAGTTCTCCAACTCTTAAAGGATAAGCTCATGTTGGTGCAGAATAGAATGAAACAGCAGCCAGATCAACATAGCAGTGAAAGAAGTTTTGATGTAGGTGATTGGGTATTCCTACGACTACAACCATATAAACAAATGTCCCTCAAGAAAGCTAAGAAGGATAATAAATTATCACCAAAGTATTATGGTCAGTACAAGGTGTTGCAAAAGATAGGTACTATGGCATACAAATTGGAGCTTCTTGCAGCTTCCTGATTGCACCCAGTTTTCCATTTTTCATGCTTAAAGAAGGTTATAGGTGACAAGCTTCCAATTCAAACAATATTGCTAGAACTTGATGAGGAAGGAAAATCATATTGGAACCTGAAGTAGTCAAAGAAACAAGAACTTGACAGCTAAGAAATCGATCAATTTCATAGTATCTCATCAAGCGGAAGAACTTACCCGTTGAAGATTCCACATGGGAGGATGAAAATTTTATACAGAAGCATCCAGAACTACTCAAGCATTAAGGACAACACTTTTTGAAGGACAGGGGGATGTTAGGTCCCTATAATACTAGTGATTCCCCCATTACTATTGTCGTTGTATCCCTTATTGTTATTGTTGTGCCCCTATTGTCCCCATATTTTTATTATTGTGCCCCATAGAATCCTTCTATTGTTATTTTTGTGCCTTTATATTATTATTGTTAGGTCGGCTTGGTTATATTGTGACCCCTTAGACTCCTATATATAGAAAGGAGGTTTTGTCATTTGAATCATCCAAGAATTGTTCATCTGTGTAGGTAAAGGAGGTTTTCCCCTCAAAGAGGCTTATTTCTAAGGCGTTCATCTATATTTTCCATCTTTTTTGAGATGGTTTCATAACAAGTGATTGTGTCTTTACAACGTACTTCGGCCATACATTTTTCTCCTAACACTCGTACATTGAGGGGTAGTCTTTTATCACCAAAAAATTGATCATCTAGCCTAATTTACTAGATGGATCGAAGTACAACATGTAAAGCCAATTTTACCATAGTAAAATTGCTTTGACTCTGAGAAATTACTTGATAAACCACCTTTGCTAAGTAATTTATAGTCAAACCCATGAAGAATAATTAAACAAATAACTATTTATTTGATTTTCTTATAGGAATAATTAATTCAACCATTGTTCAATTATTATTTCTTGTCATATTTGACCCAATCATGAATAATAAACAGATACATCATTAATTATCTTATTTTTCTCTAAGAATAATTAATTAATCACTAATTAATTATTATTCTTTGTCAAATTTGACTAAATCACTTAAGAATAATTAAATAAATCAATATTTGTTTATTATTCCTTATCTAATTCCTTGACATAATAAATAAATCATTTATTTATTTATTATTTCTAAATAAAAGTTTAAATATTTTTTCCCTCCTAACCAAATATAATAAAATATTGCAAGTTGTTATTCCAAGAATATGATCAATAATATTTTATTATTGCTCATTATTCGAGGATTACTGAATATTTTGTTATAAATAGAAGGGATTTTCATTCAATATTCGCTTTTGATTATCTTCATTGTTGCACTCACTATTGTAACTTTGATTATTTTCATTGTTGCACTCATTGTTGTAACTTTTATTATTTGCATTGTCGCACACCATATTTTTGCTAGGTTTACACATTATAGAGGAGAGAGACTCTACACAAGCTGAAGACGTTTGAGGATAGCCAAGAACCCATCCTATAGAGGGGGATTGGTAACATTTATTTGTTCCCTTCACAGGTGTTATAATAAAAATATTCTTTGTATATTTGGTTTCCATTGGACGATTGGAGTTATTACTATTTCTTTTTTATGTTTAACTATGATTGTGGCATAGATCCAAACTTTGGCAGGTTTTGTTTCTATCAGTTGTTGCAGATCTACAATGCTTAACAGTAATTTATATTGTTGAGATTGTTTGTCATCCACAATCTTAAGTGGGTTCTTTTCGTACTTAACAAAGGTGGTTTATCAAGTAATTTCTCATAGTGAAAGCAATTTCAGTATGGCTAAATTGGCTTTACATGGTGTACCTCGATCCATCTAGTAAATTATGCTATATGATCAATTTTTTGGTGATATCACCTATATAGCCAAAACCAAAGGTTCAAAATAAAACGAAAAAAAAATGGAAATTTAGACATCATTAGGTGTTAATTAAGGAGGGCTAGTGGTCTTGCACTACTAATGTAGCTAGTTCATCTTTCCAATGTTAGCACATTATGATAGTAAAAGAAAACTTTATTGGTGGAGGAGTATTTTAGGGGATAATATAGATAAACAATTATCAATGCAATCCATATTAATGAAGAATAATTTCA
This sequence comes from Pinus tabuliformis, assembly GCA_031772625.1. Lineage (NCBI taxonomy): Eukaryota > Viridiplantae > Streptophyta > Pinopsida > Pinales > Pinaceae > Pinus > Pinus tabuliformis. Next base: position 474,866,159 of record CM062806.1, on the reverse strand, counting down.
CTTCTCCACCTTCAACAATGACACATTGGTTAGTCACATTGGTCTTGAAAATGGCTTTGGTAGTTGAGGATATCTATATGAGACATCATAGTAGCCAAACTTTATAATATATACATTTACAACCCTCTTTCCTTTACACATCCAAATTTTATATGTTAAAAAGAAAATCACCCATAGGGACATCATTGATACCATGGATGATGAGGAAAATCAATCTCCAACCAATGCAAGTTCCCCTGATATGGATATTTAAGAAGTAACAAAGAGTTAGAAGATGCAAGGTGACAAGAAAGATGGTGGAGACTGTGACTAGGATGAAGGATAGGGCTAAGGGACATAATATCAAGAGACTGTAAGAAGCATGATTAACTGTGTTTGGAAAGTCTCGCCTGGTGCTTCATGGGAAAGCGTTCTGGAGAAGATCCTAAGTATAACTAATTTGGTCTTGGCAATAAAACACATTTTCAAGTGTGGGGAGATAAGGGATAGGATTACAGGGGGTGTAATCTATTCAAGTATGTAGGAAGGCTCTCCAATTAAGCCATTCCCTTTTCCTAGTATGACATTAATTAATGTGAGATGTGCTTGGGGGAATATTTGTGTGTTGTTGGTTCCACAGGTAATGCAGAGTGCCATATGGGACCCTTATTTGTTACGACTTGCTAAGAACAGGGAAAAGTTCATGCTAGTTAGGTGGGGGGCAATGCACAAAGTTGTATTTGTCATCATCCTGGGGATTTGTACAGCTACCCTCACCTTCGTGAAGGTGATTTATTCATGTTTCCTCACTATTGGTTTTAGTTATTAGTATGCTCTGTTAGGATTAGGACCTGTCGTATGCTTTGGGGTGAGTGAGGGAGTACGTATCATGTGTTGGTTGACTTGGTGGCCTATTTTCAGTAGTTGCTCCTTTCACTTGGTTTTGACGTCTTTAATATCTTATTAATCTATTTTTATATCATAGTTTCTATCGTTCTATGTTTTTGGAGGGAACTACTGGAAGAGTAGTGAGCCTTGGGGTTAGGCCGGGGTGGTCAATTGTAGAATTAAAAGCCTTAAGGGGGTGGGTGAGTTATTTGGTGGTGGCTTTTTGTCCAAGGAGGGGTATTCTATTGATGGGTTGGAGGTAGGAGGTATTTGTGTCCCCATCGCTACAGTCGTCATTGTTCGGCTCAAGTGGAGATCCTGAGAATTGGTAAGTGAGTAATGGTTTTTTTTTCAGAAGGATTATCACATAGTACAGGGCTAGTGGTTGACCGTCTCTATACCTGTGCAAGACACTCATTGGGTGGTGGGGAAACTGTCTAGAGTGTGGGTCTCTGAAGTGGGGCTTGGGTGTCTCATTGTCTAAATAATTTTGGATGTAGGGAAGATTCACCTATATAGATAGTCTGGAATTCGACGGGCATAACAGGTGTGGGACAAATAAAGATCTCATCAAAAGGCTTATTCTTCATCAAAGAGGATGGGCTCAAAGAGGGGTGGGCCCTCAAGGACAGGGAGTTGTGCATCACATAGACCCATAAGATCATAGTGAGGAGTTGGAGCAACAACATATTGTCTCCCTTGGGTGTGTGGACCTTCATCCACCCTTCAATTCCCAAGAGGCTCAAATTCGTCAAGTGACAGTAGTTGTTGAGCAATTGGATCAAGATTGACACAATGACCACAATGAGGTCATTGATTTCCTAAATGATATACAACATAACCCGTGGCATATTCTAGATCGCCTAGTCTCCCTTCACATAGGTTAGAATCGGCTCCAGGAGTGGTTGGACAACTTTAAAGGGACAATGGCACACATGGAATATCATGTACATGAATCATCTCTTTGCCCTCGAGGTGGTGCACTTGATAACCAAGCTCTGGGAAATATGGATGCTTAATGATGAGTGTGGGATGTATTTTGGTTTTCGGACAATTTTGGTCCATCTAGGCAATCATTCTTGGGTATTCTAGTTTTTTTTGCTGATGTATGTGTCTTTATGTCTATATATATTATCCAACAAATCCGATAGGAGTGAGGCCATTGATGTTTTTAAGTTGTGCTCATCATAATGTAAAATTTTCTTGAATTAATAGAAGTGTTTGATTAATAATAATAATAATAAATTGGTTATTTTTGCATTGTAAGGTAATGATTTCATATAGTATTGTTTATTATTTATAATGTTGAATAACAGTAATGCACTTACATATCTATTGCATTCTTAGGTTAGAATGATGGTTGTTGTTATGATAATGTTTAAAAAGAGAACACATTAAGAACAATTATGGTCTATGGGATATATGTAAGGCTAATACTTAATGTACAAGTATTAGTATTAGGATGGGTATCAAGGATTGAACCACATGGATTTGAAATGCCCAAAGTAGAGGCATGTTTTATTACTTTTATGCTAATTCCTTTCTACTTGAGAGTTGGACTAAAACTCCACCGAATCGATAAACCTTCTATTGGAGATACAATAAGTTGTCATTACAATTGACTTACTCAATTAAATTTTTTTTTTATCGATAAAGACTAATTCTATTAAGTAGAAAATATAGTACAATCAGGAGAAGCAAGAGACCGGCAGACCGGAAATGATGTATCCATCAACCTCGGTCCCGGAGAAAAGATTCAAACTCATAGCTACAGCAGATGACTTGAAATCACAGACATACTAACTGACCTTTACCCCATAGGGGTAGAAACTACAACACATTGTTTTTTCCCTTTCTTTTTGTTGACTTTTGTCCAGCCATCCTGGGGAGGATGAGCTAAGACAACTTGAAGACTGGAATTCTCTGTCATCGGGAATTCCTTTTCTGATTCGGAGGAGGTCTCATGGCCGCGTTTCTGGGAGATTGCTATGTCCTGGGTGTGTCCCATAGTATCCATGGGAGGATCCATCGGCTGAGGCGCCTGATCTGGTTCTGAATCGCTTTCCCCGTCCTTCGACCCTGGGGAGCTGGAGCTCCCAGTTGGCGGTGGAGGGCAGGGAGCCCAACGCTTGGGTTTGGTTTTTGCGGAGAATCCCTTTTTCGATCTTGCTGTCAGCGCTGGGCAGGAGTTCTGTAGGTGCCCTGTTAGGTGACAATGGCGGCACCGAAAGGCAGTGTTTTCATAGTCTAGAAGCTGAGTCCAAACAGTGTCTTTGATCTTGAGATTGATTTGTTCTGGCAATCCCTTGCTTAAATCTAGCTCCACACAAATTCTGGCATATGTGTAGAGACCTTGCCGTTCCCTCTTGTAATCTCCCATTAAGAAACAACCCAAAGTGTTTCCTATTTGCCTGTAGACCTCTGTGCGCCACAGGTGAATTGGGAGATTTGGAAGTCTGATCCAGACAGGGGCTTTAGTGATAACTGCAGAAGCTGGATCAAAGTCTGGGAACCATGGGGTTAAGAAGAGGCCTGCCGAACCCATGAACCAAGGGCCTTCTTCTAAGGCCTCTTCGTAGTTCTCGAGATTGTCGAACAACACTATAAAATATCCCTTTGCACAGAAGTAAATCTTGCAGTGGTGAGTCCAGTTGTCCTTGATCCAGTCATAAAGATCCTTTGAGCGTGGCCAGAGCCCATTGAATCTGCAGATGATGGCCCTTTCAGCGAATTGTTGGGTGTCGTCTGCCAGGTCAGGGTAAGAGATCTCAACAGAGGGGACCTCTTCCGATTTGTCAACCAGAAAAGGCTTGGGTGGAGCCTGAACTAGTGGATCTGTCTTTTCAGGCTTCTTAGCATGGACTGCATCTTTATATGAAAATGCCTTAGCTGAGGATGACTCTCCAGCAGCTCCTCCCCTCAAGCGAAGGGTTAAAATAATGGATGCATCTTTCTTAATGCCGTAAAAAGAAATAGGATAGGGATCCTCAAGTTGTTTACCTTCGTGGAGAAGCCGTTGAGCTGCAGAGGGGATCCCCAGTTTGATGCTCAGTGTATGCTTGAGATTCTGCACTAGATCCGTCTGGCTTACCCATTGTAGCATAGTTTTGCCTGTAATGAGCTTGATTTGTATCTGGAATGAGGAGGAGAAGTCCATATGCCTCTTTCCCCTGCAGATCTGTGTAGAGAGGCGGCATGCATGATGATTGTCTTTCATTTCCTGGATTTGCCTCATGGGCGGAAGAGGCTTACAGCTAATCGGTGCAGGCCTTTCCTTCCCAACAGCCAAGATTAGAGGATAAGCTGCGTAGGGTTCTGCTTGAACGCCATTGTCTGCTGCGCCGGCAATCTGAGGATGGCTCGATAAGCACGTTGTGGAAGCAGGGGGCTGAGGCCGTGCTACCCCAGAGCTCTCTGCAGAGAGATCCGCGCGAGCATTCGTGTTTACCGCACAGGCATTCTTGGTTTGAGCATCTAGCATGTTTGCGGAGGGGGAAAAATCCCTTGACCTGTGCATGAGTTTCTTGAGTCCATCCGCAGCAGGAACGATCAAAGATCCGATGGCGGCCGAGGGCATGGAGGCGGCAGAGCTAGGGTTCATCCTTGGAGCCGTCTTCTTTTTGAATGAATCAACCTACTTCCTCAATTAAATTAATATGCATGCCAAAGTAATTAAAATGTGATTAAATATATTGAATGATGCATTTTTAAAATTTTGTATTGTTTAAATCAAATTTTTTTCAATACAAAATAAATTGAAACACATCATAGGCTATTAAATTCTATACAATTTTAAATTAAATAAAAAATTCAAATCATCCAATTCAAAAAAAATCGTTTGTTTCTTTTCTTTTCTAGTGTGTTCATGACTTGCAAGATTAAACTATGGTGTAATAAATCATGACCTATGTGCATCTAAGCTATAAAAATCCCCTAAGGATCAAACCTAGTATAAGCCATACCAATCCTTAACATCTCTGATATTGTTAGATCTAAGACTTTTATGGTCCGTAATGTAGAAGAAAGTCTTTCGAATTAATCACATAGTTAGGATTTGGTCAACATTTCAAACCAACTAATGTGGTTCATCCTCAGGATAAGGTGAAAAATCCATAAATCAGAAAGAATAAATAGTAAAGATGCAACATTGCCCAGAGTTAGCCGTAAAAAATTAGTTGTTGGTAGATTAGTTAGAAAGTAAAGAAAATAATTATTTAGAGACTAAAGGTAAGAAAAAATATTGTATATTTAATTAAAAATAATTAGGAAAAAACCAAAATAATAATAATTAAATATCATCTCTGATATTTTTAATATCGCCTTTCGATTGTTAATTTCAAACTTTAATTTCCTTACAAAATAAAAACTCAAAATCCAATTATAGTAACAAAATTTAACTAACTCATATCAATTGCTCTAAATCACAGATTTTCTTCTTCCATACTCCGCCCTCGGTCAAATCTGCTGTTTCTCACATCCTAGGCTTCCCCTCGGCTTCCCTTCCCTCCAAATACCTGGGCACACCCCTCACGGCATCAGCCATTAAGCAACCCGCATGGCGCTTCCTGCTTGAGAAACTCGAAAACCATCTCAACCTTTGGACTTATAGATCTCTTAACTTAGCCAATCGAATTGTCCTCATCAAATCGGTATTGCAGGCAATGCCTCTGTACTTGTTCTCTATTCTAGCTGCGCCAAAGTGGGTTTTAAAAAGTATAAGAAACCTTCAGCGCAATTTTCTGTGGAGCAGCTCTGCCACCAATCGCAAATGGGCCCTGGTGAAATGGACCAATGTATGCATGCCCAAAGACAAGGGAGGCATTGGGTTAAGGGATCCTGAGTACAGCAATTCCATCATGAACGCCAAGATCTGGTGGCAATGGATCACTAACCCAGATAAGCCCTGGGGAAAAATCTGGACAGCCAAATATGCAGGAAATAGACCTCAAGAAGAACTCATCAGATTCATTCCTACTGAAAAGGGATCTACAATATGGAATGCGGCCAAACAGCACTATCAGATAATTCAAAAGCACAGCTTCTGGGAAATCAGGAATGGATGCACTGCAAGATTTTGGACTGATGCCTGGAATCAAATGCCTAAACTCAAAAATATTCTTCACCCTTCTCTGATTCCAGATAGGCAGGAGCAGCAGCAGGAAAAAGTTCACCAATTCTGGTTGCCGGAGATGGAGTATGGCTTCAGAAAATGGAAACAGAGCAACCAAATTCTCAACATTACAGATGCTAGGAAGGAAGAAGAGCTGAGGATCGAGCTAAGGAAAAGGAGTATTAGGCAGGACAACGGTGGGGATATTCTCAGATGGGGATACCTACCCAAGGGATCCTACACTACCTCAGAAGCCTACAAGTTGATATGCAACTTCCCCTCTCCTCCAGACCCTGTGTGGAGCAAAATATGGGAGCTCGGACCCTGGCCAAAAATCTCCTACTTTCTCTGGCTGGTAGGACATAAAAAAATTCTCACTTGGGATAAGCTTAGAAAGCGGAACTTTCATGGCCCCTCGATTTGTCATAACTGCTCTCAAAGTGAAGAAACTCTCCAACATCTCCTGGATACCTGTCCTCTAGCCAATCAACTCTGGGATAAGGTCAGTTTCAGATGCCAAAAAAGATGTAGAGGGGAGGGCGACATCATCAATACCATAAGACAATGGCCAAAGCATCCCTACAAAAGCAAGATCCTCAACCATTTATGGAGTACCATTCCGGGGATCGTCCTTTGGAATGTCTGGAAGGAAAGAAATCAGCGCATTTTCAAAAACAAACGATCTCCCTTAGAAGAAACCTGGAGCAGGATTCACAGGAACATACAAGAGACGATGGCGCTTCAGGTATGGACTAAGGAAGATCTCCCATCCACAGATAATGAGCATAACATCCTAGCCAATTGGCAGCTGCAGTTACCTCAAGATTCTCTCAAGATCAGTACTCCTAACAGCAACTGCAAGAACATCTGCCATTGGAAAGCCCCCCCCAAAAACTCATACAAACTGAATTTCGATGGGGCTTCCAAAGGCAATCCAGGAGCAGCCGGATACGGAGGCATATTGAGGGACCATGAAGGCACTCCTATGCAAATTTATTTTGGGCACATAGGGTGGGATACCAATAACTCAGCAGAGTTGGAAGGGCTTTGGCAGGGCCTTTTGCAAGCTTGGAATCTCAACCTTCAACCCCTGATTGTAGAAGGTGACTCTCAGATTCTTATCAGCATGGCCACCCGTATACAGAATGGCTCGCAAGCGAGGAAAGTAGCACCCAGTTGGAGGCTAGAAGCAAGGTTAAATGACATAGCACAAAAGCTCAGCAATACTAGAGCCATCTCCTTCATACACACTAAAAGGGAAGGCAACAAAATAGCGGACCTCCTAGCCAACATTGGAGTAGAGACTGATCTCCCCCTTCTATTTGGAAGCACAAATATCATTCCTAACAGGCAACAGCTCCAGGAATGTGAAAGCCTGATCCAAGAAGAGGCTGTCGCCCCGGATGCGGGTGCCACCAAGAGAGGACATGGAGAGCCACATGCCCAGCATGGGCTGCCACGTGATGATCAGAGGACTTTAATGCCTCTCGCCGCCGAGACATTAAACCGGGAGACGCATTATGGTAGCCTTAATGAAGGCGCGGGAGGAGATGGCGAGCATGCAGAGAGCATTCATTGCGGGCAAGTTCCAAGGGAATGTTAATGGGTTTAAGAATGATGGAAGTTGTGCGGGGCTCAGAGCGCCGAGAAGGTTACTCAGATCTCTGAGCGAAGAGGCTGTGATATTGTGGCTGAGAGCTCGGCCGAGGTTCGCTCCATGCTTGTTTCTCCTGGTCTTTGTCTACGCTCAATTGAGCTCTGCCTCAAGCCAATTTGGGGACGAAAATCAATTGGGAGGGAACGCAGTAATAGCAGGCCCTCCTCTGCTCTGGACCAAGATAAGGAAGCTGTAGATACCATGGTGCGTGAAAGGATGCCGTGCAGAAGAGGCTCAGGGCGTGGTGAACCTTCACGTCCCCCTGCAGCGGATGTTCACCATCACTGCTGCTGCTGCTATTGTTACAGAAGGGTGGGAGCTACCCCAATACCAGTCAGTCAGTCTCTGGAGGTTGGCAGCTCCAATGATGGAGTGCCCATGCTCCCAGCGTTTGGCTCAGTCGTTTTTTCCCTAGGCAGCTCAAGGGACAATGCTAGCATTAATGCTCACATCTCAGTTCTGTTTACCAAAATTCCTGAGGAGAATGAGGAAGCAATGCAACTGGCCCCTGCTGAGGAACGACCAGAGGGCAACAGGGGGAAGCGCCCAATGGGGGAGCCATCAACTGAAGAGGGTAATTCAGAGAGAGAGCCTCAGCAAGCCCCCTCCCGAATTCAAGAACAAGCGCCGCCAGCCCCCGTGCAAGATCCCATGGCAATGTGGGCTGGCCTCCCAGAGGGACAGTGATGGTGCAGAATCCTTGCAGAGGAACCAGAGGAGTAACTCCCAGTGGCACTCCCTTGCATTTGATTCCTACTCTCAGGTCTGGTACGAGGTCTCGGTTGATCTCTGGTTTATGTCTTATGTCTTTGTTTATCTTCTTTCTGTTCTGGGTCATGTTCGCGACTACTATAGTTTTTCTGTTCTGGTCTTGTTAGCGGTTACTATAGACTTTTTGGGTCATGCGTCTTTTGTGGGTTGCCCCTGCGTGGGCCGTTTTGGTATTTCATGGAAACATCACAGTGTCATGTGTACTGATCTAAGCTGGAAATATTTCCCTGCAAGGGAGAATTCTGAGTCTGGAAGAGCCACCCAAGGAGCCACAGTTGGCCCTGGGCAGCCAGTCTTTTGTGAATGTAATGTTTACCTGTAAATAATAATATAGATTAGTTAGTGTTGCCGAGAAAAAAAAACAAAATATAACTAACTCTTTTTCATTAAAAAAATTTAATAAATATTTTTCCAAAACATTAAACAAAAATTAATCACGCAACACAATCAGATATTACCACACCTCCTACTCGGAAAAGGTTCATAATGTTAAAGAAATAGTAAGGTTCTTAAAATATCAATGCCACCCTTCCTTCCGCCCCTCTTTACTCTAAGCTTGTTATGACACATTTACAAAGCTTATAATAACGATTGAAAGGTGGATGCTCCACTAATAAATTGTATGTATGCCATGACATCACGGTCACACATACCAAGTCCAAGATGTGTCATGCTTATCACATTATCCTTTTCAATGTCATTATATATATAGATAAACACTGCATTGCTCATATTAAATTAAACCCAAGGTGGTAGATGGGTGTAATATATATTCATCGAAATTTGTATATTATTAAGTATTAAATATATTACCTAATAATCAAATGGATAATATTAAATATTAATTAAATTATCTGGATTAGATGACCATGGTTGTTAGCATAGGTTCCCATCGTTATATTTTATAAGCAAAAGTCATATCATCTAACCTCATAATGTAATGGGGCGTCTTCTTTGTACTATGTCTTTTAAAATAAAGACCAAATTATTAGAAAATTTAAACACAATTGCACATGAATGAGGCACATTCTTTTTTAATAGTTTTTTTACTAGAGTCTCATGTCTAGCTATAGTCATGATGAGAACCATGATGAGAACCATGAGAATCTGCTTCCATTTACGTCGTTTCGTTAATTATTGAATGCTTTAGACTTTAGGTGCACAAATGATTACTAATGATGTAAATAAAAAATTTACATCATGAGTGTGGTCCAAAGCTATTCTTGAGAACCTAAATGCATATCCCAATCGAATTGATATTGCAAAAGTATTTCATCGTTTCCTTATCACACTCAAGGGCTCTTTTTTGCATAATTCCTTGGCTAATTGTTTTCACATTAATATTTTTCCTTTTTATCTTTTAAAAAAGAATTAGGGTTGCTTTTATGTTGCTTTTGTTAGGGTTTTTATATAACCAATAGAAGTTGAAATGAAAGTTTTTGAAAAAATATGTTGGTTTTAGAAATATATATATTTAAAGTTAAATAGAAAGATGGAATTGACTGTGACAATGGTAAGTTGGTCATTATTATTATGGAAGTGCATGCAATATGTGTGAGAGACTTTCGAAGATTAAATTTTCTATTGCTATTATATTTTCTTTAAAAAATCGAATGGATTCTAAAGGTGATTGTATTTTGTTTAATAGTATTGGATAATTATAAAAAATTAGTATCATGAATGATTGTTATGGGAAATAAATTTTAAGTATTTTTGTTCAAATGGCATGTTATCTTAGCTGAAGTAGATGAGCAAATTAGTAATGAGATGTTTTTGAAGCTTTGATTTTATGAAAATATTACATAAATGTTTAAATGTCTAGAGTACATTTTTTTATAACATCAACAAATTTAGTCAGAATATTACATAAATGTCTAAATGTCTAGAGTACATTTTTTTATAACATCAACAAATTTATTTTCTATACTTGAAAAATTAAGGATAACAGATGTTGTTTTGATTTCAATTTTTTTATTCACGGATACATGGAACTTAACAAAATAACTAATTCCCTATCCCCTATCCAAAGTAGGTTTATATTTTTTTTTTAATGTTCGTTAGTTTTAGAGGAAGCTCTAAATGTTTAGATATTTATAATTAAATAACATATTGTTATATAATAGGGTTGTAGTTTTTAACATGTTAGTTTTTTTAAGATGTTATAAATGGCTAGTTGTTTAAATTTAAAAAGAATATTTTGATGTAATAGGAATGTAACTTTTAATTTGATGATCTGTAAATTTTATCTTTTCGGACTCTGTAATATGTTAGTTTATGGGCTCTTAACTTATTTACACTTTGTAGAAGTTCATATTACTTTTTCTAAGTTCATAAAAAATATTATAAATGGCTAGTTGTTTAAACTTAAAAAAAATATTTTGATGTAATAGGAATGCAACTTTTAATTTGATGATCTGTAAATTTTATCTTTTCAGACTCTGTAATATGTTAGTTTATGGGCTCTTAACTTATTTACACTTTGTAGAAGTTCATATTACTTTTTCTAATGTTTACATCATGAGTATGGTCCAAATACTCTCAGTGTGGTTTAAATAGCTAGTTGTTTAAACTTAAAAAAATATTTTGATGTAATAGGAATGCAACTTTTAATTTGATGATCTGTAAATTTTATCTTTTCAGACTCTGTAATATGTTAGTTTATGGGCTCTTAACTTATTTACATTTTGTAGAAATTCATATTACTCTTTTTAAGTTCATGAAAAATTTACATCATGAATGTGGTCCAACGATATTCCTGAGAACCTAAATGCATATCCCAATCGAATTGATATTGCAAAAGTATATCGTCGTTTCCTTATCACACTCAATGGCTCTTTTTTGCATAATTCTTTGGCTAGTTGTTTTCACATTAATATTTTTCCTTTTTATCTTTTAAAAAAAGAATTAGGGTTGCTTTTATGTTGCTTTTGTTAGGTTTTTTATATAACCAATAGAAGTTGAAATGAATGTTTTTAAAAAATATGTTGGTTTTAGAAATATATATATTTAAAGTTAAATATAAAGATGGAATTTACTTTGACCATGGTAAGAATCAACAATTAATAATATTATTACGGAAGTGCATGCAATATGTGTGAGAGACTTTCGAAGATTAAATTTTCTATTACTATTATATTTGCTTTAAAAAATCGAATGGATTCTAAAGGTGATTGTATCTTGTTTAATAGTATTGGATAATTATAAAAAATTAGTATCATGAATGATGGTTATGATTGTTATGGGAAATAAATTTTAAGTATTTTTGCTCAAATGGTATGTTATTTTAGCTGAAGTAGATGAGCAAATTAGTAATGAGATGTGTTACACAGTAATTTATCACTGCCTTCCTGTCAGTCACCCTGCTGTGTCCAAGAAGTCACAATCACTAAGTGTTTGATCCCTGAACTGGCTAAAAACCCATTTTTCCAAAGTTTTGTGCATCAGCGCGTCTGTTCCTAAAATAACCGCGATGACCAGCGCCCCACAGTCTATTTCGTGCGCTGCCATCGCGGAAGAACATCACTTTTCCGCGATGACGCACAGCGCGGCTTTCACGTGTCCTTCCGCGCTGACATGGCTTGTTCAGTTATTGTCATGTGCTGACAGCGCGGCAGTCTCCATATAATCCGCGCTGATCCAGTTTGGGCGAATTTGTTCAAACAACCAGCCTTCCAGATCTCTCCAGGCTTGGTTGTTAGCTTTGTGAATGTCGACTCCCTTCTATGGCATGTCTGTTCGACCCTTTGCAACTACTCCCCTTGAAGATAAGCTCATCCTTCCACCTTTTTAGGAGACTCCTTCTCCTATATAAACTTCCACCATTACCATGAGCAGCTGGTTAGAAAATAGCTAGACTTAGCTTGGATTGTACAGAGCTTGTAGTGCTCAGATTGCTGCTATAGGTGTGGTGTGTTAGGAGTGGAAGTGATTGATTGCTTTGGGAAGTTTGTTTGTGACATTTGTGTGAGAGAGAGAGAGTTGTTTGTCTTGGGAGAACCATCCTCAAAGGTGAATGCTTGAGATACATGCTGACTGATCCCTCCTGAGAAGTTTATCGACGTCAGAACATTTGGTTGTACTCTTCTCTATTCTGATTAATAATAGATGACTGCTATTATTGTTCCATTCTCGTTTGTTTATGCAATGGATAAATGTGAATTATGTCTTTTCTGACTGGCATATAGTTACTTTTACTAGATTTCACGCTTGCGTTTGCTTTCTCTTCGTGTGTGCAGGTGTCCGTTCGCGGGGATCGCGGAGGACTATGACCAGCTGAAGCGAAGGAGCAAAGGAAACATCTCCTCGACAAACGACAGCGCAGGAATCCAAGTAGGTGCTCTTTCTTCTTGTTTAATTGTAACTAGGAACATGCGTGGCAGCATTGTGTGATTGTTGCTAGACCCCTGTTGGGCTAGTAGGGATCGCCTCTATCCGTAGAGGGGATTTACCTTCTCAACAATTTGGCGACTCCGCTGGGGATCAGCCTTTTTGTCTCTTGAGTCCATCTTTGTGTTTGAATTTGATTGCTCTCTTTTTGAAATTGGGGATTAATTATCAGTCTTTTGCATTTCCTGGGTTGATCTGGGAGATGCCCCTGTTTGATTGAAAGATTGGCTGTTTTGATTTGGGAGTTTTGATTTGCCTGTCACTATTTTTGAGCTCCATCGCGGATTTAATTTTAACAGTCGCGCTGAAAATCGGATCAGCGCGGAAAAAACGTGTATATCCGCGATGTCAGCGCCGCTTTCTAGCTTAATTCCGCGCTGACTGTGTTTTTCTAGCTTAATTCCGCGCTGACTCTGCTTTTCTGAGATCATCTCGGTTTTTGGGGCAAAAGTCGCGCTGACAGCTCGGGTGGTCTGTGTAAAAGTTGCGCTGACATGGGTTTTTAGTGTAAAACTTGCGCTGACTCCTGAAAAGTTGTTTTTATAACTTTATCTCCTGAATTCATCAATCTTTCTTATCCCTTGTGGTTTCTTGTCCCTCATTAGCTTGTTTTGATTGCTTTTGGTTAAGGGACGCTCTCTCTTTGATTTCATTCGAGTGACTCTTGTCTTTTTAGACCATGTGACCTAGCCCTTTAGAAGTTTCATCGAGAAACCGTTTGCTTGGGTTACTTGTCTATTCAAGGTTCATCCGCAGCCCTCTTATTGATTTGCTTGAGGCTTTTTCACTGCTTGTTGCTGGTTGATTTTTAGTGTCGATTATTGAACCACTTTTTATGTTGATTCGATTTCTTCACTACCAAGCATAGATTACGATTGTTTGGATCGATCAGTTCACATTCGCTTCCTCCTTGTTACAATCCTTGCTTGTTTTGCAGAGCTTAGATCACATAGCTCGTGCATTGCCTTGTTTCCCTTTGATTTCGAGACTTTGGTTGAGTGTTTTCGGGAACTTCGTGTGCTCTCATTAAGTAGTTTACTTGGTGTTCAAGTTCCTCCAAATTCCTTTAGGTGTTTTATGTCACTAAAAGAAAACGAATTAGTAGCTTACTTTAAAATTCAAAAAGGAAAAGAACATTTCATTGATTTCCATTTTCAAAAGAAAAGTTTCCTTTCCTCGCTTTAGTTGCATTTAGCTACTTGTTTGTTTGTATTCGTTTTGTTTAAAAAATTCTTTGCTCTCTCGTAGCTAGAATTCATCGAACGAAACGGAATTCTTTTGCATATAGATTGCATCTAAGTAATTGTGAGCGAACATACGATAGAGCCTGAAATCGAAACTTAATCTCAAGATCAACTGTAAAATGACCCAAATGAATCTAAAAACGCATTGGAACTAAGCGCAAATATCTAGAGGTCTAGGTTAGAGACGTGTTCCGGCGTCTTTAAACATAGTCACTGTTGTTTCACATTAGGTTGGGTGATTCCTCCTTCTGTGACTCGATAGTGGTCTAACACGGACTGCGCTCCCACGTACCGTCGAGTATATAGGGAGACCCCACTAGGCTTTTTTCCTTTATCCATAGGAAGCCGAGTCGGCCGCCCTACGATTCGCAACGCAGTGAACACAGCATTCACGAAGATTGACCACCCGTACCCTAAAAAGTATTCTGTGGTTTTGCGAAGAGTTTGGCACACCCTCTACCTAGAGTTCCAGAGCAGTCGCTTTTGATCCTTTTCGGACTCCCTAAACGAAAAGGTGCCTGTGAGCGTCTTGTCACTTCGTGCTCATTAAACATTCGAAGGAGACTGGAGTCATCTTTTCGTCCTTTTCTCGACTCCTGAAATATGAAAAGGTCAAGTTTGGTCCTTGCGTCTTAAAAATTAATTTGGCCACGATAACATCACCCAGTTAGGTCTTGTGTGCGTTAGCTTGAGTAGGTTTCGTTTTCGTCTGCTATGGCAACGTTTCCAGGATTCACCAACCTAGGGTCCCCCTCTGATGGGAACCCAGGACAATTCCCTCCTCTTGGGAATGTTGGTGCTCCGTACATGGCGACGTTGTCCCTACCAGGGTTAACTGTCGGGTTGCCTGTGTGGTTGTTTTCAACCTCTTTGGTCTCTACCGTATCGGCTGTTAGTCCATCAGTCCCTCCACCTGAACAACATCATGTTGATCCTAAGGTGGATCTCTCCCCTTCGACGCCTACTTCTACGTCGTCCTCTTGTACTTCGCCTGGTGAAAGTCTCGATTCGCATAACCAGGTGGCTAAGAAGAAGAAGAGGAAGACCAAAAGAAGAAGTCCCCTAAGGGAGAGCCTACACACATAGTCCCCCCCTCAAGTCCAGCTATCCACTCCACTATACCTGAAGTCGGGTCACCTTCTGCTCCTCCGCGGAAGGTCAAGTTTCCTTGTCGATTATGCAAGGAGGACCATCTCCTTCGTGATTGCCCTGGCATTCCCAGGGTATTAGAAGTTTGGTCTCACGATTTGGCCCGCCCTCCATCGTCCACTGATGATCATGGCGATGCTACCTCATCAGCTAGGAATGGTAAGGAGAAAGGGAAGTTTCGAATCCCCTGTCGACTTTGTGAAGGCAAACATCCCCTTCACCTTTGTCCGCTCATGGATAAAGCCTCTGTGGTGTTGGAAAGTCTTGCTGCTCCTCCGAATCCACTTCCCGCTGCTTATCAGCGTCTTTCTACAACTGTAGATCGCGCCCTTGTTGACAAAGAGATTGTTTCAGATTCCTCTTTTGTCCAAGCCCCTCTTCCCGAACCTGGCTGTTCCCAGTCTGTTCCAGACCTGCCGTTGGTCGGAAAGAGTGTTGATTCGAGTTCACCTCCTCTCAAGCACTCTGTTTCGGAAGAGCAAATTTCTCATGTTCTTCTCGTCTCCTCAGATTCTCCTGAGCTTGATAAAGGTTCTCCTGAAACCTCTCCGGAGAATTTAGATTCGGTTCTTTCCGAGCAGGGGGGCAACCATATGGTTCCCCCACCAAGTAGTTCGGTCATTTCCTTTGATTGGAGTCGTTTGACTACCCCTCCCCTTCCATCCCACGTGCCTTTCTGGGTCACCGCCTATGCTTGCAATAAGGCGCTGCCTGGCACTGTGTTAGACGAAGGAGCATCGGTTAGTCTTATGCCCGTTACTACTTGGCGAGCTTTGGGTTCCCCATCGCTTGTACCTGTCGCGCCGCATCTCACCGCTTTTGACGGAGGAACGAGTCAGCCATTAGGGATCCTTCCAAAGTTTCCTATTACTTTGGGGGGCAAGACTGTCTATATAGACGTCTCAGTTACCCAAGGTTCTTTCGACTTCACTCATTCTCCTTGGTCGTGATCCTTGTGTATGCCTTGGAGCCCTTGTTTCTTCAATTTCCGGTGGTTTGTTTTCCACGCAAGGAAGAATCAGTGACGTTCGATCAATGATCGTTCGTTCGTCCACAAGCCCCTCCGGCACATTGATCACTTCGCTCCGGTTGTCATCCTAAGTTACCTGCCTCACCGCCAAATCACTATGTGGCTACCTACCTCGCGCCTGTTCCAACAATGTCTCGTCATTGCACAGTGTCCTGGGGCAAAGGGTCCTGACTTTCGACTCCTCCCACTGGAGCGCCATCTGTGGACTTGTACCTGTTCGTGTCGAGATGGAGCAAGTTCCTTTCCTGGATCCTTAAAAAATGAAACTGATCAGTCCGAGATAGTTCCGATCTTGTGTCGACCTCGTTAAAAAACTCAAACAAGGAGACTGAGCATATTCCTGATCTTGTGTCAAGCTCTTAAAAAATGAAACACGGGTCATGAGGATAGTTCTTTTACTGTGTCAACCTCATTAAAATGAAACAAGTCCTTCCCATGTCTTTTGGATCGTGAAATCCAAGCCGAGTCTTTCTAATGAAGGTCAAACCTTTTTTCGGTACTTCCTGGTGGTGTTCCAGTTCGGCGTGTGTTGTAAAGCATTTCACCCCTCCCACTCTCTCGGTCTTCATGCTTTGGGGGCATCTGTTACACAGTAATTTATCACTGCCTTCCTGTCAGTCACCCTGCTGTGTCCAAGAAGTCACAATCACTAAGTGTTTGATCCCTGAACTGGCTAAAAACCCATTTTTCCAAAGTTTTGTGCATCAGCGCGTCTGTTCCTAAAATAACCGCGATGACCAGCGCCCCACAGTCTATTTCGTGCGCTGCCATCGCGGAAGAACATCACTTTTCCGCGATGACGCACAGCGCGGCTTTCACGTGTCCTTCCGCGCTGACATGGCTTGTTCAGTTATTGTCATGTGCTGACAGCGCGGCAGTCTCCATATAATCCGCGCTGATCCAGTTTGGGCGAATTTGTTCAAACAACCAGCCTTCCAGATCTCTCCAGGCTTGGTTGTTAGCTTTGTGAATGTCGACTCCCTTCTATGGCATGTCTGTTCGACCCTTTGCAACTACTCCCCTTGAAGATAAGCTCATCCTTCCACCTTTTTAGGAGACTCCTTCTCCTATATAAACTTCCACCATTACCATGAGCAGCTGGTTAGAAAATAGCTAGACTTAGCTTGGATTGTACAGAGCTTGTAGTGCTCAGATTGCTGCTATAGGTGTGGTGTGTTAGGAGTGGAAGTGATTGATTGCTTTGGGAAGTTTGTTTGTGACATTTGTGTGAGAGAGAGAGAGTTGTTTGTCTTGGGAGAACCATCCTCAAAGGTGAATGCTTGAGATACATGCTGACTGATCCCTCCTGAGAAGTTTATCGACGTCAGAACATTGGTTGTACTCTTCTCTATTCTGATTAATAATAGATGACTGCTATTATTGTTCCATTCTCGTTTGTTTATGCAATGGATAAATGTGAATTATGTCTTTTCTGACTGGCATATAGTCTCTTTTACTAGATTTCACGCTTGCGTTTGCTTTCTCTTCGTGTGTGCAGGTGTCCGTTCGCGGGGATCGCGGAGGACTATGACCAGCTGAAGCGAAGGAGCAAAGGAAACATCTCCTCGACAAACGACAGCGCAGGAATCCAAGTAGGTGCTCTTTCTTCTTGTTTAATTGTAACTAGGAACATGCGTGGCAGCATTGTGTGATTGTTGCTAGACCCCTGTTGGGCTAGTAGGGATCGCCTCTATCCGTAGAGGGGATTTACCTTCTCAACAATTTGGCGACTCCGCTGGGGATCAGCCTTTTTGTCTCTTGAGTCCATCTTTGTGTTTGAATTTGATTGCTCTCTTTTTGAAATTTGGGATTAATTATCAGTCTTTTGCATTTCCTGGGTTGATCTGGGAGATGCCCCTGTTTGATTGAAAGATTGGCTGTTTTGATTTGGGAGTTTTGATTTGCCTGTCACTATTTTTGAGCTCCATCGTGGATTTAATTTTAACAGTCGCGCTGAAAATCGGATCAGCGCGGAAAAAACGTGTATATCCGCGATGTCAGCGCCGCTTTCTAGCTTAATTCCGCGCTGACTGTGTTTTTCTAGCTTAATTCCGCGCTGACTCTGCTTTTCTGAGATCATCTCGGTTTTTGGGGCAAAAGTCGCGCTGACAGCTCGGGTGGTCTGTGTAAAAGTTGCGCTGACATGGGTTTTTAGTGTAAAACTTGCGCTGACTCCTGAAAAGTTGTTTTTATAACTTTATCTCCTGAATTCATCAATCTTTCTTATCCCCTGTGGTTTCTTGTCCCTCATTAGCTTGTTTTGATTGCTTTTGGTTAAGGGACGCTCTCTCTTTGATTTCATTCGCTGTGACTCTTGTCTTTTTAGACCATGTGACCTAGCCCTTTAGAAGTTTCATCGAGAAACCGTTTGCTTGGGTTACTTGTCTATTCAAGGTTCATCCACAACCCTCTTATTGATTTGCTTGAGGCTTTTTCACTGCTTGTTGCTGGTTGATTTTTAGTGTCGATTATTGAACCACTTTTTATGTTGATTCGATTTCTTCACTACCAAGCATAGATTACGATTGTTTGGATCGATCAGTTCACATTCGCTTCCTCCTTGTTACAATCCTTGCTTGTTTTGCAGAGCTTAGATCACATAGCTCGTGCAGCCTTGTTTCCCTTTGATTTCGGACTTTGATTGTTGAGTGTTTTTCGGGAACTTCGTGTGCTCTCATTAAGTAGTTTACTTGGTGTTCAAGTTCCTCCAAATTCCTTTAGGTGTTTTATGTCACTAAAAGAAAACGAAATTAGTAGCTTACTTTAAAATTCAAAAAGGAAAAGAACATTTCATTGATTTCCATTTTCAAAAGAAAAGTTTCCTTTCCTCGCTTTAGTTGCATTTAGCTGCTTGTTTGTTTGTATTCGTTTTGTTTAAAAAATTCTTTGCTCTCTCGTAGCTAGAATTCATCGAACGAAACGGAATTCTTTGCATATAGATTGCATCTAGTAATTGTGAGCGAACATACGATAGAGCCTGAAATCGAAACTTAATCTCAAGATCAACTATAAAATGACCCAAATGAATCTAAAAACGCATTGGAACTAAACGCAAATATCTAGAGGTCTAGGTTAGAGACGTGTTCCGGCGTCTTTAAACATAGTCACTGTTGTTTCACATTAGGTTGGGTGATTCCTCCTTCTGTGACTCGATAGTGGTCTAACACGGACTGCGCTCCCACGTACCGTCGCGTATATAGGGAGACCCCACTAGGCTTTTATCCTTTATCCATAGGAAGCCGAGTCGGCCCCCCGCCATTCGCAATGCAGTGAACACAGCATTCACGAAGATTGACCACCCGTACCCTAAAAAGTATTCTGTGGTTTTGCGAAGAGTTTGGCACACCCTCTACCTAGAGTTCCAGAGCAGTCGCTTTTGATCCTTTTCGGACTCCCTAAACGAAAAGGTGCCTGTGAGCGTCTTGTCACTTCGTGCTCATTAAACATTCGAAGGAGACTGGAGTCATCTTTTCGTCCTTTTCTCGACTCCTGAAACATGAAAAGGTCAAGTTTGGTCCTTGTGTCTTAAAATTAATTTGGCCACGATAACATCACCCAGTTAGGTCTTGTGTGCGTTAGCTTGAGTAGGTTTCGTTTTCGTCTGCTATGGCAACTTTTCCAGGATTCACCAACCTAGGGTCCCCCTCTGATGGGAACCCAGGACAATTCCCTCCTCTTGGGAATGTTGGTGCTCCGTACATGGCGACGTTGTCCCTACCAGGGTTAACTGTCGGGTTGCCTGTGTGGTTGTTTTCAACCTCTTTGGTCTCTACCGTATCGGCTGTTAGTCCATCAGTCCCTCCACCTGAACAACATCATGTTGATCCTAAGGTGGATCTCTCCCCTTCGACGCCTACTTCTACGTCGTCCTCTTGTACTTCGCCTGGTGAAAGTCTCGATTCGCATAACCAGGTGGCTAAGAAGAAGAAGAGGAAGACCAAGAAGAAGAAGTCCCCTAAGGGAGAGCCTACACACACAGTCCCCCTCTCAAGTCCAGCTATCCACTCCACTATACCTGAAGTCGGGTCACCTTCTGCTCCTCCGCGGAAGGTCAAGTTTCCTTGTCGATTATGCAAGGAGGACCATCTCCTTCGTGATTGCCCTGGCATTCCCAGGGTATTAGAAGTTTGGTCTCACGATTTGGCCCGCCCTCCATCGTCCACTGATGATCATGGCGATGCTACCTCATCAGCTAGGAATGGTAAGGAGAAAGGGAAGTTTCGAATCCCCTGTCGACTTTGTGAAGGCAAACATCCCCTTCACCTTTGTCCACCTCATGGATAAAGCCTCTGTGTGTTGGAAAGTCTTGCTGCTCCTCCGAATCCACTTCCCGCTGCTTATCAGCGTCTTTCTACAACTGTAGATCGCGCCCTTGTTGACAAAGAGA
Source organism: Pinus tabuliformis (assembly GCA_031772625.1). Lineage (NCBI taxonomy): Eukaryota > Viridiplantae > Streptophyta > Pinopsida > Pinales > Pinaceae > Pinus > Pinus tabuliformis. Next base: position 474,845,558 of record CM062806.1, on the reverse strand, counting down.
TTGTTTCAGATTCCTCTTTTGTCCAAGCCCCTCTTCCCGAACCTGGCTGTTCCCAGTCTGTTCCAGACCTGCCGTTGGTCGGAAAGAGTGTTGATTCGAGTTCACCTCCTCTCAAGCACTCTGTTTCGGAAGAGCAAAATTCTCATGTTCTTCTCGTCTCCTCAGATTCTCCTGAGCTTGATAAAGGTTCTCCTGAAACCTCTCCGGAGAATTTAGATTCGGTTCTTTCCGAGCAGGGGGTAACCATATGGTTCCCCCACCAAGTAGTTCGGTCATTTCCTTTGATTGGAGTCGTTTGACTACCCCTCCCCTTCCATCCCACGTGCCTTTCTGGGTCACCGCCTATGCTTGCAATAAGGCGCTGCCTGGCACTGTGTTAGACGAAGGAGCATCGGTTAGTCTTATGCCCGTTACTACTTGGCGAGCTTTGGGTTCCCCATCGCTTGTACCTGTCGCGCCGCATCTCACCGCTTTTGACGGAGGAGGACGAGTCAGCCATTAGGGATCCTTCCAAAGTTTCCTATTACTTTGGGGGGCAAGACTGTCTATATAGACGTCTCAGTTACCAAAGGTTCTTTAGACTTCAGTCTTCTCCTTGGTCGTGATTATGTGTATGCCATGGGAGCCCTTGTTTCTTCACTTTTCCGTGTGGTTTGTTTTCCACACGATGGAAGAATAGTGACGTTCGATCAATTATCGTTCGTTCGTCCACAAGCCCCTCCGGCACATCATCCTTCCTCCTGGTTTTCATCCACAAGTTACATCTGCTCTCGCCGCAAATCAACTATGTGGCTACCTACCCCGTGCCCGTATCCAGCAATGTCGCGTCGTGCACAGTGTCCTGGGGGCAAGGGTCTGACTTCCGAGACATTGACCTCCCTCTGGGAGCGCCACTCTTGGAAGCCCCGACTTCTTGTTCATTATGATGAAGTTCTGATGGAGCATAGTTCCTTTCCTGTGTCAAGCTCCTTAAAAAATGAAACTGGATCAGTCCCGAGGATAGTTCGATTTGTGTCGACCTCGTTAAAAAACGAAACAAGAAGACGAGCATAGTTCCTGATCTTGTGTCAAGCTCATTAAAAAATGAAACACGGGTTATGAGGATAGTTCTTTTACTGTGTCAACCTCATTAAAAAATGAAACAACTCCTTTTCCCAATTGAGTCTTTTGATTAAGATCTCGTGAAATCCAAGTCGAGTCTTTCTAGCTCTCGAGGTGAACCTTCATTCCATCCACTTTGTTGAATGCAATGAAGCTTGGGGGGCATGTACCTCGATTTGCATTATCATGCTGGGGGCATGATCATGCTGGGGCATGCAAAATTTACAAGCATAGTTTTTCGTTTCAAGCTTGTGTAAACATGAAACCGAATCCAAGCAAAGTTCTCATGGTTCAAGCTTGTGTAAAAATGAACCCATACCCATTTTACATCTTGTGATTGCTATTTTTTATCTGCTAAATTCTGCTAGATGAGCCTTGGTTGTTTCATTCCATTGCTACCATCTCTTTGGCCGATCATATGCTTTCACTTGGTTGTTTTTCCTTTCCTGAGGAACCGCAGCGATGAGTGGTTTTATTAGCTTGCCTCTTGACCATTACATGTTTTGAGTAGTTCCACCATTGCCGGAACCAGTTGCTACCTTTTATACCACTCGTTCCTCTAGGACGAGTCACCTTTAAGCTCTTTTCTGACTCGTAAAATGTGAAAAGATTGCCGAGTATTTTTCCCTTTTTGACTCGTTAAAGAGAATAAAAATGGAGGTCTGCTTTCAGCTCTTTTCTGACCGTTTAAACTAAAAAGATTGCGTGTGTATGTCGTTTCGCACTCGTTATTGGCTCCAAAACGACGTACTTCTGACCGCTTTTTTTACTTTTTCGGGTCAAAGTTACTATTCACGAAAAGTACTCCTCGATCGTAATGGTCGGGCGGTTCTTTCGAGCATTGTTTTATACTTTTTCGGGCTCGAGAGACACAACTGTACGAAAAAGGACCCCCCTGGAGTCTCCTTTTCCGCATTCTTTTCAGACTCTCTAAATAAGAAAAGAGCCGAGTTTTCCTTTGTCAGGCTCGTTAAACACTCAATGACATCGGACATCGTCGATGACACTCTTCAAGCATATGCTATCCCCGTCAAGCTTGTCACCCAAAAATAATCGGGGTACCTGCCTGCAAAGGTGGGGAAAATGGAATTTTGATTACAGTCGTCTAGGCAGTACGTCACTCTTGAACATGGCACTCCACTGTTTCGTGTCTGGGTGGGGTCATCTCATCTCGTTTTCACTAGCCACCATGGGTTTGGGATATCCTATTTGACCTCTCATCTGTTCATTGCCGTCATCATCTCACCCGCTGCTCATTTGATGTCAAGTACTGCCAAATCCGTTACAGTGCCGTTATGTGTTCAAGAGAAGTTGTCCTCTGCCACAAAGCAACCTCGTTCGCTATCTCATCACAAATTATTATACCTCTGTCTCGTGTCGTTGATGTGGGAATCATCATGGCCCACCTTCGATCAAGGCCACTTCTCGTCGACTTCAACTCATTATCCGAGAAAGTGACTTAGAGACTCCTTCCAGGTGCCTTGGAGCCTGCATGCCTCAATGGCAGGTTCTTCGTGTTCGACGCAAGGTTTACATCATTGACCTGCGATCGAATGATTCCGTGGGTGTTCGACACCAGCTCATTGATTCACACGCTACGGATTGTACCTATAGTACCTTGAGGGCCATTGTCATTATTGGTGGTACCTCTCGCGTCTGTTAACGGTTCTCATCATTGGCCGGTAATCAGGCGATGTTCATACATGTTCGACTCCAACCCCTGTATTCACATGTGTGGACTTGTACTCTGTTCGGGTCGAGATGGAGCGCAAGACCCTGGATCCTTGCTCACTGTGGTCCAGGTTGCGATTTTGTGGATAATCATTACATGACTCATTGATGGATGGCTGCGCCCATACCTGAGTCTTCATGGATGGCTGCGACCATACCTTGTCATTATTATGGTCTCTTTAGCTGGGTGGCTGCGTCCATACCATAGACCAGTCTTGCATGTCTTTTGGATGGCTGCGCCCATGCCTAGACTGTGTGTACATGATTGTCAGAGATTTTTCGGTACTTCCTGGTGGTGTTCCAGTTCGGCGTGTGTTGTAAAGCATTTCACCCCTCCCACTCTCTCGGTCTTCATGCTTTAGGGGGCATCTGTTACACAGTAATTTATCACTGCCTTCCTGTCAGTCACCCTGCTGTGTCCAAGAAGTCACAATCACTAAGTGTTTGATCCCTGAACTGGCTAAAAACCCATTTTTCCAAAGTTTTGTGCATCAGCGCGTCTGTTCCTAAAATAACCGCGATGACCAGCGCCCCACAGTCTATTTCGTGCGCTGCCATCGCGGAAGAACATCACTTTTCCGCGATGACGCACAGCGCGGCTTTCACGTGTCCTTCCGCGCTGACATGGCTTGTTCAGTTATTGTCATGTGCTGACAGCGCGGCAGTCTCCATATAATCCGCGCTGATCCAGTTTGGGCGAATTTGTTCAAACAACCAGCCTTCCAGATCTCTCCAGGCTTGGTTGTTAGCTTTGTGAATGTCGACTCCCTTCTATGGCATGTCTGTTCGACCCTTTGCAACTACTCCCCTTGAAGATAAGCTCATCCTTCCACCTTTTTAGGAGACTCCTTCTCCTATATAAACTTCCACCATTACCATGAGCAGCTGGTTAGAAAATAGCTAGACTTAGCTTGGATTGTACAGAGCTTGTAGTGCTCAGATTGCTGCTATAGGTGTGGTGTGTTAGGAGTGGAAGTGATTGATTGCTTTGGGAAGTTTGTTTGTGACATTTGTGTGAGAGAGAGAGAGTTGTTTGTCTTGGGAGAACCATCCTCAAAGGTGAATGCTTGAGATACATGCTGACTGATCCCTCCTGAGAAGTTTATCGACGTCAGAACATTTGGTTGTACTCTTCTCTATTCTGATTAATAATAGATGACTGCTATTATTGTTCCATTCTCGTTTGTTTATGCAATGGATAAATGTGAATTATGTCTTTTCTGACTGGCATATAGTTACTTTTACTAGATTTCACGCTTGCGTTTGCTTTCTCTTCGTGTGTGCAGGTGTCCGTTCGCGGGGATCGCGGAGGACTGTGACCAGCTGAAGCGAAGGAGCAAAGGAAACATCTCCTCGACAAACGACAGCGCAGGAATCCAAGTAGGTGCTCTTTCTTCTTGTTTAATTGTAACTAGGAACATGCGTGGCAGCATTGTGTGATTGTTGCTAGACCCCTGTTGGGCTAGTAGGGATCGCCTCTATCCGTAGAGGGGATTTACCTTCTCAACAATTTGGCGACTCCGCTGGGGATCAGCCTTTTTGTCTCTTGAGTCCATCTTTGTGTTTGAATTTGATTGCTCTCTTTTTGAAATTGGGGATTAATTATCAGTCTTTTGCGTTTCCTGGGTTGATCTGGGAGATGCCCCTGTTTGATTGAAAGATTGGCTGTTTTGATTTGGGAGTTTTGATTTGCCTGTCACTATTTTTGAGCTCCATCGTGGATTTAATTTTAACAGTCGCGCTGAAAATCGGATCAGCGCGGAAAAGACGTGTATATCCGCGATGTCAGCGCCGCTTTCTAGCTTAATTCCGCGCTGACTGTGTTTTTCTAGCTTAATTCCGCGCTGACTCTGCTTTTCTGAGATCATCTCGGTTTTTGGGGCAAAAGTCGCGCTGACAGCTCGGGTGGTCTGTGTAAAAGTTGCGCTGACATGGGTTTTTAGTGTAAAACTTGCGCTGACTCCTGAAAAGTTGTTTTTTATAACTTTATCTCCTGAATTCATCAATCTTTCTTATCCCTTGTGGTTTCTTGTCCCTCATTAGCTTGTTTTGATTGCTTTTGGTTAAGGGACGCTCTCTCTTTGATTTCATTCGAGTGACTCTTGTGTTTTTAGACCATGTGACCTAGCCCTTTAGAAGTTTCATCGAGAAACCGTTTGCTTGGGTTACTTGTCTATTCAAGGTTCATCCACAACCCTCTTATTGATTTGCTTGAGGCTTTTTCACTGCTTGTTGCTGGTTGATTTTTAGTGTCGATTATTGAACCACTTTTTATGTTGATTCGATTTCTTCACTACCAAGCATAGATTACGATTGTTTGGATCGATCAGTTCACATTCGCTTCCTCCTTGTTACAATCCTTGCTTGTTTTGCAGAGCTTAGATCACATAGCTCGTGCATTGCCTTGTTTCCCTTTGATTTCGAGACTTTGGTTGAGTGTTTTCGGGAACTTCGTGTGCTCTCATTAAGTAGTTTACTTGGTGTTCAAGTTCCTCCAAATTCCTTTAGGTGTTTTATGTCACTAAAAGAAAACGAATTAGTAGCTTACTTTAAAATTCAAAAAGGAAAAGAACATTTCATTGATTTCCATTTTCAAAAGAAAAGTTTCCTTTCCTCGCTTTAGTTGCATTTAGCTACTTGTTTGTTTGTATTCGTTTTGTTTAAAAAATTCTTTGCTCTCTCGTAGCTAGAATTCATCGAACGAAACGGAATTCTTTTGCATATAGATTGCATCTAAGTAATTGTGAGCGAACATACGATAGAGCCTGAAATCGAAACTTAATCTCAAGATCAACTGTAAAATGACCAAATGAATCTAAAAACGCATTGGAACTAAGCGCAAATATCTAGAGGTCTAGGTTAGAGACGTGTTCCGGCGTCTTTAAACATAGTCACTGTTGTTTCACATTAGGTTGGGTGATTCCTCCTTCTGTGACTCGATAGTGGTCTAACACGGACTGCGCTCCCACGTACCGTCGAGTATATAGGGAGACCCCACTAGGCTTTTTCCTTTATCCATAGGAAGCCGAGTCGGCCGCCCTACGATTCGCAATGCAGTGAACACAGCATTCACGAAGATTGACCACCCGTACCCTAAAAAGTATTCTGTGGTTTTGCGAAGAGTTTGGCACACCCTCTACCTAGAGTTCCAGAGCAGTCGCTTTTGATCCTTTTCGGACTCCCTAAACGAAAAGGTGCCTGTGAGCGTCTTGTCACTTCGTGCTCATTAAACATTCGAAGGAGACTGGAGTCATCTTTGTCCTTTTCTCGACTCCTGAAATATGAAAAGGTCAAGTTTGGTCCTTGCGTCTTAAAAATTAATTTGGCCACGATAACATCACCCAGTTAGGTCTTGTGTGCGTTAGCTTGAGTAGGTTTCGTTTTCGTCTGCTATGGCAACTTTTCCAGGATTCACCAACCTAGGGTCCCCCTCTGATGGGAACCCAGGACAATTCCCTCCTCTTGGGAATGTTGGTGCCCCGTATATGGCGACGTTGTCCCTACCAGGGTTAACTGTCGGGTTGCCTGTGTGGTTGTTTTCAACCTCTTTGGTCTCTACCGTATCGGCTGTTAGTCCATCAGTCCCTCCACCTGAACAACATCATGTTGATCCTAAGGTGGATCTCTCCCCTTCGACGCCTACTTCTACGTCGTCCTCTTGTACTTCGCCTGGTGAAAGTCTCGATTCGCATAACCAGGTGGCTAAGAAGAAGAAGAGGAAGACCAAAAAGAAGAAGTCCCCTAAGGGAGAGCCTACACACATAGTCCCCCCCTCAAGTCCAGCTATCCACTCCACTATACCTGAAGTCGGGTCACCTTCTGCTCCTCCGCGGAAGGTCAAGTTTCCTTGTCGATTATGCAAGGAGGACCATCTCCTTCGTGATTGCCCTGGCATTCCCAGGGTATTAGAAGTTTGGTCTCACGATTTGGCCCGCCCTCCATCGTCCACTGATGATCATGGCGATGCTACCTCATCAGCTAGGAATGGTAAGGAGAAAGGGAAGTTTCGAATCCCCTGTCGACTTTGTGAAGGCAAACATCCCCTTCACCTTTGTCCGCTCATGGATAAAGCCTCTGTGGTGTTGGAAAGTCTTGCTGCTCCTCCGAATCCACTTCCCGCTGCTTATCAGCGTCTTTCTACAACTGTAGATCGCGCCCTTGTTGACAAAGAGATTGTTTCAGATTCCTCTTTTGTCCAAGCCCCTCTTCCCGAACCTGGCTGTTCCCAGTCTGTTCCAGACCCGCCGTTGGTCGGAAAGAGTGTTGATTCGAGTTCACCTCCTCTCAAGCACTCTGTTTCGGAAGAGCAAAATTCTCATGTTCTTCTCGTCTCCTCAGATTCTCCTGAGCTTGATAAAGGTTCTCCTGAAACCTCTCCGGAGAATTTAGATTCGGTTCTTTCCGAGCAGGGGGGCAACCATATGGTTCCCCCACCAAGTAGTTCGGTCATTTCCTTTGATTGGAGTCGTTTGACTACCCCTCCCCTTCCATCCCACGTGCCTTTCTGGGTCACCGCCTATGCTTGCAATAAGGCGCTGCCTGGCACTGTGTTAGACGAAGGAGCATCGGTTAGTCTTATGCCCGTTACTACTTGGCGAGCTTTGGGTTCCCCATCGCTTGTACCTGTCGCGCCGCATCTCACCGCTTTTGACGGAGGAACGAGTCAGCCATTAGGGATCCTTCCAAAGTTTCCTATTACTTTGGGGGGCAAGACTGTCTATATAGACGTCTCAGTTACCCAAGGTTCTTTAGACTTCAGTCTTCTCCTTGGTCGTGATTATGTGTATGCCATGGGAGCCCTTGTTTCTTCACTTTTCCGTGTGGTTTGTTTTCCACACGATGGAAGAATCGTGACGTTCGATCAATTATCGTTCGTTCGTCCACAAGCCCCTCCGGCACACTCATCCTTCCCTCCTGGTTTTCATCCACAAGTTACATCTGCCTCACCGCAAATCAACTATGTGGCTACCTACCCCGTGCCCGTATCCAGCAATGTCGCCGTCGTGCACAGTGTCCTGGGGGCATTGGGTCCTGACTTCCGAGACATTGACCTCCCACTGGGAGCGCCACTCTTGGAAGCCCCGACTTCCTGTTCATTATGATGAAGTTCAGATGGAGCATAGTTCCTTTCCTGTGTCAAGCTCCTTAAAAAATGAAACTGGATCAGTCCCGAGGATAGTTCCGATCTTGTGTCGACCTCGTTAAAAAACGAAACAAGGAGACGAGCATAGTTCCTGATCTTGTGTCAAGCTCATTAAAAAATGAAACACGGGTTATGAGGATAGTTCTTTTACTGTGTCAACCTCATTAAAAAATGAAACAACTCCTTTTCCCAATTGAGTCTTTGATTAAGATCTCGTGAAATCCAAGTCGAGTCTTTCTAAGCTCTCAAAGGTGAACCTTCATTCCATCCACTTTGTTGAATGCAATGAAGCTTGGGGGGCATGTACCTCGATTTGCATTATCATGCTGGGGGCATGCATCATGCTGGGGGCATGCAAAAATTTACTAAGCATAGTTTTTCGTTTCAAGCTTGTGTAAACATGAAACCGAATCCAAGCAAAGTTCTCAATGGTTCAAGCTTGTGTAAAAATGAACCCATACCCATTTTACATCTTGTGATTGCTATCTTTATCTGCTAAATTCTGCTAGATGAGCCTTGGTTGTTTCATTCCATTGCTACCATCTCTTTGGCCGATCATATGCTCTCACTTGGTTGTTTATCCTTTCCTGAGGAACCGCAGCGATGAGTGGTTTTATTAGCTTGCCTCTTGACCATTACATGTTTTGAGTAGTTCCACCATTGCCGGAACCAGTTGCTACCTTTTATACCACTCGTTCCTCTAGGACGAGTCACCTTTAAGCTCTTTTCTGACTCGTAAAATGTGAAAAGATTGCCGAGTATTTTTCCCTTTTTGACTCGTTAAAGAGAATAAAAATGGAGGTCTGCTTTCAGCTCTTTTCTGACCGTTTAAACTAAAAAGATTGCCGGGTGTTTGTCGTTTCGCACTCGTTATTGGCTCCAAAACGACGTACTTCTGACCGCTTTTTTACTTTTTCGGGTCAAAGTTACTATTCACGAAAAGTACTCCTCGATCGTAATGGTCGGGCGGTTCTTTCGAGCATTGTTTTATACTTTTTCGGGCTCGAGAGACACAACTGTACGAAAAAGGACCCCCCTGGAGTCTCCTTTTCCGCATTCTTTTCAGACTCTCTAAATAAGAAAAGACGCCGAGTTTTTCCCTTTGTCAGGCTCGTTAAACACTTGATGACATCGGACATCGTCGAAATGACACTCTTCAAGCATATGCTATCCCCGTCAAGCTTGTCACCCAAAAATAATCGGGGTACCTGCCTGCAAAGGTGGGGAAAATGGAACTTTGATTACAGTCGTCTCGGCAGTACGTCGCTCTTGAACATGGCACTCCGCTGTTTCGTGTCTGGGTGGGGTCATCTCATCTCGTTTTCACTAACCTCCATGGGTTTGGGACATCCTATTTGACCTCTCATCTGTTCATTGCCGTCATCATCCTACCCGCTGCTCATTTGATGTCAAGTACTGCCAAATCCGTTACAGTGCCGTTATGTGTTCAAGAGAAGTTGTCCTCTGCCACAAAGCAACCTCGTTCGCTATCTCATCACAAATTATTATACCTCTGTCTCGTGTCGTTGATGTGGGAATCATCATGGCCCACCTTCGATCAAGGCCACTTCTCGTCGACTTCAACTCATTATCCGAGAAAGTGACTTAGAGACTCCTTCCAGGTGCCTTGGAGCCTGCATGCCTCAATGGCAGGTTCTTCGTGTTCGACGCAAGGTTTACATCATTGACCTGCGATCGAATGATTCCGTGGGTGTTCGACACCAGCTCATTGATTCACACGCTGCGGATTGTACCTATAGTACCTTGAGGGCCATTGTCATTATTGGTGGTACCTCTCGCGTCTGTTAACGGTTCTCATCATTGGCCGGTAATCAGGCGATGTTCATACATGTTCGACTCCAACCCCTGTATTCACATGTGTGGACTTGTACTCTGTTCGGGTCGAGATGGAGCGCAAGACCCTGGATCCTTGCTCACTGTGGTCCAGGTTGCGATTTTGTGGATGATCATTACATGACTCATTGATGGATGGCTGCGCCCATACCTGAGTCTTCATGGATGGCTGCGACCATACCTTGTCATTATTATGGTCTCTTTAGCTGGGTGGCTGCGTCCATACCATAGACCAGTCTTGCATGTCTTTTGGATGGCTGCGCCCATGCCTAGACTGTGTGTACATGATTGTCAGAGATTTTTCGGTACTTCCTGGTGGTGTTCCAGTTCGGCGTGTGTTGTAAAGCATTTCACCCCTCCCACTCTCTCGGTCTTCATGCTTTAGGGGGCATCTGTTACACAGTAATTTATCACTGCCTTCCTGTCAGTCACCCTGCTGTGTCCAAGAAGTCACAATCACTAAGTGTTTGATCCCTGAACTGGCTAAAAACCCATTTTTCCAAAGTTTTGTGCATCAGCGCGTCTGTTCCTAAAATAACCGCGATGACCAGCGCCCCACAGTCTATTTCGTGCGCTGCCATCGCGGAAGAACATCACTTTTCCGCGATGACGCACAGCGCGGCTTTCACGTGTCCTTCCGCGCTGACATGGCTTGTTCAGTTATTGTCATGTGCTGACAGCGCGGCAGTCTCCATATAATCCGCGCTGATCCAGTTTGGGCGAATTTGTTCAAACAACCAGCCTTCCAGATCTCTCCAGGCTTGGTTGTTAGCTTTGTGAATGTCGACTCCCTTCTATGGCATGTCTGTTCGACCCTTTGCAACTACTCCCCTTGAAGATAAGCTCATCCTTCCACCTTTTTAGGAGACTCCTTCTCCTATATAAACTTCCACCATTACCATGAGCAGCTGGTTAGAAAATAGCTAGACTTAGCTTGGATTGTACAGAGCTTGTAGTGCTCAGATTGCTGCTATAGGTGTGGTGTGTTAGGAGTGGAAGTGATTGATTGCTTTGGGAAGTTTGTTTGTGACATTTGTGTGAGAGAGAGAGAGTTGTTTGTCTTGGGAGAACCATCCTCAAAGGTGAATGCTTGAGATACATGCTGACTGATCCCTCCTGAGAAGTTTATCGACGTCAGAACATTTGGTTGTACTCTTCTCTATTCTGATTAATAATAGATGACTGCTATTATTGTTCCATTCTCGTTTGTTTATGCAATGGATAAATGTGAATTATGTCTTTTCTGACTGGCATATAGTTACTTTTACTAGATTTCACGCTTGCGTTTGCTTTCTCTTCGTGTGTGCAGGTGTCCGTTCGCGGGGATCGCGGAGGACTATGACCAGCTGAAGCGAAGGAGCAAAGGAAACATCTCTCGACAAACGACAGCGCAGGAATCCAAGTAGGTGCTCTTTCTTCTTGTTTAATTGTAACTAGGAACATGCGTGGCAGCATTGTGTGATTGTTGCTAGACCCCTGTTGGGCTAGTAGGGATCGCCTCTATCCGTAGAGGGGATTTACCTTCTCAACAATTTGGCGACTCCGCTGGGGATCAGCCTTTTTGTCTCTTGAGTCCATCTTTGTGTTTGAATTTGATTGCTCTCTTTTTGAAATTGGGGATTAATTATCAGTCTTTTGCATTTCCTGGGTTGATCTGGGAGATGCCCCTGTTTGATTGAAAGATTGGCTGTTTTGATTTGGGAGTTTTGATTTGCCTGTCACTATTTTTGAGCTCCATCGTGGATTTAATTTTAACAGTCGCGCTGAAAATCGGATCAGCGCGGAAAAAACGTGTATATCCGCGATGTCAGCGCCGCTTTCTAGCTTAATTCCGCGCTGACTGTGTTTTTCTAGCTTAATTCCGCGCTGACTCTGCTTTTCTGAGATCATCTCGATTTTTGGGGCAAAAGTCGCGCTGACAGCTCGGGTGGTCTGTGTAAAAGTTGCGCTGACATGGGTTTTTAGTGTAAAACTTGCGCTGACTCCTGAAAAGTTGTTTTTATAACTTTATCTCCTGAATTCATCAATCTTTCTTATCCCTTGTGGTTTCTTGTCCCTCATTAGCTTGTTTTGATTGCTTTTGGTTAAGGGACGCTCTCTCTTTGATTTCATTCGAGTGACTCTTGTCTTTTTAGACCATGTGACCTAGCCCTTTAGAAGTTTCATCGAGAAACCGTTTGCTTGGGTTACTTGTCTATTCAAGGTTCATCCGCAGCCCTCTTATTGATTTGCTTGAGGCTTTTTCACTGCTTGTTGCTGGTTGATTTTTAGTGTCGATTATTGAACCACTTTTTATGTTGATTCGATTTCTTCACTACCAAGCATAGATTACGATTGTTTGGATCGATCAGTTCACATTCGCTTCCTCCTTGTTACAATCCTTGCTTGTTTTGCAGAGCTTAGATCACATAGCTCGTGCATTGCCTTGTTTCCTTTGATTTCGAGACTTTGGTTGAGTGTTTTCGGGAACTTCGTGTGCTCTCATTAAGTAGTTTACTTGGTGTTCAAGTTCCTCCAAATTCCTTTAGGTGTTTTATGTCACTAAAAGAAAACGAATTAGTAGCTTACTTTAAAATTCAAAAAGGAAAAGAACATTTCATTGATTTCCATTTTCAAAAGAAAAGTTTCCTTTCCTCGCTTTAGTTGCATTTAGCTACTTGTTTGTTTGTATTCGTTTTGTTTAAAAAATTCTTTGCTCTCTCGTAGCTAGAATTCATCGAACGAAACGGAATTCTTTTGCATATAGATTGCATCTAAGTAATTGTGAGCGAACATACGATAGAGCCTGAAATCGAAACTTAATCTCAAGATCAACTGTAAAATGACCCAAATGAATCTAAAAACGCATTGGAACTAAGCGCAAATATCTAGAGGTCTAGGTTAGAGACGTGTTCCGGCGTCTTTAAACATAGTCACTGTTGTTTCACATTAGGTTGGGTGATTCCTCCTTCTGTGACTCGATAGTGGTCTAACACGGACTGCGCTCCCACGTACCGTCGAGTATATAGGGAGACCCCACTAGGCTTTTTTCCTTTATCCATAGGAAGCCGAGTCGGCCGCCCTACGATTCGCAACGCAGTGAACACAGCATTCACGAAGATTGACCACCCGTACCCTAAAAAGTATTCTGTGGTTTTGCGAAGAGTTTGGCACACCCTCTACCTAGAGTTCCAGAGCAGTCGCTTTTGATCCTTTTCGGACTCCCTAAACGAAAAGGTGCCTGTGAGCGTCTTGTCACTTCGTGCTCATTAAACATTCGAAGGAGACTGGAGTCATCTTTTCGTCCTTTTCTCGACTCCTGAAATATGAAAAGGTCAAGTTTGGTCCTTGCGTCTTAAAAATTAATTTGGCCACGATAACATCACCCAGTTAGGTCTTGTGTGCGTTAGCTTGAGTAGGTTTCGTTTTCGTCTGCTATGGCAACGTTTCCAGGATTCACCAACCTAGGGTCCCCCTCTGATGGGAACCCAGGACAATTCCCTCCTCTTGGGAATGTTGGTGCTCCGTACATGGCGACGTTGTCCCTACCAGGGTTAACTGTCGGGTTGCCTGTGTGGTTGTTTTCAACCTCTTTGGTCTCTACCGTATCGGCTGTTAGTCCATCAGTCCCTCCACCTGAACAACATCATGTTGATCCTAAGGTGGATCTCTCCCCTTCGACGCCTACTTCTACGTCGTCCTCTTGTACTTCGCCTGGTGAAAGTCTCGATTCGCATAACCAGGTGGCTAAGAAGAAGAAGAGGAAGACCAAAAAGAAGAAGTCCCCTAAGGGAGAGCCTACACACATAGTCCCCCCTCAAGTCCAGCTATCCACTCCACTATACCTGAAGTCGGGTCACCTTCTGCTCCTCCGCGGAAGGTCAAGTTTCCTTGTCGATTATGCAAGGAGGACCATCTCCTTCGTGATTGCCCTGGCATTCCCAGGGTATTAGAAGTTTGGTCTCACGATTTGGCCCGCCCTCCATCGTCCACTGATGATCATGGCGATGCTACCTCATCAGCTAGGAATGGTAAGGAGAAAGGGAAGTTTCGAATCCCCTGTCGACTTTGTGAAGGCAAACATCCCCTTCACCTTTGTCCGCTCATGGATAAAGCCTCTGTGGTGTTGGAAAGTCTTGCTGCTCCTCCGAATCCACTTCCCGCTGCTTATCAGCGTCTTTCTACAACTGTAGATCGCGCCCTTGTTGACAAAGAGATTGTTTCAGATTCCTCTTTTGTCCAAGCCCCTCTTCCCGAACCTGGCTGTTCCCAGTCTGTTCCAGACCTGCCGTTGGTCGGAAAGAGTGTTGATTCGAGTTCACCTCCTCTCAAGCACTCTGTTTCGGAAGAGCAAATTTCTCATGTTCTTCTCGTCTCCTCAGATTCTCCTGAGCTTGATAAAGGTTCTCCTGAAACCTCTCCGGAGAATTTAGATTCGGTTCTTTCCGAGCAGGGGGGCAACCATATGGTTCCCCCACCAAGTAGTTCGGTCATTTCCTTTGATTGGAGTCGTTTGACTACCCCTCCCCTTCCATCCCACGTGCCTTTCTGGGTCACCGCCTATGCTTGCAATAAGGCGCTGCCTGGCACTGTGTTAGACGAAGGAGCATCGGTTAGTCTTATGCCCGTTACTACTTGGCGAGCTTTGGGTTCCCCATCGCTTGTACCTGTCGCGCCGCATCTCACCGCTTTTGACGGAGGAACGAGTCAGCCATTAGGGATCCTTCCAAAGTTTCCTATTACTTTGGGGGGCAAGACTGTCTATATAGACGTCTCAGTTACCCAAGGTTCTTTAGACTTCAGTCTTCTCCTTGGTCGTGATTATGTGTATGCCATGGGAGCCCTTGTTTCTTCACTTTTCCGTGTGGTTTGTTTTCCACACGATGGAAGAATAGTGACGTTCGATCAATTATCATTCGTTCGTCCACAAGCCCCTCCGGCACACTCATCCTTCCCTCCTGGTTTTCATCCACAAGTTACATCTGCCTCACCGCAAATCAACTATGTGGCTACCTACCCCGTGCCCGTATCCAGCAATGTCGCCGTCGTGCACAGTGTCCTGGGGGCAAAGGGTCCTGACTTCCGAGACATTGACCTCCCACTGGGAGCGCCACTCTTGGAAGCCCCGACTTCCTGTTCATTATGATGAAGTTCAGATGGAGCATAGTTCCTTTCCTGTGTCAAGCTCCTTAAAAAATGAAACTGGATCAGTCCCGAGGATAGTTCCGATCTTGTGTCGACCTCGTTAAAAAACGAAACAAGGAGACGAGCATAGTTCCTGATCTTGTGTCAAGCTCATTAAAAAATGAAACACGGGTTATGAGGATAGTTCTTTTACTGTGTCAACCTCATTAAAAAATGAAACAACTCCTTTTCCCAATTGAGTCTTTGATTAAGATCTCGTGAAATCCAAGTCGAGTCTTTCTAAGCTCTCAAAGGTGAACCTTCATTCCATCCACTTTGTTGAATGCAATGAAGCTTGGGGGGCATGTACCTCGATTTGCATTATCATGCTGGGGGCATGCATCATGCTGGGGGCATGCAAAAATTTACTAAGCATAGTTTTTCGTTTCAAGCTTGTGTAAACATGAAACCGAATCCAAGCAAAGTTCTCAATGGTTCAAGCTTGTGTAAAAATGAACCCATACCCATTTTACATCTTGTGATTGCTATCTTTATCTGCTAAATTCTGCTAGATGAGCCTTGGTTGTTTCATTCCATTGCTACCATCTCTTTGGCCGATCATATGCTCTCACTTGGTTGTTTATCCTTTCCTGAGGAACCGCAGCGATGAGTGGTTTTATTAGCTTGCCTCTTGACCATTACATGTTTTGAGTAGTTCCACCATTGCCGGAACCAGTTGCTACCTTTTATACCACTCGTTCCTCTAGGAAGAGTCACCTTTAAGCTCTTTTCTGACTCGTAAAATGTGAAAAGATTGCCGAGTATTTTTCCCTTTTTGACTCGTTAAAGAGAATAAAAATGGAGGTCTGCTTTCAGCTCTTTTCTGACCGTTTAAACTAAAAAGATTGCCGGGTGTTTGTCGTTTCGCACTCGTTATTGGCTCCAAAACGACGTACTTCTGACCGCTTTTTTACTTTTTCGGGTCAAAGTTACTATTCACGAAAAGTACTCCTCGATCGTAATGGTCGGGCGGTTCTTTCGAGCATTGTTTTATACTTTTTCGGGCTCGAGAGACACAACTGTACGAAAAAGGACCCCCCTGGAGTCTCCTTTTCCGCATTCTTTTCAGACTCTCTAAATAAGAAAAGACGCCGAGTTTTCCCTTTGTCAGGCTCGTTAAACACTCAATGACATCGGACATCGTCGAAATGACACTCTTCAAGCATATGCTATCCCCGTCAAGCTTGTCACCCAAAAATAATCGGGGTACCTGCCTGCAAAGGTGGGGAAAATGGAACTTTGATTACAGTCGTCTCGGCAGTACGTCGCTCTTGAACATGGCACTCCGCTGTTTCGTGTCTGGGTGGGGTCATCTCATCTCGTTTTCACTAACCTCCATGGGTTTGGGACATCCTATTTGACCTCTCATCTGTTCATTGCCGTCATCATCCTACCCGCTGCTCATTTGATGTCAAGTACTGCCAAATCCGTTACAGTGCCGTTATGTGTTCAAGAGAAGTTGTCCTCTGCCACAAAGCAACCTCGTTCGCTATCTCATCACAAATTATTATACCTCTGTCTCGTGTCGTTGATGTGGGAATCATCATGGCCCACCTTCGATCAAGGCCACTTCTCGTCGACTTCAACTCATTATCCGAGAAAGTGACTTAGAGACTCCTTCCAGGTGCCTTGGAGCCTGCATGCCTCAATGGCAGGTTCTTCGTGTTCGACGCAAGGTTTACATCATTGACCTGCGATCGAATGATTCCGTGGGTGTTCGACACCAGCTCATTGATTCACACGCTGCGGATTGTACCTATAGTACCTTGAGGGCCATTGTCATTATTGGTGGTACCTCTCGCGTCTGTTAACGGTTCTCATCATTGGCCGGTAATCAGGCGATGTTCATACATGTTCGACTCCAACCCCTGTATTCACATGTGTGGACTTGTACTCTGTTCGGGTCGAGATGGAGCGCAAGACCCTGGATCCTTGCTCACTGTGGTCCAGGTTGCGATTTTGTGGATGATCATTACATGACTCATTGATGGATGGCTGCGCCCATACCTGAGTCTTCATGGATGGCTGCGACCATACCTTGTCATTATTATGGTCTCTTTAGCTGGGTGGCTGCGTCCATACCATAGACCAGTCTTGCATGTCTTTTGGATGGCTGCGCCCATGCCTAGACTGCGTGTACATGATTGTCAGAGATTTTTCGGTACTTCCTGGTGGTGTTCCAGTTCGGCGTGTGTTGTAAAGCATTTCACCCCTCCCACTCTCTCGGTCTTCATGCTTTAGGGGGCATCTGTTACACAGTAATTTATCACTGCCTTCCTGTCAGTCACCCTGCTGTGTCCAAGAAGTCACAATCACTAAGTGTTTGATCCCTGAACTGGCTAAAAACCCATTTTTCCAAAGTTTTGTGCATCAGCGCGTCTGTTCCTAAAATAACCGCGATGACCAGCGCCCCACAGTCTATTTCGTGCGCTGCCATCGCGGAAGAACATCACTTTTCCGCGATGACGCACAGCGCGGCTTTCACGTGTCCTTCCGCGCTGACATGGCTTGTTCAGTTATTGTCATGTGCTGACAGCGCGGCAGTCTCCATATAATCCGCGCTGATCCAGTTTGGGCGAATTTGTTCAAACAACCAGCCTTCCAGATCTCTCCAGGCTTGGTTGTTAGCTTTGTGAATGTCGACTCCCTTCTATGGCATGTCTGTTCGACCCTTTGCAACTACTCCCCTTGAAGATAAGCTCATCCTTCCACCTTTTTAGGAGACTCCTTCTCCTATATAAACTTCCACCATTACCATGAGCAGCTGGTTAGAAAATAGCTAGACTTAGCTTGGATTGTACAGAGCTTGTAGTGCTCAGATTGCTGCTATAGGTGTGGTGTGTTAGGAGTGGAAGTGATTGATTGCTTTGGGAAGTTTGTTTGTGACATTTGTGTGAGAGAGAGAGAGTTGTTTGTCTTGGGAGAACCATCCTCAAAGGTGAATGCTTGAGATACATGCTGACTGATCCCTCCTGAGAAGTTTATCGACGTCAGAACATTTGGTTGTACTCTTCTCTATTCTGATTAATAATAGATGACTGCTATTATTGTTCCATTCTCGTTTGTTTATGCAATGGATAAATGTGAATTATGTCTTTTCTGACTGGCATATAGTTACTTTTACTAGATTTCACGCTTGCGTTTGCTTTCTCTTCGTGTGTGCAGGTGTCCGTTCGCGGGGATCGCGGAGGACTATGACCAGCTGAAGCGAAGGAGCAAAGGAAACATCTCCTCGACAAACGACAGCGCAGGAATCCAAGTAGGTGCTCTTTCTTCTTGTTTAATTGTAACTAGGAACATGCGTGGCAGCATTGTGTGATTGTTGCTAGACCCCTGTTGGGCTAGTAGGGATCGCCTCTATCCGTAGAGGGGATTTACCTTCTCAACAAGATGTTTTCGAAGCTTTGATTTTATCAAAATATTACATAAGAATCAACAATAAATGTCTAAATGTCTAGAGTACATTTTTTTATAACATCAACAAATTTACTTTTTATACTTGAGAAATTAAAGATAAGCCATGTTGTTTTGATTTCAATTTTTTTATTCACGGATACATGGAACTTAACACAATAACTAATTCCCTATCCAAAGTAGGTTTATATATCTTTTTTATTTTTGTTAGTTTTAGAGTAAGCTCTAAATGTTTAGATATTTATAATTAAATAATATATTGCTATATAATATGGTTGTAGTTTTTAACATGTTAGTTTTTTTAAGATGTTATAAATGGCTAGTTGTTTAAACTTAAAAAAAATATTTTGATGTAATAGGAATGCAATTTTTAATGTGATGGTCTGTAAATTTTATCTTTTCGGACTCTGTAATATGTTAGTTTATGGGCTCTTGACTTATTTACACTTTGTAGAAGCTCATATTACTTTTTCTCATGTTTAGTTCACTTTAATTTTCTTTTTGATCAATATTCAAGATCTATTACCTTCTTGTTTATGGAATTTCTTCTTATTGAAAGTGTTACAACCATAACAAAGTGGAAACATGAAACAATCACTCTAATATATATAAAGAAAACAAAATATATTTATTAACTACTATCTAGGGTTAGAAAACTTAACAAAAAAATCAAAGTCTAATGAAGATCCATTAGCCAAATCCTATTCCTTAGAACTTTTCCTAAAAACCTTGCACCCATAAGGAAAAATAAATGTTCACAACAATATATTCAATGAAAATCTATATGCATCAAATAATATAAATCAATAGAACAACTCATGATCATAAAACATATTATGAAAGAACTTAATTGGAAAAGAAATGAATGATTTTATTATTGTAGGAATTAACATCAATACAATGCTTAAAAGACACCTTACTAATGGTGCTAAATGGAACCTCCTCTAGGTCCCTCTATCCTTTTCCATTGAGTGTTTTCTCTACAAAGGGTTTCCCTTCTAGATTAGAGGAGATAAAAATAAGGTATCTCTTTCCAAATCCTATATAATAATTTTAAGGTAGGGAAATTATCATTTGAAATATGCCAGGAAAGCTTAAAATCTCAAGAGGATTGTAGACAAAAGGGTCAGGAGGAGAATCACCAACATAAGAGTACTTATGTCTCTTCCCCACCCATGGCATCATTAAATACTCTTGACAATAAACTTGGGTGTTAGGGATGGGATACAAGAGGTAAACACTCATAAAATTGGTAAACCCCACCCCAAAATGCCCAATAATACACACAATTTGTTTTCTTTGTGAAAATTGAAGGAATACACTAGCTGTATGAAGAACACTAGTGTGTATACATATTTTGCTTTTGTAAGAGTCACATATGTACTAATTATGTGATAATAGGGGTGTTGGGCACGGAATCCCCCCCAAAGCATGTTTTGGGGCTCAAAGCCCATGTTTTGACCCGATATTGTTGTAAAGACTCCACGAATTGCGGGCACGGAGTGCGAAATGTATGATAGAGTCACAGGGTTGTCCGCCCTAGTTTTGTAATGTAATGCCGGTTGGATACACCTACCCATGGTCCGCGGACCATGAGATTGTATAAATAGAGTGAGGCTCTAAGTAGATAGAGGCGGAGAAAAAGGGGAAAAAGAGAAAGAGTCGATGTGACTAAGTGTGTCTTTGGGTCGTAGAGTAGGATAAGGCTCCGCAGCTGAGTACACAAAGGCCTAGTAGTCTGCAGCTGAGTGCACGGACCCCCATAATTGAGTGCGTAGGGCGGAGTCGAGTTTGTAACCGAGGAAGGAATTAATAAAGAGAAGTTTGTTATCATTTTGTGTATATGTTCTCAAGTTAATGCATGTTGGTTATAATTTGCAAATATATTGTTTATTGACTACATGCACCTGTATGAGTGGTTTATGTTGTTAACTATAACTTAAATCAATCAAGTTGGCTAAAATAATCAACTAATATTGGAATACCAGTAAGGACTTGGGTAATAACGTAGAAGCACAACGTTCGGCCCCCTAGTAGGGTTGTGTGAAGGTAGTATATCAGGCTGCGAAGTAAGGGAAAGTGCACGAAGCGACTTGTACGCAGGGCAAACCGCGGACCTCTTGAACCCATCAGACATCTCTAGTGTGCGGAAACTTGGTTCTATCATCCTCCCATACTACCTTGGGTGAGACCTCAGTCCACGCTCCGTGGACTGCTTTTGAAAGGGCCAGTAGTACTGGGATTTGCTTGCCTAACTTAACTTTGAACCTGGGTCAGGCCCTAATAAGCCAACAAATGGTTCCGTTGCCAGGACTGGGATCTACATAAGAGATGTTTGATGTCATATCACTGGAATCCGAAAAAGAGAGGAATTGAGGAGTGGTTCGACAAAAATATTCACAAGTTCGTGGCGCAAGAAAACAGGAATCCACGATTATCAAAGGAAGAGTGGTTAGATTGCTATTTATATATAGAAATACATGAAATTTTTCTTTACATCCTTCCCCTTTGAGCTGTATGAGTGGATCGTGAAGCTAGTAGATAGTCAATGAAGGTGTATGCTCGACAAACCTATTATGTGGACTCCAGAGTTGGTGCATAGACTGGAAGTATCAGAAAATAGGATTGCGCGCGTTGTGGACCATTGGCTCAATCGAATTATATAGGGGTTTATCACCAAGTTCACGGTAGATACTTCAGTCAGCTATAGCAAGGCAGAACGATGCTTCCTCAAAGGACCGTGAGATAAGTACGTTAAATTTGAACACTTGGATTAAAATGCTACTATGTGAAAAGCGGGTTATGCGAATAAATTGATGTTTGGGGCTACGCGAAGTGGGAGGATCTAGAGAAATGAAGGTAGCGTAGAACTAAAGTCTAGCCCCTTGATTTCACCTCCACGGGAAAGTGAGGAAGAGCTTGCGGAAGTCTCACCAAGAAGCGTGATCAGTTTGATAAAGCAGCGAATTCCATGCATACCACCCCCACCTAAACCACCACCAGTTTCACCATCTTCACCCCTATCTTTGCCCACACCACCTCCGCCAAGATGTAGAGTTTGAAACAAGATAGGACAGCCTGCCCAGAAGTGCGCGAGGAGGTATGGTGCATAAAGTGCAAAGGCTAGGGACATGACAAGGATCATTATCCAGTATTCATGAACTACCTGGCAGCAGGAGGACTGATGCCATTGAGACCAGAGGCACAAGCAGGACCAAGTTGTTATAGACATTTTTGTGCCTCGCAGCATGGAGCATGAAATGTCAATAATTACAGGGATCCTCAGTCCCTAAACATGTTGTTCTTACCCCTAGAGGAACAAGGTCAGCAAACCACAACACTTCCTATCAGTTCTCCACCTGAAAACACTCAAAAACAGGCTATTTTTGGATCATGTCAGCTGCTCCACTGAGCATCTGCACTGAATGTCAACTGCTCCTCCTTGCACCTACGCTGAAAGTCAAAACCAATGAAGGCTACCTGCGCTGGGCGAGATTGGCCAAGTGGCACAGTCATTCTGCAAGGTGTCAACTGCCCAGGAAGCTTCCAAACTGACACTTGGTTCAAGGAATTCGCCCTATGATGAGTAAGAGGTACTTGATCTCCATGTGGAAGCAAGGATCTCCAAGTGGACTCAAGAACTGAAGTTTAATGAAGAGGGAGAGGACACAAGGCAGCTTTAGGTCAGTCTCAAGCTGACTCATCCTTTCTCCAAATCTCCTATATATAGAGTTCTTCTATGAGGTCTAGAGAGGCTGGAATTTTGTGCAAAGCAAGGAAGTGTTGTTGGTTTACAGTTAGAGCTATTGGGTGATTGCTTTTATAGAGGAGAAGAGGAGATTTCTTGCTGCTGGGGAGGTGCTGCTGGATTGGAGCCATTTATGGTTGTAACCTTCTCAGAACCTTTTTCTTCTATCAATAAAGCTTTTGATGTTCTCCTATATACTTGTATTGCAATGATGTATTGTTTTTATCTGTATATTTGATCCATTCTAATCCATGCATCAGTTATGAGTACATGTTTCTTGTAGTTTCCCCCTCTTGTTTTTGCAGGATCTTTGTGTAGCTGGGCCAGCAAAGGGAGCAAGGAGCTGGGAACAAGAGGCAAAGAGAGAAGACGGGATCGACAAAAGCGAAAGACATCGGTTGGTCAATCTTTTCTTCCTTCTCTGTACTTTCATAAAGGAAAAATATCAAAGCTTTACTTTCAGTTGTTGCTAAGGAACTATCACCCTTAGAGTAGGGATAGGGTCATTCCGAGTCGGATACTTTTCCCCACAACAAACTGGCGACTCCGCTGGGGAAACTAGTATCTTGTTGGTTTATTGTGTTTCTTGCTATTCATCTCATAAACAAGGAGAGCACCAAATCGAACTGCAATTGAGTCCTTCAATTGCAAAGTAGAGGGCAGCTGCTCTGGCTCAGTTTCTGAGAAAGTTTATGATTTGAAGAGCTGATCCACAAGGACTCTTGTGCTCTTTTTGATAGCTTTTCATCCTCTTGATCATCCCTTAGCTTGTACTTGACCTATAGCTTTTTATTTCAGCAAAAACAGTGAATTTTTGAGCTTTTTATGACCCGGAAACCCTTGTAAACGCAACTCTCGTGTCTCAGTGCAGGCTGTCCAAAGGCAGTCTGCATTTCAGCGCAGGTACTCCCTTCGGGAACTGCGCTGAGAGTCAGTTTGACAGACCAGAGCCTGCGCTGAACCAGTTAGGCTATGTCTTCCTGAGGTTTCCCACTGAGTCTTGGCCCTGTTTTCACTGTTGTTTTCGCTGTTGATTGCTTGTCATTTGTACTTGCTGTAAACCAACTTTCCTTGACATTATTCCGCCTCAGTTGTGTGATGAAACTGTGATTGTTATTTCAGTATTTCTTGTTTCAGTTACAGTTTCCCATTGTGAAAAGCAAACCAGTATAGCTGTGGCCTCTTAGATCCTGAACTGTAAAAGTGTCTTTGTGATCTTAAGAGCTAGTTTTATTACTGTTCATGGCTGTTTGAGTTTGTTTGTTTTTCATTTTGTGGTTTGAATCTATACATTTCCAGTGTCTAAACAAGTCGATCTTAAGGTGTCTTTTGATTTTGGACAAGCTTGTTTACTTTCGCTTGAAATTAGATTCAAAGTTATACAACAGTTTCCTTTTTGTCTTACATCAACATTAAGGATAAAGAAAAGAAATATCTGCATTGTGCATGTGCATTATTGATAGTTTGCATGTTGATTTAGGAAAAAGTGCATTTAGTGTGTGTTCTATGATCTATGTGAAAAGTTTATGTCTTTCTTTTCCCTCAGTAGATTAAGGTTTTCAAAGTTGAAAGATTGAAAAGTTTTGCTTCTCATCTTAGATTGCATTTAGGAAGTTGTATATATACATCTCGTGGTGATCCTTAAAGGCAAACTGCTAAGCAAGATCAACATTAAAATGAATTGAATTTACATAACAACGCATTGAAACATAACGCAAACACATAGAGGTCTAAGCTAGAGACGTGTTCCGGCGTCGTTAAACGTAATATCTTAGCGTTGAGTGGTTGGGTGATTCCTCCACGGTGAAGCGATAAGTATCAATACGGACTTGTGCTCCCGCGTACCGTCGAGTATATTGGGAGACCCCTATAGGAATAAAGCCTTTATCCTTAGGAAGCCGTGTCGACCGCCCTACTGATCGCGATGTAGTGAACACAGCATTCACGAAGATTGACCACCCGTACCGTAAAACATATTCTGTGGTTTCGCGAAAGGTTTGGCACACCCTCTGCCTAGATCTCCAGAGAAGTTTCTTTTGGCCTTTTTCAAACTCTATAACTGAAAAAGTCCAACCGAGCATTTGTCACTTCGGGCTCGTTAATACATCGAAGGCGACTAGAGTCATCTTTAGCTTTTTCTCGACTCTTAAAACATGAAAAAGCAAAGTTGTGTCTAATAAAGCGTCGTTATAAAATTCATTTTAAACGGAACATAATCACCTCTTATTCCCCCGTTGATCTGTAAGTTGAGAACATGGAACGCCCCAACCAAGGAAGTCCATAAGATGGAAGTCCTAGTCCTTTCTCCTCTTGGGGAGAAGTTGGTGCGCCCCATATGGCCACATTGTCGCTTCCAGGACTGACAATAGGCCTGCCAGTTTGGCTGTTCTCAACCAATGTAGTTCAGGCCACCATGGTTCCTGATCAATCGAGTCAATAGTTAGATCAGTCTAGAGCTGCCCACCAGCCTTCTACTTCCAAAAGTTCTTCCTCCGATCCTTCGTCTTCGCAAGGTAGAGCCGGCAAAAGTCAGCCTCCCAAGGAGAAGAAGGAAAAGAAGAAGAAAGAAAAGAAGAAGAAGGAGCCTAAGGCGACTGGGGGCAAGCAAAAGACATCTGACAAAAACCCACCCACTGCACAGACTGGGCCTAAATCGCCATGTGTCATATGTAGAGGAGACCATTTCCACAGAGATTGTCCCTGTATTCCCCGGATACTAAGGGACTGGTCCCCTCATCTGCACAATTCGGGGGCATCAACCTCTGACAATCAGGTTGATTGCTTTCCATCAACCAGCAAAAGTGAAGGATCAAGACAAAAAGGGGGAGTAAGATTCCCCTGTAAGTTGTGTGAAGGCAGTCATGCCATCCACTGTTGTCCCTTCTTAGACGAAGCGAAGAGAGTTTTGGAAGATCATCCGGTTTCACCGGTAAAACTTCCTCCTGGATACAAAAAACTCGTGCCAAGTCCTTCGTTGGTTGAAAATACAGCTGGCCCACTCAAGTGGTCGGCTGAAGCGTCAGTCACTGAAAGTGAACCTACTGAATCCAGACCGGACAAAAGTCCAAAGGTCGATACGGAAGTTGACCCGGTTCTACCTTCAGAAGTTTCATCTTCAAATGACACCGTCGCCGAAGAGTCATATTCATGCGACACCCTCACTGAAGAGAATAAGGATGACACCATCCAGGTTCTTTTCATCAGCACCGACTCTGATGAGCGTCAGGGCAATGCGCCCATTCCTTTATCGCAGGAAGGAACATCATCAGGGTCATATCCGACCGTATATTAGGTCCCACCACCAAGCAACCTGGTTGTATCCTTTGATTGGAATCAACTAGGCAGACCCCGGTTACCAGCCAGTATACCGCTCAGAATCATTGTCCAGATCTATAGAATGATTATGGCTGGTACTATCATTGATGAAGGGGCGTCTGTGAGTATCCTTTCCTCTGTTGCTTGGAAAGCACTGGGTTCCCCGGCGCTTTTACCTGAGTTAAGAAATCTCTCAGGTTTTGATAAAGGAACCAGTCGACCATTAGGAATCCTCCCCAATGTGCCTGTTACATTGAAAGGGAAGACCGTTAATTTGAACGTGATGGTCGTCCAAAGACCCTTGGATTATAACCTACTCCTTGGACGTGACTATATTTATTGCATGGGAGCGATAGTCTCCTCACTCTTTAGAGTAATGTGTTTTCCACACGAAGGAAGGATGGTCAAGCTCGTAGACCAACTTTCATTTCCGGGATCTCGCATCGCAAATAGTCAAATACCAATCCTAAATGGTATATTCACTCAAGATATGCCTCCACCCCCAGTCCTCCTTCCCGATGAGTGCGAGTGATTCGGAAAGAAAGACTGGAACCCAGGGGGCATGCACCCTGGTCTGCTTCGGGCAGAAGAAACCCTGGGTATAAGGTAGAATTTCCGCAGAAGAATATGACTAGTCCGTACCCCGTCCGTGGATGGAAGAGGGGTTGTTCTGGAATAGTATTCTTTTGTTAAAGTTATGTGTTTGGCAAAAGAGTCATTCACCTTTGTCTAAAGAAGTGGGCAATGCCCAAGTAGGAATTCCCTTATTGCGACAAGCAGTAACCATCTTTGGGGAAAAGCAAGCCTCACCCATTAAAACAAATGTTTTGAAGGATAAGTAGGGGCAGCCTCCAAAGAAAGAGATTCTATTGTTGTGACATAGGGTAACCATCTTTGAGTAACCTAATGATAGACATCGCCAAAGAAAGAGATTGATTTGCGGCAGCAAATAGAACCGTCTTCGGATAATAAGAAAGAGGCAAGCCTCCTTCAATAACACCAATGTTTTGTCTTTGAAAAGTGTTCTTCTCTTGTCACAAACAGCTGTTCGTTAAAAGTAGGGCCGACGGGAAGACAAGTACCGCGTAAGACCCCTTAAAATAACGAGAAGACTAGTATCGTTAAACATTAGATTAGCAAGGTGACAAGTAGCTGGGAACACCCAAAGAAGAGCAGAAGTGGGGGAGAAGAGGGGCAGCCTCGAAATTCTATCCTATACCTGGGGGCATGCAAACCTTTTGGAGTGTAAGCTAGGGGCGGTTATTTATCTGGTTTTAAGATTAACCGTTTTCCGAACTTACATAAAGGAAGGATGAGTTGGAGCATAGCTTTGGTAAGGCGCAAGCTCTATAAAAAATGGAACCTTAGAGGAGGCATTCTTATTTTATGACTGGTATTTCGAGCAGTTTTAGCACATGGTTCATGCTCGTTAAAAAAATAAACGCAAGATCCGAGCAGTTTTAACGCGGTCTTCATGCTCGTTAAAAAATAAATAAAAGCAGTGAGCAATGTTCCCTCCAGAGTTTAAGCTCATTTTTATCTAAAAAAAGAACCTATCCCGGTAAATAACCTTCTGAGATCGTAAATTCATCAGCCATAAAAGCCTTGGTCGTGTTTGTGCACCGTCACCTCCACCGTCATTTGGCCGATCATTCACTTCCATTTGTGTGTTTACCCATTTTGAGGAACATCTACGAAGAGTGATTTCACCTAGCCATCCTTGTGACACTGCCGTGATTGGAAAATTCCAATTTGTACCTGGAATCAGTTGCTATCCCTGTTTATCACTCGTTCCTCAAAAGACGAGTCATCTTTGAGCTCTTTTCTGACTCGTAAAATATGAAAAGTTTGCCGAGTTCTGGCCTTCCAGCTCGTTAAAGGGACCGGAAGAGCTATCCCTCTTTTAGACTTTAATCTTTTTGGACCTGAGGGATTATTACACAAAAAGATCGAGCGCTTGTCTTGTTCGGCTCGTTAAAAGTA
This sequence comes from Pinus tabuliformis, assembly GCA_031772625.1. Classification (NCBI taxonomy): domain Eukaryota; kingdom Viridiplantae; phylum Streptophyta; class Pinopsida; order Pinales; family Pinaceae; genus Pinus; species Pinus tabuliformis. Next base: position 474,818,106 of record CM062806.1, on the reverse strand, counting down.
CCGAACACCCATCCCTTCTGTATTGTTTTATACTTTTTCGGACTTAAGGGATTAGATGACGAAAAAGGAATTATGGAGTTAACTTTCTGTACCTTTTCAGACTCTCTAAAAATGAAAAGGACCGAGTTTTCCTTGTCGTTAGACTCGTTAAAATGATTAAATAGCGACAAACTTGTCTTTAGACGAGAACGAGTTTCCCTATCGCTAAGCTCGTTAAATCATAGCGATGGGCTTGCCCGAAGGGCAGGTTATAGAACAAGCATATGTTATCCTCCTCAAGCTTGACAAAAATAAAGAGGTACTGGTCAGAAATGACTGGGGAAAAATTGGGAGAACATCAAAGCTTAATGGTAGCAAGTCGATCTTGAACATGACACTTTTCTTCCGTACCACATCGGGTTGGGTTGTTTCATTCACCGGTCTCATCACCATGGTCTTCGCCAAACCATCCACATTTTGGGGTAATGCTACCGATCCATCGCATCAGTGTCGTTATATGTTCAAGAGAGGTCATTCTGAAAGTGTCAACCGTGTCCCATCCACTGCCATACATTATCCTTCATCCATTCATGATCGCCACCCTGAATCATATGTCACAGTTTGTTTTCACCTCCACTAAAATCATTAGCTCCGTTCCGTGTCATTGATGCGGGATTCATTAAGGCCCTCCTTTGACGGATCGCTTCTTGTCGACTTCAGCTCATTATCCAAGAAGTTGATCTAGGAACAACCCCATCAGTACTTTGAAGCTTGCATGCCTCAATGGCAAGTTTCTCACTTCCGGCGACAGGTATACATCAATGACCTTCGACCAGAAGATTTTGCGTGGCGTTCGACGCCAAGTCCTTTATTCACGCCACATGAATTGTACTGCAGTACCTTGAGGGTCATTATCATTATCGGTGATTCCTCTCGCACTTGTTAACGGTTTTTCATCATTGACCGGTAATCAAGCGATGTCTTTCCATGTTCGACTTCAGCGAAATTCTCACATGGATCGACTCGTACTTAGAGTGAAGATCGAACGAGTTTGAAGACCCCGGATCTAGTTTCATCCATCCGGGCTGCGATACATATTCAGGAAATATAAAAGCATTTGTCATGTACATCATTGCAGCAGATGATCATCCTATTCAAAGGATGATAATTTCAGCAGAAAATTATCAGTCTACCATCAGACGATCGTCTGTTCTATGTACCAAAATGTATTTATAGAGCTGAGCATGGGAATGCCCGCCTCAGCTAGATCATGAAAACAGAATGAAAAATAATATATTGTATTGTATTGTATTACAGGGCACCTCTCAGCACTTGAATGAACTTCGGACCCTCTGGATAAAGCATTTCACCCGATAAACGACCTCATACTTTAGGGGGCAACTGTTATAGACATTTTTGTGCCTCGCAGCATGGAGCATGAAATGTCAATAATTACAGGGATCCTCAGTCCCTAAACATGTTGTTCTTACCCCTAGAGGAACAAGGTCAGCAAACCACAGCACTTCCTATCAGTTCTCCACCTGAAAACACTCAAAAACAGGCTATTTTTGGATCATGTCAGCTGCTCCACTGAGCATCTGCGCTGAATGTCAACTGCTCCTCCTTGTACCTGCGCTGAAAGTCAAAACCAATGAAGGCTACCTGCGCTGGGCGAGATTGGCCAAGTGGCACAGTCATTCTGCAAGGTGTCAACTGCCCAGGAAGCTTCCAAACTGACACTTAGTTCAAGGAATTCGCCCTATGATGAGTAAGAGGTACTTGATCTCCATGTGGAAGCAAGGATCTCCAAGTGGACTCAAGAACTGAAGTTTAACTGAAGAGGGAGAGGACACAAGGCAGCTTTAGGTCAGTCTCAAGCTGACTCATCCTTTCTCCAAATCTCCTATATATAGAGCTCTTCTATGAGGTCTAGAGAGGCTGGAATTTTGTGCAAAGCAAGGAAGTGCTGTTGGTTTACAGTTAGAGCTATTGGGTGATTGCTTTTATAGAGGAGAAGAGGAGATTTCTTGCTGCTGGGGAGGTGCTGCTGGATTGGAGCCATTTATGGTTGTAACCTTCTCAGAACCTTTTTCTTCTATCAATAAAGCTTTTGATGTTCTCCTATATACTTGTATTGCAATGATGTATTGCTTTTATCTGTATATTTGATCCATTCTAATCCATGCATCAGTTATGAGTACATGTTTCTTGTAGTTTCCCCCTCTTGTTTTTGCAGGATCTTTGTGTAGCTGGGCCGGCAAAGGGAGCAAGGAGCTGGGAACAAGAGGCAAAGAGAGAAGACAGGATCGACAAAAGCGAAAGACATCGGTTGGTCAATCTTTTCTTCCTTCTTTGTACTTTCATAAAGGAAAAATATCAAAGCTTTACTTTCAGTTGTTGCTAAGGAACTATCACCCTTAGAGTAGGGATAGGGTCATTCCGAGTCGGATACTTTTCCCCACAACACAAGTGCAGCGCCTACATTATGGTGCACGATTTGTCAGATAGAAGGAAAGCATGCTACAGATAACTGCCATCTATTACAAAAGTATACACAAAGTTCCCAATAGTTGTTCTGTAATTTCTGCAGGTCCATAGGTCACGATGAGCGTACCTGTAGAAGTTATGAATTGATGATGGACCAAACTCCTACCTACAGGGTTCAGAATGAAACATGGGCCCTCGATCAAATTGCAGGAATGGTGCACACTGGATTTCAGGGGCATGGACACGGTGGAGGTGGAATGGGACCAGGAAGGGGTCACAGACAGTTGATATGTTACAATTGCGGAGGGCCAGGGCATTATGGCTGCGATTGTACAAATCCGACAAGAACATCATGCTTATATTGTACCCAGTTTGATCATGAGATAGAGGACTGTCCCATGCTGATAGCGAGGTTGCGCAATAAAGGAGAACTCCAACCTCCCGCGACTTAGAACCTGCAAATGATGAGGTCTAAGTCGCGCGAGGAAGACCTGAATGTGAATATCGTGCTCCAAAGTGGTATTACGAAAGGAGAGGACAAAGGAAAGAAAACCGAAGAGAGTGCATGGGTTCGAAAGGCTCCAATGAAGGAACCAATAATTGATTTGGAGTGCGCTAAGGAGACATTCATGGAAGCTAAGAAGAGCTTTGTAGAGGCCTCCAGTTCAAGTTGTAAAGACAAACTGGAACCAGAAATGGACCCATCAATGCTCACTGCCTTTTTGGAGACATGCATGAAGCTGTTGTGCGACAACAAAGCGGTGAAGGGACTGTAAGAAATCATCACTAGATGTGCTGGACCAGGAGAACCGTGCGTAGTCTGGAAGCTCAGAAAGCACACAACGCAAATAGAAAGGGAGATGAGATTGATTGCGCAGATCGAGGAATATGAAATGGATCAAGTGATTTTGGATCTAATATTGGATGCGAATGTCTTACCAAAGAAGACATGGGAGCGCATGGGCAGGACCGCGTTGCAATGGTCTCCTATTCAATTGCGAAAGGCGAACTAGCAAAAGATCCTATCCATGGGAAGATTGCAGGGAATCACGGTAGATATCGAAGGTGCGAGAGCGCTTTCAGATTTCGAAGTAATAGTGATTGTTGATGACAGAAATCCCTATCTCGTGCTACTAGGAATAGATTGGGCCACTGACATGAATGGAGTGATAAATCTAAAGAAGCGCAAGATGATTTTCGAAAAAAGTCACTACGCGTAGTGGCACCTTTGGAACATGCAGAAGGATCGCGCTACACAGAGCCAGTGCACGACAACGACAACGATGACGATCTAGACTGTATCTACAAGATAACCGATCAGGAGCAGGATTGGGTGAATCCAACAACAGATGGCAGGATTTCGTGGGAGCACAAAAGCTCCTGCACCTCAGATTCAGACGAAGAAGTAGAACGGTGGCAGAACCTATTACATGAGGTAACCATGCTCAATTGTAACATGACGACAAGGTTTCTGCACTACGTGACAACATGGGTAAGAGATCTACCTATGTATGATGGGTTGAGCGAGGTGGATGATTTCCTGAACAAATTTGAAAGAAACGTAAAGGAACAGTAGCGTTTCGATGCTCAGAAATGGGCACTGTGCGCTACGCCCGTAAAATGGTGGGGTACGCATCATAATGTTTTTGAGGATTGGTGTGAATGAAGAAGGATGATGCTCATGTGATTTGGAAAGCCTCAGATGCCGATGAAAGCTAGGTATGACGAATGAAACATCCTACGTGCCCGCCTCTTCAGATGGGTGCATACGTATGGTGTGCAACCTACATGAACACACACTATCCTCGCGATAGGAAACACGACCAACAAGAAGGAGCGGGCAAGACGATGGCGTGAACGATGACTAGGAAGTATGATGAGACCAAGCACACTAAAGAGTATCTGCGTGGAATCCTTTGACAAAGTATGCGAAGTAATGAACGGGGTCCACCATGTGAAACACACTAAGTGGGAAGTGTGCATACCAGCGGTTCTATGGGCTTATAGGACCATGTGCAAAACCCTGACCACATGGGAACTTATGAAGCTGAAGTATGAAGCAGAGGTTGTAATCCCTATGGAGCATGCAAAGCCTAGACCGCGCACAGTAGCACCTGTTGATATGATGGTTCATGAAGCTCGAAATGGAGGGATCACACAGCCGCAAGAAATAGAATGCATGGGACTTGAGGAAGAAATCCAATAGGGAAACTTTAGACTCCAAAAAATAGAAGAGGAAAGGGTACGATTAAGAAAGTAAAGCGCTTTGATGGACGCGAAGATCAAGAAGATGGAGGACGAAATAACGAAATATTTTCTCGGCAAAAAGACTAGGCTGGTAAGACACGGTGCGTGTGATCTTGATGATAGGGTTAAGGCCTATTTCCATGAATTGATCAGTCGGATGCCTTGGCTTAGACCACATATTGCTAAGAATAGGTACTAGGGTAGTGCATTGCAAATGGTGAAATGCGTGATGACGACCGTAGCAATACAAGGTGGGGATTCTCCACGAGCCATAACGAAGGACAGGATGGAACTCTACACGGGTGGTGCAACCACTTGACTGGCCAAGGAAGGAATAGTCTTAGCACTCCAGGGAGTTGGAAGGGAGCACGAGACTATAAACTATTCTGCCCAAGAGCTGCGCAATATTGAAGATGCGTGCAGAAGTAGAGAATCACACGGTCCACAACCGTGCACGGGGGGCTGTGCTGCGGTGCGGGTTGGCCAGAAAGTGACTATTGAAGTCACTATTCACGACAGGATGCTCGACTTGAGGCCAAATGGAGCGGGCGGTAGGCATTTAAGACGCGATTTATGGGCAAGATTTGGGAAAATCTACCACCAAGAAAGCATTAATGAATCGGAATTGGGGGGAACAATCAAATTTGAATTTAAAAAGCGCTATAAAATACAAAGGTCTACCCAGCAAACAACACTTGGTCATTTGAGAATTGAGCGATTGAGTAGAGCCCTGAGCATTGTGAGCCTAGCGTTGATTGAGCCACTGAATTCACGAGTGATAGATTGCAACATAGCTACAATGACAGCGACTAAGGATGGTCTCGGAATAGAAGAGGTATCCGATGCTGAGGCCGCGCTGGCCCTAACTGTGGAAGATGTTCCAGAAGGGGCCGGGATTGTGGCAGAGATCCCCAAATCACTGCGTATGCCAAGACCCAAGAAGGATAAACAAGAAATGGCTCCAGTACGAGTGTCCCCGTGGAACCCACTGCGTAGCAAACTGTCGATGGAAGAGAAAAGCAACGTTGTTGTGATAGAAACAGATGAAGTAGAAGAATATTTTCAGGCCTTTATCATCACAAAGCAAGAAGACGAAGGCATGGAGGTAGATATTCAACCTACGCACTCTGCAACAAAATTGCCTACCTATGTCCCCCCGTGAAAAGGAAAGACAAAAGTGCCCAAGGACCCGGACAAGACCAAAAGTTCGCCCTAGACCTTGCTCCTCCTAGATGGCATTATGTTTGATGGCACGCACTTGGGCCATGTGCTAACCATGAAATTTAAAGATTGGGACCTCGTTGATCGCGAGAAGTTCCCTCACCTTGTGACTAGAAATCTCATGAAGCAGAACACTGCGGGGGTAGTGACAACATTAGAACCGCGGAAGTGGTTGCATAGTATAGAAAAGGCCAGGTTGATGAACCTACAATGGGTGCCACATTTCCACCGAGCCCCGATAATCATTTTCGTCATCAAGCAGATACTCTGCCTGGTGCATGATGGGTATTTATGGCTGGAGGAGCCCATCCCCATCATGGAAGACCTGATCCATCTCATTTCTCAGCTTCCATAAAAAGGAAAGGACCACACGACCATATCAAAAGGGAAGGGTAGTGATTTGGCCATCGCGGAGGCCATGAAGGTAAAGTACAAGTGAGAAAAGAAGAAGAGGGGCTACACCATCTCCAGCATCAAGGACAAAGCAGTCCACGTAGCTACCAAAGTCCTCACAAGCAAAGTTATGTGCAAGTGTCGCGCCAACGAGGTACCTACGCCAATGGTTGCAGTGGTTGAGCAGTGCGCGGAGGGGTTCCAGTTTAACTGGTCTGAATTCCTTTGCACAGAATTCTTAGAGAAATGTTGCAAAGCCCAGGAGCATGGTAAAACCTTCCACTATGTGTGGTTGTTGCTATCCATAGTGCTCATAGTAGGGGAATTTCCAGAGGACAATCAATTCCCCATAATTGATAGAGAATTACCGAAGGCCACGAAGTACGCTTTGCTCTGGGCCATGAACGATGCTACCATAATATGTGACAAAAAGATCTTTTGGGTGCTCATGGATATGAACATCTGAATGTGGATCAAACGGAAGCCACACTTGTCGCCCACGGTGTACAACAGTCTACAGATTTTGCAGAATTTAAGGTAAACATACATAATATATACATCAGGGCGTGAAAGGGTCTGACGAAGCAATGGACAAAGCTACCCTTTGTAGCCACTGATGATGCCATTTTCACTATCTTGGATGCATGGCCTCTGAAATGGCGTGCCCCAAATCTTGCAGAACTCAAAATGGGGACAGCGCAGAACCGAGAAAAGGCGGAAGGAAACAATAGCAGCTGAGGTGCGGACAACACGAGAAGTGACACACAAGGCAGCCGAGTAGGAAAAGGCTGTAGCAGAAGCACAGGAAGCAACTGCGAAGGAAAACGAGGGCCAAGCAACACCTTCGCAAGGGAAGGCAATAGAGGAAGCAGAAACAGAAGAAGGAGGTGTAGACCCACAGACCGAATCCACATAGTTGAAGTGCCAACACCCAGCAGAGTGAGCAGGACTGAGGAAGAAAGTGAAGGCCTTAAAATTGGCCATTGACCCGATCACCCTAACTGAGGGTGATCTGCATGACGTCGGCGAGATGGTGCGTGATGTCACAAATGAGGCCCTTTAGGATTTCATGCAGGAGCACCAGACTGTGTTGGGGGTCCTCAAAGCACAGTTGTAGGAGTTATAGGTGTGTCCCCCTCAGGTTGGTACCCTTTCAACCCACCACACAGTAGGATCCTCACAAGCAGAGCAGATGTTGCGCACGCGGATGGCGAACACAATAGTGTTTTTGGAAGGGGCTCTAGTGACATCGAATGAGGCCGATAGATTTTCGATTAGTACGATGAAAGGCCTTGGTGTTAATCTAGCTGCCCTTTCATGCGACACACTATATCTATTACAGGATGGGATAATGGTAGAGTTGCGCACTAGGGAGAGCTGCGCGCTCCAAGTCCTTAGCGAGAAAAATAATTATATGGAACAACTCAGCTTGTAGCGCGATGAATTGGTGTCACAAAATCAAAAGTTGGTGCAGGTGGTAGATGACACTTACCAAAGCACCTTGGAGCTAGCCATTCTAGTAGACCTACCAGTGGAGGTGCAGATCCATAGGTTAGCAAAAGGAGTCCGCGAGCCTAGGGAAGAAATGAAAAAGGTTCAACTGGAGCTGAATCTTCTAATCACTGAGCTGCGGTTAAAGGTGCCGCCATCCACTCTCCCGGAAGTCAGAGAACATCCTGCTAGCACTATCATAGCAGGATTGGAGGAAATCGAAGGTGCAGTACGAGACTCTACCAGCATGTTGGAAGAAGCAATTGAGGTCTTCACGACTCTACAGGAGAACCCCAACATCCATCGCTTAGAGACAGAGGCACGAGAACTCCAACACCAATATGATAGTGTCCGAGGAACTACACAGACAGTGGTCCCCACCCAGCAGCTTGCAAGGATGCAACAAGCTAAAGCACTGGAGGAGAAGGTGGGCGCGACACAACATAAGGAGGTAATTCTAAAAGTTCGCGTCCAGTATTGGATTGACGAGGGCTTCACTATCATGACAAACATTGAAGGAAAGCTCATGCACATATAGGGGATGCACACATTAACGCAAAGAAGCACCCCAGACACAGAAGTCTCAAAACAGCGGATGCGACAGATCCAACAAGCAGTAGCTCAATGTGCTGCTGACCTCAGCACGGTTCGAGAACAGTTGGAGGGACTCCGTGTAAAGATCACTGCATTGACAGAGTGACTCTAGGGCAAGTCATGATGTTTGTGTTGGGGGCTTGTTGGGCATGGAATCACCCCCAAGGCATGTTTTGGGGCTCAAAGCCCAAGTTTTGACCCGATATTGTTGTAAAGACTCTGCGAATTATAGGCGCGGAGTGCGAAATGTATGATAGAGTCACAGGGTTGTCCGCCCTAGTTTTGTAATGTAATGTCAGTTGGATAGACCTACCCATGGTCCGCGGACCATGGGATTGTATAAATAGAGTGAGGCTCTAAGTAGATAGAGGAGGAGAAAAAGGGGAAAAATAGAAAGAGTCTAAGTGACTAAGTGTGTCTTTGGGTCGTATAGTAGGAGAAGGCTCTGAAGTTGAGTGTGCAGAGGCCTAGTAGTCCTCAGCTGAGTGCGCGGACACCTGCAGTTGAGTGCGTAGGGCGAAGTCAAGTTTCTAACCGAGGAAGGAATTAATAAAGATAAGTTTGTTATCATTTTTTGTGTCTGTTCTCAAGTTAATGCATGTTGGTTATAATTTGGAAATATATTGTTTATTTACTGTGCACACCTATATGAGTGGTTTATGTTGTTAAGTATAACTTAAAGCAAGCAAGTAGGCTAAAATAATAAACTAACATTGGAATACTAGTAAGGACTTGGGTAATAATGCAGAAGCACAGTGCTCGGCCCCTGAGTAGGGCTGCGCAAATGTACTATATTAGGCTGCGAGGTAAGGGAAAATGCGCGAAGCGACTTGCACGCAGGGTCGAACTGCGGACCTCTTCAACCCATTACACATCTCCAGGGTATAGAAACCTGGTTCTAGCATCCTCCCATACTACTTCGAGTGATACCTCAGTCCGCACTCCGCAGAATGTTGCCGAAAGGACCAGTAGTACTGGGATTTGTTTTGCTAACTTAACTTTGAACCTGGGTCAAGCCCCAATAAGCCAATAAGGGGTGCATATGCAAACTCATTTTTTATATTTTAAATAGCTCATCTGAGGGAGAATGCCTATATAAGGGAAGAGAATGATATGTGTAATCCAAAACATGCATCTTTTGGAAACTAGATCACTACTGAGAGGGTGGGGGGTGAATCAGTAGTGAGATCTCTTATAAAAAATTTCTACAAACTATTAATATTTAACCATGAATAAAATGAAAAACAAAACCAAAGATTAGAGCATAAAATATAGACATGAAACCATAAAAAATCAACATAATGGACATAAGTATGTCTGGTGGAAAACCCTCTCCAGGGAAGAAAAACCACCCGCTTCTACTATGTTGTTCAAATTATATTATGTCAAACAATTCTTAACATAGAGATATAAATATGGCTACTATGAAATGGAGACTATTTCTCATGTGGATCTATATATTATCATTTGTTGAAGGCCACCAAGATCAATGATCTTCACTCGATTACTCCTGAAATATCAATCGACTCTACAAAATCTGATCTGCTAAAAGCCACCATGACCAACGAGCCTTTCCCAATTTCTGCCGAACTATCCAACCACCATTGGATTGAGAACAATTCTCACTTATATTGATTTCTCCTAAGTCACCAAACTCCACTTCTCTATGTGGTTCTCATTTCATACATTTCATACTGGAACTGAGAACTACTCAACATGAACACTACAACAACATAGCGTCAAAGTACAATCAAAATCAAATCTCCAAACTCCAAATACCCCACAAGCAATATTAAAATCTCACCAAGCACTACTCCAATCCAAACATCATCTTCTCACTCACTACTCAAACATGATAGCTAAAACATACTTCAGCTAACTACTACAACACCCTCAAGATGCTTTAGAAATTCTGCAATAAATCCTAACACAACTTTCATACAATCCTCCAAATGCACTTTCACTCAATACATCACACATATAACGTAATTATCAATGAGCTTCCTCCAATGTATGGATGAACTCAATTTCTCAACTCAATAATTACTAAGAACTACAGGGCTTCACAACTTTGTTCATATGCTTGATTTGATCCACATTCAGCTCATTAACTCTATCAACCCACTCACTCCACTTTCCTTTTGATATTTTCAACTTTGATTAAGTTTTGGAGGTCCCACAATCTTTTTTTACCATAAACCAAAAAAATTTGAATAAGAATATCGTTGCAACATAAAAATTAGCTGACCAACGCGAGAAATCCAGAGAAGAATGCCTGCAAATGTTTGGTCACACGCATGACACTGGCTCCATGCAAATGGGAAATCATATTCGCTCCCATAGGCATGTCTTCCAGGGAATGGACCTTTTTAGCTGCTCCCACAAGCTTGGCTCCATGCAACTATGGTTAACAATGAAGAAAAATCATGTAACTTCATTCCAGAACCTCTTTCAGCTGATGGAACACCATCTTCAACATCTGAACACTCCTCAAAGCCTTTATGATAAGTTTGTAACTGATGACATAGGCCAAAAACCTCTATAACAAGTGAGTGGCATGCAAGGCCTATTCGGCCAACCTAAACACTTCCAGCTCCTTAAGAAGTAATCACAATCTTTCCAAACACCTCCAACACATCTAGTAACATCTCTAGCTCTTGTAGTAGCATCTCCAACTCATTCAGTAGTAGCATCATGTTATCCAACTGCATCTATCATTGATAGAAGCACCTACAATACAAGCAACCACATCTCACACATGTAGCAGCAACTCTATTGTCTCCAAGACATGTTCACACATATGCAACACCTATATAAACACTCCAACCACCTGCAGAAGCAACATCTCCAAACAATATGTAAACTCAATCCAATCATTACATGTGGATTCTATCTCTACTCAACAACAACAACATCTCCAAATCACCTCCACTAGGTCTAGTCATAAATATGTTGACATCAATGCCAACTAACAAGACCATCAATCCAAACACACATCACTAAGCACTCATCAAACATGCATATGAAAAGAAACACCACGAACTTGTTAAAATCAATTCCAACATTATAATGCCAACAAAATCCCCCTTTCGCATTGATGTCAACCTCAACAACATGTGAGGTTGATCTCCATATACTCTCCAAAACTAAAGTTTCTCTCTATCCATCCAAATCTTCCCCTTTGACATCAATGGAAAAGGGAAATATCAACACTAAAGAAAAATGCCGATAATGTGTTGGATGAGAGAAGGACTCCCAGTTTCATACTGAATGCCATAATATTGCAACCCAAAGAGTTATTTCTTGTAAGATAAGCATGCAAAGAAAGGAACTTTGTTGTCAACACCTCTAGCCAATGTCATGTAAACTATGAAAACTGAACATGCTCCCCCTAAGTATGTAATGAAGCTACAATCACACTCTTTGCTACTGTAGCAATACATCTGCCTACTACAATAAGACTCTTTTCCAAGAGCAAGAGACTCATCCTCATGACTATGACTCCAACTGATTTTGGACAAGATATACAATGAATTACAATACATATAACACTTCATAGACTGATATATGAATCCTCTATAATCTCTCATATCACCAGCCATGATTCTATGGACCCAAGTTTACATCACACACCCAATGAAGTGGGGCTACATCAATTATATTCAAAATAATACATGACTTGGACTTCCATTGACCCATACAAATCTAAGGACAAGACATGCTAGACACCATGGGTCTCTCCATGAGAAATATGACAACAAAATAAAAAAATAAAGCCACATGAATTTTACAATTGCACACAAAGGTGTTGTTAGTGTCAGTGTCTTCATACTGCCATCAGTGATCAATATTTACTCTTTTTCATTTCATACTAGGAGTCCCATTCTGATGAGTTGCATTCCATTAGGTCATGGATCTACTGATGGTAGGGTTCATTTCAATTTTTCCCTCATGATATGTACTTGTTGACCTCCTTTCATACCTTTTTGTCATGATTCATGCTCATTTTCAGTTCATTTCATCAATTACATAGGGTTTCAATCTCATTAGGTCTTAGGGTTTTCACCATGGTCAAATTTCAGTGATTATTGCTAATAATGGTTAGCAAAGACATGAGGAGGTCATATAATGATCAAAACATCATAATTTGTTAATTTGTGAGCCTAATGAATTTCTCACCTCAAAACTAGTTTTGAGGTGAAAACAAATCATTTGTATTTCATATTTAAATTTGATGTAATTTTATTGTTCTCATATGTAATAAACGGTTCCATGCTGCTCCTGGAAATTTGGTGATGTTTCCAAAGTGCTGCCACTAAAAAAAATCAAATAATTTGAGCATCAGTCCACCTATCAAAGCAAAAAGATCAAGCATAAAAAAATAGAGTATTTCAAAAAGCAAATAAACATTATGAAAGTGGGTTTTCACCATCAAAAATCAAAAAGTAAAAGCCATATAAAGCCCATCCACTATTGATCATTTCATTATGCTAATGTTGAAGTCAAAGTGCCAAAGGAGAGCTAAGAAGCGATTTTTAAGTGTCATTGAGAAAAAGAGTGAAGTCACTGCATTTTTGGAGAAATTCTAGCTGGTGTTGCGCACCTGGCAGGGTTTTCTAGTGTAAAATTGCACAGGCGTTGCGCATCTGGGGGGCACTGTGCACCTGTGTGAGGCACTGCGCATCTGCCCAGCCAAGCTCTAGGTCGCTCAAAACTCTCTACACTTGCCAAATTTACCTCAAAGGCATCAATTCACTTTCTTGAAAGTAAGTACAATCATCATATCATATGATCTAGCGTTTCGATTGCTAAGATTGGTATTTAGCATTTTTTAAAATTAAACCCCTAGTTCTAGGGTGAAACCCTAGCTTTCCTCATGTCTTCATTGTTTTATTTACCCTATCCTGTCCATTATTCCCTAAACTAAACCCTATTCCCATTTATATATTTCCTAAATCCCACTCCCCTCCTACATTTTCCACATTCCCACTTACTCTCTTCCCAAACCCTACACACCCTATTCACATCACCAAACCCTACCCATTCTCCCTAAAACCCTACTCATCCTTAAAAATCTCTTCATACTCATATTCATTCCATTCCTCCACCCTGTTTCACTATATTATTCACTAATATAACCACAAGGGTTCATAGCCACAAAAAGCAATGGAAAGAGACAGTGAGTATGAGTTTGAAGAAGACACCCTTAGTGACAGTTCCAGGGAGAGAAATATACAGCAAAGGAAGCCTCATAAAGGAGGAAGGATTATCAGAGAGGAGCCCACTAGTTTGAGGGAGTTGCAAGCCTGTCCACTTGCCATTTCTTGCTTTAAACACCAGGCATGTTTTGATTTTTGTGAGATGATAGAAAGAGTCAAATTTCATCATGAGTTGGCTAGGCTATTTGTGACACATTTGCACAATAATGAAGTAACCCTTGCTGGAATAACATTCACCATATCACCAGCTGTCATCTCAGAGGCTACAGGTATTCCAGATGTGGGTGAAAATTGGAACAAAGGTCAAGATATTGATGAGGAGTACTATGAGCCTTACATCAAGGCTAGATATAAAGACAAAATGAAGAGAGTATTTCCCTTCAAGTTTTTGGAAGACAGGTTTTCTCCATTGATGAAAATCATTATCAAGTACTTTACTTGTGATGGTAGGTTCTCTCGATTGTATGCCTACCACATTAGACTTCTCATGCATTTCACTAGAGTAAAGATGATGAATATTCCTTACTTCATGTTCAAAAACATTGAGAAGATGGCACATATTGTAAAGAGGAAGCCATACCCCCAACAGTTGAATAGCATTTACCATTACTCTTTGATTAAAATCATTGTTCTACATCAGTTGAACCTTCTTAACATGCCATGGGAGACTTTCATTTCTCATGAGATGTTCAAAGGCCCACAAATCTTTTCATTAGTACATCATGAAGAAGGTGGACCTTCAAGCCATGAAAAAGTCAAAGAGACTGAAACTGTTGGAGTGCCAGTGTTTGTGACATATAAGAGGGGTACTAGGAAAATTTTTGTAGCTGCTAAGTGAGTATTATCTCCACAAGGTGTGGAAGGGGTCTCGCCTTCATCATCAGGCCACAGGAAAATGCTATCTCCATAAGGTGTGGAAGGGGCTTTGCCTTCTTCTTCAGCAAAACAGGTACAGGTTGAGCAGCAAAGCAAGGGAAAAAGTAAGGGAAAGAAAAAGGTGCAAGAGAAGGATCTTAGTGATGAGAAGGAAAGAGATTTCAATCTTGTTGATCATGAGGAGCCACAACAACATTTTACTTATCAAGGAGTTGATGTCATTGACTTGGAAACTCAGGATCCAGAAACTGTCAAAGACATTATCATAAAGGAACAAGAAGTTGAAATACAATCTTTGTTAGATAACTTAGATAGAGCTAAGTTCATCATCAAATATTTAGAGAAGGAAAACAAACAATTGAGCGACAAGCAAATCCTCATGGAGCTGCAAATGATCAAAGAAAACAGGCAAAAGGCCAAGGAGGCTAATGTCAAGTTGACTTCAATTGAACAAGAGATTGAGAATGGTAGGGAAACATGGCTCGAGAGGGTCAACACACACCTTGAGGGGCTCATTGACAAGGCCAGCAAGGATAAGAAGATGCTTTGCCAAATGGCCTACCATTACTTGACCCGAAACAAAATCTGTAACATAAGGATCAGGAAACTTAAAGCTAGATTAAGTAAGGCCTTGAAGTGCAAAAAGGAGCAAGTTAAGTTGAAAATATTGGCTAAAGCCTCACTAGCCCATCAAAGCAACTAATGGTGGTGTCCCATGCCAAATCTGGGCAAGTTTTGATGATTTTTTGTCTTTTTCAAATTTTGAAATTTTGAAAATAGGAAATTGGCCCAGATGCGTAGCGCCACCGGCGCTGCAATTTTCCCTGGAGAACTTGTTGGAGGAAAGGCTTATATATTTGGATTCAGCATGATGAGAGCATCAAACCCAAAAAAATTCAGCAATTTTGGAGCAACACTAGGTCCCGAAAAGGTCAAAAAACCCCAAAAAATGACCTCTCTGCCTCTTTTTGGACACACAGAAGCAGCCTTGGGAGATTTCACTTTTTAGGGGGAAAACGACCTCCAAATGAAAAAAGTCAAGATGTTCCAGACACTAGACAGGAACATCTTTCCAATGAGCTATCTTGGGCTCAGTTGGCTAAGGCGAAGGCCTACAAAACTAGGTGTGAAGCGGCACTGCGCTTTTGGCTCATGGCGCTGAGCTTTTGGCCAGTTTGCCAGAAAATCAAATTTTTGCCTACTTTCACTGCAAGTTGACTTTCTCTCTCTTCATGGATGATTTTATGATTGTAATTAATGCCTTGGTATGTAAATGCAATAGTGAAATGATCTTAGAGGGTAGATTCATCAGTTTGAGGTCGTTTGGGGGTCAATGAATCAATTTCCATGCTTATAGGGGCAAGTTGTTCCACTACCTATATTCCTGTTCCCTGTTTGGAAATGGTTGCATTCAACCCCTAATGGCTAGCATAGGTGGTTTGATGTCTATATTATGTGTTTTTTCTGTCATTAGCAAAGGTTTGACTCTCTTGGATGCTCTGAGCTACATTGTACACCTTTATCAGCAGTTTGGCAAGGAAATAAACGAGGAATTGCAACTATTTTTATGGGATACTTGTGGTATGGTGTTTTTTCATAGTTCCTTCTTCTGTTATCAGCTTTTCTCATGTTTTATGTATGCCAAAATCTAATTCATTGCTTCTAGCTGAATGATATCAAGATAGATAGGTAGAATTCATTGTTTACAGTGCTCTGCCTTGGGAAACCATTCAGTTTTTGATGTTTTCTACTGTTTGAGAAGGATACATGATCTTTGCATGCCCTCATCATCTCCTCACTAGTCTCAGACCTCTCATCTCACTCAATTTCAAGTGCCAAAGCACCTACCTACCTCACCCCATAGAACACCCTGCATCCTGACTTGATTTCCTGGACCCAAAGCTGCCTGCTCCATTTGATCTAGCAACAAAACCAAAAAAATCAATCAAAAACCCTAGAGCTACTATACCTAGCCTAAAATTTATATTTGATCCAGTCATCTTGACTGAGACTCGTAAAGAGAGAGCCCTCTCCCAACCTGGTAGGGCTAGCTACCAGGTTAAGCTTGGTTTGTGGTTATCCTAGGATTGTGTTGTGGCCACCAACAACCCCCCTCTTTGTTTGGTATTAGCAATAACACCAAGCAAATGGGGACCCTTAATAAAAAATCCAAAAAACATTTTATGAAAATTTTCGTATTTCAACTCCTTAAAGCTGTATCGCATCGCGAGAAGGGAATGAAATGTTTTCTTATGAGCATAATAAACTGCAAAGAAGCAACGCGAAATTCATCGCATCGCATACATTATGAAGCGATCTTAAAAGAAAAATCTTAAGAAACCTCCGACGGCCGATATGCGACGTCGCATATCGCAACATCGCGTAAGCAGCACACAATGATTGAATGACTAAGTGCGATCTACGATCTACGATCTGCGATCGATGAGTGCGATTTGCGATAAATGTGATCATAAACTTCTACGATGACACATCTTGACGACGCAATCTGCGATGCTGCGATGCGAGTCGCAGAAATCACCCATCGCAAATTTTCCTCGGCACAGTATTCAAGGAAAGCTGTCCGTGAACCAAAATTGGGCGTGTGCCTTAAAAGAAATTAATGATTGTACGCCAAAGTATTCAAGAACGACAGTTTTGTGTTTTTCAAAGAGTCAGTTCGTTATGAGTGTCATGATTATGCATTCATAAGAGCTTAAAGCTTTCATGTAAATCTTTATTATCGTTATTATTTTCCTTTGCGTAAACTGTAAGACAAAAAATAACATGAAGAAATGTGCAGGAAACATCTAAGGAAAAGGGGAAAGCGTCAATGCTTGGAGAACAGAGAACAGATCCCTTCAGAGACGGATGTCGCATGCAACAGGACCATATATTCTAGAGTATCACTCAACAGATGCTGATGCCAATAGGCCATCCAAAACTCAGAGTCAAAGGCGCACAAAAGTAGCATGTTTACAAAAGATCCTGAAGCTTATGGGTAAAGCAAAAAGAAAAAGACGCTAAAGAAGGAAAACGCACCAGAAAAGCCCGGAACAGAAAACGGAGGCAGTGTTCGATGTAGAAAATTGTTCAGAGAGCAAAGTCCCTAACTTATTCAGTCATTCGCAAGGCCGGAAACCGAAATAGCAAAAGCAGAATGAGTTTGAGAGAAATTTGGGTTATTACCAAGTATATACGCGGTGAATACACCCAGCCAGAGGAAGATTCTCGAAAATATCTTCTAGTTTACCAGAAAGTGGTGCTAGCGCTTGTTATTTCTATTTTCATAGCTCAAACGAAAGCAGAAGGTGACCAACCGACTCTTCCCAGGTGAATGTTGCATGCTTGCAGCACCAAGGAGAAAATACAGAAATGGTTAGGAATTAGATTCAATTTTTAGAAATAGTTTTGTTTTAGCAGAAGGGCGGTCATTTAAAACCGTATCCTAAATTTATGTAATTAAGTTAATTAGTTAGCAGTATTTAAACCCTTCTCATGCATTTGGAGAATGGTCCAGAAATTTGTCAAAAAACTTGTCCTCAGAACATGCACTTTTGCACCCTCGGAGGGGGTTTTGATGAATGGATGGATTAGGGTTTATTAATGTTTGCATTTGATATCTGCTACTGATGTTGCACTTCTGTACTCTTAGTAGATGTTATAGCAAGGAGAGATAAATCATTGTTGCTTGAAGCTTATGAGTGGAACGAGTCATAAATGGTACTTTTATCTCTTGACTGTTTCTGTTTATATTCTTAAAGTGATATACAGGTTTTAGTTGTTTATAGGTTACTGCATGAATGTATGAGTTACCATTTGGCACTTTTGTACGGTGGAGTCATTTATTTATGTCTAATATATGAATAACTTATTATCTGATATGCTATTCACAACTGTTTTGCCTAACTTTTTATGCAAAGTAGTTTATCTTAATTGATTTCTATTCTTATGATAGCTGAATGATATTTATTACCAGTTATTGTTTGAAATCTCTTTAGATCGCATAATAAAAGAAATTCACCCTGGGTTAGAGTAGATTAGATGTGTTGTTTCTCATTAGATTACAATAGCATAGAGTTAGTTTAGAAGTTTGGATTAAATTAGCTTTAAGTACTCTTAGATCAGCACCTTCCAACTCTACACACACACACACCCTTAGATTGGGAAACTTGTCCCATTATCCCCAGTCGGACCCGCTATACCAAACGGATAAGGAGCTGCCAACCAAGGTCTGGACCGTGTGGGTATCCCCCTTGTTGTCGACCTGATTTTCGGGGCTTCAACATATTTGGCGCTAGAAGGAGGGCCCGAACTATGAATGGCACCTAAATCAAAATCTAAATACCATTCTGAGAGTAAATCGCCCTCATCAACTCCCCCAACTTCCCCAGTACGTTTAAATCTAGAGTCAGAAGTCGATCGAGTATTAACCGCTGCTACATACCCTAATATTTCAGACCAATCTACCACTGAATCCCCTGAGGTTCAAACTCTGATTCGCAAACTCCAGGAATTTACTATTTTTACATAGAGGTTTGATAAATCTCAAAGTAGCGTGACTTCGTAGTGCAATCCTGCTCATCCCCTGACCAGATTAAAGAGTGAAAAATTTGGCATCCAGTCGACTGAATTCCCTCTCCCCACCAGGAAAAGAGCAAGGAAAACACCACCAGAGTCTGACAGTGAGACTCTTTCATCTACATCGTCCATTTCAACTACCTCACCGCGAAGTCGGCCACCCACATCTCCATTCCAAACCACTCATCCATCTTCCACAACCCCTCTTCTTCAATCATCTAAGATCGTAATATATTCATCTTCCCAGCCTCAGGGATCATCCTCTGCACTTTCATTTAATAGCATCTCAACGATGGCCCAGTCTCCATGGAGCAATCCTGGGGCAGTTTTAATGCCTCCACCCCTGAGCCAAATACCAGCCCATCCTGAGAAATGGCTACGCAAATTCAATCCAGAAGAAGGCATGCTAGCTGAAGAGCACATTAACAATTTCATGGTTTCTGTCAATCTCAATGGAGTTACCAACGAGGATGCTGTTGTCCGGCTTTTTCCCTATACAATGCAAGGAACAGCTGGGTCATGGTACTTTTCATTACCTTCCGGGTCTATCACAAGTTGGGACATTTTTCAAAGTCAATTCCTTACCAATTTTGGTGATGACAGATCAACGACAACGTTAATCAAATTTCCTATCCAATCTTAAAGCCGAGGCTAGAGAACCCATCAAAGATTTCAATTTACGGTTCAATAAAATCCTCAACAAAATTCCCACTGCTTCCCAACCCAGCGAAGAAGTACGATGTGAATGGTATATTACGGCCTTACCATCAAACTTAGCAATCTTCATGGATATGGCAAATAAAACAACCTTAGTTGAAAACCTGACAGAGGCAATAGCAGTGGAGAAATGCGTAGTAGCCCTGGAAAAGAGATCTGCGATAGAGGAACGCAAATCTAAAAAAGTCACCTTCAAGGAAGACCCCAAGAAGAAACAAATGAAAGATCCTTTCGATTTGGAAGGATTGCAAAAAGTATTAAAGACCATGTCCAATGAGATGATTGACATAAAAAAACAAGTAGCAGAAACTTCTTCAAAAAAGCCCTACAGAGCTTTTAAAAGAGGCCCTTCAATGGATGTGAAACCACCCAACGCTATCTCAAATGTCGAATCAGAAGAAGAGGAAGAAGAAGAGAGTACCACTGAAGGGCAGACCGATGACGAAGAAGTTGTGGAACTACAAGGAATGTGGGATTTCATCCTCCCACAAGAAGAAGATCAAGAAGCATTTCCGGTTAGCACACGAAGCAAAAATCAACTTGATCCTCCCCAAACTACCCCTAAGCAGAAGGGCGCAAGCCCTGCAGCAAAAGATAAAGTCGCAACAAAGAAAACGACTGCTAAAGCGACTCAATCTAGCCCAGTCCAACCAGATCAAACACCTCCATCAAGAACACTGATAGTGTCGGATGAAATGGAATACAATATTATTGATGACATGAGAAAGACTAGGGCTAATATCACTCTTTATGAATTGAGCAAATTAAAACATCAACAGAAGATAATGATGAAAGAATTACATGCCGTGCCTACTAGATATTTGCCTACAGTTGTAGCTTCCCACAAAATGGGAAGACCTCCAACCAACACGATCAATAAGATGGATCCAAATGACATCGCCTTGATTGGAGGAAGATGAAGGTCTCACACTCCCCCTTTTCTTCTCACTTATGAAATTTTCAATAAAAATGTGCACAATTGTTTGGTAGATTCTGGTGCTTCAACAAATATTTTACCCAGATCAATATGTGCCAAGTTGAATGTTCAACCACAAAAATCCGCAGTGCGCATAGTTCAGCTTGATCGATCTCAAGTCGAAGTGATTGGTGAACTTAATCAAGTGACCATAAGATTGTCGTCTAACCCGAAGGTATGTCAGGTTATTGGAATTCTAGTAGCTGATATCCCATAATTCTATGGCTTGATTCTTAGCAGGGATTGGTCCGAAAAACTCCATGGATACTTCTCAACCGACTGGTCACACATGTGGTTACCCTACAATGGTAAACCGAATCAAATAAAGGTTGAACGAGAGTTGCACCAGAAGTACATAGTGACGGAATTGGAGGGAGAAAATGAAGCAATAGCATATAACAGCAGTATCATAGGAAATTACTTGGTAGATTCTTTCCTCGGCAATTTCAATGCTCATACATCACCTTACTTAGAAAATTCAATTTTGTCCCGAGTCAAAATTTTTTCCCAAACTGATAATTCAAAGTGTGTTAATTTTGTAGATAAACCTATAAATACATCTTTGTTTTGGAAATTATATTTTGATGGCTCTAAATCTAACGAAGGAACAGGAGCAGGATGCATTCTGATTAGTCCAGAAGGAAATAAGACCATGCTTACGTGCAGACTTGAATTCGATTGCACAAACAATAAAGCGGAATATGAGGCCTTGGTGCAAGGCCTATACAAAGCAATCGAGCTGAATGTCAAGTATCTTCAAGTATTCAGAGACTCTGAGATTGTCGTCAAACAGGTACGTAACACCATACATTGCCTATCGGGTCATTTGAAACACTATCAATCTTTAGTACAAGATCTGACTGAGCATTTTATAGCATTCAATATTTCGTCGATCCTAAGACTCCAAAACGCGAGCACAGACCTTTTAGCTAACGTAGCCTCTAGACTTATTCCCTCCGAAGATTTTAGTCCAGGTAGATTCTCAATAGAATTAATCTTTAGACCGTCCATCCCTGACAACATTACAAATTGGAGAGTATTCAATGACGATCCTGATATTGTAAATTTCCTCACTTCTGAAGGATCCTACTCCAATCAAATAATAGACGAAGACCATCACGATCGACAAATACAACAAGATAGCACTGATAATGCTATACCTAAATCGGTGGTTAAGTTGGAAGACTTATACGATTTGAAAAGTCGGTTTAAAAGGTCTACCAATTCGAAGCTCTACAGTTCAACTCTGAACTACGAATTAGTAAACCTAGGAACTGATGATAAACCACAAAACGTTAATCTAGGCCACGACCTAGCCCCTGAATAAAAACTAGCGTATATTCGCCTTTTGAGACAATACAAAAATGTTTTTGCCTGGAACTACGATGAGCTGAAGACATACGACACTTCTATCATTCAACATACTATCCCTATGATTGACAACGAAAAGCCTGTCCAACAGAAACTCAGAAAAATCCACCCCAATTTAGAAAATCAGATAAAAACTGAACTAAATAAGTTATTAAAAGCCAGAATAATTTTCCCCGTCAGACATTCCAAATGGGTCTCCAATATGGTACCCGTTACAAAGAAAAACGAAGATATTAGAATCTGCATTGATTTTCGGAATCTCAACAAAGCCTGACAAAAAGACAATTTTCCCCTCCCACCTATGGAGCAAATATTACAGGCAATAGCAGGCTCAGAACTAATGTCTTTTTTGGATGGATTTTCAGGATACAATCAAGTGCTGGTACATCCCGATGATCAGTTAAAAACCACATTTCGAACTAAATGGGGCACATACGCATATCGGAAGATGCCATTTGGTTTGATCAATGTCGGCGCTACATTTCAGAGAGCCATGGACATCGCATTCAAGGGTTTAGTCAATAAATCTGTAGTAATTTATTTGGATGATATAACAGTGTACTCCAAGAAGAGAAGCGACCATCTCAAAGACTTGAAACAAATCTTTCAACGATGTTTAAGGTATGGGATTTCACTTAACCCAAATAAATCTTTTTTCACATTAAGTGAAGGAAAACTTCTAGGATTCATAGCGTCAAAATCTGGTATTCACATTGAGCCTGACAGAATCAAAGAAATTTCTGAAATATCCCTACCTCATAACAAAAAAGCCATGCAATCTTTCCTTGGTCAAATCAATTTCGTGAAAAGATTTGTCCAAGATTTTTCACGAATTGTTTCTCCTTTGCAAACCATGATTGAAAAGAATTCAAATTTTAAATGGGGTCAAGATGAGCATGAGGCATTCAACCTGATCAAACAAGCTATCATTAACGCTCCACTTTAGCAACCCCGAATTTTTCAGAATCTTTTATCTTATACACATTTGCCTCAGAGAAATCATATGCCACGATTCTAACTCAAGCAAATCAAGAGAAAGCGGAAGCTCCAATTGCATTTTTTAGCTCGAATTTACAAGGTTCCGAACTCAACTATTCAGACGTGGAGAAACAGGCATATGCTGTTTTCAAAGAGGTCAAATATTTCAGACCTTTCTTACTTAAAACCCATACTAAGGTCATAGTACCGTTTCCGGCGGTAAGAAATCTTCTAATACATAAGGATGTGGGTGAAAAAAGAGCAAATTGGATCACTTCTTTACAAGAATACGACCTTGAGATCAAACCAGCAAGCATTGTGAGAGGTCAAGGCTTCTGAAAAATGTTGGTTGGAGCATCGCAAATTCCTGAAAATTCATCTGAGGAGGTACAAATGTATGAGGTAAGCCTAAATGATGCAGAGTCATTATATGCTGACACCATTTATTATCTTAAGAACGGGTATGCTCCATCACACCAAGAAAAGAGCTCTAAGATTGAAAGCTAAACAATATCAGGTCATAAATGATGTTCTGTTTAAAAGGAATTACGATTCTGTTCTTCTTAGGTGTCTTGAGAAAACTAAAGCCAAAAAGGTTTTGCAGGAACTCCACGATGGACCAGCAGGCGGACACTTTGCTGGAGACGCTACTGCACATAAAATATTACGTGCAGGATATTATTGGCCCACGCTGTTCAAAGACTCACACAGTTACGTAAGAAAATGCCAAGTCTGCCAAACTACTGCAGGGAGACAAAAGAAACCATCCATGCCACTACAGTCGGTAAACATCGAGCAACCATTCATTCAGTGGGGCTTGGACATAATAGGTGAGATTATTCCTCACTCTTCTAAGCAGCATAGATACATCCTCATGGCAACATATTATTTTACTAAATGGGTAAAAGCAGTTCCTCTCAAGACAGCTAATTCTGAAAACATCATTGAATTCATAGATCAATTTATAATCACTATGTTTGGATTGCCAACGGCTTTAATGTTTGATAATGCCTCATACTTTTCTGGGAATGCAATGACTAAGTTTGCACTTAAAAGAGGGTTGAAACTGAAATATTCGGCCAACTACTATCCGCAAGGTAATGGATTGGCTGAGTCAACAAATAAAAACCTAATCAGGATTATTAAAAGAACAGTTGACCAGAACCAAAAGAATTGGCACAAAGCTTTGGTAAATGCTGTATGGGCAGATAGAATAATGAAGAAAGCTTCAATCGGCACTTCTCCCTTTAATTTAGTTTATGGGAAAGAAGTGGTTCTTCCAACTCACTTAGTCATTCCCTCTTTGTCTTTAGTACAATACATCGATGAAGTATCTACTTCCTCTATACAACTAAGACAAATGGAAATAATTAAATTAAAAGAACAATGAAAACAAGCTAAGAAAACCCATGCTCATCACCAAGCGCTAATAAAATCCTCTTTTGACTCGAGCATAATGACCAGAAATTTTTTTCAGATGGGAGATTTAGTTTTGAAATGGGATAAGGCTCATGAAGAAAAGGGCAAACATACAAAATTTCAGAAGATGTGGCTTGGTCCTTTTCAGATTGTAGAAGTCATAGGCCCATCAACGTTTGTGTTACAGGATTTAGCAGGTAGAAGGGATTCTTTGCCTGTTAATGGAAAAATCCTTAAAATATATTTTCCATAGAAGATTACTCTTCTATTATGTAGGATAGTTTTAGTTTTTCTTTTTCTTTTTCCATAATAAAACCAGTTGTAGATGGTTACTACAGGGGCTCACGAAAAAGACACCAATTCTCTATCAGATTTTGATTTTTTTTTTTTTTTTTGCTTGTACAAGTAGTAAAATTTTTGAAAGATCTGATGTTTATTATTGACAGATAGAGTTAACTTTAGTCTAGATATGATACTAGTTTCAACTTCAAAAAAATTGATGAAAGAAACCTTTACCGAAGAAATTGTTTTATATCAGCACAATGAAAGGTATCAATAACAAAATAAATATTCTTTGTAAAACTGTTGTTTTCAAACTCTATTATTGTCATCCAAAGCTTTCTAAAGGAAAAACAATGACTTCCTCCCTGCTAAAGAAAATCACAGCATTCAGAGGAACAATCCGAGAAAACACTATATCTCAAAGAATAAGAGGTCTCATCACGAGCCGACTTATCATGATCATAGATATTATAACTTGCTGACTTTGACAATACTGTCCACCAAAACAGGGCAACGACTCAAGATTGTTGCAATCAAAAGACAAGGGGTCTCATCATGAGCCAGCTTGTTCAGCAAAAGTGTAAATCAAGTGAATGACTGTGTCATAATTTGGCTACCAAACCAAGACATTGTTCTTTAGAGAATAAAAAAGGAAAAAGTGTCAAAATGGGTTTTCCTCTGAAAAGTTGTAAATAGCCTTAAGCAGGATAGAGGATCATTGTTGGGTAACAGGTAACCCTGTCAAGGATATGGACACCTGCTGGCAGCAGAGGCTCTACCTACGAAAAATGAGCATATTTTAAAAGCCAGCACACAGAGAAGACCTTATTTTATCTTTAAAAGACCAAGTAATGGCTGATGTAAATGCAAGGACTAAGCCTGAGGGAGCAAACAATTGGAATAGGAAAAGGTTGAAACAAAATATCATTGATAGGATAAGGCATAATGTACTCTATCTGTCCATAAAAAAATTTAGACTTATGAAAAATTTTCTTCTTTGGAAGTTAAAATTCAATAGAAAAGCAGAGATAACTGGTTCTTCCCAGTGAATCGCCATAAATATGTTGAAGCCCCGAAAATCGGGTCGACAACAAGGGGGATACCCACCCGGTCCGGACCTTGGTTGGCAGCTCCTTATCCGTTTGGTATAGCAGGTAGACTGGGGATAATGGGACCAGTTTCCCAATCTAAGGGTGTGTGTGTGTGTAGCGTTGGATGATGCTGATCTAAGAGTACTTAAAGCTAATTTAATCCAAACTTCTAAACAAACTCGATGCTATTGTAATCTAATGAGAAACAACACATCTAATCTACTCTAAAACGGGGTGAATTTATTCTATTATGCGATCTAAAGAGATTTCAAACAATAACTGGTAATAAAGATCATTCAGCTATCATAAGAATAGAAATCAATTAAGATAAACTACTTTGCATAAAAAGTTAGGCAAAACAGTTGTGAACAGCATATCGCATAATAAGTTATTCATATATCAGACATAAATAAATGACTCCACCGTACAAAAGTGCCAAATGGTAACTCATACATTCATGCAGTAACATATAAACAACTAAAAACTGTATATCACTTTAAGAATATAAATAGAAACAGTCAAGAGATAAAAGTACCATTTATGACTGGTTCCACTCATAAGCTTCAAGCAACAATGATTTATCTCTCCTTGTTCTAACATCTACTAAGAGTACAGAAGTGCAACATCAGTAGCAGATATCAAATGCAAACACTAATAAACCTTGATCCATCCATTCATCAAAACCCCCTCCGAGGGTGCAAAAGTGCATGTTCTGAGGACAAGTTTTTTGACAAATTTCTGGACCCTTCTCCAAATGCATGAGAAGGGTTTAAATACTGCTAACTAATTAACTTAATTACATAAATTTAGGATACGGTTTTAAATGACCGCCCTTTTGCTAAAAAAAAACTATTTCTAAAAATTGAATCTAATTCCTAACCATTTCTGTATTTGCTCCTTAGTGCTGCAAGCATGCAACATTCGCCTGGGAAGAGTCGGTTGGTCGCCTTCTGCTTTCGTTTGAGCTATGAAAATAGAAATAACAAACGCTGGCACCACTTTCTGGTAAACTAGAAGATATTTTCGAGAATCTTCCTCTGGCTGGGTGTATTCACCATGTGTATACTTGGTAATAACCCAAATTTCTCTCAAATTGATTCTGCTTTTGCTATTTCGGTTTCCGGCCTTGCGAATGACTGAATAAGTTAGGGACTTTTCTCTCTGAACAATTTTCTGCATCGAACACTGCCTCCGTTTTCTGTTCTGGGCTTTTCTGGTGCATTTTCCTTCTTTAGCGTCTTTTTCTTTTTGCTTTACCCATAAGCTTCAAGATCTTTTGTAAACATGCTGCTTTTGTGCGCCTTTGACTCTGAGTTTTGGATGGCCTATTGACATCAGCATCTGTTGAGTGATACTCTGGAATCTGTGGTCCTGTTGCATGCGACATCTGTCTCTGAAGGGATCTCTTCTCTGTTCTCCGAGCATTGACGCTTTCCCCTTTTCCTTAGATGTTTCCTGCACATTGCTTCATGTTATTTTCTGTCTTACAGTTTACGCAAAGGAAAATAATAACGATAATAAAGATTGACATGAAAGCTTTAAGCTCTTATGAATGCATAATCATGACACTCATAACGAACTGACTCTTCGAAAAACACACAACTGTCCTTCTTGAATACTTTGGCGTACAATCATTAATTTCTTTTAAGGTGCGCGCCCAATTTTGGTTTACGGACAACTTTCCTTGAATACTGCACCGAGGAAAATTTGCGATGGGTGATTTCTGCGACTCGCATCGCAGCATCACGGATCGCGTTGTCAAGATGTGTCATCGCAGAAGTTTATGATCGCATTTATTACAAATCACACTCATCGATCGCAGATCGCACTTAATCATTCAATCATTGTGTGCTGCTTACGCGATGTTGCGATATGAGACGTCACATATCGGCCGTCGGAGGTTTCTTAAGATTTTTCTTTTAAGAGCGCTTCATAATTTATGCGATGCGATGAATTTCGCGTTGCTTCTTCGCAGTTTATTATGCTCATAAGAAAACGTTTCATTCCCTTCTCGCGATGCGATACAGCTTTAAGGAGTTGAAATACAAAAATTTTCATAAAATGTTTTTTGGATTTTTTATTAAGGGTCCCCATTTGCTTAGTGTTATTGCTAATACCAAACAAAGAGGGGGTTTGTTGGTGGCCACAACAGATTGCCTCCCTTCAGCCTGAGGTCAATCTAGGCTCTAACAGGTGCTCTGATCTATGCATTCCAAAAATATTAAATAAAATGAGTACATGGCATCAATGAGCATCAATATATTCTCCTTATTGCAACAATAACAATATAATCCATGGCATATTCTAATGTATGGCCCACTCAACACATTGACCATCAACATCCCAATATTGAAAATCGTGTAATAAGATCATGAAAAACACTATCAACCACCACCATGCTCCCCAAATGCATCAACAACAAAAACAATTGATAGCATAATCATAGCAATATATCATAGATGTAGCAACAAATACATCCTCATCATCACAAAGAATCCATGAGGCTCAACAATATAGTAGCATCAACAAATACATATCCTCATCATGAGCAACAACAATCTCTCCATATATAAGAAGCCATATGAATCAACATGACTCAACCATATGAATATCCAACATATCATAAGCAACATCATGCTCTCTCTCTCCATGCAATAACAACATATAATCCAACCATCTAAAACATATTAGCAACATACATGATTCATCTAGAAGTGAAAACATAAGAAATGAGGTACATATACTCTAGATGAGCCAACTCTAACACATCATCAAATATCCATGGCAACAACAAGTATAATAAGGCATGTCATGACTATGATCTAGCAATGAAAGCACCAGTAGCATGCCCTTTTTTCCATGCAACCATACTATCTCATCCAACTAACAATGTGCTACAGTAGCAATAAAAAATATCCTGCATGAAAACAATATCAACATTCTACAAATCCATTAGGAAGCACATATGCTCCCCTTGAATGTCTGATCTTCCATCACACCTTGACCATGTGCATAATACAACCTTGTGGTTATCATACCTCAAATAACATCACAAGAACTCAACATGAAGTTCATGAGCATATTGATCTTGTGGGCCTGAATATGCATAGCTGAAATGGATCAAAAACTCATTACTTTTGGTACTCCTCAAGCTTCCAATACTCCCCCTGAGACCATGCTAGTCTCATGCATATTGTTGCAATCAAGTAGATCTAACATGCAATAATGGACTACAATATGCATTGATCTCATCTAATCTAAATCTAATACGGATGGGTACTCTCTTGTTCTATTCTTACTTTTCACTCCTCCCTTCAACACATACACATTATCGAGGGTCTTGAGTCCTCTTGCAATCACTCTCTTTGATCCTTATTTCCATATGATGCAACCTTTTGAGTTTAAAATCACTTCCTTAACTACATCCACCATTTATCTCATGCTCAATATATTATGCTTTAAGCCTTCAATGATCCAAACATCTTCTACATTTTTTATCTTCTCATGAATATTTCCTTTTCCACTTCCCAACACTCTATCTATTTCACTACCTTCAAACATAATGATGAGCCATGGTATTACACCAAGAATGTTACAACTCCCAAGGGGTTTTGGGTTGTAGCATAGGTAGAGGCTCTATAGCTGAGTGTGTAGAGGCCTAGAAGTCCGCAGCTAAGTGCACAGACCCCTACAATTGAGTGTGTAGGGCGAGTCGAGTCTGTAATAGTTCAGAATTATCAATAAAGAGAAGTATTCTACAATTTTTGTGTCTTTATTTCCTGTTTATGCATCTGTTATATTGGGTATGAATTTCACTTCTAATGCTTATATGATGTGCGAATGTGTATAATTGTATTGGTTAAGTGAACGCAAGTAAGAACATCTATTTATGCAAAGCTAGCTAAGATCTATTAATAAGATAAGTAAGATACTTAGTATAGTTGGGAAAATATCACAATTCGCTGCCCTAGCAGCGTGAAATCATATCAGCCCCAAGTTAGGGCTGTGCGAAACCAAATCCTACCATCTTGCGAAGGTGGTAAAGGATGGATAGAAGGTTAAGCAACTTGCGCATAGACAGGTATAGTTGGAATAAAATGACATCACATCCATCTCAAGGGTGCGGAAACTTGGTTCGAGCATCCCCCCATACTGCCTCAGGTGAGACTTTAGTTCGCGCTCCACGAGCTGATGCCGAAAGGGCCAGCAGTGTAGGGATTTGTTTGGCTAACTAATGTTGAACCTGTGTCAGGCCCCCTCAAGCCAACAAATGGCTCTGTTGCCAGGACTAGAATCTCTATGAGAGATGTGTGATGTCGTATCACTGGAATCCAGCTAAGAAAGAAATCGAAGGCTGGTTGGACAAAAGAATTCACGAGTTCAAGGTGCAAGAAAACAGAAACCCGCGACTATGAAAAGAACAGTGGCTAGACAGCTACCTATATACAGAGATCCATGAAATCTTTTTCACCTCTTTCCCTACTAAGCTATACGAGTGGATCACGAAGCTAGTAGATAGCCAAGGAAGCTGGGAACTTAATGGTCCTATTGTGTGGACCCCAGAGGTAGTGCGAAGGTTGGAAGCATCGGAGGATAATATTGCGCATGTCGTTGATCATTGGCTCGATCGCGTTATAGGATGATTTGTTACTGAGTTCGCAGTCGACACCTCAGTCAACTATAGTGAGGTAGAGCAACACTTTTTCAAAGAACCGAAGTATGTAAAATCATTGAATACTTGGATTAAAATGTTGTTGTGCGAAAAGCAGGTTATGCAGATATCTTGATGTTCGGGTCTACATGAACAGAAGAATTTACAGAAACAAAGGAAATAAGGGTCTAGAGCATATCCCCTTGATTTCACCTCTACGAGGGGACAAAGAATGGATCGCGAAGATCTCTCCACGAAGTGCTATTCAATTGATAAGATAAGGATTTCCACAAATTCCACCTCCACCCACACCACCATCGACTTCACCTCCATCACCTCCAACTTCACCTGTACCACCTCCACCTCCACCAAGTTTCAGTATGGCAAACACAGTGAAGTTTCCTTTGTTCAAAAGCTTGGGAAATGAGGACCCGAACCAATTATGGTTCGTTGTAAAGCATGTATGGGAAGCTCAAGGGGTTACAAATGATAACATAAAGAAGGCAACACTGGTTAGTGCTCTACAAGATCATGCGCTAACTTGGTATATTAAGTACTCCAGCGATAACGTGAATGCGAGAGTAGCGAACATCCAAGCAGCATTGAATAGGGAATTTAGCAGGCCTAAATCTGAAGCACAGTCGATTGTTAAATTCAAAGAGATCACAATGCTGCTAGGAGAGATTCCTTGGGAACTATATCAGAGGCTAAAATGTACGATCCGCAAAGCCAACATGAACTTGACAGATGGACAACATCGTGAATGGTTTGTAGCTTCGCTACTACCACACTTAAGGAGTGTGCTATTGCAGCAAAAGATTACAACTCAAGCAGAGGCCTTGGAGATTTCCATGAGACTATATAAGAATCCAATGCAAGATCCTATCTAGGAGTTCAGCAGATCCACATGTAGCTGAAGAATCTATGCCTTGAGATCCAAAGCTTGAAATAGGATAGGAAAGTTTGACCATAAGTATGTGAAGAGGTATGGTGCATGAAATGCAAGAGTCAGGGTCATGACAAAGACCACTGCTCGGTTTTTATGAATTACCTCGCAGGAGGAGGACCGATGCCTTTAAGGCTGAAAGCTCAATCAAGACCTAGCACGATGCCTACTTTGTGGTCCGTTATCTGTCAATGTTGGGCGTGGAATCCCCCCAAGGCATGTTTTGGGCTTAAAGCCCAAGTTTTGACTAAGTCCATTGTAAAGACTCTGTGATTTGTGGGCGCGGAGCATGAAGTCATAATAGAGTCGTCGGGTTGTCCTCCCTTGTTTTTGTAATGTAATGTTAGTTTGAAATATCTACCCATGGTCCGCAGACCATGGAATTGTATAATAGAGCGAGGCTCTAAGTATAGAAAAAAGCAAGATTAGTCTAAAGGATTGAAAAAGCATTGGATCAAAGTGTAAGTCATGTCTTTGGGTCGTAGAGTACAAGAAGACTCTGTAGCTGAGTGTGCAAAGGCCTAGTAGTCCGCAGCTAAGTGCATGGACCCCTGTAGCTTGTTATGCTCCTATACCAATAGGTGTCATATATCATGATTGACTTAATGAGCTATGTAATATGTTCATACCTTTACTTGTTGCAAAGGTTTTCCACATTTTCCAAAAGATCAAAAATTTAAAAAAATGTAAAGAGGGTATACCCTAAAAGAAAAATCAAAAGGTGAAAAGAATAAAATATGGTAAAAAAAATCAAAGAAAATGAACCCCAAAAAAAAAGAAAGACCAAGGAAAGTGTGCAAGTCTAAATGCCACTACTTTTTACTTTTGTATAATGAACAATTGTGTGCAGTTTGTCACCTATGCCACAATTCATGAATAGTCAAACAGTTTAAGCTTGGCTAGTTCATATTTCAATTTCATGTTGTAGAAATAGAGAATAAAGATCTGACCAAATAGTGTAATCTTGGCAGATAAGTCGATAGGTAGAGAGAAAAAGGGAGCTCAACAGTTTAATCTGAGCCCTTGGATGTAATAAGTGTAGACTTAGATAGGCATTGCCATGTAAAAGAAAAGAAATTTTGATAAGGGTTTGCCAGTCTAAGCGCACCAAAATAAAGAAGTAAAAATGCTAGGATAAAGTAGGTAGGGTAAGTAGATGATGGTTGCAGAATAAATGTGTGATGAATGGTCAAGTTAAAGGCTTAAATATTTTTGCTTTCATCACTTATACAAAGCGCAACTCACATTGGAGACAACACAACAAGGAGACAAAGTCAGAATAATTAACTCCCCTACTCATTTTCCCTAAATTTTCACTAATTTCCCCTAAGATCTAAGGTATTTGCTAAATTAGAGGGGCTCAGAGCATTTCTCTGACTTTTGGAGGGACCGGATGCTCGGCCCAATAATTTATAAGGCCTAAGTACCTAAAACCATTCATAAATCATTCATTCCCCTTCGTAAGTCTTTTCCTAAGTAAAATCCTATTTTACTTAGGAAAATTACAAATATTTCTCATAAAAACCCTTTTCACTTTAAGCCTAATTTTAAATACACACATCAAATGTTTAAACTTAGCACTTTTCCATTCATTGTTTCATATTAACTACTAATTTATATTAAGTAAATCCCCTATAAAAATCTACCCATTCCCGTATTACTATAAACTATACAAAATCCCCAAATTTTACATATCCCGCCACTTGGTTAAAATATAACCGTAATACATTCCTAATGGGGATTAATTAGTTAATCTATAACTAATTAAGAACCCTGACCCCCACCACATTTAAAAAGTATTAATTAACCCCCACGATTAATTAATAGCTTTCCTGTCTAATTTCGTCGCTCCCGATATGATTAAAAAACTTTAATTACATCGGGCCCGCCCTCATTAAACTCCCATCACCTCACACCCCGGACAGACGTTCGATCAAGCCTCCCAGATCCAATGACTGTTGTGCATATCACATGGCCCTTCATGACCGAACATTAGCATGTGATCGCGGAGCAGTTTTGTGAACAGTACCCTCGCCACGCATTGCTCATTGTATGGTATCACACGGATGAGCCCAAATACCACCCCCCTCCAAAAGAGGTGCGATAAAAACCGCTTACCACCTCCCACTAAATGACAAAACGTCAATTCCTCCTACTGACGCCACCCATCGAAATCCCAAAACCCGCCAAATTCTTGAATTTGTATATAAAACAAAATAAATCATTTCGTCGCTCTATTCTGTGAATGTATACATCCATACAAATTGAACGTCAAGGTCAACAATTTACCCATTTAAACAAAAAAAACCCAGTTTTGCTCGTTTTCACCTGATTGTGCAATAAAACCCTATGTAACCTATTTGTGCCACTTGAAGCCTCTGATAACTGCTTTGAGCATGGTTTACCTCCCGAAAAGCATTCTGGACTCACTCCATAGACCTTTCAAGCTCAAATGAAACCTTTTCGACCTCCCCTGTAAACCAATTCTTTTTAACAGTTTGTTTTGTTTTACAAGTGATCAGAAGACCACAACCTTGGATAAACAATCTTAATACTAGTCATAAGACCTATTTAATCCAAGATTGTTATCAAATCTATTCAAATAGAGATGGAAAATAAAACATACAGTTGCAAGACAAGCAGAGGAAACATGGAATTAGAAGAATTTACTGTTGAAATAGACAGTAAAAACCTAAAATATATAGTGAAGGTAAAAGGAAACAGTAAAGAAAAGTCAAAGTGTATCAGGATTAAAGAGTATCAGATTGAAGACCAAGTCAATTAAATCAGCTATCATGAAGGTAAACAACAAAGAAGACAGTTACAAAGCATAGCATACAAATTCATGTCAAAGTGAAGACAGATGAAAAACAAAGCCGCAAAAGTAAAAAGTAAAAAGTAAACAGTAAAAGTAAACATGAAGACATTAAGGGTTAAAAAAATATGAAAACACTCTCACCATCTACAATGAATTTTGTCCAAAGTAAAAGTGAAAAACAGTCAAAAGAAGTTCAAGGTTAAAAGATGAAATCAAAGCAAAAATGGTACATTCTTCAGAAATATCCTATTTAAGTCATAGTTTTGCAGAAACTATTGTGACCAATCCAAGAAGTATTTCGAGAAACTGGTGGAGGTGTTTGTTCATAACTGGCCAATATACAAAAACGTCTCTCACTTTTTACACAGGTATTACCAAGAGGGAGATAAGTGCATGTCTTCACAACCTATTTTTCAGTTTGTGCAAAGTCCTGTTTTTGACATCTTTTTGCAGAGAATATTGGGAACAACTGGAGATGAAATTTGGGAAACTGAGAAAGATTTATCTCAAAAAAATCCTATCTACAAAAACCTCTTTCACATTTTACATATCTATCACGGATGGAGATATACAAGCGTATAATTGGACCCTAAGTTTGCAGAATTTCTAGGGTAGAATGCACAAAGGAAGGATGCAATTAGTGACTGGGATGCTTCATCATCAATTAAGAGTTGCTACCAAATTTGAATTTCTCTTCTTCATCACCATTAATCCATAGAAATAGTGCCAAATAGATTCATTAGTTTTGAATGTCCTTTATTTAAGTTCTATTAATGTAAACAGTTGGAGATATTTGTGAAACTAATCTTGATATTTTTTCATGATATTTCAATTTACAATTAGTATAAATACTTCTTCATTTGAAGTATTTAGGGTGGATCCTTAGACATTGTTGTAAAACGGATTAGTTTGGAATAAAGTGTTGTTGGACAAATCTTGCATGGCTGGCTGGATGAAGAATTAATACAAAGGACTTTTCACAGGATTCATGTGTCAAACACCAGAACAATAAGTATTCTATATCTCATGTGTTATTGTTTTCTTGTTTATTCTATCAATTGTGTTTCATATCTGAATATTAAAACAAAAAATAATAATTCAGAAAGTGCTTAAGTGCAATCTGTCTTCAATCGTTTTTATTATAAATGTTTTCTTCTAAACTAGCATAAGCAGTGAATTCTTAATTGCTCCTGTTTCCTAGTTTACTTATTTCAACCATTTAGTAAAAAATCCTTAATTGCTTTTTATTAGTGATCATCCAAGTTCCCTCCTCTTAAAATATGTTGAAGGATTCTTAATTTCCGTTCATCCCTTTTAAGTCCATTCCATCTTTTCAAGTCTCTATTTGCTCCCTGTTTAGCTATCTTGCCCTGTGAAGCCATCATTTGTTGAAAAACCAAATCTAGTTGAGCCATATTTTTTGACTCCATTAGCCCAATGGCCTAAACTATTCAGTCCTACCCCTCTACTACTGAATTTCACCACCCAAACACAATCAAAACCCCCAAGCTTTCATAACTAGCCTAATATCTTCCAAAAAAAAGCTAAACTTTAAAGAGAGAGCCTTCTCTGGATACAGATGGGCTAGATTTTGTACTTAAGAGTTGGTTTGTGGTTACCTCGGACCCCTTTCCCTCTTCTTACAACTTCTGGGAAAATCTGAGTGATAACATAGTGGCAACTCCACTGGGGAATGAATAGTTTGTTTGTTTGTTATTATTGTTTTCTTTATAAACTACAGATGGAGCCTGAAGTTAGCCAGGTAGCCTTTGAACTGCTCTTGCTTTGCAAGTGCATACTAGATGAATGCTGCTTTAGTCTATCTCCGGTTTAGTTTATGAACTGAACATCTAATTTCCAAACATTTGACCAGTTCCTCATGTCAAATAAATCTTTAAGAAAGTTTAAATCTCATATCTAAAGCCTCTTAAAGAAATCATAGAAGTTGTTTTGAAAATTCATAAAAAAGCAAAATAATCATAAAATACTCAAAATTTGGCTTCCTGGAGAACTAACTTTTTCTTTAGAATTGTTTTATAGGTTTAGATCTGATCTATGATGGTGGACAGTGATCAGACACACAAAGGTTAAAATCATCCACCTAGCGACTCCAAATCAATTTCACAATCAAGACTCCACTGGAGGAATGGACCTGAAAGAACTGTGTGAAAAGATCAGGCTTTTAACTTGGATTGTTATCCAAGACATTATGTTCTTTCTCATTGATAAATTTTTTCAATGTATATTGTATTTTAGAGATGATTTTAGATTAAATTTTTATTATTTTCCTTTGAAAAATGTAGATATAAAGTCTCCTTACACATTTGAGCAGCAGCTTCTAATTCTTATGAAGATCATTTTCCAATTAAGGAGAATAAAAAAATTAAGACTAATCATACAATCCCTGTACATATTCCAGTACCTCATAAAGTTCCTGATAGATATAAACCACTCATTTTACCTCCTACACTCCATGTTTTCCCTATAGATTATCCCAAGTATCTCCCTAGGTTTGATGGAGAGAATGGCATCACTGCCCAAAAACATAGTCAAGCTTTTGAAGATTATATTAACTTATTTGAAGTAGATGAAGAGGATGTTAGTATTAGGCTTTTTGCTCTTTCTTTGCAAGACAAAGTCAAGAGTTGGTTCAAAACCCTGCCTGAGGCAAGAATCTCAAATCTTGAGTAGTTTCTCAAACTCTTCCTTGATAGATGGATAATTAAAGTCAATCTTCTTGTGATCATAGAAGAATATAATCAGTTAAAAAGACATCCAGATGAAACAATACAACAATTTTCAGATAGATTTAATCAAATCTATTATTCAATACCATTAAATATAAGACCTTCCCTTGGTTCAGCTCTTTTGCATTATCCAAGAGCATTTGATTTAGAAATAGAATTTCATCTAAGAGAAAGAAACCCCTCAACAATGGAACAGATGCATAACTTGGCAGTAGATGTAGAGGTTAATCTGCAAATTAGAAGTGAAAAGTTGAAATTAGATCATTTTGATAAAGAAAACAGAGGAAATGATTCATAAGATCACAATGAAAGTTGAATGTTTTATTCAAAATCACCATGACACATTTGTTTCACAAAAAGAAGATGTTGACATCCATGAACAAATCCCTGTTAATTCCAACTACCATAGATTAGAAGATAGATTCATAGAGCAATATGTGGAGGAGCAATCTCTTGATCTAATGTGTATGTTTGATGACATTACTTCTTTTGATGATTTGCCCAAATATGATCAGTATGATGATAATTATGTTCTTCAAATCCAAACTAACTTTACAGAGAAATCAAAGGCTAGTTTGGTGAATAAGGAAGTTCAGGTTCAACAACTTGAAGATAGTGATCAGCTTGTTCATTTCAGCTATGAGAATGAGGAGGAAAGTGCAGAAAATTTTGAAATTAGTGAAGGAACTTTACCATTTTATTTTGCTTCGTTTCAATTTATCAAAGATAACTATCATGCAATTAGAAATCAAATGTTAACAAGTCTTGATATTAACTATCTAGAGGGCAATGAAATTCTTGTTCAAGACTTCTCATATCTAGATTTGCAGCCCTAAAATGCTATTGAATGTCAGGTTGTAGAAGAAGACTTGGAAGCTAGAACATATGATCAAATGATCCAAGATGGTTCCCTACCTCTTTGTTTTGAATCATTTCAATTTTCAAAGGAAATGTGTTATAAAATTTTTAAAGAAAAGGAGGAGCAGCTTATAGAAATCTATGAAGTTCCATTTGAACCTATATGCAATAAGTTGCATCAATCCTTCCAAGCTCTTTATGATCCAATAGCTAATAGGTTGAATGATGAATGCAATCGTAAATTTTCTCCATTAACAGACTATGAGAGTCAAAATCAAGATGATAATGGTTTCACCGAACAGACATTACAATCAGTAGAAATATCATCACAAAGAGCGGTTGAAAACATACAGGGTGATAGAGATAAAAGTGATATTTCAGTTTCATGGCATGTAGGCCATACACAATAGATGTACAGTTGTTTGAATCAGTTCAAGAATAGTGTATATATTTTACAAGATCCTTTTGTACAGTTTCTAGAGTCAACAAAGGAAATCAGGAATTTCCTTATCTTCTCAAAGGTTAACAAAGCTATATTTGATTTTAAGATATCAATTTTAACCACCAACAAGCACAAGCAACAAAATTCACCAACGTATATGATGCTTGAGTGGTTGCACTGGTTGTTTCATTTTACCTAACTAGAAGCTAGATAGCTGATTAGAGTAAGTAGGTAGGATTTCAATTTGATTTAATTCAGTTTTTAGTAGATTATGAAATAAATCCTTAAAGATTTGAATCCAATCAAAAGGCCCTAAGATCTTGATGAGTTACTAATTTGGTTTGAAGGTTGCAGCACCTTTTAGTTTCAGGTCAGATCTCAAGTTGTGCAGGAAAAGGTTAAAAAGAATTTTGATAAAAGGACCAAGGCTAAAAATTCCTACCTAAGTGACAAGGTGCTCAAGTGGGATTCAAGAAGGAAGAATAAATGTTTAAGTGTTGATTGGATGGTAAAATTGTGAAGTTGAAGCCCGAAGAGAAGGCCCTAAGCTTTAGAAGTATTACTGTCATACATACAATAAAGCAACAAGAAGAAAAAACATTTCATAGTGCAGTCAGAATCATTCAGAGGCCATCTCATCTACTGTTCTTGACTTTCCACCAGGAAAAGCCATCCCCAAGTGGAGCCAGTGTTATGCTCCTATACCAATAGGTGCCATATATCATGATTGACTTGATGAACTATGTAATATGTTCATAACTTTACTTGTTGCAAAGGTTTTCCACATTTGCCAAAAAATCAAAAAATAAAAAAAATGTAAAGAGGGTATACCCTAAAAGAAAAATCAAAGGGTGAAAAGAATAAAAGATGGTCAAAAAAATCAAAGAAAATGAACCCCAACAAAAAGAAAGATCAAGGGAAGTGTGCAAGTCTAAATGCCACTACTTTTCACTTTTGTATAATAAACGTGCAGTTTGTCACCTATGCCACAATTCATGAATAGTCAAATAGTTTAAGCTTGGATAGTTCATATTTCAATTTCATGTTGTAGAAATAGAGAATAAAGATCTAGCCAAATAGTGTAATCTTGGCAGATAAGAAGATAGGCAGAGAGAAAAACGGAGCTCAATAGTTTAATCTGAGCCTTGGATGTAATAAATGTAGACTTAGATAGGAATTTCCATGTAAAAGAAAAGAAAATTTGATAAGGGTTTGCCAGTGTAAGTGCACCCAAATAAAGAAGTAAAAATGCTAGGATAAAGTAGGTAGGGTAAGTAGATGATGGTTGCAAAATAAATGTGTGATGAATGGTCAAGTTAAAGGTTTAAATCTTTTTGCTTTCATCACTTAGACAAAGCACAACTCACATTGGAGACATCACGTCAAGGAGACAAAGTCAGAATAATTAACTCCCCTACTCATTTTCCCTAAATTTTCACTAATTTCCCCTAAGTGCTAAGGTATTTGCTAAATTAGAGGGGCTCAGAGCATTTCTCTGACTTCTGGAGAGACCGAACCCTCAGCCCAATAATTTATAAAGCCTAAGTACCTAAAACCATTCATAGATCATTCATTCCCCTTCGTAAGTCTTTTCCTAAGTAAAATCTTATTCTACTTAGGAAAATTACAAATATTTCTCATAAAAACCCTTTTCACTTTAAGCCTAAGTTTAAATACACACATCAAATGTTTAAACTTAGCACTTTTCCATTCATTGTTTCATATTAACTACTAATTTATATTAAGTAAATCCCCTATAAAAATCTACCCATTCCTGTATTACTATAAACTATACAAAATCCCCAAATTTTACATATCCCGCCCCTTGGTTAAAATATAACCATAATACATTCCTAATGGGGATTAATTAGTTAATCTGTAACTAATTAAGAACCCTGACTCCCACCACATTTAAAAAGGATTAATTAACCCCCACGGTTAATTAATAGCTTTCCTATCCAATTACGTCGCTCCTGATATGATTAAAAAACTTTAATTACATCGGGCCCGCCCTCATTAAACTCCCGTCACCTCGCATCCCGGACAGTTGTTCGATCAAGCCTCCCAGATCCGACGACTGTCGTGCAATTTGCATGGCCCGTCATGATCGAACGTTAGCATGTGATCACAGAGTGGTTTTGTGAATAGTACCCTCACCATACGTCACTCATTGTATGGTATTACGCAAATGAGCCCAAATACCGCTCCCCCTCCAAAAGCGGTGCGATAAAAACTGCTTACCGCCTCCCACTAAATGACAAAATGTCAATTCCTCCTGCTGATGCCACTCGTCCAAATCCCGAAACCCGTCAAATTCTTGACTTTGTATATAAAACAAAATAAATCATTTTTTCGTTCTATTCTGCGAATATATACATCCATGCAAATTAAACGTCGAGGTCAACCATTTACCCGTTGAATCACAAAAACCACAGTTTTGCTCATTTTCACCTGATTGTGCAGTAAAACCCTATGTAACCCATATGCACCACATGAAGCCTCTGTTAACCGATTCGAGCATGGTTTACCTCCTGAAAATCATTCTGGACTCACTCCACAGACCTCTCAAGCTCAAATGAAACCTTTTTGACCTCCCTGTAAACCAATGCTTTTTTAACAGTTTGTTTTGTTTTACAAGTGATCAGAAGACCATAGCCTTTGATAAACAGTCTTAATACTAGTCATAAGACCTGTTTACTCCAAAATTGTTATAAAATCTACTCAAACAAAGGTTGAAAATAAAACATACAGTTGAAAGACAAGCAGAGGAAACATGGAATTAAAAGAATTTACTGTTGAAATAGACAGTAAAAACCTAAAATATACAGTGAAGGTAAAAGGACACAATAAATACCAATCAAAGTGTATCAGGATTAAAGAGTATCAGATTGAAGACCAAGTCAAGTAAATCAGCTATCATGAAGGTAAACAACAAAGAAGACAGTTACAAAGCATAGGATACAAATTCATGTCAAAGTGAAGATAGATGAAAAACAAAGCCGTAAAAGTTAAAATTAAAAAGTAAACAGTAAAAGTAAACATGAAGAAATTAAGGGTTAAACAAAGATTAAAACACTTTCACCAGCTACAATGAATTTTATCCAAAGTAAAAGTGAAAAACAGTCAAAAGAAGTTCAAGGTTAAAAGATGAAATCAGAGCAAAAATGGTACATTCTTCAGAAATCTCCTGTTTAAGTCATAGTTTTTCAAAAACTATTGCGACCAATCCAAGACATATTTTGAGAAACTGGAGGAGGTGTTTGTTCCTAACTAGCCAATATACAAAAACCTCTCTCAAGTTTTACACAGTTATTACCAAGAGGGAGATAAGTGCATGTCTTCACAGCCTAGTTTTCAATTTGTGCAAAGTCCTGTTTTTGACATATTTTTGCAGAGAATATTGTGAATAGCTGGAGACAAATTTTGGGAAACTGAGAAAATTTTATCTCAAAAACATTCCTATCTAAAAAATCTCTTTCACCTTTTACATATCTATCACGGATGGAGATATACAAGCGTATCATTGGACCCTAAGTTTGCAGAATTTCTCGGGCAGAATGCACAACGGAAGGACGCAATTAGTGACTGGGATGCTTCATCATCAATTAAGAGTTGCTACCAAATTAAAATTTCTCTTCTTCATCACCATTAATCCATAGAAATAGTGCCAAATAGATTCATTAGTTTTGAATGTCCTTTATTTAAGTTCTATTAATGTAAACAGTTGGAGATATTTGTGAAACTAATCTTGATATTTTTTCAAGATATTTCAGTTTACAATTAGTATAAATACTTCTTCATTTGAAGTATTTAGGGTGGATTCTTAGACATTGCTGTAAAATTGATTACTTTGGAATAAAGTGCTATTGAACAAATCTTGCATGGCTGGCTGGATGAAGAATTAATACAAAGGACTTTTCACAGGATTCATGTGTCAAACACCGGAACAATAAGTATTCTATATCTCATGTGTTATTGTTTTCTTGTTTATTATATCAATTGTGTTTCATATCTGAATATTAAAAAGAAAAAGAATAATTCAGAAAGTGCGTAAGTGAAATCTGTCTTTAATAGTTTTTATTCTAAATGTTTTCTTCTAAACTAGCATAAGCAGTGAATTCTTAATTGCTCCTGTTTCCTAATATACTCATTTTGATCATTTAGTGAAAAATCCTTAATTGCTTTTTATTGGTGATCATCCAAGTTCCCTCCTCTTAAAATATGTTGAAGGATTCTTAATTTCCCTTCATCCCTTTTAAGTCCATTCCATCTTTTCAAGTCTCTATTTGCTCCCTGTTCAACTATCTTACGCTGTGAAGCAATCCTTTGTTGAAAAACCAAATCCAGTTGAGCCATCTTCTTTGACTCCATTAGCCCAATGGCCTAAACCATTTAGTCCTACCGCTCTGCTACTGAATTTCACCACCCAAACACAATCAAAACCCCCAAGCTTTCATAACTAACCTTATATCTTCCAAAAGAAAGCTAAACCTTAAAGAGAGAGCCCTCTCTGGATACAGATTGGCTAGATTCTGTACCTAAAAGTTGGTTTGTGGTTAGCTCGGACCCCTTTCCCTCTTCTTACAATTTCTGGGAAAATCTGAGTGATAACATAGCTGAGTGCGTAGGGAAGGTCAAGTCTATAACCGTTGGAAGCATTAATAAAGAGAAGTTTTACCATATTTCTATGTATCTTTTCCTATTTTACGTATTATTGGTTATGAATTGCAAAATTTTATTATTTATTCACTACGCGAACTCATATGAATGTGTTGAATAAGTAGATATAATGTAAGGCATCTGTTTGCGCGAAGATAACTAACTGGTATAAGAAGATAGGTAGGATCTCAGGTGTGACTTAGGGAATTAGTACAGATCGCTACTCCAATGGTGCGGAAGCCCGTAGCCCCTGGTTAGGGTTGTGCAAAGGTGATTATATCAGGGAACGAAGGCCAGGGAAGTGTGCGAAGTAACCTACCCAAAGGAACTAACAGTTGGACCAAATCAACCCCTCAGACATCTCCAAGGTGCGTAAACCTAGCTCCAGTACCCGCCCATATTACTTCGGGTGAGACCTCAGTCTACGCTTTGTGGACTGTTGCTAAAAGGGCCAATAGTACAAGGATTTGTTTGGCTAATTAACTCCATGTACAAAATTCCCACTGTAGATCAACAGATTATGCAATATATTAAAACATAATACAAGATCTACTTCTACAACACTTTGCGGAAGCTTGATCACATATGAGCAGTATCAAACAAGAACAGATATAACTGAGAATGAGAAGCAATCAAACATAACACAAAAATATAACCCGGGGAAAGCCTCAGCCTAAAACCCCAACTCTATGTTATCATACAAGTGGAAAATAGTCATAGAATTACATAAAGCTTTAGTTTGGAAGCTAACCAGCTTTCAGTATATTCTCTCTACTACTCATAGACAGTCAAAGGCCTCTCACAAGCCTCCTATTTCCTTGCGCATTTTTTCTTGCGGTCCAGTGCTTCCACACATGTGAATTCCCACCTCACACTGCTCACTTGGCCCAGTAGTAACTGCGCAATCTTGAAGGAGATAAATCCTTATGCATAGATGAGTTTCCTTTATAGGAAAAATCCATCCAACTAATAGTACATTGTCCCTCCTCTGATCTCAACTGGGTCTCTATCTGAACTGACATGCATGAGTTATTTATGAGAGAATATCCAGTTATGTGAAGTGAAGCAGTTACATGCATGCAAGCATTAACTAACTGAACTCACAATTAATTCATAAAACTGTTTGAATTAATCTAACTGGACTTGACTCAGTTAACTAAGCCAAATAATTACAACTCATCGTTATCTCTTTAAATGAGGGATAAATTCCTTAATTAATGGAGAAATTGTTGCATGTCCTCACATAGACTTCATGTTTGATTTTTCACAACTAATTAACTCATGATGAATTAATTTA
The DNA here is from genome assembly GCA_031772625.1 of Pinus tabuliformis. Taxonomy (NCBI): domain Eukaryota; kingdom Viridiplantae; phylum Streptophyta; class Pinopsida; order Pinales; family Pinaceae; genus Pinus; species Pinus tabuliformis. Next base: position 474,773,769 of record CM062806.1, on the reverse strand, counting down.
TTTATTTTCAAATAGTTGTTAAGTTTAAATTCGAATTTTACTTCCTATTTTAGTCCAAGGACTGATTAAAATTGGAATCCATCCTGAACTACTAAAAATAGAATGCTATTTTGAGCACTTCCATTTTTCATTCCCTGTTGCTCAATCCAACACTGGTACCCAAACTGCTATTTATAGCAGTGCAATTTTTAGCACTTCTATTTTTAGCATTTATTGTTACCATTTTCAACACTCCCTCTCAACAAGAAAGGCTTCAAATTGAACCCAATCTTATACCTTTGGAATGTTCTGCATGCAACACTTCTACCAAGTGTGGTTGCTCCAGCAACTCTAGAAACAAAAAAACTTCCAACTGACCTCTCTGTTGGGATAGAAACATACTATAATGTTTAAGCTCTACCTGCTGCTAACAAGTGCTCCCTCTCTGACCTCTGAGCTGCTACAACACTCCATGCATCTCGTATTGTTTCACACCTCTCTATTCCATCCTGCACTGGTGCAACACTCCTGTGCCTCTCGCATTGCTATAGCCTGCTAGCTCTACACAGTCTTGGGACTCCTGCACTGTAGCTCTCTCTGCCGCTCCATTCGCATTCATCTCTACCCACTCAGCCAGTCCTGCTACTCCTCATCGAGGCTCCCGTAGCAAGGTCAAATCAAAGAGGTTGGGTACCTCAAGGATCCTGCCCCTATTCCAGCCTTCTTAGGATGATCACTCCACATCGCCCCACCTCCTACCTAGAGATATGGGTGCATGTGATCCATCTACCCACTTGGCTTCAAATTTTCCCCTACTTGAGGTCTCTGCATGAGTGGATGCCTCCACTCTGTCTCCTCTCGGCTTCCCCAGTTGTGGCTACACCACAACCTCCTGAAGTTGCTTCACCAATCGTGGCTCCTCCACAGTTGTCTGAGACTTTTTCTAGCTTTGCATGTTGAGAGGTAATGTACTCTCCCTCTCAACCACCAAGTCTCCATCAGTTGCCTTGCTCCTCAAGGCTTTGCATGCACTTGAAGCTCAAGAGCATACAAGTTCTTTACCCATGAACTGATTTGCTTCACATGTCTAGTGATGATGTGTCTAAGGAAAACCTTTCCCTTACTGAAGACTACATCATAGCCTATGTCTTCTAGCATCATGATCGACACTATATTTTTCATCATTACCCATCGTTATGAGTATCTGGAGATATTTCTCCTCCAAAGTACTGAACAAACTCTTATCGTCGGTCGTGTGGAAAGAAGCTCCACTAACAAGAAACCAACCACTTCCCACCATGGATGAAACCATGCATGCGAACAATGTGAAATCCAACTAGAACTATGAGGCCAGTGCCTCACCTTCTGATCCTTCCTTGGATCTCTTCTTGGATTTATTCAGTGGAAAATTTGTAGCAAAATGGCCCACCTCATGACAATGAAAGCATTGCACTTTCAATTTGTCAAACTTCTTCCCACCATAGGAAGAACTCGATTTGGGATGAGAATCCTTCTCCTTCCATTTCTTTTCCTTACTCGCTAAGACACAATTTTCTTCATCCTCCTTGGATGAAGAACCATCTCTGGTGCTTCTCCTTATCTCCTCTTGCATCAGATCCGACCAAAGTTGTTCCCAATCTGGCAGTTTCTCTCTTCCATTTACCGAGCCTTATTAGCTATGCCAGCTCTTAGGAAGATCAAGGAGAGTAAGACTCACCATATCATCATCGGCTGTCGTGATCCCTACACTTCCAAGCTCATCCCTACAGGTGGTGAGCTTGTTCGGATATGTCGAGATCGGGTCGCCCTTTTCACACTTGATTTTCCGAAGCTTGTCTTTTAGCACCAACTTCATCTAATCATTGCTATTTTGATATAGATATTTCAATTTTTTCCACATTGAAAACATTGTCTCCTTCCTATGGAGACTCAAGACTATGTGGTCTCTAACTCCCTCTAAAAGGATTCTCCTCACTCTAGCCACACATTTCTTCCATTCCGCCAATTTTGTAGCATTGGCTACTACCGGCTTGGGGACTTCTTGATCAATTAAGTCCTTTAGACCATTTTCCTCTAATGCTGCTTGCATGTGATCCTTCCAGGCTATATAATTTGAGCTGCCATCAAGGGCATACTCGAGTCTTAAACCACTGAACGCCATTGGTGAAATTGAGATGTGATAAGAACTCGATTTCTATATTCAGGAACTGTTGGATGCCTATAGTAATAGGTTTCATATTTCATGATTGATTATTAAATTTCCAAATATGCTCTGCATTGTTAGCACAAAGATCACATATTTCCAGGTAATCAGAGGTGTGGGAAATTACTTCAGATATGGAGGACCTTATTTCATTTTGTGGATGATTCAACAGTCTAAACTGGATCATGCCATGTTTCAATTTTGAGTTGTAGAATAGATGAAGAAGTCTGTCCAAACAGCCTAATCTTGGCAGACAAGTAGTTCAGGTAGAGAAACAAAGGTTCCCAAAAGTCTAATCTGGGACCTTGGAGGAGATAAGGGTAGAAGTAGATAGATAAAAAAGGAAAAAGCCAAAGAAAAGAAAAGGCAATTGAGGGTTGCAAGTCTAAGTGCCCCTCCAAGAAGAAACAAAAAATGTTAGGTGAAATAGTTGGGTAGGCAGTTGTGGTTGCAGAAGGGATATGTTCACCATTACACAGTTGTCACAAGATGTTTTGCCAAGGCAATAGATATATCAGCAAACAAGGTGGTGAATTCCATGGACTCACAGCAAAGAGCATCACTAACTTCTCTTTTCCCCCCTCTACTCCATCACTAACACCCCCTTTCTAAACCCCCCACCTTCACTTATACTAACTCCTAATTCTACTATTTAGCTCCCCTATTTTACCCCTACCCCTAATAATACTAACACTAAGGTGTATAAAGCCCCAAATCTTATGTATATTCCCTCCCCTAGGCATAATAGCCGAGCATTCTTCAAAAAGGGACCATAATGGCATCTGGCCACTTTGGTGAACCTATTCCACCCCTTTCCCCTTTGCTGCAAGTCAATTTACCCTCAAATCACCTCTGCATTGGTAAAACCCCTCTCCAAACCCCTTTGGCCTATAAAATCCTGTGCAAACCTTACAAAAATCAAAATCCGCCTTCGGCACACTCCCAAATGCGAGCGCAGGTGATTTGAATAAAAAACATTTGAAAAAACCATACAAAACCCATAAATTCTAATATTTTCCGCCCATATTATCGAACGTACACCTTCCTCCTCCGTCAGCCGTCGGATCAAGCCCATCAGATCCGACGGTCCTCATCAATATCGGAGCACATCCGATGGCCGCACGTTATGTCCCGAGAAGATGACGTTGCGCCTTGTCATCCTTCCGCCACGCGTCAAGCGCTCACCCATCTCGGAGCTCCGTCTGACACCCTCCGCGCCGTACTCAAACCACCCCGAGAAACCGCGGCGGTTAAGGCTATAACCGTGACCGCTACGGTTTGACCACCACCGGTTCGCCGCTGACCCAGCGCCACGTCTTTCTCCGCTCGTACCCGCCTTTCTTATTGGTCCACCTCACTGCTGACTGGGCTGCCACCTCACCGCCCCGTTGACCAGTCGTCTGCTGCCACGTCCTCCCCGATGACGTCAGCCGACGTCACGTCACCATGACCCACCAATGACGTCATGCTGACGTCATCATAAAAAAGCGCCAAGTTGGTAAAAAACCCATATTTACCAATTTTACCCGTGTTTTTCGTCATTTTACTGTTGTGTCTGCTGAATGCTCTGCTTAACCGTTGCTGCCCGAATTTTCGCCAACCTGTGAAATTCGACCAAGGCGACCGCTCCAGTACCTGCGCCACACCTAACCACGACCTCTGCACGTCGAATTACAGGTATTTACCCTGCTCTGCCCTCCATACGACCTGCATTCTTCTCTAAGCTACTCACGGGCACAATAGGACCGTAAAACAAATTTTTCACCGCTGGAACCAAATTATACCTCCACCATTGTCCCTGTGAAGTCCCAAACTTCCCTGCAGAGTGCTAACAAACCGCAATTCAGTTGAAAACCCCTCGTCCTCCGTGTTCTCGGTCAATGCCCCTCTGAACACCTCTGAAATACTACCAGGAGCCAAAACTGAACACCAAAAAGAGCCTCTGTAACCAATTACCAGCAGTATTTCAATTTCTAGCTGGTAAATTCCCTTCTGACAGTTCAGAAAATCAAGTTTTACCACAGAGGGCAATCTGCAGTCTGTTTTGCCACTCAATTGTCCAATTGCAACTGTTTATCCTTTCACAAGCTATGGAGACTCCCATTGCTCTCAATATTAAGCCTATCAATGCCCCCCACCAAGAATTAGCATGGCAAGCCCTGGGAGACATGGATTACCAGATGTCAGACTGGTTCCCTATGGGAACTAAGTATAATATCCTAATGATTAATGAACTGAGAGCCCAGCACATGAGTGGAGCAGATATCCTGGGGATTTGGGAATCAAACTTGCCCATATATAACCTTCCCCAAGTCAATCCAATGCCAGAACTCATATGCAGTTGCCAAGAGTGCTATGACCCCACCCAAAGGGCAGTCATTAGCCCCACAGGCCTGGTCCTGTTTCAGATTACTCCAGAGAGTATAAATCAGATGCTGCATTTCCATACAGCCAAAAAACTGACCCCTCTTTCCATGCAAGATTTGATAAGGAGAGGGAGCAGCCTGCCTAATGACCAGATTGTGAAGATCAACCAGCTATTTGTTGCACCTAGCTCTGAAGCAGTCAGAACCCCTCCCATTGGTTACCAATACCTGAATGAGTTGGGCAAGATGATGGTGGACTTGATTAGCTATGTCCTAGGATTCAGAGGACTGGAAGATGTAGATGAGTGCATATTGGCAATGCTGTCCATATTTGCCCCTGGTAAGCCTCCTGCTATCCACTATGATTATGCTACTTATATAGCTGAGAAGATTCATGACCAGTTCATGAACTTGAAGAGGGAGAGGCTGTTCAAATACACCTCCTACATATACCATCTGTTCTTGTTCAACCAGCCAGCTACCTTCTCTGTCCCTTTGAGGCCACTCAACGCCCAAGGAACCCCAAGATCAGTTGTCTTTTGGACCCCAGTGTTCCATCGTACCTCAGTATCACCTTATACATACTGTGAGTTTATTGACTTATTTGTCCATCCAGCCCTGACAGTGCTGCAAGGTGCCCCTCCTCCTAGACTGACAGAGGAGATGAAGAGAATTCTTCATTTGAACAAGCTTTACAACATTGGCAACTGGTACTTCTACCAGAATCACACAGTCATTAGGGTGTATGGATGTGAATTAAATCCATTTAGACTGCCGAGGTACGTTCCCATGAGACTGTTTGCCTTAGAATACTTCAGGCAATTTGGGAACTCAGATTACCTACACTTTCAGAGTAAAAACAAGAAATCACAGTTGAAAGTGAGAAATCAGCTAGGTCCTTTCTTATACAACAGAAAGGAAGAAGGCTGGAAAGAGGCAGACAGGATCCTGGAAGGACTCCAATTGAAAACCAGTTTTGAGTGGATTCCATATGACCCTAACCACTCTATTTCTCTCAGGAGGATCAGGTATAAGTTAGGCAACTATGCACATGCAAGACTACCTAAAATTGAGAAATATGCAAATGCACCAGACTGGGAAGAGGGCACATTAATAGAGCAAATGACTAGTGAAGAAATACTTGAGCAAGAGGCTAGAAATGTCCAAAAACAAGCTGACTTGGAAACTTGTGGACAGGTGCCTACTTCCTACAGGAGGCGAATTGGGACAGCCACCACAACACCAGCAACACAACAGCAAACTGCCAAACAGACAACCCAATCAGCAAGCAAGGACAAAGGCAAACAGGTGGAACAACCACCTACATTAACAGAAGAGCAGGTTGACACTTTGTCACAGCAGCAAGAAGAAATGGAAGCACAGGCATTGGGGCAGCAACAAGAGAAACCACAAACTAGTGGGCAGCAGCCATTACAGCAAAGTAAGGAGACAGATTTGCCTGATTCTACAGAACAGCAGCCCCAAACAGAGTTGCCTCCGAGAACAGACATCAATGTGGACAGCTCAGTCCTCCAAACACCTCAGAAGGAGGACTTGACCAGAAAGAGAGAAAGGGAGACTCCCCAGACTTCATCCTTTATCAGAGGAGAAAAGAGGCAAAGATTGAATGACTCCCAAGAGGAGGACATGGCAGTAAGGCAGGCCATGGGCATGGGCCCACCCAGTGGAGAACTCTCGGCCAGCTCATCTCAAAGAGGACCAGATATGACAATGGGAGGAGAGGTCAGCTCTTCTGGCCAGCATAGAGGGGGGCACTCAAGCATAAAGCAACAGTTCATAGAAATCAAAAGAAGGAGTGATCCCATAAAAGTGCAACTTTATGATCATCTGTTAAAACTAGCCCCCAGCAACCAGCAGAGACTAATGTCTGCTTTTGATGTAAGTGAGGGCAAAATGATAATGAGCCATTTTATGCCCACAACTCTACATCCTCAGTCCACCTCAGACTATTTGAGAACAAATATGGAGGTTCTGGCTAAAGATATTCACCCCATGGATAAGATAGAGTTACACAAGCAAACGGGTGAAATGGTGTATGCCTCCCTGGCAGATGAGACACTGGAAAATTACAAGTTAAAGAGCAGCCTAGACAATACATCATCCCAGCTGGAATTGGAAAGAGCATCCTCACAGGCCAAGGACAACAGAATCAAATCCTTGGAGGAGGTAATCATAGAGATTGGACATGATCCCAAGGATGTCAAGGGCATCCAAGAACTGCTGAAAATAAGGGATGCTGACATGGCAGCCCTAAGAAAGAAAATCAAGCTCCCGGCCACCATCCATCCACAAACAGATGAAGTTGCCCAGCAAAGGCAAGAAAAAGATACCACAGACTTGCTGGTATCCTTATACAAGGAGCTGGTTAGGACTCAAGACCAGCTAGGGCAAACTGAAGCTGCAAAGGCAGCACTACAAGAAGCCATGAAGCAGAAAGGGGAAGGTCAATCCTCCCAGCCTCCTCCAATAATAATAAATCTCGAGGAAACACCTCCGATCATCACTCCTCCTCCTCAGCAAACAGGAGCTACAGCATCATCCACAGCCCCCACAACAACATCAGAGCAAGCTGCTACCCTAGATATGCAGAAGCTACAAGCAGAGATCCGAGCTATGGAAGCTCAAATGAAAGAGCTGGATGAGCTCAAACAGAACTTGGCTAATGTTCATGAGAGATTTGATAAAAGCAAACAAAATGAGGCAGTCAAGGAAAGGGAGGTGAAAACCCTTAAGAGAAGGATTGCTGAGCTGGAAAAGGAGCTTGCACTGGAAAGGGTGACAGCTGACATGAAAGCAGTGTTATGGAGCAACATTGGGAGATCCATTGCCAAACAGTGGCAATACATTGAAACCATGGATGAACAAATGGTGCTCATCACCAAAGCTAACAAAGAGATACAAAGAGCAAGGGCAAGCCTTGGGCACATGCCAGAAGCAGCTACCAGGATGATCAATATCCTGAATTACAAGACCAGCACTCAATTGGCCACCATGGGAATCAACAACAGAACAGAAACAATTGCCATAGCCAAGAGAGTTGTTACTCTGAGAAACTTGATTGGAACCTTGGAAAGAAGGACACAAGATATGCAGACAGAAATCAACAGGTTCCTGGAGAAGTTTGTAACACTGCAGAACAGAGGCCTCCCCAACATTTTGAGCAGTGTGGGTAGACTGCTCACTTTGGACAACTATAATAAGAGAATTGATGCCCATGCTGTGGCAGAGATTGCAAAAGCTCCCAGCAGTTCAAAGGACACAGGGCCAGCCACGGGACAAATGATGTATGATAGAGTGGAGAACCTGTTTTTTCTCATGAATGAGATAGATCACCTGTTTGATACACCTCCCAATTTCTTTAAGTTCACAGAGGCAGATGAAACTCTAGGGGCAATTTTGGCACATCAACTGCCCACACAGGATGTCTGGAGGCATTTGACTCAGACAATTTTGACAGGACAGAACCAATAGCGCAGAAGGAAAGAAACAGGTACATACAGCGACAATTTTGGGAATTAATACCCACAGGAAAGGACAGAGGCTGAGCCAACTCAGCCAGACCAATGACTCACCACCTGCAGCAGTCAAAGTCATAATGGACAGGTCCGAGATACAGTGTACCAGCCTACAGTCGGGTTCTCCATGCATTAACTCCAAATATTCAGACCGACTTAGCTATTCCCAGTAATCTGAAATATCTTCTGACAGAGCATTAAAATGCCTATACTATGTATTAAATGCTGTATTAAATTCTGCCCATAATATCTTAGATAGTTGGTAAAGAAGTAAATCTGAGATAACCGAGGACTCAGATATTTTGTAAAAAATGACTAGTATATATTCACCCTTCACAGCAGTGAAAAGGGTTGGTTGGTTGGTCGATATATTTTTTCTCCTAGAAGAGCTCTGGATGATTGTAATTTTTCAGAGAAACTAATACAAAGAAAGCATGGAATTTCCAAGGCTGAGTGTTATCTGATGTCTTGTGGTGAAGGATGCATGTTACAGGATTCCATGGGTGTTGCATAAGACTATAAGTATTCTCAAATCTCTTTGTCGTGTCTGCTTTGAGTCTTTTGTTCTCTTTACTGTTCTTATGTTTACACTTGATAGCAAGGTGAATGATTAGTACCAGGATTTAAACATGTTTACCCTGGACTCAAACTGAGCTACTATAAATGTTTTCCTCTTATACAGTAACAGAATTGTAATTTTTAAATGCTGCAATTCAGAACTGTGTATTTATTATAACAGTCATTCTCAGGGATTCAACTCTGCCCCTAAGACATCTGTTTTCTCCTCTTAAATCTATCTGTTGGGAACATATAAGTAAATAGTGAAAATTCTTTAATGCTTTCACTGTTCATGCTAGCTGTTTCCAGTCTTTTAACCAAAATCAGTCTTATTAAACACCCAAGTGGCCCTGTAAGTCCCATCTTTCATCCCAAAACTTCAAATACATACAGCTGCAGACTCCATTGCCCAATGGTACTCAACTTCTCAGAAAACTACTTCACCAGAACCTAAAAGGAATTTTCACCAACCAAACACAAACAAACACAGTGCATAATAGCTAGCCTAAAACCCTACAACAAACAGCTACATATCATAAAGAGAGAGCCCTCTCTGATCACTGTTAGGCTAGAAACAGTGATCCAAAGACTGGTTAGTGGAACACCCCGGCCGTATTCCCTTGGGAGTCATAGGGAACAACCTGGGTGTTAACATAAATGGCGACTCCACTGGGGAACAACTATTCAATTACTATCTATCTTCCAAAGCTTTCATCAAGCCTGAAACTAGCCAAGACATCTTAGGACTGTTTTTTTAGTCTTAGGGAAGAGCTAACTAGGGAAACTTATCCTAGCCTTGAAACATATATGGTCATTCCAGAGTTCTTATTTTGCCCTTGTAAATACTAAACTTCTGTATAAAGTTCGGAAAGAACACTTAGAAGCTGGCTCCTAAAAGAAACCCAAGGCATACTAGGGCACACCCTGACCATGATCAACCCATCATTGTTGATAACCCTAATATCATCCCAAAGAACATAAGGAAACAGCACAAGCAGGATAAACCTGCTGATTCAGATATAAGGTCAGACCAACCCATCCTCATTCCCACTCCTTGCAAAGTCCTTTTTCGTTCCACACCCAACTCCCCTAGTTCATCTTCAACCCCTCAAAGTCCTACCTTTCCATCTTCACCATCTGCACATACTCACTCAGCCAGTTCTCTACTTGTTACCCATCCTATTAACCCCAGTACACCTGTTATCCCAGTTGTCCCATTTGTTCCTATCAACCCTATTAACCCTATAAACATGGCTAACAGATATGCACCATTGCAGATTCCAGCCAATGCGCCAGCCCTACCCCAAGATTATCAAACCAAACTCTCATTTTTTGATTCCCATGGCCCTTTGACAGCCATCCAGCATGCTAAAAAGATGCAAGACCACTTTGAGACCTATGAAATTGATGATGACAGTGTCAGGATGAGAATCTTTGTTCAAAGCTTGACTGGGGATGTCAGAACTTGGTTTAGATCCTTGAATGCAAATTCCATTGCAACCCCTGAAGTTTTATACCACGAATTTACTAACAGATGGGAGAAAAAGAGAGATCCACACCATATACTTGGGGAATACAACACCATTAGAAGAGGCCCCCAAGAAACAGTTTTAGAATATTGTGCTAGGTTCAATAACATATACAATGCTATTCCCCAGAACTTAAGGCCACCTCCTGATTTGGCCCTTTACAATTTCCCTGATGGTTTTGATTCTGATATGGCATATCAGTTGAGAGAAAGAGACCCTCCAACCCTTGCTGAAGCCCAAAGAATTGCAGTCACGGTAGAGGCCAACCTAATTGCCAAAAGAAATAGGGCAAAGCTGGAAAAGAAGGTGGGTTTCAAGGAAGAGCCCTCTGGCTTTGATCAGAAGTTGGATGCAATACTAAACAGCATGAAAAGACTAGGTGAGAGAGTGGAATCAGTAGAAAGAAAGTCATCCTGGGAAGCGCCACAAAACAATATTCCTAGAAACCCAAATTTTAGGAGAACACAAAACCCCAATACAGGAAAAACAGGTGCTGACCAAGATATCAGACCCCTTTTCAAGAAAATTATGCAGAGACTTCCTCAGCTAATCAGCCCAATGAAGATCCTGAGATCAATTTAATAGGGCTGGATGGTAAAAGCCAGGTTTTCCTAACACAGGAAGACCATGATGAGGATGAAAACAAAACATTCCAAACACAATCAGGAGAATCCTTTGACTTCAAACAAGGATATGATACTGCTGTATATGAAGTTCATAAGCAATACAAACTAAGAAGTCGGACTGTGAATGCAAATCAACCAGAAAAGGTAAAGGATAAACAACAATCTAAAGAAGACTCAGTCATTGAACCTAATCACAAAACAAACTTACCTGCAAAGGAAGTAGTGGTTGAGGAGGTCACTGAACTTCTGCCTACATCACAAGAGCCCACAGCAACTTCATCCTCCCACCCAAACCCGAACATCACCCCTCAAGACATGGGCATGAGGGGCAGGTTCCAAAATCAAGATGAAATCCAACCAGAAGAGTCATTGAACAAGGAAAGGACTGCTGTCCGTGACCTTAAAATTCAGATGGATAAACCCTTTGACTTAGGAGTAGAGATAGGCAAGTTAAAGGTAGCAATTCCCCTCTCAGAGTTAGCAAAGCATGACATATACAAACAACAGATCAAGAAATCCCTTCAGCTCACCAACAACAGAGATGATGTAAATGTGCTAGATGACACTCCAGAATTACTGTTTGGTCCAGAGGTAGATGGAAAAACAGTAGTCACAGGGGTTTTACCTTTTTATGTCAGCCTACACGTGCATGATAAAATACTGCACAATGCAATGTTTGACTCAGGTGCATCTCACAACCTCATGCCAAAAGCAGTCATGGAAAGATTAAATTTGGATATAACGAGACCATACAAAGACCTGTTTTCTTTTGATTCTAGTCAAGTAAAATGCCTGGGCCTGATTAAGGATTTATGTGTGTCCCTGGTCCAATTCCCCAACAAGACCATTTTGATGGATGTTGTTGTTGCTGATATCCCACCCAAGTATGGGATGCTACTATCAAGATCATGGGGAGCAAAGCTTCAAGGCTCCCTGCAGTTAGACATGTCATATGCAACCATCTCTGTCTTTGGACAACCAAAAAGACTTTATAGGGAAACACTCATGAAGTATATGGTTAGCAGTGAAGAGAAACCCCAAAATTTTCCAATATATGCTGTCCATTCAGACGTAGACTCTTACATCCTCTTTAATGACAGCATAGGCCTCTCGGGCAGTCACATTAGTACGGAGACATTTAAACCAGAGCAAAACATCCCTCAAACAAATGCCACCTGCAAAAATTTAATCAGCCCAACAATACCCATTCACTCTCCTTTAGTTGTCAAAAATTGTCAAACAAACGATGAAGCTACCCTGGAAAACAAATGGGAGAAGATACCCCAACTCATGCTCACACTGCCATCCCATGAACAGAACCTCAAATCTCCTGAACAGCAGGATAGTCTGTGGGTCCTAGAGTTTGATGGCTCAGTCAACAAGTTAGGGGCAGGGGCTGGAGTGTGGATACATAACAAAGAGAAAGCCTGTGCACAAGGCAGGGCTTATAGATTGAACTTTAAATGCACTAACAACATGGCAGAGTATGAAGCTCTGCTACTAGGCCTCAAAATTGCAAAATCATTACAAGCGCATAGCCTCTCAATCATGGGGGACTCTGATCTAGTAATTCAACAAGTAAAAGGGGATTTTGTCACCAATGACAAAAGATTAAGGTCCTACAGGTCTGCTGTAATTGAAATACTAGAAACTTTCTCCGAGTTTGTTCTCACAAAGATTCCAAGGGGCCACAATCTCCATGCTCACAGCTTGGCAACATTTGCCAGCACCTTCAAATTCCCATTGCAGCCCAACAATTGTTTCACAGCAGAAGTCAAATATAGACCTTCTATCCCAAACAATGTCAAAGAGTGGCAAGTATTTGAGAATGATAGGCAAATAAACAACTTTTTAACCTTGCAACAAGAGTTTACAGGATTAAATATTGATCTTGAGACAGCAAGTCAATCTCAAATTACTGATGGAGCAAGTCAATCACAATTACAGTTTCAACAGTCTGCTCACCCAATGTCACCTAGGACAGCAAAACAACTACTCAGTCCAACCATTTTCAACAAAGAAAACATTCAGCAAATTCACCAAATTGATTGTGAAGAGCTGGGCAGTGCTGAAGATGAAATCATACAACTCAAAGACAACTTCCTCCCAGCAGGCCTTACCCCACTAGAGGACATTTTTGACTCAAATGATGTCCCCAGGAAACCAAAGATGCAGCCATTAGATGCAAGAGTTGAAGAATGTAATATTGGCACTATGGAAAAGCCTAAGATAGTCAAGCTGTCCGCCTCTTTGCCCCCCGATCAAAAGCCCAAATATGTTGATCTCTTTAAAGAATTCCAAGATGTCTTTGCCTGGGGTTATCAAGACTTGAAGTCTTATGATACCTCTGTTATACAGCACACCATTCCCCTCAAGCCTAATCAAAAACCATTCAAACAGAAATTGAGAAGAATCAATCCTGTGCTTCTTCCGTCCATTGAAAAGGAATTACAAAAAATGTTCAAAGCTGGGATCATAGCACCAATCAGGTTCTCTGACTGGATTTCAAATTTGGTCCCTACAAGAAAGAAAACTGGTGAGATTAGACTCTGTGTAGACTTAAGGAATTTGAACCTAGTGTCACTCAAAGACAACTATCCCTTACCCAAAATGGACCATATTCTTCAAAGAGTAGTAGGAGCCTCAAGAATATCACTGTTGGATGGCTTCTCAGGTTTCAATCAAATCCTGGTACACCCTGATGATCAAGACAAGACTGCATTTACTACCCCATGGGGTACTTTCAAGTATGTGAAAATGCCATTTGGTCTGAAAAATGCAGGGGCGACATTTCAAAGAGCAATGGACATTGCTTTTGCAAAAGAAATTCATGACTTCTTGGTCATTTACTTAGATGATCTTACACCCTTCTCAAAATCTGACCAAGAACATTTGAAACATTTAAGACAGATTTTCATAACATGCAGAAAATATGGCATTTCTTTGAACCCCAAGAAGTCTTTATTTGGTTTGGAAGAAGGGAAACTTTTAGGACACATCATTTCAAAGGATGGTATAAGAATTGATCCAGAAAGGATACAAGCGATCCTACAAATGCCTCACCCTAGGAATGTCAAAGAGTTGCAAGGATTCTTAGGAAAACTCAATTTTTTAAGAAGGTTTATCCCAAATTTAGCAGAATTGATCAGACTACTAAACAATATGCTAAAGAAAGATTCAAAGGTTAAGTGGACTGTGGAAGCAAAGCAAGCCTTTGAAAGCATAAAACTGGCTTTAACCCAAACCCCGGTACTAACTAACCCTCAGTTTGACAGAGATTTTATCATTTTCTCCTTTGCCTCCCAACATACTATCGCTGCTGTTTTATTGCAGAAAGACGATCAAGGGAATGAAAAGCCCATTGCCTTCTTCAGCAGAGCTCTTAGAGATGCTCCTTTGAAGTACCAAATAATGGAAAAACAAGCCTATGCATTAATCAAAGCTATCAAAGATTTTAGGATCTATATCCTTTACTCTCATGTTGTGGCTTATGTACCAAGTCCTATTGTCAAAGACATTCTCACCCAAGAAAACTTAGAGGGTAGAAGAGGAAAATGGATTGCAAACATACTCGAATTTGACATTGAAATAAAGCCTACAAAGTTGATAAAAGGGCAAGGTTTGGCTAAGTTAATGACAGAATCAAATTTCCAAGCCTTAGATATCAACCAACTGGACAGTGAAACAGAGCTGGCGACTCCAAAGATCAATATAGCCTTTGAACAATCTCCATGGTACTCTGATATCTGTTATGTGTTACAAAACCTGTGTGCTCCCCCAGGACTGTCCAGAACTAAGTCTAGGTTCCTAAAAATGAAAACATCTAAATTCTGTGTGTTAGATGAGAATCTGCTTTGGAAAAACCATGAAGGTATTTTGCTGCACTGTCTTCTTGAGAATGAAACTGATAAAATTATGCAAGAATTCCATGCTGGAGACTGTGGTGGACATCTGTACTGGAAATCCACTGTGGACAAGATATTAAGGGCTGGTTATTACTGGCCCATTATGTTCTCAGATATGAAGAAATTCACAACATCATGCCACAAGTGCCAACTGTTTGAAGGCAAAAGACAGCTGCTGCCACTTCCTTTGAGGCCCATTGCAACAGAGAGACCTTTTCAACAATGGGGCTTGGATTTCATTGGAGAAATTCACCCCTCATCTTCAGGACAACACAGATGGATTCTAACAGCAACAGACTACTTTACCAAGTGGATTGAAGCTGCCCCATGCAGACAAGCAAATGACTCAGTGATCATTCAATTCTTAGAGAACAATATACTGGCCAGATTTGGCTGCCCAGACAAGATAATAACAGACAATGCTGCTGCCTTCAAATCCAAGAAAATGATAAATTTTTGCCATAAATTTCATATCACTTTAGGCCATTCTACAGCTTACTATCCTCAGGGAAATGGTCTTGCTGAATCATCAAACAAAAGCCTGATAAACATCATTAAGAAAGTGCTGGAAGAGAACAAAAAGAACTGGCACAAGAAAATAGTAAATGCTTTATGGGCAGACAGATTAACCACCAAAAGATCAATTGGGACCAGCCCATATGAGTTAGTCTACGGATTAGAGGCCAGGTTTCCCTCATCACTAGGGGTGCCAGTTATGAAACTTCTACAAGAAAGTCAAGCAGAGCCAAATGACATGCAAAGAAGGATCAACCAGATAATCTGTTTACAGCAGACCAGAGAACAAGTCTTCAACAGAGTGCAGATACTACAAGAGAAACTGAAAAAGGCCTTTGACAGAAGAACCAAAGCAGAAGACTTCAATCTAGGAGACAAAGTTCTAAAGTGGGATGCAAGAAGAGAGGACAAAGGGAAACATGGGAAGTTTGATTCTTTATGGAAAGGACCATTTGCCATCCAAGCAGTACAAGGTAATAACACTTATTTCCTTAAAAGCTTGACTGTGACTGAACTAGATGAAGGTCCTGTCAATGGCAGGATGCTGAAGCACTATTATGATGGTTCAATATGATGAGGATTCCGAAGGTTCATTGTATATATGCAATTGTATATATTCTCTTTTGATTTACATTGTATAAAGAGGTTTTCCCAAGTGCTGCAACTAGCAGCAACAGGCAGATAATATCAGAGGTTCTCCAAAAAAGAAACACACCATTTTGACAGGTTACATGCATAAGATCTCAAAGATCAAGATGGACATCCAAGGAACAAGGCAATCTGACCTGCTGTTCTTGGTCTTTCAAAAGAAAAACCATCCCCATGTGGAGCCACTGTTGGATGCCTATAGTAATAGGTTTCATATTTCATGATTGATTATTAAATTTCCAAATATGCTCTGCATTGTTAGCACAAAGATCACATATTTCCAGGTAATCAGAGGTGTGGGAAATTACTTCAGATATGGAGGACCTTATTTCATTTTGTGGATGATTCAACAGTCTAAACTGGATCATGCCATGTTTCAATTTTGAGTTGTAGAATAGATGAAGAAGTCTGTCCAAACAGCCTAATCTTGGCAGACAAGTAGTTCAGGTAGAGAAACAAAGGTTCCCAAAAGTCTAATCTGGGACCTTGGAGGAGATAAGGGTAGAAGTAGATAGATAAAAAAGGAAAAAGCCAAAGAAAAGAAAAGGCAATTGAGGGTTGCAAGTCTAAGTGCCCCTCCAAGAAGAAACAAAAAATGTTAGGTGAAATAGTTGGGTAGGCAGTTGTGGTTGCAGAAGGGATATGTTCACCATTACACAGTTGTCACAAGATGTTTTGCCAAGGCAATAGATATATCAGCAAACAAGGTGGTGAATTCCATGGACTCACAGCAAAGAGCATCACTAACTTCTCTTTTCCCCCTCTACTCCATCACTAACACCCCCTTTCTAAACCCCCCACCTTCACTTATACTAACTCCTAATTCTACTATTTAGCTCCCCTATTTTACCCCTACCCCTAATAATACTAACACTAAGGTGTATAAAGCCCCAAATCTTATGTATATTCCCTCCCCTAGGCATAATAGCCGAGCATTCTTCAAAAAGGGACCATAATGGCATCTGGCCACTTTGGTGAACCTATTCCACCCCTTTCCCCTTTGCTGCAAGTCAATTTACCCTCAAATCACCTCTGCATTGGTAAAACCCCTCTCCAAACCCCTTTGGCCTATAAAATCCTGTGCAAACCTTACAAAAATCAAAATCCGCCTTCGGCACACTCCCAAATGCGAGCGCAGGTGATTTGAATAAAAAACATTTGAAAAAACCATACAAAACCCATAAATTCTAATATTTTCCGCCCATATTATCGAACGTACACCTTCCTCCTCCGTCAGCCGTCGGATCAAGCCCATCAGATCCGACGGTCCTCATCAATATCGGAGCACATCCGATGGCCGCACGTTATGTCCCGAGAAGATGACGTTGCGCCTTGTCATCCTTCCGCCACGCGTCAAGCGCTCACCCATCTCGGAGCTCCGTCTGACACCCTCCGCGCCGTACTCAAACCACCCCGAGAAACCGCGGCGGTTAAGGCTATAACCGTGACCGCTACGGTTTGACCACCACCGGTTCGCCGCTGACCCAGCGCCACGTCTTTCTCCGCTCGTACCCGCCTTTCTTATTGGTCCACCTCACTGCTGACTGGGCTGCCACCTCACCGCCCCGTTGACCAGTCGTCTGCTGCCACGTCCTCCCCGATGACGTCAGCCGACGTCACGTCACCATGACCCACCAATGACGTCATGCTGACGTCATCATAAAAAAGCGCCAAGTTGGTAAAAAACCCATATTTACCAATTTTACCCGTGTTTTTCGTCATTTTACTGTTGTGTCTGCTGAATGCTCTGCTTAACCGTTGCTGCCCGAATTTTCGCCAACCTGTGAAATTCGACCAAGGCGACCGCTCCAGTACCTGCGCCACACCTAACCACGACCTCTGCACGTCGAATTACAGGTATTTACCCTGCTCTGCCCTCCATACGACCTGCATTCTTCTCTAAGCTACTCACGGGCACAATAGGACCGTAAAACAAATTTTTCACCGCTGGAACCAAATTATACCTCCACCATTGTCCCTGTGAAGTCCCAAACTTCCCTGCAGAGTGCTAACAAACCGCAATTCAGTTGAAAACCCCTCGTCCTCCGTGTTCTCGGTCAATGCCCCTCTGAACACCTCTGAAATACTACCAGGAGCCAAAACTGAACACCAAAAAGAGCCTCTGTAACCAATTACCAGCAGTATTTCAATTTCTAGCTGGTAAATTCCCTTCTGACAGTTCAGAAAATCAAGTTTTACCACAGAGGGCAATCTGCAGTCTGTTTTGCCACTCAATTGTCCAATTGCAACTGTTTATCCTTTCACAAGCTATGGAGACTCCCATTGCTCTCAATATTAAGCCTATCAATGCCCCCCACCAAGAATTAGCATGGCAAGCCCTGGGAGACATGGATTACCAGATGTCAGACTGGTTCCCTATGGGAACTAAGTATAATATCCTAATGATTAATGAACTGAGAGCCCAGCACATGAGTGGAGCAGATATCCTGGGGATTTGGGAATCAAACTTGCCCATATATAACCTTCCCCAAGTCAATCCAATGCCAGAACTCATATGCAGTTGCCAAGAGTGCTATGACCCCACCCAAAGGGCAGTCATTAGCCCCACAGGCCTGGTCCTGTTTCAGATTACTCCAGAGAGTATAAATCAGATGCTGCATTTCCATACAGCCAAAAAACTGACCCCTCTTTCCATGCAAGATTTGATAAGGAGAGGGAGCAGCCTGCCTAATGACCAGATTGTGAAGATCAACCAGCTATTTGTTGCACCTAGCTCTGAAGCAGTCAGAACCCCTCCCATTGGTTACCAATACCTGAATGAGTTGGGCAAGATGATGGTGGACTTGATTAGCTATGTCCTAGGATTCAGAGGACTGGAAGATGTAGATGAGTGCATATTGGCAATGCTGTCCATATTTGCCCCTGGTAAGCCTCCTGCTATCCACTATGATTATGCTACTTATATAGCTGAGAAGATTCATGACCAGTTCATGAACTTGAAGAGGGAGAGGCTGTTCAAATACACCTCCTACATATACCATCTGTTCTTGTTCAACCAGCCAGCTACCTTCTCTGTCCCTTTGAGGCCACTCAACGCCCAAGGAACCCCAAGATCAGTTGTCTTTTGGACCCCAGTGTTCCATCGTACCTCAGTATCACCTTATACATACTGTGAGTTTATTGACTTATTTGTCCATCCAGCCCTGACAGTGCTGCAAGGTGCCCCTCCTCCTAGACTGACAGAGGAGATGAAGAGAATTCTTCATTTGAACAAGCTTTACAACATTGGCAACTGGTACTTCTACCAGAATCACACAGTCATTAGGGTGTATGGATGTGAATTAAATCCATTTAGACTGCCGAGGTACGTTCCCATGAGACTGTTTGCCTTAGAATACTTCAGGCAATTTGGGAACTCAGATTACCTACACTTTCAGAGTAAAAACAAGAAATCACAGTTGAAAGTGAGAAATCAGCTAGGTCCTTTCTTATACAACAGAAAGGAAGAAGGCTGGAAAGAGGCAGACAGGATCCTGGAAGGACTCCAATTGAAAACCAGTTTTGAGTGGATTCCATATGACCCTAACCACTCTATTTCTCTCAGGAGGATCAGGTATAAGTTAGGCAACTATGCACATGCAAGACTACCTAAAATTGAGAAATATGCAAATGCACCAGACTGGGAAGAGGGCACATTAATAGAGCAAATGACTAGTGAAGAAATACTTGAGCAAGAGGCTAGAAATGTCCAAAAACAAGCTGACTTGGAAACTTGTGGACAGGTGCCTACTTCCTACAGGAGGCGAATTGGGACAGCCACCACAACACCAGCAACACAACAGCAAACTGCCAAACAGACAACCCAATCAGCAAGCAAGGACAAAGGCAAACAGGTGGAACAACCACCTACATTAACAGAAGAGCAGGTTGACACTTTGTCACAGCAGCAAGAAGAAATGGAAGCACAGGCATTGGGGCAGCAACAAGAGAAACCACAAACTAGTGGGCAGCAGCCATTACAGCAAAGTAAGGAGACAGATTTGCCTGATTCTACAGAACAGCAGCCCCAAACAGAGTTGCCTCCGAGAACAGACATCAATGTGGACAGCTCAGTCCTCCAAACACCTCAGAAGGAGGACTTGACCAGAAAGAGAGAAAGGGAGACTCCCCAGACTTCATCCTTTATCAGAGGAGAAAAGAGGCAAAGATTGAATGACTCCCAAGAGGAGGACATGGCAGTAAGGCAGGCCATGGGCATGGGCCCACCCAGTGGAGAACTCTCGGCCAGCTCATCTCAAAGAGGACCAGATATGACAATGGGAGGAGAGGTCAGCTCTTCTGGCCAGCATAGAGGGGGGCACTCAAGCATAAAGCAACAGTTCATAGAAATCAAAAGAAGGAGTGATCCCATAAAAGTGCAACTTTATGATCATCTGTTAAAACTAGCCCCCAGCAACCAGCAGAGACTAATGTCTGCTTTTGATGTAAGTGAGGGCAAAATGATAATGAGCCATTTTATGCCCACAACTCTACATCCTCAGTCCACCTCAGACTATTTGAGAACAAATATGGAGGTTCTGGCTAAAGATATTCACCCCATGGATAAGATAGAGTTACAC
The DNA here is from genome assembly GCA_031772625.1 of Pinus tabuliformis. Taxonomy (NCBI): domain Eukaryota; kingdom Viridiplantae; phylum Streptophyta; class Pinopsida; order Pinales; family Pinaceae; genus Pinus; species Pinus tabuliformis. The sequence continues at coordinate 474,753,323 of CM062806.1, read as the reverse complement.
AAGCAAACGGGTGAAATGGTGTATGCCTCCCTGGCAGATGAGACACTGGAAAATTACAAGTTAAAGAGCAGCCTAGACAATACATCATCCCAGCTGGAATTGGAAAGAGCATCCTCACAGGCCAAGGACAACAGAATCAAATCCTTGGAGGAGGTAATCATAGAGATTGGACATGATCCCAAGGATGTCAAGGGCATCCAAGAACTGCTGAAAATAAGGGATGCTGACATGGCAGCCCTAAGAAAGAAAATCAAGCTCCCGGCCACCATCCATCCACAAACAGATGAAGTTGCCCAGCAAAGGCAAGAAAAAGATACCACAGACTTGCTGGTATCCTTATACAAGGAGCTGGTTAGGACTCAAGACCAGCTAGGGCAAACTGAAGCTACAAAGGCAGCACTACAAGAAGCCATGAAGCAGAAAGGGGAAGGTCAATCCTCCCAGCCTCCTCCAATAATAATAAATCTCGAGGAAACACCTCCGATCATCACTCCTCCTCCTCAGCAAACAGGAGCTACAGCATCATCCACAGCCCCCACAACAACATCAGAGCAAGCTGCTACCCTAGATATGCAGAAGCTACAAGCAGAGATCCGAGCTATGGAAGCTCAAATGAAAGAGCTGGATGAGCTCAAACAGAACTTGGCTAATGTTCATGAGAGATTTGATAAAAGCAAACAAAATGAGGCAGTCAAGGAAAGGGAGGTGAAAACCCTTAAGAGAAGGATTGCTGAGCTGGAAAAGGAGCTTGCACTGGAAAGGGTGACAGCTGACATGAAAGCAGTGTTATGGAGCAACATTGGGAGATCCATTGCCAAACAGTGGCAATACATTGAAACCATGGATGAACAAATGGTGCTCATCACCAAAGCTAACAAAGAGATACAAAGAGCAAGGGCAAGCCTTGGGCACATGCCAGAAGCAGCTACCAGGATGATCAATATCCTGAATTACAAGACCAGCACTCAATTGGCCACCATGGGAATCAACAACAGAACAGAAACAATTGCCATAGCCAAGAGAGTTGTTACTCTGAGAAACTTGATTGGAACCTTGGAAAGAAGGACACAAGATATGCAGACAGAAATCAACAGGTTCCTGGAGAAGTTTGTAACACTGCAGAACAGAGGCCTCCCCAACATTTTGAGCAGTGTGGGTAGACTGCTCACTTTGGACAACTATAATAAGAGAATTGATGCCCATGCTGTGGCAGAGATTGCAAAAGCTCCCAGCAGTTCAAAGGACACAGGGCCAGCCACGGGACAAATGATGTATGATAGAGTGGAGAACCTGTTTTTTCTCATGAATGAGATAGATCACCTGTTTGATACACCTCCCAATTTCTTTAAGTTCACAGAGGCAGATGAAACTCTAGGGGCAATTTTGGCACATCAACTGCCCACACAGGATGTCTGGAGGCATTTGACTCAGACAATTTTGACAGGACAGAACCAATAGCGCAGAAGGAAAGAAACAGGTACATACAGCGACAATTTTGGGAATTAATACCCACAGGAAAGGACAGAGGCTGAGCCAACTCAGCCAGACCAATGACTCACCACCTGCAGCAGTCAAAGTCATAATGGACAGGTCCGAGATACAGTGTACCAGCCTACAGTCGGGTTCTCCATGCATTAACTCCAAATATTCAGACCGACTTAGCTATTCCCAGTAATCTGAAATATCTTCTGACAGAGCATTAAAATGCCTATACTATGTATTAAATGCTGTATTAAATTCTGCCCATAATATCTTAGATAGTTGGTAAAGAAGTAAATCTGAGATAACCGAGGACTCAGATATTTTGTAAAAAATGACTAGTATATATTCACCCTTCACAGCAGTGAAAAGGGTTGGTTGGTTGGTCGATATATTTTTTCTCCTAGAAGAGCTCTGGATGATTGTAATTTTTCAGAGAAACTAATACAAAGAAAGCATGGAATTTCCAAGGCTGAGTGTTATCTGATGTCTTGTGGTGAAGGATGCATGTTACAGGATTCCATGGGTGTTGCATAAGACTATAAGTATTCTCAAATCTCTTTGTCGTGTCTGCTTTGAGTCTTTTGTTCTCTTTACTGTTCTTATGTTTACACTTGATAGCAAGGTGAATGATTAGTACCAGGATTTAAACATGTTTACCCTGGACTCAAACTGAGCTACTATAAATGTTTTCCTCTTATACAGTAACAGAATTGTAATTTTTAAATGCTGCAATTCAGAACTGTGTATTTATTATAACAGTCATTCTCAGGGATTCAACTCTGCCCCTAAGACATCTGTTTTCTCCTCTTAAATCTATCTGTTGGGAACATATAAGTAAATAGTGAAAATTCTTTAATGCTTTCACTGTTCATGCTAGCTGTTTCCAGTCTTTTAACCAAAATCAGTCTTATTAAACACCCAAGTGGCCCTGTAAGTCCCATCTTTCATCCCAAAACTTCAAATACATACAGCTGCAGACTCCATTGCCCAATGGTACTCAACTTCTCAGAAAACTACTTCACCAGAACCTAAAAGGAATTTTCACCAACCAAACACAAACAAACACAGTGCATAATAGCTAGCCTAAAACCCTACAACAAACAGCTACATATCATAAAGAGAGAGCCCTCTCTGATCACTGTTAGGCTAGAAACAGTGATCCAAAGACTGGTTAGTGGTTACCCCGGCCGTATTCCCTTGGGAGTCATAGGGAACAACCTGGGTGTTAACAGGAACCACAAACTTCAAAATTCTCCCTTGATGTATACTATTTTTCTCCTTTGATCACCTTTGCCCTGATACCATGTAGAAAATTCCCATTGTAGATCAACAGATTATGCAATATACTAAAACACAATACAAGATCTACTTCTACAACACTTTGCGGAAGCTTTATCACATATGAGCAGTATTAAGCAAGAATAGATATAACTGAGAATGAGAAGCAATCACACATAACACAGAAATATAACCTGGGGAAAGCCTCAGCCTAAAACCCCAACTTTGTATTATCATACAAGTGGAAAATAGTCACAAAATTACACAAAGCCTTAGCTTGGAAGCCAACCAGCTCTCAGTATAATCCCTCTACTGCTCATAGAAAGTTAAAGGCCTCTCACAAACCTTCTCCTCTGCTCTCCAAGCCTCCTATTTCCTTGTGCAAATTTTTTTGCGGTCCAGTGCTTCCACACATGTGAAGTCCCACTTCACACTGCCCACTTGGCCCAATAGTAACTGTGAAATCCTGAAGGAGATAAATCCTTCTGCATAGATGAGTTTCCATTATAGGAAAAATCCATCCAACTGATAGTACATTGTCCCTCCTCTGATCTCAACTAGGTGTCTGTCTGAACTGACACGCATGAGTTATTTATGAGAGAATATTCAGTTATCTGAAGTGTAGCAGTTACATGCATGCAAGCATTAACTAACTAAACTCACAATTAATTCAACAAACTGTTTGAATTAATCTAACTGGACTTGACTCAGTTAACTGAGCCAAATAATTACAACTCAATATTACAAATCATTCTTATCTCTTTAACTGAGGGATAAATTCCTCAATTAATGGAGAAACTATTGCATGTCCTCACATAGACTTCATGTTTGATTTTTCACAACTAATTAACTCATGGTGAATTAATTAATTTATTTTCAAATAGTTGTTAAGTTCAAATTCGAATTTTACTTCCTATTTTAGTCCAGGGACTGACTAGAATCCGAATCCATCCTGAACTACTAAAAATAGAATGTTATTTTTAGCACTTCCATTTTTCATTCCATGTTGCTCAATCTAGCACTGGTACCCAAACTGCTATTTATAGCAGTGCTATTTTTATCACTTCTATTTTTAGCATTTCTTGTTGCCATTTTCAACACTCCAAACCTGGGTCAGGCCCCAACAAGCTAGCAAATGGTTCTGTGGGCATGACCAAGATCTGCATTGAAGATTGGTTGGATAGGAAGATTCACAAGTTCATGGCGCAGGAGAACAGGAATCCGATACTATCAAAAGAAGAGTGGTTAGACTACTACTTGTACACAAAAATCCATGAAATTTTCTTCGCATCCTTCCCTACTGAGCTATACGAGTGGATTGCAAAGCTAGCAGATAGTCAAGGAAGGTGCAAGCTCGACAGTCCTATTGTGTGGACTCCAAAATTGGTGCGCATATTGGAATCATCAGAGGATAAGATCGCGAGCGTTGTTGATCACTGGCTCAATCGAATTATAGGAGGATTCATCACTGATTTCGCGGTAGATTCTTCCGTCAGCTTTAATGAGGCAAAGTGACACTTCCTCAAAGGACTGCAAGGTAAGTACGTTAAGTTTTTGAACACTTGGATTAAAATTCTACTGTGTGAAAAGTGGGTTATGCGAATACATTGATGTTTTGGGCTACGTGAAGTCGGAGAATTTACATAAACGAAGTTAGTGCAGAACTAGAATCTAGCCCCTTGATTTCACCTCCAGGATGGAACAAGGAAGAGCTTGCGAAGGTCTCACCAAGAAGTGAGATCAATTTGATAAGGCATAGGATTTCGTGCATACCACCCCCACCCACACCATCGCCAATTTCACAGTCTTCACCACCATCTTCGCCCATACAACCTCCGCCACCACCGCGAGTCAATATGGCAAGTGCAATAAAATTGCTAGTGTTAAAGGGAATAGGAAATGAAGATCCGGACCAGTTTTGGTTCGTGATAAAAGTTGTAAGGGAAGCACAGGGAGTTACGAATGACAATATAAATAAAGAAAAATTGGTAAGTGCTCTGCAGGATCACGCGATGACCCAGTAGATTAAGCATTCCAATGAAAATCCGAATGTGGGGATTGCGGATATCCAAACTGATTGAAAAAAGAATTTAGCAGGCTGAAGTTAGAGGCGCAGTCGATCATTGGGTTCAAGGACATCATGATGCTACTAGGCGAGACCCCTTAGGAGTTGGATCAGAGACTGAAATTTAAAATTCGTCAAGCTAATATGACTTTGATGAAAGGACAGCACCACGCATGGTTTGTAGCATCGCTAATGCTGCATTTAAGGAATGCATTGTCAAAACATAGGCTAACCACTCAGGTCGAGGCCTTGGAGATCACGATGACACTGCATGATACCCCAATATAGGATCCTAACCTGGGAGTTCAGAAGATCCACACGTAGTTGAAAAACTTGTGCCTTGAGATGCAAAGTCTAAAACAGGACAGGACAACTCGCCTAGAGGTGCACGACGAGGTATGGTGTGTTAAATGCAAGGGTCAAGGACATGACAAGGATCACTGCCTAGTGTTCATGAATTACCTCATGGGAGGAGGACCAATTCCGTTGAGACCAGAGGCACAAGTAGGACCTAGCGCAGTGCCTGCATTATGGTGCGTGATTTGTGAAATAGGATGAAAGCATGTTATAGAAAACTTCCATCTGTTGCAGAAGTACACGCAGAATTCAAAACAATTGTTATGTAATTTCCGTAGATCAGTGGGACATGATTAGTGCACTTGTAGAAGTTATGAGCTGATGATGGATAGGACTCCCACCTACAGACTTCAAGCCGAAATGCGGCCCCTTGACCAGAACACAGGGATGACACAAACTAGATTTTAGGGGCACGGACAAGGTCGAGGTGGAGGAGGACCTGGAAGAGGTCGCGAATAGCTGATATATTACAATTTCAAAGGGCTAGGACATTATTCCCATGTTTGTATGAATCCAATGCATCCGTCATGTCTATATTATACATTGTTTGATCACGAGACAGACAACTGTCCCACACTGATAGCAAGGTTGTGTGACAAGGGAGCGCTCCAACCTCCCCTGACTTAGAACCTACAAATGATGAGGTCTAAGCCACACGAGGAAGACCCTAATGTGAACATTTTGCTTCGAAGTGGAATTACGACTGGGGATGATAAAGGCAAGTAGTCTGAAGATAGTACTTGGGTTCACAAGGCTCCGACGAAAGAACTAGAATTTGATTTGGAGCACGCTAAGGAAACCTTCATGGAAGCGAAGAAGAGCTTCACTGATGCCTCCACTTTAGGAAGAAAAGATAGATCGGAGCTAGAAATGGACCCCTCGATGCTCTCTACATTCCTAAAAACATGCATGAAGCTGCTACGTGATAACAAGGCTATAAAGGGACTACAGGAACTCATAAATAGATGCGCAGAGACCGTACTAGGAGAACTGCACATAGTCAGGAAGGTTGGAAAGCATGCGACGAGGACGGGAAGAGAAATGAGACTGATCACGCAGATTGGGGAATATGAGATGGACCAAGTGATTCTGGACCTAGGGTTGGATGTGAACGTTCTGTCAAAGAAGACATGGGGGCGCATGGGAAGGCTTACGCTGCAATAGTCTCCTATCCAACTGTGAATGGAGAACCATCAAAAGGTCTTACCGATGGGAAGATTGCAGGGAATCACTTTAGATATCAAAGGAGAAAGTGCGCTAACAGATTTTGAAGTGATAGAAATTGTTGATGACAACAATCCCTACCCTTCGCTGTTAGGGATAGATTGGGACACTAACATGAATGGGGTGATAAATATGAAGAAGTGCAAGATGATTTTTGAGATAATTTCTCTATGCATAGTGGTACCTTTGAACCTTGTGGAAGGACCACGCTACACGGAGCCAGTGCACAACTATGAAAGTGAGGACGACTTAGATTGCATCTACAATATCACCGTGCGAGAGAAAACTAGGTAAATTCCACTGCGAATGGACGAATCTCATGGGAGCGCGAAAGATCCTGTACATTGGATTCTGATGAGGAGATAGAGCAATGGCAGAACCGGTTACTTGAGGTAACCACGCCGAACTATAACATGATGACAAGATCATTGCACTGCATATTAATAGAGGTAAGGGATCTGCCTACGTATGATGGGTTAAGCGAGGTAGATGCCTTCCTGAACATATTTGAAAGGGAATTGCTAGAACAGTAACGCTTCGAGGCTTTGAAATGGGTACTATGCGCTATGCTCGCAAGGTGGTGGGGTACACACCAAGGAAGCTTTGAGAACTACGGTGAATGCAGGCAAATGATGTGCATACGGTTTGGGAAGCCTTAGACGCGATTAACATACAAGTATGATGGACAGTATGATCCGCATGCACACCTCGCCAAGTGGACAAAGGTGTATGGGGAAGAGCGACAACCTGAGTGGTTGCACCTGTTCTGCCATACCTTAGATGTTATACCCATGAATTGGTATATAGAGACAGAGCTTCGCCATGGGATGAATGAATGGGATATCTTGCGCGAAGGGTTCCTGTTAACCTTCACATTTGAGGATCGTTGGTGGGACACTATTGATGACACACTACAAGTAGTAAAATCAATTATCTTTAAGATACCCTAGGAGCCAATAGAATTGACTAAGCCTAAATGGGCAACTCAGTTGAGCTGCGCGTTGTAGTGTTATAATGTAAACAATGAAGAAGATGACGAGGATACGCGAAAATTTAACATCCCAAAAACTGAAGGCCATCGCAAGGTTCAAGGACCACTGATTGAAGACCCTGACATAACCACACTAGTAAAAACAAAGCAGTTGAACAATGGTACAGAAGCCAAACCTAAGTATGCAAAGCTCAGTGACTACTAGGATGACGCGACAATGGATAACGTCGCTGAGTTACCTCGCAAGTACCAGGGCCTATTCCCAACCAAGATTATAGACTTAAAGTGAATCATAGACGATTTGGGGACGATGAAGATCACATTAAAACCTGTCGCAAAGCTAGTTAAGCATAGGCCTTACCACTTGAATCCAAAGTACAAGGAAAGGGTCTGCATAGAACTAGAAAAAATACTCACAGTAGAAATCATTGAACTGGTGGAGGAATTCGATTGGGTAAGCCTTATGGTGGTGTAGGAAAAGAAGCAGAAGGGCGAGATAAGAATATGCATGGATCTCAAAAAATTGAATGATGCATGTGTACATGACCCATTCCCAACCTCGGTCACAGATGAAGTATTCGAAAATGTCAGTGGGCAAGAAGAATATTCTTTCACTGATGGGTTCTTAGGGTACCACAAAATCAAAATCGCACCAGAAGATAGGAGCAAGACCACCTTTGTGACTGAGTGGGGTTGCTTTAAATACATTGTTATGCTGTTTGGATTTAAGAACATGCCAACCATCTTTTCACACATAGTTGTAGCAAAATTCAAGGAATATATCCACAAGTTCCTGGAGGTTTATATAGATGATTGGATTGTATTTGGATTGGTTAAGCACCATGCAGCAAGGTTACACTTGATGCTAGATACCTACTGATGACATCAAATCATGCTGAACCTCAAGAAGTGTATGTTCATCATTCCCTTTGGGAACCTATTGGGACATGTGGTTTGCAAACAGGGACTGATGGTAGACCCCGCGAAGATTGCGGTGATTCTGAATTTGGAAGCGTCAACAAGTGTCAAATAGTTGCGTGCTACCCTCGGACATATGGGGTATTACAGGAAGTTCATCAAAAGTTATGCCCAGATCACTACGTCGATGGAGAAGCTATTGAGAAAGGATGTCACATTCTATTGGAATGATGACTACGTGAAGAGCCTGGATGTAATAAAAGAAAAATTGGCCTCTGCACCAATCCTGGTCTTCCCGAAATGGGATGAGGAGTTTCATGTCCATGTTGACGCGTCGTTTATAGTGCTGGGAGTGGTACTAACACAAGAGGGTGGAGAGGGCTTGGATCACCCTATCACATTAACAAGTCACAGGTTTTCTGAAGCAGAAATGAACTATTCCATCACTGAATATGAGGGGTTGGCTATGGTGTATGCGCTCCAAAAATATCGACACTATTTCCTAGGGGGACACTTCAAGATGTATATAGACCATTCCACGCTAAAATACTTGGTCAATAAGCTTTTATTGGGGGGGTGCATATGTAGGTGGCTCTTATTGTTCCAAGAATATGATTTTGAGGTCATTGTGAAGCCTGGACACCTGAATGTGGGACCAGATCACTTGTCACGCATTGAGATGGGAGAGGAACCTACTAGTTTGGAAGAAGGATTACTTGATGCACAACTCTTTGTTGTGCACATTGCGGATGGACAATTTGAAGATATAATCCACTTTCTAACTATGGGAACTGCGCCAAAAGAATACTACGTCCAATAGAAGAAGGAACTGGTGGTGTGTGCGGCAGATTTTTCTGTTATCGTGGGGCACCTATATAAGATGGGGAATGATGAGATACTACGAAAGTATGTACCTAAATTTGAACGAAGTCAGATCTAATCTGGATTTAAACGGGAACACAACAAATTACAAAGATAACCATAAACATAGAGATGCAACAGAAATAATACTTCATTTCATTAATGTAAAATACTGAAATATGATTACAAACAGAAATGGAAATAAACGAGCTAGGGCGATTGTAGCTTATCTCTGAGAAGAGATGTGGTGGCTACATGCCTCTGAACTTTGTTACAATGAGGCACGAAGGCCTATTTATTGTTTAGAAACAATCAAAAACACTAAACATCCAAAAACATAACCCTAGGAGATGAAACGCCAAATTGTGGGCCTCGTTTTGAGTAAATTTTACATCAACTTCCCAGGGTCTTAACTTTGGCATACAATCTTAGTTCGACGCACATCATAGCTCGTTAGAAATATCTATCCGAGGAATACAACTTTGGGAGGAGAAACCCATGTTGCTCCCAGTCTTCACAAAAAACATCATTTAGGGCCTCAAAATGGCTCCGGATGTTCAGGACCCGAAACACTGCTAAAAATAGTAAATTGTGTTACAATTAAGGAAACTGAAAATTGAAAGAGACAATTGTGGGGGTCCAAGTTGGATAGGTGGGTGGCCACCAACATCCACCTATATCAAGATCCTCACGAACATGCATGGGGGCACTACAGGAGGACACTATGCAGGGCGAGCAACCGCGCAAAAGATCCTCCGTGTAGGGTTGTGGTGGCCAACCCTTCATCAAGACTCAAAAGCACACTTTAAGGCCTGTGATGTATGTCAAAGAATAGGTAAACTACTGCGGAAGGATGGGATGCCTTTGAATCCGCAAATGACGTTGCAACCCTTTGAAAAGTGGGCGATCGACTTTGTAGGCCCTATCAAACCTCACAAAAAGATGGGCATGAGATACATTATCACTGCGACAGAGTACCTGACTCGTTGGGTAGAAGCGCAGCCGGTAAAACATTGCATGGCTACCATGACCATGAAGTTTCTGTTTGAAAACGTATTGACACGATTTGGATGTTTGAAGATCTTGATGAGTGATCATGGTACACATTACCTGAAAGAAACAATCAACACGCTGACAGAAGAGTTTCAGGTATATCATCAGAAAAGCACACCATATCACCCCTAAGCCAACGGGATGGTAGATGCATTTAACAAAATACTAGAGACTACGCTAACCAAATTTTACAACGCACAGCAGAGTGATTGGGACCTACACGTACCTACAATACTATGGGCTTATAGAAAAACATTTAAGAAACTGACGGGACAGACACCTTTCTGGTTGGTCTATGGAGTGGAAGTTGTCATGCCAATGGAATATATTTTTCCTAGTTTGTGCATAGCAGCACTCAAAAGTATGATGGACCATGGAGCCCTGGAGGAAAGGCTCGCGCAATTGGAGGAACTTGAAGAGGAATGGTTTCCGGCTGGCTTCCATCACCAGGTACAAAAGCAGCGCAAAATGGCCTGACACGATCAACATATTAAGTTGCACACCTTCAAGGTCAACAATTTAGTGTTACTATATGACAATAAGTTTGATAAATTCCCGGGAAAGTTCAAAATGCATTGGCTGGGACCGTATGTTGTTAAGGAGGTCATAGATGGAGGTGCGGTACAACTGGTAAAGTTAAATGGAGAACCTTTCCTAGGCAAGATGAATGGTAGTCGATTGAAGCCATACACGGGTGGACCGACTATCTAACTGGATGACAGAAGCACAGTCTTCGCACTCCAGGTAGCCAGAAGAAGGTGTGGGACTATAAAGCGATGTAGGGAAGCAGTTCTGATATCGTGGTCTTGGAATAACATGTACAAGAGATTAAACAAGAAGCCGCTCAGTGTGCTGCCGACTTTGCAGCTATTCGAGCGGAGTTAGAGTGTCTCCGTGTGAAGATCTCTACACTGACAGGGTGACTTGAGGGAAAGTCACGATGTTTATGTTGGGTGCCTGTTGGGCATGGAATCCCCCAAGGCATGTTTTGGGGCTTAAAACCCAAGTTTTGACTAAGTTGATTGTAAAGATTCCGCAATTTGTGGGCATGGAGTACGAAGTCATAAGAGAGTCGTATGGTTGTCTACCCTTGTTTTGTAATATAATTTCAGTTTGAAAGATCTACCCATGGTCTATGGACCATGGGATTTTATAAATAGAGTGAGGCTCTAAGTATAGATAAAAGCAAGATGAGTCTAAAGGATTGAAAAAGCATTGGATCGAAGTGTAAGTCATGTCTTTGGGTCATAGAGTAGGAGAAGGCTCTGCAGCTGAGTGTGCCGACCCCTGTAGTAGAGTGCATAGGGTAGGTCGAGTCTATAACCATTGGAAGCATTAATAAAGAGAAGTTTTACCATATTTCTGTGTATCTTTTCTTGTTTTATGTATTATTGGGTATGAATTGCAAAATTTTACTATTTATTTATAGCACAAACTCATATGAATGTGCTGAATAAGTAAATATAACGTAAGGCATCCATTTACGTGAAGATAACTAACTGGTATAAGAAGATGAGTAGGATCTTAGGTGTGACTTAGGGAATTACTACAGATCACTGCTCTAGTAGCATGGAAGCCCCACAGCCCCTGGTTAGGGCTGTGCGAGGTGAATATATTAGGGCGTGAAGGCCAAATGTTGGTTTGTTTGGGCATAACCCAGGTTCGGAAAAGTTATTTAGCCAAACAAATCCCATAGCTACCATCCCTTTTGGCAACAGCCTGCGGAGCGTGGATTGAGGTCTCACTCAAGGTAGCAGGGGAGGGTGCTGGAACCAGGTTTCGGCACCCTAGGGATGTCTAGATGTGTACTGGAGGGTTCGCATACTGGTCTATAGCTCCACGTTGTTTGGCCTTCGCACCGATCCAGGGTGATTATGTCTTTCTTATTCATGCACTATTTATGATTCGAAACTATTCAACTGGGTCTTTGAACAAAAATTTAGCCCACATACTCTATTTGCACACAAAATGAACCCAGATTCACATACATTCATCACATTTGCATTAACCAGATATAGAAAGGTAAACCATAAAGACAGATGCGCAATAACACAGAATTACAGAAGTAAACTTATCTTTATTATAATTCTTCACCAATACATCCAGATCTACCCCGCACACTCAGCTGCAGGGGTCTGCGCACACAGCTGCGGACTTTCTAGGCCTTTGCACACACAACTGTAGAGCCTCTACCTACTACCCAACCCTCGACTCAGACTTATAGACACTTTTAGACTATCTTCTTTAAGGACCCATTGCATCTCATACTATCAAAATTCTAACCTTTCTACCCATAGAGCCTCGCTCTATTTATACCCTCCCTTGGCTCGCGACCCCTTGCGCAGGCTGACCCTAGTTACATCTCTTTACATTGTTTTCGGGCGGACTAGCCTTTGACTCAACCTATTACAATTCGTGCTCCATGCGTTCAACAGAGTCTTTATCCTAACTCTTACCAAAAATGTCCAACTTCGTGCCCCTTAACCGTTGTGCGGGGCTTCCGCTACCCAACAGTCCCCTAACACAATCATCGTGACTCGTCCCGAGTCACTCGGCTAGTATGGTGATCTTCTCATGGAGGTTGGTTACTAACTTCTGCACAACGCATGTTTCTTCAACAAATTCTACGGCGATCCATTGTACCTGTTCCACCCGAGTCACAGATGCATCTGTGTCAGTCAGACTCGCCTGCTCGGAATCGCAAACTGCCTGCATGTGTGCTAACTTGCCCTCAATCATTGTAGAGATGGCAAATGCTTCATTGAGCCAAGGCTGCATGCATTCTTTAAGCTCTACCTCTTGTTGCCGTGCAATGTCCATTTGGGCTTTGAGAGCCTGGGCCTCCCGCATTTTAGCCAGCCGTTGTGTGAGAGCGACCATCTGTGCATCACCGCGAGTGGTATCATAGGCCTGTTGTAGTGCATGCACCTCAGCTTCTATGCGTTGTATGGTGGGGTCCTCTTGGAGAGATGTAAGTATACTAATCGACTGATCTAAGAGCCCTGAATATTCACGGACAACGCACCTCATTGTTTCTATGCCTACTTGAATTTTCGCGCGATGTTGTTCCTGGTCTACCAATGGTTGTTGCGCCTATAGTCTGAGCTCTACTATTTGTTGAGTAAGCTCCCCTGTGCTTTTGCGGCTGCCTCTTGGGCCATGCGGGCTCCTGTGGCCATGTGTTGAACCTTGGTAACAACTGGAAGGTCCATGGGGATATCTAACATCAGAACCGTGTTGCATGCTTCTCTTACAGATTGTTCAACATCCCTATAGCATTCGACCAAGGCAGCGTGCTGAAGACTTACCTATTCTAACTCGGCTTTTTGCTCCCTTAAAGCATGAAGGGATCGACTCTCCCTAGCCCAGAATTCACTTCTGATTCTTTCCTGTAGTTGGTAGAGTGACCCCCGGGTAGGGCAGTCAGATTTAACTCCCAACTATGGTTGTCACCGGTGCTTTTGGCTAGGAGAGCATTGGCTGGAAACTGTACAGTATTCGGTGTGGGCACGTGCATCATCTGCTTAGCTGGGCTTGTATTGTCATCAAAGAGGACTCTACCTAGAGAGTGCGCCTGCATTACCTCCACTTATAGCTTGATCTCCCCCAACACAATCGTTTTCTTTGTAATTAGAGCGGGCAAGGCACCAGTATCGGTAGGAATCACTGTGAATTCTTTCTCTAAAGCCTTCGCTATTTTGGACATTTTTCGGGTAGTTGGTGAGCCTTGTGTGCACGATCGCTTGGCTTGGTCCATGTGGTCTTGTGTCTCAGTTTCTTGGTCTGACTCCAATACTTGTTCTGTCGTGATCTCTTCTACTGGCGGATCCTTAGCCACGTCTTGCTGCGAGGCCATTTGTTGTTTCCGACTTGCTTTTTCGGCCAGGTGCATGAGCCGTTGCTGTCAGTCCTTCTTTTGCTGTTGTGCGGCGAGTTGGTCGAGGATGGCCTTATTAGGGGCGCACCATTCAAGTGGCCACGCTACCAAAATTGAGTAGATTTCCTCATCTGTTACCATGAACATAAGTGCGACCCAGGACTATTCCAGATCCTTCTGCGCCCAAATGTACAAGTGATGCATGTCAGCTTTGAACTCAGCCATGCTCTGGAAATTATTATAGATCGTGGGAGACATTCGCGGTCGTCGAGCAATCCTTGTCCTTATGCTTCCTTCCATAGAGGTCCAGAAAGCGTGAATTGCGGAAACCCTTGTCGCATCCCTGGTACCGCCCAATGCCATATACCACACCGCCTCCGGGAGGTCATCTGTAATGCTAGGGAATTGGCTATCCTGCGGTAGCTCGCTTGTAACCAAGAGAATTGACAAAAGCAACCATGCATAGTGAAATGTCTTACCTTTGTCCTGAGCTTCTTGACAGTTGGTTAGGAATTCATTGCATAAGAACTGTGCCCAATTGAACTGCACCCCTTCAGCACATTGTCCAGCCAATGCAATGACAGAAGTGGGTACTTCATCTGCGTGGCATTTCCTCATGAGTTTACAAGCAAGGAGCTGGGTAGCCACTCGGACAACTCGGTCGTTGATGCTAGCTATGACATATCCACGCTTACCTTTCTCCAACTGATATCGTGTTTTTGTTGCTTTGTTGAGCCCTACCTCACTACTGGTGGTGGGCTCTAGTATTGCAGAAATGATGCTACAACTCCTAGGACTCCCTTCTTTACTTTTATCAACCTGATAGTTCGTAACAAACTTGGAAGCAATGGTGTTGTATGCACAAGTACTAGCTCTTGCCACAGGCTGTCACTTGATCAGCTAGCACAAGTCTACTAGGAGCTTAAGCCAACTTCTATGACCTCTTAGAAGAAGCTTTTAACTATGACAGATGAAACATAACTCAAAAGAGGCTAGTCTACTTGCAGAAAGAAGCTGAAAACTGAAAGGAAATGCAAACCCTAGCAAACCCTAGTTTTACCGGCTAACCCTACTGATGCAAGAAAATAGATGAAAGTGGTGTAAATGGATGCCATTGACTCTTGGAAAGGTAGAATTCATGTGACTAAGTTACTTCTGAAGTAAAATCTAGAAAAACCATTTTTTTGTACTTTTGAGTAAGTTGGAAGAATTATTATACATGTGCTTTAACTATTTTTGACTATGCAGAGGTTGATTGGAAAAAGGAAATGGAGTGGGTGCTTGCAGAAGGTTGGGAAGGTGAGAAGAGAGCCTAAGGGGTCCCTAGCACCCTTCCAAAGAGTTTCACAGTGATCAGATCTCGAAAAGCTACTCATGTGAACTTCTACAGGAAGTCTGCAGGGGTTCTACAGGAAGTTCTACAAGAAGATCCGAAAGAGGATTTTGGAGGGTTAATGGAGGAAAAGCGGTGGGAAAGTGGAAATGGAGGATGGATGAGGGTGTGAAGGGGTCTAGGACCTGGTAAATGAAGCTAAAGAGTGATGAAGGTGGTTGGATTCGTTCAAGGATGGAAGGAGCAATGTTGCACAAGAATGTAGAAATTAGGGCAAAGTGAGATAATGTGGCAAATGAAGGGGAGGAATCTTGGATTAGGGGTTGGAGCAAGTTGTATGATGGAGGAAGGGTAGGTAGGGAGGTATCACAGGTGTTTTGTAAACTATTTTCCAAAACTAATCAAATAAAGACTAGGAAAACCAAAGATCTAGCTATTTTGACCTAATTTGACCTAAAAACCAGAAACATGATGAACAAAAGTTTATTGACAGAAAATAATGCAAGATAACTATGGAAACTAAGAAAGCACAGATTCTAAACATGCAAGTACAATTGGTATCAACTTTCCTAACTAAAAATCTAACACTAGCATTTGCATGAAGAGGCAAAAACAATGTTTTGTGGCAGCAAGTATGCCTTGATCTCAGCTCATGGTCCCAAGGAGGGAGAGATGAGATCAAAGGTTTCTTGGTGACCTTTTCGCAGGTATTTTCCTTTACCAAACTATCAAATCAACGTGAAGCATGAAAAGCTATTTCAATCATCAAAAACGACCTAAGTAACAAAGCAAGATTTTAATCTAAATAACAGAAATTATTCTATGAATGCAAAAAAGACACATAAAGGTACATAAAGGAGGTAGTGGCACTTGGGTTGGGCCCAACCCCAAGAGCTACAGCCTCCTAAGAAAGATTAGAGCTTGTGCAAAGCTGGATTCATCTTTATTGATAAA
This sequence comes from Pinus tabuliformis, assembly GCA_031772625.1. Taxonomy (NCBI): domain Eukaryota; kingdom Viridiplantae; phylum Streptophyta; class Pinopsida; order Pinales; family Pinaceae; genus Pinus; species Pinus tabuliformis. Next base: position 474,736,930 of record CM062806.1, on the reverse strand, counting down.
AAAATAATAGTTACATCCCAAGAACTGTCTACAAGAAAAAGCTCGAAAATGTGCTGATACAGAGCTGCACTAAAGTGCGAAAATAGACTAACAAAATGATAAACCTACTGACTAAAATCTAACTAAAATCTAACTAAAAATCTGAATAACTGAACTGAGGCCCTAAGCCTTCTTATTTATACAAATTGAGGACCCCAACAATCATCCTAAACTTTAGGAACTCGGCTGCCAAAACTTGCAGTTAACAGTAGTCCTCCTTGACTTGCTTGGCTGCCCCTTGTGCTCCGAGTTTTTGATGGAGAATTTGAGGTAAGGGTCCATAAATGAAGGGTACAGCTTCCTACAAATCTTCTCCCTTGTTCTTCCACGAATGTGGTTGCCAAGTGCTCATTAAAACTTTGATTTTGTCTCAAAATTGACCAAAAATCTGCATAAAGCACACATTAGAATTTTTGGCATAATGACTAACCCAATTCACTCTATTGGCATAAATATAATAAAAAATGTGCAATAAACTAATGAGAATGGTGGATTAAGTCGAATTAGGAGGCTGAATGAGCCCATAGAATTACCCATGTCTGTGGCTCATCCACTGGTTCCTGGGGTGTCAGTGGGATCATTCCCCTTTAGTGGTAGGTGTGTTATTCGGTGGATTAGCTCAGCTATGATCGGGATCGACTCTTCCAACCACAAGAACCCATCATGTACTAGGTAGAGTAGTTGCCAGGTTACAAATGTGGCAATAGTCACGCGGTGGTAATGGGGTAGCCATCTGAGGTTGAGGATGCCCACCTTCTCCACACCTAGTAGCCAGACTCGTGGTAATAACATGTCTTCGGCTAGCTCAGGGAACTTATTGCGGTCGTTCATATCCCAATCTTCAAACTTGAGGATTGGAACACGTCCCAACAGCAAGCCTTTGATCCTTATGTCATCTAGAAGAAGCGAGGCCTGAAGCTCAGCCTTCACAACATCTAAGTACTTCGCTAACTTGGTGGACCCTCACCATGGAGAAAGATATGGAGGTAACGATGGGAGTTGGAATGCATCCACCTCTTCCTCAGCCTGTGTGTCTATCTGGTCAAGTAACTCTTGGAGAGCATCGTCATCCTCATCAGTCTCGGTGGAAACGGCTTTGCCCTTATCGGCTGTGGATTTCTTGGTGAACCGTGGTGAGGCTCGAACTGTTCCTATCTTTTGCTTAGTCTTCTTCTTTCGCGGTGTACGTGGGGATTTTGGAACCCCTGGCGCCCAACTCCCACCTTCTGGCTCTTCTGGATTCAGCTGCATTTCTTCCATGAATCGTGCTCGGGTTCGGGCCATAGTACTCATGAGGTGTCTGGGAGCCAACTGCTTGCTGCTCCGCTTTGATGTATAGTGCCAATATACCTGTGCCATGCCTCGATCATAAAATAAATCCGAAATTTTGAACATCTTTCTTCCCTCCTTTTCTAGCATAGCGCTGACGTTTTCTTGGCAGATTTGTCTTGGAACCTTCACTTTAAAGGCCTGCCGCCCACCCCTTCCTTCCATACCGTAACGTCCTTGTCATGAATAGTGGTGCTAATGGTCATCTCTGGATTGGCTCGCACGGTAGCGCAGTCCCTTGGACGCTGCTGCGATTGGGAGGAAGTGCTTCGCTAGACCTTCTTTCTGCATCCTTGTTTATAGTCCCACTCATTCTTTCAACTGCTCGGGGTGCTGAGACTCTAGCATCGACCCTTAGTCATGTGTTCGCACCGTTGGTGCACTGTTGTAACGTCCCTGCCAGCTCGGGCTACGAACACTGCTCAGTCGCTCAGGTAGCCATTTTTGCACTTGAAAGATGTGTGCGCAGACATGACTACAGGGTCCTAACTCGGTTGTCCCTACGCGGTCCGACTTGCCTTGGGCGCAGAAGGGTTACACTATTGAGCATGTCGTGGTGTGACATTCTGCTGAATCCATTCCCATATATCGCTCTTTGGTCTTTCGACCCTACATGGGGTCTACATCTATCTGGTTTCCTCTGAGCATTCTTCCATCACTGATTCGAGACCCATTTAGGCCATGATATTCGCAATTTCTGAGAGGTCTGTGTCACTGGACGACTATGATGTGGGCTGCCCCTTGAGTTCATGTGGATGTTGTTGTCAGCCACTAGTGACCCGCTTCTCTTTAGGCTACTTCTTTTAGCTTTTCGGGCTGCTTGTGCCTGCAACTGTCCGCGACCTCCATGATTTTTCCTTTTCTTTAGTACTACTGCCCTTTTTGCTGAAGCCAAGGTCGTTCGGGAAGCTATCGTAGACAATATTGGCACACCTGGTTGCAATCACCAGGGAAACTAGTTTTTCAACTTCTGCCACAAAGGGTTCTACAGCTCTCATTACAACCATCCTGTTGCAATTTAATGTGGTTACTTCATGCAGGCGGTTCTGCCATCGTTCAATCTCTTCATCCAAATCCGACGTGCAAGAGCTATCGTGGTCCCGTGATAGTCGACCATCCGCTGTCGGATTCACCATATCCCAGTCTCACATCATGAGCTGATAGATACAATCCAGTTCCCCATCACTGTCATCGTCGCACACAGGTTCAGTATAACGTGTTCCTTCAGCTGGGTCCAATGGAATCACTACTCGAAGAGAACTATTTTCAAAGATCATTTTTTGTTTCTTAAGGTTGATGATTCCGTTCATGTTTGTTGCCCAATCTATCCCTAGTAATGCTGGATATGGATTACTGTCATCCATAATTTCAATGACCTCAAAATATGCTTGCGTGCTAGCACTGTCGATGTCCACAGTAACCCCTTGCAGCCTTCCCATAGGTAGAATCTTTTTCTGGTTGGCCATTCGTAATTGGATCAGGGACCATTGCAGCATAGGCCTACCCATGCATTCCCAAGTCTAGTTTGGTAGGACATTTGTGTCGGACCCCAGATCTAACACGACTTGATCCATCTCATATTCTCCAATCTAGATGATCAGTCACATCTCTCGACCGATACACAAAACCTGTTTTCCCAATTTGCAGATCAGGCGCGGTTCTTCCACCCCAACACATCTATTTATTAATTCTTGTAATCCTTTTATTGCATTAGCATCCCTTAGGAGCTTCATATAGGTTTCTAAGAAGGTAGTTATCAAAGACTCTTCCTGGTCCAGTTCTGGTTGCCATTTACTACCCAAAGTTGATGCTTCTACAAAAAATTTCTTAGCCTCCAAAAAGGTTTCCCTTGCTTGCACCAAATCAAATTCTGATTGTTTTGCAGGAGCTTTCCGAACCCATGTATCCTCCTCCATCTTCTTCCCCTTATCTTCCCCTATAGCTGCGCCACTTCTGAGCATCATGTTTATGTTGGGGTTTTCAGTGCGGGGTTCAACTTTCATCATCTAGACATTCTGGGTGGGGCTGGCTGGGAGCACTCCTTTTTTCCATAATTGAGCGAGCAGCATAGGACAATTGACTGCATCGTGATCAAACTGGTAGCATGACGGACAACAGGCCTTAGTTGGATTTGTAGGATGTCGGACAACTGTTAGCATGTTCATGTTCACCACAATTATAATAGATCATCTATCCACGGCCCCGTCCAGGCCCCCATCCCCCGCTACCCTATCCGCACATCATGAATCCCCCACACATGAATGGTGCAGCCGGGTCCTGTCTGTGCGTTTCTATTTGCATCCTATACATAGGAGGTCGATCCATCAACATGCGGCAATCCCTTTCCTCATGACCCATCATTCTGCAGAAGTTACAAAATAAGTGTTGAGGGGGTTGTCATAAGTTCGGCAATAGGTGGCAGCTGTCCGTGGCATGCTTTCCTCCTACCTGGAAAATTGCGCTCTAGAGTACAGGTAAAGCACTCGCCCCTGCTTGTACCTCCACCTTTAATGACATCTGACCTCCTTATGTCAGGTAGTTCAAGAAAACCGAACAATGGTCCTTGTCGTGCGTTTGGCTCTTACATTTGATACAGCCTACCTCTGGGCGTACCTCTGGTCAGGACATTCTTCCTTCCTTCAAACTCTACACTTCCAGGCTCAAGTTTTGAAGTTGCACTTAGATTTTCTAAACCCCCAACCCTGGGTCTGGTATTGGGGTCACATGTAACCTCATTGTTGTCTCCAGTGCCTCGGCTTAGGTTGAGATCTTATGTTGTGAAAGATCCATCCTCAACTAGGGTGTCAAGGACACCAAAAACCATGCACAATGTTGCCCATCTGTTAAAGTCATGTTAGCTTCACGAATAGTACTTTTCAATCTCTGGTCCAGATCCCACGAAGTTTCACCAGGAAACATTGCTATCTTTTTGAATCCAATGACCAACTAGGCTTCACACTTTGGCCAACCAAACTCTTTATTCAGCACGTCCTAGATTTCCACTATTCCCTCACTTGGATGGTCGGTTGAGTATTTTATATACCATGTTAGCACACAGTCCTGCAGTGCACTGACCAACGTAGCCTTCTTAATGTTTTCATCTGTTATACCTTGCACATCCCATACAGATTTTATCACAAACCAGAACTGACTTGGCTCTTCATTCCCTACACCCTAGAATGTCAGTAACTTGATTGCGGTCACCATCCCAACCTTTGGTTGTGGAGGAGGTGGCGAAGGTCTTGGTGTGGATGGACTTGACACGAGTGAAGCGGATGGGGTGGTAGTGTAGACGGAGGTGGCATTAGTGGAAAGCATTCTTTAATCAATCATACCACATTCCCTGGCGAGAACCTAGTGAGATCCTCCACACTTTCCCATGAGATAGAAACCAACGGGCTGTTCTCTACTTCTTCTGTTCTTTGGTAACCCTTTCTTCTATGCATTACCACAGACATTAATACACGTGCAAAATCGGTTTTTCGCACAACAACATCTTAATCCAAGTATTCAATGATTTGATGCACCTACCCCGTGGTCCTTGGAGAAAGTGCCTTTCTGCTTCGCTGTAACTTATGGTTTTATCTGTCATGAATTCAGTGATAAATCCCCCAATGATTCGATCTAACCAGTGGCTTCCAGCCTTCGCACTAGTTTCGGAGTCCACACTATGGGCTCCAAATCTGCACCTCCCCACGCTATCAGCTAACTTCGCGATCCACTCATATAATTCTATCAAGAATGTTATGAAGAAGATCTCATGTATGTTTGTGAATATATGGTGATCCAACCACTATTCCTCTAATATCCGTGAATTTCTGTTTTCCAAAACAGCAAAATCACGAAGCTTTAGATCCCTCCAATCTTCGAGTTCTTTCTTCGTAGGATTCCAATGTTCCCACATTAGACACCCCTTAGGCAGATCCCAGTCCCAGAAATGGAACCATTTGTTGGCTTGTTTGGGCCTGACCCAGGTTTGGAAAATTTATTTAGCTAAACAAATCCCATAGCTACCGGCCCTTTCGGCAACAGCCCACGGAGCGCGGACTGAGGTCTCACCCAAGGTAGTAGGGGACGGTGCTGGAACCAGGTTTCTGCACCCTAGGGATGTCTAGATGTGTGCTGGAGGTTTCGCGTACTGGTCTATAGCTCCACACCATTTGGCCTTCACACCGATCGAGGGTGATTATGTCTTTCGTATTCATGCGTTATTTATGATTCGAAACTATTCAACTGGGTCTTTGAACAAACATTTAACCCACATACTTTATTTGCGCACAAAATGAACCTAGATTCACATACATTCATCACATTTGCATTAACCAGATATAGAAAAGTAAACCATACAGATAGATGTGCGATAACACATAATTACAGAAGCAAACTTATCTTTATTGGAATTCTTCACCAATACATCCAGATATACCCTACGCACTCAGCTACAGGGGTCCACACACATAGCTGCGGACTTTCTAGGCCTCTACGTACACAGCTGTAGAGCCTCTACCTACTACCCAACCCTCGACTTAGAATTATAGAAACTTTTAGACTATCTTCTTTAAGATCCCATTACATCCCATACTATCAAAATTCTATCCTTTCTACCGATAGAGCCTTGCTCTATTTATACCGTCCCTTGGCTCGCGACCCCTTGAGCAGGCTGACCCTAGTTACATCTCTTTACATTATCTTTAGGCGGACTACCCTTTGACTCAACCTATTACAATTCACACTCTGTGCATTTAGTGGAGTCTTTATCGTAACCTTTACCAAAAATGTCCAGCTCCGCGCCCCTTAACTGTTGCGCGGGGCTTCCGCTACCCAACACCAGGGAAGTGCATGGAGTAACTTGCATAAAGGAACTAAGAGTTGGACCAAATAAACCCCTCAGACATCTCTAGGGTGCGGAAACTTGGCTCCAACACCCCCCCATACTACTTTGGGTGAGACCTCAGTCCGTGCTCCACATACTGTTTCTGAAAGGCCCAGTAGTATAGGTATTTGTTTGGCCAATTAACTTTGAAACTAGGTCAGGCCCTAATAAGCCAACTATCGAATAGATGAAAAACACACCACAGATAACTGCCACTTGTTACAGAAGTACATGCAGACTCCGCAAGAATTGTTCTGCAATTTTTGTAGGTCGGTAGGACATGATGAGTATACTTGCAGGAGCTACGAATTAATGATAGATAGAACACCCACCTACAAAGTTCAGGCCGAAACGTGGCCCCTTGAACAGAATGCAGGAATGGCACAGATAGGATTTCAAAGGTGTGGACAAGGTTGAGGTGGAGGAGGACGTAGTAGAGGTCACGGACAGTTGATTTTCTATAATTTCGGAGGGCCAGGACACTATGCCTGCTATTGCACTAATCCAATGCACCCATTGTGCAAATATTGCACATTGTTTGATCATGAGATAGAAGATTGTCCTACGCTGATAGCTAGGATACATGACAAAGGAGCGCTACCACCTCCCCTGACTGAGAACCTGCAGATGATGAAGTCTAAGCCACGTGAGGAAGATATGAACGCAAATATAATGCTCCAAAGTGGAATCGCGACAGGAGATGACAAGTGAAGACAGCCCGAAGATAGTACCCGGGTTCACAAAGCCCGAGCGAAAGAAGTTGAGTTTGATTTGGAGCGCGCTTGGGAAACCTTTATGGAAGCTAAGAAGAGCTTCGCTGAGGCCTCCACTTCAGGAAGCAATGATAAGCTTGAGCCAGAGATGGACCCCTCTATGCTCACTACTTTCCTGGAAACCTATATGAAGTTACTACGTGATAGTAAGGCTATGAAAGGGTTACAAGAACTTATCAATAGATGTGCTAGGACCATGCCAGGAGAACCACGCGTAGTCCAGAAGATTGGAAAACATAAAACAAGGACGGGGCGTGAAATGAGACTCATTGCGCAGATTGGAGAATATGAAATGGATCAAGTCATTCTGGATTTGGGATTAGATGTGAATGTTTTACTAAAACAGACATGGAAGCAAATGTTCATACTTGCACTGCAATGGTCTCTTATTCAGCTGAGAGTGGCGAATAAATAAAAAATCATACCCATGGGGCGATTGTAGGGAGTAACCGTGGATATTGAGGGAGCGAGTGTGCTGGCAGATTTTCAAGTGATAGATATTGTTGATGAAAACAATCCCTACCCCGCGCTCCTGGGAATTGACTGGGCTACTGATATGAACGAGTTAATCAATCTGAAGAAGCAAAAGATGACCTTTGAGAAGAAATCATTGCGCGTAATAATACCACTGGATCCTAGTGAGGGATCGTGATATACAAAACTAGTCCACGACTATGAGAGTGATGATGATCTAGACTGCATCTATAAGATAACAACATGAGACCAACACTGGGTGAAACCCACCATGGATGGGCAAATTACATGGGAGAAAGAGAGTTCCTACACTTCGGACTTTGACGAAGAAATAGAACGCTGGCAGAATCGATTACACGAGGTAACTACATTGAATTGCAATATGATGACACGGTCGCTGCAATGTGTGTCATTAGAAGAAAGGAATTTGTCTTCTTATGATTGTCTAAATGAGGTAGATATTGTCTTGGATGCATTTGAAAGGGAGGTATCGAAAGCACAATGCTTCCAGGCCTTCAACTGGGCACTGTGCACTACACTCGCAAGATGGTGGGGTACGCACAAGGGGAGTTTTGATGATCAGCGCGAATGTAGGAGAATGATGCAAGCATGATTTTGGAAGCTTAAAATGCAACTGACGGACAAGTATGATGGGTAGAATGATCTGTGCACCTAGATGCAAGCATATTGAGAAAAAACCCTGACCCGAGAAGGTGCACTTGTACTCCACACTAAAGTACCTGGTCAATAAGCCTGTGTTGGGGGGCTACATCTGTAGATGGCTTTTATTATTCCAGAATACGATATTGAAGTTGTTGTGAAGCCTGGACGATTGAACGCAAGACCAAACCACCTGTCACGCATTGAGACAGGGGAGGATCCGACTAATTTGGAAGAAGGATTACCTGATGCACAGTGTTTTTCTGTGCACATCACAGATGGATATTTCGAAGATATAATACACTTTCTAACAATTGGAACTACTCTGGAATGATACTCTTTCCGGCAAAAGAAGGAATTAGTGGTGCATGTAGTAGATTTCTCTGTCATTGTTGGGCATCTATACAAGAAGGAGAATGATGAAATACTGCGAAGGTATGTCCCTGAGTTTAAACGAAGTAGCGTCGTCATAGATGCTCATGGGGGCACCGTGGGAGGATGTTATGTAGGAAGAGCAACCACGCAAAATATTATATGCGTAGGGTTTTTTTGGCCAACCCTTCATCAAGATTCAAAATCATATTGCAAGGCGTGCGACGTAAGTCAAAGAACAGGTAGGCCATCATGGAGGGATGAAATTCCTTTGAATCCACAAATGACATTGCAACCTTTCGAAAAGTGGGCAACAGATTCTGTATGACCCATCAAACCTCAAGGAAAGACAAGCATGAGGTCTATTATCACTGCGACAGAGTATTTGACTCATTGGTCAGAATCGCAGTCGATGAAGGATTGCACGGGCATGACTGCCGTGAAGTTTCTATTTGAATATGTAATGACGCGATTTGGATGTCCGAAGATCTTTGATGAGTGATTGTAGTATGCACCTTCTGAATGATATGATCGGCACACTAACGGAGGAATTTTAGGTGTATCACCAAAAGAGAACACCTTATAACCCACGAGCTGATGGGACAGTAGAAGTGTTCAACAAAGTGCTGGAGACTTCACTAACCAAGGTATGCAATTCTTAGCAAAGTGATTGGTACCTATGCATACCTGCAGTATTGTGGGCTTATCGGACAACGCGCAAGAAGTTAATGGGATAGACACCTTTTAGGCTGGTATACGGGTTTGAAGCTGTGATGCCTATCGAATACATTGTACCTAGTCTGCGCATAGCAACACTCACAGGTATGACAGATCACAGAGCCCTGGAAGAGAGGCTCATGCAGTTGGATGAGCTGGAAGAAGAGAGATTTTTGGCTGGATTTCACAAGCAGGTCCAAAAGCTGCGTGAAAAGGCATGGCACGATTGACATATTACGCTGCGAACCTTTAATGTGAATGACTTGGTGCTATTGTGTGATAGTAAGTTTGATAAATTTCTAGGGAAACTCCGAATGCATTGGCTGGGACCATAAGTTATTAAGGAGATTACTGACGGAGGCACGGTCCAGTTGGTTAAGTTAAATGGAGATCCCTTCCCAAGAAAAGTGAATGGAAATCATTTGAAGCCATACACAGGTGGCCCATCCATCTGACTATCTGACAAAAGCATAGTCTTAGCACTCCAGACAGCTGAAAGGAGGTGCGGGACTATAAACTACACTACCCGGGAGCTATGTGATGTCAGGACTACGTGCATCAGCGAAGTGTCACAGGGTCCGCGCCAACACGAAGACAGTTGTGCTAGTGCGTAGGTCCACCAGAAAGTGACTGTTGAAGTCACTATTCACGATTTGATGGTTTCTTTGAAGCCAAGTAGAGTGGGAAATAGGAATTTAAGGTGATATCTATGGGCTATATTCTTGAAAATATGCGCCAATCTAGCATTAATGGACCGAATGTGGGGGGAATGGTTGAAGTCAAATTCAAAAGGCGATATAAATTACAAGTGGCTATCCAGCAAACAAGACTTCATATTTTGAGAACTGAATTGTTGCGCTATCAAGTGTGTATGGACCTTTCAAAATTTGAGGCTTTGAGAGCAAGTTTAGTGTTTGAAACATTTCCAAAGGAGACGCATGACCTCCTAACTAGATTGATGTCGACACTCGAGGAAGCTACGCAAGGAATTGTGGAAGTAGAAGTCCCAGAGAGTGTCGAAATGATAATTGAGGTCCCTAAATCACCCAGAACACTGATACTTAAGAAGAACAAGCAGGCTATGATACCGGTGCACGTCTCACCATGAAACTCATAGAGGACCAACCTCACCTTGTAGGAAAAGGGGAAGCCCATTAATCTGGAGGTTAACGAAGAGGAGTCTGGAGAAATCTTAGTGGATGAGGAGGGTGAGGAAATGGAAGTTGAGACCCAGGGTGCGGACCCTATTACCTGGTTACCTAACTATATTCCTCCACACAAGGATAAAGCCAAGGCGCTGAAGGATATAGATGAGAGTAAGAGCTCTTTGCAAACTCCGCTGCTCCCAGATGATATTATTTTTGAGGGACCGCACTTGGGGCAAGTTCCCGTGTTGAAATTTGAATATTGGGACCTCACAGACCATGAGAAGTTCCCACATTTAGCAACTACAAAGCTAATGTGCCAGAAGATGGATGCGACGGTTGCAATGATTGAATTGGAGCCATGCCAATGGCTTAGAGGTGTAGATAAAGCCAGGTTGCTTAACCTGCTCTGGGTATTGCATTACCACCGCACCCTAGTGACCGTCTTTATCATCAAGTAGCTACTCTACTTGGTGCATGATGGGTGCTTGTGGCTGGAGGAGCCCATCCCCATCACAGACCATCTAATTCATCGAATTACATGGCTACCCTACTCAGTGGAGTATCCAGCCAACATTTTAGAGGGAAAAGGTGGCGAGTTGGCCCTCACAGAAGCAATGAAGAAGAAGTTCAAGCTAGAGAAGAAAAAATGAGGATATGCCATCTCCAGCATTAACAACCCTTCAGTCAAGGTTGCAACACAAATATTATCAAGGAAGGTGATGCGAAAGTGTCAAATGAGGTGTCCGCGCTAGTGGTTGCACTAGCGGCCCAATGTGCAGAAGGAGTCCAGTTCAACTAGGTGAACTATCTATGTGGCGAGTTCCTTGCGAACTATCACAAGGCACAGGAGTAGGGAAAAATGTTTCACTATGCGAGGCTCCTATTGTCGATCATAGTGGTGGCATGGGAGCTGCCGAAGATAGCCAATTCCCTTCGGTCGTGCTGAACCTTCGAGAGGCAAAGAAGTACGCTTCACTGTGGGCGACCAAGGATGCGCAGCGTATCAGAGAAAGTAAGATTTTCTAGGTGCTAATGGAGATGAATATCTGGATGGGGATCAATCGCAAGCGGTGGTTGTCACCCATAGTATAAAATAGTTTGTAGAGCTTTGAAGAGTTCAAAGCGTACTTCCACCACATTTTTATCAGGGTGCGGAACGACCCTACGAACGCATGGCATGATTTACCATACCTAGCAACCGATGATGTGATATTCGTAGTCCTTGAATATTGGCCACCGGAATGGTGTGCTCCATCTGGCTCGGTGGTGGAAATGGACAAGTCTACTGTGCAGCGTAAGAAGAAAGAGACAAATCTTTGGATGGCATAGCTAATGAAAAGCGCAAGAAAGAGGAAGCAACGTCTAAGGCCCAGGTAGCACGTGATGTTGCGAAGCTGGCGAAACAACAGAAAATAATAGAAGAAGAGCGTGAAGGACAAAAGTCACCTTCGCTCGAACTAGAGAGAAACACAGAACAGGGTGGCACAGACCCGCAAATGAAGTCCACCCAGCTCAAGCGTCCACAGCCACGAGAGCAGACGGAGCCACGGATGAAAACAAAGGCATCGAAGACATATTTCGATCCAATCACCCTCACTGAGGGGGATTTGCATGATATTAGCGAAACGGTGAGGGATGTCACTGTGGAGGCCCTCCAACAATTTGAAGAATAACAGTAGATAGTATTGGGGTCTCTTTGAACAGAGTTGCAGGAGTTGCTAGTTCTCACTCCATAGGCTGGCACAATGTCCACCAGCCTCATGATCAGCAATTTAGCTACCGAGGAGATGTTGCACACAAGGGTGACCAACATGATAGTGCTACCAGATGGGGCACTTACTATAGAGAAGGAGGCCGATAGGCGCACGGTTAGTGTTAGTAGTTTGAAATGGGTAGGCTTGAACATGGCCACACTCCCTTAGGAGATGCTCTACCTCTTACAAGATGGAGTCACCATAGAACTTCAGGCGAGGGAGAGTCGTGCTCTATAGGTAATGAGAGAGCAGTGCATCAACATTGAGCAGTTGGTCCTGTAGTGAAACGAGGCAGTGGAGCAGAACAAACAGATAATGCAGGTCATAGAGGAATCCTGTCGAACGGTCCCAGAGTTGGAAATTTAGGTAGAAGAACGAGTGGAGGCGCGCATCCATAAGTTAGCCACAGGGGTGCGTGATGCAAGAGCAGATATGGCCAGGGTTCAGCTGGAGCTGAACCTGTAGATCGTAGAACTACAGTTGAAGGCTTAGCCTTCAACTCCGCTGGAGGTCAGAGAACAACATACCACCGCGGTCACAACAGCAATGCCGGTGGACAGTGCAGTGACAGACTGCATGAAGTTATTCGAATAGTCATTCGAGGTCCTAACCACCCTGCAGGAGGCGCCGAACGTAGAGTGCCTAGAGACATAGGCATGCACGCTGTCACAGAAATATGATGAGGTAAAAGGGACCACTTAGATGGTTTCCCTTACATAGGGCTTGCATGGATGCAATAGGCAAAGGTTCTCAAGGAATAGGTGGATGCCCCTCAGCACAAAGAACCAGTCTTAAAAGCACACCTACATCCATGGATCGACAAGTCTTATACAATTACAACCTCCATTGAAGCAATGCTCGTGCAACTACAAGAAACTCAACAGATGATTCAGGGCAACAGATCAACATCTCCGGTCATTGAACAACGTGTGGAGGAAGTTTAGTAGGTAGCCACTCAGTGCACTGCCGAAGTTGCAGCAATCAAAATAGTGCTGGGAGGTCTTCGCGCTAAGATCTCTGCACTTGTAGAGTGACTCGAGGGCGAGTCATGATGTTTGTGTTGGGGGCTTGTTGGATGCGGGATCCCCCAAGGGTCATTTTGCGGCTAAGAGCCCATATTTTGGTCCTATTTTATGTAAAGACTCCGCATTTTGTCGGCGCGGAGCACATAGATGTTAAAGAGTCATAGGGTTGTCCGCCCTTATTTTTATAATGTAATGTCGGTTGTAAAGTATCTACCCATGGTCTGCGGACTATGGGATTGTATAAATAGAGTGAAGCTCTAAGTAGTTAGAGGCATCGAAGAAGGAAGAATAATGAAGATATGATGTATGAGACATAGCTTTGAAGTAGAAGTCTAAGTTTTGGGTCGTAGCGTAGGTAGAGGCTCTGCAACTGAGTGTGCAGAGGCTTAGAAGTTCGCAACTGAGTGCGCGGACCCTTGCAGCTGAGTGCGTAGGGTGAGTCAAGTCTATAACAGTTCAGAATTATCAATAGAGAGAAGTATTCTACAATTTATGCATCTGTTATATTGGGTATGAATTTCACTTCTAATGCTAGTATGATGTGCGAATGTGTATGACTGTATTAGTTGAGTGAACGCAAGTAAGAACATTTGTTTACACGAAGATAACTAAGATATGTTAATTTGATAAGTAAGATACTTAGTATAGTTGGGAAAATATCACAGTTCGCTGCCCTAGCATTGCGAAAGCGTATCAGCCCTAGGTTAGGGCTGCGCGAAAGCCGATCCTATCGTCTTGCGAAGGTGATGAAGGGCAGACATAGGTTTAAGCAACTTTCGCACAGACATGTATAGTTGGAATAAACTGACATCACATCCATCTAAAGGGTGTGGAAACTTGGTTCCAACATCCCCCCATACTGCTTCGGGTGATACTTCAGTCCGCTCTCCACTGGCTGATGCCGAAAGGGCCAGTAGTGTAGGGATTTGTTTGGCTAACTAACATTGAACCTGGGTTAGGCCCCCTTAATCCAACAATCACCCTCAATCATGAAATTAAATCAAGGTGTTTATAGACCACTCTTCCAACTAACTGCATCAAAAACATCTCATTGAAACATATATGAACATGATTCTAACTACAAAAGTGAAAATTCCATTCATTTAAATGTAAATGTTATTTGACCTTGCATGAAAGGAAAAGGATAATATATTTTTAGAAGTAAATCATGCTACTCTATTAGCACATTTAATCATATCAATAAAATATTTTTATGCATCATTTATCTACTCACACTTTCTTGAAAATAAGGAATCCCATTTTAACATGGCTATCAATAAAAATACTAATGCTAACTCTGCTTTGCTATTTGATGGCTGTAGTGAGGAAAGGAGGAGGTTGGAGTGGTCCTAGAACCTTCCCTAATCATAAAATCATAGTGTGAGGGCCATTATTCAACTTCGCTATGCCAAAGTCAAGGGATGAAGAAAAACTTGTTGAAGAGAACACTGCTATAAGAGGTCTTGTTCTAATATAGGAGGGGATTTGAGGGAGTTTTAAGGATAGAAGTTGTTTATTAGAGGTAGAGAAAGGTGGATGAATGTAGAAGGTGATGAATGAAGGGTGTGGGAGCCCCTTAGCCAAGCCTAGTACCCCTCAGAGGTCTATCTTGCACCAAAGTTGATGCCCACGACATCCTTCATTTTCCTTAAAAAGGTGAATTCAAAGACAGAATCAGAAGCCAGGTGAGGTACCTAAGAGGAAGATAGAAAGCTCTAGGTGGATTTGGAAAGGTGTTCCAACCCCTGCAAATCAACACAGTCCCTGTAGCTAGCTAGATACATGCATCAAATGACCAATAATGCAGTGAGACAACTTATTATGGAAAATATGAGTTGAATTTGACAAAGATCTATTCTATCCCATAACACTACTCTAATCACTCAAACTAATGATACTAACTCCTAAATTGCATAGAATAAGAAAGAAAAATGAGATCTATCCGTTTCCAAGAAATCATAAATAAATATTTTTAATATGTTATTGTAGATATTTCCAATCACTCTTCCCAGAAGAGAGGTGATAGGAAAGCGTGCAATTACAGGTTTTTATGATATATATCTACTGAAACAAGAGAAGGATTCAATGATTTGAAACAAGAACAATAAATAAATGCAAGAGAGGTACTAAATCCTATGGGTTGGGCCCAAACCCAAGGGTTTCAACCCTCCAAAACTAATTTAGATCTAAATCAATGGTAAACTTCTCATTAACACAAAGTAATGGTCTCATACAACATCTAAAAATTAAGAATAACAATGTCAAGCACTAGGATTTCAGTAGCTACTCCTAGCTACAATAAAAATTCAAATCCTAATGATCGTTTCAGTTGGCTTACTTATACAAAAAAATTTGAGGGGTAGCTTCCTTGAAAGGAGGAATGCTCCCCTCCGAAATCTAGAGATTTGTGGATATGGTTCCCTTTGTCCTTATCATGCACTTGGATTTTCTCAATTTCTAGTGAATTCAAGCTATTGGAGAGGATTATGTGGTCTCAAGCTGAGTTAGGGAGTTAATGAGGTGGACAAGCTCCCTATATTCTCTCTGGGTGTCTCTGTCAAGCCTGTGCATTGTAAATATATCCAAAAATGCTTCTTTGATCTACATATTAATCACATTAGGCATTGCAATATGACAAACACCTTTTAGTCTTCCTACTAAGCATATTATGGCTAAAAATGTGAATTATTGTGAGAAAAGGAGATTTTTAAGGGCTGGAGGATAACACAATGAACTCCAAAAGATACCTATTGATTGGATTGATCTGGACTTATGCAGGAATACAAAAAAATATAGATATACACATAAACACAAAGATGTAGCATAAATAAAACTTCATTTCATTAATATCAAAGAACTGAAATATGCTTACATACAGAAATGGAAATTAACTAGCTCTGGCGATGGTAGCTTATTTATGAGAAGAAATGTGGTGACTACATGCCTTTGAACTGTGTTAAAATGATGCTCCATGGATTTTTTATTATTGAACTTCAAGGGAAACCCATAAACAACCAAAACCTGAACCCGAGGAGATGGAAAACCAAGAGTTTGTGGGCCCTATTAGGGATAATTGGGAAGCCAACTTCCTGGGGTCATAACTCGGTGATATTATCTTTGTTTTGTGTGTACAATACCTCAATATCTCTCTGATTACTACAGGATTTTCCATAGGCCCTTTTCTATATCTATGGGCTTATTTTGGACCTCAAAAAAATGTTGTTGAGGGGGTTAAAAATGCTCCAAAATTTCACAACCCAAAACACTACTAAAAATAGTAAATGCTGCTATAAACAAGGAAACTGATGAAACTAACTAGAGGTCAAGGTTGAATAGGTGGGTTACCACCAATATCCACCTGGATCAGTATTCCCTCCTTAGGAAGAAATGGTCCCCATTTCATGTAGAGCCTCCCCAAGGTGAGGTAATTTGTGTTGAACCCTATCCCAAGTGAAACACTTGCCCTGGTGAATACATTCGCCCATTTTAAAACATAAATATAGTTGGATCCTATATTGTCGAGTGTTCTTGATTTTCATTTCCATGATCCAATCAATTGTTCCTTGTTCCATGTTGTCTGGGTTTAGCTCCAATGGTGTGAGTTGTTCTGCAATGTTGGATGTGTCCAACAATGGTGGAAGGTATGGCCAAAGGTAGTCCACATTGAATACTGGGTGCAGGAAAAGGAATAGTGGAATGTTGAGCTCAAAGCTATTGTCCCCTACATCCTTGGTGATGGTTTATGGTCCATATCGGAGTGGGTGAATCTTGCGGTGGGGCCCAGCGAGGCATTCCTTCTGTAGATGTATCCAAACTTTGTTGCCCACCTAGAACTTGTGAGGCACCCAATGTCGACCATATCGTTTCTTATACTTAGCATGGGATCTATCTAATATGGCATGGACCTACTGTCAGATGTGATAAATGCACTCAATAAAGTTTTTAACCTTATCAGTTTTAGAATGGACATGAGCCGAATATGCATGATTAGCTGCAAATTGTATGGCCGCATCAATGGGACATAGTGGTTGGAATCCCAATTCCACTTGAAAGGGGTTGTGGCAATTGAGATATGGAGAGCTCTATTGTAGCTATGCTAGACATAGGGGAGGATGTCATCTCATTTGTGTGGATGCTTCGAGTTTTACGTGTGCATAATGTGTATGCTCATCCTATTGATGACCTCTGTTTGGCCATTAGTTTGAGGGTGGAAAGTTGTGGACTTAGTGAGCTTTATATCCAACATCGACCAGAGACTTAAGAAAAATTTACTTAGGAACCTGTTGTCCTGATCTGATATAATGGATTGTGGGATCCAAAAGTGTATACAAACTCATTCAAAGAAGATCTTAGCAATGGCTTTTATTGTGATACACTTCTTACAAGCCATTAGAATGACCATCTTAGACAATCTATTGACAACCATGAAAACATAGTCATCTAAATGCTTAGTAGAAGGAATGCCCGACATGTAATCCATGGATATGGATTCCCAAGGTCAAATTAGAGTATTGTTGGCTTAAGGGGGCTTGGACCTAGGTTTGTAGTTAGCTGGCCAACCAACAAAACCCTAAAATACTGGCCCTTTCAGCAACAACCCGCATAACACAGGCTGCAATCTCACCTAGGGCAGTATTGGGGGATGCTAGAACCAGTTTTATGCATCCATAAGGCTATGTGATGTGTTTTCTATAGAATTAGGGATTTATCTTGACCTTCGCAAACCCTAACCCTTGAAATCCATAACTTATAGTAAATAACAGTTAGCAGATCTATGTCAATCATCGTTTGCACTAAGAATGCATAACATCATATAAATAAACAGATCTACATCTTCGCGAATCTATTAAGTACTTTTTTGTAATTAAATTTAGTCAACATATCATAAATAGAGTAATTTCAGAAATACACAGTAGTACATAGATACTTAGATAGTTCTTCAAAATATGTTTTTATTATACTTCAAATTCGTTGTTACAACCCTTCCCAACCCTCCGCACATAACTGCAAGGGCTTTCACACTCACCTATGGACTTACCAAGGTCTCCGCGCACACAACTGCAGGAGCCTTCCCCTTTTCCCAAGTACATAATAAACAAAATTAGGCTTGTTAGTGTCAGTTTATGCATACTTCCATCAGGGATCAAATATGATCTTTGCATTTTCATTTTAGGTGTCTCATAGTGAAATTTTGGATCATTCCATTAGGTCATGTCAAAATGGTCCATTGATGGTTTTCTTCTTCTCAGAAAATCAAATCTTCCCTCATGAGCTACATTTTCTGACCCATCTCCATGTTGTATTGGGTTGTGGTTTCAAATATGTTATTTTTAGTGTCAACGTAGTTGTCTTTCCATTAGGTCTTAGGGTTCATTTCCAAGGTCCTTCCATTAGGTCTTAGGGTTCATTTCCAAGGTCAAAAGCATGGTCTCAAGTGTAAATAAAGGGCAACAAAGGTATTAGGATGACAAATAAACAAAGATTGATTGCTAGTAAGTCATGGTGATTGTACAAAGATATTTTGTCACTAATGTAATTTTCATCTCAAAAACATGTTTTTGAGATGAAAACAAAGTATTTTTAGTTTATTTATATTTTTTGATGTAATTCAATTCATTTTATGTAATAAGTGTTCCCAATTGCCCCAAGCATTTCTCCTTGCTGCAAGAAAATGAAACCATTGAAGAAATCAATTCAATCAGAACATCCATCCACCTGAAAAGAGACAAAGAAGGAAAAGCATTAAACAAAGATTTGAAGACAAAGAAAAAGTTCCAAAACATTAGAAAGTGGGTTTTTCTAAAGAAAAATAAAAATCAACCTCTATATAAGATGTCAAATTCCTTTTCCAAATTCATCACTTTCATTTGACAAAGAGAAAGAAGAGCATTGAAGGAGAGAGGGGAATTGAGGCCAATTGGTGGCTAAGAAAAAAAGGAGGTGCTGTGCACAGAGGTCGGAGCACTATGCATATGAGATGGATTGCTACGCACAGAGGCCAGAGCGCTGCGCATAGGGAAATTTTTCCAGTGCAATTTTGCACGACACTGCGCATAGAGTCAGAGTGTTGCGCACCTGTAGAGGGCGTTTCGCATAGGACCAACAAGCACCAAAACACCCTATCAACCATCCAAACCATGTTTTTTTTCCCTCTAGAACTTAAAAACAGGTAAGTGTAATCCTTGAACTATCCTCTCGGCATTCAGTTCATCATGTTGAAGTTGGTTTTCTATTTAAAATTTCAAACCCTAGGTTACCTACAAAATCCCTCCACCTATCCCTTATACCCTCAAACAAATCCCTCCACCTATTACTTATACCCTAATTCCCTCAAACACATTCCTCCACTTATCCATTATACCTTAATCCCCAAAACAAAAACCTAAAAACCCTATTTACTAAACATTCCCTACCAAAGAAAAATACCCTCCTTCTCACTCTCATATCATATATATTCCTTCCTACACCGCATAAGCTTATCTCTCCTTCCTCTATCCCTGTTCACCATAACTCACTCCTTGATTACCTTCTTTAGGGTTACAAAGCTTCAAAATTCAACAAACATGGACAAAGAGGACAGAGATTATGAGGAGGAGGAAAACAATGGCAGTGAAAGCATGATAGATGAACCTCAGGATCAGAGAAAACCACATAAGGGAGGCAGAATCATCATAGAGGAGCCATCAAACATCAGAGAATTATAGGCTTCTCATATGACTACCTCTTGTTTTAGGCATCTAGGGTGTTATGAGTTTTGTGAGCAGGTGGAAAGAGTTCAACATCATCTTGAGCTGACCAGGACTTTTGTAGCCAATCTTCATGATAACAAGGTAACTCTTGCTGAGGTGACATTTACAGTTTCATCCTCCATCATTGTTGATGCTACAAGGATTCCAAATGTGGGGGAAAAATGGTATAAGGTACAAGATTTGGATGAGTGCTACTATGAGCCATACATCAAATCCAGGTACAGGAATGAAAAGAAGAGGACCTTTCCTTTCAGGTTCCTTGAAGAAAAGTATGCCCCTATGATGAGGATCATTATGAAGTATATTACATGTGAGGGCAGATTTTCTAAATTGTACACCTATCATATTAGGCTTCTTACACATTTCACAAGAGTGAAAATGTTGAACATCCTGTATTTCTTATTGAGGAACATTGAGAAGATGGCCTACATTGTACAGAGAAAGCCTTACCCCCAGCAGATGAGTAGTATCTATCACTATTCCCTAATTAAGATGATTGTACTACATCATCTCAACCTCCTCAATATCTCCTGGGATACATTTATTGCCAATGACATCTTCAATCGTCCTCAGATTCCTCCATCAATGCCTCAGGAAGTAGAAAGGCCTTCCAGTAGTGCCAAAGTAAAGAAAGATGAGAAGGTTAAAGAGACTAAAGTTGTTGAGAGCTAGAACGTTATAAGACATATCAGAGAGGGGCTAGAAAATTGTTTGCAATAGATAGGAATGTGTTTACTCCACTTGATGTGGAAGGGGCCTTGCCTTCTTCATCAGCTCATAGGAAAATGCTTTCTCCACAAAATGTGGAAGGGGCTTTGCCTTCTTCATCAACACAATAGGTACAACAGGTGCAGCAGGTGCATAAAGGGAAGGAAAAGATTCTTGAGGAAAGCCTCAATGATGAAGAGGAAGGGGAATTTGATTTGATGGAAGATGAACCAGAACAGCCACACATCCATCATGGCATTGAGATAGTTGACTTGGAGGTTCAAGATGAGGCAACCAATGAAAATATAACCATAAGGGAAAAAGATGCACATATCCAAGCATTGATAGACAACTTGGCGAGATATAAGTATTTTATTTCATACCTTGAGCAAGAGAACAAGTAGCTAAGTTACAAACAAGTCCTCATGGATCTGGAACTTCTCAAAGCAAAGAGGCAAGGTGACAAAGGCAAGTTAGTAATGCAAGAGGAAGAAACACCAGCTACCTTGACTGCAAAACAAAGAATTGAGAAGGAAATTGAGGAGGATAGAGAAACTTGGCTTGACAGGGTCAATTTACATTTGGAGAATCTGCTACAAAAGTCCAACAGGGATAATCAAATCATCAGGCACATGGATCGCCATTATAGGACCGGAAACAAGATTTGCAGCATAAGGTTCAAGCAAATGTAGACAAGGCTAAAACAAGCACTCAAAGGAAAAAAAGGAGGGTGATTGGCTTATTTTTCTTTCTGAAGATTCCTTAGTTAACCAAGACACTTGATGGTGGTGTTCTCCACAAATTTTGAGCAAGTTTTGAATAATCTTTGCCTTTTGAAGAATTTGGCAATTTTTTACACATAAATTTTGGCTCTATGCGCAGCGCCACTGGCACTATGCTTTTCCTAGGGGCATCCAATGAAGAAATGGTCAACATTTTTGGATTCAAAATGATGAGTACATGCACCATGTGCATTTACTAAGATTTTAGAGCAGAACTGGTCAACCAAAAGGTCAAAAAACACCGAAAAAATGACCTTTCTGCCCTCTTTTTGACACAGAGAAGCAGTCTTTGGAGAATCAGTTTTTGAGGGGTCAAATGAACTCCAAATGAAAAAATTCAAGATGTCCCAGAAATTAGAATTGAATATATTTCCACTGAGCTATCATGAGCGCAATTTGGACTCTGGGAATGGTCCTGAAAAAAGCATTGTGCATAGAGCTTGGGCATTGCACATAGGACAAAAATTGAGCTGGGTTTCCACTTCACTATGCCTTGACTGTAATTTTGGGTTTCCTCTCATGGATGGTGTTTTACTAATGTAAATGTTGACTAGGCATGTAAATAGGATGGATAATAAGTACTAGAAGGTAGATTCATTAGATTAAAAGTTATCTTGTGGAAAAATGAATCAATTTCCTCACTTTTAGAGGCAAGTTGTTAGGGTGCCTAGATTCCAGTTTCTTGTTCATTTTTTGATGGATTAGTTCCTCATCCTTAGGAATTCGACCCCTGAGGATGGGAGGAAGTTGAATAAATGTCTATATCTTCTTCTTCTTTCTGATTGTAAATGGTTGGACTCAGCTGGATGCTTATGCTTTGAGT
Source organism: Pinus tabuliformis (assembly GCA_031772625.1). Lineage (NCBI taxonomy): Eukaryota > Viridiplantae > Streptophyta > Pinopsida > Pinales > Pinaceae > Pinus > Pinus tabuliformis. The sequence goes on along the minus strand of CM062806.1, from coordinate 474,714,704 downwards.
AGGCATCATTTTGTATTAGTTTTAGCATGAGATTAATGAAAAGTTGCAGCTATTTCTTTGGGATCCATGTGGTATGATGTTCAATTCAGTTTTTCTTATGTTTTCATGTGTTAGAATGTTTTTTTGACTCCATTTCACGATTTCATTACCTTTATGTGAATGTATACAAGTCTGAGAGGCAGAATCCATATCTTTTATGCTCTATTTTGGGTAGACATTTGACAGTCTATGGTTTCTTTAGTTTAGGAAAAATCCGTGTGGTTTACATGCTCTTTCTAGCTCCTCACCTATATTTTCACCTCATCCATCAAACCCTAGAGTGCTGAACCTTGTGCCTACCTTTCCCCAACGAAAACCCTGCAATTTTGACCTAATTTCCTTGCCCTAAACTATATGGCTCCTCCTGTTCCAGCAAAACCCTTCAAAATCAAATCAAAACTTGTGCTACTATACCTAGCCTAATATCATTTTCTTGATCCAGTCATCTTGGATGAGATCCTTACATAGAGAGCCCTCTCCTGGCCTAGTAGGGCTAGCTGCTTGGTTAAGCGTGGTTTGTGGTTACCCTGGCATTGCCTTCCTTCAGCTTGAGGTTCAATCCAAGTGCTAACATAGTGGAAACCATAGTGGGGAACAAAAGATCAGAAGTTAATCACCCTAGTAAGATGTTTCATTTGAGTTCTCAAGCTTGTGGATGATGAGCTTTAGAATTTAATAGGCTGAATTGGAAATTTGTAAAGAAATATATAAAATTTCAAAATTAGACATACTGGCTTGTTGAAAGTACACTAGATCCAATCCAGATCTGAATCCTCCAACCATTGTCAGTGATCCTCATAAAATTGGGTGAAAATCTAAGAAAGCTATAGATAAATTTAGTTTAGCTGGAGAACAATCAAGCAAGGATTTCATTCTTCGAGTTAATTCACTCTCGGCAAGGTTAGACACTTTGCAAGACATTGAGTTTGATATTAATTTTGTGCAGAGTTTATTTCGCAGTAAATATTTAAGTTGGATTGGTCAAACAGTTGTTGATTCTTCTATATCTCTTTATAACCCTGTTGGACACTTATTTTCACACAATAAATCAAGATCACAACTTATTCATACTCTTGATCATTTGTAGAACCTCTCTTCAAACTTAAACACTTGGGTACAAAATAAGACTCATAGGCCATCTTTTGATTTTTGAAATATCTCCTTTGCATCTACTGCCACTCAAACTATCTCTCACCCCCTTCCTTCTTCTTCACAGATTGTCCACACCACTCAAGCTATCGTTAATCCCCCTTTGAGTATACCGAATATCCCAATCCTTGTTTTAAATCCACCACCTCCCCCACCTCCAGTTATGGCTGCTCGATATGCACCCCTTGTTTTTCCTCAAAATCTGGTTGCCATGCCCCCTGATTATAAAACCAAAATACCTTTCTTTTACAACACCCAAACCATCAAATCTCAACAACATGTAGACAAGATGAATTATTTGTTTGACCTCCATGAAGTTGAAGTTGAAGATGTGATGATGAAGTTGTTTGTACAAAGTTTTGCGGGAGAAGTTCGCAAATGGTTCAGAGCCCTACCAGCAGCTTCTATCACTACTCCACCCATCCTCCGGAGGAAGTTCCTAGATTGGTGGGAGGTGAAGAAGAATCCCCTTCAGATTCTGTCTGAATATGAGAACATCAAAAGAAGTGTTGGCAAGAGTGTGCAGGACTATTGTGTAAGATTTAATGCAGTGTACAATGTTATCCTTGCAAATATCAAACCACTAGAGGGATTGGATTTTCTTATGTTTCTAGATGGATTTGATGCCGATATGGAATATCAGTTGCGTGAACATGATCCTACAACTCTAGAAGACATGCAAAAGAATGATGTGAGCATAGAAGCGAACTTGCTGGCCAAAAGAGCTAGAATGAGATCAAAGAAAAGAATGATTGTGATGGAAGAAGCATATTCTTCAGATGCGAAAATGGACACATTGATTCAAACAATGGAAAGGATGGTTGATCGGTTGTCCATCAAAGACAGACCTGAACCGCAGATCCAGAACCCAAACTTTAGAGGGCAGCACCAGGCCCAATTCTGAATCAAGAAAAGAGAGCAAAAAGCACCGGAACAACCACCGCAACAAGAACAACAGATCAGAAGTCCCTTACAATAGAATTATGTTCAAGGAGTGGAAGAAGAAGAGGAGGGAGATCCTGTAATTGAAACAAATCACTTTTTCACTGCTGATGGTATGCCTATATTTCTAACCAAAGATGAGGAGTATGCAGAAAGTTCCGACACTCTAAAGGATGAGTACTACATCTTGGCAAATAATGTTTTTTCGAAGGCTTAATCTGATGATTATCAGCATGGTTACATGATTGCTTTGAGCGCACAGCAGAGACAATATACTTTGAGGAACAGAGATGTACCGACCAGTCTTATTCAGAAAAGGAAAAATGTTCAATCAAAGAATGATGTCTCAAACAATAAAAAAAAGGAAAGGAGCATGTTGATTAGAATTCTAGCAAGGTAAATCAACCATCAACAAGTGCAGCTGAAAAATAAAAAGATAATCGGAAAAAGGATAGTGCAACAAAGGAGAAAAAGATAAGAGGGACATCAGTGTCAAAGAGGTAGAAAAACTCACATATTTTTATTTAGAAAGTGAAATTGATAAATTGAAAGTGTCCATTCCTTTGACTAAGCTTGTTAAGAATAGTCATTACAAACACCATGTGTCTAGAATACTACAAATTGATCCTTTGTTTGGCATGGTGAATGTTGAGGATGATCATCCTGAACTTATTTTTGGTCCAGCTATAGAAGGTCAGCTAGAGGATAGCGAAGTCCCGCCTTTTTATTTGATTCTTAGACTGCATGAGTATATTCTTCATAATGTTATGCTTGATTCCAAAGCTTCCTACAATTTGATGCCCGAGGCCATCATGGAAAATTTGGGCCTAGATATCACCCAAAAATATCATGATTTGTACTCATTTGATTTTGGTAGAGTTCGCTGCATTGGTATCATCAAATATTTCATGGTTTCCTTAGATCAATTCCCAACCAAGAATGTCTTGATCGACACGGTAGTAGCTGATATACCACCTCGATTTGGTATGTTGTTGTCTAGATTGTGGGGAGCCAAACTCAAAGGCACTTTACAACTTGACTTCTCTTATGGTACAATCCCTGTTTTCGATCAATTGAGGAAGTTCTACCGGGAAATAAAGATGGAAGTATATGATCACTAGTAAAGAGAAGCCCATAAATCATTTGATAACTGTTGTACATACAGATTTAGAGTCTTTTATTTTTTACACTGATAGTGGATTGAATGATGTAGATATTCAGCTTGTAGAAGTAGATGATGTACCAGAAATTTTTGAGACTTTTAGAGCAGTTCTTAATCAAGAAAATGAAAAAATGGAAATCCCTTTTGAGCAGCCTCCACAGGAGCAGAAAGTCAGTGAAGAGCAGAAAAATGAAGCAACCAACAAAGGTAAGATCAAAACTAAAGCAAAATTCCAACATCTGGAAGATGAAGACAACCTGTCGAGCATGGAATTCGATGGTGCTTTGGGTAAAGATGGTGCAGGTATTGGAATTTGCATTTGAAGTCTTGTTTTTCAGCCAGACAAAGTCCCAAGTAATGTTAGAGTGTGTTCCTATAAATTAGCTTTCGATTTCTCTAATAATGAAGTTGAGTATGAGGCATTTATTACAGGTCTAAAGATTTTGAATAAGCTGGGTGTGAAAAGGATTTCTATTTATGGTGATTTGGAGCTAGTGATTAAACAAGTTAAAGGAGAATATCCAGTGAAGCATCTGCAGATGAGAGCTTATAGGAACGCAGTCCTAGATATTTTGAAAATGTTTCCAGAATACACATTGACTGCGGTGTCGAGAAGTCAAAACATCGTTGCTGATTCACTTGCTACAACAACGAGCAATCTGAAAATTCCAATGAATTCTAGTAATAAATTTGAAATTCATATCAAACATAAGCCTACTGTTCCTAATAATCTGAGATATTGGCAAGCTTTCTGGGATGACAATGAAATTAATTCCTTTTTGCATAATGAAGGGAAGTTTAATAATGCTTTCATTGATGATGTTTGTGATTCTAATGAACAAGACATTGAGGGAAATCAGATGGATGTTTTATAGTTGAAGGATAATGTTATTCCTAGAGGTATTATACCTTTAGAGGAGTTGTATAATCATGATGATGTGGCAAGAAAGCCAACCTTGGTTCCTACTGACAAAGGAGTTGAAGATGTAAACCTTACGACAGCAGACCAGCCCAAGCTTGTTAAGTTGTCAAAAACATTATCTCCCAAATCAAAGGCTAAGTATGTTAAATTTCTTTCTGAATTTTCTAATGTTTTTGCGTGGGATTACTCAGATTTGAAAGTATATAACAAGAACATCATTCAACATATCATTCCTATCAATTTGGATCAAAAACCTTTTAGACAAAATTTGAGGAGAGTCAATCCAAAGCTGCTGCCATCCATCGAGAAAGAGGTAAATAGATTGTTTAAAGATGGTATCATTGTTCCAATTAGATTCTCTGATTGGGTTTCAAATTTGGTCCCGGTATGAAAAAAGACCAGAGAGATAAGGTTGTGCATTGATTTCTGGAACCTAAATAAAGTATCCCTGAAAGATAATTACCCTCTTCCTAAGATGGACCATATTCTGCAAAGAGTAGTTGGAGCATCACGGATGTCACTACTAGATGGCTACTTAGGTTACAATCAGATCTTGGTGCACGAAAAAGACCAAGACATTCTTTAGAGTCAGTTTAGAGTCGGTTGTGAGTCAGTCTTTAGTTTGTATCGAGTCATTTTTCAAAAATTTCAAAAAGAAAAAATAACTCTTTCATTTGTTTGACTGTTTTATCCCAATCAGATAGGCACTTTGTCTGCAATGTTATTGACACCTCCAAGGAGCTACCATCCCCAATAAGGCCAATGTTAGTGTCAGTATATGCATACTTCCATCATGGATCAAATCTGATTTTTTCATTTTCATTTTAGGTGTCTCATATTGAATTTTTGGATCATTCCATTAGGTCATGTCAAAAGGGTCCACTGATGGTTTTCTTCTTCTCAGAAAACAAAATCTTCCCTCATGAGGTACATTTGCTGAAATATCTCCATGTTGTCTTCAGTTGTGGTTTCAAATATGTTATTTTTAGTGTCAAGCCAGTTTTCTTTCCATTAGGTCTTAGGGTTCATTTCCAACGTCCTTCCATTAGGTCTTATGGTTCATTTCCAAGGTCAAAAGCATGGTTTCAAGTGTAAATAAAGGGCAGCAAAGGTATGAGGATGACCAATAAACAAAGAGTGATTGCTAGTAAGTCATGGTGATTGTACAAAGATATTTTGTCACTAATGTAATTTTCATCTCAAAAACATGTTTTTGAGATGAAAACAGAGTATTTTTAGTTGATTTATATTTTTTTATGTAATTCAATTCATTTTATGTAATAAGTGTTCCTAGCTGCCCCAAGCATTTTTCCTTGTTGCAAGAAAATGAAACCATTGAAGAAAACAGTTCAATCAAAACATCCATCCACTTGAAAAGAGACAAAGAAGGAAAAGCATTAAACAGAGATTTGAAGACAAAGAAAAAGTTCCAAAACATTAGAAAGTGGGTTTTTCTAAAGAAAAATCAAAATCAACCTCTATATAAGATGTCAAATTCCTTTTCCAAATTCATCACTTTCATTTGACAAAGAGAAAGAAGAGCATTGAAGGAGAGAGGGGAATTGAGGCCAATTGGTGGCTAAGCAAAAAAGGAGGTGATGTGCACAGAGGCCAGAGCGCTGCGCATAAGAGACGGAGCACTGCTCACAGAGGCCAGAGTGCTGCGCATAGTAGCAAAGTGTTGTGCATAGGGAAATTTTGCTAGTGCAATTTTTCACGGTGTTGCACATAGAGCTGGAGCACTGCGCACCTATAGAGGGCGCTACGCATAGGACGAACAAGTGCCAAAACACCCTATCAAAAATCCAAACTATGTTTTTTGCCTTCTAGAACTTCTAAACAAGTAAGTGTAGTCCTTGAACTATCCCTCCGACATTCAGTTCATCATTTTGAAGTTGGTTTCTATTTAAAATTTCAAACCCTAGGTTGCCTACAAAATCCCTCCATGTATCCCTTATACCCTAAAACTAATCCCTCCAACTATTCCTTATACCCTAATTCCCTCAAACACATTCCTCCACTTATCCCTTATACCCTAATTCCCAAAATAAAATCCTAAAACCCTATTTACTAAACAATCCCTACCAAAGAAAAATACCCTCCTTCTCACTCTCATATCATATATATTCCATCCTACACCGCATAAGCTCATCTCCCCTTCCCCTATCCCTGTTCACCATAACTCACTCCTTGATTACCTTCTTTAGGGTTACAAAGCTTCAAAATCCAACAAACATGGACACAGAGGATAGAGATTATGAGGAGGAGGAAAACAGTGGCAGTGAAAGCATGGGAGTTGAACCTTAGCATCAGAAAAAACAACATAAGGGAGGAAGAATCATCAGAGAGGAGCCATCAAACATCAGAGAATTACAGGATTCTCATATGACTCCCTCTTGTTTCAGGCATCTAGGGTGTTATGAGTTTTGTGAGCACATGGAAAGAGTTCAACATCATCCTGAGCTACCCAGGCTTTTTGTAGCCAATATTCATGATAAAAAGGTAACTCTTGTCGGGGTGACATTTACAATTTCATCCTCCATCATTGTTGATGCTACAAGGATTACAAATACGGGGGGAAAATGGTATAAGGCACAAGATTTGGATGAGCACTACTATGAGACATACATCAAATCCAGGTACATGAATGAAAAGAAGAGGACCTTTCCTTTCAGGTTCCTTGAAGACAAGTATGCCCCTATGATGAGGATCATTAGGAAGTATTTTACGTGTGAGCATAGATTTTCTAGATTGTACACCTATCATATTAGGCTTCTTATGCATTTCAAAAGAGTGAAAATGTTGAACATCTTGTATTTCTTATTGAGGAACATTGAGAAGATGGCCTACACGGTACAGAAGAAGCCTTACCCCCAACAGATGAGTAGTATCTATCACTGTTCCTTGCTTAAGATGATTGTACTACATCATCTCAACCTCCTCAATATCTCCTGGGATACATTTATTGCCAATGACATCTTCAATGGTCCTCAGATTCCTCCACCGGTGCCTCAAGAAGCAGAAAGGCCTTCCAACAGTGCCAAATTAAAGATAGATGAGAATGTTAAAGAGACTAAAGTTATTTAGGAGCTAAAAGCCTATAATACATATCCCAGAGGTGCTATAAAGTTGTTTGCAATAGATAGGCAAGTATTTACTCCACTTGATGTGGAAGGGGCCTTGCCTTCTTCATCAGCTCATAGGAAAATGCTTGCTCCATAAAACGTGGAAGGGGCTTTTCCTTCTTCATCAACACAACAAGTACAACACGTGCAGAAGGTGTATAAAGGGAAGGAAAAAGATGTCGGAGGAAAGCCTCAATGATGAAGAGGAAAGGGAATTTGATTTGATGGAAGATGATGAACCAGAACAACCACACATCCATCATGGCATTGAGATAGTTGACTTGGAGGCTCAAGATGAGGCAACAAATGAAAATATAACCATAAGGGAAAAAGATGCACAGGTCCAAGAACTGATGGACAACTTGGTGAGAGCTAAATATGTTATTTCATCCCTTGATCAAGAGAACAAGCAACTAAGTGACAAACAAGTCCTCCTGGAGTTGGAACATCTCAAAGCAAAGAGGCAAGGTGACAAAGGCAAGTCAGTAATGCAAGAGGAAGAAACACCAACTACCTTGACTGCAAAACAAAGAATTGAGAAGGAAATTGAGGAGGATAGAGAAACTTGGCTTGACAGGGTCAATTTTCATTTGGAGAAGCTGCTACAAAAGTCCAATAGGGACAATCAAATCATCAGGCACATGGCTCACCATTACAGGACCTGGAACAAGATTTGCAACATAAGGGTCAAGCAAATGAAGACAAGGCTAAAACAAGAACTCAAAGGAAAAAGGGAGGGTGATAGGCTTAGGTTTCTTGTTGAAGCCTCCTTGGTTAACCAAGACACTTTGTGGTGGTGTTCTCCACAAATTTTGAGCAAGTTTTGAAGAATTTGGCAATTTTTGACACAAATTTTGGTTCTATGTGCAACGCCACTGGCGCTATGATTTTCCTAGGGGCATCCAATGAGGAAATGGTCAACATTTGTGGATTCAAATGATGATTACATACACCCAGTGCATTTTATAACCTTTTAGAGTAGAACTGGTCAACCAAAAGGTCAAAAAACACCCAAAAAATGACCTTTCTGCCCTCTTTTTGACACACAGAAGCAGTCTTGCGAGAATACTTTTTTGAGGGGTCAGGTGAACTCTATATGAAAAAATTCAAGATGTTCTAGAAATTAGACTTGAAGAAATTTCCCATGAGCTATCATGAGCGCAATTTGGACACCAGGAATGGTCCTGCAAAAAGTGTTGCGCATAGAGCTTGGGTGTTGTGCATGGGACAAAAATTGTGCTACGTTTCTACTTCACTGTGCCTTGACTATAATTTTGGGTTTCCTCTCATGGATGGTGTTTTACTAATGTAAATGGTGACTAGGAATGTAAATAGGATGGATAATAAGTACTATAAGGTATATTCATTAGATTAAAAGTTATCTTGAGGACAAATGAATCAGTTTCCTCACTTTTAGAGGCAAGTTGTTAGGTTGCCTAGATTCCAGTTTCTTGTTTAGTTTTTGATGGATTAGTTCCTCATCCTTAGGAATTCGACCCCTAAGGATGGGAGGAGGTTGAATCAATGTCTATATCTTCTTCTTCTTTCTCATTGTAAAGGGTTGGACTCAGCTAGATGCTTATTCTTTGAGTAGACATCATTTTGTATCAGTTTTAGCAGGAGATTAATGAAAAGTTGCAACTATTTCTTTGGGATCCATGTGGTATGATGTTAAATTCAGTTTTTATTATGTTTTCATCTATTATAATTTTTTCTTTACTCCATTTCATCATTCCATTGCATTTATGTGAATGTATACAAGTCTGAGAGGCATAATCCATATCTTTTATGCTCTATTTTGGGTAGTCATTTCACAGTCTGTGTTTTCTTTAGTTTAGGAAGAATCCATGTGGTTTACATGCTCTTTCTAGCTCCTCACCTGTCTTTTCACCTCATCCATCAAAATCTAGAGTGGTGAGCCTTGTGCCTACCTTACCCAATCGAAAACCCTGCAATTTTGACCTAATTTCCTTGCCCTAAATTGTTTGGTTGCTCCTGATCCAGCAAAGCCATTCAAAATCAAATCAAACTTTATGCTACTATACCTAGCCTAATATCATTTTCTTGATCCAGTAATCTTAGCTGAGATCCTTACAGAGAGAGACCTCTCCTAGCCTAGTAGGGTAGCTACTTGGTTAAGCATAGTTTGTGGTTACCCTGGCATTTCCTTCCTTCAGCCTGAGGTTCAATCCAGGTGATAACGAGAGCCAACTCATGTACTTCTCTACTTAGTTATGACTCTTCTATGACTCTTCTATGACTTCCTTTTATAATCTTCCTTCATTACAATACCATGGTTTGTGAACCATGGGCGGCTCTCAAAACAACACAAATTTAAGAAAATAAGGGGTTTTGACCTTCCTAAATCCCTTTTGACGCTTATTGACCTGCGCTACGGGTGCTCCACTCCTCAAAATGCAGAGACATTACAATATCTTAACAAAATTTTAACAAAATCCGACGCAGGGGACCCCATCCCAACAAGCCGCCAACACAAAGTCGTGACTCGTCTCGAGTCACTTTGTTGGTGTTGTCTCAACCTTTGCTTACAGGCTGTTGAATCTGATCTTCAACGCTTGAAGATATTTTTTTCCCTATGCGGAAGCCTGAGGAACTCCTTTGTCCAATTTCTCCATCATTGGACCTTTGAGTGCAAGGCCCATGGTCCTCTATGTCTATTCAAGGGCTTTTAACTTGCTTTGGGCATTATGTGACAGTTGGCTTGCTTCGTCGACCCATGGCTGTGTCCTTGCAAAAATGATAGAGGCCTTCCAGTGCAGCTCATCAATATGAGTCTGTATGAATTTCCATTCTTGGAGTCGGATGAACCTATGCACAAGTGCTAAGGTCCACACTGTCACCCTGATCTCATCAAATTGTAGTTTCTTTTCATGAATGTTAGCTTTGATCATCTACAATTGTGGGTCCTCATGTAGTGAGGCACACATTTCCATTGTTTTCCCAAATAATTGGTTGCAATCCTTGACTACAGCAACCAGATTTGTCACATCCGCTTTAATAGTAGCTTTGTTTTTCTCTCTGACCTCCAGAGGTGTGGTTGGCTTCAGCTTTAGATGAAGCTCTGAAATCTGCAGTTGTAGCTCAAAGCAAACCTTTATGATTTCCTCCTTGAATTCCTTCACTCCATCAGCTAACTTTCGAATTTTTTTCTGTAGAGGCCACCTCAGCTAGAATTTGGAGCTCAAGGATCTCACTACAAAGTTGGGTAAGGGATGCCTCCAGATGCTAATTGTGATGCATTACCTTATCACAAGCCTACAAGGCCTACGTTCTTTTTGCAAACATTTTTTGATTATTAGTCTTTACTTCATCGATAATCAACAAAGCTCTTTTCTCCAAGATGCAGAGCTCATCTGAAATTCCTTGGTGCAGCTCGTGCAATGTCTAGATAGGAAGTTCTGCAAGGTTGATACTCATGTTAATCATATGTAGTAGCCTGTCCTGATCCTCAACTATTTCGACATGCAAGTAACCCTCTATAAGCATCAATGCGCGGAAGTCTCAAGTCAGTTCGACCTTTGATGTCCCGCTCTCCTGACTCGTGCTCGCTTGACCCACGCTCACTTGTCCCACGCTCGCTTGGAACACTCATGTCTAGACCTCCAATTCCTTCAGACCCTATTTCACTTTGTCTAATACCTAGTGGTATTGGTCCTCGATGTGCCCCCATATGTTTTCAGTTGCGGAGCAAAAAAAATTGCCTATCTCATCAAGGTCTCCCTCCATGAATACCAATGGTGTAGTACTTGCAAACTTATCAGAATTCTACTTCTTGTGAGGTCCCATGAAACTTCGCTTCTATCTCTTCCTAATCCTGAAGGGGAACTCTAAGTCCTCTGATCTGACATAGGGGTCTACACCCCTTTCCTTTTATCTACGGTTTCTACTTCGGCGTCTGTGCGTTTTGTCTCTGACTCTTTGAGGTCAATGGTGACCTACATTGTTGTTGCCTACACATATTTTTCCTTCTGTGCTTCCTTCTCTTTCTGAGCAGCCTTCTGTGCTTCTTTCTCTTTCTTAGAAGCCTTATGTGCTTATTTCTCTGTCTTTCCTTGCCTTTGTTGCAGTTGTTGTTTTCCCTGTTTCTACTTCTGAGACCTTACTTGTTCCTATGGATTCACCAGATGGGGTGGGCCAATCGCTCAGCCAGTCACTAATGACCCCCATAATATCATCCTTCACGACTATATATAACAACTTATGCCATGTTCTTGCGGCATCCTTCTTCACACACATGGACAGATTGTGAAAATCTGCTTTGAAGTATGATAGTTTTTTATACTACGCATGTAGACTGGGTGACAGCTGTGGCTCGTTGGTTGATCACCATACTCAACTATGATTCAAACAATACCTAGAACTTCTTGGTTTCAATGATATGGTTAGGGTCCTTCATTACCCACAATGAGGTGAATTTTGCAGCCTCACATAATTCTGGATTTGGTGTTGGGAACTGGGAATCCTCGGGGATCCTCCAAGCTACTAACATGGTCAATAATAGTAACCATGTGTAGTGGAATGCCTTTCTATCCTCTTGGGCTTCACGGAAATCATCAAGGAATTATTGGCAAAGGTACTTTTCCTAATTGAATTAGACCCCCTCACTGCACTGCGTAGTTAAGGATACCATTGGTGCCGACACTTAATCGGCACGACACTTCCTCATTAATTTTCCTGCCAAAATATATACAACAAACCACACAACTCCATTTGACATAGAGCTAATGGCATAGCCTCGTGACTTCTTGACCAACCTGAAGTCGCTCTTCATCTAATCTGTGAGCTTTTTCTCTTGTGACTTCCCCACAAAAGCATCTACGGGGTTCGCACCCTAATAAGGTAGCATTATGATTTTGTGGACTAGAATATCATCAATTGGGATGGGCCCTCACAGCCAAAGGCACCCATCATGAACCAACACCAAAAATTAATGCACAAAAATGGTATTAATGATGTTGCAGCTAAAATGTGGGACACACAACATGTTGAGCAACCCTGCGTGCTCAACTTTGGGTTCAAGCCTTGTGGTACCTGCCTCCTCATAGTAGACCGATTTCAAGAATTTACTGGGTTCTAACAACGGAAACTTTGCATGATCTCCCAAATCCCAATCCTCCATCTTTAGAAATGGTACCCAAGCCAACAAGTCACCCTCAATAGGTACTTCCTCTGGTAGCAATGGCATGAATACCTTGTATTTCAATGAGTCAGGCTCCTTAGTCACTTTGGTAGTTGATTTCTTAGGGGGTATATATGGTGGTAGCTGAGTAATTGGCTTTGCATCCTCTGCACTGATATTTTCAATCCCCATTGTGAGATCTTCTTCATTGAGGTCATGGGGTTACGTCAGCTACTTATTTTTATCCATACGACTAGTATGTCTAATCTCAGTTGGGATTTTGAGTGGCGATTGCTGAACCGAGGCTTGCTGTGGATTTTTCTACTTTTTCTCTTATGTTGCAAAGGCAATAGGTTTTGGTCTCTGTGACCTAGGTACTGTGGTAGGGACTAGTGGTGTTGTAGTCATCTTGTCAAAGTTCTCCTAGAATATTTTCTTCTGCCACTCAGACAAATATGCCTCAAACCCAAGCCCCTTTTGCGAAAACTCTCGCTCTACCACTTCTTAATCTCGTCGAGACATACAACATCCTTATATGCTTAAACTTAGGTGAAAAATATCAAGACAATCTCTTTGGAATAAAAGTGTTCGAATGTGGAGTGGGATTCTATATTTATAACCCTTTTTGAATTCGAATCCATCGATTACCTCAAGTTATCTCTCATTAATGCTCTTTTGGCGGCAAGTTTCTGAATATATGCGTCTTAAATGCTTTCCCCCAGCTCCCTTTAATGAAAAAATAGACATCCAATCATCTACAGTGCTTCCAATGGTCACTTTCTGGCTAGGCTGCACGAGACCCACCTTGCTAGCACAACTCCTTCATTGTAGCTCCTAGTTGCGCCTTTTTCCTAATCATTGTGCAACCCAATCTCTTTGCCAAACTTTTGTCCTAGAAGAGTGGTTTATATTCCCATACTTCCTTCCAATGACCTAAAGTACTAAGTCAGTCTTTCATCGATGTAGTAATCGTGCAGGGGTGGGATCGCCCCTATACAACTTCAAATGGTTTCCATTGATTCTTCCTAGAAACAACTCGCCATTCAAGTTTGCGAGCTAAGCTGCACCTCTATCAATAATCTCCTTCATGATGTATGGTCCCAACCAATGCACTTGAAACTTTCCTAGGAACTTAGTAAATTTGCTACCAAACATCAACTCTAAATTGCCATTTTTAAAGGTGTACTACTTAATGTGGCGATCATGCCATGCATTTTCTTGAGCCTTCTGCACCTACTGATGAAAACCTTCAAAGAATTGATCTTCATCTAACTCAAGTATCTACGTGAGGCATTCTTCCATTATATCCCAATCTTCCATCTCCATGACTGTAGAAATCCTCAAACTTGACACTATGTATTCCATTAGTATCACCGCTTCTTGTCCATAAACCAATCGAAATGGTGTCTGTCCAGTCAACCTTTTACAAGTAATTTTATATGCCCAAAGAACAACTTGTATGTGAACATCCCAATCATTCCTATTCACATTATAGATCTTCGTCAAAGCATTCTATAAGATTTGATTGAAAGCTTCAACTATTCCATTTTCTTGAGGATGGTATGGCGTACTTTTCAGATGATACATATAGAATTCTTCTAGCAAAGAAGCTATTGTTTCATTTAGGAAATTTGAACCACTTTCGCTCGTCAAAATATTAGGACAAGCAAACCTAGATAAAATGTACTCAAATATAAACTTCACAATTGTAGTTGTTATGCAATCCTTCACAGGTTCCACCTCAGATGACCTACTCAAGTATTATGTCGTCGTGATGATGTAGCGTTCTCCTATCTTCCTTATTGGTGGTTGAATATGTCCCACAAAATATATTTCCCATTTATCGAATGCCTGTAAAGAGACTTGCGGGTTCAGAGGAAATTCATCCCTTCGTGACAGCTTCCCAGTTCTCTGAAAGACATTGCATGCCCTAGAATACTCCTTGGAATCTTTGTGCATAGTGAGCCACCACAACCCATCTCATAGGATCTTCTGTGCAGCGCTCTTCCAGCATAATTTCCTCTGGAAACTTGTTGGCTTAGTGGGTCCTGACCAAGGTTCAGAGTTAGTTTCTCCAAACAAATCCCTACACTATTGGACCTTTCAGCATTAGCCCGTGGAATGTAGATTAAAGTCCCACTCAAAGCAGTATGGGGGGATGCTGGAACCAAGTTTCCACACCCAGAGATTAGTACAATGTCATTTTTTCCCCTAAATATGCCTTCATGCAGATCGATAAGCCTTTTAAGGCTTATCGATATAACTTCCCTTAATTAGCTTCTATACCTCCGCAAACATTTACAACTGCCTTTCGCGGATCTTGAATAGGAAAATTAACTACTTACGCATATCAAAGATTACCCTTAAAATAGTAATTACCCAGATCGGCTTAAGTGTTTGATAACTTCAACATACAACAAGGTAATATTCGCGTAAACATTTAACTTTAAGTGCGTTCATATAACAATATAAATCGTGTAAAGTCACGCATCAATACAGTATTAATTCATAACGCATCATTCATCTCAGCATAAAAGCGCATTCATTCATAACATAAGTAAATAGACAAAAGAATTTTTGGAATAATCTCTTTATTAATACTTCAGTTTTGCTTACAGACTCAAGACTTCCCTATGCACTCAGCTGCAGGGGTTCGCGCACACAGCTGAAGACTCTACTCTAGGCCTCAGCACACTTAGCTTCAGAGCCTTTCTTCTACTCTAAGACTTCTATGATATTTATTATACTGACCCATTACATACGTCTTCATCATCCGATACTTCCTTCCTTGCCTTAGACATCCTAAGACACACCTATATATACAATATCATGGTCTGCGGACCATGGGTATATCTTCAAAAGTTGACTCAAATTACATAGCTGAAGAGTTAAACGCTTTATGACACTTTAACTATCTGTGCACTTTGTGAGCACACTTGCAAAGACTTTACACTTTCTACATCAAAACTTGGGATTTTGCCCCAAAACTTGGGATTTTGCCCCAAAATTGACCCTAGGGGACCTTATCCTAACAGGCCCCCAACACAAAGATCACGACTCTCCCTCGAGTCACTCTTATGGTACCAAGATATTACTGCGGAGACCTCCCAACTCTACTTGTGGCACTGCTACTTTAGTTGTGCTCTGCGTGGCTGCCTGTTTGATTGGCTCCACCAACTGCTCTATGGCTGGTCCTATGCTATCCTTCTGGATCTTCTGTTGTGTGCTCTGTAGGCCTACTAATTTCTCTGAATGCTTGTAGAGATGATGTAGGACTCATCTAGCCAAGGCCCCAATTTGGATTTGAGGACGACCTGCTTCTTCTACGTTGCTTCCACCTATTCAAGAAACTACTTCGCCTCATACAACTTGGCCAATTGTTGTGCTGTAGTGACGGTGTGCGCCGTCGCCCTTAATTCATCATATTGCTGCTGCAATTCACGAACCTCTGTGTTTAACCTCTACATGTTAAGATATTCCTACAGATCCATGACTACCTCCATATATTGCTCAAAGAGCACATGCATTCCACCACCACAACATCCACTATTAGGACTCCATCCTTCACAGTGACTTCGCGCTATGCTTTTACCTCTAGAGGAATTGAAGGCCGTGACTTCAAATCTAGTTATGTGATCTTCAAGTTCAATTCAAACTGAACCATAGCCACTTCTGTCTTGGCATCGAGCACACCCGTAGCCAACTTTCTGATATTTTCCTCCAATAGCGCGTCCTCCAATATATCCAGTTCGGGCACTATGCAGTAGGCCTCTGCGACTACGGCTGCAAGCTAGGCATTCTGCACTTGAACTTTCTCCTTAGCCTATAATGCCTCCACCTTCTGAGTAGACATCTATTCATTGTTCACTCGATATTCACTTATGAGTCTTATTGCATGCTGCTCCCAAGCCCTGAACTCTGCTGTCACACCTACATGTAGCGCTTGGAGGTACTCATTTGGGAGAGGAGCTAGGTTGAAGCCGATGTTCTTCAAAGAACTCACAATGGCCTTATCATCGGTTGACTTCATGCTCAAGGATCGATCTGGTAGCGCAACTTCCCGGGGATCGAGTGACCAAACCATCTCTGTTGCCTGAGTGGTCCCTAGTGCAAAACTCATTGAGGCAGCGCTGATCTTCCCTACACCTACTTGGATTCCAGTCATCTAGATCTGCAACTCACACAGATCATTCTCAATAGTGCTCAGTGCATGTTTTTGCCGCTGCTCAAGCTGTTGCAGTAGTTCTGCGGTGGTATCCTGCACCTTATCACCTACTTCATCTAGGTCTCTGTTAGTCAAATTAATTGGTTCCAGTGATATCTTAGTGGTTTTTGTTTTCTTCCATGGCCCTTCCTTTTCCTGCTCCCTGTAACGCTTCACTCAGAAGGGAGTTCTCGGATCGTCCTGACCACTATCACCCTGCTCAGACTGTTCTTCCTCCTTTGTTTGGGGTAAAGGGGACTTCTCACTCTACTCGGAGTTGCGCTCTTACTATTTAGCCTATTTCTTCGTGGCACGCTCCACTTCCACCTGGTCCTTCTCCTCGGCCTCCTTTTTCTGCTTCTCAGCCAACTACTGAACCTTCTGCTTGGCCGCTTCCTTCTTCTACTTCTCTGCGGACTTGCTATTCCCTGCAACCAGATTGAATGGAGAATTCCAATCTGTTGACCAGCGCTTGATGACCTCCTCAATAGTGTCATTTGTAGCGAGGTAAGGTAGGTCGAACCATTTTTTCTCCGGATCCTTCCATGCCCAGATGTATACGCATGGAAATCGACTTTGAGCTCCACGTATCCTGAAATTTGTTTAAACACGGTTGGTGACAACTACGACCTCTAGTTGATGGTTGTGTGAATGCTCACCTCCATAAACACCTAAAATAATTTTCTCTCTGTAACCTATGCAACATCTTTTGTGTTCCAAAGAGAGGCAAAATTTGCAGCTTCCAGCAAATCCTTCTCCACAGGAGTAAACTGGCTGTCCTCTAGCAAATCCCATGCGGCTAACATGATCAAGAGAAACAACCACAAATAGTGGAACGTTTTTACTCTCGTCCTTTGCCTCTCTGCAGTTTTTGAGGAAATCACTACACAAGTAGAGCACCCAGTTGAACTGCATGCCCTCTGCGCACTTTGCAGCTAAGGAAACCACTGGCACTAGAACCTCATCCGCGCGGCATTTTATCATAACCTTGCTAGCCAAAATCTGCGTGGCAACCTTTACTGCGGGGTTAGTGATCGAGGTAATAGAGTACCCGCATGACTTCTTGACAATCTTGAACTTGTCCTTCATCTTCTCCGCAAGGTCGCGCTTGCTTGTTTTTCTACCAAATGCCTTGGCTAGATTCAATCCTGGGTGTGGCAATAGCATGATCCGATGGATCAACATATCGGTGATGGGGATTAGTGAATTTAGCCACAAGCACCCATCATGCACTAGGCATAGAAACTGATTAATGACGATCAGGTTAATATTGGAGTGATGGTAGTGAGGCACCCACAACAGGTTCAGCAACCCTGACTTGTTTACTCCGCGAATCCATTATGTAGGCTCCAACATGGTGACACCAGACTCTTTGAAGAATACCCCCTTCATGTAGGTGTCTATAGCAAGGTGGGGGAACCACTCATGATCCACCAAATCCCAATCTTCTAGCTTCAAATTTTGGATCTACACCAATTGCGGACTTCAAAAGGGACACTCTCTGGTAATAAGGGTGTGTGGAGCATGAACTTCTTTGCATCTAGATCTTTGGTGATTTTTACTTTTCCATTGTGCAGAGGAATATAATCTAGAAACTTGGATATAAGATCCACCCCCTCGGGGTCTATGTCCTCTGTGCCCTCCTCAGCCTCCAAATCCACCACTTTCCCCTTCTCTTTCATGCTCGTATTTTCTTTTCTCTGGGCCTGTGTAGCAGCATGCTTCCTCTATGACTCGTGCACTGACACCGACTTCTTTTTCTTATCTTTCTTCGATTTGGGGACTTATTTCACTGGTGTAGGCTTTGGCCTAAGCGACCTTGGTGCTGTAGGCACAACATCTGGACCCTCCATGCTTATCACTTCTAGGGCTACTCCTTCAGAGGCAACAATCCCTCTAGTGCTTGATGTCTCTCCTGGTCCCAGCATGAAGTGGTCAATAAGTTTCCGATTTGACTTGGGTAATTTGTCGAACATGAGTCTTACGATCAAAGCTTCTAGGTAGTCATGATTCATGTGCAACAGACAGCTCAACACAAAAATTCTTAGGATGCAAAGTTTTTTTCGCTGGATGGCCATGCATAATTTATAGGTGATTTCGAATTCAAATTTGACCATTCCCCCCAAAATTAGTCCATAAATGCTAGATTGGTGGTAGATTTCCAAAGATTTCACTTTTAAATATAGCCTTAAATTCCTTCCCCCACCCGCGCTCCTCTTAACCATCTACTGGAAGTCAAATCATGAATAGTGATGTTAACAGTCACTTTCTAGCTGCGTTGCACCATCTCTCCCCCTATAGTGCCGCTCCCTTCGCGCTTCTTCTGGTGATGTGACACCATCCTATTTCATGTAGGCCCTTGGTCATGCAGCTCTACGAACCGGCAATGTATTTTATAGTCCTGCGCCTCCTTGTAGCTAACTAGAGCGCTAAGACTGTACTACGTTCATGTAGTCATTAGGCCAGATCCTCAGTGTATGGCTTCAATCAGCTTCCATTTACCTTTCTCAGAAATGGATCCCCGTTCAAATTCACGAGCTAAAATGCTCCACCATCTGTAATCTCTTTGATCATATGGTACCGGCCAATGCATCTGAAATTTTCCTAGAAACTTATTAAACTTGTTGTCATATAATAAAACTAAATCGTTTACATTGAAGGTGTGCAGTTTGATATGTCGATCGTGCCAAGATTTTTCGAGTTCCTTCTGAACCTGTTGATGGAATACAACCAAAAATATATCTTCCTTAAGCTCTGCTCCATAACTCAAAACTCTGACCATTAAATTTCTCAATCTCTATCTTTCCACTACTCGCCATCTTCTTTCACCACCATAATCGATCCCACAGATCTCCCACTAAACAGGGTCTACGTCTTCATGATCTGTTACTTCCTTCCTTTCCTTAGACATCCTAAGACACACCTATTTATGCAATCCCATGGTTCGTAGACCATAGGTAGATCTTCAAAATCCTACTCAACTTACATAACCGAATAGTAAAACCCTTTATGAAATTTTAACTATCTACACACTCTGCAACCACACTTGTGGAGACTTTACACTTTGTACATCAAAACTTGGGCTTTTTGCCCCAAAACTTGGGCTTTTTCCCCAAAATTGACACTAGGGGACTCTATCCCAACACAACTCCTACATGTGCTTCAGCGAGGATGCTTTGTCTTTCATAATATGGTACATACCTACGCAAAACTTCATCTAGCCCCATTTCATACAAGTTTCCTGCAATTATGGAGAAATCCGCAGCTCAGCCCACTAATTCCTTCCTCTGTTATGTCGTATATCCTTCAGGAGTTATACCTATAGACAAGAATTGGATTATATCCGTAAAATGTTTGTCTGCAAAATGCATAGCAAAGAGTTGTGCACATCAGGAAATCCTTCATCAATACTTGTAGGTTATTGTTATGAAACCAGCTCAAAAAAATATAGAAAAGATAGTTGAACGCCTTAGAATTCAGCCTCTTCGAGGGGGCAACCTCCTTTACATTACACAAATGAAAAATTATTGGGTGCTACAATTGAAAAAATCTCCTTTCTATATATAGGAGTCTAAGGGGTCACAATATAACCAATCCGACATAACAATAATAATATAAAGGCACAAAAATAACATTAGAGGGATTCTATGGGGCATAATAATAACAATATGGGGAAAATACGGGCACAACAATATTAATAAGGGATAAAACTACAATAGTAATGAGGGCATCACTAGTATTATAGAGACCTAACATGCCCCTCTCCTTCAAAAAAGTGTTTTCCTCAACACTTGAGTAGTTCTGGATGCTTCTGTATAAAATTCTCATCCTCCCATGTGGAATCTTCAGCGGATAAGTTTTTCCACTTGATGAGATACTCTGGAATGGATTGATTTCGTAGCTGTTGAGTTCTTGTTTCTATGACTACTTCCGGTTCCAATATAATTTTTCCTTCCTCGTCAAGTTCTAGCAATATTGTTTGAACTGGGAGCTTGTCGCCTATAACCTTCTTTAAACATGAAACATGGAAAACTGGGTGCACTCGAGAAGTTGCAGGAAGCTCCAATTTGTATGCCATAGTACCACCTTGTACGGACCATAATACTTTGGTGACAATTTATTATCGTTCTTAGCTTGCTTGAGGGAGGAGCGTGCAATTCCAGAAGAATCTTTTGTTTGAGTTGGGAATTCTTACAGAGGTATAAGCGATCTTTGTACCATAACGAATCATTTTTCCAGCTAAATGTATCAGATGTACTGGAATCTTGTTGTAACTTTCGAATAAGTTCCCACACTTCTTCGTCATTCTTCCATTCCTCCCTTGCTTCGTTTATCCAATCTGGTTGGATAATAGAAATGGCACACAAAAATGCTTCCACATCCTCATCCTTTCTTGAGAGTGCATCTGCCACAACATTTTGCTTCCCTTTCTTGTATATGATTTCAAAGTCATAACCCAACATCTTTATGACCCATTTTTGTTGTTCTTCAGAGGATAATCTTTGTTCTAAAAAGTATTTAAGGCTATCATGATCCATTTTTACCTTGAAGTGTCTTCCCATTAGGTAGGGTCACCATTTCTTAAGTGCATGTAGTATTGCCAACATTTGCTTCTCATAAATAGCTTTGTGTAAATACTTTCCCTTGATTGGACGACTTTTGAAAGTAATGGGTCTTTCATCTTGCATTAAGACAACACCAATTCCATTTCTGGAAGCATCACATTCCACAATAAAGGATTTTGTGAAGTCTGGTGTAGCTAAGACCGGTGCTTGGCACATTGCCTCTTTAAGATGTTCGAAGGCCTTTGTTGCTTCTGGAGTCCATGAAAATGCATCTTTCTTAAACAATGTTGTTAGAGGTGCTGCTATTTTCCCATAATTCTTAAAAAACTTGCGATAATACCCTGTCAACCCAAGAAATCCTCGCAAATGCTTTATGGATGTGGGGATTTCCCATTCCTTAATGGCTTTAATTTTGCTAGGGTCTATCTTAACTCCATGAGATACAATATGACCCAGATATTCCAGCTCTTGTACTCCAAAGAAACATTTGGATCTTTTTGCATATAATTGTTTCTCCTCCAATAAGTGTAGCACCCTATCAACGTGTTCAACATGATCCTTCCAAGACTTGCTATAAATTAGTATATCATCAAAAAATACTAACACAAATTTTCTAAGGAAGGGTTTGAAAATGGAATTCATCAAACCTTGAAATGTAGAAGGTGCATTGGTAAGGCCAAAAGGCATGACCAAAAACTCATAGTGACCCTCATGAGTTCTAAATGTTGTTTTCGGAATGTCTTGAGTGTTCATTCTGATTTGATGATATCCTGAGCGAAGATCTAACTTGGTGAAGTAAATTGATCCACGCAATTCATCCAACAATTCATCAATGACAGGAATAGGAAACTTATCTTTAATAGTGAGCTTGTTGAGCTCCCTATAATCTAGACACATGTGCCATGATCCATCCTTCTTGTTGTTACCGGGAAAAGTGTCTATTTAGAACTGCTCTATCCCACTAAGGTGTGACAGCTGCCTTAGAAACAAATAGAGAAAACTACTTTTGTATTTCCTTTATGAATTAAAGATAGAGGGGGATAGAAAGAACCGACCTGTTTCTTGTGCTAATCCTTTGATACAATCCCTCTCTTCTTTGACAGCTTCCAGCTACCTGCTCCCTTACTTGCCCAGCTTCACCAAGTTCCTGTAAGATCACAGAAGAAGAAAACTACACAAAGACATGGATCTATATTCATAAAAAGCTTAGGATCATATTTAAGCTAAACATACAAATGTAACAAGCATCAACGATACACAAGCATGTAGGAGAAACTCAAATAGTTTTATTGATATAACAAGAAGATCTAGGAGGAGTTACAACCGATGATTCCTGATCCAGCATCAACCTCCCAGCAAAGAAGCCCCTTCTTCACCTCCAACAAAGCATAAATCACCCAATACTCTAATCTCTATCTCAAAACCAACATCAATTCCTTGCAATGTACGAAATTCCAGCCTCTGGATCTCTGGGATGAGGGATCCATATATAGATGTATGCAAGGAGGATGAGTCAGCTTATGATTTGACTAGTGTCCTCTCTCTGTCAGTTCTTGCTTCCACTTGGAGACTGAGAGCCTCTTACTCATCCTTGGTCGAACTCAGTGAGGCAAGTGTCATTGGAGAAGATTCTGGAAGCTTCCATTGTCTTTCCACCTCGCGGAATGGAACTTCCATTTGTCATTTCCCGCTCAACGCACCCTGATAGTGCATTTAGGTGCGTTTCAACGCACCTAGCTAGTGTATTTAGGTGCTATGCAACGTAGCTAGCCAGTGGAGCAGCTGAAATGATCCTGATTTGACTGATCCTGAGCAGTTTCTGGTGGAGAACTTCTGGGAGAAGCTATAATTTGTTGACCTTGTTCCTTTAGGGGTCGGAACAACACTTTTAGGGACTTAGGATCCCTTGGTTTATGGACATTTCATGCTTGGAGCTGCAAGGCACAAAAATTTCTATAACACTTGTGCACCAATACTACTGGAGTAGAGAAAGAGCTTTGGCTAGGTTGAATTATAACAGCCTCAAGAATTTCTGCAACCATATGTTCAATTTCACTCTTTTGGGCATAGGGATATATGTACGGCCTGATGTTTGGAGGAACACTTCTTGGAATCAAATGAATAGCATGATCATGATCATGAATAGGTGGGATACCTTTGGGAGTCTCAAATACCTTGGAATGATTGTCCAAGACTTTTTGGAGATCTGGAGAAATAGATGATTTCGATGTGGAAACATCTAGCAAACATAATTGTGCAATTACACCTCGTTGTTCCTTTTTTAGAAGCTTTTTCATATCGTTAGTGCTTATTATCTTTCCTGGTTTCCCTGCAATACCCCTTAATTCAACTTCCTTTCGTTTGGCATAAAATTTCATGAAAAGCTCTTGAAAGTTAAAAGCTATTGTACCCAAGGATTGTAGCCATTGGACTCCTAGTACAACATCAGCACCTCCCATTGGAATGGAAAGCATTGGGCTATTCAATACATATTCTCCCATGGATAGCTTGATATTATGGCACTCTCTAGAGAAATTTATCGTTCTTCCATTTGCAACCATCACTTGACACTCTGGTGCTGGATATAGGAAGCAATTCAATTCTTTTGCTATCTTACAATGAATAAAATTGTGGGTTCTTCCTGAATCAATCAACACTATTACCTTTTTCTTTTTGATATGTCCTTCTATCTTAATGGTTTTAGGAGTGGTAATTCCAGCCAATGCATTACAAGATATGGTCGAATTCATTTCTTCTTTATCTAGGCTTTGTTCCTGGAGTATATCCTCTTCTTTTGACCTTTCTTGTTCCTTTTCTTCTTCCTCTTCACAATCTATGTATAATAATTTCTTCTCAGGACACTTATGACCTTTAGTGTATTTACTATCACAACTGTAACAAAGCTCTTTTGCCCTTTTTTCTTCCAATTGTTGTGGTGTCAACATTATAGGTCGTGGAAGGCTAGGGGCAACAACACTTCCATCTTTATAGTTGTGAGTGGTAGGCTTCCTGGTTGCCATAATTTTGATTTCCATTTTTCTTGCTAACTTGAATGCCACCTCTAATGAATCAGGTTCCCAAAGGCAAACATCATGTTGGATATTATCCTTTAAAGTCCCTATGAACACATCAATCCTATGCTCCTCTGGAATATTTTTTACCCTTATGTTCAATTTTTGGAACTCCTCAATGTGCTGCACCATTGAACCCTTTTGTTTGAGACTTATCAATTGGCTAAAAAAAGTGTTGCTTTTTGTATCCTCATAATGTGTTGTCATTTCTTCCGTAAAAATTTCCCAAGTGATAATTTGTTTACGAGAGCAAAGCCATTGATACCATACAAACTGATTTGGTTCCAAATATAAAGTTGCAATACATACCTTTTGTGTGTTTTGCACATTATTGAGATCGAAAAATTGCTCCATCTGTAGTATCCATGTTGCGGGATCCTTGCCATCAAACTTCCTCATATCGATTTTTGGAATATGGTGGGTCTTCGATCCAACATTAGAGTCTATGAACTCATGATTAACATTTATTTTTTTCTCATCATGAGTTTCCTTTACAACCCTTTCACCATTAGTGACCATTTCTTGTAGCAACTTATTCAAATTTATCTTCAATTCTTCCATCTTATCATCCATGCCATCCATTTTAGCGTCCATGTCATTCATCTTAGCTTCCATGCCATCCATCTTAGCTTCTATGCATTTATTTAAACAATTCATCTTAGCTTCTACACCTTTCTTTAAACCAACCATCTTAGCTTCTACATATTTCTTTAAACCATCCATCTTAGATTCTGTTACTTTTTGTGCAAGTGACATTTGTTGCACTTGGTCTCGTAATTTTGATATATCATGTTGCATTTCTTCCTCTTCTTCGTGTGTCATGCTAGAAATTTCAGGTTGCTTACTAGGTGTTTGCATTTTCTTTCCTCGAGGCATCAATTACCGATAATAATTCTTTACTATTCCCTTTGAATTCCTTCAAACTAGTTTTTCAAACCAAGCTTATGCAAAAATTTAAAAAAAACTACACACCTTTTTTTACTTTGTAGGAGCTCCATATTGAATCTGATGTATCTCTGTAATTTCAGATCATCTAGTTCTGAAATTGCTACTTGTAGTAGCCCTCTGTGTCCTCTTTCCAATGCCACCCGTCTGATTGAATTTAGATTCTCCAAGGCAGAGTTATGCACAATCTCCCAAGATGACCTGATTATAGACCTTTCCAGAAGAGCGAACTTGTATGAAGTTCCACGTGTCATTGTTTTGACCTTAGTATCTAAAAAATATACATAGGTAACTACAATCCGTCCACTTTCTGTAACTTCTCACGAAATTTCAATCTGATGCTCGAAACAAAAGTTATGACGATTTTCCCAACGTCACCTATTTGGAATGTAATTCAGGAGTCTGCAAAAAGGCCAACTTCCTCAGACAATATCTCCGCAAATATAGTGCGAAAGGCTCTGAAATTCGGACCCGAGGTTCAGCATGATTTTCTCTCAAATGAGGTTTTCGTTGCACTTCTAAAACGTCGCAAAAAAAAAGTTATAGCGAAAATTCCATGATGACCTATTTGGAGCAGCTAAACCCTAGAATCCAAAGCTCTGATACTGAATGTTATGAAACCAACTCACAAAAAGATAGAAAATATAGTTGAACGCCTTAGAATTCAGCCTCTTCGAGGGGGCAACCTCCTTTACATTACACAAATGAAAAATTCTTGGACGATACAAATGACAAAACCTCCTTTCTATATATAGGGGTCTAAGGGGTCACAATATAAGCAAACTGACCTAACAATAGTAATATAAAGGCACAAAAATAACAATAGAGGGATTCTATGGGGCACAGTAATAACAATATGGGGACAATAGGGGCACAACAATATTAATAAGGGATACAACTATGTATTATAGGGACCTAACAGTTATTTGCTTTTCTCAATCCATGAAAGGTTATCAGGTCTAGCATTTAATCTTCCTGGCTTCATAATTACTTCGAAGTCATACTCCTTAAATAACAGTAACCAGCTACAAATTCACCCCTCCCCCAACACAAGCTTGTTGACCAAGTACTTCAAATTTGAATAGTTGGTATGCATTTTGAAGTGTGCACCCAACAGATAATTCCTGAATTTCTAGAGCACATATACCATCGCCAACCCTTCATGCTCCATGGTTGAATAATTCTTCTCTTCCTTCCAAAACTTTTCACTCGCAAATACAATAGGATGGTTGATATCTCTTGTGCCTGGTTGGGTTAAAACTGCTCCTAATGCTATGCAGGATGCATCCTCATGTACATGGAATTATTTCTTAAAATCGAAGAACATTAGAATAGGTGTTGTAACCATCCTTTCCTTCAAAACATCTAATATTTTCTAGCAATCATCATCCCAGCAAAATGTTGTATCTTTCTTCAATAATTTCTCTATGGGCACACTGATCTATGGATATGCCTTTATGAACTTTCTATAGTATCCTATATGGCCCAACATTGCGCGCCACTATTTTACATTATTTGGGGGATCCAAATTGATAATTACCACAATTTTAGTAGGGTCCATGTTGGGATAGGGTCCCCTAGGGTCAATTTTGGGGAAAAAGCCCAAGTTTTGATGTACAAAGTGTAAAGTCTCCACAAGTGTGGTCACGGAGCACGTAGATAGTTAAAGTGCCATAAAGGGTTTTACCCTTCTTTTATGTAAGATGAGTCGTCTTTTCAAGATCTACCCATGGTCTGCGGACCATGGGATTTTATAAATTAGTGTGTCTTAGAGAGTCTAAGGGAGAAGTAATAGAAGATCAAGACGAATGTAATGGGTCAATAGAAGGAAGATCGTATGCAGACCATGGGATTTTATAAATAAGTGTGTCTTAGAGAGTCTAAGAGAGAAGTAATAGAAGATCAAGATGAATGTAATGGGTCAATAGAAGGAAGATCGTAGAAGTCTTAAAGTAAGAGAAAGGCTCTACAGCTGTGTGCGCAGAGGCTTGGAGTAGAGTCCGCAGATGAGTGTGCGAACCCCTGCAGCTGAGTGTGCAGGGAATTATTGAGTCTGTAAGCAAAACTGAAGTATTAATAAAGAGATTATTCCAGAAATTCCTGTCTTTTGTCTATTTACTTTTGTTATGAATGAATGCACTTTTATGCTGAGATGAATGATAGGTTATGAATTAATACTCTATTGATGCGTGACTTTACACAATTTATATTTTTATATGAATGCACTTAGTGTTAACTGTTTACGTGAAGATTACCTTGTTGTATGTTGAAGTTATCAAACAATTAAGTCGATATTGGTAATTAGTGGGTTCAGAGTAATATTTGATGCACGTAAGTAGTTGATCTTCCTATTCAAGGTCCGCAAAAGACAGTCATAGACCTTCATGGAGGTCTAGAGGCTGATTAATAGAGTTATATCGATAAGACCTAAAGGCTTATCTATATGTGGGAAGGTAGATTTAGGGCATAAAACGACATCATGTCGGTCTTTGGGTGTGTAAACTTGGTTCCGACATCCCCCCATACTACTTCGGGTGAGACTTTAGTCCACGCTCCATGGGTTGATGCCGAAAGGGCCAGTAGTGTAGGGATTTTTTAGTGAAACTAACTCTGAACACGTGTCAAGACCCACTAAGCGAAAAAATGGTTCCGTTGCCAGGACTAGGATCTGCATAAAGAGATGTGTGATGTCGCGCTGCTGGAATCCAACAAAGAAAGAAATTGAGAAGTGGTTCGATAGAAAGATCCATGAATTCGCAGCGCAAGAAAATAGAAATCCGTGACTAACAAAAGAATAGTGGTTGGACAGATATATATACATAGAGATACATGAAATTTTCTTCTGCACCTTCCTAATCAAACTATATGAGTGGATCGCTAAATTGGTAGATGACCAAGGAATATGGAGGCTTGACGGTTCGATAGTGTGGACCCCAGAGCTAGTGCAGTGATTGGAAGCTTCTAAAGATAAGATCGTGCATGACGTTGATCACTTGCTTGATCGAATTATAAGAGGATTTGTGATAGAATTTTCGGTCAATACCTCTGTAACTTACAACGAAGTAGAAAGACTCTTCTTCAAGGGACCGTGAGGTAATTATTTGAGATCTTTGAATACATGGATTAAAATTCTCTTGCATGAAAAGCCAGTTATGTCACTACCTTGATGTTTGGATCTACAAGAAGTGGACAAATCTTTAGAAATTGGGACAAAACAGGCCTTGATTACAACCCATTGATAGAACCTCCTTCGAGCGATGGTGAGGGAGTAGTATAGGCCTCACCGCGAAGCGCTGTACAGTTGATAAGATAGGGTTTTCTGTGAATACCTCATTAGCCCACACCACCTCCACAGCATACACCTTCGATCGCACCACCACCACCTTTTCTGTCATTCAGCATGTCGAATACGATAAAGTTTCCCGTTTTCAAGGGCTTGGGAAATGAGGATCTGGACCAATTTTGGTTAGTTGCAAAAGTCGTGTGGACAACATAGGTGATCATAGGAAGAAATCACAGTTCGTTACTACTCTCTAAGATCACGCGTTGACGTGGTACATTAAGTACTACACTGATAATCTGGTGGCATCATTAGCGGACACTGAGACTGCTTTAAATAAGGAATTCGGGAGGCCTAATTCTGACATTCCATCAGTAGTGGGGTTCAAGAAAATCATGATGAGGATCGGTGAAACCCCCTGGGAGATGGATGAGAGACTGAAGTGTGTAATCAACGAAGCCAATATGAATCTCATAGACAGTGAGCACCTTGATTGGTTTATAGTTGTGCTCCTGCCTCACCTAAGGATTGCTTTGTCACAACAAAAGATACGAACTCAGGCGGAAGCACTGGAAATTGCAATGAGATTACATGAGACACCTATCCAAGATGCCACATTGGGAGTTCAACATATTCATGTGGAATTACAAAACCTTTTCTTGGAGTTTCAGAGCTTGAAAAAGGAAAAAGCGACTCGGTTAGAGGTGTGCGAAGAGGTCTGGTGCTTCAAGTGTAAAAACTAATGGCATGATAAGGATCATTGCCCTATTTTCATGAATTATATGTCAGGGTGAGGGCCAATGCCTCTAAGGAAGGAAGCCCCAGCAGGGCCAAGTACAGGACCCACAATGTGGTGCGCTATCTGCCAAGTAGCAAGAAAACATGTAACAGACATATGCCACTTGCTGCAAAAATTTGTACAGAAACCACAACAATTATTTTGTACTTTTTGTAAATTGGTAGGCCATGATGAGCGTAATTTCTGTAGGAGGAGGATCTAGTAGAGTTCAGGGACAAGTTATTTGTTATAATTGTGGAGTGCTAGGACATTATGCGTCGGAATGTATGAGCTATACATGCCCGTCATGTCGATATTGTACTCAATTTGACCACACGATAGAATAATTCCCTATAGTGATAGCTAAGATGTAGGAGAAAAAGGCACAGCCTTAGAAGCCTATCCAAAATTTACAGATGATGAGGGTTGAGCCCCACGAAGAGGGTCCCAATGTGAATATTGTGTTGTGAAGCTGGATGATGACCGTTGATGATAAAGGAAAGCGACCTAAGGAAAGTGAGTGGGTCTGCAAGGCCTTAGAGAAGGAGGTTGGATTTCATCTGGAGCATGCGAAGGAAACATTAATGGAAGTGAAGAAAAGCTTCGCTGAGGCCTATACCTCAGGAAGTCATGATCATTTATCTGAAGAAGTTGACCCCTCTATGCTTACCACCTTTTTGGAGACTTGTATGAAGCTGTTGCATGACAAAAAGGCTATGAAAGGATTACAAGAACTGATAAACAAATGTGCTGGTAAGGAAACTACCCCTAAAGGGTACCACAAAGTTAGAAAGATAGGAAAACATAAGACAAGAACACGACACGAGATGAGGGTCACTGCACAAATAGGAGAGTACAAAATGGACCAAGTCATTTTGGATTTGGGGTCGGATGCGAATGTTTTACCTAAGCAGACATGGGAAAGAATGGGGAGACTTGCACTGTAGTGGTCTCTGATTCAATTGAGAATGGAAAATCAACAGAAGATTATTCCTATGGGGAGACTGCATGGAGTGAGTAGATATAGAAGGTGCGAGCGCGTTGGATGAGTTCGAGGTGATAGAGATTGTCAGCGAAAACAATCCATATCCCATGCTCCTTGGAATTGATTGGGCTATTGATATGGATGGGGTCATGAATTTAAAAAAGCGAACAATGTCTTTTGAGAGGAAATCGCTCAGTGTAGTAGTACCTTTGGACCCTGCAGAAGGACTCTGCTACACTAAACTGGTTCACGATTATGAGGAAAGAGATGATGATTTGGACCAAATCTGTAAGATAACAACGTGATACCAAGATCGGGTTAATATGATAGCTGATTGACGCATTGCGTGGGACCGTAAAAGTTCATGTACACCATATTTAGATGAGGATTTGGAACACTGGCATAATAGGTCACACAAAGTATCTACACTGCGCTGTAATATGATCACTAAATCATTGTGCTGTGTTGCATTTGAGGTAAGAAATTTACCTTATTATGATGGTTTAACTGATGTAGATAAAGTTTTAGATGAATTTGAAAAGGAAGTTCCTGATAAGCATCACTTCCAAGCATTGGATTTGGCATTGTGTGCTATGCCCGCAAGATGGTGGGGTACGCATAAAGACAATTTTGATGAATGGCGGGAATACAGAAGAATGATAAGATTGTGGTTTGGTCACCCAAAAGTTAGGCTAATAAAGAAATACATTGGAAGAAATGATCCACGTGATCATTTAGCAAAATGGACTAAGGTATGGAACGGACCCATAACCGGAGTGGGTACGTATTTTCTGTCAGAATTTGGACATCATTCCTATGAATTGATACTTGGAAACAGAGCTTCGCCGCAGCACCGCGGAGTGGGATATTTTAAGAGAGGGATTTTTTATGACCTTTAGCTTTGAGGATGGGTTCGAATGTATTGATGAGGCACTACAGGAGGTTAAGGCAGCAATCTTCAGAATGCTGCAAGATCCTTTGGAATTGATTCAACCATATTGGAGCACCCAGCTGCGCCATGCGCTAGAGTGCTATAATGTGACTGTCGAAGAAGAAGATGAGGATCCAAGGAACATTAATATCCCAGTGGCAGAAGATCACCATGAAGTTGGAGGACCACAGATAGTGAATCCAAATATCACCGTGCCATTGAAAACTAGGCAGGTAAACATTGGCACAAAAGTAGAGCCAAGGTTTGCAAATATTGGGGACTACTGGGATGATGCCATAGTAGATAAGGTTGCTAAGTTTCTCTACAAATATCAGGATTTATTTCCTACCAAGTTTTCATACCTGAAGGGTATCATAGGATATTTGGGTGTAATGAATATTACTTTGAAGCTGGATGTGAAGTTGATTAAGAAGAGGCCATATCGCCTTAATCTCAAGTACAATGAAAAGGTCCACTTGGAGTTAGATAAGATGCTTGAGGCAGGCATTATTGAGCCAGTGGAGGAGTCTGATTGGGTAAGCCCAATGGTAGTCCAAGAGAAGAAGTAGAAGGGGGAGATACGAATTTGCATTGATCTCAGGAAGCTCAATGATGCCTACGTTCATGATCCTTTTCTGACACCATTTACAGATGAGGTACTAGATAATGTTGGAGGACAGGAAGCATATTCATTCATTGATGGGTTCTCTGGATACCATCAGATTAAGATCACACTAGAAGATAGGAGAAAGACAACCTTCATGATAGAGTGGGGATATTTCCAATATACAGTGATGCCTTTTGGACTTAAGAATGCGCCAGCGATCTTTTCGCGCATAGTCAATGCGGCGTTTAAAGAGTTCATTTACAATTTTTTGGAGGTATATTTTGATGGCTGGAAAATATTTGGGTTGGTAAAGCTCCATGTAGCCAGTTTTTGATTGATGTTGGACATATGCCAAAGGTATCAGATTGTGCTAAACTTGAAGAAATGCTTGTTTTGCATCCCCTTTGGAATTTTTCTAGGTCATGTGGTGTGCAAACAAATATTAATGATGGACCGTGCTAAGATCGTGGTTATAGTCAATTTGGAGGCGCCAAGGAGTGTTAAATAGTTGTGCCCAACACTGGGCCGTACTGGGTACTATCGAAAGTTCATCAAGAGTTATGCTCAGATTACTGCGCCTGTGGAAAAGCTACTGAACAAGGATGTTACATTCTGTTGGGATGAAGAATGTTAGTGGAGTCTAGATATATTGAAGGATAAAATGGTCACTGCATCGATCCTAGTCTTCCTTGATTGGAAGAAGGAATTTCATATGCATGTGGATGCTTCATCTATTGCACTAGGAGTATTGCTGACATAGGCCAGTGAAGGAGAGATGGATCACCCTATAGTGTTTGTTAGAAGGAAGTTGTCTAAGGCTAAAAAGAATTACTCAACGATAGAGCACAAGGGGTTGGCTATGGTGTACGGGCTCCAGAATTTCAGACATTACCTTCTATGCGTACATTTCAAGATGTACATAAACCATTCGACATTGAAATATCTATCTAATAAGCCTATGTTGGGGGGGGGGGGGGGAATATGTAGATGGTTGTTGCAATTTTTGGAGTATGATTTTGAGGTCATTGTGAAGCTAGGATGACTAAATGCAGGACCAGACCAAATTTCGCACATTGAAATAGAGAGGATCCTACCAATTTGGAGGAGGGGCTGCCTAATGCGCAACTCTTTGTGATGCACATAGTGGATAATCACTTTGTAGACATTATCCACTC
This sequence comes from Pinus tabuliformis, assembly GCA_031772625.1. NCBI lineage: Eukaryota > Viridiplantae > Streptophyta > Pinopsida > Pinales > Pinaceae > Pinus > Pinus tabuliformis. The sequence goes on along the minus strand of CM062806.1, from coordinate 474,681,684 downwards.
CCTGACCACAGGAACAGTGCCAGAAGGATACACGAGTCAACAGAAGAAGTAATTTATGGTATGCACGGTGGACTTTTCAGTTATTGCAGGCCATTTGTATAAAATGGGATCAGATGAAATACTTTGATGTAATGTTCTATATTTTGAGTGAACTAGTGTCCTCGTTGAATGATTTGATAGTCACCCTATGAGTGCCATCAGTTAAGATTTATTAAACAAAAGGTATTACAGACTCATGTGCTGGTGTGTGTGTCCTGATTTATTTAAGCAACAGATCGATCAGATTTCCAACACACAGAAAAATGAATGGAAAGACAGCAAAGAAATATAGTAAGCAACATAAAGACACAAATAGTTTTAATAAGGAGTTCACCCTATTCTCCAGGGCTACGTCTCTAGTCCAGCTTTAGTGGTGGCCTTGTTTTATTGTGTCTTTAAGTAGAGAAATTACAATGCAGGGACTCGATATGAGTTCTCCTGAAGCAGATTTTTCTTGGCAGGGTGGTTCTTGGATTCCCCAAGCCACTCAGAGTACACAGACTCTTGTTCTTCCTACCAGCTCTGTGACCCACGGTCTATAGTGGAAAGAGCCAACTGTGATGCTCAATCCAGACAGATTCCTCTATGCGAAGGCTTGATTCCTCAAGCTCTCTAGTGCTCAATGCTGCCTGTGGTCAGCTCTGCCCTCCGTCTCCTCTGCTTGGCTTTATTGCTCTCTGTGCTCAGTCCTCCTCTTAGGGTTCACTATTCACTATCTTTCATCGTTTCTCCCATTAATTCCATCATTCGATTTTCTCTATTCATGGCTTTAGTCATTTGATCTCCACACCTATTCGGTTCCTCTCCTTCCTGCGTCAATTCTCCTTCTGCCTGTGTGCTTGGAATTCCCTGTTTGGCGTCAACATAGACGCTCAAGAAGTAGCCATGTGTCTCTATCGGAATAGTGCCAGCTTGTCTGTCGATTCGTTTTTTTCTCCATCGTGGCGGTCAACGGATTCCAAATCCCCTTTAATCGCAGCTTAATTCCCTGTTAATTCCACTCTGTCTATCAGACACAATCCCAACCATCTGATCTGGGCTCCTCCAAATCCAACGTCATACGCACATCGATCGCGATTGACTTGCTCAACCGATAACACATGATCGTGGCAGTTTTTCTCTCACCTCCGCTGCCACGCGTCGATTGTTGAGTGTGATTGCTCCGCTTTCTCCAAACCCACTTACCGTTCAAGGGCACCTCGATCAAACCACAGGTTTCCAGGTTGTGGGTCCCACCTTTGTACGATGGCGCTTTTCGTTTCTCCGCCCACGGTCCTCTAGGTCCAACATGACCAAGTGCCTTAGGCTTTCCATTTCAGCCCTATTTTCCCAGCGATGCGCGATTAGCGCTAAGCACTAACCACGCATTGAAAACTGGCTCCTTTTCCCATTCCGGGGTCCCAGGGGCTACATCGACCTCCTGCGTAGTCTCCATGGGCCTCGGTCAGCGCGCTTTGACCGAGGTCCTCATCATTCCACGCTCGCTGCCATGGCCACTGGTTTAGGGTGTTTTCAATTGCGGTTTTGGATTCTTCAAGGATTTGTTTTGTCCCAATATAGTCATGTTTCTATGACAGTTGTTCATGGATCCAATTCTGATCACGGCCTCCCAACTGAAAAGATTTTGGACCACCAAAAGTTGGTTTTCTTCAAGCATTGGCTAAGTGAGGAAACTGTTGTCTCACTTGTCCAATCTCAATCCACTTTGCACTGCCTGGCTTTGAACCTTTAAGCCCAATTTCGAGGTATTCCACCTATCCACTGCGCGTCGTCCTTACCTTCCTGTGCAACATTGTATCTTCCTACATCTCATTGAGATATTCATGTAGTATGTCATCAATAGAAGGCAATTGACTCTGCTCTTCAGGGTCCTCAATCATTGAAGGTTTAAACAATCTCAAGCAATCTGTGTTCATGACTGAGTAGATGTGCATGTAAGCTGGCAGATCAAGGCGGAAAGCATTTTCACCAATCTTCTCAAGTATCCTGAAGGGTCCATACCTGATAGGTTTTAGCTTCTTACCTTCACCTTGCATCCTGTCCTTGCTGATATACAGCCAAACTTGGTCTCCAACTTGAAAAGTATGCTCCATCCGATGCTTATCATGCCTAGCCTTGTACTTGGCTTGGCTCTTTTCTAGCTGTTCCTGTACTGCCTGATGGATCTCCTGGATTTGTTCAATGAACCTAGTTGCCTTGTCCACATCACTGTGTCCATCAACCATGGTATCTTTACCAAAGACAAAATCCAAAGGAGACCTTGGTATGAAACCAAAACATGTCTCAAAAGGAGATCTCTGTGTAGAAGAGTGCTTGGCTCTATTGTAAGCATGCTGCACATAGCACAAGTGCTCATCCCAAAGCTTAGGATGTTTGCTGAAATATCCTTTCAGTAATTGGATCACCATCCTGTTAACTACTTCTGACTGGCCATCTATTTATGGATGAAAATCCGTGCTTTTCTTCAATTTGGTGTCCATTAGTTCCCATAGACTTGACCAAAACTTCCCCACAAATCGTGTGTCTCGATCAGATACAATTAAAGTGGGTAATCCAAAATGAACCCATACATGTTCAAAGAACAATTTTGCAGATTGTTCAGCTGTAATCTGTTTACTACAGGGTCTTAAAATACACATTTTGTTGAACCTATCCACAACAACATATAGATAATCATGACCTTTCCTAGATTTAGGCAGTCCTCCAACAAAATCCATGGAAATGCTTTCCCAAGGGTGAGAAGGAACTGGTAACGGAGTGTATAAGTCTAGTTTTCTATTACTAGGCTTGCTTTTAGCACACATAACACATCCCTTTACATATCTAGAAACTGTCTCATTTATTTTCGGCCAATAGCAGAACCTTTGCAGCTGTGCAACTATTTTACTTACCCCAAAGTGACCTGATATAAGAGAAGTGTGTGCTTCCCTAATTATCTTTATTCTCTCAGTTTGTGGAATGCAAAGTTTCCCACAATGATATAAGAGTCGGTCCTTCACATGATAGTCCAATTCTTCTACTCTTTTGCCTTGACTCAAAGTTGCATATATATCTTTAAAGTCCATGTCTTGAGCATACTGTTCTATGTAGCTTTCATGTAGCACAAAATTATGCTTAAGTATGGTAGATGCATTTATAATGGGTCTAGATAACATGTCTGCAACCTTGTTATGTATGCCCTTTTTATATCTAATGACTAAATGAAACTATTGTAGAAAACCCATCCATCTGTAATGTCTTGATTGTTGCAACTTAGCTTGGGAGTGTAGGTATTGAAGTGGCTGGTGATCAGTATGTATTACTGTTTCTTTTCCCATTAAGTAATGTTTCCACTTTTTCACACTCTGAACTAATGCATACAATTCTTTATCATAGGTAGGATAGTTAGCTACTGCATGATTAAAAGTCTCAGAATGATAACATATTGGTTTACCATGTTGTGTCAACACTACTCCCATGGCATAGTCATTGGCATCAGTTTGGATCTCAAATGGTCTTTGTAGATCTGGCAGTGCTAGTACAAGTGCTGTACTAATTTTTTATTTCAAGGTGTCGAAGGCTTTCTGCTATTTTCCTCCCCACTGAAACACCTTGTTGAATCCTGTCAAAGCATGTAAGGGAGCTGTAATTGAGGAAAAATTTGAAATGAACTTCCTCCAATATTGTGCTACTCGTAAGAAGCTTCTCACTTCTGTAGCAGATTTGGGTTTAGGCCAGTTTACAATGACTGCCACTTTAGAGGGATCTATTTTCAATTCACCTCCCACTACTATATGACCCAAATAATTTAGAGAGATTTTGCCAAATTCACATTTGGAGAGTTTAACAGAAATTTTTTCTCTTTTCAAAACATCTAATGTTTGTTTAACATGCTTTAAATGTTCTTCCCATGTTTTACTAAAAATCAGAATGTCATCCAGATACACAATAAAAAAATCATCAAGAAAAGGTCTGAGTACATCATTCATTAATCTCATGAAAGTAGTAGGGGCATTGGTCAAGCCAGAAGGCATAACCAGCCATTCATACAATCCCTACTTTGTTTTGAAAGCAGTCTTCCATGCATCTTGCTCTGCAACTCCGACCTGATGGTATCCACTGTGCAAATCCATCTTGGTGAAATAAACAACTTCCTTCAATTGATCTAAAAGATCATCTATGCGAGGAAGGGGATAACGATTTTTGATCGTTATTTTATTCAGTGCTTGGTAATCAATGCACATTCTCCACAAGCCATCTTTCTTTCTCACCAACACGATTGGTGACCCACATGGTGATATGCTAGGCCTGATGAACCCTTTCTCGAGCAACTCCTGCACCTGCTTCTTGATTTCAGCATTCTCTAAAGTAGATAACCTGTACATCCCAATGTTAGGCAGAGGAACATCTTGTTGCAAAATAATATCATGTACTATTCGCTTTTTGGGTGGCAGACCTTGAGGTTCTTGAAACAAGACATCATACTCTGAAACAATCTTTTCTATATCAGCTTGCTGATCAGAATTACAGCCCTCAAATACATTGATTTTATCAGTTTTCTTTTCCTTTACAACCATTAGTAAGAACTGTTTGCATGAATTTATCATTCTTTTCATCTTTCCTGAGTTTATGAGAGTATAATTATTCTTGAGCTTATGAGCTCCTACAAAGTATTTGATTCCATATTTAACAAGTAGATACTTTTTCTCAGCTCTATATAAAATATCTTTCCTATCATACAAGTAAGGACTTCCTAAAACAATTCCACATATATCCAAAGGAATTACATCTAACTCAACCTCATCTAAAAATGCTGACCCAAAAGAAAACTTGAGTTTGCACTGTCTAGTCACTTGTAGTTGTGCTTTATCATTCAACCATCCTAATGGGTATGGCTTCTTATGAGGTGCAGTTGTTATTCCCAATTTCTTTGCAGTTGCTTCAGAAATAAAATTTACTTGTGAGCCACTATCAAAAAAAGTATCAATCTTTTGATTTTTGGAAACGACTCGAATATGAAAAAGCTCACGCCTTTTTCTCTCATGTTCTTCATCAACAACAGATTGAGCAAAATTACTAGTAGATGCTCCAGAATTGTTACCTTTTATACCTGTGGCTGCAATGATTGTTTCATCTCTCGAGTCTGACCCCAAATCTTTCTGAATAGATGCAGCAGTCTTCTTTCTCTTGCCCTTGGACTTCTTAGGTCTCAGCTCTGGATGCAGAACCCAACAGTGCTCATCATCATGCCCCTCCTTTTTACAGTGAGTGCATGAGGCTTTGCCTTTCTGTGCAATGTTAGCCTTCTTTTCTTTCCACTTCTGCTTTCTTTTCTCCTTGCTCTTGCTTACAGTGGGTTGGGATGGTCCCCCAACTTCTGGATTTCCATTCTTTCCTCTAGCTTCTAGATGAGTAGCTTGTACAGATACCTCATCTATACTAGTGGGATTAAACATGAGGATGGTATGCCTCATGTAGCTGCGTAGACCACCAATGTACTTTAGAAGAGTTTATGGTGAGTCTAATGAAATACCCAACATCAATGCTCTCTTTCTAAAATCTTGAGTATACCCTTGTACACTTTGCCCTTTCAACTGCCGAATAGTTTGCCAACTCATCATGGCTTGTTGCATGTAGGCAAATGGATAGAACTGCTTTTTGATTGCACTAACAAATTCACTCCAGACAGAGATGGTCTTACCATGCTTCCTCATATCAGCTTGGGTTCTGCCTTCCCACCAAACCAAGGCAGTGCCTCCTAGGCAAAGGCTTGCCAGCTAAATCTTGCTCTTGTCTGAGTCTATATTTTGTACTCTGCAATACACATCAATTTGTCTTATCCAGTTGTCCAACTTTTTAGCATTCAACTCTCCATCATATATAGGCAAATCAAATTTAACATCTAACTATATCAAAGATGCTTTCTTATTACGCACAGGGCTACTAGGAGGTGTAGGGAGGCTTTCTTCTTTCCCCTTTCCTTTGGAGTGGTCATGGGAATGAGATTCATCTTCTTCTTTATCTTGGTTAGAGCCTAATGAATCTTCACCCTTATACTTTCTAAAGTCCCTATACATTTCTTCTACCATGGACTTTATAGCTAGGAAACTTTCTAGGAATTGAGAGTCTGGCCCTACAAAACTTTCTTCTGACATTGTCTTTCGAGAATAGACTCTCCCAATTTCAGGATTAGTTTCTACCAATTCTCCTTCTCCTAATTTGAGCTTTGATCTAGTGAGCATTCACAGCTAAACCAACACAAGCTTGTCTAACCTTACAACCTAAAGATTTGATAACACTTGATCTAATACCACTTGATCTGATAGTCACCCTATGAGTGCCATCAGTTAAGATTTATTAAACAAAAGGTATTACAGACTCATGTGCTGGTGTGTGTGTCCTATGTTATTTAAGCAACGGATTGATCAGATTGCCAATACACAGAAAAATGAACGGAAAGACAATAGAGAAATACAGTAAGCAACACAAAGACACAAATAGTTTTAATAAGGAGTTCACCCTATTCTCCAGGGCTACATCTCCGGTCCAGCTTTAGTGGTGGCCTTGTTTTATTATGTCTTTAAGCAGAGAAATTACAATGTAGGGACTCAATATGAGTTCTCCTGAAGCAGATTTTGCTTGGTAGGCTGGTTCTTGGATTCCCCAAGCCACTCACAGTACACAGACTCTTGTTCTTCTGACGAGCTCTATAACCCATGGTCTACAGTGGAAAGAGCCAACTGTGATGCTCAATCCAAACAGATTCCTCTATGGGAAGGCCTGATTCCTCAAGATCTCTAGTGCTCGATGCTACCTGTGGGTAGCTCGGCCCTCTGTCTCCTCTGCTTGGCTTTACTACTCTCTGTGCTCAGTCCTCCTCTCAGGGTTCACTGTTCACTGTCTTTCTTTGTTTCTCTCGTTAATTCCATCATTCGACTATCTCTGTTCACGGCTTTAGCCATTTGATCTCCACACCTGTTTGGTTCCTCTCCTTCCTATGTTGATTCTCCTTCCACCTGTGTGCTTGGAATTCCCTGTTCGGCGTCAGCATAGACGCTCAGGAAGTAGCCACGTGTCTTTATCGGAATAGCGCCACCCTGTCCGTCGATTCGTTTCTTTCTCCATCATGGCAGTCAACGGATTCCAAATCCCCTTTAATTGCAGCTTAATTCCATGTCAATTCCTCTCTGTCTATCGGACACAATCCCAGCCATCTGATCTGGGCTCCTCCAGATCCAACGTCGTACGCACATTGAGCGTGGTTGACTTGCTCGACCGATAACATGCGATCGCGGCAGTTTTTCTCTCACCTTCGCTGCCACGCATCGATCGCTGAGTGTGATCGTTGTGCTTTCTCCAAAACCGCTTACTATTCAAGGGCGCCCCCATCAAACCGCCGGTTTCCAAGTTGTGGGTCCCACCTTTGTACGATGGCACTTTTTGTTTCTCCGCCCACAGTCCTCTGGCTCCAACGTGACCAAGTGCCTTAGGCTTTCCATTTCAGCCCTATTTTCCCAGCGATGTGTGATTAGAGCTAAGCGCTAATCACGCATTGAAAACCAGCTCCTTTTCCCATTTCGGGGCTCCCAGGGGCTACATCGACCTCCTACGCAGTCTCCATGGGCCTCAGTCAGTGCGCTTTGACCGAGGTCCTCGTCGTTCCATGCTGGCTGCCATGGCCACTGGTTCAGGGTGTTTTTGATTGTTGTTTTGGATTCTTCGAGGATTTGTTTCGTCCCGATACAGTCATGGTTCTATCACAGTTGTTCATGGATCTGATTCAGATCATTGAAGCTCATGGAGGAGCTGCGGGAGGCCGTTATGTAGGAAAAGAAATAACGCAGAAGATTTTGCGTGCTGGGTTATGGTGGCCGAAGCTGCATAAGGAATCTAAAGCATATTGTAGGGCATGTGATGCATGTCAGAGAATGGGTAGGCCATCACAAAGGGATGAGATGCCTCTAAATCTGAAGATGTCATTGTAGCAATTTTAGAAGTGGGAAATTGATTTTTTAGGACCAATTCAGCCTTCAGGCAAGAAGACAGGTGCACGGTATATCATCACGCGACTGAATATTTGACCATGTGGGAAGAGGCACAACCTGTGAAGGATTGTATAGGGGCAACAATATTGAAATTCTTGTTTGAATATGTGTTGACTAGGTGTGGTTGCCCAAAGATATTGTGATCGTGGTACGCATTTCCTTAATGAAACAATCAACTCGCTAATAGAAGAATTCCATGTTTATCATGAGAAGAGTACGTCATATCATCCTCAAGCCAATGGAATGATTGAGGCTTTTAATAAGATATTAGAGAATGTCTTGAAAAAGGTTTGAAAGGCACAACAGAATTATTGGGACGTGCGGGTACCAATAGTGTTATGGGCTTATAGAACTACCTGTAAGAAACTTACTGGTCAGACACCTTTTAGGTTGGTCTATGGTGTAGAAGTTGTAGTGCCTATGGAGTACATTATGCCTAGTATATGCATAATGGATTATACAGGAATGGTGGACCACAGAGCCTTAGAAGAGAATCTTGTGTAGCTAGCAGGGCTTGAGGAAGATATATTTTTGGTTGGATTCCATCAGCAGGTTCAGAAGGAACGCGAAAAATCTTGGCACGATCAGCACATCAAACTGTGCACCTTCAATGTAAACGATTTAGTTTTATTATATGACAGCAATTTGATAAGTTTCTAGGAAAATTTCAAATGCATTGGCTAGGACCATATGTTATCAAAGGGATTACATATGGTGGAGTAGTTTAGCTCGTGAAGTTGAATGGGGATCCATTTCTGGGAAAGATAAATGGAAGCCAATTGAATCCATACATGATGACTACATGACTATACTACAGTCTTAGTGCTCCAGGCAGCTGCAAGGAGGCATGGGACTATAAACTACACTACTCGGTTCGTAGAGCTACACGACCAGGGGTACGTGCGAAATAGGATGGTGTTACAGCACTAGAAGAAGTGTGAAGGGAGCTGCACTATAGGGGGAGAGACCACGCAGTGCAGCCAGAAAGTGATTGTTGCCATCACTTTTCATGATTTGACTACCAGGAGACAGTTAAGAGGAGCAAGGGGAAACATTTAAGGCATTTAAGGCTATATTTAAAAGTGAAATATTTGGAAATCTACCACCAATACGGAATTTATGGATTGATTTTAGGGGGAACGATCAAATTTGAATTCGAAATCACCTATAAATTACGCATGGCCATCTAACCAAAAACACTTTGCACCCTGAGAATTTTATGTTGAGTTGTCTGGTTCCCATGAATTGTGCCTACTTATAAGCTTTTATCACAAGCCCCGTGTTCGTCAAATTGCCTAAGTCATATCGGAAGCTCATTAACAGCATCATGTCGGGACCAGGAGAGACAACAAGCACAGGAGGGACTATTGCCTCTGAAGGAGCAGTCCCATAAGTGATAAGCATGGAGGCTCCAACTGTTAGTCCTACAGCGTCAAGGTCGCCTAGGCTGAATCCTACACTGGTGAAGGAAGTCCCCAAATAGAAGAAAGATAAGAAAAATAATTCGTGTCAGTGTGCGAATCACCGAGGAAGCATGCCACTACGCAAGCCCAAAGAAAATAAAATATGAGCACAAAAGAGAAGGGAAAAGTGGTGGATTTGGAGGTTGAGGTGGGAAATGAAGATATAGACATCGAGGGGGTAGACCCTATATATAAGTTTCCTGAGTATATCCCTCCACGCAAGGGAAAAGTGAAGGTCCCTAAGGATCCAAATGCTGGGAAATTCCTCCTCAACACACCCCTCTTACTGGAGAACATACCCTTTCAAGGTCCGCACTTGGCGTGGATCCCACATTTAATACTGGAGGATTAGGATTTGGTGGACCAAGAGAGGTTCCCCCACCTTGCTACAGACACCTACATGAAGAGGTTCTTCTACAAAGAGTCTAGTGTCACCACGTTGGAACCTGTGGACTGGATTCACGGAGTAAACAAGTTAGGGTTATTGAACCTGTTGTGGCTGCCCCACTACGATTGCTCCAACATTAACCTGATCATCATTAAGAAGTTGCTATGCCTGGTGCAAGATGGGTGCTTGTGGCTAAACAAGCCGATCCCCATCATCGATATGCTGATCCATCGGATCCCGCTATTGCCACACTCAGGATTGAATCTGACCAAGGCATTTGGCAGAAAAAAGAGAGAGCGCGGCCTCTCGGAGAAGATGAAGGACAAGTTCAAGCTTTTCAAGAAACGATACAGGTACTCTATTACCTCTATCACTGACCCCACGGTAAAGGTTTCCACGTAGATTTTGGCTAGCAAGGTTATGAGAAAATGCCGTACAAATGAGGTTCCTATGCGAGTGGTTTCCTTGGATGCACAGTGTGCGGAGGGCATGCAGCACAACTGGGTATGCTACCTATGTGGTGAGTTCCTCTCAAACTACATAGAGGCACAGGACAAGAGTAAAACATTCCACTATTTGTGGCTATTTCTCTCGATTGTGCTGGTCACCTAGGATTTGCAAGAGGATATCCAGTTTCCTCCCGTGGAGAAGGATTTTCCAGAAGCTGCAAAGTTTGCCTCTCTCTAGGCCACAAAAGATGTTGTACAGGTTATAGAGAGAAAAGTATTTTGGGTGCTAATGAAGGTGAGCATTCGCACAGCTATCAACTAGAAGTCGCGGTTGTCACAAACCATGTTTGAAGAACTTTTATAAATACATGGAGTTCAAAGCCGACTTCCACCGTGTATACATCTGGGTGTGGAAGGATCCGGAGCAAAAATGGTTCGACCTACCCTACCTCACTACAGATGATGTTATCCAGGAGGTCATTAAGTGCTCGCCAACAAATTTGGCATTTTCCATCCAATTTGGCTGTAAGGATTAGTAAGTCTGTGGAGAAGCAGAAGAAGGAAGCGGCCAAGGAGAAGGTTTAGCAGTTGGCTGAGAAGCAGAAAAAGGAGGCCGAGGAGAAGGCTCAGATGGAAGCAGAGCACACCACAAAGAAACATGTTGAACAGGAAGAGCGCAACCCTGAGTGGAGTGATAAGTCTCCTTCACCCCAAACAGAGGAGGAAGAGCAGTCAGAGCAGGGCGACGGTGGTCAGGACGAGCAAAGCACTCCCTTCCAAGTGAAGCAGTATAGGGAGCAGGAAAAAGAAAGGCCGTGGAAGAAAACAAAAGCCACCAAACTGTCGCTGGACCCAATTACTTTGACTGACGTTGACCTAGATGAAATAGGTGATAAGGTGTGGGATACCACCACGAAATAGATACAACAGTTTTAGTAGCAGAAACAACAGGCGTTGAGTAGCATTCAAAAGGATTTGTGTGAGTTGTAGATTCAGACGAATAAGATCCAGATAGGTGCAGGGAAGATCAGTGTTGTATAAATGAGTTTGGCATCGGGGACCACTCGGGAATCAGGTATGGTTTGGTCACTATATCCCTAGGAATTCATGCTGCCTGACGGATCCTTGAGCATGGAGGCGGCCAATGATAAGGAAATTGTGAGTTCTCTGAAGAACGTCAGCATCAACCTAATCGCGCTCCAGAATGAGTACCTTCACATGCTGCAGGTAGGTGTGACAGTAGAGTTCAGGGCTCGAGAGCAGCGTGCACTAAGCCTCATAAGTGAATATCGAGTGAAAAATGAACATATGTCTGCTCAGAAGTCAGAGGCATTACGGGGTAAGGATAAAATTTAGGCGCAAAATGCCCAGCTTGCAACCACAGTGGCAGAAGCCTGCCGAACAGTGCCCGAATTGAATATACCAGAGAAAGCGGCAATGAAGGCAAAGATCAAAAAGCTGCTTGTAGCCGTGCGCGATGCCAAGACATAAGTGGCCAAGGTTTAGTTTGAGCTGAACCTGAAGATAAAAAAAGTTAGAGTTGAAGTCACAACCTTAAACTCTGCCAGAGGTAAGAGAATAAGTCGCTGTGAAAAATGGAGTCGCAACAGTGGATGCCACAGTGGTGGATTGCACCATGCTTTTTGAGCAGTCTATGGAGGTTGTCACAGCTATACAGGAAGATCCTAACCTGCAGAAGTTAAATACAGATGTTAGAGAGCTGTAGTAGCAGTATGATGAAGCGTAGGCAACAATGTGCACCATCGCCATAGCACAACAATTCGCCAAGCTTCAGGAGGTGAAGCAGTTGCTTGTACAGGTGGAAGCAACGCAGAAGAAGCAGGTCATCATCAAAGATAGATTTTGGCCTTGGCTGGATTAGGCCTACGCCATCTCTGCAATAAATTAAGAGAAATTAGCAAGCCTACAGAGCACACTATAGAAAATCGAGCAGGATAGTGCGGGGCCAGCCACAGAGAAACTTGTGGAGCAAATCAAATAGGTAGCCACGCAGAGCACGCTTGAAGTAGCAGTAGCACAAGTAGAGTTGGGAGGTGTTCATAGTAATATCTTTGTGCCAACAGAGTGACTCGAGGGTGAGTCGTGATCTTTTTGTCGGGGGCCTATTGGGTTAGGGTCCCCTAGGGTAAATTTTGGGGCAAAAGCCCAAGTTTTGGGGAAAAATCCCAAGTTTTGATGTATAAAGTGTAAAGTCTCCGAAATAGTGGTCACAAAGTACATAGATATTTAAAGTGTCATAAATGGTTTTCCCCTTCTTTTATGTAAGTTGACTTAGATTTTGAAGATCTACCCATGGTCCGAGGACCATGGGATTGTATAAATAAGTGTCTTAGAGAGTCTAAGAGAGAAGTAATAGAATATGAAGACATAATGGGTCAATAGAAGGAATATCGTATTTGTATTACAGTATAAGAAAGGCTCTACATATGTGTGCGCAGAGGCCTAGAGTAGAGTCCACATCTAAGTGCGTGAACCCCTGCAGTTGAGTGCGTGAACCCCTGCAGTTGAGTGTGCAGTGAAGTCTTGAGTCTATAAGTAGAATTGAAGTATCAATAAAGAGATTATTCCAGAAATTCCTTTGTTTTGTCTATCTACTTCTGTTACGAATGAATGCGCTTTTATGCTGAGATGAATGATGGGTTATGAATTAATACTGTATTGATGCAAGACTTTACATGATTTATATTGTTATATGAATGCACTTAATGTTAACTATTTACGTGAAGATTACCTTGTTGTATGTTGAAGTTATCAAACACTTAAGCCGATCTGGGTAATTACTGGGTTAAGAGTAATCTTTGATGCACGTAAGTAGTTGATCTACCTATTCAGGGTCCACGAAAGATAGTCATAGACCTTCGTGAAGGCCTAGAGGCTAATTAAGAGAGTTATATTTATAAGCCCTAAAGGCTTATCGATCTACGTGAAGGCATATTTAGGGCATCAAACGACATCACACTGGTCTCTCGGTGTAGAAACTTGGTTCCATCATCCCCACATACTAATTCGGCTGAGACATCAATCCACGCTCCATGGGTTGATGCTGAAAGGGCGAGTAGTGTAGGGATTTGTTTGGCAAAACTAACTCTGAACCTAGCTCAATACCCACCAAGACAACTGTCAACCATAAACCCTTGCTTACAAACAACATGGTCCAAAATTATTCCATATCATATACAAAATATACATTTCTTCATATTTACAGAGATCTAATACTTTATACAACTATCCAACATTAGGCGAAGGCTTGAAACATGTTTTTTAACTAACCCAAACACCGTCCAATCATCAAAGTAGACCTCCAAAAACTTGTGAATAAATTCCTTAAAGGCAATGCCTACCACCCTAGAAAATATCGCAGGGGAATTCTTAAGTCTAAAGGGCATAATTGTATACTGAAAAGAGCCCCATTCTATGGCGAACATAGTCTTACTTCAATCTTTTGGCGTGATCTTGATCTGGTGATATCTTGAGAATCCATCTGTAAAAGGGTATGCTTCTTGGCCACCAACATTTTCCAAGACTTCATCTATGAATGATGTAGGGAATGCATCATGTACACAAGCATTGTTCAACTTCCTTAGATCTACGTAGATCATGATTTCCCCTTTGTTATTTTGCTCCTGAACCACCATAGGACTAACCCAGTCTGATTCTTCTACAGGCTCAATAAGTCCTGCTGTGAGCATCTTATCCAGCTCTTCGTGAACCTTTTCTTTGTATTTAGGATTCAATCGATATGGGCACTACTTTGTAGACTTCACATATGGTTTCAGATTGATTTTCATAACACCTAGATCACCTACTATCCCCTTTAGATCAGAGAAATTTGTTGCAAATAAGTCCTAATATTCATGAAAAAACTCTGCGACCATGTCAACTATATCTCCATCCTAGTAATCGCCTATATACATGAACTTTGATTGCCCTTCTGACCTAATTTTCACTTGCTCAGTCTTCAATGGTTTTGAAATGTCAGGAAACTCTACCTCAGGCCCAACGAATTTGCACTGTCCCTCTGACTCAAAGATATTGATATTCTTAGGATATTCCTCACTTTCTTCTTTGGAAACATTTTAGCACTCCAGAGCATGGCACAACTGTGTACTCCAGTCGATCTGTAGCCATGTGATAGGCTCTACAAGTGTTCTAAATATCGCAACCTTGATTTCCTATAATGATTCCTCAATACATTCGAATCCATCCCCAAAACTGAATGTTAGCAGAAAGATCTCCTTCATAACATCCCACTCTGTGGTTCCATGTTGCATCTCTGTTTCTATGTACCAATTCAATAGAATAGTATCTAAGGTGTGGCTGAATATATGTACTCATTCAGGTTGTGGTTCCTCTCCTCACGGTTTCATCCAACGAGCCAGCTGCTCATGTGGATCATCCTTCCTGTATATTTTTCAGTAATGCGGGTATTTGCATAGCCAAATTGTAACTTTATCACCATTCGGTACTCCTTCCAGTCTATAAAATTGTTCTTATGTGTACCCCACCATGTGGCAGGCATAACTCTCAGCACGATGTCCATTTCTTGGAACTAATGCTCCTCCGGTACATCCCTTTAAAATTTATCAAGAAACAAATTTACATCTTCTAAGCCATCATAATATGGTAAATTGTGTACCTCAGTGGATATACACCAGAGTGATTTAGTAAGTTTGTTGCATCGCAACATTGATACTTCATGCAATCTATTCTTCCAATTCTTGAGCTCCTCATCTGAATCCAAGTTGCAGGAGTTTTCTTTTTCCCAAGTAATTCTTCCATCCACCGTAGGATTGATCCAATCCTCATTCCATGTAGTAATCTTATAGATCTACTCAATATCATCCTCCTCATAGTAATCTCAGACTAGTTCAGTATACCACACACCCTCAGCTAGATCCAATGGAACAATGACTCTCAGTTCCCTCTTCTCAAACATCATGATGCGCTTCTTCATATTAATGACCACATTCATATCAAATGCAGAATCGATTCCAAGCAGTCCCGAGTAGGGATTACGATCATCCACTATTTCGATTACCTCAAAATTATCTATAGCGCACACCCCTTCAATGTCAACATTTACTCCATGTAGGCGTCGCATAGGAATAATCTTCTGGTTGTTCATTATTCACAATTGGATTGAGGACCATTGTAGCATCAAATTTCCCATTCTTTCCCAGGTCTCTTTAGGAAAACCATTCACATCAAATCCTAAATCTAAGATTACCTGGTCCATTTAAAACTCTCTGATTTGTGTAGTCAATCTCATCTCCCGACCAATCCTTTTCTTACTTTTGTCTGCTTGATGCACTTCACAATATTCAGGTAGTGGATTAACGTAGTTTTCTATTAACTCTTGCAGTCCCTCTACTGCTTTCTGGTCCCTTAATAGGTTCATGCAGGTCTACAATAAGTATTTCCATAATAAGGGATCGATCTCCTATGCAATAATGACTTCTTCAGTATTCTATGTTCATACATTATGGTTTTATGATGTGGACGCCCTTGAATCCACAAAGTTCTTGTTTTCTCACATAAATGTTTCTTTTGCCTTATGAAGATCAAATTTAGTATCTTTGTCAACAGCCTTGCGCACCCACAGATTCTCTTCTTGTTTTTTCCCTACGGCTTTAGCTTCCCCAGTAGTTATAGCACTTCATGTAACTATATTCACGATGGGTCATCTTGGCATGTTTCTAACCCCATCATCTAGATGTTCTAAGTGGGTTGCTGGTTCTTCTTCTCTTGCATATTTACAATGAGTATAGTAAAATCTTCTATTACGTGGTCAAAATGTCGGCAATAATGACAAGAGGGTGTGTCGGGTTCTAACAATCTCGTGCATAATGGTCTGGTTCCCCATAATTGTAACAAATAACATGTCTGTGAACTCTTTCAACTCCTCCCCCTCATCCTCTTCCTCATCCCTGAAATCCTCTGCATGCTACAGGGGTGCCTTTATCCTACTGCGGATGAGTCTCATCATGTACTTTATATGTCGGAGTTTTGTCCATCATTAACTCATAGGTTCAGAAATTGCACTCATCATGGTCTACAAACTTCCAAAACTTGCAGAATAGTTGTTGGGGAGTCTGTACAAACTTCTCCAACAAATGGAAATTTTCAGTTAAGTGTTTTCCTGTTATTTGACAAATAGCGCACCATGGAATTACAACGTTACTTGATCCAATGGACGTTTTTGGCTTCAGGGGGTTAGGACCTCCCCAATTAGATAGTTTTGATATACCAAGCAATGATCCTTTTTGTGACCATTTCCTTTGCACTTTAATCACCACACTTCAGAATGGGTCTCATTTTTTACCACTTTACCCTTTTTGAGATCCTGCAACTCCATATGTAGGCTAGGAAACTGCGTCTAAATCTGCTACACTCCTAGATTCGTATCCTGAATAGGTGAAGCCTCAAACATCATAGGAATTTCAATTGCTTCAGCCTGTGATCCAAGCTTCTTCTATGAAAATGGTAATCTCAAATGAGGCAATAACATAGAAATATACCACTCCTTATGTTGCTCATCCAAAATATGTAGGTTAGCCTATTGTAGCAGACATTTCAGCCTTTAATCAATATGCCATGTAGATTCATTCACCTTCTGCTTAATTTATTTGACCTTAGTCACATACTGGGCTTGATACTTTGGCTTTTTGAATTCATTATTCAGCGCATATTTTGTGTCTTTTAATGACACAACTAGGTGAATCGTATTGTACTTAATATACCAACTCAACACCCTATCTTGCAATGTTGTGACAAGCTGTGATTTCTTTATATCGTCATCAGTTATATGATGTGACTTCCACACAACATCTGCTACAAACCATAATTGAATAGGGTCTTCTGTCCCTAGACCCCTCAATATAGGCATCTTCATAGTGCTTGCCATACTGAATAGCGGAGGTGGAGGTGGAGGTGGAGGTGGAGGCATCAGTGTGTGAGGTGGAGGTGATGGTCGAGGTGGAGCAGATGGATGTGGTATTCTCATAGTGCCCTGATCTACCAAATGCAGTGCACCTTTGGGAGTCTTTGGACTATTACTTTCTTCTTCACTATCGGATGCTCCTAATAGAGAACTGTACTAAAAAATTGTATCTAGATATTTTCTTAATGGTTTCCCAATTTTGGTAGCTCCCTTCGAGCCTCTTCTAAACATCAATTTAGTGGCATAACTTGTTTCTCACACAATAACATTTTAATCCAAGTTTTCAGATATTTCAGATGCTTACCTCTTGGTCCTTTCAAAAACTATCATTTACCTTCGCTATAACTGATAAACTTATCAATCGCAAACTCAATGATAAATCCACCCAAAATACTATCAATCCAATAATTGACAACCTTTGCAACCTTGTATTCTGATCCTTATAGGTGCTTCACTAACATTGGAGTCCACACAATAGGGTTATCCATCTTCCAAGTAGGTTGACCATCCACCAATTTAGCAAACCATTCATATAATTCTCACACAAAAGAGAAAAACAAAACTTCATGTTCCTCTATATACAGGTATCTCTTCAACCACTCTTCTCTCGACAGGTGTGAAATTTTGTTTTCTTGGGCTGCAAACTCGTGCAACTTCTGACCTATCCAATTTCCAATCTCCTTATTTGTTGGTTTCCATGAACCCCACATCACATGTCCCTTAGATAGATCCCGGTCCTAAAAACATAACCATTTGTTGGTTTAAGGGGGTTTGGACCTAGGTTTGAAGTTAGCTGCACTAACCAAAAAAACCCTACACTACAAGCCCTTTCGGTAGCAACCTGCATAACGCAAGTTGTAGTCTCACCCAAGGTAGTATTTGGGGATGTTGGAACCATGTTTATGCATATAGAGGGCTATGTGATGTCTTTTCTACAGACTTAGGGCTTTATCTTGACCTTCACAAACCTTAACCCTTGAAACCCAAAACATACAGTAAATAACAGTTAACATATTTATGTCCATCGCCAATTTCACTAAACATGCATAACATCATATAAATAAACAGATCTATGTCTTCATGAATCTATTAAGTACTTTTTCTAATTAAATGCAGTCAACAAATCATAAATACCGTAATTTCTGAAATACACAGTGGTACACAAATAGTCGTATAATTCTTCAAAATATGTCTTTATTATACTTCAAATTCTCTATTACAACCCTTTCCAACCCTGCACACACAGCTGTAGGGGCCCGCGCACTCAGCTGCAAAATTACCAAGGTCTTTTTGCACACAACTATAAGAGCCTTCCCCTTTTCCCAAGTACAGAATAGACAAAATCAGACTCAACTCATGTACTTCTCTACATAGCTATGACTCTTCTATGACTTCCTTTTATATTCTTCCTTCATTACAATACCATGGTATACAAAGCATGGGTGTGTCTCGAAACAACTTTATTTTAACAAATTAAGGGGATTTTACCTTCCTAAAGCCCCTTTAACTCCTATTGACCTGTGCTACTCGTGCTCCACTCCTCAAAATGTAGAGACTTTACAATATCTTAACAAAATCTAACCTAGGGGACCTGTCCCAACAAGTAGGAAGAGTGTATAGGCATTTCTTCTTGATGGTCAATTTTGAAATGGTTTAGGAAGCACATGATCTGATGTACTTCCCAACATCATGTCAAAGGTTTGACCAAAAGAAGTAATTTTGCAACATTCCCAATTTTTTCTCTACCCCGAAATATCCAGCGACCCAACTATAGTGCACCTCCCAAATCATCTTGGCACACTCACTTGGGGGGAAAAAGGTGTCCCAGGAGGCATAAAAGTGCATCCTGAAGGCGAAATGTTGGAGCTTTCTTTCACTCCAGGAGAATCTGGTATGTGTTGTTTAATTCTAGATCACTCTTGTAAAGATGTGGCCACCCCCGAGTATCGTGCCCACAAGAGTCGAGCAAAGTGGTCAGCGCCATGACCGAAAATCAACTGAGGAAGTCTGCAACATTGTTGGCGCTTCACTTCTTTTATTTAATGTTCAAATGGAAACTTTGTAGGTATGTGGACCATTTATGATGGCATTCGTTCTGCAACTTCCCTTGTGTCTGAATGAACTGAAGGGGTCAGTGGTATGTGTTGATGACCATTTCCATTCCCATAATGTAATGCTTCCATTTTCGGTAAGCCTACATAATGGAATACATCTCTTTGTCATAAGTGGGATACTTTTAGACTGTGTCTGAAAGTGTCTTACTGTGATATGCCACTGAATTCCCCTGTTGAGTAAGAACTACAATAATACCATAATCAAAAGCATCTATCTCAATCTCAAATGGTTTCTACAGGCCTCATAATGTGAGTAATGGTGCAAAACAAAGGTGATTCTTTTACTTGGAAAACACCTTTTGTTGGGATTCATACCAAAATAAATTTTCTTTCACTCCTTCCTTGGTGACTTAACTCATAGGCCAAGTGATATGAGAGAACCCCAATACAAACCTGTAGTAGAAGTCTGAAAGACCTAGAAAGCTACAGAGCTCTGCTGGAGTGGTTGGGGCTGGACAATCCCTAATTACTTGTACCTTATCTAGGTCCACTTATACACCTTGCTCATCAATGATGTACCCTAGATATTGAAATTTGGTCATACATGAAGTGAATTTCTCCAAGTTGGCACAGAACTTGTGTTCCCGCAAGGTTTGGAGGACCTGTAGCATATGGTGGAGGTGCTCTTCCCATACTTAGCCGAAGATTAGAATTTCATCCAAATACACCACCATGAATGAGTTGGTGAAGGGTCGCAATATGTCATCCATCAACTTCATGAAGGTTGCGGGGGGGATTTTCAACCTAAAAGGAATAACCAACCATTCGAATAGGCCCTCCTTGGATTTGAAGGCAGTCTTCCACATATCAGAGGGTTTGATCGGTACTTGATGATAACCAGAATTAAAGTCAATCTTGATGAAATATTTTCCCCCCTTGAGTTGGTCGAGAAGATCATCAATCCATGGGATTGAATACCTATTCTGAATAGTGATCTTGTTCAGTGCTCGATAGTCAATACAGAGTCTTCGGGTCCTAGCATTCTTATGTACCAACATGATCATGCTCCCACAGGATGATGAACTTGGCCTGATGTGCCCTTTCTACAAAAACTCTTGAATTTTCCTCTTCATTTCATCATTGTACAGAATAAAGTGTCGATAGATTGGTCCATTGGGTAGTGGCGTGCCCGGGGTTAGATCAATGGAGTGATTGACTTGACAGTGTAGAGGTACCCCTGTAGGTGAGGTGAATATGTCCCTGTACTCATACACAACCTTATCCATCTACTGTTGTCGTGTGGAGGAACCCTACCTAGAGGCCATCTCCACAATATTCTTCTTTCCATGAGGGTGAATCATAAGGAAAACAAATTTCATGGTCTAGGAAATAATCTTACTGCATTTCTTCACTGTGATTAAATAAATGGAAGTAGGAAATGCTACCTCCAATATGTTGTACAACATATTGCCCAAAATAATAATAACAATGTGAGGCCTAGAATCATACACAACATGTCACTTTAACAAGTATGGTTGGCCTAATAATATATCACAAACTTCAAGAGGAGAAACATCACACAGTACCTCATCTGTGAAGGGTTTGATGTTGTAGGGAAGGTGAAACTATTGGATGACACAGAGATCTTGCCCTTGGTGAAGCAACCCGATGGTGTACGATTGCAGGTTTGTTGTGGTTAGTAGGCCCATGTGCTTCATGACCTCTGCTGAAACTGGGTTATTTTAGCTCCCACTGTCGAAAATGAACTGCAGCAGAGAACCCTTCACCCACATTTGTGAGTGGAAGAGTCGCTCCCCATCCTCTGGATCTCCAAGCTCATCCTTCTGGATCTTGGTGGTGAAAATAGTGGCACTAGGCTCTGCATTGATAATCTACTTGCCATTGTCATTCCCCTTGTGAGTTTCTAACTCAGAGTTAGAACATGCATTTGATTCGGAAGCCTTCAGCTTGGCCACCAGTGACTACTTGGCTTAGTGCTCACTCGTGTTGTGAGTGGCTTTCTTATGGAACTCACACCATTTCCATGTGTCCTTCTATGTCTTCATGGTGTTGTTCCTTTCTTGTGACTTCAGTGGTTTGTCTTGGGTCACCTTGCCTTGGCTTTGTCCTTTATTTTGCGATTTTGGGGTACCTTTATCTTGCTTCCAATTCATAGATCTAAAGTCTCACTTATATTATTTAACTTTCTACTGGATCTTGACAGTGTATCGATAGGCAGGGTCAAGCGAGGAGATGTCCAGGAAATCTATCTCGTCTTGGATGTACTTGTGTAGACAACCGTGGTACTTGAGTACCAAATACCTCTTTGAATCCTTGATACTAGGCTCTGTGCGAAGGGTATGGAAAAAATTTGTGAACTCCAGCACATCTTGGTCCCTTCCCAGCCACAACGTGGTCTACTTTATGTATTTATCTTCATAGCTCCCACAGGGTAATATTGTTCCATGATGGCATCTCAAAAAGAATTCCAAGTGGATGCGACTAAAAATAGTGAGGATTCCCTCTTGTCCTTTTGTTTGCAGTAAGTTTCCCACCAGTCCTTGACATATGGGGCAACTTTGAGGAGTGAAAAAGTAATATTTTCTTGATTGGAAAAGTCATGAATTGAAAAATATCCTTCCAACATATTTAACCATTTTTCTATGGAGCCTGCATCTATCTGGCATTCAAATATGGGAATGTCAAATTTAACTTGTACCTTAATAGGTGTGGTCCCTCCAAAGTGGCTGCTAGATGAATATGCATCATTTGTGGGCAGTCGTTGAAGGATCTAGGCAAAATTATCCATCATAGTGTTCCTTTATTTCTTATGGCCTTCCTAGAGAAATATTTTGAAAGGATATCCTACCTATTTTCCTTTCTTATCTTCTACCATGGGAGGTCATCGGGGTTTGCAAGGATGGTCTTACAAAGGTTTAACGAGTTTGAGTCCTAATTCCTTATACCCTGACATCATTGAGGATATGTAAAAAAAAAATACTCCTTATACAATGATCCGGACTTATGCAAGAATGGAAAAAAATACAGATATACACATAAAAAAATATATGTAGTAGAAATAAAACTTCATTTCATTAATATCAAAGAAACTAAATATGCTTACATACAGAAATGGAAATAAACTAGCTCAGGTGATGGTAGGTTATCTCAAAGAAGCGATGTGGCAACTACATGCCTCTAAACTATGTTACAATGTGGCTCTATGGACTTTTTATTATTTAACATCAAGGGAGTACCATAAACAACCAAAACCCTAACCCTAGGAGATGGAACACGAAGATTTTGTGGGCCTCATTTGGCAGCCAAATTCCTAGGGTCATAACTTGGTCATATTATCTCTGTTTGGCGCGTATGATACCTCATTGGAAATATCTCTCCAAGTAATACAACATTTTCCATAGGACCCTACCAATTGTTATGGGCTTGCTGTAAACCTCAAAAAAACGCCATTTAGGGGGTCAAAACTACTCTGGAAGTTCAGGACCTGAAAAATTGCTAACAATAGTAAATGCTACTGCAAACAAGGAAACTGATGAAACCGAGTGGAGGTCTAGGTGGAATAGGTGGGTGGCCACCAATATCCCCCTGGATTAGGGACCCATCATCACCCCCCTACTGAAGGTGTTACTCACCCTCTGAACAACCCAGTCACTGATATGGAGCTCATTCATGGCCCTGGTAGCCTCTCTCACATCCCAAGGCACTTCAAATGGTGTGCCTTCCTATGGATAGAAACCAACATTTTCCTCTATGTTTGTCCATTATTTTTTTTCTTCTTATTGGTTTCTTCCTTCTTTCTTGCTAACCCGTCTATGGTGATAGGGACCTTTGTAGGAGGCTCAGGCTTTCCTTGCCTTATCCTGGTGCTCTTACTTGTTTTGAAGTACAAAGGGCCTTGCCTTGACTTCCTTCTTTTGGATTGATAGGTGTGCCCAATGCGGCCAATATTGTAGCCACTTCTTTCTCAGTGTTCTCTAGGGAGAGACTTGTTTGATGTCCTTGTTTTTATGTCTCTTAAGTCTTTGAGGTCTCCTCAGGGTTCTCTTTTTTTGCTATTTGTTTCTCTCCATCTTCTTCCTTAATTTCTGCTTCTTCTTCCTCTGTTTCTACTGAATTTTCTTCATATATCTTTACTTCCCCACCTCGAATGCTAGAGGTTGGTGTTTCTTCATGTGTGATGGCTTGGATTCCAATGAAAATTTCCTTGTCCATGTCTACAAAATCAGTCCATAGCACAGGATTCCTTAGGTGACTGAGAGCATCCATAACAATCAGTTTAATGATGCCATGGTGGGAAATTTGTTGGTGCTTCCCTTCCTTCAATTTCTAGCTCATTTCAATGATGGATTGTGTTGAAAATGCAACAAGATGATGGAGCTTAGTGGAAAGGAGTCGCCTTCACTAAGTGGGCCTGCAGGCTATTTTTGGCGCAAAGTCTATTTTTAGACATATGGATCATGGTCTATGAGTTGCAGGATGCTATTTGTGGATGATTGGTCATGTTGGTAAAAATATATGGACTTCTATTTTTAGACATATGGGCGGAGTCTATTTTTAGACTGCCAAGTCTAAATATAGAATAGTCGAATATTATTAGCTCTTAATAATATTTGGACTATAAACATTATCTTATCCTCTTGGAGCACTTCAGTTTGAGCTATAGATGTGGCACATGCAGCTGCCAGAAGGAAATAGGCTTTTCCTATGAGTCAGTTGAGCTATTGCATGGTGGACTTCAGTTAGAACTCAAGTGGTTGAGTTCTGGTGGAGTTGATTGAGGAGTTGATGGAGTTGTGTTTAGTTTGACTTGGTTGAACTAGTTGTATTTAGTCTAACTAAAGAATACACTAGTGATGAGTTGTGTGAATTAATTATTAATTAATTCACTAATTATTAACTCATAAAGCAACCGAAGAATACATCAGTTAACTCAGTGCATGGACAGTTCAGTGGAGACAGGTGTTCGAGGTAAGTGAAAGGGCAAGACAACTGTCAATTGTGACTATAGTTGTGCATGAGATTTGCACATGCATGGATTGAGATTTCTAATGAGGATTGCGTAGTCACACACTAGGTAATAACGAGTTTGGATCAGCCATTCATCATTATTCTCTTGCAGGATTGTGCAGTGGAGACAGGCAAATAGTGGAGGAGATTTGAGGCATCAAACCTGAGCTAGTTTGTGTGTAACAGGTGGTGATAGTACTGAGTACTTGCGAGGAGTATTGTACTATGTATTGTTACATGTTCTCAATCAATATAATATACAGATAGTTGGGGGTTTTCAACTGTATGCTTTCCCCGGGTTACATACTGTGTTAATGTGCGCATGCGATTGATGTCTTATTTTTTTTAATGCTGCTAAATTGATGATCAACGTAGAGGAGATTATGTATTATGCATGTATTCCGCAATAGTGTATAATCAGGATAATCTCTGGGAATAAGTGTCATATTATTCAAAATTTCTACATGGTATCAGAGTAGAGTTGATCATCAGATCTATTATTCAGAAAGTGTTTACATTTTATTTCTTCAGGCAGAGTCTATAATCGGGCCAGGTAGCCTCTGGATTCATCCTTGCTTTGGAAGGTGAGATATCTGGTGAATTCCCTTACAGTCGATCTTTGTACGAGAAATAATTTTTTCTCACGAATTTTAGATCAGAAGTGGTTGAGTTTTGAGCTGGTGGAATTCGAATTTGCAGCAGTGTTTTCTTGGTGTCAAAGTTGAAACGTCTTTCAACGGATTGCGATTGGAGTATGCCCTTAAGGGCAGCTCGAACTATATTGCATGGAAAGATATGATGGAGGCGGTATTAGATGACAATGGGTTGAAGGAGTTCATAGATGTTGAGGTCCCAAAGCCTACTGATGCTGCTCACGTTAATGATTGGCAAAAGAAGACAACAAAGTGTCGAAGGATTCTGTTGGAGGGCGTGAAGGATTACATTATGTCCAGCCTACATGGAAAGGCTTCTCCATACTTGATGTGGAAAGCATTGATAGAGTTATTCCAAAGCAAGAGCGACCAAAGGAAGTTGGCACTCAAAGATATACTTATAAACATTAAGTGCGAGAAAGGTGACAGTATACCCAAGTATCTCATGAAGTTCACTCAATGCCGAGATGAGCTGGGAAGTGTGGGGGTGACTGTCGATGACGAGGACTTGGTGAGCTTGGCTCTCCTTGGTCTTATGAAGAGTTGGCATTCCTGTCAGGACTTTGTCAATGGTCAGGAGAAATTTCCAGGATGGGAGAGACTTTGGTCAGATCTTGTGCAGGAGGAGATTAGGCGGAATACCAGGGACGGATCTTCACCGAAGGCAACTAATGAAGAAAATTGTACTTTGGCTGCCAAATAAAAGAAGTGGAAGAGCAAGAAAGCTTCTCATTCCAGTGTGAAAGGCAAGAAGCAAGACATGTCCAAGGTGAAGTGCTTTCACTGTCACCAGCACAAACACTATGCCACAAATTGTCCGCAGAAGAAGAAAAATAAGCAAGCTGCTAGATCTGCAGCGGGAGAGGCCTTAGCCTCGCAGTTTGAGCTAGATTTTTCATTGATCGCATGCTTGGTATCAAGTGTGATGGGATCGGTATTGTTCTTGGACAGTGGTGCGTCTTTTCACATGACAGGAGATCGAGATTTGTTTTCTGATTTGGAGGAAAAATATCTTGGAGTGCACATCAAGATGGGCGATGATGATAGATACAGTGTGACCGATATCGTACCATTTTCTTTGAGAGGGAGTCTAGTAAACCCTTCATATTAAAGGAAGTGATGCATGTTCCGGGATTGAAGAAGACTCTTATCTCTGTGGCAAAGTTAGAAGACAAGGGATATGATGTTGTTTTCAGTGAGGGAAAGGCTTTCCTGAGCAGTAAGACAACTGCAGAAACCCAGAAGATAGGGGTTCGAGTCAGGAACCTTTATTAGTTACATGTAGATGGCTGCGCAGTAATGGCATGCAAGGCAGAAGGATTGGTGAGATGGGATGATGGCGAGCTGTGGCACAGGAGATTGGGTCACCTTCACCATGGAGCCTTGAAGATACTGTAGCAGATTACTATTGGGCTTCCTAAAGGCACTCTTGCGCATTCAGATCAGTGCAAGGGGTGTACTTTGGGAAAGTTTGTGAAAGCCACCTTTCACAAGAAGGATAGTCACGCCATGACAATCCTTGAGAGAATTCACACAGACGTGTGTGGAACTTTCTCAGTAGCTTCGACAACAAAGCACAGGTATTATGTGATCTTTGTTGATGATTTCTCTCGAAAGTGCTAGATCTTCTTCATGCAGAAGAAGAGCGAGACATACTCAAAGTTCTATGAGTTCAAAGCACTGGTTGAGAAGGAATCTGGGAAGAAGGTGAAGGCTCTTAGGAGTGACAATGGTGGTGAGTTCATCTCTAGCGAGTTCAAGGATTTCTGCAGTGTAGAAGGGATTCGAAGAGAGCTCATAGCTCCCCATAATCCACAGCAAAACGAGGTTGCTGAGCGGAAGAATATAAAGATCGTGGGTGCTGCATCGGCGATGTTGCATGATCAGGGCCTACCCTTTCACTTGTGGGCAGAAGCATGCAATACTGCAGTATATGTGCAAAACCGTTGTCCTCATAGGATACTTGGCATGAGTACACCCGAGGAAGCTTATTCTAGTAAGAGGCGTGATATTTCTCATTTGAGGATTTTTGGTTCTAATGTTTACATGCATGTGACGAAGGATTCCAGGAAGAAGTTGGAACCAATCGCAAAGGTTGGGATATTTGTGGGGTACACTGATACGCCCCACAACTATCGTGTGTATATGCCAGACAGTCGTAATACTATTGTGCAATGAGATATAAAATTTCAGGAGGAAAAAGCCATGAAGTGTTCGCTTGAGAGGGAGCCACACTTGCATGTAGATGAGGAGCTATTAGTTCCTAAGGATGAGCTTCAAGACATGGATCAGCCACAGGAAGAACTTCATGGAGTGGAAGAGACCACTCATGCAGTTCCAACCATCAAAGGGCGAAAGCGCTTGACAAAAGCTGAGAAACTAGCTCAAGATGCAGAGAAGGTTGTAGGACCACCTATAGCTCAACGTAGACAGAGACAGTCACCTGATCGGTACACTAGGTCCATGGCTCTTGTGAGAAAATGTGTCGTGACTGAGCCATCCTCTTTCGAGGAAGCTGTGGAGGATCCCACATGGGTAGACGCCATGGTGGAAGAGTATGATTCGATTGTCAGAAACAGTGCATGGGAGATTTTCCCAAGACCAGAAGGGAAATTAGTGGTGGGTTCAAGATGGATCTACAAAGTGAAGCAGGGAGCTGACGGGAGTGTGGAAAAGTACAAGGCAAGATTTGTTGCCCGAGGCTTTTCACAGATAGAGGGGATTGATTATGAGGAGACCTTTGCACCTGTCGCAAGGCATTCTTCCATACGGACGATTCTTGCTCTCTCAGCGCAGATGGGATGGCACGTTCATCAGATGGATGTGAAGACTGTGTTCCTCAATGGAGTCATTGAGGAGGAGGTGTACATAGAGCAGCCCGAAGGTTTCGAGATCTTCAACAGTGAGTCACTTGTGTGCAGGCTCAAGAGAGCACTGTATGGGTTGAAACAATCACCACGTGCTTGGTACACACGGATAGACAGTTATTTCACCGGACTTGGATTCTCCAAGAGTGAGGCGGATCCTAACCTATACTATATTGTGGTGGAGGGTAAGTTACTTATCATTGTACTTTATGTAGATGATTTGATTTTAATGGGAGATGAGCTGTTGATACTTTCATGCAAGGATGATCTTGCTAGGGAGTTCGAAATGAAGGACTTGGGCCTCCTCCATTATTTCCTAGGATTGGAAATTTGGCAGCGCAATGGTGGACTATTTGTTTCTTAGGGTAAGTATGCTTGGGAGATACTGGAGAAGTTCAACATGCATGGCTGCAAGTCTGTTGATACTCCTCTTCCTGGGGGTTAGAGGAAGGAGGATGCTACTTTAGCGGAGGTAGTGGATGCCACTGTTTATTGACAGTTGGTGGGGTCGCTTATGTATCTGGTCAATACACAACCCGATATATGCTGTGCTGTTAACCAGCTTTCACAAGCTATGGTTAAGCCAACCAAGCTCTTCTGGAAGGCAGGCAGGCATGTATTGCGTTATCTCAGAGGCACATCAGGATATGGATTGTGGTACAGACAAGAGGATGAGGTGAAGCTATGTGGCTTCACGGATGCAGATTGGGCAGGGAGCCCAACGGACATAAAGAGCACATCTGGAGGGATCTTCAGTATCGGGTTGACAGTAGTTTCTTGGTACAGCAGGAAGCAGAGATCCGTGGCACTCAGTTCAACAAAGGTCGAGTATATGGAAGCAATTTTGGTTGCATGCGAGGCTATATGGATGAGGAAGATCTTGGTCAGGTTGTTCGGTTCATGCTTGGAGCCTACAGTGATTTATTGTGATAACCATAGTTGCATTAAACTCTTGGCTAATCCAGTATTTCATGATAGATCTAAGCACATTGACATCAAGTACCATCATATCAGAGATTGTGTGCAGCAGAAGATCATGTTACTTTCATACATTCCAACGGAGGATCAGGATGCTGATATCTTGACGAATGCACTCACCAGGAGCAAATTCGAATACCACCGAGGTAGGATAGGGGTTGCAGATAATCCATATCTTGTTGAGAGGGAGTGTTTAAAATGCAACAAGATGATGGAGCTTAGTGGAAAGGAGTCGCCTTCACTAAGTGGGCCCACAGGCTATTTTTGGCGCAAAGTCTATTTTTAGACTATGTCTGTTTTTAGACATATGGATCATGGTTTATGAGTTGGAGGATGCTATTTGTGGATGATTGGTCATGTTGGTAAAAGTATATGGACTTCTATTTTTAGACATATGGGTGGAGTCTATTTTTAGACTACCAAGTCTAAATATAGAACAGTCGAATATTATTAGCTCTTAATAATATTTGGACTATAAACATTATCTTATCCTCTTGGAGCACGTCAGTTTGAGCTACAGATGTGGCACATGCAGCTGTCAGAAGGAAATATGCTTTTCCTATGAGTCAGTTGAGCTATTGCATGGTGGACTTCAGTTAGAACTCAAGTGGTTGAGTTCTGGTGGAGTTGATTGAGGAGTTGATGGAGTTGTGTTCAGTTTGACTTGGTTGAACTAGTTGTATTTAGTCTAACTAAAGAATACACTAGTGATGAGTTGTGCGAATTAATTATTAATTAATTCATCAATTATTAACTCATAAAGCAACTGAAGAATACATCAATTAACTCAGTGCATGGACATTTCAATGGAGATAGGTGTTAGAGGTAAGTGAAAGGGCAAGACAGCTATCAGTTGTGACTATAGTTTTGTATGAGATTTGCACATGCATGGATTGAGATTGCTAATGAGGATTGCGCAATCACACACTAGGTAATAACAAGTTTCGATCAGCCATTCATCATTATTCTCTTGCAGGATTGCGCAGTGGAGGCAGACAAACAGTGGAGGAGATTTGAGGCATCAGATCTGAGCGAGTTTGTGTGTAACAGGTGGAGATAGTACTAAGTACTTGTGAGGAGTATTGTACTATGTATTGTTACATGTTCTCAATCAATATAATATACAGATAGTTGGGGGTTTTCAGCTGTATGCTTTCCCAAGGTTACATATTGTGTTAATGTGCGCATGCAATTGATGTTTCATTGTTTTTAATGCTGCTAAATTGATGATCAACATAGAGGAGATTATGTATTATGCATGTATTCCGCAATAGTGTATAATCAGGATAATCTCTATGAATAAGTGTCATATTATTCAAAATTTCTACATATTGTAGGAGGAAAAGAGGAACATTGAACCGTTATGGGATAGGTAATTTTGATTTGAATCTTAGCTCATTGAACAACCTAAAATGGTAGGAATATACAATGCACAACCTCCCCTAATGGGATATGTATTTTATAATGTCATAGGCCACTTCATCTCAGGGGTAAGCTAGGCTCTCCCTTCTCACTCCATTCTTATCTTCTACAGAATTTTGTTTCAGAATGAAGAAGTTCTTCCTAGCTACAACACTCACTGCTTAGTCCTCCTTGTTCCATCGAATTCCTAAGGGTAAAGTAGTCACTCTACTTATGAGCTCATCATTTAGATAGATGGAAAGGCCTCTGACAATAGTAGTGGCACTATCTTCTCCCTGAGGATAAAGTTCCATGGAAAACTCCTGGGTTATATCTTCATCATACCCTTTCAACTGTTCAAAGAAACCCATCTAGTGATGCCTTAGGAACATATTTACCACAGGTGGATATTGATGAATTCTCTTTGTGTCTGTGGGCTCTCTTTTGTTAAACCCTCCCCCCATTTATCCTTCTTCTCCTTCTCTAGGATACTTAGGTGTATTTCAAATTTTGGCCTTAGAGTAGTCTTAGTTGTGGTATCAAAATCTTCCTTTATTAGAGTGGAAGAAAGATGCCAATAATTTTTTTCACAAAACAATTTTTCTTTCACAATTTCCAAAGGGAAATACTACCTAATTCGTTGCTATAAGGAACTTAATTCAATATTTTTTTTTTCTGTATATAGGTATGGAAATTAGAGAGGGAGAGAGCCACTTGCTCCTTTCAGGATAGCTCTGTTAGGTGCATGAGGGTTTGAGGGAAAATTTGGGTGATTTTGGCTCTCTTTCTCCCTTCAATTCTCTCATGTAGCTTTTATTCGGGTCTCATGTAGTAGTGGAGAGCCTCATGTAGTAGCTCAAATCCTCTTAAAGCTCCTTCTATAGATCTTCCTGTAGCACCTGCAAACATTGTTAAAATTAGCTCAGTGGCACCCTAGGTAGTCTCGGATAACGCTAGCTAGTCCTTCTCTAATTGTCTTCTTTAAATGAGCAATTATACCAATGGATTCAAGCCTTGTACTTGATTATTCCTTTTGTGGTAAAGGCTCAGAGCGCTTTAATGGCATGGATCATGCACAAACTTCCATTTTTTAATCGTTGTCCTCACAACTCAAGTTTCATGTAATACTTATGGTAATAGAGTTATCCTAAGTCTTTGTGGTGGTGGAAGCTCTTCTTCAAGAGGATGGTTTTACAATATTCAAGGTCATTGGGTAGTTTGGTATACCATGGTGAATATATGTTCATTTAATTAATTAGCTTAAAACCCTCCTATTGCTAACTAGACTAGACTTGAACCAAACATCATGAACTATAAGATTCCTAAGAGATCCACGAAGAAAATAAACTATAAAGGCACCTCTTAAAAGCTAGTATTCTTTAAGTGATCAATCCCCTAAGAATATTTAACTAAAGAAGGACTGGAGAAGTAGTTACCCCAACTTCTCTACACCATGCTTGACCAGTGCAAGTAACCTTAATGGAATTGAGCATCATGCTCCAAGAGCACTAATATGGTGATTAGTGTCTGCATTAGGTACCATGGGTGCTTCCCACCCAAAGTTACCTCATTACGATCCCTAAAAAGTAGGCCAATATGGTTAGCACTTCATAGCCAAATGATTAGTGGAACATGTGTGATTAGAACTATATGCGTAGATAGGGTATCTAAGCCTAAAACCTTCCAAGAGAATGCTCAATGTGATTCATACGCCTCTCAAAGAAATCACCTTATAACATGCACAATTCAACAAATACCAGTGGCTAGAGAGTGTGGATACCACTGCATAGGTTATCAATGTAACCATGTGTTTAAATCCTATGTGATAGGATCTTTCTAGAAAGCATTTGATGTGAAAAGGGATTTGCACTCACTAGTGAATCTAGTTTCAATTTTGCAGCCTTGAAGAGTGTCCTCTCTAGTCCTACCTCAAAATTATACAGCCTTAGGCTAATATGGTGTTCTATAACAAAAAAAAGTCTAATTTATTTTATTAATGCGTTATTTTTAGTGTGTTGATTACTCAAAGTTAGGGAGTGTAACTAAGATGGTGTGTAAAGAGACTCAATACCAATCCAAAATGAAAATTAAATGAAAGTGCTATCTCAATTCCAATTTAATGAAAAATAGATAAGGGTAGATAATTTCTTTTTTTTTCCAAGAAACAAAAAAGAACCTCACAATCACTCTTAATTTATTTTGATATCTTGAAAATTCACACAAAGAACTGATTCACTAAAAAATGCATAAATTAAATCAAAGTCTCTCAAAGTTGAAAAGAGAAAGCACCAATAAGCACTCAAAATATTGAAACTAAAGATTTGAAAGAGAAATGAATGAACCATTCCTAATCACACTTGGAAAAAAACAAGTTCATACAAAAAGAAAGTTTTGATTTGCAACTCAATGCTAGAAACCAAAAACCATATACTTACAATGACCTGCAAGGGAAAGAAATCCAAACCCTAGAAAAAGGAAAAAAAAAATAAGGAGATATGCAAATTAGATTTATTCACAACAAATGAAGTGGGTCACAATACTCCACAGAAAACTCATATTAGATTCTTATTGTCATATAACCAATAGAAAAATCAATCACTATTGGAAAAAATAAAATTGAAAATACAACCTTCAACACACCAAAGAAAGATATGTTCTAGAATTATTACCTCTACTGCTCCTAGGATGAAGGAAAGATGTAAACCCAAGAGATAGGTTGCATAAATACAATGGAGTAAAGGGTGAAAATATTCTAGGCCCATGGGAGTGATAGGGCACTAGAAGAGCACATAGAAGGGGAAAGAGAAATGCATTCAGGCCAACAACTAAAAACTGTTGACACTAGGTTTCTTTTGCTGACATAAAGTGGAAAAAATGGCTATAAAACAACTATTGTTCTATCTCAAAATGCGTAACCAAAATACATTCCGTCATAAATAGAGGAAAAAAACTCAACATAACATCTACCATCAAATTTGTGACCTAATGATGAACAATCCAAATTAACTATGAAATTACAATATTTTTACAAGGAAAATTTTCCAAAAAAATATCTTTTAGGGCTTTGCTTGGCCCTAAAGAATTGTCATCACCCCTGTGGACCCCCTATAAATAGTAGTAGGGGGAAACACCCTTACACCCCCCATCAATAACTAGGGTCCAAGCACTACTAAAAAAATAATATTTTAATAAGGAAGATAATCAAACTCTACAACCAACACTCACAATGGGGGATAAGGCATATATAAATTTATAACGCATTTAAATAAATATAATACAATCAAGTAGAATTTAACTATAGTTTGTTTTTTCTAGCCCTAGTTTCATCATAAGGTAAATTAGAAAAGTGAATTGTAAATTCATTTAATTTTAATAGATAAATGAATTTCAACAATTTATTTTAAAAATAATAAATTTTAGAAGGAATTTAATTAACCTTAGGTGGGAAAATAGATCTATCCATTTATTTCAAAAACATGACCATTCACACTTCCTTAAAATGTGGGGATAATGATAGTGAGGTATATCTCAAGCCCCATGATAAGCCCCAGAAATGGGTAACTATATGGGCTCATTCTTCCCATTATTTTCATTTAATCCACCATTCTCAATAATTTTGTGCATGTTTTTGAATATATTTATGTCAATAGAGTGAATGGGGATAGTCACTTTGTCACATAGTCTAATGAGTGTTTATTGCAGATTTTTTGGACAATTTTGGACAAGGACCAGGAATTTATGAGCAAGATGGTAGCCAAACTCGAGGAAATATGGATTAGGACTTGTAGGAGGGGTGTCTCCTTAATTAATGACCCCTTCCTCGAATTCTCCATCAACAGCTTAGAGTACAAAGGCCCACATTGATGATTCCAAGGAGCAGCCGAGCAAGTCAAGTAGGGCTGTTGTTATCTTCAGTTCTAGACAACCGAGTTACTTATCTCTAGGAGGACTATTGGGAGTCCTCACTTGTATAAATAAGAAGGCTTCAAGCCTAAGTAGGTTAGCCATTTCATGGTATATTTTCGCATTTTTGTGCAACTTTGTACTCAACTCATTTTCGAGCTCTTTTTGAAGAAAGTTTTGTGATGTAACTGCTAGTTTTTGATAAATGAAGATGAACCAAGTTTTGAACCAGCACTGATATTCTCTAGAGGGTTGAAGATCTTAGGTTAGGGCCCAACCCAAGTTTCTCAGCACCTCCTTTGTGTATTTATATGCTTTTTCTTTCATTCATGAGCTAATTTCTGTTGTTTAGGTTAATCTTGCTTTGTTAAATTAGGTTGCTTTTGATGATTAGAATAGTTGTTTTTGCTTCAAGTTGCTTAAGTAGTTTGCTACAGTGACAAAAAAAGATCCAAAAAGGTCAACAGCAGGTCTTGATCTCCTTTCTCCCTCCTTGGGACCATGATTTGAGATCAAGGCACTACTGCTGCCACCAAAAACACTGTTTTTGCTTTTCCAATGCAATTGCTAGTGTGATATTTCGAGTTGGAGAAGTTGATATTAGTTTGGATTCACATGCTTAGATCATTTTATGTTCATTTACCATGGTTTTATCGCATGATTTCTATTCGTATGATTTTGTTCAACATTTTTCTAGTTTTAGGTTAGAAATTAGGTTAAAATAGACAAAACTCTATTTTTCGGTTCTTACTTTGGTTAGTTTTGAGAAGTAAGTGTGCAGCTCTCTTGTAGAATGTTTCAGCCCACTATCCCTCCATCAAACAACCAGCACCAACTCACTTTTCCAATATTTCCCCATTCATTCGCCGCATTTCGCCAGTCTGCCCTAATTTCTACGTTTTTCACAAAGTTGCTTCCTTGCCCTTTGAACAAATCCAACCATATCTTTCATTCCTGATATTCCTTGACAAGTTCTAGACCTCTCAACACCTTCCTCCAGCCTTCATTTCCCTCTCCCATCATTTTTCCTCCTTCAAACCTCCAAAAACCACTTTCAGCCTCCTCCTGTAGATCCTCTTGTAGAACCTCCTGTAGATCCCCTGCAACCTCCTATAGAATTTCCTATGAATAATTTTTCGAAGTCTGATCACAATGGAAGTATTCAAAAGGGTACTAGGGGCTTCTTATGACCCCTCCACACCTTCCTCACCTTCTGCAAAAGCTAACTCCATCTTCCTTTGCCACCAAATCTCTACACAACCACAAGCATAATAATTCTACATAAAAATGCTCAAAAGTACGGAAATATGATTTCTTCTCATTTCTTTTCAGAAGTAGCTTGAATAAATGCAATTTACCTTTTCAGTAGTTAATGACACCCATTTCAATAGTTTCCATCTCTTTTCTTGCAATAGTAGGGTCAGTGGGTAAACTAGGGTTTGCTAGGGTTTGTGTTTCATTTCAGTTTTCATTCTCTTTCTGCAAGTAGAATAGCCTCTTTCGAGTTAGCTTTCTTTCATCAAAATTAAAATCTTCTTCTAAGAATTCATAGAAGTTAGCTTAAGCTCCTAGCGAACTTGTGCCAGCTGATCAAGTGACAGCCTGTAGTAAGAGCTAGTACTTATGCATATAGCACCGTCGCTTCATAGTTTGTTAAGAACTACCGAGTTGATAAAAGTAAAGAAGGAAGCCAAAGGAGTTGCAGCATTATTATTGCAATACTGGAGCCCACCACTCTTTTTGGTGCCATTGCTGGGGAAGCTTCAAAGTATTTTGTGATTACTACTTTGCTTCTATTTTTTACTACAAACATTCTGGTAAGTAGTTTATTTCAACAAAAGTAGAGTAGTTGTTTCATTTCAATTTTGCAATTTCATTTCAGCAAGCATAGATTAGGCATTTCCTGCTTTCATTTCAGCAAGCATAGATTAGGCATTTCCTGCTTTCATTTCAATTCTGCAATTTCATTTCAGCAAGCGTAGATTAGCCATTTCCTGCCTTCATTTCAATTTTTCAATTTCCATTCCAGCAAAGTAGATTAGTTATTTCTTGCTTTCATTTCAATTCTACAATTTCCATTTCAGCAAGATTCATTCCAGTTAGTTGAAATTTGTTGTTCAATCCATTTCAGTTTTGCAGGTACAAGAAGAAAAAAAAACAAAAAAAACAAAAGTCACAAAAAAGAGAGATTTCCTTTCATGCCTCATAGGAACAAAGACAATTCAGGAAAATTCCTACCCAACAGCCCCACCACATCACTAAGTCACCCTTCTCTCTTCTTTTGTGGCAGTGATCTAAAAGAACCTATAGGTGAACCTCCAAAGATATACGAAGATCCTATAATAAAACAAGAGCAAGAAACCATTCCTCCTAAGACCATGGCTGAAAACAAAAACGTTAGAGGAAATGGGGAAAGAATAGAAGGTGCCTTTCCTATCCGAGAGACCAATGGGGACACAAAAATGAAAAACATAAGCCCTTCAACCTTACCTCACTTCCATGGAATGACTACTAAAGATCCTAATACCTTCTTATTTGAATTTGTTGTTCTTTGTCGAACCTATGACTATGCAAAAGACGAGCAGAAGTTGAAATTGTTTCCCTCTACCCTCAAGGATGCAGCCTTGTGCTAGTTCATGGGATTACCTGGAAACAGTATCACAACTTGGGCTCAGATGTAGCAAGCCTTTAACAACAAATATCAAGATTAATGTAGTTCAAAAGATACCAAGGAAGAAATCTTCCGAATGACCGTGGGAAGTGATGAATCTTTAGAAGACTATGAAGAGAGGTTTCAACTCAATTAGAAAAGGGCCAAGTGCACACTTGACCCCAAATCTCTGAAGTTGGTCCTACTTAGAGGAGTCCCTGAAGACCTTCCAAATACCCTCCATTTTCTGGCTAGGGGAGACATCTACCAACTGCCATATGATGACATAAAGACTGTGTTTAGAAACCATTCCAGATCAGCTAGAAAGAGAGGTAGGGGAAGTAAACCTTTAGCCAGTACATCCTCATCCAGTTCATCCCTTAGAAATGAACTTGAGAATCATCTGGAAGATTTCAAGAGCGAGGTGAGGCAAACTCTTGCCATGAAAATGGATACCTTGCATATCAAAAGGAAACAAGAGGAAGTCGAGAGGGCTTTGGCCATCTTTTGTCCCAAGTGCACTAGGAAGCATCCTAGGAGCAAATGTCCATTGCACTCTCTAGAAGTGTGTTTAGTCTATGAAGAAGACCATCCTACGAATCAATGCCCTTCCTTTCTCGAAATTAAATCTTCATATCAAGGGGCTAAAGGAGCCACTGAACCACTCTATTTCATGAACCAAAAGAGGCCTCATGGACCCAGATCTTACCAGTAGGGAATACAAGGGACATCCCAGACTTATTACAACCCAAATCAAGCCACTTCCATACCTTCTTGGGGCCCACCTACTCATCCTTCCTGGTCCACACCCCCTCCTTGGTCATATCCTCCTCACTATCAGGCTCCGCCAGTTTCTCATTCATTTCACTCTTATGCTCAGCCACAGCCTCAGTGGAATGCACCTCATCAGGGGTGGAGGCCCCAGTACAACTCTCCTCCCACTCTTTTGCCTCCACCACCTGCTCAACCACAACCATTACCTCCTGCTCCTCCAAGACAACCCCAAATACCTGCTCAACCGAACCCGAACCCCAATAACAGACAAGCCCAACAGGTATATACTGGAGAAACATCATGCCTGACCTATGTTGTGGAGATTCAAGAGATTAACCTACGATTTGGGAAGGTTCTCCCAGATAACCAACCTCCTCCTAAGGAGGATGAGGAAGAAAAATAGGAAAGTGAACCAAAAGTCATTCCACCCTTTCCTGAGAGACTAATTGGAACCACACAACCGACCCCAGAAGAAACTAAACTTCTGGGAGAACTAAAATAGTTATGTGTAAAGATACCACTTCTCCAAGCCATAAAATATGTACCTATCTACAGCAAGATGATCAAGGAGAAGTGCTTCAGGCACCTAGGCAGGCACAGGAGAGATGCCCCAACTGTGAATGTCATAGGACAACTGTCCGACCTGATGTCGGGGCAAGTGATTTGTATGAAATATCTAGACCCTGGAAGTCTTGTAGTCGATGTCCACATCAATGGCACCATAATCCCTCATACCTTGGTTGATCTAGGGGCTTCCATTAATGAGATAACCAGGGACACTATGCTCAAACTCAACCTTCAGGGTTCCCTGAGAAAGACCTCAATAGTACAACAGTTAGCAGACCGCTCCACCATGACCCCTCAGGGGATTGTGGAAGATGTAATGGTTTCTATTGATTCCTGGGAGTACCCTGTTGATTTCCTGGTTCTCCAACCAAAGGCAAAGCTCACTGGGTATCCTCTCATCCTAGGAAGACCTTGGTTGGCTACTGCAAATGCCTACATCAGTTGTCGAGATGGGAACATGACAATCAAGAATGGGCATATGTCCAAACAGCTAGTCCTACAGCCTCCTGCCCAACCTCTGCTAGAACATGATTTACCTCTCTGGTTGGAGGAGGAAGATGAGGATGAAGTTTATTCCGCACCATTGTGCACAGTGGAAGCTACCATGGGGGGTCCACAAACCGAGGATGACCTTATTGAAAACTTGATCCAGAATCCACCTCCAGTGTGTTCCCATTAGAAGAGCTGGTGGAAGAAGCCCAAGCCAATCCTTTAGTTGATCTCTGTGTGGCTGATCCGACCCCTCTCCGAGTTAAGAATGTGGAATTCGGCCCCGAAAGGACCTTGAAGATCAACTCATCCCTATCCACCTCTGAGGAGAAAGAACTATGTAGCTTATTGAAAAACCACTTAGATGCTTTTGCTTGGAGCTATAAGGAGATGAAAGGAGTCGACCCTTCAGTTCGTACTCATCACATTTACATTAAAGAAGATTGTAACTAGTCAAACAGCCTCAAAGGAGGATGAATCCAGCCCTTAAGGACATTGTCAAAGAAGAACTGCAAAAGTTGTTGGATGCAGGATGCATCTACCCCATTTCTGATAGTGAATGGGTTTCTCCTTTGGTGCTAGTGCCAAAGAAAAACGGGAAATGGAGAATCTATGTAGATTATTGGGAACTAAACAAGGCGACCAAGAAGGACCATTTCCCTTTGCCTTTCATAGATCAAGTGTTAGATGGCCTGGCAGGGAAGAATTCCTTCTCCCTCCTAGATGGGTTTAGCGGGTACAACCAAATCCAAGTCAACCTGGAGACCAAGATAATACCACTTTCACTTGTCCTTGGGGTACTTTTGCATACCGAGTCCTTCCTTTTGGGTTGTACAATGCTCCTGCCACTTTCTAGAGAGCAGTAATGAGCATATTTGTTGAACTAGTTAATGACCCAGTGGAAATCTATATGGATGACTTTACCCCTTATGGTTCTAACTTCTAGGAAGCTTTGACTAACCTGGGAAAAGTTTTAGCCAAGTGTATTGAAATGAACCTGTCCCTCAGTCCTAAAAAATGTGAATTCCTAATGACTGAAGGGACCGTGCTAGGTCATACAATTTCTCAGCAAGGATTACAGGTGGATCCCAACAAGATTGCTATCATTCAAAGGGCCACACCTCCTCAAAAGGTAAGAGATGTTCAGAGTTTTCTAGGTTTAGCAAGGTACTATGAAAGATTCATTAAGGATTTCAGTAAGCTAGCCTCTCCATTGTTTGGTATTTTGGGAAAAGATGCTGAGTTCATATGGTCTGACAACTGTCAAGAGGCTCTGGATGCCTTGAAAGGTAAACTGGTAACTACCCCAATTTTGAGAGGTCCAAACTGGGCCCTACCTTTCCACATTCACATATATGCCTTGAACAAAGCGATAGGAGCAGCCTTAAGGCAAGTTGATGAGAAGCTGCCTTATGCTATATACATTGCAAGTAAAAATTTGTCCAAGGTAGAACTAAACTACACTGTAACCAAAAAAGAGCTCCTAGTTGTAGTCCTAAATAAGTTTAGACACTACATCACCAGCTATCAAACATTCATACACACTGATCATACTGCAATTAGGTGTTTGATGAATAAACCGGATGTAAATGCTCATATCATTAGATGGATACTTTTATTGCAACAATTTGATTTGACCATTGTTGATAAGTCGGGTAAGGAAAATGTTATTGCTGATTTTCTATCTAGACTAGATCTGCCTGCACGCGAAGAAGGAATGGTGGATGATCAAATGCTAGATGAACACCTATTTGCTATTTCAGTACTCTCTCCATGGTTTTATGATATAGCAAACTATTTAGTTTCAACACAGTTTTCGCCACACTTGTCCTCAAAAGAGAAGAGAAAGATCGTGAGGAAAAGCACCCCATTCACCTAGATTGGGGGCAATCTTTTTAAACTTGGACCAAATCAGATTTTGAGGCGATGTGTCAGGGAGGAGGAAGTTTTTGACATCCTCCTAACCTGTCATGATGGGCCCTGTGGGGGTCATTTTGGAGCAAATAGGACCGCCTTCAAAATTCCACAAGCAAGTTACTATTGGCCCACTCTTCATCAAGATGTTAGGAGATATATCATCCAATGTGACCGATGTCAAAGGATCAGGAAACCTACTCCAAGGGATGAGGTGCCCCTGCAGCCTCAAGTGACTTTCGAGCCATTTGAGAAGTGGGGCATGGACTTTGTGGGTCCTATCAACCCTCCTTCAAAACAGAAACCTTACATAATTGTGTGTACTAATTATCTGACAGAATGGGTAGAAACAAAGGCGATCAAGGCAGCAACAGAAGAAAAAGTAGATGAGTTTTTGAGGGAAAATATCTTCTACAAGTTTGGCTATCCAAGAGAGTTAGTCACATATCAAGGGAGTCAGTTTACCTCCAATATGGTTGAAGACCTTCTCACACATCACAAGATTAAGCACAAAACTTCCACCCCTTATCATCCACAAGCAAATGGACAGGTGGAAGTCACTAACAAAGCTTTGGAAGGGATTTTGACTAAGGTAGTGAGCAACAGCAGAAAAGATTGGGCAGATCAATTGGTTGAGGCCACTTGGGCCTATAACACCACCTGGAAAACCACCATATGGTTCACACCCTATGAGCCGGTCTATGGGAAGAGGGCTTTGCTATCAATAGAATTTGAATATAACACCTTAAGGATGGTAGCTCAGCTGGACCTAGATCTCAGCCATGCACAAAAGGAAAGACTGCCTTAGCTAAATGGATTGGATGAACAGAGATTACAGGCCCTTCTCCACTCAGAGGTAATCCAACTTCAAAGAAAAATATGGCATGACAGACATCTCAAAGAAAAACAATTCCAGCAAGGGGATTGGGCACTGCTGTATGATTCAAGATATAAGGATTTCAAGGGAAAACAGAGGACAAGATGGCTGGGACCATACACAGTAGAAAAATGCAATGAAAATGGCTCAGTCCTGATCCGGACCATTGATGAAGAAGCCATCCCCATGCTCGTCAATGAGCATAGGTTGAAGATCTACAGGAAGCCCCTTTCCAAGCAGGAATTCATTGAGAATTTGAGGAAAACAGTGTTGGTAGCGGAGCAGGTCTCTGCCTCCACTCCACCCACACCTTGAGTTAAAAAAAAAAAAAAAAAAAGAAAAAAAATAGAAAAAGAATAAAAGATCCCTGGGTGAAAACCTCTTGGAGGCACCCAGGGTAGGCAGTGAGGGTGAAAACCTCCTGGAGGCGCCCCAGCTATCTAAAAAAAGAAACAAGAAAAGAAAAAAGAGAAAAAAGACAGAAAACAACCTAACT
This sequence comes from Pinus tabuliformis, assembly GCA_031772625.1. Classification (NCBI taxonomy): domain Eukaryota; kingdom Viridiplantae; phylum Streptophyta; class Pinopsida; order Pinales; family Pinaceae; genus Pinus; species Pinus tabuliformis. The sequence goes on along the minus strand of CM062806.1, from coordinate 474,639,709 downwards.
TCTTTTGAATGCATTACAGATTGCAGGAGGGTCACACAATAAGAAAAGGACATGGCCAGGCTGCATACACCCTTGATAGTTCATTCCTCCATCACCATTATCTTTTCCCAGGCCTTGGTCTCACTTGTTCTGAAAATTTCGCATCCTACAGGAAACTCTGTGCATTCTACAAGAGGCTCCTGTAGAAATCACAGAGAGCTCAAAATCGAGTTTTGGAAAGAATCCGCGGGATGGAAATTTGTTCAAAAGGCCTGTGGAACTCCCTACCACCATTCACCCTCCAGAATCTCCATTCCATCCCTGCACATCCACATTTCCACTCGCTTTTTCTTGCACAAAAAAAAAACACACACACACACAAAATTTTGTTTCTTTTGTATTTTGAAAAAATAATGAATAAAACAGTAGCATTCTTCATTTGTTCTTACCTAATGCCTTCCAGCTATTATTCCTTTCATTCAAAACCTTCTTCAGATGTCTCTTCAGCCCCTGCTTAGGCATCAACCTGAAATTTTAGAGTGAGAAGCAGCTACAGGAAATCCTACAAGATTCCTATAGCAGTTGATCCCTTTAAAAAACAAGCTCTAGAGACAGGGTCGGCGCAGCCAAGATGTATGCAACATGTAAGGAGCAGAGCCTGATCGAAAAATCACCAGCGTAATCCGCCAATCTGAGCATGCAAAGCACCAGCACCAGTAGCAATGAGAAAATGAAGTGCCAGAGTCTGAGCATGCAGAGCATAGCAGCGACTAACAGGTAAGTGGCTAAACCTGTTCCTCTATTGAATGAATATTATTTAGGAATAGCATGCACTATTGGGATGGTCACGATTAAATGAAATCAGTGGCCAGCTAACTGGCCACCCTCGTTCAGTTCAAATCACCCTCGTTGAGTTCAAACAGGCTTCGTCCCATTCAAACCATAGTTCAGATATGTGGTCAGCACGTATGGCCCGTCAACTCGGGAAGGAAAAACTCAGAACCGGTAGTGGTGGTGGCATATAACAGGAATAATGGAGGTGATGGTAGTCAGGTGAACTGAAAAACCATAATGACACTGGCGTAGGACCAATGGTTCGCATGGGGATAACGTACCCATTCGGCCACCTCACCTCGCCACCGCATATCACACCATCAACTTAAGTACAGTGCGGTCTAAGCCTTCACCACCTTTTGTTTCATTTGCGTCGACGAGTTATCGACTGTAGCACTCACCTACCACCTTCAGAACAATGAACCAGTCATTTTCTGCCAGTTTTTCAAAACCCTCCTGCTTATCAGGTTCTACAGGAACGAAAAACACAGTCTACAGGAGCAGGAACACCATCTACAGGAGGTTTTCTATAGGAAGGCCAGAGATCAGCTCTGCAGAGGAAAAATTCAATTTTTTTGCCAAATTCGAGCTCGAAAAGAGGTAGGCTCAGAAACCCACTCTGCATGTGATATATCTATACAAGGTGGTGGATGAGAAGAAAAGTATTGGGTTGAAAAAAGAAAGGAAAGAGAACTCAAAAGTCTACCTATGTTCCCTGAATTCCATACAGTCTTTCAATTTTCTTCTTTGCACTCAAAAATCTATTTTTTTTCCCTTTCCCATATTCTCCTATAAAGAAAAGGGATGCAACCATAGAAACCAAGCCTGTGAAAAAAAAACGAATTTGCAAGTCTGTCTACTCTGTGAAAAAACATTGTTTTATATATTCTTTGTTCTGTCAAAATATTGAAGTTCCTCCAAAAGCCGAGAAGTAAATTCAGGGTGAAAACAGTTTGAAGGGAGGGAAAAAATGCAAATTGTTGTTGTGAAAAGAAGAAGAACACAAGGAATCCCCTCTCTAGTTGCAAAAAGACAAACATCATCCATTCCTTTGTTTCTAGTTTTGCAAGTTGTTGCCTTCTTCCTCACTCGAGCATCTTTAGAGGTCACTAAACACCATGGCAGGAGGTTTTATGAGAAAGGAGCCTTTGAACTCCAAAAAATTACATGAGCACCCAGAAGTGGTGGCCCTTTTCACCAGGGAAAACTGGATGTCTTTCTTCAAGAATATTCATGAATATGATGAGGAGGTGACCGAGGAATTTTTAATGTCCTTAAGACCACATTCGAAAAACCATGCTACAGTCGATTTCAGGGGATTGATCATAGAGATTACACCAGAATTCATCAGCAGAGTCATAGATCTTCCACTTGGTCTCCCTTGGAGAAAAGAGGAAAAACCACTAGGACAGGTTGCTAAAAGGACATTTTTTAGCCTGATGAACATCCTGTAGAAGATAAGAATGGGGTCAGAAGGAGAAGTTTACCTCATCCATAGGGCGAGGTCAGCTACCAAATCATGAAATATATCTCTTGTGAAGGTAGATTCAGTATAATTTATGGTTATCACTTCAGATTATTACATGAATTAAGATATGGAATGGACCTACCTGCAGCTACAAAACTCAGTTTGCCATATTTTCTCCTCCAGTCTTTGGTAGAGTGTGGCACCAAGTTGAATGCAGGGGTTCCAGACCAACTGGCCCATAATTGGCTCATCAAATTGTTGGTAGAGGATGCCCTACACACATACACCATCCCTATAGCTTGGGAAATTTTCAGGAACGTGTCTAGAGAATATGACATCAAAACTCTTACTGATGATCTTAGCCCATCTAGCAGTGAAGAGGAGGAGTAAACAGAGGAACTTGGAAATGAAATTCATGAGGAAGCACAAAATATTCAAATAGAAGAAGAGAAAGAGGAAAAATAGAAAGAATAAGAGAAACCGGACCAAACCATAGTTGAACCTAAGGCAGAAAAGAAAACAGCATCAAAAATAGAGAAGAGGCAGAGGACAAAAGCTAAGAAGAACAAGCCCAAGAAGGCTTAGACAAATATTGCCATAGGGAAGGCAGAGTCTCAGCAAGAAAGGGAGAAGACACCACCAGAGACAACATAAACAAAAACAGTAGACGCAGGAAAAACTGCAGAGGATGAAGGGAAAGAATAGCATGAAGAAGTGTCTCTTGAGACACTAGCAAGGGAAGCGGCAACTATCCTTGCTGCAATGAGCACTCCAGCTAAGAAAAAGGGGAAAAGAAAAAGACAGACATCTATGTATTTCAAAGCTCGGAGGAGCACCAGAATTAAGGTAGGCAAGTCACAGCCACCATCAAAAGAACCCATTATCATTGAGGATGCACCTACTGTGACAAGAGAGGAATCTCCCTCCAAAATCTCTATCACCTACAGGAGAGGGAGTCCTAAGACTTCCACCTAGAAGGAAAGAATTAAATTGATGGACTCTAAAGTGGTCCTACAAGAGGCACAAACCTCTCTACAGGAGACACTGGCCAAACTCAAAGAAATTGAAAAGTTGGAAAAGAAGGCAGAAGAGTAGTCCCAAGAAGAAGGTAAGGCCAAAGAAATACATGAGCTAAGCCCTTAACCTAATTTAGGCTCCTATTACAATATTCTAGAAGGTGGGAAGATCATCCCACAGAAATTCGTAGTGCCTCTCTTCTTTGAACTAGAAAAGGAATGACTTAGGACCAACACCTGCATGCAAATTTCCAAATCTAAAGGGGTCGAAGATATAGGGCATATGGAAAACAGGTTGAGAGAGATGAGCAGAGAATTGGGCATGGTAAGGCACATAGAGAGCATTAGAAGAGCTCAACTACAGGAAGAAAATGAACTGTTGAAAAAGTAGTTACAGGAAAGGGGACCTCAAGGAGGAGATAAGCTGCCAATTTTGGAAGGACAACAACAAAAAGAGGGACCCCAGGCAGATAGTGAAGCAACAGAGAAATAGCAGGAAGAAGAAGAATTGTAGACAGATAGTGAGACACTGATGAAATAGCAACAAGAAAAAAAGTCTCAGGCAGCAAATGAAGTGCTGATTTTGAAGAAAAAGCTGCAGGAAAAGGAAGCCCAGATGGCCTACATGGCCATCTAGGTAATGGAGGCCTTACAGTGCAGACAACCAGCTAGATCATATGCACTGTATCTCAAAGATCAGTGGCTCCAATTCCAAATTAACACATTGGCCCAGAGGGGCATAACACCATTTCAAGATTATGTCCAGTTTATGCATTTATGTGATATAGTTCAGTCGGGGATAAAGCCAAATGTTGCATTGGGAGACCTACAGCTCATGGCTATGGCTTCTTGGTTGAACCATGAAGAAAAGAGGGTAGTGGAAATTTAGAAAATCATGGAAAAGGAGCTAAGTGAGCCCCTGATGATAAGGGTAGAACCAGCAGAACCATTGGATCTCATCTATGCCCACCAACACCTTGCAACCAATCCTCAAGTTGCCCCTGACTATGTTGACAGGCAAGCATAGGCTATTGCTCACTTTGAAGATATGGAGAGATTGTTTGGTGATGACTGCCTTCATGCCTGCATGAGAAGGTGGAATACATTATCACATAGCCTAAAGATCAGGGAGTATCACTCCCCAATCAGAATGAGGGAAGCTATGAGGAGAGTGCCCCTATATAAACAATCAATGCAAAACTTGAAAGCCAACTGGATTGGTCTTAAATTCAGTCCTCCACTGCTGCTAGGACTTTTGGAAGGAGTTAAGGAGGAGGAAGAACAGAAACAATGGGAGGAAGTGGACAGGAAAGTAGGTTTCCATGACAGAGAGGAAGACATCACATCAGAGGCTTGGGATGTCAGGGAATCTATTAGAGCTATTAAAGATGAAGAGCTAGATTAGTTGCTCAAAGGATGAGCAACCCATTCAGCAGGGGGGTGATGATGAGCCCCAGAAATGGGTAACTATATGGGATCATTCTGCCTATTATTTTCGTTTAATCCACCATTATCAATATTTTTGTGCATGTTTTTGAATATATTTATGTCAATAGAGTGAATGGGGATAGTCACTTTGCCACGTAGTCTAATGAGTGTTTATTGTAGATTTTTTGGACAATTTTGGACAAGGACCAAGAATTTATGAGCAAGATGGTAGCCAAACTCAAGGAAACAGGGATGAGGACTTGTAAGAGGGGTGTTTCCTTCATTAATGACCCCTTCCTGTTATAGACATTTTTGTGCCTTACAACTATAAGCATGAAATGTCCATAATTCAAGGGATCCAAAGTCCCTAAAGATGTTGTTACAGCTCCTAAAGGAACAAGGTCAACTAATGACAGCTTCTACCAGAAATTCTCCACCAAAACCACTCAGAAACAGTCAATTCAGGATCAATTTAGAGGCTCCACTAGCTGCCTGCCTTGAAATTCAGGAGGCTGGAATTTTGTACTTTGCGGAGAATTGCTGTTGGTTTGAGATTGAGATTAGCACATTGGGTGATTTATGCTTTGTTGGAGGAGAGGAAGGGATTCCTTTGCTGGGAGGTAGATGCTGGATCGGAACTCACTTGGTTGTATCTCCTCTTGGACTTTCTTATTCTATCAATAAACTACTTGAGTTTCTCCTACATGCTGTGTACCAATGATGTTTTGTTATGCTTACATGTTTAGCTTAATCTGATCTTGAGCTTTTTATGAATGTATATCTGTATCTTTGTGTAGTTTCTCTCTCTTGTGATCTTTCAGGAATTCGGTAAAGCTGGGCCGGTGAAGGAGCAAGAAGCTGGGAGCTACTGAAGAGAGGAGTGATTTGGATCGACAAACTAGCAGAAGACACAGGTTAGTTACATCCTTCTTCCTCATTTACATTTCATAAATAAGAATACTCAATTAGTTTACCTTGTTTGTTGCTAAGGCACTATCACACCTTAGAGTGGGATAGGGGCATTCCGAATTGGATACTTTTCCCAACAAAAAATTGGCGACTCCGCTAGGGAGAGTATATTGTTAGTCTATTTGTGTTTCTATTGTTGTTCTTCTCATAAACTCAGGAGTGTCGAACCGAAATGCATTTGCCATTTACAAATGCAAAGTAGAGATCTGCCACTCTGGTCCATTCGTTGGGCCTGTTTTTATGATCTGAACAAACTGATCCACAAGTACTCTAACAACCCTTTGTGATAGATCTTAGTCCTCCTTTAAATCATCCTCCTAATTGTACCTAATTGATAGCTTTTATCCGGCCAAAAACTGTAGATTAAACTGCAAACCGTGACCCAGAACCCAAAGACAAATCTCGTTTCTGCTTCAGCGCAGACTCTGTGAAGAGGTTCCGCATTTTAACGCAGGTCCCGTAAAGGATACCTGCGCTGAAGTTCAGTTTCTCTGTGCTGAGGGTGCGCTGATCAGCCTTTGCCTTGTGCAGCTGTGGTTCCCTGCTTCCTTTTGCTCAGTTTTATCTCTGTTTTTTGCAGCCTGTTATCAGTCAGTGTACCTACCTGAAGCCCCTTTTCTTTGCCTCAATTCCACCTCAGTTGTATAAAGAAACTGTATTTTTTCTTTGTGTATTTATTACATCATTTGCAGTTTCCCATTACAAAAGTAAACTAGTCATACTGTCGCCCTTAGATCTAGACCTGTTGTAAGTGTCGTTTTGATCTTAGGAGTGAGTTTGTTTGCTGTTCACAGTTGATTGAGCTTTTACTTTTGTCGTTTGGTTTGAATTTATGCATTTCTAGTGTCAAAACAAGTAAATCATAAAGTGTCGTAATCGTCTTTTTGATTTCGAAAAAGGAACTTGTTTATGTTTTCACTTGAAATCAAATTCAAATTTGTACAACAACTTTCTTTTTAGGCATCAATATTAAGAAAGCGAAAACAAATACATGCATATGTGCATTTGCATTTTGATAGTTTGCATGATTTGATTTAGGAAAAGTGCATTTACAGTGTGCTCTATGCTCTTTGAGAAAAGATTGTGTCTTTCTTTTCCCCTTGTAGCTAGGATTTTCATTGTTGAAAAGATATAAAAGCTTGCTTATCATCTTTAGACTGCATTTAGGAATTGTATCATACATCTCGTGGTGATCCAAAAAGGCAAACTTCTAAGAAAGATCAACCTAAAATAAATTGAATGAACTTAACAACGCTTTGTAACTTAACGCACAACATAGAGGTCTAGGCTAGAGACGTGTTCCGGCGTCGTAAAACCTGGTGACTGTCGATCTCGCTGATGGTTGGGTGATTCCTCCTGAGAGACGATAGCGCCAATATGGATTGTGCTCCCACATACCATCGAGTATATATTGGGAGACCCCTATAGGAATAAAGCCTTTATCCTTAGGAAGCCGTGTCGGTCGCCCTACTGATTGCAATGCACTGAAAACAACATTCAGGAAGATTGACCGCCTGTACCTTAAAAAGTATTCTGCGGTTTTGCGAAAAGTTTGGCACACCCTCTACCTAGAACTCCTGAGCAGTTCCTTTTGGCCTTTTTCAGACTCTATAACGGAAAAAGTCCATCCGAGCATTTGTCACTTCGGGCTCGTTAAAACATCGAAGGAGACTAGAGTCATCTTTTGCCTTTTCTCGACTCTTTAAAATTGAAAAAGCAAGTTGTGTCTAAAGCGTCTAAAAATTCATTTAATTCGGAAACACACTTTCCCCTTTTTTGTATTTTGGTTGATCAAGTAATCTGCAATTGTGGAAGAAAGTCAATTGAAACCCCGTCGTTCGCGGAGGCTTACGAGTCAACCGTCTTTGTCTCCGGAATCGAAAACAGTATGGACAAAGCGAACTCGTTTAACCGGTTCGAAATCTCCCATTAAAGTTAGAAAAAGTGTTCCAACAACATCCGAGATTCCGGTTACTCCAAACATTTCTGGAAACCCTGCCTCTACAGAAGAAGTTCAACAGCCACAAAGGGACAGTGATACTGATCCTAGTCTGAGAGCAAACACTTGTGTTACTGAACTAGTTCCATCTGTAACCGGTTCAGAGAGTCTTGTTCCTCAAACATCTGTCGTTGTTGATTCAACCCCTTCTTCGGCACCAGAAATATTTTACGGACCTGACGGTCTTCCCCTTCCACCTGGTTTGATTGCGATAGAGAAAATTGTAGAAGATCCGCAAGCAAGTACTCCAACACATTTTGGAGTTGGGGTCACTCTATTTCCTACGACATCAGAAGTTAGTCTACCACCAGTGGAAGTTCGTGTAGAATCGCTAGGTAATCTTTTGGATAGACTCAAAATTTCTGAGCAACCGTCAACATCTAGGACTGTGTCGACTGACACAGCGATAGCAGAACTCCCTGTCGTCACTCCGACAATGTTTGCCGGCATACCATCTGTCCCGACTAGTTCACAACTGCTAGAAGGAGTCCATCCAGGGACTATTTCGATAGTATGGTCCGTTCCTGTTTGTTCCTTCGGAATAATATCCGGCAACTCTTATGTTCAGGCTCGCCAAATTGATCCATTTGGAGGTCAATTTGGGCTATCCAATCCCCAAGGGTAGACAATCCCCTTGAGTTCCGGATTGCCACCGTATGGGGGGCAGTATGCACTTTCATTACCCCCTCCGGGAGGATATCCATACGGGAGTTCACAACAGTATTCAGGTTATACTGGAGTTACGTCAAGTGGTTGGGTACCTATACTACCCCAACAACCAAGAGTTGTGTATTCTATGCAACAATGTGTACCTATGTCGAACATCCCGACTACACCAGCTATTGTGACAGTGTCGCAAGTTCAAATGTTTCCTGTTGTATGTCAACCTCAGATTTCTTAGGTTGTAATGCAACAACCCCTTGACCCTGTGACTCAACCACAATCGCCGATTGGTGGGGTGACACAGGTCCAAACGGGTACAATTACCCCACACCTTGGTCCAACGGTTAGTATAGCGCAACAGAACATGGCTTCGCAACCGTGGCTGGTGCAATATCAACAACCACAATTCCAACAAGTATACCAAGGTTCTGAGCAGCAGATCTTTGCAAACAGTGGACAACCGTACATTCAAAACGGTCAAAATCAACCACTTTACGGTGGTCATGTCCACCAACCGTATCAGTCATACCAGCATCAATTACATTATGCTGGTATGCAAAGGCCAACTGCTCAGGCAATTCCATCATATCCTGGGTATGCTTCACCTAAACTGAATCAACAGTTACCATTCGTGGCAACTTTAGAGTTACCCGATTTACACCGGTTAACAAACGATCCAATTGCTTACGCCCCTTGGTGGCCAACGATTCCTCACAAACTTCCTTCAGATATTCCTAAATTTAATGGAAATCCAGGTAAGGACCCATCGAATCACGTGATGACATTTCATCTATGGTGTTCATCAAACACCCTAAACGATGATTCGATAAGGCTTCACCTTTTTCAGAGGACGTTAACGGGTTCAGCGGCAAAATGGTATATTGAATTGCCTAGAGCTTCGTTCGACAATTTCAGCACCTTAGCCACGACTTTCTTAACCCATTTTCAATTACTGATAAGGTATGAAACGGGAACGGAAATCTTAACCAACTTCAAATAGACAATGACCACTCACATATCTGATCATATACATGAGTGGCGACGTCGTCGTAGGATGGTAAAAATGTACGTTCCCGATCAGCTATTAGCTGAATGGTTTATCAAGTCGTTACTTCCTGCCATAACGGAAGATGTGGCGAAGGGGGGAGTTGTAATGGAAGAGCAAGTTATTGCTCGTGCACAATATCTAGAATTGGTCTATACTCAGTCTGGCACGCTCTACGACAAAATACCTGACGCCCCTAGACCGGAATTCTCAATTCCTCCTCCTCCTAAATCAAACAATGACTCTCACGCCGGCGATGGCGTGATTGGCACGACAAATGCGAAATCGACAAAGGCTGCGTCTAAGAAAGCCCGTAAGATTTCAGATCAAAATGCAAAAGACGAAATTCTTGCTTCGGAAGTAAATGTTGTATCAGCAGATAAGGGCAAAGAAACCAAACAACCAGGAAGCAAGAAGAAACAAAACAAAGGGAAGAAGAAGAAACAGGGTGAGTCATCTCCTGAAAAAACTTCTTCAAACCCTCCTGGAAATAGGAAACCACCCTCAACGAGATGTCACATATGTGATGAGGATCATTGGACCTCACAATGTCCATACAAAGCTGAGCTTAAAAGATTCTTTAAGAGTTTGCAAACCTCAGCTGTGTTAACTGATCCGTTTCCAAATCCAGGCACAAATCTGGTTGATAGTGTAAATGCTTCCCCGTTGCAAGTGCTAATGTTGTCGATTTCGAAGCAACAAAATGATGCTTTGATTTCGACAAGAAACAAAGATTACGGGAATCCGCAGCTATCGAACGACAAAGGTAAAGATCAACCGAGTAGTTCAACAACAACTTCGACAGAAGTTGTAGCACCCATCATTCCTGAATTAAAAATAAAACCGCCAAAGGGAGTAGTACACAAGTCGACATTTAATCCTCATGCCAGAGCAGCGCAACATTATAACATAATGGAAGATTTGGCCCAATCGCCATCCGCTATGTCGACTCTTGAAGTACTACAAAATTGCCCATCCCAAAGGCAGACTTTGTTATCAGCCATTGGTGGGGTTGATCCTAAGGATTCCAATCTTGTATCCTTTGACCACAAAGGATACGATCCTCAGTTACCAGCTCAACTAGCTTTCCTTATCCAAGTGAAAGCCCTCAACAAAACTGTTCATCGAACAATTATTGATGAGGGGGCATCTACATGTATTATGTCGATGAGTTGCTAGAAAACTTTAGGATCTCCAACGTTGTCACGATCCTCGACAACATTAAAAGCATTCGACGGAAGGACATATACCCCATATGGTATCCTAAATAACATAAAGGTTGAACTAGGGGGGAAAACAGTAGAAATAGAAGTCATCGATGGGAATCTTGATTACAACATCCTACTAGGAAGACCATGGATATATGCCATGGCAGTTGTTGTGTCGACCTATTTTAGAAAGATTGCATTTCCCTTTCAAGGAGGGATTACAATCGTCGATCAACAAAAGTTCCTCCCTAATGGTTCTCAAGTTACAGGAAGCATTCCCATGATCCATGGAAGCGATCATTTGCTTCAAAAATATTGGAGTAGGCCTCCTAAAAGACCCTGCCTTAATGGGTACTTTTGCCCTACCGCCTCCAAGTAATCTGGCGGAAGTGGCCACAGTGGAAACCTACAACATGAAATCTTCTATATCTAATGGATTTGGAAGATTCCTAAACATTTTGTCAGCATGGATCATCACCCTAATAGAAATATTGTAGCAATCAATTTTCTTGGCCTGGGGGGCAAACCAAAATCAACACTCATTGAGTGTTTGGATAGATAGGTCTAAGGAATATGGCACCTCTTCAAATCCTTCGTCACTTGTACATTCTACAAACGAAGGAATCATTCAATCAATGGTAATTGACGGGGCACCATGGAATGATTCCCACCATCGTTCCCTTCTCCTGGATTGTGGAGAAGATACTAAAGATGACCTTTATCATCCTTCAGTTTTTGATTTTCTATCAAATACTGTAAATACAGTGGGCTTTGAGGATGGTTATTTTACTGTGTCAACCTCATTAAAAAATGAAACAAATCCCCTTTCCAAATCTCAAAGGTAAACCTTCATTCCAATCACCGAGTTGAATGCAATGAAGCTTGGGGGGCATGCACCTCGAATAGCGTTATTATGCTGGGGGCATGCAAACTTATCATCGAGTAGTTTTAGCACATAGTTCATGCTCGTTAAAAAATAAACATAAGATCGAGCAGTTTTAGCACATAGTCCATGCTCGTTAAAAAATAAACATAAGATCGAGCAAGCGTTTCAACCCGCGTTTAAGCTCGTTAAAAAATGAACTATCCTCCGGTAAATAACCACCGTGAATATAACATTATCAGCCATTAAAGCCTTGGTCGTGTTTGCACCGTCACCTCCACTTTTCATTTGGCCGATCATTCACCTCCATTTGATTGTTTACCCATTTTGAGGAACAACTGCGAAGAGTGATTTCACTAGCCATCCTTGTGACACTGCCGTGCTCGGAAAATTCCAACCCTTACTGGAATCAACTGCTACCCATTTTATCACTCGTTCCTCAAAAGACGAGTCTTCTTTAAGCTCTTTTCATCTGACTCGTAAAATATGAAAAGATTGTCGAGTTTTGGCCTTCCAGCTCGTTAAAGCGAACGGAAAAGCTATCCCTCCTCTAGATTTTAATCTTTTTTGACCTGAGGGATTATTGCACAAAAAAGATCGAGCGCTTGTTTTGTTCGGCTCGTTAAAACTATCGAAAATTCATCCCTTCTGTATTGTTTTATAATTTTTCGGACTTAAGGGATTAGATGACGAAAAAGGACTTTCGGAGTTGACTTTACGTACCTTTTCAGACTCTCTAAAAATGAAAAGGACCGAGTTATCTTTATCGTTAAACTCGTTAAAAAACATTAATAGCGACAAACTTGTCTTTAGACGAGAACGAGTTTCACTATCGCTAGGCTCGTTAAAACATAGCGATGGGTTTGCCCGAAGGGAAAATTATAGAACAAGAATATGTTATCCTCCTCAAGCTTGAAAAAAATAAAGAGGTACTGGTCAGCAATGACTGGGGAAAAATTGGGAAGAAACTCAAAGAACTTTATTGGTAGCAAGTCACTCTTGAACATGACACTTCCACTCTGTGCCTGAGTCAGGTTGGGTTGTTTCATTCACCGGTCACATCACCATGGTCTCGCCATACCATCCACCTTTGGGGTAAATGCTACCAATCCATCACACAAGTTTCGCCGATATGTTCAAGAGAAGTCATCCAGAGAAGTCAACCGTGTCCCATCCACTACCATACATTATCCTTCATTCTTTTCATGACCGCTACCCTGAACCATATATCATCAGATCGTTTTCACCTCCATCAAAATCATTTGCTCTGTTCCGTGTCACTGATGTGGGATACATCAAGGCCCTCCTTTGACGGATCGCTTCTTGTCGACATCAGCTCATTATCCAAGAAGTTTATCTAGGAACAACCCCTTCAGTACTTTGAAGCTTGCATGCCTCAATGGCAAGTTTCTCACTTCCGGCGACAGGTATACATCAATGACCTTCGACCGAAAGATTTTGCATGGTGTTCGACGCCAAGTCCTTTATTCACACCACGTGAATTGTACTGCAGTACCTTGAGGGTCATTATCATTATCAATGATTCCTCTCGCGCTTGTTAACGGTTTACATCATTGACTGGTAATCAAGCGATGTCTTGCCATGTTCGACTTCAGAACATTTCTCACATGGATCGACTTGTACTTAGAGTGAAGATCGGACGAGAGTGAAGACCCCGGATCTAGTTTCATCCATCCGGGCTGCGATATATATTCAGGAAAAATAAAGACATTGACATGTACAACATTGCAGCACAGATAATCATCCTACCAAAAGGATGATGATTTCATCAAAATCATCAGTCTACCATCAGACGATTGTCTGTCCTATGTACATCAAAATGAATTTATAAAGTTGAGCATGGGAATGCCCGCCTCAGCTAGATCATGAAAACAGTATGAAAAATAATGTATTGTATTGTATCTTATTACAGGTCTCCTCCTAGCATTGAATGAACTTCAGATCCTCCTAATAAAGCATTTCACCCGATAAACGACCTCATACTTTAGGGGGCAACTGTTATAGACATTTTTGTTCCTTACAACTATAAGCATGAAATGTCCATAATTCAAGGGATCCAAAGTCCCTAAAGATTTTGTTACAGCTCCTAAAGGAACAAGGTCAACCAATGACAGCTTCTCCCAGAAATTCTCCACCAAAAACCACTCAGAAACAGTCAATTCAGGATCAATTTAGAGGCTCCACTAGCTGCCTGCGTTGAAATTCAGGAGGCTGGAATTTTGTACTTTGCAGAGAATTGTTGTTGGTTTGAGATTGAGATTAGCACATTGGGTGATTTATGCTTTGTTGGAGGAGAGGAAGGGATTCCTTTGTTGGGAGGTAGATGCTGGATCGGAACTCACTTGGTTGTATCTCCTCTTGGACTTTCTTATTCTATCAATAAACTACTTGAGTTTCTCCTACATGCTGTGTACCAATGATGTTTTGTTATGATTACATGTTTAGCTTAATCTGATCTTGAGCTTTTCATGAATGTATATTTGTATCTTTGTGTAGTTTCTTTCTCTTGTGATCTTGCAGGAATTCGGTGAAGCTGGGCTGGTGAAGGAGCAAGAAGCTGGGAGCTACTGAAGAGAGGAGTGATTTGGATCGACAAACTAGCAGAAGACACAAGTTAGTTACATCCTTCTTCCTCATTTACATTTCATAAAGAAGAATACTCAATTAGTTTACCTTGTTTGTTGCTAAGGCACTATCACACCTTAGAGTGGGATAGGGGCATTCCGAATTGGATACTTTTCCCAACAACACTTCCTTGAATTCTCTATCAACAGCTCGGAGTACAAAGGCCCACATTGATGATTTCAAGGGCAGCTGACCAAGTCAAGTAGGGTTGTTGTTATCTTCAGTTCTAGACATCCGAGTTCCTTAAGTTTAGGAGTACTGTTGAGAGTCCTCACTTGTATAAATAAGAAGGCTTCAAGCCTCAGTAGGTTAGCCTTTTCATAGTATATTTTCGCACTTTTGTGCAGCTTTGTACTCAGCTCATTTTTTATCTCTTTTTGAAGACAATTTTGTGATGTAACTGCTATTTTTTGATAAATGAAGATGAACCAAGTTTTGAACTAGCACTGATCTTCTCTAGAGGGCTGAAGCTCTTGGGTTAGGGCCCAACCCAAGTTTCCCAACACCTCCTTTGTGTATTTATATGCTTTTTCTTTCATTCATGAGCTAATTTATGTTGTTTAGGTTAATCTTGATTTTTTAAATTAGGTTGCTTTTGATGATTAGAATAGTTGTTTTTGCTTCAAGTTGCTTAAGTAGTTTGCTATAGTGACAGAAAAAGATCCAAAAAGGTCAATAGCAGGTCTTGATCTCCTTTCTCCCTCCTTGGGACCATGATTTGAGATCAAAGCACTACTACTGCCACCAAAAACATTGTTTTTACTTTTCCAATGCAATTGCTAGTGTGATATTTCGAGTTGGAGAAGTTGATATTAGTTTGGATTCACATGCTTAGATCATTTTATGTTCATTTACCATGGTTTTCTCGCATGATTTCTATTCATAAGATACTGTTCAACATTTTTCTGGTTTTAGGTCAGAAATTAGGTTAAAATAGACAAAACTTTGTTTTTCGGTTCTTGCTTTGGTCAGTTTTGAGAAGTAAGCATGCAGCTCTCTTGTAGAACGTTTCAGCCCACTATCCCTCCATCAAACAGCCATAAACAACTCACTTTTCCAATATTTCCCCATTCATTTGCCACATTTCGCCAATCTGCCCTAATTTCTATGTTTTTCACAAAGTTGCTTCCTTGCCCTTTGAACAAATCCAACCATCTCTTTCGTTCCTGATCTTCCTTGACAAGTTATAGACCTCTCAACACCTTCCTCCAGCCTTCATTTCCCCTCTTTCATCATTTTTCCACCTTGAAACCTCCAAAAACCACCTTGGGCCTCCTCTTATAGATCCTCCTGTAGAACCTCCTGTAGATCCCCTGCAGCCTCCTGTAGAATTTCCTGTGAGTGATTTTTTGAAGTCTGATCACAATGGAAGTCTTCAAAAGGGTACTAGGGGCTTCTTAGGACCCCTCCACACCTTCCTCACCTTCTGCAAAAGCCAACTCCATCTTCCTTTGCCACCAAACCTCTGCATAGCCACAACCAGTCAAAACACAAGCATAATAATTCTACATAAAAATTCTCAAAAGCACAAAAAGATGATTTCTTCTCATTTCTCTTCAGAAGTAGCTTGAATAAATGCAAATTACCTTTTAAGTAGTTAATGGCACCCATTTCAGTAGTTTCCATCTCTTTTATTGCAATAGTAGGGTTATTGGGTAAACTAGGGTTTGCTAGGGTTTGTGTTTCATTTCAATTTTCATTCTCTTTCTGCAAGTAGAATAGCCTCTTTCAAGTTAGCTTTCTTTCATCACAGTTAAAATCTTCTTCTGAGAATTCATAGAAGTTGGCTTAAGCTCCTAGCGAACTTGCGCCAGCTGATCAAGTGACAGCGTGTAGTAAGAGCTAGTACTTGTGCATACAGCACTGTCGCTTCCAAGTTTGTTACGAACTACCGGGTTGATAAAAGTAAAGAAGGAAGCCCCAAGAGTTGCAGCAATATTGTTGCAATATTGGAGCTCACCACCCCATATATATTTTCTTTTATTTTATTGGGATTTTTTTAAATAAATAATTTAAGAGATTCTCTTAATATTTAGTCAATTATTACTCCTACAATCCTCTTGTATGTGACCATCCTTGAAATTATTGTGAATTAATACATATCTAAAATTATAATCAATTAGCCTATTGATGTCTTGCAAGTCATCACTTAGGGCATCCTTCTATTAGCATTTATTTCATTCAAACCTTAAGGAACATCGGGTACGAATTTTAGATCTTGTCTCGCTACAGTTTCAGAGATATGATCCAAGGAAATTAGCATTTTTGTAGGCTCCTAAATTATATCTCAAACAAGTGATATGGGAAAATGATCATAACTTTCTCTCTCAGAATCAAATTAAAATTTCATAAAAAGTTACAAAAATAGGACGAACTGCAGTTTTCTATGTATTGGTATCAGGTCTAAAGGTCAAAACCGGGACACGTGGAACTTCGTACAAGTTCACTTTACTGAACCAATCCATAATCAGTTCATTGTGGAATATTTGGAATAAATCTTTCGTGGAGAATCCAATCTTGATCAGACTTAAGGGGTTGGAATGAAAACTCAGAGGGTTACAACATGACTAAATTTTAGACCTTGGAGATACGCAATTACAGAGATACAATAGATTCAAGATCAAGCTCCTACAAAGCCAAAAAAGGCGTGTAGTTGTTTGAAAATCTTGCATAAGTTTGGTTTGAAAAATTAGTTTGAAGGAATTCAAAGGACATAGTGAAGCATAATTATCTTTAATAGATACCCCGAAGAAAGAAAATCGAAACACCAAGTAAGCAACCTGAAAGCTCTATCATGACTCATGACGAAGAGGAAGAAATGCAACATGATATATCAAAATTATGAGACTAAGTGCAACAAGTTTCACTCTCACAAAAAGTAACAGAAGCTAAGATGGATGGTTTCAAGAAGGGCATGGAAGCTAAGATGGATGGTTTAAATAATGGCATGGAATCTAAGATGAATGGTGTGGAATCTAAGATGGATGGTTTAAAGAATGGTGTGGAAGCTAAGATGAAAGACATGGAATCTAAGATGGATGGTGTGGAATCTAAGATGGATGACATGGAAGCGAATATGGATGGTATAGAAGGAAAAATTAAAGGTGACATGGAAGATTTTAAGATAGATTTGACAAAGTTTCTACAAGAAATTCTTACTAATGGAGAAAGGGTAGAAAAGGAAACTCATGATGAGAACAAAATAAATGTTAATAATGATTTCATAGACTCTAACATTGGATTGAAGACCCACCATGTTCCAAATATAGATATGAGGAAGTTTGATGGCAAGGATCCCGTAACATGGATACTACAGATGGAGCCATATTTTGGTCTCCATAATGTGCAAAACACACAAATGGTATGCATTGCAAATTTATATTTGGAACCCAAACAGATTGTATGGTATCAATGGCTTTTCTCTTGTAAATAAATTGTCACTTGGGAAATATTTATGGAAGAAATGATAGCACATTATGAGGATACAAAAATCAACACCTTTTTTAGCCAATTCGTAAATCTCAAACAAAAAGGTTCAATGGTGGAGCACATTGAGGACTTCCAAAAATTGAATATAAGGGCAAAAGATATTCCAAAGGAGCATAGGATTGATGTATTCATAGGGACATTAAAGGATAATATCCAACATGAGGTTCACATTTGGGGACTTGATTCATTGGAGAAGGCACTCAGGTTGGCAAGAAAAATTATGGCAACAAGGAAGCCTACCAATCACAACTATAAAGATGGAAGTGTTGTTTCTCCTAGCCTTCCACAAACTACAAGGTTGGCACCACAACAATTGGAAGAAAAATGAGTGAAAGGGCTTTGTTACAGTTGTGATAGAAAATACACTAAAGGTCATAAGTGTGTTAAGAAGAAATTATTTTACATAGATTATGAAGAAGAAGAAGAAAAGGAACAAGAAACATCAAAAGAAGAGTATACACACCAAGAAAAAAATCCTAGAGAAAGAAGAAATGAATTCGACCATATCTTTTAATGCATTGGCTGGAATAACCACTCCTCAAGCTATCAAGATTGAAGGAAATATAAAGAAGAAAAATTTAATAGTGTTGATTGATTCGGGAAGTACCCATAATTTTATTAATTGTAAGATAGCAAATGAATTGAATTGCTTCCTATATACAGCACCAGATTGTCAAGTGATGGTTGCAAATGGAAGAACCATAAATTGCTCTATAAAGTGCAATAATATCAAGCTATCCATGGGAGAATATATGTTGAATATTCCAATGCTTTCCATTCCAATGGGTGGTGCTGATGTTGTACTAGGAGTCCAATGGCTACAATATTTGGGTATGATAGCTTTTAATTTTCAAGATTTTTTCTGGAATTTTTTTTAGAAGGAAAGGAAGTTGAATTAAGGGGTATCACAAGGAAACTGGAAAAATATAATCAGCGCTAATGGCATGACAAAGCTTCTAACGGCTCCACTCCTCAAAATGTAGAGACTTTACAATATCTTAACAAAATTTTAATAAAATCTGACCCAGGGGACCCCATCCCAATAGGCTCCCAACATAAAGTCGTGACTCGTCTCGAGTCACTTTGTTGGTGTTGCCTCAACCTTTGCTTGCAGGTCGCTGAATTTGATCTTCATCGATTGAAGGTATGTTGTTCCCTACATGGCTGCCTAATGAAGTTATTTGACCAATTTCTCCATCATTGGACCTTCGACTACAAGGCCCATGGTCATCTGTGTCTATTAAAGGGGTTTTAACTTGCTTTGGAAATTCTATGACAGTTGGATTGCTTCGTCAGCTCATGGTTGTGTCCTTGCAGAAATGATAGAGGCCTTCTAGTGCAGCTCATCAATATGCGTCTGTATGAATTTACATTCTTGGAGTTGGGTGAACCTCTGCACAGGTGCTAAGGTTCACATTGCCACCCTGATCTCATCAAACTATAGTTTATTTTCATGAATGTTAGCTTCGATCTTCTGCAAGTGTGGATCCTCCTGTAGCGAGGCACACATTTCCATTGTTTTCTCAAATAATTGGCTACAGTCCTTGATTGTAGCGACCAAATTTGTCATATCTGCTTTAATAACAGCTTCGTTCCTCTCTCTGACCTCCAGAGGTGTGGTTGGATGCAGCTTCAGATGAAGCTCTGAAATCTGTAGCTGTAGCTCAAAGCAAACCTTTCTTATTTCCTCCTTGAATTCCTTCACTCCAGGAGCTAACTTATGAATTTTCTATGTAGAGGCCACCTCAGCTGGAATTTGGAGCTCAGGGATCTCGCTGCACACTTGGGTAAGGGATGCCTCCAGATGCTGATCGTGATGCATTACCTCGCCGCAGGCCTACAAGGCCTATGCTTTTTCTGCAAACATTTGATGATTATTAGTCTTTACTTCGTCGATAATCAACAAAGCTCGTTTCTCCCAGACACGGAGCTCGTCTGAAATTCCTTGGTGTAGCTCATGCAATGTCTAGATAGGAAGTGCCATAAGGTTGATACTCATGTTGGTCATATGTAGCAGCCTAGCCTGATCCTCAACTGTTTCGACATGCAAGTAACCCTCCGGAAGCATCAATGTGTGGAAGTATGAAGTCATTTCTACCTTTGATGTCTCGCTCGCCTGACTCGTACTCGCTTGACCCACACTCACTTGTCCCATGCTCACCTAGATCACTAGTGTCTGGACCTACAATTCCTTTAGACCATGTTTCACTTTGTCCAATAACTGGTGGTATTGGTCCTTGATGTGCCACCATATGTTTTTAGTTGCGCAGTGGACAACATTGCCTATCTCATCAAGGTCTCCCTCTGTGAAGACCAATGGTGTAGTACTCACAAACTTCTCAGAATTAAAATTCTTACGAGGTCCCGTCAAACTTCACTTCTATCTCTTCCTGATCTTGAAGGGGGACTCCAAGTCTTCCGATCAAACATAGGGGTCTGCACCCCCTTCCTCTTCATCTATGGTTTCTACTTCGATGGCTGTGCGCTCTGTCTTCGGCTCTTTGAGGTCAATGGTGACCTATGTTGTTTTTGCCTACACATATTTTTCTATTGTGCTTCCTTCTCTTTCTGTGAAGCCTTCTGTGCTTCTTTCTCTTTCTTATAAGCCTTCTATGCTTATTTCTCTTTGTCTTTCCTGGCCTATGTTGAAGTTGCTTTTTTCCCTATTTCTACGTCTATGACCTTACTTGTTCCTATGGCTTCACGAGATGGGGTGAGCCAATCGCTCAGCCAGTCACTAATGACACCCATAAGATCATCCTTTGCGACTATATACAACAACTTGTGCCATGTTCCTGCGACATCCTTCTTCACGCGTATGGATAGATTATGAAAATCTATTTTGAAGTCTGCTAGCTTTTTATACTGCACATGTAGATTGGGTGACAATCGTGGCTCGTTGGTTGATCACCATACTCAACTCTAATTCAAACAGTAACTAGAACATCTCGGTTTCAATGATACGGTTAGGTTCCTTCAATCCCACAACAAAGTGAATTTTTCAGCCTCGCATAAGTATGGATTTGGCGTTGGGCATTGGGAATCCTCGGGCATCCTCCAAGCTACCAGCGCGATCAAAAACAGTAACCATGTGTAGTGGAATGATTTTCTATCCTCTTGGGCTTCGTAGAAATAATCAAGGAATTATTGGAAGGGGTACTTTTCCCAATTGAATTAGACCCCCTCACTACACTACGCAGTTAAGGATACCACTGGTGTTGATACTTCATTGGCACAACACTTCCTCATTAATTTTCCTGCTAAAATATGTACAACAAACCACACAACTCCATATGATATAAATCTAATAGTGTAGTCGAGCAACTTCTTAACCAACCCGAAGTCACTCTTCATCTAATCTATGAGCTTTTTCTCCTGTGACTTCCCCACAAAATCGGCTACGGGGTTTGTGCCCTAATAAGGTAGCATTGTGATTTTGTGGACTGGCATATCGTCAATTGGGATGTTCCCTCACAACCAAAGGTAGCCATCACGAACCAATGCCAAAAATTGACACACACAAATGGTATTAATTATCTTGTAGCTAAAATGTGGGACACACAACATGTTGAGAAACCCTGTGCACTCAATACCGGCTACCCACTTCATTGGTTCAAGCCTTGTGACACTCGCCTCCTCATAGTAGACTGATTTCAAGAATTTACTAGGTTCTAATAGTGGAAACTTCTCATGATCTCCCAAATCCCAATCCTCCATCTTTAGAAATGGTACCCAAGCCAACAAGTCGCCCTCAGTAGGTACTTCCTCCAGTAGCAATGGCGTGAATACCTTGTATTTCAATGAGTCAATTTCATTAGTCACTTTGGTAGTTGATTTCCTAGGGGGTAGATATGGTTGTAGCCAAGTAATTGGCTTTGCATCCTCTGCACTGATATTTTCAATCCCCTTAGTGAGATCTTCTTCATCGAGGTCATGGGGTTACATCAGCTGATTATTTTTATGCATACGACCATTCTATCTCATCTCAGTTGGTGTTTTGTGTGGCGCTTGCTGAACCAAGGCTTGCTGTGGATTTTTCTGCTTTTTCTCTCCTGCCACGAAGGCAATAGGTTTTGGTCCTCGCGACCTAGGTACTATTGTGGGGACTAGTGGTGTTGCAGTCATCTTGTCAAGGTTTTCCCATAAGAGTTTCTTCTACCACTCAGACAAATATGCCTCAAACTAAAGCCCCTTCTACAAAAACTCCTGCTCTACCAATTGCCAATCTCGTCGAGACATATAACATCCTTCTATGCTTAAAATTAGGTGAAAAATATCAAGACAATCTTTTTAATAAAAGTGTTCGAATGTGGAGTGGGATGCTATAGTTATAACCCTTTTTGAATTCAAATCCATCGATTCCATCTAGTTCTCCCTCATTAATTCTCTTTTGGTGGCAAGTTTCCAAAGATATGACTCTTAAATGCTTCCCCCCTACCCCCTTTGATGGAAAAATAGACATCCAATCATCTACAGTGCTTCCAATGGTCACTTTCTAGCCAAGCTGCACAAGACCCACCTTGCTAGCGCAACTCCTTTATCGTACCTCCTAGTTGCGCATTTTTCCTAATCGTCATGCAACCTAGTCTCTTCACCAAAGTTTTGTCCTGGAAGAGTGGTTTATAGTGCTGTTGGGTGTGGAATCCCCCCAACACATGTTTTGGGGCTTAAAGCCCAAGTTTTGACTAAGTCCATTGTAAATACTCCGCGATTTGTGGGTGCGGAGCGCAAAGTCATAATAGAGTCATAGGGTTGTCTGCCCTTGTTTTTGTAATGTAATGTTAGTTTGAAAGATCTACCCATGGTCCACGGACCATGGGATTGTATAAATAAAGTGAGGCTCTAAGTGTAGGAAAAAGCAAGATGACTCTAAGGGATTGATAAATCATTGGATCGAAGTGTAAGTCATGTCTTTAGGTCGTAGAGTAGGAGAAGGCTCTGCAGTTGAGTGTGTAGATGCCTAGTAGTCCACAGCTGAGTGCGTAGACCCCTGCAGCTGATTGCACAGGGCAGGTCGAGTCTGCAACCATTGGAAGGATTAATAAAGAGAAGTTTTACCATATTTCTGGGTATCTTTTCTTGTTTTATGTATTATTGGGTATGAATTGCAAAAGTTTATTATCTATTTACTGCATGAACTCATATGAAGGTGCTAAATAAGTAAATATAACATAAGGCATCCATTTACGCGAAGTAACTAACTAGTTGTTATAGACATTTTTGTGCCTTACAGCTATAAGCATGAAATGTCCATAATTCAAGGGATCCAAAGTCCCTAAAGATGTTGTTACAGCTCCTAAAGGAACAAGGTCAACCAATGACAGCTTCTCCCAGAAGTTCTCCACCAAAAACCACTCAGAAATAGTCAATTCATGATCAATTCAGAGGC
Source organism: Pinus tabuliformis (assembly GCA_031772625.1). Classification (NCBI taxonomy): domain Eukaryota; kingdom Viridiplantae; phylum Streptophyta; class Pinopsida; order Pinales; family Pinaceae; genus Pinus; species Pinus tabuliformis. The sequence continues at coordinate 474,616,693 of CM062806.1, read as the reverse complement.
TCCACTAGCTGCCTGCGTTGAAATGCAGAGACTACACTGGCTAGTTGCACTGCAACGCAGGTGGAAGCACTACCAGGGTGCGCTAAGTGGGAAATGACAAATGGCAAGCTCATTCAACGAGGTGGAAAGACCTTGGAAGCTTTGAGAATCTTCTCCAATGACACTTGCCTCAATGAATTCGACTAGTGATGAGTAAGAGGCTCTCAACCTCCAAGTGGAAGCAAGAACTGACAGAGAGAAGCCACAACTCAAAACATAAGCTGACTCATCCTCTCTGCTTACATCTATAAATGGATCTCTCACCCAGAGGTTCAAGAGGCTGGAATTTTGTACTTTGCAGAGAATTGCTGTTGGTTTGAGATTGAGATTAGCACATTGGGTGATTTATGCTTTGTTGGAGGAGAGGAAGGGATTCCTTTGCTGGGAGGTAGATGCTGGATCGGAACTCACTTGGTTGTATCTCCTCTTAGACTTTCTTATTCCGTCAATAAACTATTTGAGTTTCTCCTACATGCTGTGTACCAATGATGTTTTGTTATGCTTACATGTTTAGCTTAATCTAATCTTGAGCTTTTTATGAATGTATATCTATATCTTCGTGTAGTTTCTCTCTCTTGTGATCTTGCAGGAATTCAGTGAAGCTGGGCCGGTGAAGGAGCAAGGAGCTGAGAGCCATTGAAGAGAGGAGTGATTGGATCGACAAACTAGCGGAAGACGCAGGTTAGTTACATCCTTTCTCCTCACTTACATTTCATAAAGGATAAATACTCAATTAGTTTACCTTGTTTGTTGCTAAGGCACTATCACACCTTAGAGTGGGATAGGGGCATTCCGAATTGGATACTTTTCCCAACAACAAATTGGCGACTCCGTTGGGGATCGTATCTTGTTAGTTTATTTGTGTTTCTATTGTTGTTATTCTCATAAACTCAGGAGTGCCGAATCGAAATGCATTTGCCATTTTCAAGTGCAAAGTAGAGATCTGCCACTCTAGTCCACTCACTGGGCCTATTTTTATGATCTGAACATCTGATCCAAAAGTGCTCTAACAGCCCTTTGTGATAGATCTTAGTCCTCCTTTAAATCATCCTCCTAATTGTACCTAATTGATAGCTTTGATCCGGCCAAAAACTATAGATTAAATTGCAAACCGTGACCCAGAACCCAGAGACAATTCTCGTTTCTGCTTCAGCGCAGACTCTGTGAAGAGGTTCTGCATTTCAACGCAGGTCCCGTGAAGGATACCTGCGCTGAAGTTCAGTTTCTCTGTGCTGAGGGTGCGCTGATCAGTCTTTGCCTTTTGCAGCTGTGGTTCCCTGCTTCCTTTTGCTTAGTTTTATCTCTGTTTTTTGCAGCCTGTTATCAGTCAGTGTACCTATTTGAAACCCCTTTACTCTGCCTCAATTCCACCTCAGTTGTATAAAGAAACTGTATTTGTTCTTTGTGTATTTGTTACGTCATTTGCAGTTTCCCATTACGAAAGTAAACTAGTCATACTATCGCCCTTAGATCTAGACCTGTCGTAAGTGTCGTTTTGATCTTAGGAGTGAGTTTGTTTGCTGTTCACAGTTGATTAAGATTTTACTTTTGTCGTTTGGTTTGAATTTATGCATTTCTAGTGTCGAAACAAGTAAATCATAAAGTGTCGTAATCGTCTTTTTGATTTCGAAAAAGGAACTTGTTTATGTTTTCACTTGAAATCGAATTCAAATTTGTACAACAGCTTTCTTTTTAGGCATCAATATTAAGAAAGCGAAAAAAAATACATGCATTTGTGCATTTGCATTTTGATAGTTTGCATGCTTTGATTTAGGAAAAGTGCATTTATAGTGTGCTCTATGCTCTTTGAGAAAAGATTGTGTCTTTCTTTTCCCTTGTAGCTAGGATTTTCATTGTTGAAAAGATATAAAAGCTTGCTTATCATCTTTAGACTGCATTTAGGAATTGTATCATACATCTCGTGGTGATCCAGAAAGGCAAACTTCTAAGAAAGATCAACCTAAAATAAATTGAATGAACTTAACAACGCTTTGTAACTTAACGCACAACATAGAGGTCTAGGCTAGAGACGTGTTCTGGCGTCGTAAAACCTGGTGACTGTCGATCTCGCTGATGGTTGGGTGATTCCTCCTGAGAGACGATAGTGCCAGTACGGATTGTGCTCCCACGTACCGTCGAGTATATATTGGGAGACCCCTATAGGCATAAAACCTTTATCCTTAGGAAGCCGTGTCGACCGCCCTACTGATCGCAATGCACTGAACACAGCATTCGGGAAGATTGACCGCCCGTGCCTTAAAAAGTATTCTGCGGTTTTGCGAAAAGTTTGGCACACCCTCTACCTAGAACTCCAGAGCAGTTCCTTTTGGCCTTTTTCAGACTCTATAACAGAAAAAGTCCATCCGAGCATTTGTCACTTTGGGCTCGTTAAAACATCGAAGGAGACTAGAGTCATCTTTAGCTTTTTCTCGACTCTTTAAAATTGAAAAAGCAAGTTGTGTCTAAGCATCGTTAAAATTTATTTTAAACGGAATAATCACCCCTTTTTCCTGCGTTGATCTCTAGGTTGAGAAAATGGAGCCCACCAACCAAGGAATTCCCCTTGGTGGAAATCCTAGTCCCTTCTCCTCTTGGGGAGATGTTGGTGCGCCCCATGTGGCCACATTGTCGCTTCCAGGACATACAATTGGCTTGCCGGTCTCGCTCTTCTCAACCAATGTCGTTCAGAACACCACTATTCCTGAACAGTCAAATCAACAGTTAGACCAGACCAGAGTTACCCACCAGCCTTCTACTTCCTCTAATTCTTCCTCTCCTCCTTCCTCTTCGCTTGACGGAACTCGTAAAACAAAAAACCAAGTTCCTAAGGAGAAGAAGGAAAAGAAGAAGAAAGAGAAGAAGAAGAAGGAGCCAAAAGCGACTGGGGGCAATCGAGTGTCATCTAACAAAAATCCACACACAACACTGACTAGGCCTAAATCGCCATGTGTCATATGCAAGGGCGACCACTTCCACAGAGATTGTCCCTGCATCCCTCGGATACTAAGGGACTGATCTCCCCGTTTGCACAATCCGGTGGCATCAACCTCTGATAGCCATGCTGAATGCATACCGTCAACTAGCGAAAGTGAAGTCCTTGGACAAAAAGGGAGAGCTAGATCCCCCTGTAGACTGTGTGAAGGCAATCATGCCATCCACCGTTTTCCCTTCTTAGACGAAGCAAAAAGAGTGTTGGATGATCGTCCGGTTTCACCGTTACGACTTCCTCCTGGATATAAAAAACTCTTGCCGAGTCCTTTGTTAGTTGAAAATCTAGCTGACCCGCTCAAGTGGTCAGCTGAAACGCCGGTCATTGAAGATGAACCAGCTGAATCCATACCCGACGAAAGTCAAAAGGTCGAGGCGGCAGTTGACCCGGTCTTGCCTTCAGAGGTTTTGTCTTCGAATGATACAGTAACTGAAGAGGATAAAGATGACACCATCCAAATTCTCTTCATCAACACAGACTCCGACGAACACGGGGGAAATCCCCCCATTCCTTTATCGCAGGAAGGAAGTTCGTCAGAGCGATACCCGACCGTCTACTCGGTCCCACCACCAAGCAACCTAGTTGTCTCCTTCGACTGGAACCAACTAGGCAGACCCCGTTTGCCAGCAAGCATACCATTCAGAATTATCGTCCAAATATACAGAATGGTCATGGCTGGCACCATCATTGATGAGGGGGCATCTGTGAGTATCCATTCCTCTATTGCTTGGAAAGCGCTTGGTTCGCCAGCGCTTTTTCCTGAAATGAGAAATCTGACAGGCTTTGATAAAGGAACCAGTCGACCTTTAGGGATCCTCCCCAATGTGCCCATAACATTGAAAGGGAAGACTGTTCAAATGAACGTGATGGTCGTTCAAGGACCCTTGGATTATAACCTACTCCTTGGACGAGACTATATATATTGCATGGGAGCCATTGTCTCCTCACTCTTTAGAGTAATGTGTTTTCCGCACGAAGGAAGAGTGGTCAAGCTCGTGGACCAGCTTTCATTTCCCGGATCACGCATCGCAAATAGTCATATACCATCCCTAAATGGTCTCTTCATGCAAGAAATGTCTCAACCCACGGTCCGTCCTCCCGATGAGCGCGAGTAATTCGGAAGGATATGACTGGAACCCAGGGGGCATGCGTCCTGGTCTGCTTCAGCAGGAAAACTTTGGGTATAGGGTAGGTTTCCACGGGAGAATATGACTAGTCCGTACCCCGTCCGTGATTGGAAGAGGGGTTGTTCTGGAATAAGATTCTTTTGTCAAAGTTATGTGAGTTGGCGGGCATCGTCGCTCACCTTTTTTTATCTCGGTAGACATCGTCGAAGAAGTGTTTTGTTTGAAAGATTAACAGAACAATCTTTGGGTAACCTGAAAGAGGTAGGCCTCTCTCGGTAAAACAATTGTTTTGGCGGAAGTGAAGTAGAGGTAACCTTGAAACTCTGTTTTATACCTGGGGGCATGCAAACCTTTTGGAGTGCAAGCAAAGAGCGATTATTTATCTGTTTTTTGGGTTAGTCGTTTCCTAACTTGCATAAAGAAAGGATGCGGGGCATAGCTTTGTAAGGCGCAAGCTCCATAAAAAATGGAATCTTACATGAGACATTCTTATCATTTGACTGGATTAATCGAGCAATTTTAGCACATAGTTCATGCTCGTTAAAAAATAAACATAAGACCAAGCAGTGTTTTTCCGCATTTAAGCTCGTTAAAAAATGAACTACCCTCCGGTAAATAACCACCGTGAATGTAACATTATCAGCCATTAAAGCCTTGGTCGTGTTCGCACCGTCACCTCCACTTTTCCATTGGCCGATCATTCACTTCCATATGATTGTTTACCCATTTTGAGGAACAGCTGCGAAGAGTGATATCACTAGCCATCCTTGTGACACTGCCGTGATTGGAAAATTCCAACCCTTACCTGGAATCAGCTGCTAACCCATTTTATCACTCGTTCCTCAAAAGACGAGTCTTCTTTAAGCTCTTTTCATCTGACTCGTTTAAGTTACTGGAAGTGCTATCCCTCCTCTAGATTTTAATCTTTTTGGACCTGAGGGATTATTGCACAAAAAGATCGAGCGCTTGTTTTGTTCGGCTTGTTAAAACTATCGAAAATTCATCCCTTCTGTATTCTTTTATACTTTTGCGGACTTAAGGGATTAGATGACGAAAAAGGAACTTTGGAGTTATCTTTACGTACCTTTTCAGACTCTCTAAAAATGAAAAGGACCGAGTTATCTTTGTCGTTAGACTCGTTAAAAGCATTAAATAGCGACAAACTTGTCTTTAGACGAGAACGAGTTTCACTATCGCTAGGCTCGTTAAAACATAGCGATGGGTTTGCCCGAAGGGAAAATTATAGAACAAGCATATGTTATCCTCCTCAAGCTTGACAAAAATAAATAGGTACTGGTCAGCAGTGACTGGGGAAAAATTGGGAAGAAACTCAAAGAACTTTATTGGTAGCAAGTCGCTCTTGAACATGACACTTCTGCTCCGTGCCTGAGTCTGGTTGGGTTGTTTCATTCACTGGTCACATCACCACGGTCTCGCCATACCATCCTCCTTTGGGGTAAATGCTACCAATCCATCACATAAGTGTCGCCGATATGTTCAAGAGAAGTCATCCAGAGAAGTCAACCGTGTCCCGTCCACTACCATACATTATCCTTCATTCTTTCATGACCGCCACCCTGAACCATATATCATCAGATCGTTTTCACCTCCATCAAAATCATTTGCTCCATTCCATGTCATTGATGTGGGATACATCAAGGCCCTCCTTTGACGGATCGCTTCTTGTCGACATCAGCTCATTATCCAAGAAGTTGATCTAGGGACACCCCCTTCAGTACTTTGAAGCTTGCATGCCTCAATGGCAAGTTTCTCACTTCCAGCGATAGGTATACATCAATGACCTTCGACTGAAAGCTTTTGCATGGTGTTCGACGCCAAGTCCTTTATTCACACCACGTGAATTGTACTGCAGTACCTTGAGGGTCATTATCATTATCGGTGATTCCTCTCGCGCTTGTTAACGGTTTACCTCATTGACTGGTAATCAAGCGATGTATTTCCATGTTCGACTTCAGAACATTTCTCACATGGATTGACTTGTACTTAGAGTGAAGATCGAACGAGATTGAAGAACCCGGATCTAGTTTCATCCATCCGGGCTGTGATATATATTCAGGAAAAATAAAGACATTGACATGTACAGCATTGCAACACAGATAATCATCCTACCAAAAGGATGATGATTTCATAAAAATTATCAGTCTACCATCAGACGATTGTCTGTCCTATGTACATCAAAATGAATTTATAAAGCTGAGCATGGGAATTTCCGCCTCACCTAGATCATGAAAACAATATGAAAAATAATGTATTGTATTGTATCTTATTACAGGTCTCCTCCCAACATTGAATGAACTTCGGATCCTCCTAATAAAGCATTTCACTCGATAAACGGCCTCATACTTTAGGGGGCAACTGTTATAGACATTTTTTTGCCTTACATCTATAAGCATGAAATGTCCATAATTCAAGGGATCCAAAGTCCCTAAAGATGTTGTTACAGCTCCTAAAGGAACAAGGTCAACCAATGACAGCTTCTCCCAGAAGTTCTCCACCAAAAACCACTCAGAAATAGTCAATTCAGGATCAATTCAGAGGCTCCACTAGCTGCATGCGTTGAAATGCAGAGACTACACTGGCTAGTTGCATTGCAACGCAGGTGGAATTACTACCAGGGTGCGCTGAGCGGGAAATGACAAATGGCAAGCTCATTCAACGAGGTGGAAAGACCCTGGAAGCTTCGAGAATCTTCTCCAATGACACTTGCCTCAATGAATTCGACTAGTGATGAGTAAGAGGCCCTCAACCTCCAAGTGGAAGCAAGAACTGACAGAGAGAAGCCACAAGTAAAAACATAAGCTGACTCATCCTCTTTGCTTACATCTATATATGGATCTCTCACCCAGAGGTTCAGGAGGCTGGAATTTTGTACTTTGCAGAGAATTGATGTTGGTTTGAGATTGAAATTAGCACATTGGGTGATTTATGCTTTGTTGGAGGAGAGGAAGGCATTCCTTTGCTGGGAGGTAGATGCTGGATCGGAACTCACTTGGTTGTATCTCCTCTTGGAATTTCTTATTCCATCAATAAACTATTTTAGTTTCTCCTACATGCTGTGTACCAATGATGTTTTGTTATGCTTACATGTTTAGCTTAATCTGATCTTGGGCTTTTTATGAATGTATATCTATATCTTCGTGTAGTTTCTCTCTCTTGTGATCTTGCAGGAATTCAGTGAAGCTGGGCCGGTGAAGGAGCAAGGAGCTGAGAGCCACTGAAGAGAGGAGTGATTGGATCGACAAACTAGCAGAAGACGCAGGTTAGTTACATCCTTTCTCCTCACTTACATTTCATAAAGGAGAAATACTCAATTAGTTTACCTTGTTTGTTGCTAAGGCACTATCACACCTTAGAGTGGGATAGGGGCATTCCGAATTGGATACTTTTCCCAATAACACTAGTATAAGAAGATAAGTACGATCTCGGGTGTGACTTAGGGAATTAGTATAGATCGCTACTCCAGCAGCACGGAAGCCCCACAGCCCCTAGTTAGGGTTGTACGAAGGCGAATATATCAGGGCGGGAGGGCCAGGGAAGTGCACGAAGTAACCTGCACAAAGGAACTAACTATTGGAACAAATCAACCCCTTCGGGTGAGACCTCAGTCCGCGCTCTATGGACTGTTGCCAAAAGGGCCACTAGTACAGGGATTTGTTGGGCTAATTAACTTCGAACCTGGGTCAGGCCCCAACAAGCCAAAAAATGGTTCCATTGCTAAGACTAGGATCTGCATAGAGATCTCTGATGTTATATTATTGGAATCCAACTAAGAAAGGAATTGAAGATTGGTTGGATAGGAAGATTCATGAGTTCGCGGGGTAGGAGAATAGGAATCCATGAATATCAAAAGAAGAGTGGCTAGACTACTACTTGTACATAGAGATCCACAAACTTTTCTTCGCATCTTTCCCTATTGAGCTATATGAGTGGATCATGAAGCTAGCAGATAGCCAAGGAAGGTGCAAGCTCGATAGACCTATTGTATGGACCCCAGAATTGGTGTGAAGATTGGAAGCATCAGAGGATAAGATCGTCTGCTCTGTTGATCACTAGCTCGATCGAATTATAGGAGGATTCATCACTAAGTTCGCGGTAGATACTTCAGTCAGCTACAGCGAGGAAGAATGACACTTCCTCAAAGGACCACAAGGTAAGTATGTTAAGTCTTTGAACAATTGGATTAAAATTCTACTGTGTGAAAATCGGGTTATGTGAATACATTGATGTTTGGGGCTACGCGAAGTGGGAGAAATTACAGAAATGAAGGTAGTGCAGAACTAGAAAATAGCCCCTTGATTTCACCTCCACAAGGGGACGAGGAAGAGCTCGTGAAGGTCTCACCAAGAAGTGTGATAAATTTGATAAGGTAGAGGATTCTGTACATACCACCCCCACCCACAACACCGCCAGTTTCACCCTCTTCACCCCCATGTTCGTCCATACCACCTCTGCCACCATCGCGAGTTAATACGACAAGCATGATAAAATTAACGATATTCAAGGGATTAGGAAATGAAGATCTGTACCAATTTTGGTTCATGATAAAATCTATGTGGGAAGCGCAGGGAGTTATGGATGAAAATATAAGGAAAGACACGTTGGTCAGTGCTCTACAGCATCGCACGCTGACCTGGTACATTAAGCATTCCAATGAAAATCTGAATGCGGGGATCACGGATATTCAAACTACGTTGAACAATGAATTTAGTAGGCAGAAGTCAAAGGCACAATCAATCATTAGGTTCAAGTAGATCACGATGCTACCAAGAAACACCCCTTAGGAGTTGGATCAGAGATTGAAGTGTACAATTTGCAAAGCTAATATGACTTTGATGGATGGATAACATCGTGCATGGTTTGTAGCATCGCTAATGCTGCATTTAAGGAACGTGTTGTCAAAACAGAGGCTAACAACTCAGGCCGAGGCCTTGGAGATTGTGATGAGGCTGCATGAGACCCCAATACAAGATCCTAACCTGGGAGTTCAATAGATCCACGTGTAGTTGAAAAAATTGTGCCTTGAGATGCCGAATCTAAAACAAGACAGGACAACTCTCCCGGAGGTGCGTGACGAGGTATGGTGTGTTAAATGCAAGGGTCAGGGACATGATAAGGACCACTACCCAGTGTTCGTGAATTACCTCACGGGAGGAGGACCAATGCTGTTGAGACTAGAGGCACAAGCAAGACCTAGCGCGGCACCTACGTTGTGGTGCACAATTTGTCAAATAGGAGAAAAGCATGCTACATACAACTGCAATCTATTGCAGAAGTACACACAGAATTCAAAATAGTCGTTCTGTAATTTCTGTAGATCAGTGGGACATGATGTGCGCACCTGTATAAGTTATGAGTTGATGATGGATAGGACTCCCACCTACAGAGTTGAGGCTGAAATGTGGCCCCTTGACCAAAACGCAGGGATGGCGTGAATTGGATTTCAGGGGAGCGGACAAGGCCGAGGTGGGGGAGGACCTGGAAGAGGTCATAAACAGTTGATATGTTACAATTGCAGAGGGATAGGACATTATGCCCATGATTTTATGAATCCAACGCGTCCGTCGTGTCTATAGTGTACGTTGTTTGATCACGAGACGGAGGACTGTCCCACACTGGTAACAAGGTTGCGCGACAAGGGAACGCTCCAACCTCCCGCAACTTAGAACCTGTAAATGATGAGGTTTGAGCCATGCGAGGAAGACCCTAATGTGAACATTGTGATTTGAAGTGGAATTTCGACAGGGGATGATAAAGGAAAGCAGCCTGAAGATAGTACTTGGGTTCGCAAGGCTCTGACAAAAGAACTAGAGTTTGATTTGGAACGCACTAAGGAAACCTTCATGGAAGCAAAGAAGAGCTTCATTGATGCCTCCACTTTAGGAAACAAAGATAGACTGGAGCCAGAAATGGACCCCTCAATGCTCATGACGTTCCTGGAAACATGCATGAAGCTACTGCATGACAACAAGGCTGTAAAGGGACTGTAGGAACTCATAAATAGATGCGCTGGGACCACGCCAGGAGAAGCGCGCATAGTCAAGAAGGCTGGAAAGCATGCGATGATGAAGGAAAGAGGATTGAGACTGATCATATAGATTGGGAATATGAGATGGACCAAGTAATTATGGACCTAGGATCGGATGCAAACATTCTGCTGAAGCAGACATGGGAGCACATGGGAAGGCCTACGTTGCAATGGTCTCCTATCCAACTGCAAATGGTGAACTAGCAAAAGATCCTACCTATGGTAAGATTGTAGGGAATCACTGTGGATATTGAAGGAGCAGCGTGCTGGCAAATTTTGAGGTGATAGAGATTATTGATGACAAAAATCCCTACCCTGTTCTATTAGGGATAGATTGGGCCACTAACATGAACGGGGTGATAAATTTGAAGAACTGCAAGATGACTTTTGAGAAAAAGTCTCTGCGCGTAGTAATACCTTTGGACCCTGCAGAAGGATTGTGCTACATGGAGACAATGTGCGACTATGAAAGTGATGACGACTTAGATTTCATCTACAAGATCACCGCGTGAGAGCAAGACTGGGTAAATCCCACCATGGATGGATGAATCTCATGGGAGTGCGAAAGCTCCTGTACATCAGATTCTAATGAGGAGATAGAGTGATGGCAGAACCAATTACACGAGCTAACCATGTTGAACTGTAAGATGATGACAAGATAACTGCGCTGTGTATCAATGGAGGTAATGGATCTGCCTTCATATGATGGATTAAGCATGGTAGATGACTTCCTAAACAAATTTGAAAGAGATGTGCCAGAACAGCAATGGTTCAGGGCTTTGAAATGGGTACTGCACACTACGCCCGCGAAGTGGTGGGGTACGCACCAAGGAATCATTGAGGACTGGCATGAATGTAGGAGAATGATGTGCATGTAGTTTGGGAAGCCCCAGATGTGGTTAACAGACAAGATTGCAACTCGGAACGATCCGCACGCACACCTGTCCAGATGGATACAGGAATATGTTAAAAAACCTACGCGGATGCACACAGACTTCACGTTAGGAGACACGATCAATAAACATATGTGGGCAAGGAAATGGTGCTAATGACCCCTCCAATTAGAACAACAGAGTATGGAAATACCAAGTGTGTAGAAGGTTATCCATGCAGAAGCCTTTAATGAAGTATGCAAAGTACTAAAGAAGGTATATGATGCGCATCGGACTGATTGGGACCTGTGCATACTAGTGGTTCTGTGGGCTTATAGGACAACATGCAAGAGATTGACGGATCATATGCCTCCAAGATTAGAGTATGGAGTGAACATTGTAATCCCTATAGAGTATAAAATGCCTAGTCTACGCATAGCAGCACTGATAGATACGACGACTCACGGAGCCTTGGAAGAAGGGATCGCTTAGCTGAATTGAGAAGAATGCTTGGGACCTGAGGAAGAAATATGACAGGGTGATCTTCAACTTGAAGAAATCATGAAAGAAAGGGTGCGATTAAGGGAGAAAAGCGCTCTGGTGGAAGCGGAAATCAAGAAGCGTGAGGACGAGATAAAGGAATATTTTCTCGATAAGGAGACCAGGGTGATAGAACAGGGTGCACACAATCATGTTGACGAATTTGGGGACTATCGCCAAGAGTTAATCAGTCTGATGCCTTGGATTGGACTACATATTACTAAACGGATCAACCATGGTGGCGCACTGTAGATGATATAGTGCGCGACGCAACCAGTAACAATAAAAGGTGGATGTTTTCCAAGAAAAGTGATGGATGACCAGTTGAAACCCTATACAGGTGGCACGACCACCTGACTAACCATGGGAAGTATAATCTTAGCACTCCAGGAAGTTGAAAGGAGGTGCAGGACTATAAACTACTCTACTCGGGAGCTATGCAATGTTGGAGATGCGCACAGGAGCAAAGTGTCACAAGATTCGTGACCGTACAAGAGGGGTTGTGCTGCGGCGCGGGTTGGCTGGAAAGTGACCATTGGAGTCAATATTCATGATCTGATGCTCGACTTGAGGCCAATGGAGTGGGTGGGAGGCAATTAAGACACACTTTATGGGCAAGATTTAGGAAAATTTGCCGCCAAGGGAGCATTAATGAACCAGATTTGGGGGGAGCGATTGAATTCAAATTCAAAAGGTGCTATAAATTATAGAGGGCTGCCTAGCAAACAACACTTGGTCATTTGCGAATTGAGCAGTTGTATGCCCCATGTATTCTGAGTCAAGATCTGTTTGCCCTGTGCTGAGTGTTGATTGAGCCCCTAATTGAGCAATTCAGATATTTTTGGAAGAGCAAGATGGCAACATCTAAGGAAGCTATGGAAATTGCAGAGATGACCTCCGAAGAGGCTGCGCAGGCCCTGACCATAGAAGATTCCCCCAAATGCACCGGAATTGTGGCAAAAATCCCTAAATAACCACGCATGCCGAGGCCTAAGAAAGAAAAATAGCTGATGATTCCAGTGCGTGTGTCCCCTCGCAACCCGCTACTCACCAGATTAACGATGGAAGAAAAAGGGAAAGCAGTTAATCTAGAAACTGATGAGGAGGAAGAAGAACTAGAAAACTTCATAATTGAAGAAGACGAGGACAAGGGCATGGAGGAACAAACTGATCCTATGCACCCTGTTATAGACATTTTTGTGCCTTACAGCATGAAGCATGAAATGTCCATAATCTAAGGGATACAAAGTCCCTAAACATGTTGTTCCTACCCCTAGAGGAACAAGGTCAGCAAACCACAGCACTGAATAAAAGTTCTCCACCTGAAAACACTCAAAAACAAGGCAATTCTGGATCATGTCAACTGCTCCACTGAGCATCTACGCTGAATGTCAAGTGCTCCACTGTCTACCTGCGTTGAATGTCAACTGCAAAGAACGCTACCTGCGCTGGGCGAGTTTGTACATGTGGCACAGTCATTCCTCAAGGTGTCAATGCCCAGGAAGCTTCCAAAATGACACTTGGATCAGGGAATTCGACTGGTGATGAGTAAGAGGTTCTAGATCTCCAAGTGGAAGAAAGAACCTCCAAGTGGACTCAAGAACTGAAGAATAACTGAAGTGAGAGAGGACACTAGTCAGCTTCATGCCAGCCTCAAGCTGACTCATCCTTTCTCCAAAACTCCTATATATAGATCTCTCTCATGAGGTCTAAGGAGGCTGGAATCTTGTGAATGTAAAGAATTGCTGTTGGTTTGAGTTTATAACTATTGGGTGATTTGCTTTGAAGGAGGTGAAGAGGAGATTTCTTTCTGCTGGGTAGGTGATGCTGGATTGGGCCTCTTATGGTTGTATCACTTCCTGAACCTTACTTCTTCCATTAATAAAGCATTTGAGGTTCTTCTATATGCATGTATCTCAATGGTGTTTTGTTATACTTGTGTATTTGATTTATTCTAATCCTTGAATCAATTATGAATGTATGCTTCTTGTAGTTTCCCTCTCTTGCCATTTTGCAGGATCTTGGTGTAGCTGGGCCAGTGAAAGAGCAAGGAGCTAGGAGCAGGCAGCAAGGAGAGAAGATTGGATCAATAATTAGCGAAAGATATCGGTTAGTGGATCTCTTTCTCCCCTCTTTTACATCTCATAAAGAAGTAATCTCAAATAGCTTTGCTTTGATTGTTGCTAAGGAACTATCACCCTTAGAGTGGGATAGGGTCATTCCATATTGGATACTTTTCCCAACAACAAATTGGCGACTCCACTGGGGATCGTATCTTGTTGGTTATTTGTGTTTTTTGCTATTCATTTCCTAAACACAGGGAGTACCGAATCGAACTGCATTTGGATCTTTCAAATGCAAAGTAGAGGGCAGCTACTCTAGCTCAGTTTCTAGGCATGTTTATGATTTGAAGAGCTGATCCACAAGGACTCTGAACAGCTCTTAGTGATAGCTTTTCATCCTCCTTTTCATCCTTTAGTGTGTACTTGATTGATAGCTTTGATTTGGCCAAAAACTGTTGATTTTTGAGCAATCTGTAACCCGGAAACCAAGAGAAACGAGAGTTTTTCCTTCATTGCAGGCACTGTGAAGGCAGTCTGCATTTCATCGCAGGTCCCGAAGGGGCTACCTGCACTGAATGTCAAATTGACAGTGTTCTACCTGCGCTGAACCAGTGTGGCCTTGTGCAACTGGGGTTCTCTGCTTTCTGTTGCCCTGTTTTCATCCCTGTTTTTGCAGCCTGTTATCAGTCAATGTACCTATCTGAAACCACCTTTCTTTGCCACTATTCCGCCTCGGTTGTATAAAGGAACTGTATTTTTTCTTTGTGTATTTCTTACATCATTTGCAGTTTCCCATAACGAAAGTGAACTAGTCTTGCTGTGGCCTCTTAGATCTAGACCTGTGATAAGTGTCGTTCTGATCTTAAGAGTTAGTTTGTTTGTTGTTCATAGCTGATTGAGATTTTGCTTTCGTCATATGGTTTGAATTTATGTATTTCTAGTGTTGAAACAAGTAAATCTTAAGGTGTCTTTTGATTTTGGACAAAATGTTGTTTGCTTTCACTTGAAATTGAATTCAAAGTTATACAACATCTTTCTTTTTGTAGTACACCAACATTAAGAAAGAGAAAAGAAATACCTGCATTGTACATGTGCATTTTGACAGCTTGCATGTGGATTTAGGAAAAAGTGCATTACTGTGTGCTCTATGATCTGTGTGAAAAGATGATGTCTTTCTTTTCCCTCAGCAGTTAAGATTTTCATAAGTTGAAAAGATTGTAAAGCTTGCTTATCATCTTAGACTGCATTTAGGAATTTGTATCATACATCTCGTGGTGAACCTTGAAAGGCAAACTTTAAAAAGATCAACCTAAAATAAACTGAATGAACCTAACAACGCTTTGAAACATAACGCAAACACATAGAGGTCTAAGCTAGAGACGTGTTCCGGCGTCGTTAAACATAGTGACTGTCGATCTCGAAGAAGGTGGGTGATTCCTCCTGAGAGTCGGTGGCGCTAATACGGATTGTGCTCCAACGTACCGTCGCGTATATATTGGGAGACCCCTATAGGCATATATCTTTTATCCTTAGGAAGCCGTGTCGGCTGCCTTACTGATCGCAATGCAGTGAACACAGCATTCACGAAGATCGACCACCCGTACCGTAAAATGTATTCTGTGGTTTTGCGAAAAGTTTGGCACACCCTCTGCCTAGATCTCCAGAGCAGTTTCTTTTGGCCTTTTTCAAACTCTATAACTGAAAAAGTCCATCCGAGCATTTGTCACTTCGGGCTCGTTAAAACATCGAAGGAGACTAGAGTCATCTTTAGCTTTTTCTCGACTCTTTAAAACTGAAAAAGCAAGTTGTGTCTAAAGCGTCGTTAACAATTTATTTTAAATGGAACAATCACCCTTTATTCCTGCGTTGATCTTCGAAGTTAGTCTACCTTCATCACAAAGTTCTTGTAGAATCGCTAGGAAATCTTTTGGATAGACTAAATATGTCTGAACAACCGTCGACATCCAGGACTGTGTCATCTGACACAGCAGCGGCAGAGCCTCCTGCTGCTACTCCAACGATGTTTGTTGGTATACCATCTGTCCCTGCAAATTGTCAACAACAAGCTGGAGTCCAATCAGAGACTGTTTCGACGGCATGGTTAGCTCCTATTTCTTCATCCGGATTATCATCTGGTATTTCTTATGTTGAAACTCAACAACTTGATCCAATGTGTCTTCAAAGGCCAATCTACCCTTTAAGCACTGGATTGCCACCATATGGAGGGCAGTATGCCTTTTCGTTGTTCCCCCCTGGAGAACGACCATATGGGAGTTTACAACAAAGTTCAGGTCAAACTGGAATTACATCCAGCGGATGGGTACCAATACTGCCTCAGCAACCAAGGGTTGCATATTCAATGCAACCAGTCCACCCTGTGTCGAATGTTGCCACTATACCTGGTATGTTGATTGCGTCGCAAGTACAAGCGCTACCTGTTGTATGTCAACCCCAAGTTTCTCAGGTTGCCATACAACAGCCTCTTGTCTCGACAACTCAATCACAACCTCCGGTTAGTGCCTCCTTATCTGGAGCGACTCAGGCTCAAACAAGTACTATGACTCCTCATCTTGGTCAATCATCCAGTATTGGACAACAGAAAATGGTCCAACAACTAGAGCTGGTTCAAACTCAACAACCGCAATTCCAGCAATCATATCAAGGACCCGAGCAACAAGTCTTTATAAGTAATGGGCAACCGTATAATAACGGTTATGCCCATCAAACTTGTCAAAGTTGCCAGCATCAAATACATTATGCTGGTATGCAAAGACCCACTTCTCAGGCGATTCCATCTTATCCTGGGTATGCTCCGCCTAACCTGAATCAACAGTTGCCCTTTGTAGCAACTCTAGAATTACCAGATCTAAACCGGCTGACGAATGATCCAATTGCTTATGCCCCTTGGTGGCCAGCGATTCCGCATAAACTTCCATCGGACATTCCTAAATTCAATGGGAATCCAGGTGAAGACCCATCGAATCACATCATGACTTTTCATCTGTGGTGTTCGTCGAACACCCTGAACAATGATTCGATAAGGCTTCACCTTTTTCAGAGGACATTGACGGGTCCAGCGGCTAAATGGTATATTGAATTACCTAGAGCCTCTTTCGACAATTTCAGTTCCCTAACCACGACTTTCTTAACCCATTTTCAATTACCGATAAGGTGTGAAACTGGAATGGAAATCTTAACCAACTTCAAGCAGACGATGGCCACACATATATCCGATCATATACATGAGTGGCGTCGTCGTCGCATGATCGTAAAGACTTACGTTCCAGATCAGTTGTTAGCTGAATGGTTTATAAAGTCATTACTTCCTACCATAACAGAAGATGTGGCCAAGGGGGGGAGTCGTAACGGAGGAGCAAGTTATTGCTCGTGCACAGTATCTAGACTTAGTATATACTCAGTCCGGCACGCTCTATGATAAAATACCTGACGCCCCTAGACCGGAATTTTCAATTCCTCCTCCTCCTAAATCAAATAGTGACTCTCATGCCGGCGATGGCGTGATTGGCGCAACAGACATGAAATCGACAAAGGCTATATCTAAAAAGGCCCGTATGATTTTCGGTCAAAATGCAAATGAGGAACTTCTTGCCTCGGAAGTAAGTGCCGTGTCGGACAACAAGGGCAAACGACTGAAGCAACCAGGGGGCAAGAAGAAAAAGAAAGGGAGGAAAAGGAAACCACCGGCAGGGTGTCATATATGCGATGAGGATCATTGGACGAAAAATTGTCCACATATAGCTGAAGTTAAGAAACTCTTTAAGAGTTCAAAAACCCCAGCAGTATTGACTGATCCGTTTCCCAACCCCAGTCAAAATCTGGTTGCTAATCAAAATGCTTCCCGATCCCAAGTGCTTATGTTGTCTGTCTCGAAGCAGCAAAATGATGCTTTGACAAGGAATAAAGATTACGGCAATCCACGGCTGTCGAATAACAAGGCTAATGAACAACCAAGTAGTTCGACGACAACTTTAACCAAAGTTGTGCCACCCAATATTCCTAAACTAATGATAAAGTTGCCAAAGGGAGTAGTACACAAATCGACATTTAATCCTCGTGCCAAAATAGCACAGGATTATAATATGATAGAGGACCTGGCTCAATCGTCGTCCGCTATGTCGACACTTGAGGTACCGCAAAATTGATCCTCCCAAGAGCAAGCTTTATTATCAGCAATAGGTGGGATTGGCCCAATGGATTCCAATCTTGTGGCCTTTGATCATAAAGGATATGACCCTCAGTTACCAGCTCAACTAGCTTTCCTTATTCAAGTAAAATCCCTCAACAAAACTGTTCATCGAACAATTATTGATGAGGGGGCATCTACATGTCTCATGTCGATGAGTTGCTGGAAAAATTTAGGCTCACCACCCTTGTCGAAATCATCAACTACGTTAAAAACATTTGATGGACGATCATACACTCCATGCGGGATTTTAAGTAACTTGCAAGTTGAACTAGAGGGAAAAACAGTAGAAATAGATGTTGAAGTCATCGATGGGAATCTTGATTACAACATCCTACTAGGAAGACCATGGATATATGCCATGGCAGCTGTTGTGTCGACCTATTTTAGGAAGATTGCATTTCCCTTCCAAGGAGGAATTACAATCGTTGACCAACAAACTTTTCTCCCCAACAGTTCGCAAGTTACGGGAAGCATTCCAATGATCCATGGAAGGAATCATTCGCTCCAAAATATCGGAGTAGGTCTCCTAAAATACCCTGCCTTAATGGGTACTTTTGCCCTACCGCCTCTGAGTAATCTGGCGGAAAGGCCACAGTGGAATATGAAACCTTCTATTTCTAATGGATCTAAAACTCGAGGATAGTTCCTATCTCATGTCAACCTCGTTAAAAAATGAAGAGTCGAGGATAGTTCCTATCTTGTGTCAACCTCATTAAAAAATGAAACAAATCCCCTTTCTCAGAGGTAAACCTTCATTCCAACCACCGAGTTGAATGCAATGAAGCTTGGGGGGCGTGCACCTCGATTTGCATTATTATGCTGGGGGCATGCAAACTTATCATCGAGCAGTTTTAGCATAAAGTTCATGCTCGTTAAAAAATAAACGCAAGATCCGAGCAGTTTTAACGCGGCCTTCATGCTCGTTAAAAAATAAATATAAGCAGTGAGCAATGTTTCCTCCAGAGTTTAAGCTCATTTTTAACTAAAAAATGAACCTATCCCGGTAAATAACCGCTGTGATCGTAAATTTATCAGCCATAAAAGCCTTGGTCGTGTTTGCACCTGCCACCTCCACTTTCATTTGGCCGATCGTTCACCTCCATATGATTGTTTACCCATTTTGAGGAACAGCTGCGAAGAGTGATTTCACCTAGCCATCCTTGTGACACTGCTGTGATTGGAAAATTCCAACCTGTACCTGGAATCAGTTGCTATCCCTATTTATCACTCGTTCCTCAAAAGACGAGTCTTCTTTAAGCTCTTTTCAACTGACTCGTAAAAAATGAAAAGATTGCCGAGTTTTGGCCTTCCAGCTCGTTAAAGGACCGGAAGAGCTATCCCTCCTCTAGATTTTAATCTTTTTGGACCTGAGGGATTATTGCACAAAAAGGTCGAGCGCTTGTTTTATTCGGCTCGTTAAAATTATCGAAAATTCATCCCTTCTGTATTGTTTTATACTTTTTCGGACTTAATGGATTAGATGACGAAAAAGGAATTTTGGAGTTAACTTTATGTACCTTTTCAGACTCTCTAAAAATGAAAAGGACCGAGTTATCCTTGTCGTTAGACTCGTTAAAATGATTAAATAGCGACAAACTTGTCTTTAGACGAGAACAAGTTTCCCTATCGCTAGGCTCGTTAAAACATAGCGATGGGCTTGCCCGAAGGGCAGGTTATAGAACAAGCATATGTTATCCTCCTCAAGCTTGACAAAAATAAAGAGGTACTGGTCAGAAATGACTAGGGAAAAATTGGGAGAACCTCAAAGCTTTAATGGTAGCAAGTCGCTCTTGAACATGATACTTTTCCTCCGTACCACATCGGGTTGGGTTATTTCATTCACCGGTCTCATCACCATGGTCTCGCCAAACCATCCACATTTTGGGGTAATGCTACCGATCCATCGCATCAGTGTCGTTATATGTTCAAGAGATGTTGTTCAGAAAGAGTAAACCATGTCCCATCCACTGCCATACATCATCTTTCATCCTTTCATGACCGCCACCCTGAATCATATTTCACAGATCGTTTTCACCTCCATTAAAATCATTAGCTCCGTTCCGTGTCACTGATGTGGGATTCATTAAGGCCCTCCTTTGACGGATCTCTTCTTGTCGACTTCAACTCATTATCCAAGAAGTTGATCTAGGAACAACCCCCTCAGTACTTTGAAGCTTGCATGCCTCAATGGCAAGTTTCTCACTTCCGGCGACAGGTATACATCAATGACCTTCGACCGAAAGATTTTGCATGGTGTTCGACGCCAAGTCCTTTATTCACACCACGTTGATTGTATTGTCGTACCTTGAGGGTCATTATCATTATCGGTGATTCCTCTCGCGCTTGTTAACGGTTTACATCATTGACCGGTAATCAAGCGATGTCCTTCTATGTTCGACTTCAACGCAATTCTCACATGGATCGACTTGTACTTAGAGTGAAGATCGAACGAGTTTGAAGACCCCGGATCTAGTTTCATCCATCCAGGTTATGATATATATTCAGGAAATATAAAGACATTTGACATGTACATCATTGCAGCAGATGATCATCCTACTCAAAGGATGATAATTTTCACCAAAATTATCAGTCTACCATCAGACGATCGTCTGTTCTATGTACCAAAATGAATTTATAAAGCTGAGCATGGGAATGCCCGCCTCAGCTAGATTATGAAAGCAATATGAAAATTAATGTATTGTATTATATCTTATTACAGGTCACCTCTCAGCGATTGAATGAACTTCGGATCCTCCTGATAAAGCATTTCACCCGATAAACGACCTCATACTTTAGGGGGCAACTTTTATAGACATTTTTTTGCCTTACAGCATGAAGCATGAAATGTCCATAATCTAAGGGATCCAAAGTCCCTAAACATGTTGTTCCTACCCCTAGAGGAACAAGGTCAGCAAACCACAGCACT
Organism: Pinus tabuliformis; assembly: GCA_031772625.1. Classification (NCBI taxonomy): domain Eukaryota; kingdom Viridiplantae; phylum Streptophyta; class Pinopsida; order Pinales; family Pinaceae; genus Pinus; species Pinus tabuliformis. Next base: position 474,595,884 of record CM062806.1, on the reverse strand, counting down.
GAATAAAAGTTCTCCACCTGAAAACACTCAAAAACAAGGCAATTCTGGATCATGTCAACTGCTCCACTAAGCATCTGCGCTGAATGTCAAGTGCTCCACTGTCTACCTGTGTTGAATGTCAACTGCAAAGAAGGCTACCTACGCTGGACGAGTTTGGACATGTGGCACAGTCATTCCTCAAGGTGTCAATGCCCAGGAAGCTTCCAAAATGACACTTGGATCAGGGAATTCGACTGGTGATGAGTAAGAGGTTCTAGATCTCCAAGTGGAAGAAAGAACCTCCAAGTGGACTCAAGAACTGAAGAATAACTGAAGTGAGAGAGGAAACTAGTCAGCTTCATGCCAGCCTCAAGCTGACTCATCCTTTCTCCAAAACTCCTATATATAGATCTCTCTCATGAGGTCTAAGGAGGCTGGAATCTTGTGAATGTAAAGAATTGTTGTTGGTTTGAGTTTAGAACTATTGGGTGATTTTCTTTGAAGGAGGTGAAGAGGAGATTTCTTTCTGCTGGGAAGGTGATGCTGGATTGGGCCTCTTATGGTTGTATCACTTCCTGAACCTTACTTCTTCCACTAATAAAGCATTTGAGGTTCTTCTATATGCATGTATCTCAATGGTGTTTTGTTATACTTGTGTATTTGATTTATTCTAATCCTTGAATCAATTATGAATGTATGCTTCTTGTAGTTTCCCTCTCTTGCCATTTTGCAGGATCTTGGTGTAGCTGGGCCAGTGAAAGAGCAAGGAGCTAGGAGCAGGCAGCAAGGAGAGAAGATTGGATCAATCATTAGCGAAAGACATTGGTTAGTGGATCTATTTCTCCCCTCTTTTACATCTCATAAAGAAGTAATCTCAAATAGCTTTGCTTTGATTGTTGCTAAGGAACTATCACCCTTAGAGTGGGATAGGGTCATTCCGTATTGGATACTTTTCCCAACAACACACCCTCTAGCCAAGCTACTTGCATATATCCCCCTGGATATATACCCTCCAACCAAGCTACCTTGACGAGAGAAAGAGCTTCTACAGACTCCGCTCCTCCGGAGACATCATCTTTGAGGGCACGCACCTGGGGCAGGTGCCAAACTTGAATTTTGAAGATTGTGATCTCAATTACCATGATAAATTCCCTCATCTAGAGACCATGCAGCTCATGAAGCCCAAGCAGAACACTATGGCGGGGGTTATAGAATTGGAGCCACGAAAGTGGTTACGCGGAGTGGAAAAGGCATGGTTATTAAACCTGCTCTGGGTGCCACATTTCCACCATGCCCCTGTGATGATCTTCGTTGTGAAGCAGTTGCTCTACCTAGTGCTTGGTGGGTGTTTGTGGCTGGAGGATATCATCCCCATCACATACCACTTAATCCATTGCATTACCTGGCTCCCGTGGAAAGGAGAGGACCCTGCATATATCTCGGAGGGGAAGAGCAGTGATTTGGCCATCGCCTAGGCCATGAAGAAGAAATACAAGCTAGAAAAGAAGAAGAGGGGCTACGCGATCTCTAGTATCAACAACAAAGTAGTCAAGGTAGTGACTCAGATACTAGCGGGTAAGATCATGTAGAAGTGTCATGCGGACGAGGTACCTGCACCGGTGGTGGCACTTGCTGAGCAGTGCGTGAAAGGGGTCCAATTTAACTGGTCCGAGTTTTTATGCAAAGAGTTCCTAGAAAATTGTTGTGAGGCACAGGAACAAGGAAAAACATTCCACTATCCATGGATTTAGCTATCCATAGTGTTGGTGGTAGGGAAACTATCGGAGGACAGCCAGTTACCCACAATTGATAAGGATCTCCTGGAGGCCGCGAAGTACACTTTGCTATGGGCCACTAAGGACGTGAACCAAATCCGTGACAATAAGATGTTTTGGGTGTTCATGGAGATGAACATCAAAATGGGGATTAACCACAAGCCGCAGTTATCACCCACTATCTACAACAACCTGTAAAGTTTTGCAAAATTTAAAGTGAAATTCCACAACATATATCTCAGAGCACGCAAGGACCTGGCCAAGAAATGGAGTGATCTACCCTTCATAGCCATAGATGATGTGATTTTCGATGTACTAGAGAAATGGCACCGGAGTGGCGTGCCCCAGACATCGCAGCAGTGAAGAAGTCTGCTGCGCAGAAGAAGAAAGAGGAGGCCAAACTACACATGGCACAGTTGGTAGAGAAGAGAAGGCAAGAAGCAGCAACAACAAAATTGCAGGAGCCGTGGGATGTTGCGTAGACAGCAACAGAACAGGAAAAGGCTACAGCAGCAGCAGTACATGAGGCAACTGAGAAGGAATGTGAGGGCCAGAAGTTGGCTTCGCATGGGCAGGAGAAAGATATGGAAACAAAGGAAGAGGAGGGCAGTGCAGACCCACAAACAACGTCAACACAACTAAAGAGCCAACACCTGAGCGAGCGGATGGGGCCGTGCAAGAAGGTCAAATAATTGAAGTTGTCTATCAACTCAATCACCCTTACGGAGGGGGATCTGCACGACATAGGTGAGACAGTGCACGACGTCACCACCGAGGCCCTCCAGAACTACGCAGAGGAGAATCAGATTGTGTTGGGGGCCCTCCGAGTGCAGCTTCAGGAGTTGTAGGTGCGCACTCCTTAGGTTGGTACTCTTTTGACCAGCCTCGCAGTAGGGACAGCTGCAGCTGAGCAAATTCTACGTGCTCGAGCTGCCAACATAATAGTGCTACTAGAGGGGGCACTGGTTACTACAAATGAGGCTGACAGGCCTACAATTAGCACACTGAGAGGCATTGGGATCAACATGGTTGTGCTCCCGCAGGAGATGCTCTATGTGCTGCAGGATGGGATCACTGCAGAACTACGAGCTAGGGAGAGTTGCATGTTGTAGGTCTTGAGCGAGCAAAAGATCAACATGGAAGAGTTGAGCTTGCAGTGTGTTGCGGTTGTATCATAGAACAGGAAAATGGTACAAGTACTGGAAGAAGCCTCCCAAATGGTCCCTGAGTAGGCCATCCTAGCAAATACACCAGCAGAGGTGTGCATCCACAGATTAGTAGTAGGGGTGCGAGGCATGAGAAGAAATGGCCAAGGTTTAGCTGGAGCTAAACCTTCAGATAGCAAAGCTGTGGTTGAAGGTGTAGCAATCCACCCCTCCAAAAGTTAGAGAATAACGCACCACTGATATTACATCGGGGATGGAAGAGATCAACAGTGAAGTAAGGGACTGTACTAGAATTTTGGAAGAGTCATTCAAGGTCCTCACCAATCTGTAGGAGGACCCCAACATCAAGCACTTAGAGACAGAGGCATGTGAGCTCGAACAGCAGTATGAAAACATCAAAGGGACTGGGTAGATGGTGGCCTTTGTCACACGGAATGAGTCGTTCTTGCGGACAAGACCGACCTCCCTAGTATCTAATGATATCTAGCGACAAGAAAACCAATCAAATTCTATCTTTCTCTAAATATGCAGTTTATAAATAAAGGCAAACAAGTGTTTTAGGCCTACCTTGGGTCCAGTGCAAGTTTGTGGAAGCCTCGCTCCATTGATCCATATGAGCTCCCTTTTAGAGAATCTGCAAACACAAACAGACACACAAATTAAATAGCACCTGAAAAGCCAATATAATAAAGCATACTTATCATGATGATCAAGGAATTCATGAAAGAAATCACATAAGACAATTTGTTGAGAAAAATGAATTTGATTGTATTAATTTAGATCAAAGAAGAACTTTACAACCTGTGCCTTGATGTTGTACAAGCTCCTCCCAGGGTCCATCAAGAAGTCTCCTTTACTTTGACAAGTTTCACTCTCTTCCCAATGAAGCCAAAAGGTATGTGATCTCTCCTCTCAATCTTAACTGGGAAGTCTCAATTCCACCAGCATTTACCCTAAAAAATGTTCAACTTCTAACCTCCCTAGCAACCAGCCCAATGCCTTAATTTATAGTGCAATGGAGGGAAGTTACCAGGTCCACCTTCAAAGGGATAAAGCCCTCCTTCAAAGGGATAGATCCTCTCATCAAGGGATTAGCTCCTTCACTTTTGGGATGCATGAACCACTTAGGAGCGAACCATCAACGTCAAAATTCCTTCCAGAATCATCTAGAATTAACCCAAAGTGAGTTTTTAAGAATAAAATTGCACCTTTTTTACTTTCACAGGGGTCCGCACCCACTCCTTTAGAGACAGAGCGGGCAAGTCCGCAGGTAACACGAACAAAGGGTGCGGGACCGCAGGAAACAGTTTGAGAAAGTGCGGAACCAGAGATTTAATGATTTTTAAGGTCTTTCTCTCATTTTCAAAGCTTGAAATGAAAAGCTGAGGTTTGAGACTTGCTTAGGAGGACAGTATGAATGATGATAGACCCATACTGACTGCAAATAGTCATGGTGACAATATTTTGTGTAACAGATTTCCCCCTAAAGTGAAAAGCCTATAGTAGATGAGGATTTCATTTATCATCTAGGAAGAGTGAAGTACTTTATCATTTCAAGGATGATCTTGTGGAGAGCCTGGTTGGAACCTGTAAAAAATTCAATGCAAAATATATATATGAGATCATATCATCACTGAGGTAGGCATTCCCATACTCAGACCAAAACTGACTAGAACACTAACTACTGCTATGATATATTAATGATCTTGTAATACATCACAAGTATAGACACATGTAGACACAGTATGGATGCAGCCATCTGTTTATGAATAGTCCACTGTATAATGAATACAAAATTCCTCGCAGCCTGGATGGTGGAAACTAGATCCAGGGTCTTGATTTCTACTTCCCGAAATAGTACGATTCTATCCATGCGAATGAATGTGTCAAAGTCGAACGTGGTAGAAACCCCTTGATTACCAGTCAATGATGTAAACTGTTAACAAGTGTGAGAGAAACCACCAGTAATGTCAATGGCTCTCAAAGTACAATCCATGAGATGTGAATAGATGTGTTGATGTCGAACATGTCACGAAATCCTTTGATCGAAGGTCAATGATGCAACCTATCATCGAAGGTGAGAAACCTGCCATTGAGGCATGCAGATCCCAAGGTACTGACGATTTGTAGATCATCTTTCTAGATAATGAGTTGAAGTCAATAGAAAGTGATCTGTCGTAGCCAAGCCCACAACACGAAATCATAGATCAAGTTTGAAGAAATTTAGTTGCAAGGACTGACTCAGGGATGGTCAAGATGGATGACAGATATTTTGCAGATGAATGGCTTATTTGCACTAACCTCTTGAACACATAATGACACAACAGATGGTTTGGTGACAATTGAACCAAAGTTAATACCCAGAAACCAGCTGAGGACTTTCAATATGGTTTGATCAACTGTTAGGCAAAGGATTTCCCAACCTAGGTGAATAAAAAGTGTCGTGTTCAAGAGTGGTTACAAAGTATGACAAACAGGCTCATTTTTCTCTCTTTTCCCCCACCATTTCTGGCAAGTACCTCTTTATTTTTGACAATATTGAGGAGGATAAAATTTGCTTGATTATAAGCTCATCCTTTGGATGAGTCCAACTTAGTTTAAATTTGAACCCTAAGAAGGAGTGGTCCGTTCCTATTTGTAATTGAACAGGTCCTTTATTGTTAAATTTTAATGAGTCTAGTATAGGAGAAACTCGACGTTTTTCAATTTTAGAGAGTCTGAAAGAACTTAAGAAAACTCCATGGTTGTCCTTTTTCATAAATTTGTGTCTCCCAAGCCCGAAAAAGTATAAAATAATACTTGAGAGAACCGCTTGACCATTACAATCAAGGAGTACTTTTCATAATTAGTGTCTCTGATCCGAAAAAGTAAAAAAGGGATCAATGACACGTCATTTTATTACCAATATCGAACTTGAAATGACAAAAGTCCGGCAATCTTTTCATGTTTATGTAGTCATAAAAGAGCTGTAAGTGGAACGTCCTTTTAATTCCATTTTAACGAGCTTAAGAAGAAAAACTCGGCAATATTTTCATATTTTACGAGTCAGAAAAGAGCATAAAGAGGACTCCATTGACCGTAGTTAGTCAACGTATACCTTTTTCGTAAACAATCCACTTCAGTCCGTAAAAGGGGTAAACTTATACTGAAAGGACGATTATTCATTTATTTTAACGAGTACGAATAATCAAGTACTTGACAATCTTTTCATATTTAGAGAGTCTGAAAAGGGCTTAAAAGAGAACTCCAAGGTTTCACTTTTTCGTAAGTTTTAACGAGTTCGAAAAAGGGACAAAAATGTACTCATATGGCCGACTTTCAATTTAATTTACGAGCAGGAAAAGATGGAAAGAACTCGGAATTTTCATTTGTTTTACGAGAATGAAAGATAGCAAAATAATCTCGGGATTTTCATGAGTTTAACGAGTCTTGAAAATAACCGAAATTGACTCGAGATAGGTTTCATTTTTACAAAAGCTTGAAACAGAGAAAAACTAGGCTTCAGAGTAGTTTCATTTTTACACAAGCTTGAAACAGAAAGAAAACTGTGCTTGATGCCCCCTAAGCGTAACTGCTAGAGCGCATGCCCCCCCAGCTTCATTTCATTCAACTAAGTACACTGCTGGTAAGTAATAGCTGGATGGAATGAAGGTTCATTTACGAGATCATATGAAAGACCCGACCTAAAACTATAAGAAAATTATGCAAAAACTGAAATAACTGACCTAAATATATAACATTTAAGAAATCTAGTCAAACTCTCGACTCAATTAGAGGAGGATTTGTTTCATTTTTTAACGAGCTTAACATAGGAAAATAACTATGCTCGGATCCGGTTTCATGTTTACGCAAGCTTGAAATGAAAAACTATGCTTGTTATAAGTTCGCATGCCCCCAGCATAATGACGCAAATCGAGGAACATGCCCCCCAAGCTTCATTGCATTCAACCAGGTGGATGAAATGAAGGTTTACTTTCAAAATCTTGGAAAGACTCATGGGAGTTGTTTCATTTTTTAGTGAGGTTGACACAAGAAAAGAACTATCCTCAAAACCCTTGTTTCATTTTTTAAAGGAGCTTGACACAAGATAAGGAACTATGCTCATAACTACTCTCTACAATCTACCTAACAAGGAACTATACTCTAAAAACCTTGATTCATTTTTTAACGAGCTTGACACAAGACAAGGAACTATGCTCTAAAATCCTTGATTCATTTTTTAACGAGCTTGAAACAAGACAAGGAACTATGCTCATGACTAGTCTCTACAATCTAGCTATATAACCGATCCTTGTTTCATTTTTTAATGCGGTTGACACAAGACAAGGAACTATCCTCGAACCTGATTCACTTTTTAACGAGGTTGACTCAGTAACAGGAACTTTCCTCGAGACTAACTGATTCATTTTTTAACGAGGTCGACACAGTAAAAGGAACTTTCCTCGAAACACCCTGTTTCATTTTTTAACGAGGTTGACACAGGAACAAAACTATCCTCACACTCACTGATTCATTTTTTAACGAGGTCGACATAGTAAAAGGAACTTTCCTCAAACCCGATTCATTTTTTAACGAGGTCGACACAGTAAAAGGAACTTTCCTCGAAACACCTTGTTTCATTTTTTAACGAGGTTGACACAAGAACAAAAATATCCTCACACTCACTGATTCATTTTTTAACGAGTTCGACACAGTAAAAGGAACTTTCCTCGAAACAACTGATTCATTTTTTAACAAGGTTGACTTAGTAACAGGAACTTTCCTCTAGACTAACTGATTCATTTTTTAATGAGGTCGACACAGTAAAAGGAACTTTCCTCGAAACACCCTGTTTCATTTTTTAACAAGGTTGACACAGGAACAAAACTATCCTCACACTCACTGATTCATTTTTTAACGAGGTCGAGACAGTAAAAAGAACTTTCCTCGAAACAACTAATTCTTTTTTTAACAAGGTTGACATAGGAAAAGAACTATCCTCATGACAGCCTGTTTCATTTTTTAACGAGGTTGATACAAGAAAAAACTATCCTTGCAGAAACCTGTTTCATTTTTTAACGAGGTTGGCACAGGAAAAGGAGTTATCCTCGCGCTCACTGATCATGGCTTCCAACTGGAAGAAAGACATGTCAATGGACACACCTTGATCATGGCTTCCAAAAGGTCTTCATCAGAAGGAAGAATAGTTCTCTGGAAGGAACACATGTCAAGGGACTTAAAAGTGATAAGAACATCGTGTTCAAGCAATCCCATAGAGTTTTCCATGTCAATTACCGGATCTAAATCAAAGGAAGATGAGCAAACAGTGAGAGGCTCACTTACATCGGTAACTGAAAACATGGGACCAATTGCCACATAATTAACCCATGGCGGGGTAGATACCACTTTAGAATCAGGAACATTTAGGGGTGTCATGTTATTGGTAGTTGAAACAAGACTAGGGAACAAAAGCTGGTCTACAGTCACAATATTTCCATTGTGAGGGAAAGACATCACGTGAAAGAGTGTCGATACGACAGCTTTCATTGCATAAACATAGTCTCACCCAAGGAGTAAGTTGAAATCCAAGGGACCTCGAACTACCATAAGATCAATATAAACAGTTTTACCTTCCAAGGTAATAGAAAACTTAGGAAGGATCCCTAAAGGTTCACTAATGGTTTTGTTAAAATCTTTCAGATTCTGCGTAATAGGTGCAAGCTAAGGGAAACCCAAAGCTTTCCAAGCAGTTGAGGATAAAATACTAATAGAAGCACCTTCATCTACCTGTGTGCGATGCATGTCCCTACCACCAACCTTGACAATGATTTGGAAAGGGATGGAGGATGGAAGATGAGGTTCTGTCAATCTATTCCAATCAAAGGAAAAGACCTCAGTACTTGGAGGGGGGTCTGTAGAAACAGGTGAAATGCCCCCCAGCGTAGAGGAATCTGATGTAACAAAAAGAACCTGAGCAATATGAAGTTCACTCTCTAAAGGGAGAGTGGGATCGACCGAATTTGAAATTGAATCGACCACTTGATCAAATAATGGATCATCAACCTGAGTGATATGAGTCTCACTCTCCAATGGAAGAGTGGGATCGACTGTACTTGAAATTAGATTAATCACTCCGTCAGTTGACGGTAGGTTGGGAGAAAGTTTACGATAACTAGTTGGAAATTCTTGCTGTGGAATAGTAAGGTTTTCCAACAATTTTGAGGCTTCATCCATGTGAGGGAAAATGTGAGTTTGATGACTCCCTTTGCATAACTTACAAGGAAACCTAACTTTACCCTTTTCCTAGGAACTTGACTATCACTGGTTGATGGATCAATGGACAGTTGATGAGAATTTTCTGACCATACTTCCAAGACCTTTGGAATACCAGGATAACTGATAAGTAAGTGGTCACCCTTACAAAGCCTGCAAGGGTATTTGGGTTTACGATGCATGTTGGAAGTTTCCTCAACACAACTAACACTTACAGCCATGGTTGGTTGGTTAACTTCTTTCTTATCTTGCTTCTTCTTCTTCTTCTTCTTCTTCTTCCCTTTCTTCTTCTTCTTAGCCACCTAGTTACTAGCTTCGAGGAATTTACCAAGCGAAGAGGAAGAAATGGAGGAAGAAAAATTAGGTGAAGAAGGTAAAGGGCCAACAGAAGGTTGGTGATGTTGAGATGGTGAACTCTGTTGAGGTGAAGCATTCGGTTGAGGTGGAACAATTGGAGTATTTGGGGCCAACGAAGTTGAAAATAACCATATCGGCAAACCTGTTGTAAATCCAGGTAATGACAAAGTAGCCATGTAAGGAGGACCAAAATTTCCAAAGTAAGGAAAAGTACTAGGATTCTCGTTAAGAGGGGTTCCTTGGTTGGTAAATTCTGGAACATTTGCCATTATATTCAACTTCAGTGAATTTTATTAACAATTTAAAACTAAAATTAACAATTCACAATTCACACCTATGGTCTCTAAAAGTGAAAACAAACAAATTAAAATGCGTTATCAAATCTAGGAGTCAAACCACACACAAACAGTAACTTTTCGTACCTAAAACACTAGTTGGTGATGAAATACAACGTCGCAGAATTCAAAACAGAAATTGCGGTTGGAACAGTTACCCCGACAACCTGCTTAATGAATAGACTGGCACAAGTTTCTCCACTAAACCGTCTCGAGTGAAGAGAACCCCCCAGAAAATCCAAGTGAGTCTGGTCAACGTCTGCTCCAAGTACAGTGGGATCTTCCCTCCACCGTCACCTTAGGAAAGAATCCTATGGATTATGGCCACTAAGGTTACCAACAGAAACAAATATACTTGGGGAACAGTCTACGATCCGATACACACGCAAGGGAAGAGTAACAAAGCTCAATCCCCTTGAAGGCTCCTTGACATAATCCAAGGTTTACCAACAAGTGAGCCCAGGCTCCTCGACAATGGTTAATCCGAGGTTTACCATTTTTAATACGTGTATATTTGCTATCGTTCCCAATGAGGAAGGATTGATTCCCACACTGGTTCAGATATGATCTCGTGCTTCTCCTTTAAGAGGAGCTTTCCCAGAGCATAGATGTAACAATTGGAATTTATCTCCTACCGCAAGATACAGCTACTTGTTTGTTTTACTATCTTGGAGAGTTAATTACTCCCTACTCCAAGATACTAGCCTAAGCTAGATTGGTGGAAATATCCCTAAAAATGTAAAAATTACTAAATGAATTTTAATTAAGCGCTGTGTTATTTAGGTTGTTATTACTCAAAAGGGTAAATGGATACGAAACCAATGGTGTTATGACCCGACTCAAAACTGAATGCAATCGAATATGATAATGTAATACTTTCAATTCGATGAATCCTAACTAAAGTAAGGATAGAGTTTCCATTTACTTCCAACAATGCAAAAAATTGACCACTAAGAGAAAATATAACAAATTCTCTAATGCACTAATTTCATCAAGAAAAACTAATGCAAATCAATTCCAAAACAGTTTTTATTTTTATTTTTGTGTGTTAAAAACAAGCATAGAAATATGTAAATTCAAATCAAAGAAAACTGATCCAAATCTACGATTGATTTTTCAGAATGTAAACTATGCAATTGTAATCTATGCACAATTCACTTGAAAAGTATGCAAATGTAATCTATGCACATTTTTCATTCATATTCTGAAAATGAGAATTCTAATTATGCAAATGTGATCTATGCAAGAGAATTCTCAAACACAAGATGATTCTAATGTAATCTAAGAACCAATCAAGTGCAAGTCAAGAAAATTGGGTGACAGTTCCAAAGATCAAAAAATAAAAACACTCAAAGGCGATTAACACCCATAGCGAATGAGGGGGAAATTTTTTTGCAAAAACAAAAGCAAAAAGATGAAAAATTGTGAAAAGACTGAGACAAACCTCCAAGTAATGACCAAAGGAAATCAAATTAAGAATTTCTCAAAAAAGAGACTCAAAACACCCAATTGATAAAATCTTAAAACAAGAATGCCAATGGAATTAACGTAAGAAAAGTTCCTGACAAGTCACGTGCAGATCTGGGCAGAGGCTAAAAACACATAAACAAATCCTAAGATGACTGAAAGAGAAAATCTTAGGTTTTTCAAAATTTTGACAGGGTCCGCAGGCCCACATTTCACACAGGTGCGGTACCGCTCTGTGTGTAAAGAAAAAGTGCGGATAGGTCCGCACTGTGTTACAAGCAAAGGGTGCGGTCCTCTCCCAAAAGTATGAAAAATAAAAAATAATTCAAGATCTACTAAACCTACCCAATCCCACACATATCAAGCCAAAAACCAGAAACAAAGACACAGTTTCTCAAGTCAAAGTAAAAGCAAAGGAAAAATAAAAAATTCAAGTCCCCAGTGGAGTCGCCATTTTGTCACACGGAATGACTCGTTCTTGTAGACAAGACCGACCTCCCTAGTATCTAATGATATCTAGCGACAAGCAAACCAGTCAAATTCTATCTTTCTCTAAATATGCAGTTTATAAATAAAGGCAAACAAGTGTTTTAGGCCTACCTTGGGTCCAATGCAAGTTTGTGGAAGCCTCGCTCTGTTGATCCAAATGAGCTTAGAGAATCTGCAAACACAAACAAGCACACAAATTAAATAGCACCTGAAAAGCCAATATAATAAAGCATACTTATCATGATGATCAAGGAATTCATGAAACAAATCACATAAGACAATTTGTTGAGAAAAATGAATCTGATTGTATTAATTTAGATCAAAGAAGAACTGTACAATCTGTGCCTTGATGTTGTACAAGCTCCTCCCAGGGTACATCAAGAAGTCTCCTCTACTTTGACAAGTTTCACTCTCTTCCCAATGAAGCCAAAAGGTATGTGATCTCTCCTCTCAAGCTTAACTAGGAAGTCTCAATTCCACCAGCATTTACCCTAAAAAATGTTCAGCTTCTAACCTCCCTAGAAACCAGCCCAATGCCTTAATTTATAGTGCAATGGAGGGAAGTTACTAGGTCCACCTTCAAAGGGATAAAGCCCTCCTTCAAAGGGATAGCTCCTCTCATCAAGGGATTAGCTCCTTCACTTTTGGGATGCATGAACCACTTAGGAGCAAACCATCCACGTCAAAATTCCTTCTAGAATCATCTAGAATTAACCCAAAGTGAGTTTTTAAGAATAAAATTGCGCCTTTTTTACTTTCACAGGGGTCCGCACCCACTCCTTTAGAGACAGAGCGGGCAGGTCCGCAGGTAACACGAACAAAGGATGCGAGACCGCAGGCAACAGTGAGAGAAAGTGCGGAACTAGAGCTTTAATGATTTTTAAGGTCTTTCTCTCATTTTCAAAGCTTGACATGAAGAGCTGAGGTTTGAGACTTACTTAGGAGGACAGTATGAATGATGATAGACCCATACTGACTGCAAATAGTCATGATGACAATATTTTGTGTAACAGCCTTCACTTAAAGGATCACGCAGATGCGGCAGGCCAAAGCATTGAAAGAGCAAGTGGACACAGTATGATGCCGAGAAGCAATTTTGAAGGCACGCGTTCATCCCCAGATTGACGATGCCTTTGTCATTATAGCAACAATTGAAGGTAAGCTCGCACAAATGCAAGCGATGCAGGAATAGATCCAGGGAAGCAGTTCTGACACTGTGGTCTCGGAACAACGTGTACAGGAGATTCAATAGGTAGCCGCTCAATGTGCTACCGACCTTGCAGTTGTTTGAGTAGAGCTAGAAAGTCTCCGTATGAAGATCTCCGCACCAACAAAGTGACTGGAGGGCGAGTCATGATGTTTGTGTTGGTGGCATGTTAGGCGTGGAATCCCCCCAAGGCATGTTTTGGGGCTTAAAGCCTAAGTTTTGACTAAGTCCATTGTAAAGACTCCGCGATTTGTGGGAGCGGAGCGTGAAGTCATAATAGAGTCACAGGGTTGTGTTACCCTTGTTTTTGTAATGTAATGTTGGTTTGAAAGGTCTACCAATGGTCCACGGACCATGGGATTGTATAAATAGAGTAAGGCTCTAAGTGTAGGAAAAAGCGAGATGAGTCTAAGGGATTGATAAAGCATTGGATCGAAGTGTAAGTCGTGTCTTTGGGTCGTAGAGTAGGAAAGTCTCTGCAGCTAAGTGTGCAGAGGCCTAGTAATCCACAGCTGAGTACACAGAGGCCTAGTAGTCTGCAGTTGAGTGCACGGACCACTACAGCTGAGTGCGCAGGTCAGGTCGAGTCTATAACCATTAGAAGCATTAATAAAGAGATGTTTTACCATATTTCTGGGTATCTTTTCCTGTTTTACGCATTATTGGGTATTAATTCAAAAATTTTACTGTTTATTTACTGCGCGAACTCATATGAAGGTGCTAAATAAGTAAATATAACATAAGGCATCAGTTTACGCGAAGTTAAATAATTGGTATAAGAAGATAAGTAGGATCTCGGGTGTGACTTAGGGAATTAGTACAGATCGCTGCTCCAGTAGCGCAGAAGCCCCACAGTGCCTAGTTAGGGCTGCGTGAAGGTGAATATATTAGGGCACGAGGGCCATGGAAGTGCACGAAGTAACCTGTGCAAAGGAACTAACAGTTGGACCAAATCAACCCCTCCAACATCTCCAAGGTGTGGAAACCTGGTTCCAGCACCCACCATACTACTTCAAGTGAGACCTCAATTTGCACTCCGCGGACTACTACCGAAAGGGACAATAGTACATGGATTTTTTTGGCTAATTGACTTTGAACTTGGGTCAGCCCCAACAAGCCATCAAGTCCTGTACTTCCTTCCAACTACTTGAAGTCAGTCTTGCATCCATGTAGTCATCACGCAGGGGTGGGATCGCCCTTGGACAACTTCAATCGGCTGTCATTGATTCTTCCTGAAAACAACTCCCCATTCAGCTTTGTGAGCTAAGATGCACCTCCATCCATAATCTCCTTGAAATGTATGGTCCCAACCAATGCATTTTAAACTTTCCTAGGAACTTAGTAAACTTGATATCATACATCAACACTAAATCACCATTCTTAAAGGTGTGCTACTTAATGCGGTGATCATGCCACGCTTTTTCTCGAGCCTTCTGCAACTTCTGATGAAAACTTGTTAAGAATCATTCTTCTTCTAACTCAAGTATCTACATGAGGCATTCTTCCATTATATCTCGATCTTCCATCTCCATGATTGCAGTAATCCTCAAACTTGACACTATGTTTTCCATTAGCATCACTGCTTCTTTTCCATAAACCAATCAAAATGGTGTTTTTCCAGTCAACCTTTTACAGGTAGTTCTATATGCCCAAAGAAAAACTAGTATGCGCATGTCCCAATCATTCCTATTTGCATTACAGATATTCATCAAATCATTTTATAGTATCTTATTTTTTTTTTCCGGTGGAAAATAGAGTTCGTAATTTCTATTAAAAAGATGTTAATAGTAATTACATGTTGTAAATGCCTCCGCATATGCTGTATGGTGGCGAGAGCCACGTTACAATGTAGTATCCTGGATATATATATCCAAAAAGGTATCTAGGAAATATCATGAGGTGATGATTCCCTGTAAATAGTCCCCAATATACAAAAAATATCAAGTGTCCAAGTCCATATGATATATACATCAATATGTCCATCCATCTAGTAACCGATCAAATAGAAATACTGATATACAAAAAATAGCTCCCAATATGATAGGGAACTAGACTAGGGGAGGACCCCCTATCTCTTGGCCGTCCATGTAGGGGCGATGATAGTACCGGTGTGCTCCCTCTGCTGAGTGTTCGTCAATCTGCCAGTCACCTAAAGGACGATCCGCCGCCTCTTTCGAAAGCTGGTCAGCAGACGCATTTCTTTCCCTGTAAATGTGAGAAACAGTGATCTGGTCAAAATGTGTTTTTAGAAAAACAATTTCTTCCAAGATATGTTCCAATGAATATGCATGACAGATAGTTTTATTGTTTATCCAATCAATCACATTTTTCGAGTCCCCAAATATTTGAATTTGTCTGCAATTCTTGGAAAGGGCAAAATAAAGCAGGTGTCTCAGGGTGATAAGTTCCGCATAGTTATTTGATCCCGGTCCCAGACCCAATCTCAAATGAAAATAATGTGTCTCAGTAATATGTAAGACAATCCCTCCACCGCATCCATGTGGTGGCGCAGCTCCGTCAAAGTATGCCCAAGGCATATTCTTGTTGATGACTTCAGGCTGGATGATTCTATTACGGATGGGCGAGCTTACAAAAGGCAGTTCATTATATGCAGCACAGATGGAGGTTATGATGAAATTGTGGTCAACTCTACGATTCTCAAAGATACAGCCATTTCTACTCTGCCAGATGAAGCCAGATATCACCGCTGGGAGATTTAGTGCCTTTTCAGAGGCATATCCAGCCTTCCAGTTTGCCCAGGCAGAAATGGTATCCTCACCAAGCCAAACCATTCTGATGTTGAGGCTCTGTGTGACCTGATGCCAGATACCTTTTGTAGTCTCGCAGTGTAGGAAAACATGGTTCGATGTTTCCTCATTTGACTGACATAATGTGCACCATGAGGGTCCTGCAATGGATCGCTTTTTGAGTGAATCACCAGTAGGAAGTTTGTTTGACAGAATATTCCAAAGGAGCAGTTTATTCCTGGGCTGCGCCTATAGCAACCATATACCTCTCCACCAGTCGAGCAAATTTGCAGGTTTCCTGTCTTCCATTAATCTGATATATCCGAGCTTAGGTGAGTATGTCCCTGACTTCGCGGGGGCCCAGATAAGTTGATCGACCTCCTCTCGTAGTTTAATGTGAGATTCAATGAGAGCACGGATGTAGCCATTCCATTGTTCCATCCATTCCTCCGGGATTAACCCATGCCTGTTGTTAATCCAAGCTTGGGAAAATATAGTAGAGCGTTCACGGTCGCCAATATGTGCCAAGAATTTGAATCCTCTATTGTTGAGGTGAAGTATCAGGTCTCTAGGTAGAATATGCGCATTCCCCGAACCAGGCCAGGGATCAAGGCCAATTCGTACCTGAGCGCCATCTCCCACCCTCCAAATAAGATTATCACGAATGAGGGGCATCGCTCTGAGGGTGGCGCGCCAGACCACTGATATGCCTTGTTGATTCCAGGAAGGTCTGCGGAGCCATTCCGTGAAGAAAGAAGGCCAAATATACTTATGATGGATGACTTTGGCCCAGAGACTGTCCATCTTGGTAAGGGCCCAACCCTGTTTGGCTGTAAGTGCGAGTGCAAACTCCGGTAGGGATTTCAATCCCCAGCCCCCCCATTGCTTTGGCAGTGCAATAGTGGTCCATTTGGTCCAGGCAAATATCCTTCCTTTTTTGTTTCCATTCCAAAGAAAGCGGTAACAAATTTGTCTAATCCTGTTCGTAATTCCTTTAGGGATCCAGGTCAGAGACATCCAATAAACAGGGGTGGCTTCAAGAACAGTCTTGATCAGAAGAAGTCTGCCTGCTTTTGAAAGTAAACGGTGCTGCCAACCCATAATCCTTCGTTCAATTTTATTGATGAGCCATAACCAGTGAGAATTTTTATAACCATCCGGCTTCAATCTGAATCCCAGATACTTAAGGCCATCAATAATCTGGTTTTCCTGGTATGGGAAGAATTGGCCAGCCAGAAGTCTTTCCTGCTGAGAGCAGTTCATCAAGGAACTGGTAGATTTCTGTACATTTATTTCCATTCCCGTAGCTTTACAAAAAAGAAGTAGTATATCATTGAGGGCAGTGCTGTCTCTGATGCTACCATTCAGGAAAATTAAGATGTCATCCACAAATTAAGGTGAGAGTAAACTGCTCTGTGATTTTTATTCCGCTAATATCACCAGATCTTCTTGCTGCCACTATGAGCCTGCTTAACCCTTCCATTACTATGAGAAAAAGTAATGGTGATAGCGGGCATCCTTGTCTGATCCCCCTGGAAATATGGAAGCGGGCTGAGGCTGCTCCATTGATAAGAATAGCAAAAGAAACCGAAGTAACACAGCCCATGATCCATTTAATGAGATTCTGAGGGAACCCTAAGTGAGTAAGTACCATCTTCAAATATAACCAGTTAACTTTGTCAAAGGCCTTGGCAAGGTCAATTTTCAGAGTGATGCCTTTCAGGTTCTTGTGCTTAATGGAGTGCAGGGCTTCTTGAGCGGTACCAATGGCCTCATAAATATGTCGATTCTTTAGGAAGGCAAATTGCTCAGCGGATATATGAGAGGATAGAATTGGCTTAATGCGATTAGCAATGATTTTGGCTATAATCTTGTAAAGACAGTTGCAGAGGGAAATAGGCCGGAAGTCATTGAAGGAGGAAGGCTCGTCAGACTTTGGGATCAAGGCTATGAAGGTCTGGTTCAAGGGTGGGTGGATATGTCCCGAGATTCTGCTTTCCTCCACTACTGCAAGTAGATCGACCTTCATCAGTTCATAGAATGCCAGGTAGAATTCCACTGGCCATCCATCAGGTCCTGGGCTCTTGTCCTTTTTAAACCACTTAAGAGTACTTTCAAGCTCTTGTTCACTGACCGGAAGACAAAGTTCCTCTGCCTCCTCCTGTGATACAAATCTTGGAAAATTGCCCGCGATCCTGATGATCTCTGGAAGGTTAACAGTATTTGGTGCCGAATAGAGTCCATTGAAGTGAGCAATCCCCAGCCTGGCCAATTGGTGATGGGTGGTTGCCCAGCCATCAGGCTCCATTGGAAGTTGCCAGATGGTGTTGGCAGCCTTTCTGCCATTGGCTATGTTGTGAAAGAATTTGGTATTGTTGTCCCCTGCTGAGAGCCATATAGCTCGGCTCTTTAGGCGCCAGAGTTCTTCTCGTTCCTTAAGAATTTTCGATTTTTCCTCCAACATATGACTGAGGTCTGCTTTAGTTCCATCCATCTGGTAGCCAGTTCCCCTTTCATCAGTTAATAGGCCAATTCTGTCTTCCAGGTCCTTCAGGTGCTGATCCTCCCTAATCCTCTTCTGTTTGGCCCAGAGTTCGGTCATCCTGTTGAGCTTCTTAAGCCTATCACAAAAGTCCGAGGCTTTCCTCCCTTCCCTCAACTGTGGCTGTGAGGTCCAGAAGTCCGTGGCCATCTTGATGTAAGCAGGGTCCTGTAGATGTCCGGCAAAAAATTTGTAGGGGGGACGCGGTTTCTGAATGTTGCCACTGATTTGAAGCAGGATGGGGTGATGATCAGATAATCCCCCATTGCTAACCCACTGTCTGTATAGTGGAAGATTTTGTATTAATGCCTCGTGCATCATGTATCTATCCAGCCTCCTACCAAGTGCTGCCTCCCCAGTCCGTTGATTGTGCCAAGTGGGAAGTATTTTGTTCATAGGTATGTCCACCAACTGATGACCTTCCAGTAGTGAGTTCATTTGGACCGCAATGGGATCTCCTTGAGCAGTTGGCCCCCAGGACTCCCCGGCACCCAAGGAGAAGTTAAAATCACCCCCAATAATAGTATTCTGAGTAATATTTCTAGCTGAGAGGAACTTTTGCCAATATTCAATCCTGTTCTGATTGGGTCCATATATGTTGAGGATTCTGATGGGAAGGCCTAATTCTCCCAGGATGATGTCCATGCTGAGGAACCCCCTACCTCCCCAAGCCGATAGAGGTCTATGCAATTTAGAGTTAATGCCGATGAGCATCCCACCAGATCGACCACAGGCGTCAACCCCGTGTAGTTGCCATCCTGGGAGATAGGAGAGGAGACATCGGGTCGCGAATTCGGAGGGACAGAGGGTTTCTTGGAGAAATAATATATCACATTTTGATTCAAGGATGAGCCTCTTGAGAGCCAGACGTTTTTTGGGGCTGGCAAGACCCTGACAGTTAAAAGAGAGACAAATCATGGGGACACTCTGTTCCTGGGCTCATTTGCTCTAAGCGCCCGCTCTATAGTTTGTTGTTGACCCGATGCCACATCTGCCACCGCAGATAGTTTCGCAGATGAGATTTTGGTAGGCCTGCCTCTCTTATGTTTGCGATGCCGTCCTGGGGAGGTGCCCAGTCCCATAATTTTAGGAATGGTTCTGGAGCGTAAGAGGTAGTGATGCCCTCCGGGGGCCAAACAGGAGGTCGGGGATGCCGGCTCGACGCTCTCCGGGATAAAGGAAGGGGGAGTAGTGGAGAAAGTGCGTAATGGGGGTTCAATGGGGCAATGGATAGAGGGTAAAGAGACACTTTCAGAGAGGGTGGTTCTGTGGACAGAGTGCAAATTGGAATGCAAATCATTCAAACAGGAAGGATGATAAAGAGGAGAGGAAATTGCACCTGAATGGGATGATGCCGGCTCCATCATCTTCGCTGCTGCTTCTGCTGTCTTGGACCTGGTGCGTGGGGGTTTAGTAGAAGGCACCGCAACCTTCCTGGAAGATCTCTTTTTCCCACCGTCCCCTGGTCCCTTAGTATGCCGGTCCCCTTGTACCGGTTCATCCTCCTTTGAGTTGGCTGCTGCCCTTGGTTTTGCCGGAGGATGGCCCCTTGGCCCATGAGAGCTCTCCTTACCCCCGCCAGAGATCAAGGGGCAGTCCTTGTAGAGATGACCAGTCTTATGGCATCTATGGCATCGGAAGGGAACCCCTTCATAATCCAGGATCTGTTTTCTGGTGACATGATTATGGTAAATTTCTATGACCTCCTCCAGACCCAGCCTTGTATCCATATGAACCAATATACGTGCCATGGAGCGCTTACCAGTATTTTCATATGAGCAGTCGTGTTCCAGATAAGTACCCAGAGTGTCACCAATTCTTTTGAAAACATAGGGGCTCCAAAATTGCCATGGCAGCCCTGGTAAACGAACCCATACAGGGCCAGCACCCAGATGTTCCCGATCAGGATCAAATAGAGGGTCCCATCTTTTCAGTAGCACAGGCATAAGCTCGATATGCCAGTATTTACCCAATATCCATTCCGCAAATTGCTGGTGACAGAAATGAAGTGCGAACCAGCCTTTTGATAGGACCATCACCTCCGGAAGTTCTTTGAGCAACGGACCCCATATCTCTTCCACCCACATTTTCAGCCGCTCCGCCGAGTAGTTCCTGCCACGAACTCTTCCAACCAGTACCTTTCTCGCAGCATCCATAATATCCGGAAGTGGAGCTTCCGGTCCCAGGTTTATCTTGAATCCTGAATTGTTGGCTTTGAGGCACCTCCCTTTGGCAAACTTCTCCGAGCGTTTGCCAGCTAAAGTCTCCCGAAGTAACTTACGGCATGGGTCCGAGGTGCTTTGCTGTGCGGAGTGAATAGACTGAGCTGGGGTGGGCGTGGTAAAACAACCAGAGCGGATTGGGGATCGGGGAGCCGAGGTGCCAATACCCAGCGGATTTGGCCCAGGAGTCGGAGGAAATCGCTTGTTCAGCGGCATAAACGATACCGAAAGGGAATGGGAGCTATCAGGGGGAGGGGGAATCAGGGGGGAGGGAATGGGAGAATGAAAAGGTTGATGGAGGGGGGCATCCAGGGAAGGCGATGCCAGCAAATTTGTTCCCAACAGTTGGAGCGTCGCCGGCGAGAGAGGTGGGCATTCGAGGCCGCCGTCCAAGGGCGTAAGTATCGGGTCCTTGTCTTTCCCGGTGGTCGACAGATGCTCAGGACGAGTGGAGGTGCCAGCCGTTCCTCCCAAAGCAACACTACGCGGCAGCATCAGCGGTCTGGAGGCATGAGCCCATATTTCTTGGTTAGGCATGGGGTCCTCCCCATAGTCTAACAGTTCCTCTTCATTCATCGTGTCAGTCGGATGATGCATGAGAGGGCCCGTGTTCGAACCCGGCGGTTACGAAGGAAGCTGAAGGCGGGTGATGGTGAGCGTTACGGGTAGGCAGTTAACCATAGGATGGCGACCACCCAAGATAAAACAAAGACTAATGGAGGGGAGCCCCAGGTGACAGGAGTTCACACCGCGACCGTCGCCGCGAGCCCCGAGCGCTAAACCTGACAGTTGGCCCTGCCCAAGGGCAGTGGCCCCATCATCTGTTCCCAGGAGGGCCCCAAGTGTTGAATCCCGGGTCTGCAAGCGCGTCAGGTCACAGAGATTGCTGGTCCCAGGCTAGGGTTTCTGGACCACCATGGTCGCCGCCTCAGAGCTCCTCCTTCTCTCCAAAAACTAGTATTTATAGTATCTTATTGAAAGCTTCAACTGTTCCATTTTCTTGAGGATGGTATGGTGTACTTTTCTGATGATACATATAGAATCCTTCTAGCGAAGCAGCAGTTGTTTCATTTAGGAAATTCGAACCCCTTTCGCTCATCAAAATATTATGGCAAGAAAACCTAGATAAAATGTACTCAAATATAAACTTCGCAATTGTAGTTGTGTTTCCATCCTTCGTGAGTTGTGCCTCAGTCGACCTAGTTAAGTATTATGTCGCTGTGATGATGTAGCGTTCTCCCATCTTCCTTCCTAGTGGTTGAATATATCCCACAAAATCTATTGCCCATTTATCTAATGCATGTAAGGAGACTTGCAGGTTCAGAGGAAATTCATCCCTTCATGACAGCTTCTTGGTTCTCTGAAAGACATTGCATTCCCTACAATACTCCTTCGAATCTTTGTGCAAAGTGGGCCACCATAACCCATCTCATAGGATCTTCTGTGCAGCCACTCTTCCAAGATAATTTCCTCTAGCTACTTGCTGGCTTAGTGGGTCCTAACCTAGGTTCAGAGTTAGTTTTTCCAAACAAATCCCTACACTACTAGCCCTTTCAGCATCAACCTACGGAGTGCGGACGGAAGTCTCACCTGAAGCAATATGGAGGGATGTTGGAACCAAGTTTCCACACCTAGAGATTAGTGCAATGCCATTTTTTTTCCCTAAATATGCCTTCGTGTAGATCAATAAGCCTTTTAAGGCTTCTCGATATAACTTCCATTAATTAGCTTCTATACCTTTGTAAACATTTACAACTATCTTTCATGGATCCTAAAGAGGTAGATCAACTACTTACGCGCATCAAAGATTACCCTTAACATAGTAATTACCCAGATCAACTTATGTGTTTGATAACTTGATCAACATACAACAAGGTAATATTCACTTAAATAGTTCACATTAAGTGCATTCATATAACATTATAAATCGTGTAAAGTCGCGCATCAATACAGTATTAATTCATAACCCATCATTCATCTCAGCATTAAAGTGCATTCATTCATAACAAAAGTAAATAGACAAAAGACAAGAAGTTCTAGAATAATCTCTTTATCAATACTTAAGTTATGCTTACAGACTCAAGACTTCCCTATGCACTCAGCAGTAGGGGTCCACACACAACTGCGAACTCTACTCTAGGCCTCTACGTACTCAACTGCAGAGCCATTCTTCTACTCTAATACTTCTACGATCTTTATTCTACTGACCCATCACATACATTTTCATCATCCGTTACTTCCTTCCTTGCTTTAGACATCCTAAGACACATCTATTTATACAATCCCATGGTCCATGGACCATGGGTAAATCTTCAAAAGTTGACTCAACTTACATAACCATAGGGTAAAAACCTTTATGATACTTTAACTATCTACACACTCTACTACCACACTTGCGAAGAATTTACACTTTGTACATCAAAACATGGGCTTTTTGCCCCAAAATTTGGGCTTTTGCCCCAAAATTGACCCTAAGGGACCCTATCCCAACAGGCCCCCAACACAAAGATCATGACTCTCCCTTGAGTCACTCTTCTGGCGTGAAGATCTTACTGTGAAGACCTCCCAACTCTACTTGTGGCACTGCTACTTCAGTCATGCTCTGTGTGGCTTCTTGTTTGATCTGATCCACCAGCTGCTCTATGGCTAGTCCTGTGCTATCCTTTTGGATTTTCTGTTGTGTGCTCTGTAGGCCCGCTAATTTCTCATGAATGCTTGCAAAGATGGTGTAGGACTCATCCAGCCAAGGCCGCAATCTGGCTTTGAGGCCGGCTTGCTTCTTCTGCACTGCTTCCACCTGTTCAAGAAACTACTTTTCCTCCTGCAGCTTGGCCAATCATTGTGTTATAGCGATGGTGTTCGTCATCGCCCTCACTTCATCATACTAATGTTGCAATTTACGAAGCTCTATGTTTAACCTCTACAGGTTAGGATCTTCCTACAGAGCCCTGACTACCTCCATAGACTGCTCAAAGAGCGTGGTGCAATCCACCACCGCAACATCCACTATTGCGACTCCTTCCTTCACAGCAGCTTTGCGCTATGCTTTTACCCCTGGTGGAATTGAAGGTTGTGAATTCAACTCTAGTTTTGTGATCTTCAAGTCTAGTTCAAATTGAACCTTAGCCACTTCTGTCTTGTCCTCGTGCATGCCTGCAGCCAGCTTTCTGATCTTTACGTCCAATGGCGCATCCTCTAGTATATCCAGTTCAGGGACTGTGCGATAAGCTTCTGCCACTATAGTTGCAAGCTAGACGTTTTGCACCTAAAGTTTCTCCTTACCTTGCAACACCTCCACCCTCTGAGCGGACATATGTTCCATTTTCAGTAAATATTCGGTTAGGAGGCTTAGTGCACGCTGCTCCCAAGCCCTGAACTATGATTTCACACCTACATGCTGTGCGTGAAGGTACTCATTCGGGAGTGCAGCTAGGTTGAAGCCGACGTTCTTCAAAGAACTCACAATGGCCTTATCATCGGGTGCCTCCACGCTTAACGATCCATCTAGCAGTGCGACTTCCCAGGGATCTAGTGACTGAACCATCTCCGGTGCCTGAGTGGTCCCTGGTACCAAACTCGTTGATGCAGCGCTGATTTTCCCTTCAACTGCTTGGATTCTATTCGTCTAGATCTGCAACTCACGGAGATCCTTCTCAACAGTGCTCCATGCCTTTTGTTGTTGCTACTCAAATTGCTGCAACAATTATACGGTGGTATCCCGCACCTTATAAACTATTTCATCTAGGTCTCCATCAGTCAAAGTAATTGGGTCTAGGGACATCTTGCTGACTTTTGTTTTCTTCCATGGCCCTTCCTTTTTCTACTACCAGTACCACTTCACTCGAAAGGGAGTGCTCGGCTCGTCCTGACCACTACCACCCTACTCAAACTATTCTTCCTCCTCCATTTGGGGTGAAGGGGACTTCTCACTCTGCTTGGAGCCACACCCTTCCTTTTCAGCTTATTTCTTCGCGGCACACTCTGCTTCCACCTGTTCCTTCACCTCTGCCTCCTTTTTCCGCTTCTCAACCAACTTCTAAACCTTTTGCTTAGCCGCTTCCTTCTTCTACTTCTCTACGGAATTGCTAGTCCCTAAGGCCAGATCAGATGGTGAATGCCAATATGTTGGCTAGCGCTTGATGACCTCCTGGATAGTGTCATCTGTAGCAAGGTAAGGTAGGTCGAACCATTTTTCTTGGATCCTTCTGTTCCTGGATGTATATGCGTGGAAATCAACTTTGAACTCCACGTATCCTGAAATTTGTTCAAACACAGTTGGTGAAAACAGTGACTTCTAGTTGATGGCTATCTCAATGCTTGCCTCCATCAGCACCAAAAATACGTTTCTCTCTGTAACCTGTGCAACATTTTTTGTGGCCCAGAGAGAGGAAAGCTTTGCAGCTTCTGACAAATCCTTCTCCATGGGAGGAAAATAGTTGTCCTCGAGCAAATCCCAGGTGATTAGCATGATCGAGATCAACAACCATGAATAGTGTAATGTTTTACTCTCGTCTTGTGCCTCTCTACAGTTTACGAGGAACTCACTACATAGGTAGCGCACCTAGTTGAACTGCACGCCCTCCACGCACTATGTTGCCAAGGAAACCACTCGTGCTGGAACCTTGTCCACTCAGCATTTTCTCATAACCTTTCCAGCCCAAATCTGTGTGTCAACCTTTACCGCAGCATCAATGATCGAGGTAATAGAGTACCGCGTGACTTCTTGATAAGCTTGAACTTGTCCTCCATCTTCTCCGTGAGGCCACGCTCGCTCGTTTTTCTGCCAAACACCTTGGCCGGATTCAATCCTGAGTGTGGAAACAGCATGATCTGATGGATCTTCATATCAATGATGGGGATCAGTGTGTTTAGCCACAAGAACCCATCATGCACCAAGCATAGAAAATGCTTAATGATGATCAAGTTAATATTGGAGTGATGGTAGTGGGGCACCCACAATAGGTTTAGCAACCTTGACTTGTTTACTCCGCGAATCCATTCCATAGGCTCCAACGCGGTGACAACATACTCTTTGTAGAAGGACCTCTTCATGTAGGTGTCTATAGCAGGGTGTGGGAACTGCTCGTACTCCACCAAATCCCAATCCTCTAGGTTCAAATGTGGGATCCGCGTCAAGCGTGAAGTGGAGAATGAACTTCTCTGCATCCGGATCTTTGGTGATTTTTACTTTTCCCTTGTGCAGAGGAATATAATCTGGCAACTTGTATATAAGCTCCACCCTCTCGGGATCTATGTCCTCCGTGCCCTCCTCAACCTCCAAAGCCATCACTTTCCCCTTCTCTTTCATGCTTGGCTTTTCTTTTCTCTAGGCCTATGTAGCGGCATGCTTCCTTGGTGACTCATGCACTGGCACCGGCTTATTTTACTTATCTTTCTTCAGTTTGGGGACTTCTTTCACTGGTGTAGGCTTTGGCCTAGGTGACCTTGGTGCCATCAGCACAACAGCTAGAGCCTCCATGCTTATCACTTTTGGGGATTCTCCTTTAGAGGCAACAGTCCCTCCGGTGCTTTATGTCTCTCTTCATCCCAACATGAAGCTGTCAATGAGTTTCCAATCTAACTCAGGCAATTTGTCAAACATGGGGCTTGCGATCAAAGCTTCTAAGTAGTCACGATTCATGCACACCAGAAAGCTCAACACAAAAATTCTAAGGGTGAAAAGTGTTTTTCATTGGACAACCATGCGTAATTTATAGGTGATTTCGAATTCAAATTCAACCATTCCCCCCAAAATCATTCCATAAATGCTAGATTGTTGGCATATTTCCAAAGATTTCACTTTTAAATACAACCTTAAACGCCTTCAATTTGTTATCACTCAGGTAGTCCTTAAAGCTCCTTAAAGGATACAGCCGAGGTAACCACAAACCAATCTTTGGACTGCAGGTCCTAGCCTACCAGCAGTCAGAGAGGGCTCCCTCTTTAGGATTTAGCTTTGTTGATGATGATTTTAGGCTAGTTATTGAGTATAAGGGGTTTTGTTTGAGTTTTGGTGGGAAGGATGATGCTTTCAACTAAAGAGGCAGGGATAGCGCGAAAGTTTTAGAACCATTGGGCGTGGAGTCAAGGAGTAGGACTGCTAGTGTGTTTTCTTGGTCACAAGAAGGAATATGGAGCAAGCTAGTTGCACATGAAACAATGATTCAAGATAAAAGGATGGAATGAGGGCTAAGGACTGAGAGGCAATTAAGAATCTCTCATTCAGCTTAACAGAGGGAGGGTGAATGAGCTCTATCTAGGAGCAGTGAAGAATCCCTAGATAACTGTCAAACATGAGTGAATTAGGGGAAATATGAGCCACAGGGAATTCATATTCATTACTAATTCAAATGAAAACATAAGGAACCAGCAGAAATTGAGCATAGAGTGCAGTTAAACAAATTCTAAGCTAATATTTCTTTCTGCTATTTAGATGGTGATACAGATGTGATAAAGACGTATATGAAATTGAAACAGAGATAAGAAGCACTTATTGAGTCATGTCGCAGCACAAGAATTCCACATTCAATTCTTCAAAACATTAATACACATCACATAGTCTTTCCTCCAAGCTTTTCAGCAGTCTTTGATTAAGTAAAACATCAGGTATACAGAGCGAGTCTCTCTTGGAGCTATATAACCAACCAACCCCATAAACAATGAATTAGGGTGGTTTTATAGATAAAATATCTACAAAATCAGATCTCAGACAGATCTGCTGCAATAAGTGTCTTTAACCTAACACCTGTCTGAAATAATATCCTCGAGTTGCGCTGGGTGCAGCTGTATCAAAAAGGCGTTTAATGTGTTGTCTTTATGGCTCTGTGCTGATCACTTAGCCATAACTGTGCTTTGGGTTCTGATCCATGCTCTTGAGTGGTTCTGAGGTGCATTAACTGTGATGGGAGAGCCTTGATGGACTTTCACCGTTTTCTTTGACTTTGTTGGAGGCCATTCAATGTTCACCTGCATTGGGAATAAAGATTTTCATTAAAAACATTCAACTGATACTCTTTGCCGCTTCCTTGATATGCTTTGGCACTGAATGTGCGCCTTTCTCACTTCTTATGCTCTTTAAACTGTTGCATCAACCTTTCATGGCTGCTGTTCGGCCTTCTGCTTGCTTTAAAAACTGTCTTTGCCCCTTTTTGGATGCTGCGCGAAGAAATTCTTGTCTTTTTGCGACTTTCGGGCCTGCCAGAGGCCGAGCCATGAAAGGGCTTTCCATTTTGGCCTATTTCTCTTAGCGATGGCAATTAGAGCTAGGCGCTAATCGCACATCAAAAACTGCCTCAGATTTTCATTCTGAGCTCTCTTGGCTGCAATTTGCGCCCTTCGCGCTTTTTTACGATGACGTCAGCATGGATCCCAGTACAACGGTGACATGGCAGGGTGACATCAGTAGTACGACCAGGTGATGTTGCGGTATGGTAGGGCTGATGACATGGCAGTATGATGGTAGCTACGTGGCAACGACACGGTGGCAGGAGGCCGACGCAGGATGATGACGTCAGCATGACGTATTGCTGACGCAGGAGGGGGAAGGCAGTTTCAGGCGCACTGCTTTTGTGCGCAGGCAGTTTCGGAGGAGGGTGCTCCGCCACAGCCGAGAGGGTGACGCGTGGCGGGAGTAAGATGGGAAAACTGCCCATCTCCCGGGCGCTAACCCTCGACATGTCGAGGCACAAAAAGACCCGCCCACCGTAGATCTCGGGTGCGCCAGATCTAACGGTCGGCGTCACAGATAATGCGGCGGATGGTTAGATACGGGGCCCGCGGCGCCTTTTATTTAATTGTTTTAATCCGGCGGGGGGGAAAACTTTAGGAAAGTGGGTTTTTGGGTTGTATGCAGGCGGGGTTAAATATTTACAAGCATGACCTTGGGATAAGGGCGGGAAATGAGTATTGTAGGGTTAGGACTTAGGGGAAATGGTTATTAGTGTGACCAGATGTCAGAATAACTCCAGGTTAGCACACGAAAGGGTTAGTAGGAGCCCCAGATGGACTACTATTTCCCGGACTTGATAAATATGGCTATAATTCCAAGGGGAAAGGGATATATAATATTTTGGGATTTTATGTATTTTTTATATAATAGGGGATGGGGAAATGATCTAGGGAGCTAGATAATAGAGTTAGGAGTTAATATGAATTTGTGAGGTGAAGTGTAGGGGGAAGACTAATTTTGTGAGCTGAAACTTAGACACATGAAGTGCATGGATTGTGGAGACATGTTTTTACACAAGAAATGTGGCTTCTTTTCACAGAAGAAAGTCAAAGCTTGACTTGGTGCTTTACGAAAATAAAGTGATAATAGGATTGGTTGGGCAGATCCCAAGGTCCTCAAGGGGATGTTAGTGAGTGATTTGGGGAATGAGAAGAAGGGGGAGTTAGACATGCCTCACTTGAGCTCCTCCAAATGGAAATTGCCTTGCGCTGTGATGTGAATAAATATAACACTTTTAAAAGAAGAAATGGATCACATAGCTTGATTCTGCAACCACAAAACTACTTACCCAGCCTACTTACCTAGCATTTTTTTTCTCCTTTTTTGCATGGGTGCACTTGGACTTGTAGACCCTGATTATCCTTTTTTCTTTTTTTGCTGTCCTCCTATCTAAATCTACACTTATTTCTTCCAAGGGCCCAGATTAAGCAGTTGGGCTCCTTTGTTTCTCTACCTATCTACAAATTTGCCAAGATTAAACTGTTTGGACAGATAATGATTCTCTATATTCGAAAACAAGAAATTGAAACCTAGGGAGGCCAAGATTAAGCTGTTTGGACGTCCCTTAACAGAAAATTCTTCAAAAAAGGTTAACTTATCAAAATTGGAATACAGTAGTGGCATTTAGACTGGCACACTTTCATGGCCTCTTCTTTGGCCTCTTTTAGGAAATATGGAGCATTGCAGCATGCAAGGTATGACATATTTGGCATGTAAAAAATGTCAATCATGAAAGGTGAACACCTATTGCAACAGGAGGCTAACAGTGGCTCCACTTGGGGATGGCTTTTCCTTGTGAAAAGCCAAGAACAACAGGTAAGACTTCCTTGATCTTCTATTGTTGCTGTGGGCTGAAAATTTTCCTTGTGCTGGCTGCTAAAAGTGTGAAACTCTGAAATAGGAGCAGCCATCTCCTCAACTGAAATATTGTGAACTAAATAGCACTGCCTGCTTTCTTCTGCGTGCTTGATATTATATACAATGTTTCTTGAGCATTGTCTTTTGAAATAGAACCAAAACATGGATCAAAACTGATGTATTTCCCTTAGCCTTGATCTAGAAACAGTTGCTGATGTGAAACCAAAAAATGCTCCTCTCTTATTGATACTGTTTGACTGAAGACTACAAGCTGCAAAGAGTTTTTTTTTTTCCTCCATGAATTTGCTGTGATATGACAACACTACTCTTGCTGTTTTGTTGAGATTAATGTAGAGACAAAGCCTTTTAGAAATGGAATACTTGCATTGGCTGTGTCTTCGCAAACTTTGCTGCTGCTCTAACACTCAGACTGCTTATACAAAAATAAAACAAAGTGTTGATATATACAAATATAAATGTACAAAGAGATATGTACAGAGCTGCATTGTATCCCTTTAAAAGGGATCATGGTAATGTTTTAACATTCAGCCATTAACAGGGCCTTCTTCAGCAGTACTGCCCTCTATAGATTTGAGGAAATATGTGTTATTTCCCTGAACAACAGAAATAACAAATGGCCCTTTCCATAAGAAATCAAATTTTGCATATTTGCCCTTGTCTTCTCTTCGTGAATCCCACCTTAGAACTCTGTCACCAATGTAGAAATCCTCAGCCTTAGCTCTCTTATCAAACATATTTTTGAGTTTCTCTTGCAAAATTTGAGCTTTGTCATAAACTTGCTCTCTGGTTTGCTGAAGATGAATGGTCTGATTGATTCTTCGTTGAATGTCATTTGGTTCAGCCTGCATCTCCTGTAACAGTTTGATAGTAAGGATGCCCAAGGATGAAGGAAATCTGACCTCCATGCCATATACTAGCTCATAAGGGCTCATCCCAATGGATTTCTTTGTTGAAAGTCTGTCTGCCCATAGGGCATTTGTGAGCTTTCTATGCTAGTTCTTCTTGTTTTCTTCTAAGATCTTCTTGATAATATTAATCAAGCTCTTGTTAGATGACTCGGCCAAGCCATTACCTTGAGGATAATAGGTTGTGGAATGGCCCAAGGTAACGTGAAATTTATGGCAAAAGTTTATCATCTTTTTTGATTTGAAATCAACAGCATTGTCAGTAATGATCTTCTCAGAGCAGCCAAATCTAGAGAGGATATTGCACTCAAGGAATTGGATAATGATGGAGTCATTGGCCTGTCTGCATGGGATGGCTTCAATCCATTTAGTGAAATAGTCAGTGGCTGTTAGGATCCACTTATGCTGGCCTGAGGAAGAGGGGTAGATTTCTCCAATGAAGTCAAGACCCCATTGTTGAAAAGGTTTCTTGGTTGAGATGGGCTTAAGGGGCAAGGGTAAGAGTTTTTTTTTTGCCGTCAAAGATTTGGCATTTATGACATGAGATAGCAAACTTCTTTGCATCTGCAAATAAAGAGGGCCAACAGAAACCAGCCCTTAAAATTTTATCATCCGTGGACTTCCAATATAGATGTCCTCCACAATCCCCTGTATGGAATTCTTTCATGACATTGTTATTTTCACTCATGGTTAAACAATTAAGCAATATACCTTCATGATTTTTCCAAAATAAAGCACCATCTATGACACAAAACTTTGAAGCCTTCATTTTTAAAAATCTTTTCTTGGTTCTGGACAATCCTGGGGGAGCAAATAGGTTTAACAATACAAAGCATATATCAGCATAAGATGGGGATTGCAAAAAGGTTTCACTGATCTATGGAGTCACTAGCTCATGTTCATTGTCCAGTTGGTTGATGTCTAAGGCTTGAAAGTTTGTTTCGGACATCAGTTTTGCTAAACCTTGTCCCTTTATGAGCTTGGTTGGTTTAATTTCTATGTCATACTCAAGGATGTTAGCAATCCACTTGCCTCTTTTGCCCTCTAACCCCTCTTGGGTTAATATGTCTTTTACAACAGCATTTGGGACATAGGCAATCACATGTGAATATAAAATGTAAACTCGGAAATCTTTGATTGCTTTAACAAGGGCATAGGCCTGCTTCTCCATGATTTGGTATTTCAAAGGGGCATCTCTTAAGGCTCGGCTGAAAAATGC
Organism: Pinus tabuliformis; assembly: GCA_031772625.1. Lineage (NCBI taxonomy): Eukaryota > Viridiplantae > Streptophyta > Pinopsida > Pinales > Pinaceae > Pinus > Pinus tabuliformis. Next base: position 474,564,116 of record CM062806.1, on the reverse strand, counting down.
AATTGGATTTTCAGCTCCCTGATCATCCTTTTGCAAAAGGACAGTAGCTCTGGTGTGCTCAGATGCAAATGAAAATATGATGAAATCTTTGTCAAATTGTGGACTGGTGAGGACAGGGGCTTGGGTTAAGGCAGTTTTGATACTCTCAAAGGCTTGCTTGGTCTCAAGAGACCATTTTACCTTAGCATCCTTTTTTAACATGTTGCTTAACAATCTTATTAGCTCGGCTAGATTTGGAATAAATCTCCTTAGGAAATTGATCTTTGTAAGGAATGCTTGCAACTCTTTTATGTTTCTTGGATATGGGATTTGGAGGATGGCTTGGATCCTTTCCGGATCTATTCTAATACCATCTTTTGAGATGATATGTCCAAGCAATTTGCCTTCTTCAAGGCCAAAGAGAGACTTCTTGGGGTTCGAGGAAATGCCATATTTCCTACATGTCATGAATATTTGCCTCAAATGTTTTAGGTGCTCTTGATCAGATTTGGAGAAAGGGGTTAAGTCATCAAGGTAGACAACTAGGATGTATTTCCTTGGCAAATGCAATATCCATTGCCCTTTGAAAGGTAGCACCAACGTTTTTAAGTTCGAAAGGCATCTTCACATACTTAAATGTTCCCCACGGTGTGGTAAAGGCTATCTTGTCTTGGTCATCCGGGCGAACCAATATTTGATTGAAACCTGAAAAGCCATCTAGCAAAGATATTCTAGATGACCCCACTACTCTTTGTAGAATGTGGTCCATTTTTGGCAAGGGGTAGTGGTCTTTTAGGGAGACTTGGATTAAATTTCTTAGGTCTACACATAGCCTAATCTCACCTGTCTTTTTTCTTGTGGGAACAAGATTGGATACCCATTCAGAGAATCTGATGGGTGCTCTGATACCTGCTTCAAACATCCTTTTCACTTCCTTTTCAATCAAAGGAAGGAGCACGGGATTGATTCTTCTAAGTTTTTGTTTGAAGGGATTTTGGTTTGGTTTTAAAGGAATGGTGTGTTGGATCACTGAGGTGACATAGGACTTCAAGTCCTCATAACTCCAAGCAAATACATCTTGGAATTCTTTGAACAAATCAACATATTTGGGTTTTTGATCGGGTGGTAAAGATTGAGATAGTTTGATCATTTTGGGCTTCTCTGCTGTCCCAATTTTGTGTTCTTCTATAGCAGCGTTTAAGGGTTGCATTTTTGGTTTTTTGGGAACATCATTTGCATCAAACATATCTTCTAACGAAGTGAGGCCAGCAGGGAGAAAGTTATCTTTTAGATCAACGATCTCAGCCTCTGTTTCTGCTATTTCCTCCAAATGCATCTGTTTTAGCTCTTTTATGTTTGCATTGTCAAAAACAGTTGGGTTCAGCATTTTCTTGGCTGTTACAGCAGTTACAACCTGCTGATTTTCATTTGTTTGTTGTTGTTCATCCGTCATAACATCCATGTCAATGTTAATATTTGAAAACTCATGCTCAAGAGTGAGGAAGTTGTTAATCTGGGCATCATTTTCAAACACTTGCCAATCTTTAACATGATTTGGGATAGCAAGCCTATGTTTTATCTCAGCAGTAAAATGGTGATTTGGCTCAAAGGGAAGCTTGCATGTACTAGCAAAAGTGTCTAGGCTGTGTGCATGAATGTTATGATCTCTTGAAATCTTGGCAAGCTTGGATTTAGTGAATGCATTGAGTATATTAGTGGCAGCAGTCCTATAGGCCCTCATTCTATTGTCATTGGTAACAAAGTTGCCTTTCATTTGTTGTATGATTAAATCAGAGTCACCTAGAATGGACACTTTCGCAGCTCCTAGAGCTTTGAGCAGTTTAAGGCCTAAGAGGAGATCCTCATACTCTGCCATGTTGTTGGTGCATTTGAAATTTAGTATGTAGGCGTGGCCTTCTACGTGATTGTTATGTGTATTGTGAATCCAGACACCTGCCCTTGCTCCTAACTTGTTAACAGAGCCATCAAACTCTAAATACAATGTGATTTCTTGCTTGTGGTTAGTATCAAGAGTTTCAGTCACTTTTGGATTGGGCAGATTTGAAATTTCCGTTTGGGGGGGGGGGTTTTCTTGTATGCTGGTTGCCTTGATTGTTTTCACAGTTTCATCAGTATGGGCAACCAATTATTCATTGATGTGTGTGTTCAGTTCTAAAGCCAACGGCTTGTCATTAGTGAGAGGATTTGTTTCATCATTAAATAAAATAAAAGAATCCATATCAGAATGGATTGAGTGAATAGGAAAATTTTGGGGCTTGTCCTCACTAGTTAACACATACTTCATCAGTGTTTCTCTATATAGTCTCTTTGGTTGCCCAAAGACAAATATAGTGGCATAAGAGAGGTCTAATTGGAGGGATCCTTGGAGTTTTGCTCCCCAAGATCTTGACAATAGCATGCCATACTTTGGTGGAATGTCAGCAACCACCACATCCATGAGGATTGTCTTGTTGGGATATTGGACTAAGGAGACACACAAGTATCTGATGAGGCCTAAACACTTGACTTGGCTTGAGTCAAAGGAGAATAGATCTTTGTAGGGTCTTGTAACATCAAGGTTCAGCTTTTCCATTACAACTTTAGGCATAAGGTTGTGTGAGGCACCTGAGTCAAACATAGCATTGTGCAAGACTTTGTCATGTATGTGCAAACTGACATAAAAAGGTAGAACATATCCATATGTTGATTTTCCATTAACTTCTAGACCGAACAACAGTTCAGGTTGGTCGTCAAGCACATTTACATCATCCTTGACCTCTGGCATTTGAAGTGATCTTTGAATTTGTTGCCTATACACATCATGTTTGGCAAGTTCAGATAAGGGGATGGATATCTTCAGTTTACCTATTTCTGCCTCTAAGTCAAATGATTTTTCAGATTGGGTTTTAGTATTTTGAGAGGCAGGCTTCCCTTTTTCTATTGGAGTATCAACAATCTGGTCTTGTTTATCAGTGTTAAGGGAAGTAATTGCTTGTGGTTTTTCAGTTTTAGGAGGGCTTTTTGGAATGTTGTTCAAATTTTCTTTCGAGGAAGAAGGTGGTAGAAGGTGATCATTAGAAGGCTGCATGTCTGTGACATCCTCTATGGTGACATCCTTTGGATTAGGGATTGTTTTATCAACAGTTTCTATGAGGGCAACCTTTTCTTTTATCTTCTTCGGCTACTTGGTATCATTTGGTTTAACCTTTTCGGGCACATATATGGTTCTTGTCCTCAGCTTATATTGTTTGTGGACCTCATACACAGCAGTATCATAGCCTTGTTTAAAATCGAAAGATTCACCAGATTTAGTTTAAAATCGATTAAAGTCATGCTCATCTTGGTCTTGTTGAGTTAGGAAAATTTGTTGCTCAGCCTTCAAATCCACCAAGTTCATGTGAGTGTCTTCCATCTGTTCACTAGATGTAGATGCTTCAGTGTAATTTTCATGAAAAAGAGGCCTTACATCATGGTCTGGGCTAGACCTACCAGCATTTGTATTCTGAGTTTTCCGGAAATTTGGGTTCCTTATGGTATTAGGTTGTTGTCCTTCCCATGATGATTTCCTTTCAACACTCTCTACTCTGTCTCCTAGCCTGTGCATGCCACTGATAATAGCATCCAGCTTTTGATCTAAGGCTGAGGGTTCCTCTTTAACGGTGGTTCTTCTCTCAGTTTTAGCTCTGTTTCTTTTGGAAATTAGATTTGCCTCTACGCTAACAGCAACATTTTGCATGTCTGCAAGGGTTTGAGGGGCTCTTTCCCTTAACTGGTAAGCCATCTCAGTGTCAAAACCATCAGGGAATTTATACAAAGCAAGATCAGGTGGAGGTCTTAAGTTTTGTGGTATTGCATTATAAACATTATTAAATCTTGCACAATAGTCCAAGACAGATTCTTGAGGGCCTCTTTTGATGGTGTCATATTCAGATAATATGTGCAAGGGGTCTTTCTTTTTCTCCCATCTGTTGATAAACGACTGGTATAAGGCTTCTGGGTCTGCTATGGAATTGGCTGTGAGTGCTCTAAACTAAGTTCTGACATCACCTGTCAAACTTTGGACGAAAATCTTCATTCTCACACTATCGTCATCTATCTCGTAGTTCTCAAAATAGTCTTGCATCTTCTTTGTATGCTAGAGGGCTGTGAAAGAACCAGTTCCATCAAAATATGTGATTTTAGTTTGATAATCCTGAGGCATAGCCCATGGATTAGCAGGTAATTGCAGGGGTGCATATCTATTAGCCATGTTCACAGGGATAAGTGGAACAACAGGAACAACTGGAACAGCTGTAAAAACAGTGGTGGTAATGGGAGTATGTGCAGTAAATGGAGGTGTGGAAGGAGTGCTTTGAGAGGTGGATGATGAACAAGGGGAAGTAGGGGTTGAACGAAATAAAAATTTGATAGGGGTTGGAACATTGCTTGGGTGAACTGTTTTAGGGCTAAAATCAACAAAATCTTCTCTTTGCTCTAGCTTCCTGCGGTTCCTTGGGATTAAATTGGGATTTTCAAAAATGGCTGGGGGGTTTGGGTCTGGATTTGACCTTGTATAATGTGAATTCCTTTTGGGAGCCAGATTCTGAACTTGTTTTGGTATTTTCTGTGAATGTTTTCATAATTAGCAAGGAACTAATCAAATTTTGGAATAGCTATCTATAACTTAAAACTAACATGAAGATTGACTGAAGCAGCATTTCTTTACTCGTATAAACGCAAAGCAAGAACAGTTTCAAAGGCTTCCTGGCTGAAATTCAGGCTTCATCTGTAGTTTTAAGGAATATGCAGCAATTGGAAAATTCATTGTTGTCCCCAGTGGAGCTTTCCAACTTGATTTGTGAAATTAACTAAGGATGATCCCCAGCGGAGTCACCATTATGTTATCACTCAGGTTTTCCTTAAAGCTCCTTAAAGGATACGGCCGAGGTAACCACAAACCAATCTTTGGACTATAGGTCCTAGCCTACCAGCAGTCAGAGAGGGCTCTCTCTTTAGGATTTAGCTTTGTTGATGATGATTTTAGGCTAGATATTGAGTACAAGGGATTTTGTTTGAGTTTTGGTGGGAAGGATGATGCTTTCAAGTAAAGAGGCAGGGATAACACAAAATTTTTAGAACCATTGGGCGTGGAGTCAAGGAGTAGGACTGCTGGTGCGTTTTCTTGGTCACAAGAAGGAATATGGAGCAAGCTAGCTGCACATGAAACAATGATTCAAGCTAAAAGGATGGAATGAGGGCTAAGGACTGAGAGGCAATTAAGAATCTCTCGTTCAGCTTAACAGAGGGAGGGTGAATGACCTCTATCTAGGAGCAGTGAAGAATCCCTAGATAACTGTCAAACATGAGTGAATTAGGGGAAATATGAGTGATGAGCCTCAAATTTGGTAACATTTTGGGCTCATTTGGCCTAACTACCCTTGCTCAATCCTTCATTTTTCATAACTTATGCATCATTTTTTTAGTATGTTTATGTCATTCGTACGAATAAGGGCAGTCACTATTCCTAGGTGGCTAACACGTGCTCATTTCAAGTTTTTTGACACATGTTGGAGCAAAACCAAGCAGATAAGGGCTAGGAGATAGCCAAGATGGGGTTGAGGATTTGTAAGAGGGTTGTCCACGGCATTAAATGGCCTTCCTTGGGATCTTCACCCCCAACTCCGAGCTCCAACAGCCACCACAACCGGATCTAGAAGGCAGCCAAACGGATTTTGAGGAAGCAGTTGTTCACTCCCAGTTTGGTCAGCCAAGTCCCACTGATTTAGGAGTCCTGTTACACTAAAATTTGTCACCATGACTATTTGCAATTAGTATGGCTCCATCAACTGTCATACTATCCTCCTTGGCAAGCCTCATACCACTGCTCTCCATGTCAAACTCCAAGAAAGAGAGAAAGTCATTAAAAATCTATATATCTCTGGGTACGCAGTTTCTCTTAGCCTTACCTGCGTGTACACACTCAATGTTCACAATACCTGCGTACTTGTACGCTCTGTATGTAAAGCAATGGGTGCGTACTCCTGTAAAGGTCAAAAGGTGCAAGTTTCACTCCAAAAAAAGTTACTTGTGGTCATTTCTAGAGTATTCTAGAAGCTTGTTTGATGTGTATGAAGCGCCTCCAGATGGTTCATGTATCCCTACCAAAGAGGAACTTATCCCATCAAGAGGGGATCTATCCCATCCAAAGAGGGGCTTAACCCATCGATGGTGGACCTGAATAACTTCCTCTAGAGCACTATAAATACAGGCATTGGGCCAAAGGGAGAGAGGTTGAAAGCTGAACATTCCTAAGGGTAGATGCTGCTGGAATTAGGACTCCCTTGTAAAGCTTGAGAGGAGAGAGTCCCATCCTTTCCTAGCCTTATTTGAGAGTGGGTGAGCTGATCAAAGTAAAGGAAAACTCTTGCTGGACCCTAGGAGGGACTTGCACAACACCAAGGCTCAGGTTGTAATGGTTCCTTTTGTTACCTTTTAATGCAAATGAACTTATTTTTCTCAAAAGATTGTTATTCATGGTTTATTTCATATACTCCTTGGTCTGTATGATGGATATGTATTGTTTTATGAGTTTATCAGGTGCTATTTAATCTTTTGGCTTGTTAGTGAATGCAGGTTTCGAAGAGAAGGAGGAGCTCATCCAGATCGGCGAGGCTAGACTACTACAAAGCGTTGGACTAAAGGTATGTTAAAGACCCCCTGATTACTTGTATTTGCAATGCATGTTTAGAGAAAGGTAGGATTTATTTGTCTTGTTTGTCACTAGAAAGCTTTTGCTTCTAGGGAGGTCGGTTGTGTCCGCACTAACAACTCTTTCCGCATGACAAGGCCAGCTTGGGGCCTCGTGATGTATAAATGATAAGGCTTTAGCCTTTGAAAAGGACTTTTTGGAAAACTATTGCACATTCTGCACTACGAGCTGCTAGCTCTGTTTTTGCTCTTTTGTAGCCATCATTGGCAGACCTTTTGACTTATGATTATTATTTTTTAATGGAAAGCAATCAGATTTGATCTCAGTTCTGAGTTTCTAAAGGAGCCATAGCTCTCGGGGTTGGGCCCAACCTGAGAGCCTAGGGCCTCCTTCTTTTGTATTGATATCTTTTCTTTCAGCATTATGGTTTTCTTTACATGCATTTGAAACGCAGTTTGTTGAGTTAGATTTCGTAGTGTGGTTAAGTAGGTCATTGTTAGAAGATAGAGTTGCTCCATATGTTTAGAATAGAGTAAAGAGACTAGACTTGATAAAAGTTCCAGAAAAGGGTTGACTGTACTCTCATTTTCACCTCTTTCTAGGGGCTGGAATTGCAGACAGTGTTACCCACCAAAAACATTGGTTTACGTACTCATGCAATCTTTGGTGCAATATTTTCGTTTGTAGTAGTTGTCCATGTGCTCAGACCTCTTGGAATGTTTCTTTGCTTCAGTACCATACATGGTTTTCTTTAGAAATAACGTTGTTGTTCATTGGTTCCATTAAACAGTTAGGACAGATTAGGAATGTTTTGATTATGTGCAGGACGTGGATGATTTGGTTTAGTTTACATTGTGCAGTGCAACTCCATCCCTCTCTCGTCCCTCTAATATTCGCCCAATCCAACTGCTCATCTCCAAATTAGACCCCTTGTCTCTCAATTACTCTACTGCCCACGACATCCTACCTCTCTTCTCGGCCTTCCACTCCCTCTACCCTCTTTAAGACAAACTAGTTTTCCACACCCTCTCATCACCTCATCTCCCTGTCACTAAGTCATTACAAACCCCTCTCCTATCTCCCTATCCATCCATGCAGCCCTTTTCACTCACCCATCATCCAAAATCCAATCGTAGAACATCCTGTAGGAATTACTGAACATCCTGTAGAAATTCTGAAACATCCTGTAGAACCCCTGCAGACTTCCTGTAGAAGCTCATAAACTCGGTTTTTGGCAGCCAAACTTTGTGAAACTCTCTGGAAGGGTGTTAGGGACCCCTTAGACCCTCTCTGAACCTTCCCAACCTTTTCCAAGCCCTTCTCCTCCTTGATCCACCTCTGCACAGTAAAAAGCTAGTTAAAAGCACATTCATGATAATTCTAATAACTGGAACAAAAATACAAACAATGTTTTCTTCAGATAGAGGTAGTCTAGAAACATGCATTTTACCTTCATAGAAGTAATGGCATCTCTTTCAGTAGTTTGCATTCCCATCTTTACATCAGTAAGACTAGCTGGTAGAATTAGTGTTTACTAGGGTCTGCATTTCTTGTTGGCTTTCAGTTCCTTTCTGCAAGTAGATTAGCTTCCTTTGAGTTAGCTTTCGTCCATCAGTTAAAAAGATTCTTCTAAGAGCTCATAGAAGTTGGCTTGAGCCCCTAGAGGACTTGTGCCAGCTGACCAAGTGACAGCTGCGGCAAGAGCTAGTACTTGTGCATACAGCACCGTCGCTTCCAAGTTTGTTACGAACTACCGGGTTGATAAAACTAAAGAAGGAAGCTCCAGGAGTTGTAGCATTATTGCTACAATACTAGAGCCCACCATCTTTTTGGCGCGCTTGCCGGGGAAGCGTCAGAGTATTGGTGATTGTTGCTTTTCTTCTACTTTCCTACTCTCGCCTTCTGCTAAGTAGTTTATTTCATTCTGCAATTTCCTTTCTGCAAAAGTAGCATAGGCATTTCCTGCTTTCATAGATTAACATTTCAATTCTGCAATTTCATTTCTGCAAGCGTAGATTAGAATTTCAATTCCGCAAGCGTAGCCTAGCATTTCATTCCTGCAATTTCATTTGAGCAAAATAGATTAGTTCTTTCATGCTTTCATTTCAATTCTGCATTTCCATTTCAGCAAGATAGTTAGTTGCAGTTCAATCTGTTTTAGTTTTGCAGGTACCAGAAAAAAACAAAAGCAATCAAAAGTCTTTCCATTTCATGCCTCGTAGAAATCGAGATAAAACAGACAAATTCTTACCCAACACCCCCACCACATCACTAAGTCACCCTTCTCTCTTCTTTGGTGACAGTGATCCAGAAGAACCTATAGGCGAACCTCCTGAGATATACAAAGATCCTATAGCAGAAGAAGAGTTAGAGAACACTCCATCTGAAGCTATGGCTGACAATCGGGGAGAAGATGAGAGAATTGAAGGTGCCTTCCCCATCCGAGAGACCAATGGAGACATGAAAATGAAGAACATCAGCCCCTCCGCTTTACCTCACTTCCATGGACTGACTACTGAAGACCCTGATACCTTCCTGTTTGAGTTTGTCGTCCTTTCTCGAACCTATAACTATACCGAAGATGAGAAAAAACTGAAACTCTTCTGCTCTACCCTTAAGGATGCAGCATTACGCTGGTTCATGGGCTTACCTGGGAACAGTATCACCACTTGGGCCCAGATGCATCAAGCTTTCAATACCAAATACCGGGACTACTGTAGGTCCAAGGAAGCCAAGGGTGAAATCTTTCGGATGACCATGGGGAATGATGAGTCTTTAGAAGATTACGAGGAAAGGTTCCAACTTAGCTATAAACGGGCCAGGTGCACACTTGACCCTGAATCCCTCAAGTTGGTCCTGCTCCGAGGAGTCCCTGAAGACCTCTTAGATACCCTTCACATGCTAGCTGGAGGAGATATTTACCAACTACCTTATGAGGACATAAAGACTGTGTTTAGAAACCACTCTAGGGAAGCCCGGAAAAGAGGTAGAGGAAACCTCCTCTCAGCTGGTATTCCTTTCTCCAAACATGAGTTTGCAAATCAATTAGAGGACCTCAAAAGTGAGGTGAGATAGACCATCACCATGCAACTTGATACATTCCGAATCCAGCAGAAGAAAGAGGAAGCTGAGAGGGCTTTGGCTATCTTCTACCCTAGGTGTACAAGGAAACACCCTAAGAACGAGTGTCCATTACATTCGGTTGAGGTATGTTTTGTTTGTGAGGAGGACCACCCCACAAACCAATGTCCAACCTTACCTGGGCTTAAAGCCATGTATCAAGGGACAAAAGCGCCCACTGAACCTCTCTATTTCCTCAATCAAAGGAGGCCACATGGACCTAGACCTTACCAACAAGGGATGCAAGGGACACCCCAAGCTTATTAGAGCCCCAACCAATCTACTCCTATGCCTTCCTGGGGTCCCCCTGCTCATCCTTCCTGGTCTGTGCCTCCTCCATGGTCTTACCCGCCTCAGTACCATACTCAGCCCACTACTCATTCGTTTCACTCACATGCCCAGCCACAGCCTCAGCGGGATGCACCTCAATCGGGGTGGAGGCCCCAGTACAATACTCCTCCCGCCATTTTGCCTCCACCACCAGCTCAACCACAACCATTACCTCCTGCTCCTCCAAGGCAACCCCAAATGCCTGCTCAACCGAACCCGAACCCCAACAACCGACAGGCCCAGTAGGTATATACGGGGGAAACATCATGCCCTACCTATGCTATGGAGATCCAGGAGATCAACCTGCGATCTGGAAAGACTCTTCCGGATCGCCAACCTCCTCCCCTGGAGGACGAGGAAGATAAATAGGAAAGTGAACCAAAGGCCATTCCACCCTTTCCTGAGAGACTAATGGCCACCACACAACCCAACCCAGATGAGGATGAGCTTCTGGGAGAGCTCAAACAGTTGTGTGTGAGAATACCACTTCTCCAAGCCATCAAAGATGTACCGATATACAACAAGCTGGTTAAGGAAAAGTGTTTCAGACACCCAGGCAGGCGAAAAAGAGATGCTTCAACCACCAATGTCATAGGACAACTGTCTGATCTTATGTTGGGGCAGGCCATCTGCCCAAAGTATCTGGATCCTGGGAGTCCTATAGTTGATGTCCACATCAATGGCACCATCATACCTCACACATTGATTGATCTGGGGGCTGCCATTAATGTGATGACCAGGGATACCATGCTCAAACTCAACCTTCAGGGTTCCTTGAGAAGGACCTCGATAGTCCTGCAACTAGCAGATCGCTCCACCGTGACTCCCGAAGGGATTGTAGAGGATGTCTTGGTCTCTGTTGACTCTTGGGAGTACCCTGCAGACTTCTTGGTTCTGCAACCAAAGGAAAAGCTTACTGGATACCCCCTTATTTTGGGAAGGCCCTGGTTAGCCACTGCAGATGCTTACATAAGCTGCCATGCAGGAAACATGCCCATCAAAAATGGTCCTATGTCCAAGCAGCTAGTCCTGTACCCTCCTGCCCAACCCTTATTAGAGCATGACTTACCACTTTGGTTGGAGGAAGGAGAAGAGGATGAGGTGTACTCAACACCTTTGTGCACCCTAGACACCACTAGGGGATTCCCCCCAACTGAGGATGATTTGATTGAGACCTTCATCCAGAATGCACCTCCCAGTGCATTGTCCTTAGAGGAATTGGTGGAGGATGCCCAATCCAACACCTTAGTGGACCTTTTTGTGACCAACCCTGTCGCTCCCAGAGTCAAAAATGCGGAGTTCAGCCCTAAGAGAATGTTAAAGATTAGCTCCTCCCTATCTCCTTCCCAGGAAAAGGCGTTGTGTAGTTTGTTGGCCAGTCATCTAGATGCTTTTGCTTGGAGCTATAAGGAGATGAAAGGAATCCATCCTTCGGTCTGTACCCATCACATCTACATCAAGGAAGATTGTAAACCGGTTAGGCAACCCCAAAGGAGAATGAATCTAGCCCTTAAGGACATCATCAAGGAGGAATTGCAAAAACTGTTGGATGTCGGATTCATTTACCCCATCTCGGATAGCGAATGGGTGTCCCCTCTGGTGTTGGTTCCCAAGAAAAACGGGAAGTGGAGAATCTGTGTGGACTACTGAGAACTGAACAAGGGCACCAAGAAAGACCATTTTCCTCTACCCTTCATAGATCAAGTGTTGGATGGACTGGCAGGAAAGAAGTTTTTCTCTTTCCTAGATGGGTTTAGCGGGTATAACCAGATCCAAATCAGCCCGGAAGACCAAGATAAGACCACCTTCACTTGTCCTTGGGGTACCTTTGCTTACCGAGTTCTTCCCTTTGGACTATGCAATGCTCCTGCCACCTTCCAGAGAGTTGTCTTGAGCATCTTTTCTGAGCTGGTCCATGATTCAGTGGAAATCTATATGGATGACTTCACTCCTTATGGGTCCAACTTCCAGGAAGCATTGTCCAATCTGGGAAAGGTCCTAACCAAGTGCATTGAGATGAACCTGTCCCTTAGTCCTGAAAAGTGTGAATTCTTGATGACTGAAGGGACCATGCTAGGCCATACCATTTCTTGCCAAGGGTTACAGGTGGATCCTAACAAAATTGCTCTCATCAAGAAGGTTCCACCTCCTCAGAAGGTAAGAGATCTTCGAAGTTTCTTAGTTTTAGCAGGGTATTATAGGAGATTCATTAAAGACTTCAGCAAGCTAGCCTCGCCATTATTTAGCCTCTTGGCAAAAGATGTTGAGTTTAAATGGACTGACGATTGTCAGAAGGCTCTGAATGAATTAAAGGACAAGTTGGTGTCTGCCCCAATCTTGAGAGGTCCAAACTGGGCCCTACCTTTCCACATCCACACTGATGCCTCGAACAAAGCCATAGGGGCAGCCTTAGGACAAGTTGAACAAAAACTTCCATACGCCAAATACTTTGTCAGCAAAAACTTATCCAAGGCAGAACTGAATTACACTGTAACTGAGAAAGAATTCTTGGCCGTGGTCCATGCACTGAACAAATTCCGACATTATATCACTGGATATCAAACACTTGTACATACTGATCATGCTGCAATTAGATATTTAATGAACAAACTGGATGTGAATGCTCGTATTATTAGATGGTTACTTTTGTTGAAGCAGTTTGATTTGACTATTGTTGACAAGCTAGGTAAAGAAAATGTTGTTGCTGACTTTTTGTCTAGATTGGATTTACCTGCAGGTGAGGATGGAACAGTGGATCACCAGATGCCAGATGAACATTTGTTTGCTATCTCAGTACTCTCTCCATGGTTTGATGATATAGCAAACTACCTTGTCTTAGCACATTTCCCTCCGCACCTATCCTCAAGGGAGAAGACCAGGATCGTGAGGAAGAGTGCCTCATTCACTTGGATCGGGAGCAACCTGTTCAAGCTTGGCCCTGATTAGATCTTAAGGCGTTGTGTAAGGGAGGAGGAAGTCTTTGATATCCTCCTAACCTATCATGACGGACCTTGTGGAGGACATTTTGCAGCCAAAAGGATTGCCTTCAAAATCCTACAAGCAGGCTACTATTGGCCCATGCTTCATCAAGATGTCAGAAGGTATATCAGCCAATGTGACCGATGCCAAAGGATGGGGAAACCGACTCCAAGGGACGAAATGCCTCTCCAACCTCAAGTGACTCTTGAGCCATTTGAGAAGTGGGGTATGGATTTTGTGGGTCCAATCAATCCTCCTTCGAGGAAAAGGTCTTACATCATTGTGTGCACAGACTACCTGACAAAGTGGGCAGAAACCAAGGCAATCAAAGCAGCGACAGAAGAAAAGGTGGCCGAGTTCTTAAGAGAAAACATCTTCTACAAATTTGGCTACCCAATAGAGCTAGTCACCGATCAAGGAAGCCAGTTCACCTCCAACTTAATTGAATACCTACTCGCTCATCACAAAATCAAGCATAGGACTTCCACCCCCTATCATCCTCAAGCGAATGGGCAGGTGGAAGTCACCAATAGAGCATTGGAAGGGATCTTGACTAAGGTGGTGAGCAGTAGTAGAAAATATTGGGCAGATCACCTGGTTGAGGCCACGTGGGCTTACAACACCACTTGGAAGACCACAACCGGCTTCACACCTTATGAGCTGGTCTATGGGAAGAGAGCTTTGCTGTCAATTGAGTTCGAGTACAACACCTTGAGGATGGCAGCTCAGCTGGACCTGGATCTCAGCCATGCCCAACAAGAAAGGTTATTGCAGCTGAATGGATTGGACGAGCACAGAATGCAGGCCCTTCTCCACTTAGAAGTGGTCCAACTTCAGAGGAAGGTGTGGCATGACCAACACCTCAATGACAAGCAATTTCAGCCGGGAGATTGGGCACTGTTGTATGATTCCAGGCATAAGGATTTCAAGGAGAAGCTGAGAACCAGATGGCTGGGACCATATACCATGGAAAAATGTAATGACAATGGATCTGTTCTTATTCGGACCATTGATGAGGAGGCCATCCCCATACTTGTCAATGGGCATCGACTAAAGATCTATAGAAAACCTCTTTCAAGGCAATAATTCATCGAAATTGTGGAAAAATCAGTGTTGGTCATAGATAAGGGTTCTGCCTCTATTTTGGGCATACCCTGAAGATCTCAAAAAAAAAAAAAAAAAAGAGAAAATAATAAAGATCCTTGGGTGAAAACCTTTCTGAGGCTCCCAAGGCAGATGGTAGGGGTGAAAACCTCATCGAGGCGTCCCTGCTGTCTTCTGAAAATGTGTGAAAAAAGACCCTTGGGTGCAAACCTCTTTGAGCCGCTCAAAACCTCATAGAGGCGCCCCTGCTTTCTTTCAAAAAAAAAAAAAAGAGAAAAAAAAAACAAAAAAGAAAAAAGAAAAAAACAAACAAAGAAACAAGGAAAACAGGTTCAAGATTTGATAATTCATGCAGGTTGCGGGTATTCCATGCAGGAAAATAGGTCCCTCAACTCAAAGACAAGGGTCCCTACTATGCTACCAGAGGACCTCACCAGCATTCCCTCCAGAAACACTCATATCTTCCAAGGTCTGGGCATGATTTGATCACAGTTTAGCCTTCTACAGGAAGCTACAGGACTTTCTACAGGAAGTTCTTCATTTCTACAGGAAACTTCCTGTAGAATCTCAGGATGGCTCAGGACCGACTGTGTGGGAAGATCGGAAGCCCGAGGCCGACACGGAGGCATGCAAGCTAATGTTTTTCTCCATCACCCACTGCTGTCACCTCCTTCTACCACCCCTGTTGCCATGCAATGGAAATACCTGCACAGTCAAATCAGAATGTTGAATTCTCAGAGGAAGCAATTCTCAAATGGAATAAAGGATGCAGAGACCCCATGCGCGACTTATCAAAGCCATCCGAGGACCCTGTGACCGTGACCGTGATGCCACCGTCTCCACCATTTCGGCATGCACCCGAGGAGGAGGAACTGCTACAGGATATCCTACAGGAATACCGTAGCAGTTCATCCAGCTAGAGCGTACACCATCAAGGCACCTGCAACACATAGAGCGGGCACATGCACCATCTGCAGCCAGGTAATAAGTTTCGTAACCAGCAGCAGTCGGCAAGAGGGAACCCCCGTGCCTGTGCATGAAGCAGTAGCAGGCGGATCCGTCACCCTCTTCCTGAAACCTGAAAATCACGTCGCGGCCGCACAGGTAAGTGCCTCACCCATTTTTCGTCAAATTACATGAACAATGCTCTGAAATGTTTGCAAGTGTGAAAATGAATGGGTTGAGCAGTCGGGTAGCCATTCAACTGGCCACCACGACCAGTCCGATGGTCTCGTCAGATTTGGAAAGTGTTGGTCGTGGCAAGCAAAACGGGTAATGGACACGTGAGAAGCATCCAATCGGGGAGAAGCGGCGATCTAACGGAAATGGCAGCGGCAGATCTACAGGAAATGATGCGGCGGTCAGGAAGAATTGCAGTGAAATGAATAAGGTGATGTCGTCCAACGGTCCGGCAGGGATAGCTCACCCCCGCGCCACGAGTTCGGCCGGGATTCAAATCCACTGGCTAGATCGTCACTCCACTCATTTATCATCAGCCGTTTTGCAGTCCGGTAAGCGTCTGAATTTCTCTGAAGCTCGTTACTCCAAGTCCTCGGCTTGTTCAAACGTCTGGTGGTTGCACAGAAGGTGCAGAACCACTGACGTGCTCTCCGGAACCTGTGCGCGACTTCTACAGGAAGCTGCGCTACAGGAACCTCGCCGCTACGAAGGAAAATCGATCTATTCACGTCAAAGGTGGAGAATTGGAAAAGGTAAGCCTGAACCTGTTCCTTCCATGCAATTGGTTTGAAGGGTGGTGAAGTCGACGTCCTCAAAAAAGTAAAACTACAGTCTGAGCATAAAATTGCAAGCGTCGTCTTCCTTTTGCATGAAAATTGTCATCGTAGTATATGCGGGGTTTTTTACAGGATGTGGTTCGTAATTGAGCCCCTGTCAAGGCTCACCTATAGATAGCCGAGAATTGATGCACTGTGTGCTTGATAAAGGCGTAATTTTGTGCTGTACCCAAAGAAATCCCAAAGGCCCGTCTTTTGGATACGTGCCAGCCACCTCCGACTAACACAGCAAACTTTCACCATGCCGGGTGGGTTCATTAGAAAGGAACCGACAGACTCAAAGAAGCTACGGGAAAACCCTGAGGTGGTAGAACTATTTTCCTGTGCACGATGGTTGTCGTTCTACGACAAGCTTCAAGGTTATGACGATGAGGTGGCAGAGGAATTCCTGCGAACTTTGAAGCCAAAATCAAAAACGCTGGCCGTTGTAAATTTCAGGGGTTTGAATCTCAGACTCACCCCACAGTTCATCAGCAGAGTCACTGATCTCCCAATGGGGGTACCATGGGATAAGGAGGAGAGAAAACTAGGCCAGAAGGCTAAAAAGGAGTTGTTTTTACCTAAGGAGCAATTCTCAGAGGATAAGAACGAGGTTCGCAGAGCTAGCCTACAGCCGCTTTGGAGTGAGGTCAGCCTCCAAATTATGAAATATATCACGTGCGAAGGACGATTCAGCATCGTCTATGGGTACCATTTCCGGCTGCTCACAGAACTGAGGCACCAAATGGACCTACCTTCAGAAAAAAAGGTAAGTATTCCTTACTTCCTCCTGCAGTCCATGACTGAATGTGCCACCAAATTACGAGAGGGCACGCCAGACCAGGTAGCCCATCATGGGCCCATTAAGCTCCTCGTGGAGGATGCACTCCACACATACACCGTCCCTCTCTTGTGGGAAGCCTTTCGAAATCTGACTAAGGATGGCGATATCAAAATGTTGACCGAGGAGCTCACTTCCTCCAGCAGCAAGGAGAAGGAGCCAATACACATAGAGAAGAAAGGGAAAGGCCAAGAAACCGCAGCCAAAGCACCGAAGAAAGAACAAAAAGGGAAACAAGAGAAACACCAGGTTGCCGAAAAGGAGGATGAAAAATCCACATTGACACCCAGGGAGAAAAGGTTACAGAGTAGGGTGGAAAGGACTGAACAAGTCCACGTCAGTAAAGGCACCTCGAAAGCAGCCTCAACCAAGTCAAAAGGAAAAGCACCCTTAGCCAAACAGGCTAAAACGATGCCACCTGTTTCTACAGGAAAACCAAAAACAGCTTCTACAGGAAGCCAGAAATCAGCCGCTACAGGGCCTTCTACAGGAAGCCCTGAGAAAGGAAAACCAAAAGGAGAAGACAGCCGAAATTCTTGCAAGGGAGGCAGCAGCCGTGCTGGCCAGCCTTAGTACACCTCCCAAGCCGAGGGAAAAACGAAAGAGGGAGATCCCTCTGTATTTCAAAGCATGGAGGAGTGTAAGGATCAAAACAGGCAGGCCCCAATCTCCATCCAGCAGCCCAATTACTATAGAAGACACCCCTATCTCGCCAAGGGAGAGGTCCCCCTCAAAAATATCAGTCACTTATGAGCAGGGGAGCCCAAAGACAACTGCTTGGAAGGAGAGAATGGACAGGTTGGCTTCGAAAACCCCACTACAGGATGCTGAGGCCGTTCTACAGGAAACATTGGCCCGGCTCAAGGAGACAGAGAAAATGGAGGGAGAGGCAGCCACATCACCACTTAGGGAAGACGGAGTAGAGCCACCGAGGGAAGAAGAGGTAGAGCGTATTCCGGAACCTAGTCCCTAGCCAAGCTTGAGCTCGTATTATAACTTCTTGGAGGCTGGAAAAATTATCCCACAGAAATTCACAGTGCCACTTTTCTTTGCGTTGGAGGAAGAAAGAGTGAGAACCCACACGTGGATGAAAATAGCTAAATCAAAAGGAGTGGCAGATATAGGCCCCTTGGAGGAACAACTCAAGGAGGCACGAAAAGAATTAGCTATGGCCAAACACGTGGCAAACTGCCAGCGGGTGTTCCTACAGGAAGAGAATGAGAAACTTAAACTGCAGCTGCAAGATATAAAGAAGGAAAAGGGCACATCATCAGGGGACACTACAACAGAACATCAAGGCAAAGAAGGACTGCAAGTTGGTCTTGGGGAGCCAACCTCGCATCTACAGGAAAGGGAACTGCAAGCACAAATCGAGATACAAGCTCTCAAACAGCAGTTGCAGCAAAAAGAGGCACAACTGGCTTGCATGGCCAGTTGGGCCATGGATGCTCTACAATGTAGACAACCGGCCAAATCTTATGGCCTGTACCTACGGGACTAGTGGCTGCAATTTCAAATTAATGCATTGGCACAGAGGGGTATCTCCCAAATCCAAGACCCCCAGCAGTTCACAGAGTTATGCAATAGCAGTTCATCAGAGGACAAGGCCAAACTATCGGAGTTCTATCTCCATAATTTGGCCCTTCCTAATGTGACTTCATGGGATCCCAACACAGCTGTAGGAGATATGCAGTTGATGGCATTTGCCTCATGGTTGAACCATGAAGAGAAGAGAGCAGCAGAAGTCAAAGAGGTCATGAACCGAGAGTTACATGAGCCACTGCTGATTAGAGCAGAGCCAGGGGATCCCACTGCATTGATATCGGCCCACCAACACTTAGCCACCAACCCTCAAACGTTATTGAAATACATGGATCAGCAGGCCCAGGCTATAGCACATTTCGAGGATATGGAGCGACTATTAGGGGAGAACTGTGTTCATGCTTGCACCCGCCGATGGAACACATTGTCCCACAGCCTTAAAATCAGAGAATATCACACTCCAACTCGAATGAGGGAAGCTCTAGCACGGGTGCCCCTCTACAAGAAGTCCATACAGAACCTCCAAGCCAGCTGGATTGCCCTCAAGCTAAGCCCACCTCTGCTGTTAGGATTGATGGAAGGTAGCACAGAAAAAGAAGAGCATAAGCAGTGGGAAGAGGTGGAAAGGAAGGCTGGGTTCCATGCTAGTGAGGAGGAGACCACTTCAGAAGCCTGGGATGTGAGGGTGGCGGTGAAAGCAATGAAGGACGAGGAGCTGGATTAGTTGCTTAGGGATGAGCAATCATTTTAGCTGGGGGGTGATGATGAGCCCCAAATTTGGTAACATTTTGGGCTCATTTGGCCTAACTACCCTTGCTCAATCTTTCATTTTTCATAACTTATGCATCATTTTTTTAGTATGTTTATGTCATTTGTACGAATAAGGGCAGTCACTATTCCTAGGTGGCTAACACGTGCTCATTTCAAGTTTTTTGACACATATTGGAGCAAAACCGAGCAGATAAGGGCTAGGAGACAGCCAAGATGGGGTTGAGGATTTGTAGGAGGGTTGTCCACGGCATTAAATGGCCTTCCTCGGGATCTTCACCCCCAACTCCGAGCTCCAACAGCCACCACAACCGGATCTAGAAGGCAGCCAAATGGATTTTGAGGAAGCAGCTGTTCACTCCCAGTTTGGTCAGCCAAGTCCCACTGATTTAGGAGGCCAGCTTGGGGCCTCGTGATGTATAAATGATAAGGCTTTAGCCTTCGAAAAGGACTTTTTGGAAAATTGTTGCACATTCTGCACTATGAGCTGCTAGCTCTATTTTTGCTCTTTTGTAGCCATCATTGGCAGACCTTTTGACTTATGATTATTATTTTTTAATGGAAAGCAGTCAGATTTGATCTCAGTTCTGAGTTTCTAAAGGAGCCATAGCTCTCGGGGTTGGGCCCAACCTGAGAGCCTAGGGCCTCCTTCTTTTGTATTGATATCTTTTCTTTCAGCATTATGGTTTTCTTTACATGCATTTGAAATGCAGTCTGTTGAGTTAGATTTCGTAGTGTGGTTAAGTAGGTCATTGTTAGAAGATAGAGTTGCTCCATATGTTTAGAATAGAGTAAAGAGACTAGACTTGATAAAAGTTCCAAAAAAGGGTTGACTGTACTCTCATTTTCACCTCTTTCTAGGGGCTGGAATTGCAGACAGTGTTACCCACCAAAAACATTGGTTTACGTACTCATGCAATCTTTGGTGCAATATTTTCGTTTGTAGTAGTTGTCCATGTGCTCAGACCTCTTGGAATGTTTCTTTGCTTCAGTACCATACATGGTTTTCTTTAGAAATAACGTTGTTGTTCATTGGTTCCATTAAACAGTTAGGACATATTAGGAATGTTTTGATTATGTGCAGAACGTGGATGATTTCGTTTAGTTTACATTGTGCAGTGCAACTCCATCCCTCTCTCGTCCCTCTAAGATTCACCCAGGCCAACTGCTCATCTCCAAATTAGACCCCTTGTCTCTCAATTACTCTACTACCCACGACATCCTACCTCTCTTCTCGGCCTTCCACTCCCTCGACCCTCTTTAAGACAAATTAGTTTTCCACACCCTCTCATCACCTCATCTCCCTGTCACTAAGTCATTACAAACCCCTCTCCTATCTCCCTATCGATCAATGCAGCCCTTTTCACTCACCCATCATCCAAAATCCAATCATAGAACATCCTGTAGGAATTACTGAACATCCTGTAGAAATTCTGAAACATCCTGCAGAACCCCTGCAGACTTCCTGTAGAAGCTCATAAACTCGGTTTTTGGCAGCCAAACTTTGTGAAACTCTCTGGAAGGGTGTTAGGGACCCCTTAGACCCTCTCTAAACCTTCCCAACCTTTTCCAAGCCTTTCTCCTCCTTGATCCACCTCTGCACAGTAAAAAGCTAGTTAAAAGCACATTCATGATAATTCTAATAACTGGAACAAAAATACAAACAATGTTTTCTTCAGATAGAGGTAGTATAGACACATGCATTTTACCTTCATAGAAGTAATGGCATCTCTTTCAGTAGTTTGCATTCCCATCTTTACATCAGTAAGACTAGCTGGTAGAATTAGGGTTTGCTAGGGTTTGCGTTTCTTGTTGGCTTTCAGTTCCTTTCTACAAGTAGATTAGCTTCCTTTGAGTTAGCTTTCGTCCATCAGTTAAAAAGCTTCTTCTAAGAGCTCATAGAAGTTGGCTTGAGCCCCTAGCAGACTTGTGCCAGCTGACCAAGTGACAACTGCGGCAAGAGCTAGTACTTGTGCATACAACACCGTCGCTTCCAAGTTTGTTACGAACTACCAGGTTGATAAAACTAAAGAAGAAAGCTCCAGGAGTTGTAGCATTATTGCTACAATACTGGAGCCCACCAATGAGCCACAGGGAATTCATATTCATTACTAATTTAGATGAAAATATAAGGAAACAACAGAAATTGAGCATAGAGTGTAGTTAAACAAATTCTAAGCTAATCTTTCTTTCTGCTATTTAGATGGTGATACAGGTGTGATAAAGACGTATATGAAATTGAAACAGAGATAAGAAGCACTTATTGAGTCATGTCGCAGCACAAGAATTCCACATTCAATTCTTCAAAACATTAATACACAGCACACAGTCTTTCCTCCAAGCTTTTCAGCAGTCTTTGATTAAGTAAAACATCAGGTATACAAAGCGAGTCTCTCTTGGAGCTATACAGCCAACCAACCCCTTAAACAGTGAATTAGGTTGGTTTTATAGATAAAATATCTACAAAATCAGATCTCAGACAGATCTTCTGCAATAAGTGTCTTTAACCTAACACCTGTCTGAAATAAATGCGAGAAAATGTCCTTGAGCTGCGCTGGGTGCAGCTGTATCAAAAAGGCGTTTAATGTGTTGTCTTTATGGCTCTGTGCTGATCACTTAGCCATAACTGTGCTTTGGGTTCTGATCCATGCTCTTGAGTGGTTCTGAGGTGCATTAACTGTGATGGGAGAGCCTTGATGGGCTTTCACCGTTTTCTTTGAATTTGTTGGAGGCCATTCAATGTTCACCTACATTGGGAATAAAGATTTTCATTAAAAACATTTGGCTGATACTCTTTGCCGCTTCCTTCATATGCTTTGGCACTGAATGTGCACCTTTCTCACTTCTGATGCTCTTTAAATTGTTGCATCAACCTTTCATGGCTGCTGTTCGGCCTTCTGTTTTCTTCAAAAACTGCCTTTTCCCCTTTCCGGATGCTGCGCGAAGAAATTCTTGTCTTTTTGCGGCTTTCGGGCCTGCCGGAGGCCGAGCCATGAAAGGGCTTTCCATTTTGGCCTATTTCTCTTAGCGATGGCAATTAGCGCTAGGCACTAATCGCGCATCAAAAACTACCTCAGATTTTCATTCCGGGCTCTCTTGGCTGCGATTTGCGCCCTTTGTGCTTTTTGACGATGACGTCAGCATGGCTCCCAGTACGGTGGTGACATGGCAGGGTGACATCAGCAGGGTGACGTTAGCAGTACGGCCGGGTGACGTGGCGATACGGTAAAGCTGATGACGTGGCAGTACGATGGCAGCTACGTGGCAAGGACACGGTGGCAGGAGGCCGATGCAGGATGATGACGTCAGCATGACGTATTGCTGACGCAGGATGGGGGAAGGCGGTTTCAGGCGCACCACTTTTGTGCGCAGGCGGTTTCGGAGGAGGGGGCTCTGCCATAGCCGAGAGGGTGACGCATGGCGGGAGTACGACAGGAAAACCGCCCATCTGCCGGGCGCTAACCCTCGGCATGTCGGGGCACAAAAAGACCCGCCCACCGTAGATCTCGGGCGCGCTAGATCTGACGGTCGGCGGCACAGATAACACGGCAGATGGTTAGATACGGGGCTTGTGGCGCTTTTTATTTAATTGTTTTAATCCGATGGGGGGGGGAACTTTAGGAAAGTGGGTTTTTAGGTTGTATACAGGCGAGGTTAAATATTTACAAGCATGACCTTCGGATAAGGGCGGGAAATGAGTATTGTAGGGTTAGGACTTAAGGGAAATGGTTATTAGTGTGACCAGATGTCAGACTAACTCCAGGTTAGGACACGGAAGGGTTAGTAGGAGCCCCAGATGGACTACTATTTCCCGGACTTGATAAATATGGCTATAATGCCAAGGGGAAAGGGATATATAATATTTTGGGATTTTATTTATTTTTTGTATAATAGGGGATGGGTAAATGATCTAGGGAGCTAGATAATAGAGTTAGGAGTTAATATGAATTTGTGAGGTGAAGTGTAAGGGGAAGACTAAGTATGTGAGCTGAAACTTAGACATAAGAAGTGCATGGATTGTGGAGACATGTTTTTACACAAGAAATGTGGCTTCTTTTCACAGAAGAAAGTCAAAGCTTGACTTGGTGCTTTACGAAAATAAAGTGATAATAGGACTGGTTGGGTAGATCCCAAGGTCCTCAAGGGGATGTTAGTGAGTGATTTGGGGAATGAGAAGAAGGGGGAGTTAGACATGCCTCACTTGAGCTCCTCCAAATGGAAATTGCCTTGCGCTATGATCTGAATAAATATAACACTTTGAAAAGATGAAATGGATCACACAGCCTGATTCTGCAACCACAAAACTACTTACCCAACCTACTTACCTAGCATTTTTTTTCACCTTTTTTGCATGGGTGCACTTGGACTTGCAGACCCTAATTATCCTTTTTTCTTTTCTTGTTGTCCTCCTATCTAAATCTACACTTATTTCTTCCAAGGGCCCATGTTAAGCAGTTGGGCTCCTTTGTTTCTCTACCTATCTACAAATCTGCCAAGATTAAACTGTTTGGACAGATAATGATTCTCTATATTCGAAAACAAGAAATTGAAACCTAGGGAGGCCAAGATTAAGCTGTTTGGACGTCCCTTAACAGAAAATTCTTCAAAAAAGGTTAACTTATCAAAATTGGAATACAGTAGTGGCATTTAGACTAGCACACTTTCATGGCCTCTTGTTTGGCCTCTTTTAGGAAATATGGAGCATTGCAGCATGCAAGGTATGACATATTTGGCATGTAAAAAATGTCAATCATGAAAGATGAACACCTGTTGCAATAGGAGGCTAACACAATTCTTTCCCCCCCCCCCCCGCTCCTCTTAACCGTCTCCTAGTAATCAAATCATGAATAGTGATGGTAATGGTCACTTTCTGGTTGAGCTGCATGGTCTCTCCCCCTATAGCGCAGCTCCCTTCATGCTTCTTCTGGCGCTGTGACACCATTCTATTTCCCACAGGCCCTTGGTCGCTTAGCTCTATGAACTGGGTAATGTAGTTTATAGTTTTGGACCTCCTTGCAGCTGCCTGGAGAGCTAAGACTGTACTACATTCATGTACTCATTGGGCCAAATCCTCAGTGTATGGCTTCAATTGTCTTCCATTTACCTTTCCCAGAAATGGATCCCCATTCAACTTCAGGAGCTGAACTACTCCACCATCTGTAATCTCTTTGATAACATATGGTCCCAACCAATGCATCTGAAATTTTTCTAGAAACTTATTAAATTTTCTGTCATATAATAAAACTAAATTGTTTACCTTAAACGTGCGCAGTTTGATGTGCTGATTGTGCCAATATTTTTCACGTTCCTTCTGAACCTGCTAATGGAATCTATCCAAAAATCTATCTTCCTTAAACTCTGTTAGCTACACGAGCCTCTCTTTTAAGACTTCGCAGTCTACCATTCCTGTAAAATCTGCTATGCGTAGACTAGGCAAAATGTAATCCACAGGCATTACAACTTCTATGCCATAGACCAAGCTAAAATGTGTCTCACCAGTAAGTTTCTTACAAGTAGCTCTGTAAGCCCATAACACTGCTGGTATGTGCATGTCCCAATCATTCCACTGTGCGTTAGAAACCTTTATCAGAGCATTCTCCAATATCTTATTAAAAGCCTCAACCATTCCATTGGCCTGAGGATGATATGGTGTACTCTTCTGATGAAAAACATGTAATTCTTTTGTCAGTGCGTTGATTGTTTCATTGAGAAAATGCATACTGCGATCACTCATCAAAACCTTCAGGTAACCAAACCTAGTCAACACATATTCAAACAAGAATTTTGTTGTTGTTTCCCTTGTACAATCCTTCACAAGTTGGGCCTCCACCCACATGGTCAAATATTCGGTCGCAGTGATGATATACAACGCACCCGTCTTCTTACCCGGAGGTTGAATCGGTCCGACAAAATCAATCACCCAATTCTCAAATGGTTGCCATGACATCTGTGGATTCAGAGGAAACTCATCCCTCTATGATGGCCTAACCATTCTCTGACATGCATCGCACACCCTACAATATGCTTTAGATTCCTTATGCAGCATTGGCCACCACAATCCAGCACGCAAAATCTTCTGCGCTGTTGCTTTTCCTGCATAATGGCCTCCCATAACTCCTCCATGAGCTTCAGTAAGGACACTAGTTCACTCAAAATTAGGCACATAACTTCAAAGTATTTCATCCGATGACATTTTATACAAATGGCCTACAATAACTGAAAAGTTTGTCACACACACCACTAATTCTTTCTTTTGTTGACTCGTGTATCCCTCTGGCGTCGTTCCTGTAGTCAACAAGTGGATAATGTTTGCAAAGTGATTATTCGCTATGCGCACTATGAAGAGATGCGCATCAGAAAACCCTTCGTCCAAATTGGTAGGCTCCTCTCCTATTTCAATTCACAACAGATGGTCTAGCCCTGCATTCAACCTTCCTGGCTTCACAATCACCTTGAAATCATACTCCTAAAACAAAAGAAGTCATCTGCATATGCCCCCCCCCAACACAGGCTTATTAACTAGATATTTCGATGCAGAATGGTATGTGTACATCTTGAAATTTCTGCTTAGTAGGTAATGTCTGAACTTCTGGAGCGCATACACCATGGCCAACCCCTCACGCTCTGTCATTGAGTATTTTTTTTCAAACATGGACAACTTCCTGCTCGCAAATGCTATAGGGTGATCCATCTCTCCTTCACCGGCCTATGTCAGCACGGTTCCTAGCATAATACACGAAGCATCCACATGTACATGAAATTCCTTCTTCCAATCGGGAAAGACTAGGATTTGTGTGGTGACCATTTTATCCTTCAATATATCCAGACTCCGCTAACATTATTCATCCCAACAAAATCTAGCGTACTTCCTCAGTAGCTTTTCAACGGCCGTGGTAGTCTGAGCACAACTCTTTATGAACTTCTAATAGTACCCAATATGGCCCAGTGTTGCGTGCAACTGTTTAACACTCCTTGGCACCTCCAAATTGACTATAATCGTGATCTTAGTAGGGTCCACCATTAATCCTTGTTTGCACACCACATGACCTGGAAAAATTCCAAAAGGGACACAGAACAAGCATTTCTTCAAGTTTAGTGCAACTTGATACCTTCATCATGTCTCCAACATCAATCGCAAACTAGCTACATGGCACTTTACTAGCCCAAATACTGTCCAGTCATTAAAATATACCTCAAAAAATTTGTGAATGAACTCTTTGAACGCTGAAATGACTATGTGTGAAAATATTGCTACCGAATTATTAAGTCCAAAAGGCATCACTATATATTGGAAACATCCCCACACTATCGCAAAGTTTGTCTTGCTCCTATCTTCCGTCACGATCTTAATATGATGGTATCCAGAGAACCCATCAGTGAGTGAATATGCTTCCTGTCCTCCAACATTATCCAGCACTTCATCTATAAATGGCATCAGAAAAGGATCATGAACGCAGACATCATTGAGCTTCCTCAGATCGATGAAAATTTGTATCTCCCCCTTCTGCTTCATCTCTTGGACTACCATTGGGCTTACCCAATTATACTCCTCCACAGGTCCAATAATGCCTACCTCAAGCATCTTATCTAAGTCCAAGCAAACCTTTTCTTTGTTCTTTGGATTAAAGCGATATGGCCTCTGCTTAATCGGTTGTCCGACTTCAAAGTAATCCTCATTACACCGAAATCTCTTATGATACCCTTCAGGTCCAAAAACTTGGTAGGAAACAAATCCTAATATTCATGGAGCAACTCAGCAACCTTACCTACTGTGGCAGCATCCCAGTAGTCCCCAATCTTCGCAAACTTTGGCTTCACGTTTGTGTCAATGTTTACCTGCCTAGTTTTCACTGGCGTGGTGATATCTGGATTTGCTACATATGGTCCTTCAACTTCGCGGTGACCTTCTTCCTCTGGGATATTAATGTTCCTTGGATCCTCATCTTCTTCTTCGGAAGTCTGTTAGGCCCCTATACTACTAGTGTAACCCCTTATTTTTATTAGTACAACCCACTTATTATATTGATGTACCCATGTAGTGCCCATATTGTTACTATTGTGCCCCATAGAATCCCACTATTGTTATTATTGTGCACTTACATTATTATTGTTATGTCGGCTATGATTATGTTATGACCCCTTAGACTCCTATATATAGAAAGGAGGTCTTTTCATTTGTATCATCGAAGAATTTTTCATTTATGTAATGTAAAGGAGGTTGCCCCCTCGAAGAGGCTGAATTCTAAGGCATTGATCTATCTTTTCTATCTTTTTCTTGAGCTGGTTCCATAACATTTGGTATCAGAACTTTGGATTCTAGGGTTTCGCTGTTCCAAACAGATCATCGTGGAATTTTCGCTATAACTTTTTTCTACGACGTTTCAAAAGCTAAAAAAAACCCATTTGAGAAGAAATCACGCTGAATCTCAGGTCCAAATTTCAGAGCTTTTCGCGCTATATTTGCGGAGATATGATTTGAGGAAGTTGGTCTTTTTGTAGACTCCTGAATTAGATTCCAAATAGGTGACCTGCGGAAAATCGTCATAACTTTATCTCTAAGCATCGGATTGAAATTTCGTAAGAAGGCACAGAAAGAGGACAGACTGTAGTTTCTTGTATATATTTTTCAGAGCCAAAGGTCGAAACAGTGACTCGTGGTACATCGTACAAGTTCACTCTACTGAACTAGTCTATAATGAGGTCATCTTGGGAGGTTGTGCATAACTCTTCCTTGGAGAATCCAATTTGGATCAGACTGGTGGCATTGGAAAGAGGACACAAAGGGCTACTATAGATCACAATTTCAGAACTTAAAGATCCGAAAGTATAGAGTTACAGTCGTTTCAAGATCGAGCTCCTAAAATCAAGAAAAAGCAAGATGAAGAAGTTTGATGGCAAGGATCCGGTAAATTGGATACTTCAGATGGAGCAATATTTTGATCTACATTGTGTACCACTGTTACAAAAGGTATGTATTGCATCTTCATATTTAGAACCGGATCAATTTTTATGGTATGAATGGCTTTGTTCTCATAAACAACTTGTTACGTGGTCAATTTTCACGGAGGAAATGATAACACATTATGAGGATACAAAGAGCAACACCTTCTTTAGATCAACACCACAATAATTGGAAAGAAAAATTATGAAAACCAGGAAGCATACCCCTCACAACTATAAAGATGGAAGTTTTGTTTCTCCTAGCCTTCCACAACCTACAAGGGTTACACCACAACAATTGGAAGAAAAAAGAGAAAAAGGGATTTGTTACAATTGTGATAGCAAATGCACTAAAGATCATAAGTGTGCTGAGAATAAATTATTTTACATAGAATATGAAGAGGAGGAAGAAAAGGATCAAGAAACATCAAAAGAAGAAGATATATGCCAAGACCACATCCCAAAGAAAGAAGAAATGAATCAGACCATATCTTGTAAAACATTGGTAAGAATTACCACTCCTCAAACTCTCAAGATAGAAGGACATATCAAGAAGAAAAAGGTGCAAGAAGTGAAAGATCACATCGAGAAAGAAGAAATGGATCCAACCATATCTTGTAATTCGTTGGTCAAAATTACCACTCCTCAAACTATCAAGATAGAAGGACATATCAAGAAGAAAAATGTTCAAGAAGTGAAAGATCACATCGAGCATCAAAAAATGAATCTGACCATATCTTGTAAAGGATTGGAAGAAATTACCACTCCTCAAACTCTAGAGATAGAAGGACATATCAAGAAGAAAAAGGTTCAAGCAGTGAAATATCACATCGAGTATCAACAACAAGTTCTCCAACTTTTAAAGGATAACGCCGCTTCAGTGCAAAATCAAATGAAACAACATGTAGATCAACATCGTAGTGAAAAATGTTTTGATGTAGGTGATTGGGTATTTTTATTGCTACATCTCAAGCAAGCTATTTATGAGAAGGAAATGTTGGCAATACTACATGCACTTAAAAAATGGCGACCTTACCGAATGGGAAGTCTCTTCAAGGATGAGGATGTGGAAGCGTTGTTTTGTGCTATTTCTATTATCCAACCAGATTGGATAAACGAAGCAAGGGATAAATGGAAGAAGGACGAAGAAGTATGGCCACTTATTCAAAAGTTGCAAAAGATCCCAATTCAAACAATATTGCCAGAAATTGAAGAGGAAGGAAAAATCAAATTGGAACCTGGAGCAATCACAGAAACAAGAACCCGACAGCTACAAAATCGATCAATTTTAGAGTATCTCATCAAGTGGAAGAACTTACCCACTGAAGATTCCACATGGGAGGACAAGAATTTTATACAGAAGCATCAAGAACTACTCAAGCGTTGAGGACAACACTTTTTGAAGGAGAGGGGCATGTTAGGCCCCTATACTACTAGTGTAACCCTTATTGTTATTAGTACAACCCACTTATTATATTGATGTACCCATGTAGTGCCCATATTGTTACTATTGTGCCCCATAGAAGCCCACTATTGTTATTATTGTGCACTTACATTATTATTGCTATGTCGGCTATGATTATGTTATGACCCCTTAGACTCCTATATATAGAAAGGAGGTCTTTTCATTTGTATCATCGAAGAATTTTTCATTTATTTAATGTAAGGAGGTTTCCCCCTCGAAGAGGCTAAATTCTAAGGCGTTGATCTATCTTTTCTATATTTTTCTTGAGCTGGTTTCATAACAAAGTCACATTATACCACTCTAGTGCATGGCGTAGCTGGGTGCTCCAATCTGGTTGAATCAATTCCAAAGGTTCTTGTGGTATTCTAAATATTGTTTCCTTGACCTCCTACAGTGCCTCATCAACATATTCGAACCCATCCTCAAAGCTAAAGTTCATCAAAAATCCATCTCTTAAAATATCCCACTCCGCAGTGTCATGGAAGAGCTCTGTTTCCAAGTACCAATTCTTAAGAATGATGTCCAAGGTGTGACAAAAAACATGTACCCACTCTGGTTGTGGCTCTGTTCCATAGACCTTAGTCCATTTTTCTAAATGATCATGTGGATCATTTCTTCCATTGTATTTCTTTGTTAGCCTAACTTTCAGGCAACCAAACCCCAATCGCATCATTCTTTTGTACTCGTGCCATTCATCGAAACTGTCTTTATGCGTACCCCACCATCTTGTTGGTGTAGTGTGCAGCGCCAAATCCAATGCTCAGAAGCGATGCTTCTCAGGTGCTTACCTTTCAAATGCATAAAAAAATTTATCTACATCAACTAGACCATCATAATAAGGTAAATTTCTTACCTCAGATGAAACACAGTGTAGCGATTTAGTCATCATATTACAACGCAGCATAGATACTTCGTGCAACTTACTATGCCAGCGTTCGAACTCCTCATCTGAATCTTATGTACAGGAACTTTCACGGTCCTACACAATGCATCCATCAGCTTTCGGATTTACCCAATCTTGGTCTCATGCTGTTATCTTATAGATCTGGTCGAAATCATCATCACTTTCCTCATAATCACGGACCAGTTCAGTGTAGTGCGGTCCTTCAGTAGGGTCCAAAGGTACTAGTACATGGAGCGATTTCCTCTCAAAATACATTGTTCGCTTCTTTAAATTGATGACCCCTTTCATATCAATAACCCAATCAATTCAAAGGAGCGCGAAATATGGAATGTTGTCATTGACAATCTCTATCACTTCGAAATCGTCCAACACGCTCGCACCTTCTATATCTACTGTCACTCTATGCAATTTCCCCATAGGAATAATCTTCTGTTGATTTTCCATTCTCAATTGAATCAAAGACCACTATAGTGTAGATCTCCCCATTCTTTCCCATGTCTGCTTAGGAAAAACATTTGCATCCAACCCTAAATCCAAAATGACCTGGTCCATTTCATACTCTCCTATTTGCGCAGTGAGCCTCATCTTGTGCCATGTTCCTGTCTTGTGTTTTCCTATATTTCTGGTGGTTTCCTTACCAACACATTTGCTTATCAGTTCTTGTAATCCTTTCATAGCCTTGTAGTCATGTAGCAGCTTCATACAAGTCTCCAAAAAGATGCTAAGCATAGAGGGGTCAACTTCTTTAGATAAATGATCCTGACTTCTTGAGGTAGAGGGCTCAACGAAGCTTTTCTTCACTTCCATTAATGTTTCCTTCGCATGCTCTAGATCAAATCCAACCTCCTTCTCTGGGACCTTGTGGACCCACTCACTTTCCTCAGGTTGCTTTCCTTTATCATTACCAGTCATCATCCCACTTTGTAGCACAATATTCACATTGGGATCCTCTTCGCGGGGTTCATCCCTCATCATCTGTAAATTCTTGGTAGGCTATTGAGGTTGCGCCTTTTTCTCCTTCATCTTATCTATCAGTATAGGGAATTCTTCTATCACATTGTCAAACTGAGTGCAATATCAACATGAGAGGCGCGTCTGGCTCGTACATTCCTGCGCATAGTGTTTTATCACTCCGCAATTATAACAAATAACTTGTCCCCAACTGCTACCATATCCTCCTCCACCTCAGCCTCGTCCCCTCCCCTCATATCCTCCACAAGCTCCCCCAATGCCTTGATCCAAAGGCAGAGTTTCTGTTTTCATTCGATACGCGAGCGTTCTTTCCATATTCAATTCATAACTATGGCAGTTCCGCTCATCATGGCCCATCGATTTATACAAAGTACAAAATAACTACTGCGGCGTCTGCACAAATTTTTGCAGCAAGTGGCAATTGTTTGTTACATGTTTTCCTGCTACTTGGAAAATAGCGCACCACGGCACGGGTCCTGTACTTGGCCCTGTTGGGGCTTCCTACCTTAGAGGCATTGGCCCTCCTCCTAACATATAAATTGTGAAAACATGGTAATGATCCTTATCATGCCCCTGGTTTTTACAACTGAGGCACTAAGCTTCTTTGTGCACCTCTGGCCTAGCTTCTTTCTCCTTTTTCAAGCTCTGAAACTCCAAGCAGAGGTTCTGTAATTCCGCATGAATCTATTGATCTCCCAATGTCATGTCCTAGATAGGTGTCTCATGTAATATGATTTTGATTTCCAACACTACCTCCTAAGTTCCTATCTTTTGTTGTGACAAAGCAATCCCTAGGTGAGGCAAGAGCACGGCTATAAACCAATTGCTGTGCTGACTGTTTGTAAGATTAATATTGGCTTCGTAGATTCCTCACTTCAGTCTCTGATCCAGCTCCTAGGGGTTTCACCGATCCTCATCGCGATTTCCTTGAACCCCACTACTAATTGTGTTTCAGAATAAGGCCTCCCAAATTCCTTATTTAAAGCAGTCTGAGTGTCTGCTAATGATGCCACTTGGTTATCAATGCAGTACTTAATGTACCACGTCAACGTGTGATCTTAGAGAGTAGTAACCAACTGTGCTTTCTTTGTATGATCATCTGTAATATTTTGTGATGTCCACACGGCCTTTGTAACAAACCAAAACTGGTCCAGATACTCATTTCCCAAGCCCTTGAAAATGGGCAACTTCATCGTATTCAACATGTTGAACGACGACGAAGGTGGTGGTGGTGTGAGCGAAGGTGTATGCTATGGAGGTAAAGGTGGTGGTGGTGTGGGCGGATGAGGTAGTCATGGAAAACCCTGTCTTATCAATTGTACAATGCTTCATGGTGAAGCCTGTACTTCTCCCTCGTCGTCGTTCGAACGAGGTTATGTCAATGGGTTGTATTCAGGATCTGTTCTGCCTCGATTTCTAAAGATTCATCCACTTCATGTATATCCAAAAATCAAGGTAGTGGCATAACCTGCTTTTTACACAAGAGCATTTTAATACAAATATTCACAGATCCAAAATACTTACATCATTTTCCCTTGAAGAAGTGTTGTTCTGCTTTGCTATAGCTGACAAAGGTATCAACCAAAAATTCTATCACAAATCCTCCTATGACTCGATCAAGCCAGTGATTCATGACGCACATGATCTTATCTTTAGAAGCTTCTAATCTCTGCACTAGCTCTAGGGTCCACACTATTGGACCGTCAAGCCTCTACATTCCTTGGTTGTCTGCCAATTTAGTGATCCACTCGTATAGTTTGATCGGGAAGGAGAAGAAGAAAATTTCATGTAACTCTGTGTACATATATCTGCCCAACCATTTTTCTTTTGTCAAATGTGGACTTCTATTTTCTTGGGCCACGAATTTGTGTATCTTTATATCCAACCACTTTTGAATTTCTTTCTTTGCTTGATTCCTGTGAAGCGACATCACACATCTCTTTATGCAGATCTCGGTCCTGGCAGCAGAACCATTTGTTGGATTGGTGGGTCCTAACCCAGGTTCAGAGTTTGTTTTGCCAAACAAATCCCTACACTACTGGCCCTTTTGACATCAACCCATGGAGCGCAGACTAAAGTCTCACCCGAAGTAGTATGGGGGGATGATGGAACCAAGTTTCCGCACCCAGAGATTATTGCAATGTTGTTTTCTTCCCTAAATTTTCCTTCATGTAGATCGATAATCCTTTTAAGGCTTATCGATATAACTTCACTTAATTAGCTTCTATACCTTCGCAAACATTTACGACTATCTTTTGCGGATCCTGAATAGGCAGATCAACTACTTACGTGCATCAAAGATTACCCTTAACATAGTAATTACCCAGATCGTCTTAAATGTTTGATAACTTCAACATATAACAAGTTAATCTTCGCATAAATAGTTAACATTAAGTGCATTCATATAACAATATAAATCATGTAAATTCGCGCATCAATACAGTATTAATTCATAACCCATCATTCATCTCAGCATAAAAGTGCTTTCATTCATAACATAACCAAAATGATAACACAAAGGAATTTCTGGAATAATCTCTTTATTACTACTTCGGTTATGCTTACAGACTCAAGACTTCCTTGTGCACTCAATTGCAGGGGTCCGCGAACACAACTGCGGACTCTACTGTAGGTGTCTGCGCACTCAACTGTAGAGCCTTTCTTCTACTCTAAGACTTCTACGATCTTTATTCTACTGACCCATTACATATGTCTTCATGATCCGTTACTTCCTTCCTTGCCTTAGACATCCTATGACGCACCTATTTATACAATCCCATGGTCCGCAGAGCATGGGTAGATCTTCAAAATCTAACTCAACTTACATAACCGAACAGTAAAACCCTTTATGACACTTTAACTATCTATGCGTTCTACAACCACACTTGCAAAGACTTTACACTTTGTACATCAAAACTTGTTCTTTTTGCCACAAAACATGGGCGTTTTCCCAAAAATTGACCCTAGGGGACCCTATCCCAACACAACTCCTCCATGTGCTTCAGCGAGGATACTTTGTCTTTCATAATACGGTACATACCTGTGCAGAACTTCATCTGGCCCCATTTTATACAAGTTCCCTGCAATTACGGAGAAATGCACAACCCTGCCCACCAATTCCTTCTTCTGTTGTGTCGTATATCATTCAGGAGTTATACCTATAGACAGGAATTGGATTATATCCGCAAAATGTTTGTCTGCAACATGCACAGTAAAAAGTTTCACATCAAGAAATCCTTCATCAACACCTGTAGGTAATTCATCATTCTCAATCCGTGAAAGGTTAACGGGTCTAGCATTTAATCTTCCTGGTTTCACAATTACTTTGAAGTCATACTCCTAAAATAACAGTAACTAGCTACAAATTCCCCCCTCCCCCAACGCAGGCTTGTTGAAAAAGTACTTCAAAGTTTAATAGTCGTTATACATTTTGAAGTGCCCACCTAACAAGTAACTCCTTCCACGCACCATGGTTGAATAATTCTTCTCTTCCTTCCACAATTTTTCGCTCACAAACACAATATGATGGTCGATATCTCTTGCGCCTAGTTGGGTTAAAAATGCTAATAATGCTATGCAGGATGCATCCTCGTGTACATGGAATTATTTCTTGCAATCGAAGAACATTAGAATTGATGTTGTAACCATCCTTTCCTTCAAAACATCTAAGATTTTCTGGAAATCATCATCCCAACAAAATGTCGCATCTTTCTTCAATAATTTCTCTATAGGCACAGTGATCTGTGCATATGCCTTAATGAACTTTCTATAGTATCTTGTATGGCCCAATGTTGCACACAACTATTTTACATTCCTCAGGGGATTGATAATTACCACAATTTTAGCAGGGTCCATGTTGGGATAGGGTCCTGTAGGGTCAATTTTGGGGAAAAATCCCAAGTTTTGGGGCAAAAAGCCCAAGTTTTTATGTACAAAGTGTGAAGTCTCCACAAGTTTGGTCACAGAGCACGCTGATAGTTAAAGAATCATAAAGGGTTTTACCCTTCTCTTATGTAATCTGAGTCATCTTTTGAAGATCTACAGACCATGGGATTGTATAAATAAGTGTGACGTAGAGAGTCTAAGAGAGAAGTAACAGAAGATGAAGACGAATGTAAGGGGTCAATAGAAGGAAGCTCGTAGAAGTCTTAGAGTAGAATAAATTCTCTACAGCTGTGTGCGCAGAGGCCTAGAGTAGAGTCCGCAGCTGAGTGCATGGACCCCTGCAGCTAAGTGTGCAGGGAAGTCTTGAGTCTGTAAACAGAAATGAAGTATTAATAAAGATATTATTCCAGAAATTCCTATGTTTTGTCTATTTACTTTTGTTATGAATGAATGTGCTTTTATGCTGAGATTAATGATGGGTTATGAATTAATATTGTATTGATGCGAGACTTTACACGATTTATATTGTTATATGAACACACTTAATGTTAATTGTTTACGTGAACATTACCTTGTTGTATGTTGAAGTTATCAAAAAATTAAGTCGATCTGGGTAATTAGTGGGTTAAGAGTAATCTTTGATGTGCGTAAGTAGTTGATCTACCTATTCAAGGTCCACGAAAGACAGTTGTAGACCTTCGCAGAGGTCTAGAGGCTGATTAAGAGAGTTATATCGATAAGCCCTAAAGGCTTATTTATCTGTGCAAAGGAAGATTTAGGGCATAAAATGACATCACACCAGTCTCTAGGTGTAGAAACTTGGTTCCAACATCCCCCCATACTGCTTTGGGTGAGACTTCAATCTGCACTCCGCGGGTTGATGCCGAAAGGGCCAGTAGTGTAGGGATTTTTTTGGTGAAACTAACTCTGAACCTGGGTCAGGACCCACTAAGCCAACAAATGGTTCCATTGGCAAGATCAGGATCTACATAAAGATATGTGTGATGTCGCATCACTAGAATCCAACAAAGAAATAAATTGAGAAGTGGTTCGATAGAAAGATCCACGAATTCGCAGTGCAAGAAAAAAAAAATCTGCACCTAAAAAAAGAACAGTGGTTGGACAAATATTTGTACACAAAGATACATGAAATTTTTTTTTGCACCTTCCTGATCGAACTATATGAGTGGATAGCTAAATTGGCAGACAACCAAGGAAGGTGGAGGCTTGACGGTTCGATAGTGTGGGCCCCGGAGCTAGTGCGGTGATTAGAAGCTTCTGAAGATAAGATCGTGCACATCATCAATCACTGCCTTGATCAAATCATAAGAGGATTTGTGACAAAATTCATGGTTGATACCTCAGTAACCTACAATGAAGTAGAACAATGCTTCTGCAAGGGACTGCGAGGTAATTATTTGATATCTTTGAATACTTGGATTAAAATTCTCTTGTGTGAAAAGAGGGTTATGCCACTACCTTGATGTTTGGATCTACGCAAAGTGGACGAATCTTTAGAAATCGGGACAAAACAGATCCTAAATACAGCCAATTGATAGAGCCTCGCGATGACGAGGGAGTAGTATAGGCCTCATCGCGAAGCGTTGTATAGTTGATAAGACATGGTTTTCTGCGACTACCTCATCCTCCCACACCACCTCCAAATTCTCCTCCATAGCATACACCTTCACTCGCACCACCACCACCTCTGCTGTCATTCAACATGTTGAATACAATGAAGTTGCCCATTTTCAAGGGCTTGGGAAATGAGGATCCAAACCAATTTTGGTTAGTTGTGAAGGTTGTGTGGAAAACACAAAATATTACAAATGATCATATGAAGAAATTGCAGTTGGTTACTTCTCTCCAAGATTGCGTGTTAACATGGTATATTAAGTACTACATTAATAACTTTATCGCATCATTAGCAAACACTCAGACTGATTTGAATATGGAATTTGAGAGGCCTAAGTCTAAAACACAATCAGTAGTGGGGTTCAAGGAAATCGTGATGAGGATCGGTGAAACCAACTAGGAGCTGAATCAGAGACTGAAGTGTGAAATCCATGAAGCC
Organism: Pinus tabuliformis; assembly: GCA_031772625.1. Lineage (NCBI taxonomy): Eukaryota > Viridiplantae > Streptophyta > Pinopsida > Pinales > Pinaceae > Pinus > Pinus tabuliformis. Next base: position 474,526,750 of record CM062806.1, on the reverse strand, counting down.
AATATGAATCTCACATACAGTCATCATTGTCATTGGTTTATAGTTGTGCTCCTGCCTCACCTAAGGATTTATTTGTCACAACAAAAGATACGAACTTAGGCGGAAGCACTGGAAATCATAATGATATTACATGAGGCACCTATCCAGGATGCGGAATTGGAGGTTACATGGATTCATATGGAATTACAGAACCTCTGCTTGGAGTTTCAAAGCTTGAAAAAGGAGAAAACGACTCGGCTAGAGGCGCACGGAGAGGTATGGTGCCTCAAGTGTAAAAACTAGGGGCATGATAAGGATCATTGCCCTATTTTCACGAATTATATGTCAGGGGGAGGACCAATGCCTCTAAGGTAGGAAGCCATACCATGGCCAAGTAAAGGACCCATGTTGTGGTGCACTATCTACCAAGTAGTAGGAAAACTTGTAACAAACAATTGCCAATTGCTTCAAAAATTTGTGCAGACGCAACATTTATTTTGTACTTTTTGTAAATCAGTGGGCCATGATTAGCGTAACTGTCGTAGCTATTAATTGATGATGGAAAGAATGCCTGCGCATCGAATGAAAACAGAAACTTGGCCTCTCGATCAAGGCGCTAGGGGAGCGCATGGAGGATATTAGGGGCACAGACGAGGCCGAGGTGGAGGAGGACCTAGTAGAGGTCAGGGACAAGTTATTTGTTATAATTGCAGAGTGAGAGGACACTATGCATGGGAATATATGAGCCAGGCATGCCTGTCATGCCTATACTGATAGCTAAGATGCAGGAGAAAAAGGCATAACCTCAGAAACCTACCCAAAATTTACATATGATGACGATTGAGCCCCACGAGGAGGATCCCAATGTGAATATTGTGCTACGAAGCTGGATGATGACTGGTGATGATAAAGGAAGAAACCTAAGGAAAGTGAGTGGGTCCGCAAGGCCTCAGAGAAGGAGGTTGTATTTGATTTGGAGTGCATGGAGGAAACATTAATGGAAGTGAAGAAAAGCTTCACTGAGGCCTCGACCTCAGGAAGTGAGGATCATTTATCTGAAGAAGTTAACCCCTCTATGCTTACCACCTTTTTGGAGACTTATATGAACCTACTGCATGACAGTAAGGCTATGAAAGGATTACAAGAACTAATAAACAAATGTGTTGGTAAGGAAACTACTCCTGAAGGGCACTGCACAGTCAGAAAGATAGGAAAACACAAGACAAGAATAGGGTGTGAGATGAGGCTCACCATGCAAATAGGAGAGTATTAAATGGACCAGGTCATTTTGGATTTGGGGTCGAATGCGAATGTTTTTCCTAAGAAGACATGGGAAAGAATGGGGAGACTTGCACTAAAGTGGTCTCTGATTCAATTGAGAATGGAAAATCATCAGAAGATTATTTCTATGGGGAGACTGCATGGAGTGAGAGTAGATATAGAAGGTGTGAGCGCATTGACCAATTTCAAAGTGATAGATATTGGCGATGAAAAAAATCAATATCCTGTGCTCCTTGGAATTGATTTGGCTATTGATATGAATGGGGTCATCAATTTAAAGAAGCGAACAATGTCTTTTCAGAGGAAATCGCTCTGTGTAGTAGTACCTTTGGACCCTGCAGAAAGACCGCACTATACTGAATAGGTTCACAATTATGAGGAAAGTGATTATGGTTTGTACCAGATCTATGAGATAGAAGCGCAAGACCAAGATTGGGTAAATCTAACAGCTAATGGATGCGTTGCGTGGGACTGTGAAAGTTCATGTACATCATATTCAGATGACGAGTTTGAACACTGGAAGAATAGGTTGCACGAAGTATCTACACTGCGTTGTAATATGATCACCAAATCATTGAGTTGTGTTTCATCCGAGGTGATAAATTTGCCTTATTATGATGGTCTAAATGATGTAGATAAGGTTTTAGACGAATTTCAAAGGAACGTGTTGGAGAAGCATCGCTTCCAAGCATTGGATTTGGCGATGCATGCTACGCCCGCAAGATGGTGGGGTATGCATAAAGACAACTTCGATTAATGGCGTGAGTACAAAAGAATGATGAGATTGCGGTTTGGTCGCTCGAAAGTTAGGATAAAAGAGAAATATGTTGGATTAAATGATTCATGTGATCATTTAGAAAAATGGATTAAGGTCAATGGAATGGAGCCACAACCGGAGTGGGTACATATTGTTTGTCACACTTTGCACATCATTCCTATGAATTAGTACTGGAAACGGAGCTTCGCCATGGCACCGCAGAGTGGGATATTTTAAGAGAGAGATTTTTTATGACCTTCAGCTTTGAGGATGGGTTCAAATGTATTGTTGAGGCACTGTAGGAGGTCAAGGCAGTGTTCTTTAGAATACCGCAAGATCCTTTGGAATTGATTCAACCAAATTGGAGCACCCAGCTGCGCCATGCACTAGAGTGCTATAATGTGATTGTCAAAGAAGAAGATGAGGATCCATGGAACATTAATATCCCAGAGGCAAAAGGTCACTGCGAAGTTGAAGGACCACAGGGAGTGAATCCAGATATCACCACGCCATTGAAAACTAGGCAGGTAAACATTGGCACAAAAGCAGAGCCAAAGTGTTATAGACATTTTTGGGCACTACAACCCCAAGCATGAAATGTCCATAAACCAAGGGCTCCTAAGTCCCTAAAAGTGTTGTTCTAACCCCTAAAGGAACAAGGTCAACATATTACATCTTCTCCCAGAAGTTCTCCATAAAAAACTGCTCAGAGTTGGTCAAAATAGGATCATTTCAGCTGCTCCACTGGCCAAATGTGTTGCATCTCACCTAAGTACACTGTGTGGGTGTGTTGCATTTCAAAAATCCCTTCTATGGGGAGAAATGACAAATGGCAGTGTCATTCCACGAGGTAGAGAGGCAATGGAAGCTTCCAGAAACTTCTCCTGTGACACTTGCCTCTATGAATTCGACCAAGGATGAGTAAGAGATCATCAATCTCCATGTGGAAGCAAGAACTATCAGAGAGAAGAAACTAATCAAATCATAAGCTAACTCATCTCCATTACAGATATCTATATATGGATCCCTCATCCCAGAGATCCGGAGGCTGGAATTTTGCATATTGTAAGGAATTGTTGTTGGTTTCTTGAGACAAACATCATATTGTTGGGTTATCTAAGCTTTGTATGAGGTGAAGAGGGGCTTCCTTGCTGAGAGGTTGATGCTGGGTCAGAACAACTGGTTGTAACTCCTCTTGGCTCTTTCTTGATTATCAATAAAAGTTATTCAAGTTTTCCTCCATACTCTTGTGTCATTGATGTTTGCTGCATTTGTATGGTCAATTTACATCTGATCCTAGATTGTTTATGATTATAGATCCATGTCTTTGTATAGTGCTATGCTACTGTGATCTTACAGGTACTTTGTGAAGCTGGGCATGCAAGGGAACAAGTATCGAAAGACTATCAAGGAAGAGAGGAATCAAATCAGGAGATTAGTGCAAGACAGAGGTTGGTCTTTCTGTTCCTCTCTATCTGTAATTCATAAAGGAAAAACGAAAGTAGCTTTACTTTGTTTGTTTCTAAGGCAACTGTCACACCTTAGTGGGATAAGCAGTTCTGAGTAGACACTTTTCCCTGTAACAAAATGGCGACTCCGCTGGGGATGAATTAGTTTGTTTGTTTATCTTCCTTGTTGTTTATTTCATAAACTTACAGGTAGCATTCGAACTGCATTTGCCATAGCAAATGCAAAGTAGATAAATGCTACTTCAGTCCATCTACGGGATCTGTTTATGATTTAAACAACTGATTCAAAAACTCTCTGATTGCCCTTGTGATAGCTCTTAGATCCTCCTTAGATCTACCCTTGATTGTTGCATTACTGATTACCTTTTGCTTGGCCAAAACCCATGAACCGAACTGCAAACTGTGACCCAGAACCCAAACAGAGTCTCGTTTCCGGCCCAGCGCAAGTACTGTTCAGAGAATCTGAACTTCAGCGCACTTCTTGAGTGGAGAAAGTGCGCTGCATTTCAAATTCCCTGTGTTACAGGTGTGCTGATCAGACTAGGCTTTGTGCAGTTTTGGTTTCTGTGATTCATTCTTTCCAGTTATATTCTTGAATTTTGCTGCCTGTGATCAATATATGTCTGTTTGAAACCCCTTTTCCTTGCTGTTATTCCACCTCCTTTGTACAAAAGAACTGCAAATTTTTTTGTGTGTTTTTTGGGTCATTTTCAGTTCTCCTTTGCAAAAGTAGCATAATCATACTGTTGTCCTTTGATTTGAAACTGTCGCAAGTGTTGATTTCGATCATAGGAAAGAGTTCGATTGCTGTTGATGGTCGATTATCCTGTTACTATTGTTTTTGGTCTAAATTTGTAAATTTTCTAGTGTCGAAAACAAGTATTCATTTCAAAATCGTAAGGTGTTGTGATCGTCTCCATTTTTTATTTCGAAAGGAAACTTGTTGATATTTTTCGCTTGAAAAGAAATTCATATTTGTGCATCAACTTTCTTTTTATCATTCATATACTAAGAAAGTCGAAAACAAATACATGCATGTGCATTTGCATATAAACAGTCTGATTGGTTTGATTTAGGAAAGCGCATTTAGAGTGTGCTCTTTGCTCTTTGCGAAAAGATTCTGTCTTTCTTTCCTTAGTAGCTAGGATTTTCATTGCACAAAGAAGATAAAAAGTTTGTTTATCATCTTAGATTACATTTTAGGAATTACATCTACATCTCGTGGTGAACCTGAAAGTCAAACTTCATAAACAAGATCAACCATAAAATAAATTCAATGAATCTAACAATGCTTTGGAACCTAACGCACAACATTTAGAAGTCTAGGCTAGAGACGTATTCCGGCGTCGTAAAGCCTGGTAACTGTTGTTCTCACTGATGGTTGGGTGATTCCTCCACTTTGAGACGATAAGTGTCAGTACGGACTTGTGCTCCCATGTACCGTCGAGTATATTTTGGGAGACCCCAATAGGCTTAATCCTGTATCCATAGGAAGCCATGTCTGCTTCCCTATCGATCACAATGCACTGAACACAGCATTCGGGAAGATTGACTGTCGTACCATAAAAAGTATTCTGCATTTTTGCGATTGGTTTGGTAATCCCTCTACCTAGATTTCCATAGCAGTCTCTTTCGTTCCTTTTCAGACTCTTTAACAGAAAAGGCCCATCTGAGCACTTGTCACTTCAGGCTCATTAAAAATCGAAGGAGACTAGAGTCATCTTTTGCTTTTTCTCGACTCTTAAAAATTGAAAAAACAAGTTGTGTCAAAGCGTCTAAAATTTATTTTAAATGGAATATTCATTACCCTTTCCTACATTGATCTTGGGTTGAGAAAATGGAATCCACCAACCAAGGAGTTCCCCTTGGAGGAAATCCTAGTCCCTTCTCCTCTTGGGGAGATGTTGGTGCACCCCATATGGCCACATTTTCGCTTCCAGGACTGACAATCGGCTTGCCTGTATGGCTCTTCTCAACCTCTGTCATTCAGAACACCGCAATTCCTGAACAATCGAGTCAGCAACTAGACGAGTCCAGAGTTACCCACCAACCTTCCACTTCCTCCAATTCTTCCTCTCATCCTTCCTCTTCGCTTGATGGGGCTGGTAAAGCCAAAAGTCAAGTATCTGAGAAGAAGAAGGAAAAGAAGAAGAAAGAGAAGAAGAAGAAGGAGCCAAAAGCGAATGGGGGCAAACGAGCATTGTCTAGCGAAAATCCACACACTGCACTGACCAGGCCTAAATCTCCATGTGTCATTTGCAAAGGAGACCACTATCATAGAGATTGTCCTTGCATCCCTCGAATCTTAAGGGACTGGTCTCCTCATTTGCACAACCCGGTGTCGTCAACCTCTGATGATCATGTTGAAAGCACACCATCGACTAGTGAAAGTGAAGCCCCAGGACAAAAAGGAAAATATAGATTTCCTTGTAAACTGTGCGAAGGCGACCATGCCGTCCACCGTTGTCCCTTCTTAGACGAGGCTAAAAGAGTTTTGGATGATCGTCCAGTTTCACCGTTACGACTTCCTCCTGGATATAGAAAACTCTTGCCGAGTCCGTCACTAGTTGAAAATCCGGCTGGCCCGCTTAGGTGGTCGGCTGAAGCATCTGTCCTTGAAGATAAACCATCTAAACCCATACCAGACGAAAGTAAAAAGGTCGAGGCAGCAGTTGACATGGTCTTGCCTTCAGGGGTTCCATATTCAGATGATATAGCCACCGAAGAGAACAAGGATGACACCGTCCAAATTCTTTTCATAAGCACAGACTCCAATGAACATGGGGGCAATTTACCCGTTCCTTTACCACAGGAAGGAAGTTCGTAAGAGTCATACCCGTTCGTCTATTCAGTCCCACCTCCAAGCAACCTAGTTGTCTCCTTTGATTGGAATCAACTAGGTAGACCCCGTTTACCAGCTAGTATACCATTCCAAATCATTGTTCAAATATATAGAATGGTTATGGCTGGTACCATCATAGATGAAGGGGCTTCTGTGAGTATCCTTTCCTCGACTGCTTGGAAAGCACTTGGTTCGCCATCGCTTTTGCCTGAGATGAGAAATCTAACAGGCTTTGACAAAGGAACTAGTTGACCATTAGGGATCCTTCCCAATCTGCCCATAACATTGAAAAGGAAAACCGTTCGCATGAACGTAATGGTAGTTCAAGGACCCCTGGATTATAATCTACTCCTTGGACGAGACTATATTTATTGCATGGGAGCGATTGTCTCCTCACTCTTTAGAGAAATGTGTTTTCCGCACGAAGGAAGAGTGGCCAAGCTTGTAGACCAGCTTTCATTCCCCGGTTCACACATAGCAAATAGTCATATACCATCCCTGAATGGTCTTTTCACGCAAGAAATGTCTCAATCTCCAGTCCGCCCGCCTGATGAGCGCGAGTGATTCGGGGGACATGACTGAAACCCAGGGGGCATGCACCCTGGTCTGCTTCGGCAGGAAAACTTCGGGTATAGGGTAGGTTTCCGCGAGAGAATATGACTAGTCTGTACTCCCGTCCGTGATTGGAAGAGGGGGTTATTCTGGAACAAGATTCTCTTGTCAAAGTTACGTGAGTGGAGTAACCTCCTTCACTCACCTTTGTCTATTTCGGTAGACATCGTTGAATAAGTGTTTTATTTACGCCGTGAATAGAACAATCTTTGGTAACTTGTAAGAGGTAGACCTCTCCCGATAAAACAAATGTTTTAAAGGAAAGAAGAAGAGGTAACCTTGAAATTATGTTTTATACCTGGGGGCATGCAAACCTTTTGGCGTACAAGCAAAGAGCGATCATTTATCTGTTTTTTGGATTGGTCGTTTCCTAACTTGCATTAAGAAAGGATGTGGGGAAAAACTCTAAAAATTGTTGTTTTATATATGAGACATTCTTATCACACGACTGGATTAATCGAGCAATTTTAGCGCATAGTTCAAGCTCGTTAAAAAATAAGCATAAGCCATGAGAAAATGTTTCCCCCCGCATTTAAGCTCATTAAAAAATGAACTATTCCCCGGTAAATAACCATCGTGAATGTAGTACTTCAGCCATTAAAGCCTTGGTCGTGTTTACACCGTCACCTCCACTTTTGCATTGGCCGATCATTCACCTCCATTTGATTGTTTACCCATTTTGAGGAACAGCTGCGAAGAGTGATCTCACTAGCCATCCTTGTAACACTGCCATGATTGGAAAATTCCAAACCTTACCTGGAATCAGTTGCTACCCATTTTATCACTTGTTCCTCAAAAGACGAGTCTCCTTTAAGCTCTTTTCAACTGACTCGTAAAATATGAAAAGATTGCCGAGCCATTGGCCTCTCCAGCTCATTAAAGGGACCGGAAGTGCTATCCCTCCTCTAAATTTTAATCTTTTTGGACCTGAGGGATTATTACACAAAACGATCGAGCGCTTGTTTTGTTCGGCTCGTTAAAAGTATCGAAAATTCATCCCTTCCGTATTGTTTTATACTTTTTCGGACTTAAGGGATTAGATGACGAAAAAGGAATTTTGGAGTTTCCTTTACGTTCCTTTTCAGACTCTCTAAAATTGAAAAGGACCGAGTTATCTTTGTCGTTAAACTCGTTAAAATTTTAACAGCGACAAACTTGTCTATAGATGAGAACGAGTTTCACTATCGCTAGGCTCGTTAAAACATAGCGATGGGTTTTCCTGAAGGGCAAATTATAGAACAAGCATATGTTATCCTCCTCAAGCTTGACAAAAATAAAGAGGTACTGGTTAGCAATGACTGGGGAAAAATTGGGAAGAAAACTTGAAGAAGCTTTGTTGGTAGCAAGTCGCTCTTGAACATGACACTTTCACTCCGCATCCAAGTCGGGTTGGGTTGTTTCATTCACCGGTCACATCACCATGGTCCCATCATACCATCCACATTTGGGGTTAATGCTACCAATCCATCATGTCAGTGTCACCGATATGTTCAAGAGAAGTCATTCAGAGAATTCACCTGTGTCTCACCCACTACAATACATTTATACTCCATTCTTTCATGACCGCCACCCTGAACCTCATATCACCATATCATTTTCACCTCCATTAAAATAATTTGCTCCATTCCATGTCATTGATGTGGGATTCATTAAGGCCCTCCTATTACGGATCACTTCTTGTCGACATCAGCTCATTATCCAAGAAGTTGATCTAGGAACACCCCATTCAGTACTTTGAAGCTTGCATGCCTCAATGGCAAGTTTTTGACTTCCGGCGATAGGTTTACATCAATGAACTTCGACCGAAAGATTTTGCGTGGTGTTCGATGCCAAGTCCTTTATTCACACCACGTGAATTGTACTGCAGTACCTTTAGGGTCATTATCATTATCGGTGATTCCTCTCACGCTTGTTAACAACTTATATCATTGGCTGGTAATCAAGCGATGTCTTTCCATGTTCGACTTCAGAACATTTCTCACATGGATAGACTTGTACTTCGAGTGAAGATCGAACGAGATTGAAGACCCCGGATCTAGTTTCATCCATCCGGGCTGCGATATACATTCAGGAAAATAAAAACATTAAATGTACACCATTGTTGCACAGATAATCATCCAATCAAAGGGATGATGGCTCTATCAGAATCATCAGTCTACACTTAGACGATTGTCTGTCCTATGTACATGAAAATGAATTTATAAATCTGAGCATGGGAATGCCCGCCTCAGGTAGATCATGAAAATATTATGAAGATAATTTATTGTATTGTATCTTATTACAGGTCTCCTCCCAACTTGAAAGAACTTCGGATCCTCATAATAAAGCATTTCACCCGACATCAAAAGATTAACGACCTCATGCTTTAGGGGGCAACTGTTATAGAAATTTTTGGGCACTACAACCCCAAGCATGAAATGTCCATAAACCAAGGGCTCCTAAGTCCCTAAAAGTGTTGCTCTAACCCCTAAAGGAACAAGGTCAACAGATTATAGCTTCTCCCAGAAGTTCTCCATAAAAAAATGCTCAGAATTGGTCAAAACAGGATCATTTCAGCTACTCCACTGGCCAAATGCGTTGCATCTCACCTAAGTACACTGTGTGGGTGCATTTCATTTCAAAATGCCCTTCTATGGGGTGCGATGGGTGAGAAATGACAAATGGCAGTGTCATTTTGCGAGGTGGAGAGGCAATGGAAGCTTCTAGAAACTTCTCCTGTGACACTTTCCTCTATGAATTCGACCAAGGATGAGTAAGAGATCATCAATCTCCATGTGGAAGCAAGAACTATCAGAGAGAAGAAACTAATAAAATCATAAGCTGACTCATCTCCATTACAGATATCTATATATGGATCCCTCATCCCAGAGATCCGGAGGCTGGAATTTTGCATATTGTAAGGAATTGTTGTTGGTTTCTTGAGACAAACATCAGATTGTTGGGTGATCTAAGCTTTGTATGAGGTGAAGAGGGGATTCCTTGCTGAGAGGTTGATGCTGGGTCAGAACAACTGGTTGTAACTCCTCTTGGCTCTTTCTTGTTTATCAATAAAAGCTATTCAAGTTTTCCTCCATACTCTTGTGTCATTGATGTTTGCTGCATTTGTATGGTCAATTTACATCTGATCCTAGATTGTTTATGATTATAGATCCATGTCTTTGTATAGTGCTATGCTACTATGATCTTACAGGTACTTTGTGAAGCTGGGCGTGCAAGGGAACAAGTAGCGAAAGACTATCAAGGAAGAGAGGAATCAAATCAGGAGATTAGCGCAAGACAGAGGTTGGTCTTTCTATTCCTCTCTATCTATAATTCATAAAGGAAAAATGAAAGTAGCTTTACTCTGTTTGTTTCTAAGGCAGCTGTCACACCTTAGTGGGATAAGTAGTTCTGAGTAGACACTTTTCCCTGTAACACAAAGTTTGAGAATATTGGGGACTACTAGGATGATTCCACAATAGATAAGGTTGCTGAGTTTCTCCGCGAATATCAGGATTTATTTCCTACGAAGTTTTCATACCTGAAGGGTATCATAGGAGACTTGGGTGTAATGAAGATTACTTTGAAGCTGGACACAAAGCTGATTAAGAAGAGGCCATATCACCTTAATCTAAAGTACAAAGAAAAGGTATGCTTGGAGTTAGATAAGATGCTTGAGGTAGGAATTATTGAACTAGTGGAGGAGCCTGATTGGGTAAGCCAAATGGTAGTCCAAGAGAAGAAGCAGAAGGTGGAGATACGAATTTGTGTTGATCTCAGGAAGCTTAATGATGCCTCGTTCATGATTCTTTTCTGACGCCATTTACGAATGAAGTATTGGATAATGTTGGAGGACATGAATCATATTCATTCATTGATGGGTTCTCTGGATACCATAAGATTAAGATCGCGCCAGAAGATAGGAGCAAGACAAACTTTGTGACAGAGTAGGGATCTTTCCAATATATAGTGATGCCTTTTGGACTTAAGAATGTGTCGACAATATTTTCGTGCATAATCAACATGGCGTTCAAAGAGTTTATTCAAAAAATTTTGGAGGTATATTTTTGTTTCGGGTGAAAGGACCCTAGGGCTTTGGGTTAGAACCCCAACAGAGTAGAAGCAAACTATAACAATAAATGCTCAAACAGCTCAGGCAAGATGCTTATACAATCAAACTATGTAAGAGTGATCGTACCCGAGTTTCCTTCATTCGAGTAGGTCCCATAGGGTTCAGACCCTCTGCAACTCCCGATGTTATTCAAACCAGAAAATAATTCAATTCGAACATACATAGCAGTATAGAAGTAAAGCATATTCACGAAATTTACTTTATATCATATAAACAAATGATTGGTCATACATCAAAATGACATTCATATATGAATTAAAACATAATTTGATGCATAGACATAGTTAATTTAAGAAACAAGACAACATTTCTTTTAATGTAGTAAGCTATAAATAACATGGAGAGAATTCACCTAAGTCTTTCTCTGGCTCCAAACAGAACCGTCCTCTGAATTCGTCCTATCCTAGCCTTCAACAATCTTTTTCCATCACCAACACCATGATATCTCAAGCAAAAGGAAGGATATCTATAATCAAGGAAACAAGGGTTTCCCGAAGCTTGGGGAAGTGGATGATGCATAGGGATCCATCAGACTTAGTTAGGGATAATCTCAGTATAATAACTCTATCTCTTCTCCTCTCCTTAAGGCCTTCCCATTGAGGTTTATTTATACCTCTCCCAATTAGTTTTTTAGTTGGGAAACAGTTGGGCCACAGGCAATAGGAGGTAACCAATAGATCAAACCCGAGAACTCCTCCCAAAATTAAGGAAATTTAATTTTTTAAGTGTTTTAATACATATATGTGGGTTGGGTATTGACTGACCCTCTTATATACGCTTTTAGCTCAGGGAAAAGTAGCGTACATCGAATAAAACATTGTTTTTTATAACTGGACCAAGTCTGGAAGCAGGGGTTACCCTAGGCCATAAACAAAGCATCATATATACCAAGAGTGGTAAATGGTTCTATAATAATTTTGATGACTCGCCAATATTTGGGTTGGTAAAGTGCCATTTAGCTTGTTTGCGATTGATGTTGGACACATTTCGAAGGTATCATATTGCGCTAAACTTGAAGAAATGATTTTTCTATGTCCCCTTCAAAATTTCGCTGGGTCATGTGGTGTGCAAACAAGGATTAATGATGGACCCTGCTAAGATCGTAGTTATAGTCAATTTGGAAGTGCAAAGAAGTGTTAAACAGTTGTGCGCAACACTGGGCCATACTAGGTACTATCGGAAGTTCATCAAGAGTTATGCTCAGATTACCACGCCTATGGAAACACTACTGAAGGAGGACGCTACATTCTATTCTGATGAAGGATGACAGCGGGGTCTGGATGTATTGAAGGAGAAAATGGTCACCGTGATGATCCTAGTCTTCCCCGATTGGAAGAAGGAATTTCATGTGCATGTGGATGCTTCATGTATTGCACTAGGAGTAGTGCTAACACAAGATGGTGAAGGAGAGATGGATCGCCCTATAGCGTTTGCGAGCAGGAAGTTGTCTAAGGCTGAAAATAATTACTCGACAACAGAGCACAAGGGGTTGGCTATGGTGTACGCACTCCAAAAATTCAGACATTACCTACTAGGTAGACATTTCAAGATGTACATAGACCATTCAGCATTGAAATATCTATTTAAAAAGCCTGTGTTGGGGGGGAATATGTAGATGGCTGCTATTTTTTCAAGAGTATGATTTCGAGGTCATTTTGAAGCCAGGATGATTGAATGCAAGACCAGACCCTCTGTCACACATTGAAACAGGAGAGGAGCCAACCTAATTTGGAGGAGGGGCTGCCTGACATGTATCTCTTCACGATGGATGTAGCAGATAATCACTTTTTAGACATTATCCACTTCCTGACAACAGGAACGGCACAAGAAGGATACATGAGTCAACAGAAGAAGGAATTGGTGGTACGCTTGGTGGAATTTTTAGTTATTACAGGCTATTTATATAAAATGGGATCAGATGAAATAATTTGACATTATGTGCCTGATTTTGAGCGAACTAGTGTCCTCGCTGAAGCTCATGGAGGAGTTGCGGTAGGCCATTATGTAGTTAAATAAACAACATAGAAGATTTTGCGCGCTAGGTTGTGGTGGCCAACACTGCATAAGGACTCTAAAGCATATTGTAGGGCATGCGACACATGTTAGAGAATGGGCAAGCAATTTCAAAGGCATGAGCTACCTCTGAATTTGCAGATGTCATTGCAACCATTTGAGAAGTGGGCAATTGATTTTATAGGACCAATTTAGCCTCCAGGCAAGAAGAAAGGTGCGTGGTATATCATCACCGCGACTGAATATTTGACCATGTGGGAGGAGGCGCAACTTGTGAAGGACTTTGCAAAGGAAACAACAGTGAAATTCTTGTTTGAATATGTGTTGACCAGGTGTGGTTGCCCAAAGATACTGAGGAGTGATTTCAGTATCCATTTCCTTAATGAAACGATCGGCGCACTAACAGAAGAATTCCAGGTTTATCATCATAAGAGTATGCCATATAATCCTCAAGCCAATCGAAAGGTTGAGGCTTTTAATAAGATATTGGAGAATGCACTAACAAAGGTTTGCAACGTGTAGCTGAATGATTGGGATGTGTGTGTACCAATAGTGTTATGGGCTTATAGAACTACCTGTAAGAAACTTCTAGTCAAACACCTTTTAGGTTGGTCTATGGCATAGAAGTTGTAATTCCTATGGAGTACATTGTGCCTAGTCTACGCAAAATGGATTTTACAGAAATGGTGGACCAAAAAACCTTAGAAGAGAGGCTTGTGAAACTAGCAGGGTGTCACGCGGAAAGAGTCGTTAGTGCGGACACAACCGACCTTCCTAGAAAGCCTAAGAGTCTCTAATGACAAACAAGACAAATAAGAGCAATCCTTCCCTAAATATGCTTTTACAATATGAGAAATCAAGTGTTTAGATCCTACCTGTAATCCAACGTTGTTGTAGTAGTCCAGCTTCGTTGTTCCGGATGAGCTCCTCCTTCCCTTCGAAACCTGCATTCACCAACAATCAAACGATTAAATAGCACCTGAATATCACATAAAATAAAACATATTTAACATATAGACCAAGGAGTATATGAAACAACTCATTAATAACAAATTGTTGAGAAGAATGGACTAATTTGTATTAAAAGGTAACAAAAGGAACCATTACAACCTAAGCCTTGGTGTTGTGCAAGCTCCTCCCAGGGTCCACAAGAGTTCTCCCTTACTCTGATCAGCTCACCCACCTCCCAATGGAAACAAGTAAAGATGGTAATCTCTCCTCGCAAGCTTCTACAAGGAAGTCCTAATTCTAGCAGCATCTACCCTTAGGAATGTTTAGCTTTCAACCTCCCCTCCCTTTGGCCCAATGCCTGTATTTATAGTGCTCTAGAGGAAGTTATTCAGGTCCACCATCAATGGGATAAGCCCTTCTTTGGATGGGATAGCTCCCCTATTGATGGGATAAGTTCCTCTTTGGTAGGGATACATGAACCATCTGGAGGCGCTTCATACACGTCAAACATGCTTCTAGAAGACTCTAGAAATGACCACAAGTAACTTTTTTGGAGTGAAACTTGCGCCTTTTGACCTTTACAGGAGTACGCACCCATCCCTTTACATACAGAGCGTATAAGTACGCAGGTATTGTGAACTTGGGTTGCGTACCCGCAGGTGAGGCTAAGAGAAACTGCGTACCAGAGATAATTGACTTTTAAATGACTTTTCTCTCTTTCTTGAAGTTTGACAAGGAAAGCAGAGGCATGAGACTTGCCAAGGAGGATAGTATGACAGTGGATGGAGTCATACTAACTGCAAATAGTTATGGTGACATTTTTTAGTGTAACAGATTGCCCCCTAAAGTGCGAAGCCTGTAGTAGATTAGGGTTTTTATGATCTAGGAAGGGTGAAGTACTTTATCATTTCAAGGAGTATCTTGCGGAGGACCCGGTCAGAACCTGCAAATATTCAACACAAAATACATATATAAGATGATATCATCGCTGAGGTAGGCATTCCCATACTCAGATTGAAAACTTTAACTAACAATCTAACTACTGCTCTGATACAAGAATGATTTTGCAGTACATCACAATCATAGACTTTTGTAGACACAGTATGGACGCAGCCATCTGTTTATGATTAGTCTACTGTATAATGAATACAAAACTCCTCGCAACCTGGATGGTGGAAACTAGATCCAGGGTCTTCATTTCTACCTCCCGAATTGGTATGATTCTATCTATGCGAATAAATGAGTTGATGTCGAGCATGGTAGAAACCACTTGATTACCAGTCAATGCTGTAAACCATTAACAAGTGTGAGAGAGACCACCAGTGATGTCAATGGTTCTCAAAGTACCCAGTACAATCCATGAAATGTGAATGAATGAGTTGATGTCGAACACGTCACGAAATCCTCTGATCGAAAGTCAATGATGTAAATTGTCGTCAAAGGCGAGAAACCTGCCATTGATGCATGCAGACTTCAAGGTACTGTCGATTTCTAAGTCATATTTCCAGATAATGTGCTGATGTCGATAGAAAGCGACCCGTTGCAGGCAAGCCCACAACACGAAATCATTGTTCAAGTTGAAGAAATGTTGTTGTAAGGACTGACTCAGGGATGGTCAAATGGATGACAAGTATTTTGCATATGAATGGTTTATTTACAGAGACCTCTTTGAACACATAACGACACCAGAGATGGTTTGGTGACGATTGACCCAAAGTTAATACCCGGAAACGGTTGAAGACTTTCAAAGTGGTTTGATCAACTTTTAAGGCAAAGGATTTCCCAACCCAGGTGAATGGAAAGTGTCGTGTTCAAGAGCGGTGATAAGGTTCTTCTGTAACAAAGGATAACAAATCGGTTCATTCTTCTCTCTTTTCCCCCACCATTTCTAGCAAGTACCTCTTTATTTTTTACAAGCTTGAGGAAGATAACATATGCTCGATTATAAGCTCATCCTTCGGATGAGTCCAACTTAGTTTAGATTCGGACCCTAAGAAGGAATGGTCTGTTCCTGTTTGTAATCGAACAGGTCCTTTACTGTGAAATTTTAACGAGTCCAATATAGGAGAAACTCGGCGTTTTTCATTTTTAGAGAGTCTGAAAAAAAAACTAAAGAAGACTCCAAGGTGAACTTTTTCGTAAATTTGTGTCTCCCAAGCCCGAAAAAGTATAAAATAATACCTGAGAGAACCGCTTGATCTCGCGACCAAGGAGTACTTTCATGATTAGTGTCTCTGACCTGAAAAGTAAAAAGCGATCAAGGACACGTCGTTTTATTTCCGTATCGAGTTTGAAACGACAAAAACCCGGCAATCTTTTCCTGTTTTTTACAGTCAGAAAAGAGTTATAAGGGGACCGTCTTTTAGTTCCGTTTTAACGAGTGTAAAAGAAACGCTCGACAATCTTTTCATGTTTTAGGAGTCAGAAAAGAGCTTAAAAGATGACTCTGATGTTTTGGTTTGTGAAAAATGATGATTTTACTCTAAAGTCCTTTTTTCCTGCACAAAAACAACACATTACTCATACCTGTTTAAGATGGGTAAAAATACATTGAAAAATGTCCTTTCATGGTGAAAAATAAACAAACTTAGCATTCATTCATCCAAAAAACCTATAAAAAGACTTTTTACCATGTCATTTTTACCATTTTACTGTTGAGGTTGAGAAAAGGGCTTTTGACAAGAAAACTTCCCATGGACTTTGCGGAGAATCCGACCGTCAGAATCGAGCGCCGTCTCTTTCAAGTATTTCACAACATCCTCCTCTTCAATTTCATCCGTTTAGAATTTCATTTCAAGTTTTAGTTTGATTTTTTTTGGGGGGTTTAGGGTTTTAAAATATGTTTCTCGGGGGACGCAGGTGCCCTATGGGTGACCTGCGTACCCCGGCTTTTTCGTATATGGGAGAAAGGTCGGGGTACGCAGCCCGCCTTCCGGACAGCTGCGTACCGCCACTCTGTCTTCTGAACGCGGGGTGCGTACCCCGTGAAACACGGATTTTGAAACCCCAAACTCCAATTTTAACCAACCAAATTTTATTTAATGAATTCTAACTATTGTTTTTTGGTGTGTAGGTCACTCACCATGCTAGATTGGCGTGAAAGAGAGCACGAAGACGTTGATTTGGCCGCAATAGGTCATCAACCTTCTATTGATGCGTTAAAGGCATGCGGTCTCTACAAGTACTGGGCCATACCTGGCATGAGGGCCCAGGTGCCATTCTTAGAGTGGCTGGTTGAAAGGTGGAATATTCAGGATCAATGTTTTTACATCGGAGAAAACCAGCTCGAGATAGAGTCCTCCGACATATACTTTCTCACTGGCTTGCCTAACAGGGGCGAGCAACTCTCTCTATTTGGGACTAGGCTGGGTGGCCAATCCCTTGCTAGTCTCCGGCTAGAATGGTGCAACAATCAAAACCAGGAGAAGGGGATAGAAATCAAATATATATCCCGACCTGAACTTATGGTAATTGCCTTTACAGTTACCAGACTCTGCGGCGCTGCCGCTTTGCACATAGCCACTGGATCCCAAATGCGGCTGGCTATAGATTGCTTCCAAGGCACCATTTTCAACTGGTGCGATGCTGTGTTGGCCAATATGAAGGGCCAACTAACCAGGGCAAAGAGAGGACAACTGAAGACCTTTGGATATGGGCCTTTAGTTGTGAGCTTTGCCCTAGAGAGAGTTCCAATGCTGATCCCCCAGCATCTCACAGTTCCAGTTGGGCCTCCTCAGGAGCCTAAGTTGACGAGATGGGTTGCGGTAATGGCCCGACATCCTGATGAGGGAGCAGCAGTTGTTCGATTTCCTGATGGTTACTTTCACTGGCTGGAGGGCCAGGTCTTTGCGATTCAGGATTTTCCGTACGCCGGAATGGATTTTCGCAATGATCCGGACATGGTTCTTCCACAGGGAGAACAATGGGACAACAAAGGTATTTCATTTTTCACAAGTTTTTAAATTATGTATGTATTTTTTTGTTTTTATATATCGCCTCAAAACTGATAGCACAAATTTTCAAAATGCAGATGTAGGTCCACGGCGTCCGGCCAACCTCCGGGCTTTTGAGAGGAGAGTACTAGCTGTACCAGCACCAGCCCCACAGGATGCGGCCGTAGAGACCTTAGCCGAGTTGGAACAGGATCTAGAGATTCTGACGGCGGATATACCAGAGACCACTATAGATGACATTCCTATCCGACTTCAGCGCTACGTGGTCGCAGTCCCAGGACCTTTCAGGAGGTTCCTGTGTAGGGTAGCGCGGGCAGTGGTCTCGTATAGAGAGCACCACCAGTGATTGGCTAGTCACTTTTGTAGACACATATGACATTTTTGGTTTTTTGTACTTATCATTTTTGCCGATCATAAGGTGTTTTTCAACCTATGATCGAAGACGATGTATATTTTTGACACACTCCTATCTATATATATCATTATTACCGGCTTATTTTGTTAAACATGTGTGATGAAATGTTTATAAATTTACATTTATGATTGTTACAAATGTCTATTTAACATTCGAGACACCATTGCATCTGCTAATGTATTTGAAGACCTTGGAATATGCTGATATTCAATGTAATCAAATTCACGTTCCAAGAGACGCACCCTCAAAAACAATCTTAATAACACTGGATTTCTGATGGCATAGACTCTATTAAGCTGTAATACAATGAGTTCAGAATCTAACCTCACTATCAAACTCCGAATCCCAAATGAAATAGATTCAGATAATAATTCAATCACTGCATTGTATTCTGCAATGTTGTTTGTTGTTTGACCGAGGCTCACCCCATGCATAGAAACTAACTCGTCAGAGGGCGAATAAATAACCCAAGCTGTGGAAGAGATATTCCGTGTACTACGACAAGCACCATCAGCAAATCCAATGTACGTTTGGAGAGGCGTCGACATCTGCAATATCAAGAGTAAAGCCAAGATAAGCCAGAATAACGACAAAAACAAACTCTTTAAACTAAGCACACAGCCTAAACTAAGCAAACATACCAGTTAAAAAGAAAATTAACCTAACTAGGACTAACTAAATCTCCATACCCACCATTTAAGCCTAATACCTCTTTAGGTAAAGTCCATTTCTGGGCTTACCCAAAGAGTCCCCATCAAAATCTACCAGCTCATAGGCCCCTTTTGCCAGCTTTCGCTTGACAATGTAGGGCCCATGCCACATGGGAACGAATTTTCCAGCACCTAATTTATCGTTATCTTGATCATATAATAGCACTAGGTCTCCTTCCGAAAAATTACGAGGGGTCACGTTACGGTCATACTGAGCTTTCATCCTTTTTGCGTGAGTCTCGATTGCCAAAGTAGCGTCACGTCGAGTCTCATCTAATTTAGCTAAGTATAACAGACGCTTCTCCTCTTCGGAAGTAGCTGGGAGTAATTCGATAGCCATTTGAAGTGATGGGATTTCGCATTCAATAGGCAACACTGCTTCCAAACCATAAACTAGTTGGAAAGGAGTGAACCCTGTTGATGTTTTTACTGAGGTTCGATACGCCCAAAGCGCTGAGAATAACATGTTGTGCCAATTCGACCGATGAATACCAATGATTCGTCGGATCATGATAACTAGAACTTTGTTGATGGATTCAACCAAACCGTTTGCTTGAGGATAATAAGGAGTAGAACTATCATGGCGTAAACCAAGCTGGCTTGTAAGTTCTGTCATCATAATGTTTCGAAAATGGCGCCCATGGTCAGTGATTATCGCTTGTGGGACACCAAACCTAGCAATAATATGATTGAATACGAAAATTGCTGCTGTTTTGCCGCTTGCCTCGAATGTAGGCATCGCCTCAGCCCATTTAGTAAAATAATCAACCGCAAGGATGATATACGCATGCCCCCCAGCCGAGTGAGGGTTACAAGTAATAAAATCGATACCCCATTTAGCAAAAGTACCAACGGCAATTATAGGGTGGAGAGGAGCAGGTGGTGCGCGCATCTTGCGATCAAACACTTGGCAGTTGTGGCATTTTCGGACCGCAATGATACAATCTTTAAACATGGACGGCCAGAAATAGCCAGCACGCAACAGCTTCTGAGTTGTGGCATACCCAGACATATGACCGCCACATGCTCCAGAATGACAGTCATTCAAAACCCTTTCTGCCTCTTCATGAGTTAAGCAACGACGAAAAACCAAGTCCGCCCCATGACGATAAAGAGTATCTCCAATAAATCTGTATTGTTGGGACTGGAATCGAATTTTCCGGCGTTCCGACTTTGAAGCTTCGGGCCGAAAGGATTGGGTTTGGAGATAGACGATTATATCCCCATACCACGAATCTAAGGTGCTGATAAGAAACAGAGATTCGTCTGCAATGGGTTCCTCTGCCACAGTTTTTGTGTCAGCACGCGGGAAGTCACACATCAATTCTGCAAAAACTAAGGATTTCTTAGACTTGGACTTCTCAAACTCCAAATCGAACTCCTGCAAGATAACAATCCATTTGGAGTACTTGCCCCCTAGCAATTGTTTTGTCAAAATATAGATCATAGGGTTGCAATCTGAAATCACTGTAGTTTTACGGAGAAGAATGTAATGATGAAAACGCTGGACAGCCAGAACAGCTGCCAGGGCCAATTTCTCCACATGCGAATATTTTAGCTCAGTGGGATTTAACATCCTACTAAGATAATATATCACATGTTCCGTTCCGAATTCATCTTCCTGAACTAAGACCATTCCAATGGTGGAGTGGGAGGCGGCGAGATACAAAAAGTAATCCTGGTTGTAGTTGGGAGGATGCAGCAACGGTGCATGGGTCAACGCGTGCTTAAGAGCATCAAAAGATTTCTAAGCTATCTCATCCCAAGAAAATTGAGCATTGTGTTTCAACAACCGGGTGAAACCCTTTGTAACCTCGGCGTAGTTAGGAATGAATCGACGTAAAAAGTTTTCTTTCCCTTGCAAACTTTGGAGTTGGCGCAAACTCGAAGGAGGAGGCAATTTGATGATGGCTTCGACCTTCGAGGGATCGACGCGGATACCGGCTTTTGAAACGACAAATCCTAGCAATCGTCCCACTTCTATGCAGAAGACACATTTGTGTGGGTTCAACCGAATTCGATAATGCCGACACCTCATAAAAATAGCACGTAAATGGACAAGGTGATCAGCTCGATGTAAAGAATGAGCAGGCAAATCATCGAGATACAGTTGCACAATGTGCTTGATGTCGTGAAACGCGTAAGACATTGCCCGTTGGAAAGTGGCTCCGGCATTCTTAAGTCCAAAAGGTAATTTGCAGTAAGCAAATGTCCCCCAAGGACAAATGAAAGTCGTTTTTGGTTGATCGGCAGGTAGAATATTGATTTAATTGTAACCGGAAAAACCGTCCATAAAGGAAAATATTTCACTGCCGGCACAATCATCAATTATTTGATCGATATAGGGTGTAGGATAGTTGTCTTTTGGACAAGCACGATTTATATCCCTATAGTCGATACATATTCTTATTGTTCCTTGTTTCTTGTTAACCGGAACAATATTCGATACCCAATCCGTTAACGGGATCGGATAAATGAAACCTGCTTTCAACAGCTTCTCGACTTCTGCTTTAATCGCAGCCGCTTTCCTAGGGTGTATCTGACGCAGACGTTGCCGAACGGGTTTAGGGTTCGGGTAGGCCTTGATTTCATGAACAACAATGGAGGGATCAATTCCTGGCATTTCCTCATAGGACCAGGCAAACACGTCGCGAAATTCTTGAAATAGGACCTTGTATGTTTGAATTTCGTTATCTGTACACGAGGCACCTATATGAATGTTTTCAATAACTCTGGTTTTGACTGAAATGTCGATGGCAATAGTTTGGGAAATGTTTCCCAAATTCAACTCTGAATCAGGATATTTCATGGGATTCTGAGTGTCCTTGACACATTCAGCTGTAAAAATTGATGAAAAATCATTTCCAAAGTCATCAGCCTCAGGTAAAAACGAAGATCTATGATGAAGATCTTCCCATGGTAGATCATCTACACTTAGGATTTCGCGAAGTTGTTCGTCAGATGACACAACTTCGGGAAACGTTATCCGTTCCGAGGTTGACGTGAAAAATGATTCCTCACGGACCACATTCATTTGGTCGAATTGGGTTGAACTAGAGTCGGAAAAAGACTGCACGGCCTCATAAGCAATTTCATATGGACTCAAAGGCATTGCATTACCGAAGGAGTCTATTTCAGATTCAGATGGGACAATCCAAGGATCATCGTAAATAATAGTGTCTGAAGTAATCATATGAATGGATGCGAATGAAGGGTCTGCATTGATGGAAGGAAAGGGAAAAGTTCCCAGTAAACCAGAATCTTTAACCAATCCTACACCAACATCCCTGTAAGGGATAGTCGTTTTACCGACATGCTGGATACTCTCTGAAGAGGCTGGGTCGGATGAAAAGTAAGCCAGCTGGTCTATCGTCACGATCTTACCATTATGTGGGAACTTTATAACTCTGAAGACCGATGACACAACCGCTGTCATAGCGTAAGACCAACTGCGACCCAAAAGAAGGTTGTAGTCTAGAGGGGCATCAACCACCTCCACATCCAGACTAACGGTTTTTCCTTCAACCCCTATAGGCAAATCCTGTAGAATGCCAAACGGATGGAACCCACGGCCATCAAAGGCCTTAAGAATCATCGGGGATTGGTTCAGTGAAGGAGAACCAAGCGATCTCCAACACTAAATCGACATAATACACGTAGAAGCTCCTTCATCAATTACAGTCCGATGAATAGGCCTGTTTTTTACTATCACTGGAATCTGGAAAGCCATTTGATGAGGGAGATGCGGTGTACTATTTTCTAGATCAAAGATTATCATGTTCGGGTCCTGAATATCAACAGCTCCTATAGCCGACAAGAGTAATTTTCGTTGTGCTGGGCATGATTGCAGCACTTCCAAAGCTGACATTGCTGAGGGTGAAATAGCTAAATCCTCAACAATGTTATAATTCTGAGCTGCTCTCGCATGTGGATTGAAAGCAGACTTTCGAAGTATACCCTTGGCGGGCGGTTTAATTACCAAGTCCGGGTTAGGTTTCTCGATCTGTAGTGGATCGGAACCGGGAGCTGAGGTTGATGGATTAGAATGAGAAGATTCTGCTTCTTTGCCATCAACAGGATTCTTACTACCATAATCTTACGATCGAGTCGCAATCTGTACATGAGACATCATCAATATGGGTTCTTCACTGGTGCTCGAGGAAGAACCTATCATTTTACTCTCCTGCTTTGGAAATGGATCTTTCAAAACAGCAGGAGTTGGGGAACCTTTAACGATTTTCACAACCTCTGCCCGATGAGGGCAATCTCTTGTGAAATGATCTTCTTCACAAATTAAACAAGGATAGCAAGGTTTGCGCTTTTCGTCGTTAGATTCCGACTTCTCTTTTTTCTCCTTTGGAGCCTTGTCTACTTTATCTTTCTTCTTTCCTTTCTTCTTACCACCGTTTTTTTATTTAGCCGTAGATGACTCTACAACATGAATATCTGCAGTAATTTCAGGAGAAGATTCTCCTGTCGGGGAGTCCGGTAAGGTTATTATTGGAGAAGAATTCTTTGAGGATTTCTTCTTACTTTTAGTATTCACCGTACCAATCATGCCATCAGCAACATGAGACCCCGAAGGAGCAGCAGCAATTTGATTCGATTTAGGAAGATCTGGGATATTCTCGTGCAACGTACCTGGCTGAGTGTAAACTAAGTCAAGGTACTGGGCTTGAGCAATGACTTGCTCCTCAGTAACTACTCCGGCCTTAGCTACATCTTTAGTAATCTTCGGTAATAATGATTTTACAAACCATTCAGCTAAGATTTGGTCCGGGATAAAAACTTTCACTAAACGTCTTCGACGTCTCCATTCATGAATATGATCGGAAATATAAGTGGAGGTCGACTGTTTTAATGAAGTTAATAGCTCCGTGCCATTATCGTATCTAACCGGCAACTGAAAATGAGTTAGGAACGAGGTAGCTAACTGGCTAAAATTGTAAAAAGAGGCCCGTGGTAACTCAATGTACCACTTGGCCGCGAGACCAATGAGCGTACGTTGGAAAAGACGTAAGCGGATCGAATCATCCGAGATAGAATTTGAAGCACACCAGAGGTGGTAAGTCATCACGTGATTGGATGGATCCTCTCCAGACTTACCTTCGAACTTGGGTATATCACTGGGCAACTTATTTGGCATTGGCGGCCAGAACGGAAGATATTGAATTGGACCATTCGTTAGGCGCGTCAAGTCTGGTAAATCCAAAGTTGCGATAAACGGTAACTGCCGGTTAGGATCTCTAAAACTCTGGGTCACAAGACTAGTCCCAGGAGGAGGATATCCAGGATAACTAGGAACATGAATCGCATTAGGGATATTATATCCTCCTGGAAAACCAGGATTAACCGGACCGTACTGGGGTTGTTGAGGTTGTTGATAAGTGTACCCAGGATACGGTTGATACTGGTAAACCGGTTGTTGGACAGCAGGACCGAATTGGTACTGTCCCTGGTACTGTTGGTGGGTAAATTGAGGTTGAGTTGTTACAACAGTACTTAAACTAGGCTGCCCTACAGGCATCTGGACCATGGTTTGAATCGTAGATCCGGACAACGGTAAAGATGTCTGAGGAGTGGTTGCAGAGACAGTAGAAACCGGAGCTGTCGATACTCCAGAAGTAAGTGCGGTAGATGTTGCGGTAGTTGCAGCAGCCGTTTGAGATGGAGTACTAGGTGCAATTGGCGGCTGAGTAACTACTGAAGTTACAGAAGTTTGAACATTTGACTGGACAGGTTGCGGTTGCTGGGGTGGACCAGGAACTACGGGTTGTCCAGTTTGAGGTACCAACTGTATACTTGGCTGCAACACCTGTTGACCTTGTGATGGATCCCACACTATCATTACGGGGTATTGACCCGTAACAGGTTGAGGATACTGAGATCCATAACCGGATTGAGGATAGGATTGATAACTGAAAGGCATAGTTCCCATACCTTGAACATATGACTGACCTTGAGGTGGTTGATAACTTTGACTCGAGTATTGACCTTGAGGTTGATAACCTTGGGGTAAATACTGATACTGGGGTTGACCTTGACCTTGAGGTTGATACCCTTGAGGTTGATACCCTTGGGGTTGATACCCTTGAGGTAAATATTGATACTGAGGTTGACCCTGGGGTACATATTGAGGCTGGGGTTGACCTTGAGGCATGTATTGTACCACGGGTACATACTGACCTTGAAGCTGCCCCCCAGACACAATTTGTGTACCTTGAGGTTGCCCCCCAGGCGTTAATTGAGGCTGCTCCCCAGGCGGTAATTGACCACCTTGAGGTTGAGAAACGGGAACTGAACCTGACATCATGTAAATGTCCCCTACACCCAATGGTTTATTACCATTGTTTCCAGCTAATAACCCATGATCAATGGGTTGAGGAGATGCCCCCGCAAAGGTACCAGAAAGTGATTGATACCCGGTGGGAACAGAAGGACCGCCGTGCAAGAAAGATTCAGGAGATTGAGTAAACACGGACGACTGACCAGACATATTTACAGGAGTATAAATACCTCCAGGTGGAAAAGGAGTACGAGGTGGAGAAAAACCTACCCCTGAGTTGTCTAAATAATTGGTTAACGAAAGGTACCAAGTAGTACTTCTAGGAGGACTGTAAAAGATAGATTCACGCTCCCTGAGATCAATAGTAGGTTGATCTTCAAGGGTAGATACGCGTAATTCTTCCTCTGGAGCAAGTTCTTCAATAGCTATCAAACCAGTAGGAAGATTTTCGGTGATGACTCTTTCTACCCTAGGTGAATCTGGTACACTAGAAGTTGGAGTAACAGGTTCAGATATTTCAGGTTCTTCGCCTATATCACTAGTAGATGAAAAACTACCAGCAAGCTCAGAAACTTCAACTGCTTCAGGATTATAACCTGTCTCTAGACTTTGGTAATCTTGATGGACTACCAACGAAGACTCTCCTTCTTCTGGTGAACCTACTCTACTGCCGCTAGGAGGAGTTACAAGGACCTTTAAACCTTCGTAATGACTTGGGACCTCTTGAGGAGATTCACCCCGAAGTCTACGGGATCTTCTCAACAATTCGGCCACAGAAACAACCTAAGGAGACTTGCCCCGAAGTCTACGGGACTGTCTCGGTAATTCCGCCACAGTTAAAACTTTTAACTACTGCACACGCAAACAAAGTAAAATCTCAAAACAAACCACCTAAAGTCTCTAAAGAACCAAACAAATTTGAATCATATGCCTAAATAATCTAGGGCGTCAAACCAAGCACAAACAGTAGCCTTCCAGACCGAAAACACTAGTTGGAGATGAAACCCAACATCGCTGGATTCAGTACAGAAGTGGCGAGTGGAACAGTTACCCAGGCAACCTGCTTAATGAATAGACCGGCACAAGTTCCTCCACTTTAACCGTCTCGAGTGAAGTGAACCCCCCGGAAAATCCAAGTGAGTCTAGCCGACGTCTGCTCCAGGTACAGTGGGATCTTCCCTCCACCGTCAGCTCGGTAGAATCCTAAAGATAATGGTCACTAAGGTTACCAACCGCAACAAATGCACCTCGGGGAACAGTCTACACTCCGACAGCACGCAAGGGCAGAGTATCAAGTTCAATCCCCTTGCCGGTTCCTTGACAATAATCCAAGGTTTACCGACAAGTGACCCCTGGCTCCTCGACAATGGTTAATCCGAGGTTTACCGTTTGTAATACGTGCGTGTCTGGCGTCGTTCCCAACGAGGGAGGATTGATCCCCTCACTGGTTCGGACACGAGCTCGTGCTTCTCCTTTAAGAGGAGCTTTCTCAGAGTACAAATGAGACAATTGGATTTATTCTATCACAAGATAAGCTACTTGTTTGGTTTTGTTGTCTTGGAGAGTTAATTACTCTCCTACTCCAAGGCACTAGCCTGATCTAAATTGGTGTTTTGGAGCCCTAGTAAATAAAAGTTACTATGTTGATTTTACTTTAAGCGTTAATTTTATGGTTTTTCTTAAAGACAAAAGGTGATGGAGATGAAACTGGTGGTGTGTAGACTCGACTCGCAACCACTACAAAGATGCACCTAATATGATTTACACTACTTTTCCTTTTCAATGAATCTCCTAACTAAGAGAGTTGGAAAATGCAAATTTTATAGAAAACAACTTTCTTAGTAAAGACAATCAAAGAAACAATTCTCTTTATCTTTTCAAAACACACAACTCATGACCACTAATTACTCTACGAAATTTCCTTTTTCTTCCAAAATCTACAAATTCTACCAAAGCAAACTTTTTCCAAAAGAATTTTTGTGTTTTTTCTATGTTAATAAAGCATATAAAACTATTTTATCAAATCGAATTTAACAAATCTAAGACAATCAAATCAAATTCATTCAAAAGCAAATCAAAAGCAAATTTACCTAAAAGTAAAAATAATGAGGACAAAAGCCTACAAGGATGATTCCCGGATGTTTTACTTAGTCAAAATGCAACTAAGGATCAGTTCATGCAGAATCATAAACTAACCAAAAAACAAAATCGAAATCTTTTTGTTCTTTTTTCTCAAGAATGGAATTCAAGGCTTTAACAAACAAACTTTTCGAGATTCGCAAAGAGAAGACACAAAGGTAGGTCTCTCACTAGGGTGACTTCTATGACAGGCCCGACTCCTAAGAGGACTGATCAAAACCAGGGAGATCCAAAGTTTGACAACCCCTAACGCCAAAGTCACTACAGGACGAGTTAAAAATCAAACCCTAAGGCAAAATCCCTATGAATTCCACCAAAACCCTCGACACTAATGGGGCAAGTTCAGGTGAAGATCTTTGACAGTAAACTGATGTATCTGGGCAGTAAAAACAAAGTAAAAGCAAAATCTAAAAGAGCAAAAAGAAAAAATTGAAATTTTCTTAAAATTGACAGGGGTACGCAGGTCATTTGTTTACACAGGCGCGGGTACGCACTATGCACAAAGACGCAGTGCGTACAAGTACGCACTGTGTTAAACCAAGAGACTGCGTACTGCTGGCAAGACTAAGAAAAATAAAAAACTAAATTGACTCTAAGATAACCTACCCAAATACACAGCTAGACAACCAAAAATCAGAAAACAAGCAATTTTTCTCAGACCAAAATATCAAACCAAAAAGAACTCAAACAAATTCATGGAGTCCCCAGTGGAGTCGCCATTTTGTCACGCGGAAAGAGTCGTTAGTGCGGACACAACCGACCTTCCTAGAAAGCCTAAGAGTCTCTAATGACAAACAAGACAAATAAGAGCAATCCTTCCCTAAATATGCTTTTACAATATGAGAAATCAAGTGTTTAGATCCTACCTGTAATCCAACGCTGTTGTAGTAGTCCAGCTTCGTTGATCTGGATGAGCTCCTCCTTCCCTTCGAAACCTGCATTCACCAGCAATCAAACGATTAAATAGCACCTGAATATCACATAAAATAAAACATATTTAACATATAGACCAAGGAGTATATGAAACAACTCATTAATAACAAATTGTTGAGAAGAATGGACTAATTTGTATTAAAAGGTAACAAAAGGAACCATTACAACCTGAGCCTTGGTGTTGTGCAAGCTCCTCCTAGGGTCCACAAGAGTTCTCCCTTACTCTGATCAGCTCACCCACCTCCCAATGAAACAAGTAAAGATAGTAATCTCTCCTCACAAGCTTCTACAAGGAAGTCCTAATTCCAGCAGCATCTACCCTTAGGAATGTTCAGCTTTTAACCTCCCCTCCCTTTGGCCCAATGCCTGTATTTATAGTGCTCTAGAGGAAGTTATTCAGGTCCACCATCAATGGGATAAGCCCCTCTTTGGATGGGATAGCTCCCCTATTGATGGGATAAGTTCCTCTTTGGTAGGGATACATGAACCATCTGGAGGCGCTTCATACACGTCAAACATGCTTCTAGAAGACTCTAGAAATGACCACAAGTAACTTTTTTGGAGTGAAACTTGCGCCTTTTGACCTTTACAGGAGTACGCACCCATCCCTTTACATACAGAGCGTACAAGTACGCAGGTATTGTGAACTTGGGTTGCGCACCCGCAGGTGAGGCTAAGAGAAACTGCGTACCAGAGATAATTGACTTTTAAATGACTTTTCTCTCTTTCTTGAAGTTTGACATGGAAAGCAGAGGCATGAGACTTGCCAAGGAGGATAGTATGACAGTGGATGGAGTCATACTAACTGCAAATAGTTATGGTGACATTTTTTAGTGTAACACAGGGCTTCAGGAAGATAGAGTTTTGGCTGGATTCCATCAGCAGGTTCAGAAGGAATGCGAAAAAGCTGGGCACGATCGACACATCAAACTATGCACCTTTAAGGTAAATGATTTAGTTTTATTATATGACTGCAAGTTTGATAAGTTTCCAGGAAAATTTTAGATGCATTGGTTAGGACCATATGTCATGAAGGGGATTACATATGGTGGAGAAATTCAGCTCATGAAGTTGAATGGCGATCCATTTCCGAGGAAGGTAAATAGAAGCCGATTGAAGCCACACATGGGGGATCCAGCCCAATGACTACATGACATTAGTACAGTCTTAGCGCTCCAAGCAGCTATAAGGAGGCGCGAAACTATAAACTACACTACCCAGTTTGTAGAGATGCATGACCAGGGGTCTGCATGAAACAGGATGGTGTCACAGCACCAGAAGAAGTGTGAAGGGAGTTGCGCTATAGGGGGAGAGATCACATAGTGCAGCTAGAAAGTAAGTGTTACCTTCACTGTTCATGATTTGAATGCCAAGAGACAGTTAAGAGGAGAGGGGGGGTGACATTTAAGGCATTTAAGGCTATATTTAAAAGTGAAATCTTTGGAAATCTACCTTCAATCTAGAATTTATGGACTGATTTTGGGGGGAATGGTCGAACTTGAATTCGAAATCACTATAAATTACGCGTGGTTGTCCAGTGAAAGACACTTTGCATCCTGATAATTTTTGTGTTGATATGTCTGGTGTGAATGAATCGTGACTACCTAGAAGCTTTGATCACAAGCCCCATGTTCGTCAAATTTCCTGAGTCAGATTGGAAACTCATTAACAACTTCATGTCGGGAACATGAGAGACAACAAGCACCGAAGGGACTGTTGCCTCTAAAGGAGCAGTCCCATAAGTGATAAGCATGGAGGCTCCTGCTACTGTGCCTATGGCATCGAGGTCGCCTAGGCCAAAGCCTACACCAGTGAAGGAAGTCCCAAAACCAAAGAAATATAAGAAAAAGAAGCTGGTGCTAGTGCACGAGTCATTGAGGAAGCATGCCACTACATAGGCCCAGAGAAAATAAAATATGAGCTCGAAAGAGAAGGGGAAAGTGGTGGATTTGGAGGCTGAGGAGGGCATGAAAGATATAGACATCGAGGGGGTGGACACTATATGTAAGTTTCTAGAGTATATCCCTCCGCGCAAGGGAAAATTGAAGGTTCATAAGGACCCAGATGCCGGGCAATTCCTCCTCAACACACTCATGTTAGCAGAGAACATACCCTTTGAAGGTCTGTGCTTGGTATGGATCCCAGATTTAAAGCTGGAGGACTGGGATTTGGCGGACGACGAGAGGTTCCCCCACCTTTCTATAGACACCTACATGAAGAGGGTCTTCTACAAATATTCTGGTGTCACCGCATTAGAGCCTGTGGAATGGATTTGCGGAGTAAACAAGTCAGGCTTGTTGAACCTATTGTGGGTGCCCCACTACCTTTACTCCACTATTAAACTTATCATCATTAAGAAGTTTCTATACCTGGTGCATGACGGGTGCTTGTCACAGAATGAGCTGATCCCCATCGTCAATATGCTGATCCATCGGATCACACTGTTTCCATACTCAGGATTGAATCCGACCAAGGCATTTGGCAGAAAAACGAGTGAGCGTGACCTCTCGGAGAAGATGAAGGACAATTTAAAGCTTGTCAAGAAGCCAGATGGGTACTCTATTACCTCCGTTACTGACCCCGTGGTAAAGGTTTCCACGTAGATTTTGGCTGGCAAGGTTATGAGAAAATGCTGCGTGGATGAGGTTTCGATGCGAGTGGTTTCCTTGACTACATAGTGTGTAGAGGGCGTGCAGTTCAACTGGGTATGCTACCTGTGTAGTGAGTTCCACGCAAACTATAGAGAGGCACAGGATGAGAGTAAAACATTCCACTATTCATGGCTATTGCTCTCGATTGTGCTGGTCACTTGGGATTTGCTAGAGGACAGCTAGTTTCCTCCGGTGGAGAAGGATCTGTCAGAAGCTGCAAAGTTTTCCTCTCTCTGGGCCACAAAAGATGTTGTGTGGGTTATAGAGAGAAAAGTTTCTTGGGTGCCAATGGAGGCGAGCATTCACACAGCTATCATCTAGAAGCCGTGGTTATCACCAGTTGTGTTTGTACAACTTTCAGGATATGTGAAGTTCAAAGCTGAGTTCCACTGCATATACATCCAGGTGCGGAAGGATCTAGAGAAAAAATGGTTCGACCTACCCTACCTCGCTACAGATGACATTATCCAGGAGGTCATCAAGCGCTGGCCAATAGATTGGAATTCACCATTTGATTTGGCCGCAGGGACTAGCAAGTCTGCGGAGAAGTAGAAGGTTCATCAGTTGGCTGAGAAGCAGAAAAAGGAGGCCGAGGAGAAGCCTCGGGTGGAAGCGGAACGCGCCACGAAGAAATAGGCTGAATAGCAAGGGTATGGCTCTGAGCGAAGTGATAAGTCTCCTTCACCCCAAACAGAGGAGGAAGAGCAGTTAGAGCAGGGCGGCAGTGGTCAGGATGAGCAGAGCACTCCCTTCCAAGTGAAGTAGTACAGGGAGCAGGAAAAGGAAGGGCCGCAGAAGAAAACAAAAGCCACCAAGCCATCGCTGGACCCAATTACTTTGACTAACAGTGACCTAGATGAAATAGGTGATAAGGTGCGAGATACCACCACAGAACTGTTGCAATAGTTTGAGCAGCAACAATAGTAGGTGCTAAGTACCATTTAGAAGGATTTGCATGAGTTGCAAATTCAGATGAATAGGATCCAGATAGGCGCAGGGCATATCAGTGTTGCATCAATGAGCTTGTCACCAGGGACCACTCAGGCAACAGATGGTTCGGTCAATAGATCCCCAGTCAGTCACGCTACCAGATGGATCCTTGAGCATGGAGGTGGTCGATGATAAGGAAATTTTGAGTTATTTGAAGAATGTTGGCCTCAACCTAGCCGCGCTCCCCAATGAGTACCTTCACACGCTGCAAGCAAGTGTGACAATTGAGTTCAGGGCTCCGGAGAAGTGTGCACTAAGCCTCATAAGAAAATATCGAGTGAACAACAAACATATGTCCGCTCAAAAGTTGGAGGCGTTGCAAGCTAAGTAGAAAATTTAGTTGCAGAACGCCAATCTTGCAGCCGTAGTGGCAGAAACCTGCCGAATAGTGCCTGAACTGAATATACCAAAGGAAGTGCCATTGGAGGCAAAGATCAGAAATCTGGCTGAGGGCGTGCACAACGGCAAGACATAAGTGGCCAAGGTTTACTTTGAACTAAACCTAAAGATAACAGAGTTAGATTTGAAGTCACATCCTTCAACTCTGCCGGAGGTAAGAGAACAATGCTAAGCCACTATGAAGAATGGAGTCGCAACAATGGATGTTGTGGTGGTGGATTGCACCACGCTCTTCGAGTAGTCTATGGAGGTTGTCACAACTCTGCAGGAAGATCCTAACCTACAGAGGTTAAACACAGACGTTCGATAATTGCAACAGAAGTATGATGAAGTGCAAGTGACTATGCACATTGTCGCCACAATGCAATGATTGGCCAAGTTGCAGGAGGTGAAGTAGCTGCTTGAATAGGTGGAAGCAGCATAGAAGCAGGTCATACTCAAAGATAGATTTTGACCTTGGATGGATGAGTCCTATGTCATTTCTGCAAGCATTTAGGAGAAATCAGCAGGCCTACAAAGCATACAGCAGAAAATCCAGTAAGATAGCACAGGGCTAGCCAAATAGCAACTTGTGGAGCAGATCAAATAGGTAGCCATGCAGAGCGTTGAAGTAGCAGTAGCGGAAGTAGATTTGGTAGGTTTTTGCAGTAAGATATTTGCGCCAGCAGAGTGACTCGAGTGAGAGTCATGATCTTTTTGTTGGGGGCCTGTTGGGATAGGGTCAATTTTGGGGGAAAGGCCCAAGTTTTGGGGAAAAATCCCAAGTTTTGATGTACAAAGTGTAAAGTCTCTGTAATAGTGGTCATGGAGTGCATAGATAGTTAAAGTGTCTAAAGGGTTTTACCCTTATTTTATGTAAGTTGAGTCAGATTTTAAAGATCTACCCATGGTCTGTGGACCACGGGATTGTATAAATAAGTGTGTCTTAGAGAGTCTAAGAGAGAAGCAATAGAAGATGAAGACATAATGGGTTAATAGAAGGAAGATCATAGAAGTCTTAAAGTAGAAGAAAGGCTCTACAGCTAGTGCACAAAGGCCTAGAGTAGAGTCCACAACTGAGTGCGTGAAACCCTGCAGTTGAGTGTGCAGGTAAGTCTTGAGTCTGTAAGCAGAACTGAAGTATCAATAAAGAGATTATTCTAGAAATTCTTGTGTTTTGTCTATTTACTTTTTTTATGAATGAATGCACTTTTATGCTGAGATGAATGATGGGTTATGAATTATTATTGTATTGATGCATGAATTTACATGATTTATACTATTATATGAATGCACTTAATGTTAACTATGTACACAAAGATTACCTTGTTGTATGTTGAAGTTATCAAACACTTAAGCCGATCTGGGTAATTAATGGGTTAAGGGTAATCTTTGATGCACGTAAGTAGTTGATTTTCCTATTCAAGGTCCGCGAAAGATAGTCATAGACCTTCATGGAGGCCTAGAGGTTGATTAAGAGAGTTATATTGATAAGCCCTAAAGTCTTATCGATTTGAGCGAAGGCATATTTAGGGCATAAAACGACATCATAGTGGTCTCTGGGTGCGTAAACTTTGTTCCAACATCCCCCCATAGTAATTCGGGTGAGACTTCAATCCACACTCCATGGGTTAATGCCAAAAGTGCCAGTAGTGTAGGGATTTGTTTGGTGAAACTAAATTTGAACCTGGGTTAGTACCCACTAAGCCAACATTCCACCATAAACCCTTACTTACAAACAACATGGGCCAAAATTATCCCATATGGTATGCAAAATATACATTTCTTCAGATTTAGGGAGATCTGATAATTTATACAAGTATCCAACATCAGGCGAAGGCTTGAACATGATTTTTAACTAACCCAAACACCATCCAATCATCAAAGTAGACCTCCAAAAACTTGTGAATAAATTCTTTAAAGGTTGCACCTACCACCCTAGAAAAGATCGCAGGGGAATTCTTAAGTCCAAAGGGCATAACTGTATAATGAAAAGAGCCCCATTTTGTGGCAAAGATAGTCTTACTTTGATATTTTGGTGTGATCTTGATCTGGTGATATCTTGAGAATCCATCTGTAAAAGTGTATGCTTCTTGACCACCAACGTTTTCCAAGACTTCATCTACGAATGAAGTAGGGAATGCATCATGTACACAAGCATTGTTAAACTTCCTTAGATCTACGTAGATCTGGATTTCCCTTTTTTTATTTTGCTCCTGAACCACCATAGGATTAACCCAGTCTGATTCTTCTACAGGCTCAATAAGTTCTATTGTGAGCATCTTATCCAGCTCTTCGTGAACCTTTTATTTGTATTTAGGATTCAATCGATAGGGGCACTGCTTTACAGGCTTCGCATCTGGTTTTAGATTGATTTTCATAACACCCAGATCACCTACTATCCCCTTTAGATCAAAGAAATTTGTTGCAAATGAGTCCTAATATTCACAAAAAAACTCTGCAACCATGTCAACTATATCCTCATCCCAGTAATCGCCTATATACATGAACTTTGACTGTGCTTCTGACCGAATGTTCACTTGCTCAGTCTTCAATGGTTTTGAAATGTCAAGAAACTCTACCTCAGGCCCAACGACTTTGCACTGTCCCTCTGACTCAGAGATATTGATATTCTTGGGATCTTCCTCACTTTCTTCCGTGGAAACATTTTAGTACTCCAGAGAATGGCGCAACTGCGTACTCTAATCTGGATGTATCCATGTGATAGGCTCTACAGGTGTTCTAAATATCGTGGCCTTGATTTCCTTTAATGCTTCATCAATACATTCAAATCCATCCTCAAAATTGAATGTTAGCAGAAAGATCACCTTCAAAATGTCCCACTCTGTTGTTTTGTGTCGCAGCTTTGTTTCTATGTACCAATTCAGTAGAATAGTATCGAAGGTATGGAAAAATATATGTACTCATTTAGGATGTGGTTCCTCTCCCCATGCTTTCATCCAACGAGCCAGATGCTCACGTGGATCATCCTTCCCTGTATATTTTTTAGTAATGTGGGTATTTGCATAGCCAAATTGCAACTTCATCATCCTTCGGTACTCCTTCCAATCTGTAAAATTGTTCTTATGTGTACCCCACCATGTGGCAGGCATAGCTCTCAGTACGATGTCCATTTCCTGGAACCGATGCTCCTCTGGTACAACCCTTTAAACTTTATCAAGAAACAAATTTACATCTTCTAAGCCATCATAATATGGTAAGTTGTGTACCTTGGTGGATATACATCATAGGGATTTAGTATGTCTGTTGCATCGCAACATTGATACTTCCTGCAATCTATTCTTCCAATGCTTTAGCTCCTCATCTAGATTTTATTTGCAGGAGTTGTCTTTTTCACAAGTAATTCTTCCATCCACTGTAGGATTTATCCAATCCTCATTCCATGTAGTAAGTTTATAGATCTGCTCAATATCATCCTCCTCATAGTAATCTCGGACTCGTTCAGCATACCGCACACCCTCAGCTAGATGCAATGGAACAATGACTCTTAGTTCCTTCTTCTCAAACATCATGCTGCACTTCTTCAGATTGATGACCACATTCATATCAAATGCCCAATCGATTCCAAGAAGTTTCGTGTATAATTACTATCCTCCACTATTTCGATTGCATCAAAATTAGCTATAGCGCGCACCCCTTCAATGTCGAAATTTACTCCATGTAGGTGTCCCATAGGAATAATATTCTAGTTGATCGCAATTCATAGCTAAATTAGGGACCATTGTAGTGCCGAATTTCCCATTCTTTCCTAGGTCTATTTAGGAAAAACATTCGCAACAGATCCTAAATCTAATATTACCTGGTTCATTTCAAACTCTCTTATTTGTGTAGTCAATCTCATCTCCTAACCAATCCTTTTCTTACTTTTTTCTACTTTATGCACTGCAAGATATTCAGGCAGTGACTTAACGTAGTTTTCTATTAACTCTTGCAGTCCCTCTACTGCTTTCCAGTCCCTTAAGAGGTTCATGCAACTCTGCAAGAAGGATTTCCATATTAAGGGATCAATCTCCTATCAACAACGACTTCTTTAGTCTTCTATGTTTGTACATTATGGTTTTATGATGTGGAAGCCCCTGAATCCACAAAGTTATTCTTCACCTCCATAAATGTTTCTTTGTCCTTATGAAAATCAAATTCAGTATCTTTGTCAGCAGCCCTATGCACCCACAGATTTTCTTCTGGTTGTTTCCCTATGGCTTTATCTTCCCCGGTAGTGATACCGCTTCGCCTAACTATATTAATGCTTGGGTCATCCTGGCATCGTTCTGACCCCATCATCTAGATGTTCTAAGTAGGTTGTTGGTTCTTACTCTCTTGCATCTTTTCAATGAGTAAAGGACAATCTTCTATTATGTGGTCAAAATGTCGGCAATAATGACAAGAGGGGTGTGTTGGGTTCATACAATCTCGCGCATAATGGCCAGGTTCCCCATAATTGTAACAAATAACATGTCTGTGACCTCTTTTAGCTCCTCCCCCTCGTCCTCTTCCTCATCCTTGAAATCCTTTGTGTGCTATAGGGGTGCCTTGGTCCTGCTACAGATGAGTCTCATCCTGTACTTTATATGTCAGATTTTTGTCCATCATTAACTCATAACTTCAGAAATTGCGCTCATCGTGGACTACAAACTTACAAAAATTGCAAAATAGTTGTTGGGGAGTCTGTATGAACTTCTCCAACAAATGGAAATTGTCAGTTGAGTGTTTTCTTGTTATTTGACAGATAACGCACCATGGAATTACAACGTTACTTGATCCAATGGAAGTTTCTAGCTTCAGGGGGTTAGGACCTCCCCCATTTTGATAGTTCTGACATACAGGGTAAATGATCCATTTCATCACCATTTCCTTTGCACTTTAACCACCAAACTTTAGAACAAGTCATTTTTTACCTCTTTACCCTTTTTGAGATCCTACAACTCCATATGCAGGCTAGGAAACTGCGTCTAAATCTGGTGCACTCCTAGATTCGTATCCTGAATAGGCGAAGCCTTCAACTTCATAGAAATTTCCACTGCTTCAGCCTATGATCCAATATTCTTCTGTGAAAATGGTAATCTCAAATGAGGCAATGACATAGAAATATACCACTCCTTATGTTGCTCGTCCAAAATATGTAGGTTATCCTATTGTACAAGATATTTCAGTCTTTAATCAATATCCCATGTAGATTCATTTACCTTCTGCTTAATTTCTTTAATCTCAGTCACATACTGGGCTTGAGACTTTGGCTTTTTGAATTCATGATTCAACACATATTTTGTGTCTTTTAATGACATAGCTAGGTGAATCGTATTGTATTTAATATACCAACTCAGAACCCTATCTTGCAATGTTGTGACAAGCTATGCTTTCTTTAGATCATCATCACTTATATGATGTGACTTCCACACAAAATCTGCTACAAACCATAATTGATTAGGGTCTTCTGTCCCTAGACCCCTGAATATAGGCATCTTCATAGTGCTTTCCATATTGAATAGAGGAGGTGGAGGTGGAGGTGGAGGCATAGGTGTGTGAGGTGGAGGTGATGGTCGAAGTGGAGTGGATGGATGAGGTATTCCCGCAGTGCCCTAATCTGCCAACTGTGGTGCACCTCTGGGAGTCTTCAAACTATTACTTTATTCTTCACTATCAGATGCTCCCAATAGAGGATTGTACTCAAAAATTGTATATAGATATTTTCTTAGTAGTTTCCCACTTTCGGTAGCTCCCTTCAAGCCTCTTCTAAACATCAATTTAGTGGAATAACCTGTTTCTCATACAATAACATTTTAATCTAGGTTTTCATATATTTCAGATACTTACCTCTTGGTCCTTTGAAAAACTAGCATTTAGCTTTGCTATAACTGATAAAATTATTAATCGCGAACTCAATGATAAATCCGCCCAAAATACTATTGATTGAGTAATCGACAACCTTTGCAACCTTGTATTATGATCCTTCCAGGTGCTTCACTAACTCTGGAGTCCACACAATAGGGTTATCCAGCTTCTAGGTAGGTTGACCATCCACCAATTTAGCCAACCATTCGTATAATTCACATAGAAAAGAAAAAAAAACTTCATGCTCCTCTATATACAGGTATCTCTGCAACCACTCTTCTTTTGATAGGCATGAAATTTTGTTTTCTTGGGCTGCAAAATCGTGCAACTTCTGATCTATCCACTTTTCAATCTCCTTCTTTGTTGGTTTCCATGAACCCCACATCACACGTCCCTCAGATAGATCCCGGTCCTAAAAACAGAACCATTTGTTGGTTTAAGGGGGTTTGGACGCAGGTTCAGAGTTAGATGCACTAACCAAAAAAAACCTACACTACCGGCCCTTTCAGTAACAACCCGCATAGCGCAGGCTATAGTCTCACCCGAAGTAGTATTTGGGGATGTTGGAACCAGGTTTATGCTTATAGAGTGCTATGTGATGTGTTTTCTGTAGACTTAGGGCTTTATCTTGACCTTCGCGAACCCTAACCCTTGAAACCCATAACTTACAGTAAATAACAGTTAACAGATTTATGTCCTTCGCCAATTGCGCTAAACATACATAACATCGTATAAATAAACAGATCTACATCTTCGCGAATCTATTAAGTACTTTTCCTAATTAAATGCAGTCAACAGATCATAAATACAGTAATTCCAAAATACACAGTAGTACACAAAAACTCAGGTAATTCTTCAAAATATGTCTTTATTATACTTCAAACTCTCTATTACAACCCTTTCCAACCCTTCACACACAACCGCAGGGGCCCGCGCACTTTGCTGCAAAATTACTGAGGTCTTTGTGCACACAGTTGCAAGAGCCTTCCCCTTTGCCCAAGTACAAAATAGACAAAATCAGACTCAACTCATGTACTTCTCTACTTAGCTATGACTCTTCTACGACTTCCTTTTATATTCTTCCTTCATTAAAATACCATGGTCTGTGAAGCATGGGTGGGTCTCAAAAAAACTTGACTTTAACAAAATAAGGGAATTTGACCTTCCTAAAACCCCTTTAATGCCTATTCACCTGTGCTACTTGCACTCACTCCTCAAAATGCAGAGACTTTACAATATCTTAACAAAATTTTAACAAAATCTGACCTAGGGGACCCCGTCCCAACAAGTAGGAAGAGGAGTATATAGGCCTTTCTTTTGGATGTTCGATTTCGAAATGGTGTAGGAAGTGTCCGATATTATGTACTTCCCAACATCATTTCAAAGGTTTGACCCAAAAATATGATTTTCCAGCATTCCCAGTTTTTTCTCTACCCCAAAATATCCAGCAACCCAACTATAGTGTGCCTCCCAAATCATCTTGGCACACTCACTTGAAGGAAAAAAAGGTGTCCCGGGTGGCATAATAGTGCATCCTAGAGGTGAAAATTTGGATCTTGCTTGCCCTCTAGGAGCGTTTGGTATGTGTTGTTGAATTCTAGATTGCTCTTGTAAAGATGTGGCCACCCCCCAATATCGTGCCCACAAGAGTCAAGCACAGTGGTCAGGGCCATGATCGAAAATCGACTTAGGCAGTCTGCAACACTGTTGGTGCTTCTCTTCTTGTACTTAATATTCAAATGGAAATTTTGTAGGTATGTGGACCATTTATGATCGCAATCACTCTGCAACTTCCCTTGTGTCTTTCTGAACTGTAGGGGTCAGTGGTATGTGTTGATGACCGTTTGCATTCCCAGAATGTAATGCTTCCATTATCGGCAAGCCTGCATAATGAAATACATCTCTTCGTCATAAGTGGGATACTTGTAGGTTGTGTCTAAAATTTTCTTACTGTGATATGCCATTGTATGCCCCTGTTGAGTAAGAACTATAATAATACCATAATTGAAGGCATTTTTCTCAATCTCAAATGGTTTCTACGGGCCTGGTAATGTGAGTAATGGTGCAAAGCAGAGGCGATGCTTTTACTTGGAAAACACCTTTTGTTGGGATTCATACCAAAAGAACTTTGCTTTCTTTCCTCCCTTGGTGACTTGACTCATAGGCCAAGTGATATGAGAAAACCCTAATACGAACATGCAGTAGAAGTTGGAAAGACCCAGAAAGCTACGAAGCTCTACTGGAGTGGTTAGGGCTGGTGTTGGGCATGGAATCCCCCCAAGGCATGTTTTGGGGCTTAAATCCCATGTTTTGACTAAGTCCATTTTAAATACTTCGCATATTGTGGGCACAGAGTGCAAAGCCATAATAGAGTCATAGGGTTGTCCGCCCTTGTTTTTGTAATGTAATGTCGGCTTGAAAGATCTCCATGGGATTGTATAAATAGAGCAAGGCTCTAAGTGTAAGGGAGACATCAATCTATTCAGAGCATGGAAGAAACTAAGAAGTATTGAGTCGAAGTGTAAGTCTTGTCTTTGAGTTTTAGAGTAGGAGAAGGCTCTACATCCAAGTGCGCAAAGCCCTAGTAGTCCGCAGCTAAGTGTGCAAGGCAGGTCGAGTCTATAACCATTGGAAGAATTAATAAAGAGAAGTTTTACCATATTTCTATGTATCTTTTCCTTTATGTATTATTGGGTATTAATTGCAAGTTTATTATTTATTTACTACGCGAACTCATTTGAATGTGCTAAACAAGTCAATATAACATAAGGCATCAGGTTGCATGAAGATAAGTAACTGGTATAAGAAGATAAGTAAAATATCGGGTGTGACTTAGAGAAATAGTGCAGATTGTTGCTCTAACAGCGCGAAAGCCCCACAACCCCTGGTTAGGGTTGCGCGAAGACAAATATATCAGGCCACGGAGGCCAGAGAAGTGCGTGAAGTAACCTATGTGAAGGGACTAACGGTTGGACCGAATCAACCCCTCAGACATCTCAAGGGTGTGGAAACCTAGTTCCAACACCCCCCCCCCCATACTACTTCGGGTGAGACCCAAGTCCGCGCTCCATGAACTATTGCCAAAAGGGCTAGTAGTACAAGGATTTGTTTGGCTAATTAAGTCTGAACCTGGGTCAGGCCCCAACAAGCCAACAAATGGTTCCGTTGCTAGGACCGGGATCTGCATAGAGATGTCTGATGTTGTATCACTGGAATCCAACTAAGAAAGGAATTGAAGATTGGTTGGATAGGAAGATTCACGAGTTCGCGACGCAGGAGAACATGAATCCATGACTATCAAAAGAAGAGTGGTTAGACTGCTACCTATACACAGAAATCCATGAAATTTTCTTCGAATTCTTCCCTACTAAGCTATACGAGTGGATTGCAAAGCTAGTAGATAGCCAAGGAAGGTGCAAACTCGATAGTCCTATTGTGTGGACTCCAGAATTGGTGCACAGATTGGAAGCATCAAAGGATAAGATCGTGCGCGCTGTTGATCACTGGCTCGATCGAATTATAGGAGGATTCATCACTGAGTTTGCAGTAGATACTTCAGTCAGCTATGCGAGGCAGAGCAATGCTTCCTCAAAGGACCGCGAGGTAAGTATGTTAAGTCTTTGAACACTTGGATTAAAATTCTACTGTGTGAAAATTAGGTTACGTGAATACATTG
The DNA here is from genome assembly GCA_031772625.1 of Pinus tabuliformis. Taxonomy (NCBI): domain Eukaryota; kingdom Viridiplantae; phylum Streptophyta; class Pinopsida; order Pinales; family Pinaceae; genus Pinus; species Pinus tabuliformis. The sequence continues at coordinate 474,484,754 of CM062806.1, read as the reverse complement.
ATGTTTAGGGCTACACGAAGCAGGAGGATTTACAGAAACGAAGGTAGCGCAGAACTAGAAAATAGCCCCTTGATTTCACCTCCGCTAGGAAATGAAGAAGAGCTTGCAAAGGTCTCACCAAGAAGTGCAATAAATCTGATGAGGTAGAGGATTCCGTGCATAACACCCCCACCCACACCACCGCTAATTTCATCGTCTTCACCCTCATCTTCGCCCATACCACTTCTGCCACTACCGCGAGTTAATATGGAAAGCGCGATAAAATTGCGGTATTTAAGGGAGTAGGAAATGAAGATCCATACTAGTTTTGCTTCATGATAAAATATGTGTGGGAAGTGCAGGGAGTTATGGATGACAATATAAAGAAAGTAACATTGGCCAGTGCTCTGCAGGATTGCATGCTGACCTGGTACATTAAGCATTCCAATGACAACCCGAATGCGGGGATCACGGGTATCCAAACTGCGTTGAACAAAGAATTTAGCAGGCCTATGTCAGAGGCACAGTCAATCATTGGGTTCAAGGAGATTGTGATGCTACCAGGCGAGACCTTTTGGGAGTTGGATCAGAGACTGAAGTGTACAATTCGCGAAGCTAATATGACTTTGATGGACGGACAACACCGCGCATGGTTTGTAGCATCGCTGACACCACATTTAAGGAACACGTTGTCACAACAACGGCTAACAACTAAGGTTGAGGCCTTGGAGATCATGATGAGGTTGCATGAGACCCCAACACAAGATCCTAAATTGGGAGTTCAGCAGATCCACATGCAGTTGAAAAACTTGTGCCTTGAGATGCAAAGTCTGAAACAAGATAATATATCTCGTCGAGAGGTGTGCGACGAAGTATGGTGTGTTGAATGCAAGGGTCAGGAACATGAAAAGGACCACTGCCCGGTGTTCGTGAATTACCTCGCAGGTGGAGGACCAATGCCATTGAGACCAGAGGCACAAGCAAGACTTAGCGAGGTGCCTGTATTGTGGTGCAAAATTTGTAAAATAGGAGGAAAAAATGCTACAAACAACTCCCATCTATTGCAGAAGTACATGCAGAATTCACAACAGTTGTTTTGTAATTTCTGTAGATCATTGGGACATGATGAGTGCACTTGTAAAAGTTATGAGCTAATGATGGATAGGACTCCTACCTACAGAGCTCAAGCCAAAACGCGACCCCTTGAACAAAATGCAGGGATGGAGTGAACCAGATTTCAGGGGCGCAGACGAGGCCGAGGTGGAGGAGGACCTGGAAGAGGTCGCAGACAACTGATATGTTACAATTACAAAGGGCTAGTACATTATGCTCATGATTGTATGAATCCAATGCGTCCGTCATTTCTATAATGTACATTGTTTGATCACGAGATGGAGGACTGTCCCACACTGATAAAAAGGCTGTGTGACAAGGGAGCACTCTAACCTCCCCTGACTCAGAACCTGCAAATGATGAGGTCTAAGTTGTGTGAGGAAGACGCTAATGTGAACATTGTGCTCCAGAGTGGAATTACGATGGGAGATGATAAAGGCAAGCAACCTGAAGGTAATACTTGGGTTCACAAGGCTCCGATGAAAGAAACATAGTTTGATTTGGAGCGTGCTAAGGAAACCTTCATGGAAGCAAAGAAGAGCTTCACTAATGCCTCCACTTCAGGAAGCAAAGACATGCCGGAGCTAGAAATGGACCCCTCGATGCTCACGAAGTTCCTGGAAACATGCATGAAGTTGTTGCACAATAGCAAGGCTGTAAAGGCACTACTGGAACTCATAAATAGATGTGTTGGGACCGCGCCAGGAGAATCATATGTAGTCAGGAAGGTTGGAAAGCATGCGATGAGGATGGGAAGAGAAATGATACTCGCCGCGCAGATTGGGGAATATAAGATGGACCAAGTGATTCTAGACCTAGGGTCGGACGTGAATGTTCTGCCAAAATAGACATGGGAGCGCATGGGAAGGCCTACGCTACAATGGTCTCCTATCTAACTACGAATCACAAACCAGCAAAACGTCTTACTGATGGGAAGATTGCAGGGAATCACCGTGGACATTGAAGGAGAAAGCGCGCTGGTATATTTTGAGGTAATAGAGATTGTTGATGACAACAATCCTACCCTATGCTATTAGGGATAGATTGGGCCACTGGCATGAATGGGGTGATAAATACGAAGAAGCGCAAGATGATTTTTGAGAAAAATTATTTGCATGTAGTAATACCTTTGGACCTTATAGAAGGATCATGCTACATGGAGCCAGTGCACCACTATGAAAGTTACGATGACTTAGGTTGCATCTAAAATATCACCGCCTACATGAGCAAGACTAGGTAAATCCCACCCCACATGGACGAATCTCATGGGAGCGCGAAAGCTCCTATACATCAGATTTTGACAAAGAGATAGAGCGATGGCAGAACCGGTTACATGAGGTAACCATGCTAACCTATAACATGATGACGAGATCATTACACTACATATCAACAGAGGTAAGGGATCTACCTACGTATGATGGGTTAAGCCAGGTAGATGCCTTCCTGAATAGGTTTGAAAGGGAGGTGTCGGAACAATAATGGTTCAGGGCTTTGAAATGGGTACTACACACTACGCTAGTGAGGTGGTGGGTTACGCACCAAGGAAGCTTTGAGGACTGGCACGAATGCAGGAGAATGATGCGCATGCAGTTTGGGAAGCCTCATATGTGATTAAAAGACAAATATGATGGATGGGATGGTCTACACGTGCACATCGCCAAGTGGAAAAAGGTCTATGGGGAAGAGCCACAACCTGAGTGGGTGCACCTGTTCTGTCATACCTTAGATATTATACCCATGAACTAGTATATAGAGACGGAGCTCCACCATGGGACGAGTGAATGGGATATCTTGTGCGAAGGGTTCTTGTTAACCTTTAAGTTTGAGGATCATTGGTGGGATACTGTTGATGGCGCACTACAAGCAGTAAAAGTAGTTATCTCTAAAAGACCCTAGGAGCTAATAGAAGTGAGTCAGCATGAATGGGTGACTCAGCCGAGCTGTGCGCTAGAGTGTTATAACGTAAAAATTGAAGAAGACAATGAGGATCCACGGAAAGTTAACATTCCAGAAACTGAAGGCTATTGCGAGGTTCAAGGGCCACTGATTGAAGACCCTAACATAACTGTTCCGGTAAAAATAAAGTAGGTGAACATTGGTATGAAAGCCGAACCTAAGTACGCAATGCTTGGCGACTACTGGGATGACGCGACGATGGATAAAGTCGCTGAGTTACTCTGCAAGTACCAGGACCTGTTCCCCACCAAGATCACGAACTTAAAAGGAATCGTTGGAGATTTAGGAATGATGCAGATCACATTAAAGCTCGACATGAAGCCAGTTAAGCAGAGGCCTTACCGCTTGAACCCAAAATACAAGGAGAAGGTCCGCATAGAACTAGACAAGATGCTTGCAGCTGGAATCATTGAGCCGGTGGAAGAATCTGATTGGGTAAGCCCTATGGTAGTGCAAGAAAAGAAGCAGAAGGGCGAGATAAGAATATGCGTGGACCTCAGAAAATTGAATGATGCATGTGTGCATGACCCATTCCCAACTCCATTCACAGATGAAGTACTGGAAAATGTCAGGGGGCAGGAAGCATATTCTTTCATTGACGGATTCTTAAGGTACCACCAAATCAAATTTGCACCGAAAGATAGGAGTAATAAAACCTTCACGACTGAATGGGGCTACTTTCAATACACTGTTATTTTGTTTGGGCTGAAGAATGCGTCAGCAATCTTTTCGCTCATAGTTGTTGCAGCATTCAAGGAATATATCCACAAGTTACTGGAAGTTTATCTAGATGATTGGACTGTATTTGGATTGGTTAAGCACCATGTAGCGAGCTTACGCTTGATGTTGGATACCTGCCGACGACACCAAATCACGTTGAACCTCAAGAAGTGTACATTCCTCATTCCATTTGGGAACCTGTTGGGACATGTAGTTTGCAAACAAAGACTGATGGTAGACCCCGCAAAGATTGTGGTGATTCTGCATTTGGAAGTGTCGGAAAGTGTCAAATAGCTACACGCTACCCTGGGACATACGGGGTATTACAGGAAGTTTATCAAAAGTTATGCCCAAATCACCACGCCGATCGAGAAGCTATTGAAAAAATATGTCACGTTCTGCTGAAATGATGACTGCATGAAGAGCCTGGATGTACTAAAAGAAAAATTGGCCTTTGCAACAATCCTGGTCTTCCCGAAATGGGATGAGGAGTTTCATGTCCATGTTGACGCATCGTGTATAGCACTGGGAGTGGTACTAACACATCAGGGTGGATAGGGCTTGAATCACCCTATCACGTTCGCGAGTCGTAGGTTGTCTAAAGCAGAAAAGAACTATTCCACCACTGGACGTGAGGGATTGGCTATGGTGTGCATGCTCGAAAAATATCGACACTATTTGCTAGGAGGGCACTTCAAGATGTATACAGACCCTTTCACGCTGAAATACTTGGTCAATAAGCTTTTGTTGGGAGGGTGCATATGCAGGTGTGTCTTATTATTCCAAGAATATGATTTTGAGGTCGTTGTGAAGCCTAGATGCCTGAACGCGAGACCAAATCACTTGTCGCACATTGAGATGGGAGAGGAACCTACTAGTTTGGAAGAAAGATTACCTGACACACATCTCTTTGTTGTGCGCGTAGCGGATGGACACTTTGAAGTTATAATCCACTTTCTGACAATGGGAACTATGCTAAAAGAATACTCCGTCCAGCAGAAGAAGGAACTGGTGGTGCGCGCCGCTAATTTTTCTGTCATCGTGAGGCACCTATATAAGATGGGCAATGACGAGATACTATGAAGGTATGTACCCGAATTTGAAAGGAGTCAGATCCTCGTGAATGCGCATGGGGGCGCTACAGGAGGACGCTATGTAGGGCGAGCAACCGCGTAAAAGATTCTCTGTGCAGGGTTGTGGTGGCCAACCCTTCATCAGGATTCAAAAGCACACTGCAAGGCCTATGATGTATGTCAAAGAATAGGTAAACCATCACGGAGGGACGAGATGCCTTTGAATCTGCAAATGACACTGCAGCCCTTCGAGAAGTGGGAGATCAAATTTGTAGGCCCTATCAAACCTTAGGGAAAGATGGGCGCGTGATACATAATCACTGCAACAGAGTACCTGACTCGTTGGGTAGAAGCACATCTGGTAAAATATCGAACGGCCACCATGACCATGAAGTTTCTATTCGAACATGTATTGACACGATTTAGATGTCCAAAGATCTTGATGAGTGATCGTGGTACACATTTCCTGAATGAAACAATCAACACGCTAACAAAAGAGTTTAAGGTGTATCAGTAGAAAAGCGCACCGTATTACCCACAAGCAAATGGGACAATAGAAGAATTTAACAAAATATTGGAGACTACGCTGACCAAAGTCTGAAACGCACATCGGAGTGATTGGGACCTACGCGTACTTGCAATACTTTGGGCTTATAGAACAACGTGTAAGAAATTGACGGGATAGACACCTTTCCGGTTGTTATATGGAGTGGAAGCTGTCATGCCAATGGAATATATTGTGCCTAGTTTATGCATAACATCGCTCATATGGATGACAAACTATGGACCCCTAGAGGAAGGGCTCGTGTAGTTGGAGGAACTGGAAGAGGAATGGTTTTCGGCTGGCTTCCATCAGCAGGTACAAAAGCAACACGAAAATGCCTGGCATGATCAACATATTAAGTTGTGCACCTTCAAAGTAAATGATCTAGTGTTACTTTATGATAGTATGATAAATTCCTGGGGAAGTTCCAGATGCATTGGTTAGGCCCGTACATTGTTAAGGAAGTCACAGATGGAAGCACGATGCAGCTGGTTAAGCTAAATGGAGAACCTCTCCCAGGCAAGGTGAATGGCAGTCGACTGAAGACCTACACGGGTGGCTCAGTTATCTGACTAACTGACCGAAGCACAGTTGTCATGCCTCAGGGAGCTAAAAGTGGGGACAGGACTATCATCATATGCAGGGGACGTAGGAATAGATCCAAGGAAGCAATTCTGACACCACAGTCTTGGAATAATGTGTATAGCAGATCCAACAGGTAGATGCTCAGTGAGTTGCTGACCTTGCATCTATTCGAGCAAAGTTAGAGAGTCTCCACGCGAAGATCTTCCCACCGACAGAGTGACTCGAGGGCGAGTCATGATGTTTGTGTTGGGGGGCTGTTAGGTGTGGAATCCCCCCAAGGCATGTTTTGGGGCTTAAAGCCCAAGTTTTGACTAAGTCCATTGTAAAGACTCCACAAATTGTGTGTGCGAAGCGCAAAGCTGTAATAGAGTCATAGGGTTATCCGCCCTTGTTTTTGTAATATAATGTCAGCTTCAAAGAGCGGATTGTATAAATAGAGAGAGGCTCTAAGTGTAAGGGAGACATCAATCTAATTAGAGCATGGAATGGAATAATCTAAGAAGTATTGAGTCGAAGTGTAAGTCATGTCTTTGAGTCATAAAGTAGGATAAGGCTCTACACCTAAGTGCACAGAGGCCTAGTAGTCCACAACTGAGTGCGTGGACCCTTGCAGCTAAGTGTGCAGGGCAGGTCGAGTCTGTAACCGTTGGAAGAATTAATAAAGAGAAGTTTTACCATATTTCTGTGTATCTTTTCCTGTTTTATGTATTATTGGGTATGAATTACAAGTTTAATGTTTATTTACTACGTGACCTCATATGAATGTGCTAAACAAGTAAATATAACATAAGGCATCGGATTGCATGAAGATAACTAAATGGTATAATAATATAAGTAAAATCTTGATTGTGACTTAGGGAAATAGTGTAGATTGCTGCTCTAGCAACGCGGAATCCCCATAGCCCCTGGTTAGGGTTGCACGAAGACAAATATATCACACCACAGAGGCCAGAGAAGTGCATGAAGTAACCTATATGAAGGGACTAACAGTTGGACCGAATCAACCCCTCAGACATCTCAAGGGTGCGAAAACATGGTTCCAGCAACCCCCCCACCTGATACTACTTTGGGTGAGACCTTAGTTCGCGCTTCGCAAAATTTTGCCGAAAGGGCCAATAGTACAGGGATTTGTTTGGCTAATTAACTCTGAACCTGGGTCAGGCCCCAACAAGCCAACAATTGGCCAATCCCTAATTACTTGTTTCTTATCTAGATCCACATGTACATCGCGCTCATTAGTGATGTACCCTAGCTATTGAACCTAGGTGATACATAAAGTGCATTTCTCCAAATTGGCATAGAACTTGTGTTTCCGCAGGGTTTGGAGGACCTATAGAATATGGTGGAGGTTCTCTTCCCAACTTTAGCTGAGATCAGAATGTCATCCAAATACACCACCATGAATGAGTTGGTGAAGGGTCACCATATGTCATCCATCAACTTCATTAAGGTTGTGGGGGAATTTTTCAACCTAAAAGGAATGACCAACCATTCGAACAGGCCCTCCTTGGATTTGAAGGCAATCTTCAACACATCAAAGGGTTCAATCAGTACTTGATGATAAATATAATTCAAGTCAATCTTGATGAAATATTTTCCCCCCTTGAGTTGGTCGAGGAGGTCATCAATCCATGGGATTGGATACCTATTCCGAACAGTGATCTTGTTCAGTGCCCGATAGTCAATACAGAATCTCCAGGTCCCAGCCTTCTTATGTACCAACATGATTAGGCTCCCACGGGATGATGAACTTTTCCTGATGTGCCCTTTCTACAACAACTCTTCAATTTTCCTCTTCATTTCATCATTCTCCAGAATAAAGTGTCGATAGATCTGTCCATTGGGTAGCAGTACACCCAGAGTCAAATCGATGGAGTGCTTGACTTGACAGTGTAAAGGTACCCCTGTGGGTGAGGTGAAGATGTCCCTATACTCATTCACAACCTTATCCATATATTGTTGTCATGTGGAGGAACACTACCTGGAGACCATGTCCACAATCTTCTTCTTTCCTTGAGGGTGAATCATAAGGAAAAAAAATTTCCCGATCTAGGAAATAATCTTACTACATTTCTTCACAATGATTAAAGAAATGGTAGTAGGCAGTGATACCTCCAGTATGTCATACAACTTATTGTCCAAAATAATAATAACAGTGTGAGGACTAGACTCATACACAACATGTCACTTTAACAAGTATGGTTGGCCTAATAATACATCGCAAACTTCAAGAGGAGAAACATCACACAATACCTCATCTATGAAGGGCTTGATATTGTAGGGAAGGTGAAACTATTGGATGATGTGGAGATATTTACCTTGGTAAAGCCACCTAATGGTGTACGATTGTGGGTTTGTTATGGTTAGTAGGCCCAAGTGCTTCATGACCTCAGCTGAAACAGGGTTCTTGTAGCTCCCACTATCGAAAATGAACTGTAGTGGAGAACCCTTCACCCACATCTGTGAGTGGAAGAGTCGCTCCCCCTCATCTGGATCTTCGGGCTCATCCTTCTGGATCTTGGTGGTGGAAATAGTGGCACTAGGCTCTGCATTGATAATCTACTTGCCTTTTTCATTCCCCTTGTCAGTTGCTAACTTAAAGTTAGAACATGCATTTGATTTAGAAGACTTCAACTTAGCCACCAGTGACTACTTGGCTCAGTGCTCACTCGTGTTGTGAGTGGCACTGTTATGGAACTCACACCATTTCCATGTGTCCTTCTATGTCTTTATGGTGTTGTTCCTTTCTTGTGACCTAAGTGGTTTGTCTTGGGTCACCCCGCCTTGGATTTTTCCTTTATTCTGCGATTTGAGGGTGCCTTTACCTTACTTCCGATTCACGGATATAAAGTCTCACTTATTTTATTAAAATTTCTATTGGATCTTGACAGTGTATCGATAGGCGGGCCCAAGCAAGGAGATGTTGAGGAAATCTATCTCGTCCAAGATTTACTTGTCTAGACAACCATAGTACTCGAGTACGAAATACTGCTTAGAATCCTTGATACCAGGCTCTATGAGAAGGGTATGGAAAAAATTTGTGAACTCCGGCACATCTTGGTCCCTTCCCATCCATAAAGTGGTCTACTTTATGTATCTAGATTCATAGCTCTCGACAGGGTAATATTGCTCCATGATGGCATCTCAAAAAGAATTCCAAGTGGGTTCAGATAAAAATAGTGAGGATTCCCTCTTGTACTTTTGTTCACAGTAGGTTTCCCACCAGTCCTTGACATATGGGGCAGCTTTGAGGAGTGAAAAAGTAATATTTTCTTGATTGGAAAAGTCATGAATTGAAAAATATCCTTCCAACATATTTAACCATTTATCTATGGTGCCTGCATCTATCTGGCCTTCAAATATGGGAATGTCAAAGTTAACTTGCACCATAAAAGGTGTGGTGCCTCCAGAGTGGCTGCTGGATGAAGATGCATCGTTCGTGGCTAGTCTTTGAAGGATATAGGCAAAGTTATCCATCATAGTGTTCCTTTGTTGCTCATGGGATTCCTCAAGCAATATTTCGAAAGGATATTCTACCTATTCGCCTTTCTTATCTTTTGCCATGGGAGCTCATCGGGGTTTGCAAGGATGGTCTTACAAAGGTTCAACCAGTTTGAGTCCTAACTCCTTATACCCTGACCTCGTTGGGGATATGTAAAAAAAAATAGAGAAAGAGCATATCACTCTAATGTCTCTGATAAAATGATCCGGACTTATGCATGAATGCAAAAAAATACAGATATACACATAAAAATATATACAGTTTGAGTCCTAACTCCTTATACCCTGACCTCGTTGGGGATATGTAAAAAAAAATAGAGAAAGAGCAGATCACTCTAATGTCTCTGATAAAATGATCCAGACTTATGCATGAATGCAAAAAAATACAGATGTACACATAAAAATATATATATGCAGTAGAAATAAAACTTCATTTCATTAATACCAAAGAACTTAAATATGCTTACATACAGAAATGGAAATAAACTAGCTTGGGTGATGGTAGCCTAGCTCTGAGAAGAGATGTGGCAACTATATGCCTCTATACTATGTTACAATGAGGCTCTAGGGACTTTTTATTATTGAACGTCAAGGGAATACCCTAAACAAGCAAAACCCTAACCCTAGGAGATGGAATTCCAAGCTTTTATGGGCCTCATTGGGGCTAGCTGGGCAGCCTACTTCCTAGGGTCATAACTTGGTCATATTATCTCTATTTGGTGCATATGATATCTTGTTGGAAAGATCTATCCAAGTAATACAATGTTTTCCATAGGACCCTACCAATTGTTATGGGCTTGCTGTAAACCTCAAAAAAACGCCATTTATGGGGTAAAAACTACTCCAGAAGTTCAGGACCTGAAAAATTGCTAAAAATAGCAAATACTACTACAAACAAGGAAACTAGTGAAACCGAGTGGAATTCTAGGTGGAATAGGTGGGTGGCCACCAATATCCACCTGGATTAGGGACCCATCATCACCCCCCTACTGAAGGTGTTACTCACCCTTTAAGCAACCCAGTCACTGATATGAAGCTCATTCATGGCCCTAGTGGCCTCTCTCACATCCCAAGGCAGGTGTGCCTTCCTATGGATAGAAACCTACATTTTCCTCTATGTTTGTCCATTCTTTTTGTTCCTCTTATTGGTTTATTCCTTCTTGCTTGCTGACTCCTCTATGGTGATAAGGACCTTTGTAGGAGGCTCAGGCTTTCCTCGCCTTATCTTAGTGCTCTTACTTGTTTTGAAGTACAAAGGGCCTTACCTTGACTTCCTTGGCTTGATAGGTGTGCCCAATGTGGCCAATGTTTAAGACACTTCTTTCTTAGTTTTCTCTGGAGAGAGACTTGTTTGATGTCCTTGTTGTTCTATCTCTTGAGTCTTTGAGGTCTCCTCAGGGTTCTCTTTTTCTGCTACTTGTTTCTCTCCTTCTTCCTTAATTTCTGCTTCTTCTTCCTTTGTTTCTAATGAATTTTGTTCATATATCTTTACTTCCCTATCTTGAATGCTAGATTTTGGTGTTTATTCATGTGTGATGGCTTGGATTCCAATGAAAATTTCTCTGTCCATGTCTACACAATCAGTTCATAGCACAAGGTTCCTTATGTGACTGGGAGAATCCATACCAATTAGTTTAATGATGCCATGGTGGGAAATGTGTTGGTGCTTCCATTCCATCACTTTCTGGCTCATTTCAATTATGGATTGTAGGAGGAAATGAGTAACAATGAACCATTATGGGATAGGTAATTTTGATTTGAATCTTAGCTCATTGAGAAACATAAAATGGTAGGAATACACAATGCTTAACCTCCCCTCATGGGATATGTATTTTATAATGTCATAGGAAAATGCATCCCAGGGGTAAGGTAGGATCTCCCTTCTCACTCCATTCTTATCTTCTACAGACTTTTCTTTTAGAATGAAGAAGTTCTTCCTAGGTATGAGACTCATTGCTTTTTCCTCCTTGCTCCATCGAATTCCTAAGGGTAAGGTAGTCACTCTACTTATGAGCTCATCATTTAGAGAGATGGAAAGGCCTCTAAAAATAGTAGTGGCACTATCTTCTCCCTGAGGATTTAGTGCCATGGAAAATTCTTGGGTTATATCATCATCATACCCCTTCAATTGTTCAAAGAAGCCCATCCACTGATGCCTTAGAAAAATATTTACCACAGGTGGATGTTGATGAATTCTCTTTGTGTCTGTGGGATCTCTTATGTTAAACCCTCCCCCATTTATCCTTCTTCTCCTTCTCTAGGATACTTGGGTGTATTTCAAATTTTTGCCTTAGAGCAGTCTTAGTTGTAGTGTCAAAATTTTCCTTTTTATTAGAGCGGAAGAAGGATTCCAATAATTTTTTTAAACAAACAAATATTCTTTGACAATTTCCAAAGGGAACTACTACCTAATTTCTTGTTATAGGGCACTTAATTCAATAAATTTTTTCCATATATAGGTATGGAAATTAGAGAGGGAGAGAGCTACTTACTCCTTTCAAGATAACTTTGTTAGGTGCATGAGGGTTTGAGGGAAACTTTGGGTGATTTTGGCTCTCCTTCTCCCTTCAATTCTCTCATGTAGCTTCTTTTCGGGTCTCATGTAGTAGTGGAGAGGCTCATGTAGTAGCTCAGAGCCTCTTATAGCTCCTTATATAGCTCTTCCTGTAGCACTTGCAAACATTGAACGAAGCAACTCGGTGGAACCCTAGGCAGTCTCTGATAATGCTAGCTAGTCCTTCTCTAACTGTCTTCTTGAAATGAGCAATTATACCAATGGAGTCAAGCCTTGTAATCGATTATTCCTTTTGTGGTAAAGGCTCAAAGTGCTTTGATGGCATGGATCATGCACAAACTTCCCTTTTTTAAGTGCTGTCCTCACAACTCTAGTTTTATGTAATACTTATGGTAATGGAGTTATCCTAAGTCTTTGTGGTGGTGGAAGCTCTTCTTCAAGAGGATGGTTTTACAATATTCAAGGTCATTGGGTAGTTTGGTATACCATGGTGAATATATGTTCATTTAATTAATTAGCTTAAAACACTCCTATTGCTAACTAGACTAGACTTGAACCAAACATCATGCTCTATAAGATCCCTAAGAGATACAAGAAGAAAATAGAAAGTAAAGGCACCTCCTAAAAGCTAGGATTCTGGAAGTGATCAATCCCCTAAGAATATTTAACTAAAGAAGGATTGGAGAAGCAATTACCCCAACTTCTCTACACCATGCTTGACCCGTGAAAGTAACCTCAATGGAATTGAGCATCATGCTCCAAGAGCACTAATATGGTGATTAGCATCTACGTTAAGTACCATAGGTGTTTCCCACCCAAAGTCACCTCATTAAGAGCCCTAAAACGTAGACTAATATGGTTAGCACTTCATAGCGAAATGATTGGTGGAACATGTGTGATTAGAACTATATGTGTAGGTAGGGTATCTAAGCTTGAAACCTCCCAAGAGAATGCTCAATGTGATTCATACGCCTCTCAAAGAAATCCCCTTATAACATGCACAATTCAACAAAGACCAGTGGCTAGAGTGTGGATACCACTGCATAGGTTATCAATGTAACCATGTGTTTAAATCCTATGTGATAGGATCTTTCTAGAAAGCATTTGATGTGAAAATGGATTTACATTCACTAGTGAATCTAGTTTCAATTTTTCAGCCTTGAAGGGTGTCCTCTCTAGTCCTACCTCAAAATTATACAGCCTTAGGTAATATTGGTGTTCTATAACAAAAAAAAACTAATTTATTTTATTAATTCTTTATCTTTAGTGTGTTGATTACTCAAAGATATGGAGTGTAACTAAGATGGTGTGTAAAGAGACTCAATACCAATCCAAAATGAAAATTAAATGAAAGTGCTATCTCAATTCCAATTTAATGAAAAATATATAAGAAGGGTAGATAATTTCTTTCTTATTCCAAGAAACAAAAAAGAACCTCACAATCACTCTTAATTTATTTTGATATCTTGCAAATTCACACAAAGAACTGATCCACTAAGAAATTCATAAATTAAATCAAACTCTCTGAAAATTGAAAAGAGAAAGCACCAATAAGCACTCAAAATCATGAAACTAAGGATTTGAAAGAGAAATGCATGAACTATTCCTAATCACACTTGGAAAAAAGAAATTTCATACAAAAATAAAGTTTTGATTTGCAACCCAATGGTAGAAACCAAAAAACATATACTTACAATGGCCTGCAAGGGAAAGAAATCCAAACCCTAGAAAAAGGGGGAAAAATAAGGAGATATACAATTTAGTTTTATTCACAACAAATGTAATGAAGTGGGTCACAATACTCTGCAGAAAACTCATATTATATCCTTAGTGTCATATAACCACTAGAAAAATCAATCACTATTGGAAAAAATCAATTTGAAAATACAACCTTGAACACAACAAAGAAAGATATGTTCTAGAATTTTTACCTCCATTGCTCCTAGGATGAAGGAAAGATGTACACCCAAGAGATAGGTTGCATAACTACAATAGAGTAAAGGGTGACAATATTCTAGGCCAATGGGAGTGATAGGCTACTAGAAGAGCACATACAAGGGGAAAGAGAAATGCACCAAGACCAATAACTAAAAATTGTTAACACTACGTTTCTTTTGCTAACATAAGGTGGAAAAAAGGGCTATAACACAACTACAGTTCTATCTCAGAATGAATAACCAAAATGCATTCCCTCATAAAAATAGGAAAAAAGCTCAACATCTACCATCAAATTTGTGACCTAATGATGAACAGTCCAAATTAGCTATGAAATTACAATATTTTTACAAGGAAAATTTTCCAAAAAATTATCTTTTAGGGCTTTTCTTGGCTCTAAATAATTGTCGTCACCCCTGTGGACCCCCTAGTGATAGTAGTAGGGGGAAACACCCTTACACCCCCCATCAATAAATAGGGTCCAAACACTACTAAAAAAATAACCTTTTAATAAGGAAGATAATCAAACTCTACAACCAACACTCACAATGGGGGATGAGGCATATATAAATTTGTAACGCATTTAAATAAATATAATACAATCAAGTATAATTTAACTATAGTTTGGTTTTTCTAGCCCTAGTTTCATCATAAGGTAAATCAGAAAAGTGAATAGTAGATTCATTTAATTTTCAGAGATAAATGAATTTCAACAAATTTCATTTAAAAATAATAAATTTTAGAAGGAATTTAATTAATCTTAGGTGGGAAAATCAATCTATCCATTTATTTCTAAAACATGACCATTCACACTTCCTTAAAATGTGGGGATAATGATAGTGAGGTATATCTTAAGCCCCATATATATTTTATTTTATTTTATTTTATTGGTAAATTTTTAAATAAATAATTTAAGAGATTCTCTTAATATTTAGTCAATTATTACTCCTACAATCCTCTTGTATGTGACCATTAGAAATTATGAACAAGTAGATCCCATGCTTGAAATTATTGTGAATTAATACATATATAAAATTATAATCAATTAGCCTATTGATTGCTTGAAACTCATCACTTAGGGCATCCTTCTATTAGCATTTATTTCATTCAAACCTTCAGGAACCTCGGGTATGAATTTCAGATCTTGTCTCACTACAGTTTCAGAGATGTGATCCAAGGAAGTTAGGGTTTTTGTAGGCTCCTGAATTATATCTCAAACAGGTGATCTGGGAAAATCTTCATAACTTTCTCTCTGAGCATAAAATTAAAATTTCGTAAAAATTTACAAAAATAGGATGGACTGTAGTTTTCTGTGTATTGGTTTTAGGTCTGAAGGTCAAAACCGTGACACGTGCAACTTCATACAAATTTTCTCTACTGAACCAGTCCATAATCAGGTCATCGTGGAATATTTGGAATAAATATTTCTTGGAGAATCAACACTTGATCAGACTTATGGGGTTGGAAAGGTACCTCAGAGGGCTACCATAGGACAAAATTTTAGACCTTAGAGATACGCGATTACAAAGATACAACCAATTCAATATCGAGCTCCTACAAAGCCAAAAAAGGTGTGTAGTCATTTTAAATTTTTTGCATAAGTTTGGTTTGAAAAAATAGTTTGAAGGAATTCAAAGCACATAGTGAAGCATAATTATCATTAATTGATGCCTCGAAGAAAGAAAATGGAAACACCTAGTAAGCAACCTGAAGGCTCTAGCATGACTCATGAAGAAGAGGAAGAAATGAAACATGATATATCAAAATTATGAGACCAAGTTCAACAAATTTCACTCTCACAAAAAGTAACATAAGCTAATATGGATGGTTTAAAGAAAGGCATGGAAGCTAAGATCGATGGTTTAAATAATGGCATGGAATCTAAGATGAATGGTGTCGAATCTAAGATGGATGGTTTAATGAATGGTGTGGACGCTAAGATGAATGACGTGGAATCTAAGATGGATGGCGTGGAAGCTAAGATGGATGGCATGGAAGCTAAGATGGATGGTATAGAAGGAAAACTTAAAGGCAACATGGAATATTTGAAGATAGATTTGACAAAGTTTCTACAAGAAATTCTTACTAATGGAGAAAGGGTAGTAAAGGAAACTCATTATGAGAACAAAATAAATGTTAATAATGATTTCATAGACTCTAATGTTGGATTGAAGACCCTCCATGTTCCAAAGATAGATATCAGGAAGTTTGATGGCAAGGATTCCGTAACATGGATACTATAGATGGAGCCATATTTTGATCTCCATAATGTGCAAAACACAAAAGGTGTGCATTGAAACTTTATATTTGGAACCCAAATAGTTTGTATGGTATTGATGGCTTTTCTCTTGTAAAAACATTGTCACTTGAGAAATTTTTATGGAATAAATGATAGCACATTATGAGGATACAAAAATCAACACCTTTTTTAGCCAATTCGTAAATCTCAAACAAAAAGGTTCAATGGTGGAGCACATTGAGGACTTCCAAAAATTGAATATAAGGGTAAAAGATATTCTAGAGGAGCATAGGATTGATGTATTCATCGAGACATTAAAGGATAAAATCCAACATGAGTTTTGCATTTGGGGACCTAATTCATTGGAGAAGGCATTCAGGTTGGGAAGAAAATTTGAAATAAAAATTATGGAAACAAGGAAGCCTACCATTCACAACTATAAAGATGGAAGTGTTGTTTCTCCTAGCCTTCCACAACCTACAAGATTGGCACCACAACAATTGGAAGAAAAAAGAGCGAAAGGGCTTTGTTACATCTGTGATAGAAAATGCACTAAAGGTCATAAGCATGCTGAGAAGAAATTATTTTACGTAGATTGTGAAGAGGAAGAAGAAAAGGAACAAGAAACATCAAAATAAGAGGATACACACCAAGAACAAAGCCTAGAGAAAGAAGAAATGAATTCGACCATATCTTGTAATGCACTGGACAAAATATTCACTCCTAAAACTATCAATATAGAAGGAAATATAAAGAAGAAAAAGGTAATAGTGTTGATTGATCTGGGAAGTACCCATAATTTTATTAATTGTAAGATAGTGAAGGAATTGAATTGCTTCCTATATACAGCACTAGAGTGTCAAGTGATGGTTGAAAATGGAAGAACCATATATTTCTCTAGAAAGTGAAATAATATCAAGTTATCCATGGGAGAATATGTGTTGACTAGTCCAATGCTTTCCATTCCAATGTGTGGTGCTGATGTTGTACTAGGAGTCCTATGGCTACAATCTTTGGTTACGATATCTTTTAATTTAATTAAGGGGTATCGCATTGAAACTAGGAAAGATAATAAGCTCTAACGGCATGACAAAGCTTCTAAAGAAAGAACAACATGGTGTAATTACACAATTATGTTTTCTAGATGTTCCCACGTCGAAATCATCTATTTCTCTAGATCTCCAAAAAGTCTTGGACAATCATTCCAAGGTATTTGAGACTCCCAAAGGCCTCCGACCTATTCATGATCATGATTATTCTATTCATTTGATTCCAAAAAGAGTTCCTCCAAACATCAGGCCTTACAAATATGCCTATGCCCAAAAGAGTGAAATTGAACGTATGGTTGCAAAAATGTTAGAGGCTAGTATAATTCAACCTAGTAAAAGTTCTTTCTCTGCTCCAGTAGTGTTGGTGCACAAGAAGGATGGATCATGGCGTATGTGTCTAGATTATAGGGAGCACAACAAGATCACTATTAAAGATAAATTTCCCATTCATGTCATTGATGAATTATTGGGTGAATTGCATGGAGCAATATACTTCACCAAGTTGGACCCTCATTCAAGATATCACCAAATTAGATGAAGACTGAATACATTCCGAAAACATCATTTAGAACTCATGAGGTTCATTATGAATTTTTGGTCATGCCTTTTGGCCTTAGCAATGCACCTTCTACATTTCAATGTTTGATGAATTCCATTTTCAAACCCTTCCTTATAAAATTTGTGTTAGTATTTTTTGATGATATACTAATCTACAACAAGTCTTGGAAGGATCTATTGGCTTAGTGGGCCCTGACCCAGGTTTAGCGTTAATTTAGCCAAAAAAATCCCTACACTATTGGCCCTTTCGGCATCAATCCACGGAGCGTGGACTGAAGTCTCACCCGAAGCAGTATGGGGAGATGTTGGAACCAAGTTTTCGCACTCGGAGATGGTAGTGATGTCTTTTTATGCCCTAACTCTGCCTTTGTGCTGATCGATAAGCCTTTTGGGGCTTATTGATATACTTCTCTTAATCAACCTCTAGACCTTCGCGAAAGTCTATGACTGTCATTCGCCTGACTCTAACTAGGCGAATCAACCACTTACATGCTTCTATAATCACTCTTACTTCCATATTTACCCAGATCAACTTAAGTATATGATAACTTCAATATGCATTAATATGTTCTTCACGTAAACAAATATTATTACTTGTGTACATATAACAATGTAAAACATATAGATTCACGCATCAATACAACATTAAATCATGAAACCATTATTCAGCATAACATAACCACATTTATTCATAACAGAAGTAAATAGATCAAACACAAATATTTCCAGAGTAATCTTCTTTATTAGTACTTCAGATCTTCTTACAAACTCTAACTACCCTGCACACTCAACTGCAAGGGTTTGCGCACTCAGCTGCAAGAGTTCGCGCACTCAGCTGTAGACTTCAACCATAGGTCTCTACACACATAGCTGCAGAGCCTTTCATATACTTCTAAAACTCTTCGATATCAGTGATTACTGACCCATCAATGACTTAACTTCCAAAAACTAAACTACCTTAGACTCTTCTAAGACTCTCATTTTTATACAATCCCATGGTCCATGGACCATGGGTGGATCTTCTAAAGCTGACACAACTTACATAAAAGAAGGGCGGAAACCCTTTATGACACTTTACATCTATGCACTCCACAACCACAAATTGCGGAGACTTTACACTTTACATACAAAAACTTGGGCTTTCTGCCCCAAAACTTGGGCTTTTAACCCTAAAATCGACCCTAGGGGACCCTATCCCAACAGGCCCCCAACACAAATATGGTGACTCGCCCCTGAGTCACTCTACTGGCATGGAGATCATGCTTTGAAGACCTACCAGCTCCACTTGTGCTACTACAACATTAGTTGTACACTGCGTAGCCGCCTGCTTGACCTACTCCACCAGCTGCTCCATTGTTGGTCCTACACTATCTACCTGGATCTTCTATTGTGCTATCTACAGGCTGGCCAACTTCTCCCCAATGGTGGTGGAGAGTACATAGGCCTTATCCTAACAAGGTGCCAATCTAGCCTTGATGACTGTCTATTTTTGTTGTGCTGCTTCCCCCTATTCTTTCAATTCCTTTACCTCCTGCAACTTGGCCAATCTTTGTGTGATGATGACAGTGTGCGTGTCGCTCTGGCTTTGTCATACTGTTGTTGTAATTCCCTTGCCTCAATACTCACCCTGTGTAGTGTGGGATCTTCTTGCAGACTTATGAGGACCTACATCGATTGTTCGAAGAGTGCAGTGCAATCTTCCACCGCGACATCTACTACAGCGGCTGCATTCTTGACAGCTTCCTGGCATTTTTCACTGACCTCTTGTGGAGTTGAAGGTTGTGCCCTCAACTCGAGATCTGTAATCTTAAGGTTTAGCTCAAATTGAACCTTGGCCAACTCGATTTGAGCATAATGCACACTTGCAGCCAACTTCCGAATATTTGCCTCCACAGGTGCCTCTTCAAGGATGTACAGTTCCAGAATGGTTCTACATGCTTCTGCTACCACCACTGTGGTGCACTCATTATTCTCCTGGACCTTCTTCCAGGTGTCTATTGTTGTTATTTTCTCAACAAGCAATTGTTCTCTGTTAACCTTCTGCTCATTGATCACACTCATTGTGCCCTGCTCTCAAGCCCTAATTTCCGCGATTACACCTGCTTGTAGCATGTGAAGGAATTCACTTGGGAGTGTGGCCAAGTTAAGACCAATCTTCCTTAACGTAGCCTTCTCAGCATCTATCTTCACGCTGAGAGATCCATTAGGTAGTGTGATGGATCAAGGATACAAAGAGTGAACCACCTTCACTACTCCTGTGGTGCCTGGTACCAAACTAGTCGAAGTCGTGTTGCTCTGCCCTACACTTGCTTGCAGTTGAGTAGTTTGGATTTGTAGCTCGCGTAAACCTGTCTGAATGGAAACCAAGGCATGATTCTCATACTTCTCGAACTGTTGCAACAGTTCCACCATCGTGTCCCTTACTTTATCTGTGATGTCGTCCAAGTTTGCCTCTGTTAAGGTGATCGGGTCTAGTGATGACTTGGTGGCCTTGGAATTTTTGTCCGACCCTTCCTTCTCCTGCTCCTTGTTTTGCTTCACCAGGAAGGGAGTGATTTCTAGATTTGCACCACCCTGATCTATTCCTTCTTCCTCTTTTGTCTATGGTGAAGGGGATTTCTAACTTCTGTCAGAATTATGTTCTTCCTTTTGTTCTTTGGTAGCATGCTTCGCTTCCGCACGTGCCTTCTCTAAAACCTCCTTCTTCTGTTTTTCAGCCAATTGCTGCATTTTCGACTGGGCATCTTCCTTCTTCTACTTTCTGGTAGACTTACTAGACCCAGTGGACAAATCTGAGGTCGTGTGCCACTCGGCTGGCCAATGATCAAGGACCACTACTATGGCATCATCTGTCACAAGGTATGGGAGGTCATACCACTTTTGTTTTGGGTCCTTCTGCACCCGGATGGAGATATAGTGGAAGCCTGCTTTGAACTCCGTGTATCCCGGAAACTTCTCAAAAATAGTTGGTGATAACCTTGGCTTGTGGTTGATAGCCATATTGATTCTCATCTCCATCAATACCCAGAATACCTTGCTCTCGCGAACCTGATCAATGTCCTTTGTGGCCCATATCGAAGCAAACTTCGCTCCTTTTAGCAAATCCTTCGCAATCGGATGAAACTGGTTGTCCTCCAGAAATTTCCATGCAACCAACGCAATTGAAAATAACAGCCACGAGTAATAGAATGCTTTGTTGTGGTCTTGTGCCTCCTTGCAGTTCGCGAGGAACTCGCTACACAGGTAGCATGCCCAATTGAATTGTACACCCTCCACGCATTGGGCTGCTAATGAAACAACTGTTGCCTACACCTCATCTGCGCGATACTTCCACATTACCTTCCCAACCAATATCTGGGTGGCCACCTTCACTGCGGGGTGCATAATACTCAAAATTGAGTATCTGTGTGACTTCTTGACAAGCTTAAACTTGTCCTTCATTCTTTCGGCGAGGTCGTGCTCACCCATCTTTCCACCAAATTCCTTGGACAGATTCAACTCTGAATAGGGTAGTAGGGTGATCTTATGTATCAGCATATCAGTTATAGGGATTGGATCCTCCAACTACACGCACCCGCCGTGCACCAGGCACAACAATTGTTTGATAAATGTCAACTTTATGGGAGCGTGGTGGTAATATGGCACCCATAGCAGATTCAACAATCCTGCCTTTTCCACCCCATGAATCCACTTTATCGGCTCTAGTGCAGTGACACCTGAGTCATTGTAAAATATTCCTTACATGAAATTATCAGTAGCCGAGTGGGGAACCGCTGCGTTTCCGCCAAGTACCAATATTCAAGCTTAAGATGGGGGACTCGCGCCAAGCGCGGTCCTTGAAACATGATATTCTTTGGCAGCAAGGGTGTAATAAGAAGAAATTTTCACTCGTCTAGGTCCTTCAGGAACTTCACCTTACCCTGACATGGAGGGATGTATTCTAGAAGCTTTGAGATAGGGTCTACTCCCTCAATGTCAATGTCCTCTGTGCCCTCATCAGATTCTAGGTTTACCACCTTGCCTTTCTCCTACGCGGTGGGCTTCTCTTTCTTCTAGTGCTTCCTTAGCGACTCACGCACTAGCTTTGTCACTTTATGTTTGTCCGTCTTCGTCTTGGAAGCCTCTCGTGTCGGTGTAGGCTTCGGCCTAGGCGACCTTGGTGATTTCTGGAATGCAGCGAGCACCTCTACACTTACGACCTCAGGGGCAGCTCCCTCAGAGGCCATAGATCCTCTAGGACTTGCAGTTTCTATGGGCGCTGACATGAGGCTATTTAGGAGCTCCTGGGTTGCCTTAGGTAACTTGTCAAACACTAAACTAGCCACCAAATCCTAAAAAACCACAATATTCATGCACAATTGATAGCACAACACAGAAGCTCTCAAAATGCAAAGTGTTTTTCATTGGGTGGCCATCTGTAATTTATAGGAAAATTCGAATTCAAATGCGACCATTCCCCCCAAAATCCACTCATAAATGCTAGATTGGCAACATATTTTCAAAGATTCCACTCTTAAATTGAGCATTAAATGCTTCCCCCTACTCATCTTAGCTGTTTTCTCACTTTCAAATCATGGACAATGACCGTAACAGTCACTTTCTAGTTGCCCTGCACGGTCTCTCCTTCCATAGCACAACTCCCGTCAGGCTTCTACTGATGCTGTGACATTCTTCCATCCCACGTAGTCCCCTAGTCATGTAGCTCTAGAACCCAACCAATGTCGTTTATAGTCCCGCGCCTCCTTTTAGATTCCTGGAGCGCTAAGACTGTGCTTCCATCATATAGTCATCTGGTCGGATCTCTGGTGTATGGCTTCAATTAGTTTCCCTTTACCTTTCCGGGAAGTGGATCTCCATTCAATTTCACCAATTGAACTGCCCACCATCGGTAATCTCTTTGATGACATATGGCCCCAGCCAATACATCTGAAATTTTCCTGGAAATTTATCAAACTTGCTATCATATAATAAAACCAAATTGTTTACCTTGAAGGTGTGCAGTTTGATGTGCCGATTGTGCCATGCCTTTTCACGCTCGTTCTGAACTTGCCGATGGAATCCAACCAAAAATCTATCTTCTTCAAGCTTTGTCAGCTGTGAGAGCCTCTCTTCCATGGCTACACAATCTGCCATTCCTATGAACGCTGCTATGCGTAGACTAGATACAATATACTCCATTGGCGTCACAGCTTCTATGCCATAGACCAGCGTGAAGGGTGTCTATCCAGTCATTTTCGTACAAGTATTTTTGTAATCCCATAGTGCCTTTATGCATTGCAAACCTTCGTGAGTGCATTCTCCAATATCTTATTAAATGCTTTGACCATCCCATTAGCCTGCGAGTGATAAGATGTGCTCTTTTAATGATAAACTTGGAATTCGTATGTCAGTGCGCTGATTGTTTCATTAAGGAAATGTGTACCACGATTGCTCATCAAAATCTTTGGAAAACCAAACCTAGTTAGCACATATTCAAAGAGGAACTTTTATGTTGTTTCCCCTATGAAATCCTTTACAAGTTGCACCTCTGCCGATCTAGTCAAATACTCTGTCGCAATGATGATATACCGTGCACCCGTCTTCTTTCCTGGAGGCTGAATCGGGCCTACAAAATCAATTTCCATTTCTTAAATGGCTGTAATGACACTTTTAGATTTAGAGGTAGCTCATCCCTCCACGATGGCCTGCCCATCCTTTGACATGCATCACATGCCTTACAATAAGCCTTGAAATCCTTATGCAGTGTCGGTCACCACAACCCAATGCGTAAAATCTTCTACGCTGTTGCTTTTCCTACATAATGTCCTCCCGCAACTCCTCCATGAGCTTCAACGAGGATGCTACTCCGTTCAAACTTAGGTACATAACGTCACAAAATTTCATCCAAGCCCATTTTATACAAATGTCCTGCAATCACAGAAAAGTCTTCCGCGTGCACCACCAACTCCTTCTTTTGTTGACTATTATACCCTTCTGAAGCCTTTCTCGTCATCAGGAAGTGTATGATATCTACAAAGTGATTATCAGCTACACGCACTGCAAAGAGTTGTGCATCAAGCAATCCTTGTTCCAAATTAGTAGGCTCCTCTCTTATTTCAATGTGCGATAGATGATCTGGTCCTGCATTCAATCATCCTATCTTCACAATGACTTCAAAATCATATTCCTGAAACAGAAGCAGCCATCTGCATATCTTCCCCCCAACACAAGCTTGTTAACCAGGTACTTTAATG
Source organism: Pinus tabuliformis (assembly GCA_031772625.1). Lineage (NCBI taxonomy): Eukaryota > Viridiplantae > Streptophyta > Pinopsida > Pinales > Pinaceae > Pinus > Pinus tabuliformis. Next base: position 474,460,754 of record CM062806.1, on the reverse strand, counting down.
CAGAATGGTCTATATACATCTTAAAGTGTCCGCCTAGCAAGTAGTGTTTGAACTTTTGGATCATGTACACCATAGCCAAACCTTCGCGCTCTGTCGTTGAATAGTTCTTCTCAGCTTTAGACAACTTCCTACTTGAAAATGCTATAGGGTGATCCAACTCTCCCTCACTAGCCTGTGTCAGTACTGCTCCGAGTGCAATACATGACACGTCCACATGCACATGAAATTCCTTCTTCCAATCTGGGAAGACTAGGATCGACATGGTGACCATCTTTTCCTTTAACACATCCAGGCTCTGCTGACATTCTTCATTCCAAAAGAATGTAGCATCCTTCTTTAGAATCTTCTCCATTAGCGCGGTAATCTGGGCATAGCTCCTGATGAACTTTCTATAGTATCCTATATGCCCCAACGTTGCACGCAGCCGTTTCACACTCCTTCATGCCTCCAAATTAATTATAACTTCTATCTTAGTTGGGTCCACCATTAATCCTTGTCTACATACCACATGGCCCAGCAAGATCCGAAAGGAGGACAGAACGAACATTTCTTCAAATTGAGCGCAATCTGATACCTCCGACATGTATCCAGCATCAAGTGTAGGCTAGCTACATGGCACTTAAACAGCCCAAACACCATCCAATCGTCAAAATATACCTCCAAAAACTTGTGAACGAAGTTCTTGAACGCCACAATGACTACGCGCGAAAAGATCTTCGTGCATTCTTCAGTCCAAAAGGCATTACAGTATATTGAAAGCATCCCCATTCGATTGCGAATGTTTTCTTACTTCTATCCTCTGGCTCAATATTGATCTGATGGTACCTCGAGAACCCATCAGTGAATGAATATGCTTCTTGTCCTCCTACATTATCCAACACTTCATCGGTGAACAGAGTCGGAAAATGATCATGCAGGCAAACTTCATTCAGCTTCTTGAGATCTACGCATATCCTTATTTCATCATTTTGCTTCTTTTCCTGAAATATTTTTGGGCTCACCCAATCAGATTCTTCCACTGGTTCAATAATACCTGCTGCAAGCATTTTATCCAACTCCAAGCAGACCCTTTCTTTATACTTTGGATTGAGGCGGTAAGGCCTTTTCTTGATCGGCTTTGCATCTGGTTTCAATGTAATTTTCATAACTCCAAGGTCCCCTATTATCCCCTTTAAGTTTGAGAACTTTGTAGGGAACAAGTCCTGGTATTTGCGAAGCAACTTAGCAAACCTATCCATCGTAGCATCATTCCAGTAGTCCCATATCTTCACAAATTTTGGCTCCACCTCTGTCCCAATGTTCACTTGTCTTGTTTTAGGCGACGCAGTGATATCTTGGTTTTCTATGTGTGGCCCCTCAACTTCGTGGTGTCCTTCTGTTTCTAGGATATTAATGTTCCTCGGATCCTCATCTTCCTCTTCAACGGTCACATTGTAGCACTCCAGCGCGTGGCACAGCTGGCTGGTCCAATCTAGTTGAATCAAATCCAAGGGATGCTACGATATTCTGAAGATCTTTGCTTTGACCTCCTGCAACGCTTCATTAATGCACTCAAATCCATCTTCAAATCTGAACGTCATCAAGAATCCCTGTCTCAAAATATCCCATTCGTTCGTTCCATGGCGGAGCTCTGTCTCCAAGTACCAATTCATAGGTATTATGTCCAAGGTGTGATAGAACAGATGCACACACTCTGGTTGTGGTTCTACTCCATAAGCATCGGTCCATTTGGCTAAGTGATCGCGTGGGTCACTCCTTCCATCGTATTTCTCTATTAATCGTACCTTTGGGTGACCAAACCACACCCTCATCATTCTTCTATATTCACGTCATCCATCGAATGTGACTTTATGCGTACCCCACCATATTACAGGCGTAGTGCCAAGTCCAAGGCTTGGAAGCGATGATTCTCTGGCACTTCCCTTTCAAATGCATCCAAAAATTTAACAACATCATTTAAACAATCATAGTAAGGTACGATTCTTACCTCTGATGATAAACAATGTAGTGATTTGGGCATCATGTTACATCGTAGCGTAGACACTTTGTGCAATCTATTTTGCCAGTGTTCCAATTCCTCGTCTAAATCTGATGTGTAGGAGCTATCACAGCCCCATGCAATACATTCATCAGCCGTCGAATTCACCCAATATTGGTCTCATGCCATTGTCTTATAAATCTGGTACAAATCATCGTCACTTTCATAATCGCATTAGTGTAGTGTGGTACTTCTATAGGGTCCAATGGTACTACTACATGGAGCGATTTTCTTTCAAATGACATCGTCTGCTTCTTCAAAATGATCACCATGTTCATGTCGATAGCCCAGTTGATCATAAGGAGCGCAAGGTAGGGATTGATGTCATCCACAACCTCTATCACTTCAAAATCGATCAACACACTCGCGCCTTCGATATCGACTATCACTCCCTGTAATCTTCCCATGGGGATAATCTTTTGTTGATTCACCATCCTCAATTGAATAGGGGACCACTGCAGTGTAGGTCTCCCCATTCTCTCCCATGTCTATTTAGGTAAAACATTCACGTCGAACCCTAGATCCAGAATAACTTGGTCCATTTCATATTCTCCTATTTTCACAGTGAATCTCATCTGCCCCCCCATTCTTTCCTTATGCTTACCAATTTTCCTGAGCACACGCGTCCGTCAGGAGTATTACCAGTAGATTTATTGATCAACTCTTGTAATCCATTTACAGCCTTGCTATCTCAAAGCAGCTTCATACAAGTCTCCAAAAACGTAGTAAGCATGGATGGGTCCATTTCTTCAGACTACTTATCCTGACTTCCTGAGGTAAAGGCCTCAACAAAGCTTTTCTTTTCTTCCATAAATGTTTCCTTCACGTGCTCCAGATCAAAACCAACCTCCTTTTCTAGAGCTTGGCTGACCCATTCACCTTCTTTAAGTTGTTATCCCTTATCTTCACTAGTTTTCATTCCACTTCGTAGCACGATGTTCACATTAGGATCCTCTTCATGGAGTTCATCCCTCATCATCTACAGATTCTGGGTAGGCTGCTGAGGCTACGCCCCTTTTTCTCGTATCTTAGCTAGTAATATAGGGCATTATTCAGTCGTGTGGTCAAACTGAGTGAAGTATCTACACAACAGGTGCATCGAGTTCATGCATTCTAGCTCATAGTGTCCTAGTCCCCCACAGTTGTAGCAAATCATCTGTCTGCGTCCTCTACCAGGTCCTCCTCCACCTTGACCTCGCTCGCGCCACTAAAATCCTCCTCGCGCTCCCCCAACGCCTTGATCCAGAGGCTGCATTTCTGCTTGCACTCTATATGTGGGAATTCTATCCATCATTAGCTCATAGCTACGACAGTTATGCTCATCATGACCCACCGATTGATAGAAGTTGCAGAAGATTTGTTACAGTGTCTATACAAATTTCTGCAGTAGGTGACAGTTGTCTGTCACATGTTTTCCAGCTACTTGATAGATAGCACACCATAGCACAGGCCCTGTACTTGGCCCTGCTTGAGCTTCTGGCCTCAAAGGCATCGACCCTCCTACTGCAACATAATTCATGAACACTGGATAGTGATCTTTGTCATGCCCTTGAATTTTGCATTTTAGGCACCAAACTTCTTCATGCACGTCTAGCAAAACTACACTATCCTTCTTCAGACTTTAAAACTCTAGGCAAGGGTTCTGCAACTATGCGTGAATCTGTTGAACTCCCGAATTATCAGCTTGCATCAGCGTCTCATGCAATCTTATCGCAATCTCCACGACCTCTTCCTAGGTCCCAATCTTTTGATATGATAAATCAACCCTTAGATGAGGCAAGAGAGAGGCCACAAACCTTTCATGGTGTTGTCCATCCGTAAGATTCATGTTGGCTTCGCAGATCATGCACTTCAATCTCTAATCCAGATCCCAAGATGTCTCACCAGGCTTCATCATGATCTCCTTGAATCCCACAATTGATTGTGCTTCAGACTTAGGCCTACTGAATTCCTTATCCAGCACGGTCTGAATATCTGCTAATGAAGCCAACGGGTTATCAGTGCAGTACTTAATGTACCATGTCAGCGCGCGTTCCTGTAAAGTAGTGACCAATGTTTCTTTCTTCATCTGATCATTCGTTATACCCTGAGCCTCCCATACAGCCTTCGTGATGAACCAAAACTGGTTTGGGTCCTCATTTCCCAATCCCTTGAAAACGAGCAACTTTACTACATCCGCCATATGGAATGGTGGCAGTGTGGGCGAAGGTGTATGCTGTGGAGGTGAATGCGGAGGTGGGGTAGGTGGATGGGGTATTCGTGGGAACCCTCATTTTATTAACTGAACAGTGCTCTCTGGTGAATCTTGTTCGATTTCCTCGTTGTCACTAAGAGGAGGTTTTATCAGCGGGCTATATTCAGGACCCGTTCTCCATCTATCCCTAAAGATCTTCCCACTTCACGTAGCTCCAAACATCAAGGTAACTGATAACTTGATTTTCACACAAGAGCATCTTAATCCAAGTATGTAAAGACCATAAATACTTATCTCATGGTCCCTTGAGGAAGTGGCGCTCTGCTTCGTTGTAATTGACTGAAGTATCAACCGTGAACTCTGTCGCGAATCCTCCTATGATATGATCAAGCCATTGATCGACAACGTGTGTGATCTTATCTTCAAAGGATTCCAATCTCTGCACTAACTTCAGGGTCCACACTATCGGACCGTCAAGCCTCCACCTTCCTTGGCCGTCTACCAATTTAGTGATGCACTTGTATAATTCAATCAGGAAGGAACAAAAGAAGATTTCATGTATCTCTGTGTACAGGTATCTATCCAACCACTGTTCTTTGTCGTGGACTTTTTTTCCTCGCGCCGCGAATTAGTGGATCTTCCTGTCCAACCAGTTTTCAATTTCCTTCTTAGTCGGATTCTAGTGATGTGACATCACACATCTCTTTATGCGGATCCCGGTCCTAGTGAAGGAACCAATTTTTGTCTTAGTGGGCCCTGACCTAGGTTCAACGTTAATCTAGACAAACAAATCCCTACACTACTAGCCCTTTCGGCATCAATCCGCAGAGTATGGACTAAAGTCTCACCCGAAATAGTATGGGGGGATGCTGGAACCAAGTTTTCGCACCCAGAAATGGTAGCGATGTTGTTTTATGCCCTAAATCTACCTTCACACAGACCAATAATCCTTTTAGGGCTTATCAATATACTTCTCTTAATCGACCTCTAGCCCTTCACGAAATTCTATGACTGTAATTCACAGACCCTAACCAAGCGAGTCAACCACTTACGTGCTTCTGTAATCACTCTTACTTCCATATTTACCCAGATCAGCTTAAGTATCTAATAACTTCAATATGCATTAATATGTTCTTTGCGTAAACATATATTATTACTTGCATACAGATAATAATGTAAAACATATAGATTCGTGCGTCAATACAACATTAAATCATGAAACCATTATTCAACATAACATAACCACATTTATTCATAATATAAGTAGATAAAACATAGATATTTCCAGAGTAATCTTCTTTATTAGTACTTTAGATCTTCTTACAGACTCTAACTACCCTACGCACTCAGCTGCAGGGGTATGTGCACTCAGCTGCGGACTTCTACCCTAGGCCTCTGCGCACACAGCTAGAGAGCCTTTCTTCTACTTCTAAAACTCTTCGATCTTAGCTCTTACTGACCCATCAATGACTTAACTTCCAAAAACTAAACTTCCTTAGACTCTTCTAAGACTCTCCTTTTTATACAATCCCATGGTCGCGGACCATGGGCGGATCTTCTAAAGCCGATACAACTTACATAAAAGAACAATAGAAACCCTTTATGACACTTTACATCTACGCGTTGTGCGACCACAAATTGCGGAGACTTTACACTTTACATACAAAAACTTGGGTTTTCTGCCCCAAAACTTGGGCTTTTAACCCCAAAATCAACCCTAGGGGACCCTGTCCGAACAGGATCATACTCAACATGTTGATAGAGTGCTCAAACTATTGGAGGAGAAAAAATATATGAAAAAACCTCCAAATGTTTCTTTGGAGTACAAGAGGTGGAATATTTGGGTCATATTGTATCTCATGAAGGTGTTAAGGTAGACCCTAGAAAAATTAAATCCATTAAGGAATGGAAAATCCCCACATCCATAAAGCATATGTGAGGACTTCTCGGGTTGACAGGGTATTATCAAAAGTTTGTTAAGAATTATGGGAGAATAGCAGCACCTATAACAACATTAATGAAGAAAGATGCATTTTCTTGGACTCCAGAAGCAACGAAAACCTTTGAACATGTTAAAGAGGCAATGTGCCGAGCACTGGTCTTAGCTAAGCTAGAATTCACAAAAACCTTTATTGTGGAATGTGATGCCTTAGGAAATGGAATTGGTGTTGTTTTAATGCAATAAGAAAGATCCACTACTTTCAAAAGTCTTGAAATCGAAGGGAAGTATTTACAAAAAGCTATTTATGAGAAGGAAATTTTGGCAATACTACATGCACTTAAGAAATGGTGACCTTACCTAATGGGAAGACACTTAAAGGTAAAAACAGATCATGGTAGTATCAAATACTTTTTATAAAAAATATTATCTTCATAAGAGCATAAAAAATGGGTCACAAAGATGTTGGGTTATGACTTTGAAATCATCTACAAAAAAGGGAAGCAAAATGTTGTTGCAAATGCACTCTCAAGAAAGGATGAGGATGTGGAAGAATTGGTTTATGCCATTTCTATTATCCAAACAGATTGGATAAATGAAGCAAGGGATGAATGGAAGAATGACAAAGAAGTGTGGGAACTCATTCAAAAGTTACAACAAGACCCCAATACATCTGATACATTTAGCTAGAAAAAGGATTCATTATGGTACAAATATTTCTTATACCTCTGTAAGAATTCCCAACTCAAACAAAGGATTCTTATGGAATTGCACACCTCTCCCTTAAGAGGGCACTCAGGATTTTTAAAACCTTACCACATGGTTAAGAAGGAATTGTTTTGGGATGGCCTTAAATCTGATATTCAAAATTTTGTGGTGGAATGTTTAGTTTGCCAACAAAATAAAGTTGAAACAATTAAGACCCTAGGTCTATTAGAACCTTTATTCATTCCAAGTCAACATTGGGAGGAGGTTTCAATGGATTTTATCACAGGATTACCCAAGTCCGAAGGAAAGAGTGTCATCATGGTGGTAGTTGATAGACTTACCAACTATGCACACTTTTGTGCATTATTTCATTCCTTTAAAGCCAGTATAGTTGCTACTGCATTTATGGAAACAATTCAGAAGCTACATGGAAACCCAAAGATTATTGTAAGCGACAGAGATCTAATTTTCACTAGAAATTTTTGGATAAAATTGTTTTCTTGTCTGGGTACTCAGTTATCTCACATCTCATTGTATCATCCTCAATCTGATGGGCAAACTGAGATAGTGAACAAATGTTTGGAAGGATATCTTCGTTTCTTTGTATCTGATAAACAAACAAAATGGGTCAAATGGTTGCCTTTGGCTAAATGGTGGTATAACACTTCCTTCCATACTGCAGAAAAAATGACCCCATTTATGGCACTTTATGGATATCATGCACCATCCATCACATCATATTTAAGAGAAAATCCTTTGGCTAAATGGTGGTATAACACTTCCTTCCATACTGCAGAAAGAATGACCCCATTTATGGCACTTTATGGATATCATGCACCATCCATCACATCATATTTAAGAGAAAAATCTTAGGTTCAAGTAGTGGAATATCACATCAAGCATCAACAACAAGTTCTCCAACTCTTAAAGGATACCCTCACTTTGGCACAGAATAGAATGAAACAACTGGCATATCAACATCGCAATGAAAGAAGTTTTGATGTAGGTGACTGGGTATTTCTACAGCTACAACCATACAAAAAAAGGTCCCTCAAGCAAGCTAAGAAGGATAATAAATTATCAACAAAGTATTATGGTCCATACAAGGTGTTGCAAAAGATTGGTACTATGGCATACAAATTAGAGCTTCGTACAACTTCCCGAGTGCACCCAGTTTTCCATGTTTCATGTTTAAAGAAGGTTATAGGTGACAAGCTATGAGTTCAAACAATATTTCCAAAACTTGACGAGGAAGGAAAAATCATATTCGAACCTGAATAAGTCACAGAAACAAGAGCTCGACAGCTACAAAATCGATCAATTTCAGAGTATCTCATCAAGTGGAAGAACTTACCCACTGAAGATACCACATGGGAGGATGAGAATTTTATACAGAAGCATCGAGAACTACTCAAGTATTGAGGACAACTCTTTTTTGGAGGAGAGGGGCATGTTAGGCCCCTATAATACTAGTGTATTCCCTTATTATTATTATCATTGTAGCCCCTTATTGTTATTTTTTTGCCCATGTTGTCCCCATATTATTATTATTGTGCCCCATAGAAGCCCACTATTGCTATTGTTGTGCCCTTACATTATTATTGTTATGTCGACTTGACTATATTGTGACCCCTTAGATTCCTATATATAGAAAGGAGGTCTTGTCATTGGTATCATCCAATAAATATTCATCTGTGTAATGTATAGCACATTGCCCCCTTGAAGAGGCTGATTTTGAAGTCATTGATCTATCTGTTCTTATTTTCTGTGAGTTGGTTGCATAACAGTATAATCTTATACATTACTGATTCACACTACAAACAAAACCTAAACTCTTAGTGAGCTACATAACCATAGAAAAATAAATTATTACATTATCATAAATTAAAATCATCGTATTCAAGTAAAAAAGCCTACATGAAAAGTAGTTAAAAACATAAAACTACTTTTAAGTCAGGATGTCTATGCATCGAATACTGGAAGATTTTTTATGTATAATTATTTTCTCCACAAATTCTAGTTTCTATTATGCATGAAATGAATGCTTCAAATTATGTCTCCAGCAATAATTATTTTAAACAAATTCAAGTGTCAAGGTTAGCTACAATACCACTTCCAATAACTTAATTTCATGGAATTTAAAGGTGAGCCATTCATTGTGAAAATATTTCTATATTGTTTATGCATGATATACAATCATTAAACAAAAGATTTGTATCCAATGAATCCATGTTTAATTTATGTGAAACTATATATAAGTCCCATGTTAACACTAAAATCCCTTATTAAGCCCTAGATATTGTGTGATCACATTTCTATTGTTATATTATTATGTAGGCTAAAACATCTTATGGTCCCACTTTATTATAATTGTACATAGTATTCATTTTAAAATGAGGTTTCCCCATTGAAGAACTTTGTAGTTATTGGTTTGTTATCATTTTTAAGGTCTAAGGTTAGTATCACTTGGTATTAGAGATCATGATCCTAGAATTTTGTTGCTTCAAAAGGTTCATCATGGAATTTTAGATAGATATTCTTTCTATAATGTTTCAAATGGTGAAAATTCAAGAACATAGGATAAATATCAAGTAACATGTAGTTCAAATTTCAATTTTTGGTTTGATATACTTTTAGAGATATGCTCCAAGGAAGTTAGGGTTGTCGAAAGCTCCTATAATCAATATCAAACATGTTAGTTCATAATTTTCATTATAACCTTTTTCTGGGAAGTTTCAGACCATTAAATGTGGACCAATTTGAGGCAAAATCGTCATGAACATATGGTTCAAATTTTATATATTTATTTTCTATAATTTTGGATATATTCTCTAAGGAATTTCAGGTTCCTAAATGCTACTAAAATCTATTTCAAATAGGCTAGTTTGGCACTTTTTCCCAAAAACAAATTGGGAAGTTCCAAATAGTGAAAATTCGATCATTTTAAGGAGAAATATCGGGGAATGTGTAGTTAAACTTTCCAAATTTGGCTCACTATAATTTTGTAGTTATACCCTACGAAAGGTAGGGATTGTGAATAATTGTGAAATAAATTTTAAATAGGTTAGCTTCGTATTTTTGATATATCTTCTTTCATGGGACTTTTCAGGCTCTAAAATCTTGAAATATTTTAGGAGACATAAAAATACCTTAGGTAGAATTTCATATTTATATTTGAAGAATTGGGCATGCTATAGAAGTTTTCTTATGGGAAGAGGCCAAAAATCAACAACTTTTGGGAATGCTACTATAGTATTTTCTTAGAATATCAAATTCTAGTCACACCTATGTAATTGTAGAAAAGACATATCATATTATTATAGACCAAAGTTTCAGATCTAGAAGCACTCAAATCTAAGATATATATCAAGGAAAAATTCAATCATTCAGATATTCTCCAAATTAAGGTATGTAACTGACAAGTGATATGAATATTGATTAGAAGATCCCCTTTTTGTGACTAAAAATTGTGATAAAGAGTATAACTATTACTTTTCAAAATGCCTCCATGAAAAACTACTACAACAATTAAATCTACTAAAGGCTCATCCTTGAGTCATGAAGAAAGTGAAGACTTATAATTCTATGTTATCTCAGTTAGAGAAGAAAGTTAATGAAGTAAGTGATATTATGTTGAAAATGGTGGATTTATCAAGTTCTCATCAAGAACTTAAAGGAGAAATGGAAAATAAGATGAATAAAGATAAAGGGAGGAATATAAAAGAAGACGAATGAAAATAAGGAATGAATAGAAAAGCAGAAGAATACAAGTGAGGAAGAAATAGAAAAGAATATGAATTTTAAAATAAGGAATAAGTACAAAAATCTATGAATTCCATGGAAAATCTTCTCGTGGAGAGGATTCCTTAAAGGAATATTGATATCCAAGTAAATAATGAAAACATTATAGTTAGATATTTCCCTCAAATGGATGTAGAGATCCAAGGAAATCATGAACATAAGGAGACACATGGTATTAATATCTCGTATGGGGAGTATGCTATCACAATTAGAGAGAACAAATATTGAATTGAAGAACCATAATCATGGATCTTCAATCTATGATCCACATCAATAGGAATTCAAGTTAGCACGAAGGAACTAATACATTATGAAGATCAATATGAGGAAGTTTAATGGTAATGATACTATAATATTTCAGATGGATAAATACTTTTATATACACCCAATGACATCCTTACAAAAATTAAATATTGCGTCCATGTTTGTAGAACAAGTCCAACCTGTATGGTATCAATGAATTTGTGAAAGGATACAGGATTCTTTTTTATCTTGGTCCATTCTTATAAAGCAATTGATAGCACATTATGGGGATATTAATAGGAATACATTCTTCAGAAATTGGTAAATCTTCGACAAAAATATCCAGTTACAAAGCACATTGAACAATTACAAAAGTTGAGTCTCAGAGTAAAGAATATTTTAGAGGATCATTTGTTAGACCTATTTGTTGGAATTTTTAAGGAAAGCATCCAACATGAGGTGCATCAATTTGAACCTAAATCTCTAGAGCATGTTTTCAGCCTGGAAAGGAAATTTGAAGGTAAAACTATGGCCACTAGAAAATTGGTCACTAATAATTATAGAGAAAATCATGTTCCCTCTCCTAAAGCAACAAAGTTTACTTCTCAACAAATGATGAAAGAAAATAAAAGGGGTTATGTTTCAATTGTGACAACTAGTAAGGGGCATAAATACAGTAGAAGAATGTATTTTACATAGACTATGATGATGAATAATATCAAGAAGTGGAATTTCACAAGATCCAAAGATAGAAGAGACTACTCCAACAATCCCTTGTCATGCATTGACGAACATCAATACTCCACAAAACCTCAAGATAGAAGTATATATATAAAAGAAAAAGGTAATAGTATTGATTTATTTAGGTAGTACCCATAAATTCATCAATTAAAAACAAGAAAACCATATTAATTTATTTTTATATCCAACACTAAAATTTCAAGTAATGATTGTAGATGGCGGTATCATAAAGTTTTAAGGGAAGTGTCATAATATTAAGTTCAATGGTTAGTATTGTTTAGTTAGTCTCATGATTACAATCCAAATTGGTTGTGTTGGTGTTGTATTAGGGGTCTAATTGATATAATCATTGGGAACGATAGACCTTAATTTTCAATATATTTTTGTAATATTTTTCTTAGAAGGAAATTAAATTGAGCTTAGAGGTATCCAAGGTAAACCTAGTAAAGTGATAAGATCTAATAACATGAGAAAATTTCTAAAAAAGGGACATCAAGGTGTAATTGCACAATGTGTTCATTAGATGTTCAAACATATATATCCTCTACTCCAATGGATCTCAAAAACGTTATCAAAAATCATTCTAAGCTATTTGGATAGATTCCTAAGAGTCTTCCAGTTTCTCGAGAACATGACCATGTTATTCATTTGCAACCTAGAAGTGTACTTCCTAACATTATTCCTTATAGGTGTCAACATGCATAGAAGAGTAAGATTGAGTATATGGTTCAAGAAATGTTAAATGAGGGCATCATTAAAACTAGATAGAGTGCTCTCCCTTCACTAGTTGTGATGATTATAAAAAGGGATGGTTCAGGGAATATTTTCCTAATTTACAGACTATTCAAAAAAATGACAATCAAACATAAGTTTACTATTCCTATCACTGATGAATTATTATATGAATTTCTTGGAGCAATTCTCTTTACTAGGTTTGATATCCATTTTGGATATTATCGAATCAAAATTAGGTAAGGGGACATTCCAAAATGGTATTTAGAACAAGTGAAGGCCATTATGAGTTTTTGGTTATGCCATTTGGAATTAAAAATGTTCCTTCAAAATTGCAAAGCTTTATGAATTATATTTCCAAACACTCCCTTAGAAAATTTGTGTTAGCATATTTTTATGACATACTAATCTACAACAAATCTTGGGAAGAGCATGTACAACATGTTGACATGGCCTTAACACTATTGGAAAAACAACAACTATATGAAAAATATTCCATGTTTTCCTTTGGTTTGAAATAAGTGTAACATATGGGTTATATTGTATCAAATGAGGGTGTCAAGGTGGATACTAACAAAATCAAAGCTATGAGGGAATGACCAATCCCAAATACCTTGACGAATCTTAGAGGATTCCTAGGATTGATAGGATATTACTGCAAGTTTGTGAAGAATCATGATCAAATAACAACACCTCTAACAAAATTATTGAATAAGGAATAATTTATTGGACTAAAGAAGCAACCAAATATTCTTAAGAACATAAAAAAGCCATATGTACCACTCCCATCCTAGCGACGCCTAACTTCAAAAAAAACTTCATTGTGGAGTTTGATGTCTCAGACCATGGAATTGTTGTAGATTTGATGCCAGAAGGAATATCCCTTGGTTTTGAAAGTAGTGAACTTAAAGAAAAGAATTTACTCAGACCCATCTAAGAAAAAGTGTTAGTAGTTGTAGATTGGAGTTTGCAGTTTGGGAAATTGGATCTTGGGAGTTGGGCCTTATCAGTGGATGTCCCCTAATATCGGGAGGTGATATGTATATGGATCGGGATGTGAGATGACTCGTATTAGGCCATGAGGTTGTTAGTTGATCAGGAGTGATCTGTGGAATGAAGGGCGTAGTGGGGAATGCGGGAATGCGTGGATGTGGGGATGCGTGAGACTGGCGGGAGAGCGGAGGAAACAAGGAGAGGAAAGCGTTGATGAAACGAGCTGTGAATGAGACGGCTATATACATGGGACGATGACTATGTGCTGTTAACAAAGGATACAAAGTAAAAATAGATCAGAATAGTCTAAAGTACTTCTTCGAGAAAATACTATTTTCAAAAGAGCAACAAAAAAGGGTCACAAAAGGCATTGGGTTACAACATTGAAATTATCTACAAAATGGGAAAGAAAAATATTGTGGAAGGTGGACTCTCAATGAAAAATGAAGACACAAATGATTTATTATGCACTATTTTCATTCCAAAATATGATTAGATGGAACAAGTAAGGATTTAATGGGATCATTATGAGAAGATACACAATATCATTCAACAACTACAAGAAGATTCCAATGCAATAGAAAACTTTATGTGGAAAAATAATTTGTTATGGTATCAATATCACTTACATTTATGGAAGAATTATCAATTCAAGAAAAATTCCTTTTGGAATTACAAACCTAATTGTAGGAGGACATTCATAGTTCTTGGATACAATACCATAGAATCAAGAAATACTTTTTTAGGAAGGTATTAAGGTATATGTGCAAAAAGGAATTCCCGAAAAAATATCAGGGTGAAGAAGGACGAGGATCTTGGAGGGCGAGGACTGGTACGAACTAGGGTTTATAGAAATACATCAAGCGTTGGGTGCCATGGAGGGGCGCAAGGGGGGGAGCGCCACTCCCTCCTACAGTCAAGCAATCTCCAGCAGCGACAAGAAACCGCTGGAGGTTGAAAAAGGTTTTTCAGGAGGAGTGAAATGGGACAATGAGAGCACAAAGGAGCAGAATAATAGAAGGGAGCAAGGTAAAAAAGAAGAAGGAGAAGAGAACAAGAATCAAAAAGAATAAAACAAAAAACAGAATGGTCCATGTAAGCCTAAGACCGCCATCACACCCAGAGTGGTGTTAAGTGATCCAGCACTGCAGGCGCATAGGGATCACATGTCGACTTACACCATCATTTGTAAATTCATGGGGTTATGGCCAACGGAGAAAGCGTTACAAGCATGGATTAAATATCACTGGAAACCTAAAGGAGAGATAGCCCTACATCTAGGATCAATGGGTTTCTTCAATGTAGCCTTCACAAATATTGAAGATAAATACATGGTGTTTGAAGGAGGGCCCTACTTCTATGTAGCTGCAGGCCTCTATATGCGGCCTTAGATGATGAATTTTGTCTCGGAGTGCGAGACTTTCACTTCGGTCCTGGTTTGGGTTAGACTCTACTCCTTACCTCTAGATTACTCGCAACCAAAATCTTTATCAGCAATAGGAAATAAACTAGGGCGTTTTGTTAAAATATCTTAGGCAACTAGAAGGGGAAAGTACACCTCCTTTGCCCGTATATGTGTGGAGATGGATCTCTCTGGAGCTCTACCAGATGAAGTGATATTTGAAGTTTTTGATTAGGAATGGGTGCAAGCAGTGGATTATGAACATATTCCTTTCAGATGCCGCAAATGCCATGAACATGAGCATCTATTCAGGGACTGCCCTCTCAACATCACTAAAAAAATAAGTAAAGCTACAGTAGGGAAAGAAACTGAGAGCTTTCACAAGGTGGGAAATAGAGGTAAAGTAGGGAAAAGGTCACAAAAAAAACCACAACGAGGAAAAGTAGACAAGCTAGAATAGGTACAAGATACTAGAAGAAGAAGAGGAGTTAACAAAGGTAAATCAGGACATGGAGGACAGCCCAGGGGAGAAGGATGAGGGAGAAAATATGGAAGAGACACAGGATATCAACCAACAAAAGGAGACTATGATGAGCAACATGGAACTTGAAAGGGACCAAGAAATGACCCCAAGTGAGGTGGAAACAGAGGATCATGAGCTGTTGGATATTCTTGAAAGAGAACATCTAGATCTGGAAAAATTTCTGAAACAGGGTACAACGGAAGGTATGGATTCATTACCTCAAAAGGAGTTTAATAGAGTGCAACAGCTATTTCTATGGAGAACTCAAAAAGTATTGGGAGGTAAAAGAAGCCTCGAGATATAGGACAATGATGGGGTGAAAACCTTGAAAACCACATCAGGACTCACTCCCAGAAACCCAGGAATGAAAAGAGGTAGAAAGAAACAAAACAAGTTACTAATAGAATGTGGAAAATTGATGATAAATCCAGGTAAGATGAAAGCTACTCCTTTACAAATCTTTCCTAATGAAGCTTACATCTTGGAATATTAGAGGTCTAGGAAGTAAAAGGAAGAAAAGGAATCTAAATAATAGAATGAAAGAAGAAAATCCAGATATGATTTTCATCTAAGAAACTAAATGTTCAATTCAAAAAATAAGATAAATACACAGCAAATGGCTTGATCGATATGAATTTCTAGAAGTCAAAGCAGACAAAACAGCAGGAGGTATTGTCACACTTTGGAATCCTCAAAGAATAGGCATATTGGATGCTGAAGCATCCATGAATTATTTATCAGTGGTTATTCAGCCTGTGGGAGATAGGGAAACTTATCTAATCACAAACATTTATGGTCCATAGAAGCCTGACGACAAACTCAGACTACTTACTTCTCTAGAGAATCTAAGAGATAGATATTCAGAAGTACCTTGGATTCTGGGAGGGGACTTTAACATGATTAAATCCCTGTCAGAAAAAAAGGGAGGAACCAGAACTCTAGGCAGAGACTCTATAGCTTTTCATATTTTTATAAACAACATGAAGTTAGTTGACACAACAACAAGTAATGGCCTCTTTACATGGAACAACAAAAGAGGAGGAGAGGCTCAAGTAGCCTCAAAGCTAGATAGATTCTTTATCTCAGAAGACCTTATGCTCATAGGCATGGATATGTCAGCAAGGATTCTCCCTTTTGTGGGTCAGACCATTGGCTTGTTCAACTTGAGGCGACTAGCATAGGTACCCCTAAAAATAGACCTTTTCGGTTTGAGAATATCTGACTCACCCATCTAGACTTCATTAACAACATTGAAAAATGGTGGAGAGAAGATTTGCAGATCCAGGGGACAAGAATGTTTCTACTACACAAAAGAATGGAACATATCAAACTTAGGCTCAAATATTGGAATAAGAACAAGTTTGGCAATATTTTTGAAGCTAAAAAAGTTGTTGAAAGGAAAATACAGGAAATTAACCAAAACCTAATCACCGAAGGCTTTGATGGGGAAAGAAATGAACAAGCTAACAAGCAACAACAGGAATGGGAGAAATTATGCTAACAAGAGGAATCGTTTTGGAGACAAAAATCAAGAGTACAATGGCTAAAAGAAGGAGATAGAAACACAAGGTTTTTCCACAGATCTACAATGGATCATAGGGCTCACAACAAGATCTCAACGATTAAGGATTCCAGAGGACACCATCTCAATACCCACAAAGAAATAGAAGCGGTGTTGGTTCAACATTTTCAAGGCATAGCATAGGAACCCCTCTTAGATAGATCACAATTTATCAGGGACTTCACAGAGCACATTCCTAAACTAGTAACAAGAGAAGACAATTATAATCTTAACAGGCCGGTGACCGAAGAGGAGGTCAGTGAAGTCATCAAAGAAATGCAGAATGGAAAAGCACCAGGCCCAGATGGCTTCAATGTAGATTTCTTTAAAGCTTGCTAGAATATTGTCAAACAATATATACTGAATGTGGTAGAGGACTCCAGGAATAATAGAATAGTATTGAAGGCGCTCAACACATCCTTCATCTCCTTGATTCCTAAACAGGACAATGCTATGACACTAGACATATTCAAACCTATAGCTTTACGTAATGTGGTGTATAAGATAATATCTAAAATAATTGCTAATAGACTCAAACCCCTTCTTCCTACTCTCGTTTCTGTGGAGCAAACGGGATATGTGGAGGGCAGACAAATCCTCAATAATATCATTCAAGCTCATGAGGTAGTTCACTCATTGACAAGTAAAAGGCAGTCAGGAATGATTATGCAATTGGACCTAGAAAAGGCTTATGACAAGTTAAATTGGGCCTACATCAGGAAGGTCTTTCTAGCTTATGGATTTGACCACAACTGGGTAAGATGGGTAATGGCCCTGGTGACTACCTCTAGTTTTTCAATTCTGGTGAATGGCTCTCCTTCGAAGACCTTCAAACCTTCAAGAGGCCTCAGGCAGGGAGATCCTCTCTCCCCCTTTCTCTTTATTCTGATGATGGAAGGCCTAGGCTGAGCCATCACGTCCGCTAAAGAAGCAGGTAAGATCTAGGGTCTCAAACTATCTAGGAATGGACAGGCTCTAACCCATCAACAATTTGTAGATGACACCATGCTACAGGGCATCCCTACGGTCAAGGAAGCACTAGCTTATAAACAAATCCTACAAGACTTCGCTATGGTGGTGGGCACAGAGGTCAGCCTCTCCAAATCAAAGATTTTCTTTTTCAACACTAACATTGCTATTCAGTGAAACATTTCCAGAATTATGAGCTTCCAAAGAGAGATGCTACCTTCCAAATATTTGGGAGTACCACTCACAGACAAACCTCTGAACAAGATAGTTTGGGAGCCTGTGATCAATAAGATGCAGGATAAGACTCGGAAATGGATACGTAGATCTTTGAACTTGGCGAGCAGATTGGTGCTTACAAAAGTTGTACTACAATCAGTTCCCATCTACATGTTTTCATCCCTTCCTACTCCAAAAGGAGTTATGCAACAATGCAGAAACATCCAAAGAGATTTTGTTTGGGGCGAAGGGGAAGAAAAGAATAAATGGGCCTTGATAGCCTGGGAAAAGATATGTAAACCTAAATCACATGGAGGTTAGGACTGGATGATCCTAAAGTGCTAAACAAAGTTTTGGGGGCAAAATTATGGTGGAGATGGATAAAAGATTTAGATGCTCCATGGGCACAAATTTGGAACTAGAAATATGCAAGCAATTGGAAAGACAAGGACCGCATAAGAATGTCTGGAATTATAAAAGGCTCCCACATCTGGAACAAAGCTTGGGAGAACAGAGGCATAGTTCAAAAAAATAGTTTTTGGGAAATTAAAGCTGGAGACCCTGCTTGGTTTTGGGAGGAAAAATGGCAACAGGAACCCAAGCTGGGAAGAGAAGAATTTGTAGATCTCAAGCATGATACTGATACCAAAGGGTTACTTCGAATAAATGAATTTTGGGATCAAACAAATAACGGAGGAAAATGGAGAACTTGGAGGGAGATGGATTACAGGGATAATGGCCCCTTGAAAGCACAGGCTGACGCTCTAACAGCCACCCTGGATCAAAGAAAGATCATAATTTCAGATGATTTTGACCAACTAAGATGGGGCAACAACAATGAAGGTACCTTTAACCTGAAAGAGGCTAAACGCATAGTCCTTGAGCTTGATTTGACAAATCCGGATGGAGTTTGGAAGAATCTCTAGAAGAACCAAGGATGGATGAAGACCAAACTATTTATGTGGCTTGTGCATCATAAGAAAATTCTAACCTGGGAGAACATCAGGAAAAGGGGTGTTTCAGGCCCATCCAGATGCCAACTATGTGATTCGCAAGAGGAAACAATGGAGCACCTTCTCAACCTATGTACTTTTACTTCCACATTGTGGGATGGGATTGCCTCAATATTCAGACAAACAAATAGGGACAAAGGAAGCATAACTAACACCCTAAGAAACTGGAGAAGAAACTTCTCTGATTATGAAACGGTAAACAAAGCCTGGGTTTTAGCTCCCAGCTTCCTAATTTGGGACGTCTGGAAGGAACACAATAATAGAATCTTCAAAAATAAAAAGAGTTCCTCTCAAAGCATCATGGAACAAATTTTAAAACAGCTCAAGGAAACAGTTGGAACTTTAATGAAAACTCCCCCTAAGAACCTCCCTACAAGTGCTAATGTGCAGATTTTACTTCAATTGGGTATGCAGGGGCTTATCCCTCAAGGCAATAATAGATTGGCAGAGCAACCAAACACTGGTAAAGATTTCTAGCATCCTCCCCCTCTGGGATATATGAAATGTAATATTGATGGGGCCTCAAAAGGGAATCCGGGCATGGCTGGCTATGGTGGAGTGATAAGGGATGAGAAGGGTTGTATACAATACATTTTTCATTGCAACCTGGGAAGAGCTACAAACAATATGGCAGAGCTAATGGCCCTAGAACACTATTTAGAAATCCTGAAGTATGACCATCTGCAGAATATCATTATTGAAGCAGACTCAGAGTTGATCATCAATTCGATCAAAAGAATCATTTGTGGTTTGGCTCCTGAAAAAGTCTCGAGACATTGGAGGCTTCTTCAGGTCTTTCAAAGAATTCAGCTCCACCTTCAGAACATGAGAACCTTAAGGTTCGTGCATGTTCGCAGGACAACCAACAAATTGGCAGACATACTAGCCAATGAAGGTGCTCTCTGTGTTAAGAGCAACAATAGGTATAAATGGCAAGAGGTTCCCCAGGGAACATTGAGGGATGATTGTCTCAACCAAGCGAATGTGGATCGAGAAATCTATCAAAACAGAGGATGCTAGCAGCTCTCAGAAGTTGGGTTGGAGAAGAGAGGTCATCAACATGAAGCTGCCTTCCTGGGGTAATTTAAAAAATCGTCATGTAGTCCTTAGTCAGCGATCTCAGCAGACCCGAATTCTTCGAGGTTTAAATTTTAACTCCTCCTGTCCTTCGCTTGGTTTTCTTTACCGCCATCATGGTGGTTTTCAACTCATCGGATGCCCTCAATTCCGGAAGTGGTTTCCTAGAAAAGAGTCTGATGCCATTCATCATGCAACACGTGGCTCAGACAGGAGAGAGAATACCACCCTCATCGGATGGGTATTCTCCCAGCTTCTTCTCCTTCCGATATGCATTACAACCGTTGGATCTGGCAGTTGCGAATCAACGACCCAGGATCTCCATGCTTGTTGGTGGGTCTTGGTCAGATACCTGGTTCCCTTAGAGGGCTCGAGTGGGCCCGAAGCAGTTTCTTAGTGCACTAAGTGGACCCGAATTCTTCTAGGTTTAACTTTTAACTCCTCTTCATGTCCACTTCTTAGTTTTCTTTACCATCATCAAGGTGGTTTTCGGAGCATCGGGTGCCCTCAACTCCGGAAGTAGTTTCCTAGAAAAGAGTCTGATGCCATTCATCATGCAACACGTGGCTCAAATAGGAGAAAGAATACCGCCCTCATCGGATGGGTATTCTCCTGACTTCTTTTCTCTCCGATATGCATAATAACCATTGGATCTGGCAGTTTCGGATCTACGGCACAAAATCTCTGTGCTTGTTGGTGGGTCTAGGTCGGATACCTGGTTCCCTTAGTGGGCCCGATTTTGGTTTTTTGTTCTCATTTTGGCCTGCACTGTGGGTAGGAGACCTGTACTTGTGTATCTTTTTATCTTTCAATAGTCTCTTGATTCTGGTCGTGAGCAATTAGCTCAGTCCCATGACGCTCAGAGATAGTCATTCCTTTGGCCCTCTTTGCCCTGGGCTTTTGTATTTTATGTAAATTTTTATACAGGTTTATGAAAAGAAGGTTCAATTATTGCTTAAGCAAAAAAAAAAATAAAGTATATGTGCAAAAAGATTGTGGAAAAATGTGTGGTATGCCAACAAAATAAAGGAGAGAAAATCAAGACCCAAAGGCTCCATCAACCATTAGCCATACCAAACCAACATTGGGAAAAAAATTTAATGGATTTTATTACAAGTTTACCCAAATATAAAGGAAAAAGTGTCATTATGGTAATGGTAGATCAAATGACAAAGTATGCCCATTTTCGATCTCTTTTTCATCCTTTGAAAGAAATTATAGTGGTAGCAACATTCATGGAAACAATCCAAAAGCTTCATGGAACACCAAAGATTATTGTAAGTGATAGAGATCCAATTTTCATTTGATTTTTTTGGAGTAAATTTTTTCTTGTTTCGGTACTCAATTGGCTCACAGTTCATCCTACCATCCAAAATCTGACAAGAAAAATGATATTGTTAATAAATATTTAGAAGGATATCTATATTGCTTTGCATATGATAAATAAACATATTGGATAAAATGGTTTCCCTTGGTAGAATGGTGGTACACCAAATCCTTCTATACCTCATCAAAAATGTCACCATTTATGACACTTTATGGATATCATCCTCCATCCATCACATCACTCATGAAAGGGACTATAAATTCTTAAGTAGTAGAGGACCACATACATCACCAACAAGAGTTTCTCAAACTATTGAAGGAAAACTTGGTTATGGCGCAAAATAGGATGAAACAAGTAGGTCAACTTCTCAGTGGAAGAGAATTTGAAGTGAGGGATTTGGCACTTGTAAGTCTACAACCATATAAAGAAAAAATAAAAGAAGGAAAATAAATTAGCACTGAGGTATTGTGGCCCATATATGGTGTTGTAAAGGATTGAAAGTATGTCTTACAAATTGGAGTTTCCTCCATCTTCACATGTACATTTAGTATTCCATGTTTCTTTCTTAAAGAAGGTAATTGGTGACAAGATCTTAGTCCAAACTATTCTACTATTAATTAATGAAGAAAGGGAAATAATACTAGAACCAAAAATAATCTTGGAAATGAGAACTAAGCAATTGAGAAATCAAGCAATTACCAGCTACCTCATCAAAAGAAAGAACCTACTAGTAGAAGAAGTGACATGGGAAGACGGTCTGTTCATGCAAAGACATCCCCAAATAGTCATGTGTTGAGGAAAACACTTCTCTGAAGTGAGGGGCATGTTAAGCCCTATATAAGCCATGTTAATCCTAAAACCCCTTATTAATCCTTAGATGTTATGTTATTGAATTTCTATTTCTATATTGTTGTGTAGGATAGAACATCTCATGGTCCCATTTTATTATAATTATACCCTTTGTCTCCTATATATACACTAAGGAGACCTAGTCTTAGGATCATCAAAAATTGTCTTGTAATTTGTATTCATTATAAAAGGAGGTTTCCCCCTCTAATAACATTGTAATTAGTGGTTTATTATCATTTTTAAGACAAAGTTCATAACAATTTACCTTCCATAGAAATCAACATAAAAGATATGTGATAAATGTCAATGATCACAAAATTCGATATTGTTCGTAATACATCCTCCTTGAGATGCATATGTAGATGAAATGAAGCTACTTTTGTACTACTATTTAAAATTTGTATTTTTCACTCATTTCTCATGGTCCTTTTTCTTTTTCCTAATTCACAATTTATTAATCAAGCGACATGTTTGTATGTGCAATCCAATCTCTACTTATGGATCAACATCTTCACCTATAAGCAATTACAATTGCATTTATTTGTATCCATACAAATTCTACAGGTCGTTATGATGCAAAATATGGCTATAAGACTCTCACACTATTAGCCTAGTAGTGTATTTTATATAAGAAAATAAATACTTCCGATTAATAAGGGAAACGTTTGTCCCATATTGTATAAGGATCTTGTCGTACAATAGTAACATAACGTGAATAGTACATACCATGATATTACCAGGGATTCTGGGAAATTTAAGGTTAAAAACATGTGAATACATGAATTTTTTTACGTGTGTGATAATGTCCAATTCCTACAAACATGTAATGTAATATAATTGAATGCTACCCTTGCCATGAATGTACTTAAACAATCATTTAAACCATTTTCCTCCCAAAAACAACTTGCATAATCCCTCTACATCCATGATAACATTATAGGTATATGACTTATTTATTTGAATACCACATGCATTGTCATCCAAGGTTATCATTGAGTATTTCAAATAGTCAGTATACGCATAGACATTGACTAATTGATCAAGTACTTAAGTGAGGGATGTTCATTATTGAAGTTAAGTATGCATGAAGGGTTAGTGTGCATGATTGACTCAACATGTAGACATACAATTATTATTAATGATAAGAATATCACTACAATCACAAGACAAGGAAGCATTTAAGAAAGTGAAATCAAATGACACATACATAAGGAGCATGTGATGACACAAAAAATAATGAAATGATTAAATCATTAGTATATGAGTGGCAAAGAAATCCCTTTAGTTGTGACCATGGAGGCTACAAGATAGAGGAATGCCACCTAACAAAAGCATAAAGTAAGGTGCTAACATTAATAGAGGAACCAACCTCTATGCGAGCACTAGGAAAGTGTGAGTTGAACTGAACACGTGAGAGTTGTTCACTATCTTAGAGGACCAAAGAGTGAATGGTATAACAATAGGATCAAAAGGAGCAATGTTGGGTGGGAGACTCATTAATTGCATAAACACCTAGTGGATTCAAGACAAAAGTTAAAGAGTAACATGTCATAATAGAATGTTGTACGCATGTATCTCCATATACAAATGATGGTTGTTGCAACTAAATTACCTATGTAGATTGATATGCATGATGGTGGACAAGGAGGGCTCTTTAGTAGGAGTAGGGACTTGATATGCTATTGTAGAATTGCTCTAGAATGGAGTAAGATTTTGATGTTCAGAGAGATGTTGGGAGGCCTCTTAGGCCTATGTAAATATCATCACATAGTGTAATAAAACAATATACTAGTATAAAGTATATGAAGATATAAAAATGATATTTAATAGGTGTATGCACATAATAGATCGCTAGTTGATAGTAACTAGAACCACTCTAACCATCCTTATAATTGTATAGATACCCATGGAATAAAAGAATAATTGTTTAATTAAAATTCTCAAATACATATTTCGATTATATATGATGCAATCTAATCTTTTTTTAATCTACTCAAAACACTAGCCTTATCATTAATTTTTTTTTTCCAAAATTACTCAATACAAATTTGGTGAAATAAATTTTTTTACACGATTATATCATTTGAACATACAAATTCAACACATCCCTACTAGATTTGAAGTAAAAATATACTTAAAAATTTTAAAATATTAAATAATTATACTACATTAATATCATTTTTTAATAAATAATACATTTGTAATAAAAAACAATTTACAAATATTAATACACTATAGTTTTAAAGTGAAATAGTGGTATTAAAAAAACTAGTTAATTGGAAAAGGGAGTGTAAAAAACCTGATTCTCTGAAATAGAATAAAGTAACATTAAAATAAAGAATAAAGTAACATTAAAATAATAAATTTGAAAGCATTTAAGATATTTGTGGTTTGTGATGTTTGAAATAATTTATAAATGTTTATTGTTGCTTAATGATCAAAAATATTAAAATAATAAATTTGAAAGCATTTAAGATATTTGTGGTTTGCCATGTTTAAATAATAAAAGTAACTCAGATATTTATTGTTGCTGAAAAATAATAATAAAATAAAAGTATTTAAGATTAGTGAATTTGAAAATAATTTATAAATATTTATATATTTAAAAGTAACAATAATATTATTATTCTAATATATTTTTAATAATATTTAAATAAATTATTATTTTAAATAACATTAAATTTTACATTAATAAAAATAATATTTTTTTGATGATTAAAATTTATTATACAATATTGAGCTATATTTGTTGATAAATTAATATGATATTTAATTTCCACTACCATTATTAACACATGTACATTTATTACAAGAATATGTATTATTATTTTGGACCATTATATGGTCAATGTTTTATTTAAATAAAATGCACTACGGTTTTTTTGTTATATTATATACCCTACATTATGAATTTAAACAATTTTTTTTAATTTTCTATTCATAACTTTGAATAAGACCGTGTTGTTTTGTTATATTATATACCCTACATTATGAATTTAAACAAAATTTTTTAATTTTCTATTCATAACTTTGAATAAAACCGTGTTGTTTTTCTTTACATTATATAGTGAGCATATTCTAGTGAGAAACAACATATACTACTTTTTGTGATTCATCACGAATTAATTGGTTATGTATTAAATCAGGATTTTTAATTTAGATATTTGTACATTCAATAAAAACGTGTTTCTGCTATGGTCGACTTTACAAAATGGTTTGAAATAAATTTAAATGTGATAGCTTTCGCAGTTTATTATAATGTTTCAGCATTTTTCCTTGGACTTGAACTGTTATGCATTTTTCAAAAACGGAACAGAGTTTAACTTTTTAAAATCAACATAAAAAATCATCAAATTGAATAAATAGTTTATAATAGTATAAACTGCGTAGTGTAAGGATTATTATGTTGTGTGTTTTTTCGTTTTTTTTTTTTCTTCTTCTGAAAGTTATGGAAATTCTGATTTGAAAAAATTTGGTAGGGATTTTTGTAAATCTAAGTAAAAGCTATCAGAATCATAATTTTAGGTGCTCTAGAAGTTTTTGATGGGGTTGAATCTATTTCCACCATAAATAACATGATTCAAACACTGCAATTCCTCCACCTCCATAGACGACTCCATTATAAATATCCATGATCATATGAATATTTATTTTAGTGATGTGGAAGTTTCATTATAGTTTAATTTTTTTAAATTGAAATTAATAAATTATTATATAATATTATTTTAACTAAATATATATTAATGATAATAACTTAATTTAAAATTAAAATTAAATTAAATATTAAAATCTCTCGATGGGCATAAGGGAGGGTGTTAGAGGCGACAGGCTCGGAAGTGACATGGTCTGTACAATGACCGTAACTACTGTTGTCCCCCACATGCTGAAGGCAAGGTGTCACGCCCCCAGGCCGACGGTAGTCTTTCAACCGCGCTTGGCGAGGTGTGGCACCACCGAACACTTTCTTTTCACCAATACTTATGTTCGTGGACTACACCTAACCACTTATCCTACTTAGTTTGTGTTTCGCAACCAAGTATTATTAATGTTTCCTTTATACCAATGAACACCCATACACATTCATTATCATCAGCAATTATACAAGAGAACACAATTGCACAGTATAAAGGGAGGGGAAACTCCCTGAACAATGAGTCTACCCGAATAATATATTATACAACTTTACAAAGTTACAAAGCTTTACAAGTATACTTGGAAACACCAAGTTTCATACTTAGCCAAATTTACAACCTCGTCACACCACTATGTGACAACCAAGATTTCCTTGCCCAAGGCGGGCGGGCGCGCCCTCACACGAGCTGCCTTCCGCACTTCACAACCAAACCTTGTCTTCGTGCACGACAGGCGGGTGACTCCACCAAGTCACCAAGACACCTTCTTTGCACAACTGACTTCACCAACGTTTCACCGTACACCCTTGCACGACGAGCGGGCGCTCACTCGAGCCACCCAAGAACCCGTGCCAAGTCGTCGCACAAATCGGGCACCCATGCCTTCATTCAACCATCGGGCGCTCCTTCACAAAACCGGGCGCCCACACCCGTGCATGCCCTACTCTTCGACTGATGGGCGCTCCTCGCCCAACGCCTTCACCCGATACACCGTGCAATCACTGTGTGCCTTCGCCCAAGTTTGGGCACATAGAACTGCACTCCCAACTCGCACTTCGTATCCTTGATCTGCGCCTTTAATCTTCGTTGAAGTCAAAGATGTGATGCTTGAGCGATGATGCAAATGACCTCCACGCATCACCAACTTGTACGAGTGGCAGGGCGAGTTACCCTACCCAGCCGACTCGTCCTCCACGCTATACACGCCCACACTCCATCACAAATACTTCGTCAGCTTGCTTCCAAGTAAGGGTTGGCCCCGTGGGTAATAACCCATGCTTCCACGCATATAAAACCATCGCTCAACCTTCTACGCACTCGCATTGTCATATGACTCCTTCGCATTGTAGGTATGAGCTTGCACTTTGTCATTTCAAGTTGTTCGCCATCGCACTTCAAGCTGGGAGCGCGTGTTAAGGACTCCAGGTCCTTACATCCTCCTCCACCTGAAGTCGTTGTCGCCCTTGACAACATACCATCCTGGTAGCCATCCACCAAGATCAACATCAATATATGTCTCATCCTCGGTCCATGATGTCAACTCCTCCACATACTGCAAACATCCCTGCAACATATGTAGAACTCCTATCTCCATCATGTGTCGTCCCATCCTGTGAAATATCCTCCTTCTCTACTTAATGCCAACATCTCTCTATGCACTTCCGGACCCCATGTTTGAACTAGTTGGGTAGTTAATCCAACTCTCACGCTCAAGCCATGAGAGTGAACATCCTTATGCCTTCACCAGTCTATCTCGAATTCTGCCACATCCCGGACTCACCAAGAATCTCACCCATGTTCAGGTCCATGGAAACTCCATCCCATCTGCAACATGTCATGATTCTTGATGCCAAGCCATCCCTGCACCATCTACCATACCTGCTCAATCTGTTTTAAGGACTCACTGCCATGAGCAGCTAACAATGAGCCCCATCTTTGTCATCTAAGAAGATGTGGAGGGAGTAGAGCCTGAAGGCTCACCCTCACTAATCATCTCAATCCATCTGTCAGGGTTCTATATCTCCATCCTCTGTAGATAAGTGACCCAATCCTCCTCCCGGACATTCGGCCTCACATAAGCCTCCTCATCATCATCCTCAACCACCTCTAGCCTTCTTGACAAATCCAAGATACTATCAGAAAGTGTCCTGATGACCAATGACTACTCGGTAAGCTTTGTCTCAACCATAGACAACCGCTTACTCATGTCTTCCATGCACTTCTCATCCTCCATTTGCATCACTGCCAACTTACAATCAAGCTTTGTCACTCCAATGGTTGGTACACCAATGGGTACATCTTCCCTTCCATCGTAAATGTACAACTTCTTCAAATGTGGAACAATCATAGCATCGAATTGTTTCAAAAATTCCATTCCCAACACAACTTCATAGTCATCAATTCGCACTATATTGAAGTCGACCTTCCCTGTCCACTAACCTAGTGTTCTGTCCACCTTTCCAGCTATACCAAGAACACAATCACGAGGAGAATTGATTGTCTTCATCTGTGCCTTTACCGGTACAAATTTTAGCCCAATCCTTCTCGCAGTATCTTCACTCATGAAGTTGTGAGTAGCCCCACTATCCACCATAGTGAGTATATCAGCACTCCCAATCTTCATTCGAACATACTCCAACTTGTTCCTCTCAGGATCCCTCCGAGAGACCACCTCTATAGCAGTAGCAGCACTAGGAATCTGCATCATCATCACAGAAGCTTCTTCATTCTTCACATTAGGTTGTGTAGTCACAACCACTTTCGATCTAGAAGGACAATTCTTCACCGTATGTGGTTCAGCACAAATCCAACACTTCAAGGCTTTCTTCGTCTTTGACTTATCATCCGATTTCGAAGCATCATCCTTCTTCTTCTCTTTCAACTTATCAGACTTCTTCTTCCTATCATCAGAAGTCTCATCATAATGCTCCACCAACCTATCCATAGCAGCAAAAGCTTCCTCAAGTGTCTTAATCTTCTTCCTCTTCACTTCATTGCGTGCCCAAGGCTTCAACCCAATAATGAAGTTGAACACCTTGTCCCTCTTTGCCATGTTAGGAAGTTCCAGAACCGCACTTGCAAACTCCCGCTAATATGTCTGTAGGTTCCCTATCTGCTTTATGAACTTAATCTTCATCCTTCTTCCCACGTTTCATCCTGAGGACTGAAATGGGTCTACAAAGCCTTCTTCATCTCGTCCCATGAGGTAATGTCACCAGCACTACCATTGGCAATCTAATCCATCCTCCTTCGCCACCACATCTTAGCATCCTTTGTCAAGAACTGAGCAACTACCTTCACCTTCGTCTCATCATCACATAGACCCAATCGTTCCAAGTATTGCTCCATGTCCCATAGAAAGTTTCCAAGAGTCTTTGCACTCCTTGTACCATCATAAGATTTAGGTTCTTTGACTTTCACATGAGGCACTCCTCCACCTAAGTTACGCCTCATGGCCTTCTTCAACACCATGATCTCATCTCTGGCTTCATCAAGAGATTTCTGCAAGTCCACGATCTCTGCCAAGCCTCGATCTCTTGCCTCTTCAATCCCTTTGACCCTTACTTCAAGTTGTGTACACATAAGATCAGTGTACTCGTGTTGAGTTCGGAGTTCATCGAGCTCTTCCTTCATCTTCGAATTGGCCTCTTGATCTTTCTCGACCAAGTCCATCTTCTTAGTCTAGAAAGCCTCTAAGTCCTCCATCTTTTCCAACACCTTTTCAATGAATGTCATAGTAGCATCTTTTGCATCGTGACAAAACCCAACCTGAGATTTAGCTTTCATTGCTAACAGTTTCCTTCTTCTTTGCGATCTAATTTAAAGCATCCAACAGTTTCACTAAGTTTCCTGCAACCATGAACCAACCCTCGTTCCACTTGTATGTGAAACAACTTCCTTCACCTGGAAGTACTTGCTTCACTGTCACCAACTTATAAGTGTATACCACCTGTCACTTCGTCAGGAGAAACCCTGCTCTAACACCAGCTCCAATTGAGCTCTGATACCAACTGTCATGCCCCCAGGACAGCGGTAGTCTTTCAACCGTGCTTGGCGAGGTGCGACACCACAGAACACTTTCTTTTCACCAATACTTATGTTCGTGGACTATGCCTAACCACTTATCCTACTTAGTTTGTGTTTTGCAACCAAGTATTATTAATGTTTCCTTTATACCAATGAACACCCATGCACATTCATTATCATCAACAATTATACAAGAGAACACAATTGCACAATATAAAGGGAGGGGCAACTCCCTAAAAAATGAGTCTGCCTGAATAATACATTATACAACTTTACAAAGTTACAAAGCTTTACAAGTATACTTGGAAACACCAAGTTTCATACTTAGCCAAATTTACAACCTCGTCACACCACCGTGTGACAACCAAGATTTCCTTGCCCAAGGCGGGCAGGCGCGCCCTCACACAAGTTGCCTTCCGCACTTCACAACCGAACCTTGTCTTCGTGCACAATGGGCGGGTGACTCCACCAAGTCACCAAGACACCCTCTTTGTACAATCAGCTTCACCAATGTTTCATCGTGCACCCTTGCACGACGGGCGGGTGCTCACCTGAGCCACCCAAGAACCCGTGCCAAGTCGTCGCACAAGCCAGGCACCCACACCTTCGTTCAACCATGGGGCACTCCTTCGCACAACTGGGTGCCCACACTCATGCACACCCTACTCTTCGACCGACGGGCCCTCCTTGCCCAACGCCTTCACCCGATACACTGTGCGATCACTGTGCGCCTTCGCCCAAGTTTGGGTGCATAGAACTGCACTCCCAACTCGCACTTCGTATCCTTGATCTGCGCCTTTACTCTTCGTTGAAGTTGAAGATGTGATGCTTGAGCGATGATGCAAATGACCTCCACGCATCACCAAATTATACGAGTGGCAGGGCGAGTTAGCCTACCCGGCCGACTCATCCTCCACGCTATACATGCCCACACTCCATTGCAAATACTTCGTCGGCTTGCTTCCAAGTCTGGGTCCGCCTCGTGGGTAATAACCCATGCTTCCATGCATATAAAACCATCACTCAACCTTCTACGCACTTGCATTATCATATGACTCCTTCGCATTGTAGGTCTGAGCTCATACTTCATCGTTTCAAGCTGTTCGCCATCGCAATTCAAGCCGGGAACACGTGTCAAGGAACATAGGTCCTTACACAGGGGGTGTAGTGTCCATTGAAATGAATGCATGGACAGTGCGCTGGCAAGGTGGCAGAGGGAGGAATAAGGAAGGGTGGTGAAGGAGGTTAAGGCATTCGAAGTACTAAGCAAGTGAGAGTAGCTGTGCAGATAGGAGGCGATTCAGAGATGGAGAAGGGTGAAGGCACCTTGGCGGCAAACAATAAACGGTTTCTTGGGCATCATTGCTTTGATTATGGCTTGAGCAATGAGAGGGTGTGGTCGAGGTAGGAGAGGCCTGACCCAGAGGGCAAGCAAGGGGTCGAGCATGTCGGAAGCTCGAAGGGGCCAGAAGCATGTCGAGCACCTCATAGCAGAGGCAACAATGGCATACTGAGAGGAGATGGAAGAAGGAATTTGAAACCTGATTGAAAACTAGGAAGTGGAGATAAAACTGGAAAGTGAATCAGACGAAGAGATTGATGACTGGAGGATGATGGTCCCTGATCCAGGGAATACCCGAGGTCGAATTACGTAGTTCAAACACACCCTTTACTTGTATTTCTTAATGAAAAGTCTGCTTGGCAAAGCAATGGAACAAATTTCTATGGGGATGATGATCACAGTGTAGGGCCTGCCCCGTTATAAAAAAGACATGGAAAAAATCCTCTTTTAGTTGCATAAACAGGACATCAGGATGGATCGAATCGACCACCACATCCCTTGCATCCTGGAGCTATATGGAATGTCAGGGGAAACTGCTGAAGATCCTGCTCTTGTAGCCTCTATCTCCAATGAATAGAAAGAGCAGAAATATTAGAATACTTATGCTTAGTTATGCGGTTAGCATTTAAGGTTCCTGTTGCATATGCTAGTTATTATAGTTATGTAGTATTTGGACATGAGATTGAGACTTATCTAACTTTGCTAGAAAGATTGAAGCAGTTTTGTTTTTGGATGGCATATAACGCTAACCAGTGGCCAACAGACTTGGTTTCCCCTCGGGACAAGTTGAGGCCACCCGGTGAATCTGTGTGGTGTAAATTTTCCTAATATATAATAGAAAATGGATGGACCTGCTAAGCTTAACAAAAAAAAATATTTAAATCTTTAAATAATAAATTTTTGGATGGGCTGGTGAATATGGAAAGTGGGTCAGGTCACCACTTTTTCACTTGGCCAATAGGCTTGGGGATGTGGCACCGGGCCACAGACATGTGTTAGCGAACATAAGAGAGTTCTAATACCCCAGGTATAAACTGATGCAAGGACGAAGAGGGCATGCACACAAAGGCTTTGAGCGTGTGAAGTATAAGGTGATCATAATATGTAGTATGGAGTGTTTAATTAGTATAAAAGGATTGGAAATCCAGAATGTTAGGGAAATTGTAGGTTTAAGTCTTCAAGATCTAGTGATAGAGGATTGGCGTGAGAATGTGAAGGGTAGGGAGGAATATAACTAAGTGAAAAATTACAAAGGTCTGAGGCCCAACGCACAGTGAGGAGAAAGAAGTGGAAGATTTGTCTTGTGGACATGCATTAGCCGATAATTGCTAGCCCTCTCGACAATGGTGGGCATCTGATTATAGTTTTGGAGCGCTAGTTACCAATTCTACACTTAGAGAGGATGGAATTCATTATAATTTTTTTACGGTAGATTCAAACAACTAAAGAGGAAAGTTGTGGCTACTTGTCTAGGTGACAATTATCAATTCTCCCGACACGACTCTTCTAGATATGTTGTTATATCTGTCTAAATTGAAAGAAGTTTTGGGAAGTTCATTATTTGTTGTTTGGATTTTACTATTTTTTTTTCTATGTATTCTTCTTCACCTATATTGTTTCTCCACTATTGAGTTGAATGTGGAGCATGTGGCTGAGTCTAAAGGGGATATGGTTTGGATTTTACATAATGGGAAGTAGTTGTTTTGGGAATGGTCTGGGTTTTTCTGTCTTTGTAGTTTCTTGGGTATTTGCTATTCTTGAACTATGGTGTGGTGTATCTAGTGTGTACAATTAGACTAAGAATGACTAGAACTGGTCTTGGGCAATACCCTTGTTGGTTGGAAGTATGAAAGGGTTGTTGTGGGAGTACCTTGGGAGTAACTATTTTCTTGAAAATATTTCTATGGCACAGCCTAAGAAGAGAGGGTGTCTTGGTCCTGTTATACCTAAGTGAGTTGGGAGGTGGATTTATTGCCCTTTCGTGAGACGAGGCCTTAATTCATGAGGGAAAAGTTGGTGGTGAAGCAAACCAAAGTGTAATTGGAATTGAGAATATGGCAAAATCAAAAGTTGTAAAGAAATGACTTTTGATGGCTACCCTACAAGACAGTGTGCCCAACAAGGCAAATAATCTTTGTTTTTAAAGAGTAACGTTGATCTTTTAATCCAAGTCTCAGGGGTTGTTTTCATAATGTTGAGGGAGAGAGGTCGAGTGAGGAGACGGGTTGCATACTATGAAGAATGAGCTTGCAAAAGAAATTCACAGTTACATAATAGATTAGTAGGATTTGCAGCAAGACATGGGAAGAAAATTCTTGTGCATATGCAAGAAGAAATGACACAAATGGGAACGGGAATCCTCCTCTCAAATAACCTCTCTCTTTGATTTTGAATTGATGGTGGAATGGACAAGAACGATCCTAGACGCGAGACATACATGAGTCATAGCCAATCAATATTGCAAATAGTGGACTTATAATGGAAGTTGAAGTTCTTCCTAGGAAACATGCTATTGAACATCTAAGAGTCTAGGATAGAACTACTACAAAGCTTAGATCATATGCATGGACCTCTGGAACACTATGATTGCAGGATGGGGATGATGGATCACACACTAGCAAGGATTGGGCAACATCTTTGTATCCTTCTAGCAATGGCTAGACCACTGGAAGAATCTGCAACTCCTATCCCAGTACAAGGCTTAGATTCTAAACAAGTTCCTTCACTATGTGATGGATCATGTTTATAGTTTTTTTGTTGTTGATGATTTGATTATGGTTAGATAGATCAATATCATAGCATAGGTTTGTTGGATATAGATATATTAGTTTTTGGTTGTCCCTTATGTCTTTACGGAGGGTACATTTTTTGCTATAGTTCAGTGTCCCAAATGGGAAATTGATTAATTTATGGCATTATTGATGTAACTTCCAATTTTTGAAGTGATAAAATATATATATATATATATATATATATATATATATATATATATATATATATATATATATGATATATGATAATGATAATGATAATTTGAATATGTTATTTTTAAAATGTAAATATAAATTTTGAGTGATATAATTTAATTAGATACATTATATAATTCAAATTTAGGATTCTAGGAAATTTCTTAATAGTTAACCTAATATTCTAAATTAGTTTATTGATTTAAATGTATGGTATCAAATTGAAATTTCTTATAATATTTTTAATTCTACTTCTATTAAAGTCAAATTGATTAAAATAAATTTAATTAAGTTACCAATAGTTAAGTTATTCTCCAATTTTTACATATATATATATATATATATTTAAGTAAAATGTAATAGGATATTAAATAGAAAATATTTTGTATAGATTCTATAATTATTATTATGATTATTTATTTTTAAGGTCGCGACTAAGCGATATACCAAATTGGTGTATGATACCTCTTTGTTTGTGGGACAAGGGACCCACCTCCACATAGGGATTTCACTGCTAAGCCTACGAAGACATACATACTCTACCCCTCTCATTTGGAACCTGTGACCTCTTAAGAAGAAACACACACTCTTAACCATTAGGCCTACTCAAGCTATATGACAAAAATTTTGTTATTAAATATGCATATAAAATTATAATTTTATAATTTAAGTAAAATTTTATAAGATTAAATAATTTTGTTTAATTATAGAAATTTTATAATGAAGATGGACAGTTAAATATTCAGTTAACTGAAACTATATAGAAATTAATAGTCATATAAATTAAATGACTAATTAATATTGATAGCTTCAGTACTACTATAGCCTCAATATTACTAAAGTTAATTGTATTATTTTGATTGTGCCGACTCTCCAGTTTACTAGGGTAGAGATGTTGTAATGCTTAACATTTTGACTCGGTCCAAATAAAACAAAATCAAATAAAATTAAAAATAAAATAAAAAACATAAATTTCTTTAGTCAATGGTTGTTTCATATGTTATTCTTAACCCATGATTTTTCCCATGGTATTGTTTTCTAATTGGCCTATTTAAAAGGCTAATAATTAAACCATCCTAGATCCATCTTATCTTTAGTTTTCCAATCTCCGAGAGGGATCAAATCTATTTTCACTCTAAAAGAGCTTTGCACCTCAAGAGAGAAATTTGATCCCTCTTGGCCCTTCATAGATCCCAAGTTAAGATTGATTTAGATTAGCTAATTCTCAAAATCCGGGTTAGAGTTTAATATGATCCTTTTATTTGTGAAGACAATGAATAATATATCTCTTTAATTAAAAATCATCTATCCACATAACTTTTTTTTATTCAGAAATAAAGTCTTTATTCGAAAATAGGCATTCATCTACCTTATGATATGTAAATTATATATTTTTTATTGTCTAAATGATATGCAAATTATATCTTTGAGGTATTTTTCATTTTTTGTTGTTGTTGTTGTTGCGACAGAAGGAATTAGCAATTAGGCTGGTCTCGTATTTATGTGACAAGGGGTTGATTCCAATTGCTAACACTATAACTCCTTGGTGCTTAGATATGTCATTTCCGTACATGTAACGAGTCAGAAAAATTTGAACCTCAAACCTCCTCACAAATAACACTTCATTTTCAAAATCGTCTTCAATTCAGCTTCCCCAAACAAGAGATTTTTTTACGATAAATAAATTAATGATAATTTAAAATTAATAATATATGAATAATAATGATAAATAAATTATTAAAAAAGTAAATATATAAATAGTGATATAAAATAATTAAATTAATTATAAATAAATATTTTATTTTATAAATTAAATATATATATGAATTTAATATTTAATTATATTATAATTTAAAAATTATTATAATATAATTTTATAAACTAAGGAGTTCATTAGTACCAAGTACATGACGTTGAGAGAATGTGTTTCTGTCATGCGTCACATTAATGACTAGGAGAATTTTCTTTTTCGTTTAGATTATATTAAAATTGATGGACCATTTTGAATATGTTCTCAAATGAGATGATGAGACCTTTGGAATGTTGAGTACTTCCTTGGAATCGCGTGGAGCACTTTCTATTGTGTGGTACATCTTTGGAATAATAAAGTGTTTGCATTTAATGAAGTTAATAATTTAAAATTTAAAATAATAATTGAAGTTAATAACCCACCTATGATTTTGTACCACCTATTCCATGTAAACAATAATTTGTTTTAATTTACAGTAAAAGGTAACCAATAGAAGCCAAAGAGGCCACATTATAATTATAGACATACTTTATCCATTCATTAATGTGTATATAAATATGAATTAGGTCATGTGTTTTATGTTCTTCCTTTAAAGATGATAGAAACTCATGCCATTAGCTAAATATAATCTAAATGATACCATCATCAAATATATTTGGGTCCCATTTCCATCATCATATCGAACATATAAAGACAAATGGTAACGGTGAGAGACTTCACCATCTTAAGATGGCATAGGTTCAAACTAGAGAAACGAGTAAGAAGTTTGTGTTTTTAATTTTTTTTCATGGTATAATAAAAAATGGTTGTGTATCTATTTTATTAAAGTGAATGAGAAAATAAAAGGAAATGTATTAAATGGGTTTAATGGCTTAAATAAGAGGTTATAAGTTTAAATTTAGAGAGATAGATTAAGCATATTTTGTAAATTTTAACATTACAAATAATGTGACAAATTGTTTTATTATATATAATCTTCATAATTATTCGTAAAAATAAATATTTTTCTTAACATAGTATATTTTTAAGATGTCATTTTTTTATATGAATAATAAACTCATTTTTGTATGGTACTAGTATAGACTTAACCCTAAATATATTTACATTTAGTAAATCATGAGCCACTTCTTCATTACACTTACCTTGCTTTATTTTAAAAGGGTGATTAGATCACACATTATGTATCATTTCCTTTATGCTATCTTAAAGTCAAATTCCTATATTTAAATTATTATTTTCAAGTTCTATATTCCAACACCATTTTATTAATTAAATATTTCATAGTAGTAGGGTCATTGAATGATCTGGATTCAATAATTATATTATTTCAATTCATCTTGATGCTTTTAGAGTGGAAAAATAAGAGGAATTATCACGCAAGACAATTTTTACTAGTGGATCTTAGTTTGGAAAATTGGAGTTTTTAACTTTGTAGAGGTAGTTTGAGACATTTTATAATTTTTTGGGGTTTGAAATCTCTTTCTTGTGCTAGAATCCATGGTATTTTTCTAGATTCAAATGTCTTTCCAACAACACAAGAAATACCTCAAATGGAGTCCAATGCAAAAGTTATGCCACTTGGAAGTTGACCTTCTCGTTTTGACTACTGTGATTCAAGAGGATGCCATGTTAACCCTATTACTCATGAAAAGGGGCTATCCACATGACCATGATGAAGAAGACTCTAAAATATCTAATTTGTAATCCATATTGAAGGTTGTATGGGTCAAATTTGACTCCTAGTTGGCTTTTGAAGATATTGAGTATGGAGCTTCATCCACAGTTTCCATTTGCAGGTCAATGTTTCAAGTCTATAACAACACCCCTAATTGTCTATTTGTTTTTTTTATAGTGGGCCTTTAGGAGGAAAGGGGGTTCAATTCTATTTTAGTGCATTTTTTAACATAGTTGAAGAATTAGTTTAGAGTGGATAAAGAGAGGGAAGAATAGAGAGGGTTTTCATTCTATAGTAGCCCATGGGCCATAGGTCTCACTCTTTTATGTTTACACCATTTTTCATTAAGAGAAATAGAGAGCAGAGCAGCCTCACCTTCCAGTTGGGTTTTCTCTTGAAAGAGTTTCCTAAATAATATCTTGGTGTCTTAGGGTCTATGTGTGGTTATTTTTATCTTTCTCTATTCTCCACATTTTTATATTTTGCATGCATAAGTAGAACAAAATAACTTAATAATCCAAAAGTATAAGGAAAAACTAACCCTCATATTATAGATTTCATATTTCAATAATTTTTTATCATATTCTTTGTGATAAACCATCCAATGGAATATCCACGACAATTTACAAATTATTATATTGGTATCAAAGCATTTTTCTTTGGGTATATCGTGGGGATTTGTAGGGGATCTATATTGGTTAAGATGAAAGTCATAGCCGTGGATGAAGAATTTATTAATAACTCTCGAGATCCAATAAAAGAGAGTTTCACAATGCTAGAAGAGTAGGTCATGTATATCAACTGTAATATCAACCATCTCATTGTATTTATGGAAAATAATCTTGGAATAGAAGAAGATGGAGGTTCCAACTTAGAGGTCAAATCAAAGAGATAATTGGGGGGTCGATAAGAACTAAAGAAGAAGGATAAGATATAACCCTAAGAAGAACAACTTAGCTCAAGTTCCATGAACCATTCATAGACCCTATTCAAAATCAAAGTGAAGGTTGACATCAAGTCATGTCAATGTGAGATTGACACTTTGAAATTAAATTATTCTTTGCAGTAGTTAGAGGTTTATTTTATTGTTCATTGTTTTTTATCAGGGGGATTGGCCAAATCTCAAGACCACATTTGAGGAAATAATTTCCCCCATGATTTCTAAAGAGGTGGCGCTCTTGCAAAACAAAAGTGAAGATGTGGAAGAGGAAATAATAACAAACAACCTTAATTCTTGTAAAAAATCATAGTCAAAAGGATGGATAATTTCGAAGTGAGAAGAAGGATATGAAGAGACTATCTTAGACAATCTACTTACATTTTTGGAAGATGTCAGTCTTGTTGTGTTGAATTTATACCTTTAAAACATAGGGTGCATGCAGTAAATTGAACAACTAGAACTATCAAGTAGTTATTTCAAGGTGGTTGCCTTCTCTAAGATTTCCTTGAGAAATTTTTCAATGAAATATCATAGTGCTTCCATTAACTTCTTTCTTCACATGCATCTTGAATAACTTGTGTTGAATGTCATTCAAATCATATAAATCTTGGTGCACTACATCCAATGGGTCTTCATTTTTAGTGACATGATTAAATATCCATTTATCAATTTGTTCCTTTTGGAAATCATTAAGATGATTAAAGTTGTTTCACCATGTGGCTTGTAGTGTTCGACCCATTCTTGCATTTTTTCCTTACATAATAACATCACATTCACAATGAGACTAGGTCCCTCTAATTCCTTTGCTACTTCAATTAATTTAAATAATAAGTCGATCTTGCTTATATTTAAGTTGTCACACA
This sequence comes from Pinus tabuliformis, assembly GCA_031772625.1. Taxonomy (NCBI): domain Eukaryota; kingdom Viridiplantae; phylum Streptophyta; class Pinopsida; order Pinales; family Pinaceae; genus Pinus; species Pinus tabuliformis. Next base: position 474,421,234 of record CM062806.1, on the reverse strand, counting down.
TGGTAATTAATGCATGGAGTGGGGCCTTATTCTTTCCTTCCAACATTCCTTTAATTGCTTAACCCTCCCTAGCGATGAAATATCTTGTTATTTTCTTTGCACGCCATTCATATATGGTACACGGATAATGAATGTAGTTAATATTTCTTTACAAAACATTCCTTTATTACTCAATTAATTTTGAAAGTATTTAATGTCAATCAATTCATCCCATTATGATGTATCTACTTCCCACACTTCTAAAATAATATCATTTCTTTTATTAATATTTTCGTAAAGATATTGTTGGATTTAGAAAAGTAAATTTGGTGCCACATTGATCCTGGAACTACTCTATAATGTGTCTTCTAAAGATGATTTTGGTTTGACTATAGAGATGGGTTCAACAAAAAATGGGTTGAGAAATAGAGTAAATTCGAATTATTTTTTCCTTTCTTTAAGAACTATATTTTTAGCTTCCTATAATGAGACTAAATAAGCTAATGCATCTTTGGTAGCTTGATGAAATTCATACAATTTAAAAGGCTTTATATCTTTAACATCAATCTCAAAATTCGTTGTTGAGATTATCCAATTATCTTTAACATTTATTCTCTAAAATTGTATTTTCTTTATATTTTTATTGCAATTAGCTTGATGTAGAGTAACAAACTAGATATGAAAATTAGTCGGTCCCTATTGAGCTAATTTCTCAACAATGCATTGAATCTCCAAGACTTTCCTTTCATCCCAGTCTAGTTCTTCTAGCATTTCCTCTATATCATCTATCTCCAAAACCTAATCATTAGTGTATTTGGGTGTTCCAAGGCTCTGACTCCTCTTTCTCTACAAACTCACTCCATTAGTATGATACTTCTGAAGGGTAAGCCTAGGTTAGTTTTTATCATCACCATATCTAATATAATTACTAACTTTCTTCTTAAGCTCATTTCCTTGAGGAACCTTTGAGGTGGAGGTGCCATTTTGTAAATGTTTAGAAGTGGAATAGGTTCTTGTAGCTAAGCATTGATGATGTCTCTTCAGCAAGGTATTGTTGCAATAGTGTCTTCATGAAAATATTGTGGAGTATTATGCATGATCTCATTCTCTCTAGCACCTTCCATTTAACATAGTTCCATAGCCATTGGAATTAAGATGAAGAGAAAATACAAATTGACGGTCAAAACCCTTCATTTCTTCCAAATCATTTAACTTAAATACATCAACTTGGATTTCATATTCATCAAATCCAGATTTTCTTTCTTTGAATTTAAGACTTCCCAACATGATTGACAAAGATGTGATTTGATTTTTCCTCTTTTCATTAAATAATTGAGTGGATGACATTTACTATAAACAAAGTTTTGATAAGAAAAAATTGTCAGAAACATACACTCGAAGCTTTAAGGGATTTCCTTCGAATCCAAATAGTCTAAGATAAGAAAATTGTTCATACATTTGAAAAAATCTTTCTCCTTCAAAGAGGGAAATAGCCTCTCAAGAGAATATTTCAAACAAAAGACCAACAAACATCATTTTGCATTTTGACAGGAATGATTTTTTTGCAAGATAAAAATTGAATGGAGCTTTATGTCTCCAAAGAGATGGTTACCAAAATTGAAAAGGTTCACTATCAAAGTTGGTGTGTTGCATCCTTGTAAGAACTTTGAAGTATTTACAGTAAACAATTGCATAAACTAGGTATGAATTCGTGAAAATAATGTTTTATGTTTGAAATTTCTTATTTGATAAGAAATTTATACAGAAATAGTGTGAGCTCAGTTGAATACAATTCCTTCATGTATACAACAACATAAAACATATAAAAAAAACTTAGAAAACCCTCTGTTGATTCAAGACCTAGACTCTAGGAGAACACCTAGAAAATTTCCCTTTATCAATTGGTGAGCATACATACCTCACTTTCAATAGCATTCACTAACTCTCTTGTAGGGTTCCTTAGAAACATCCTTCGCAAGGTTTTTCCTCCATTGAAATTTTCCAAGAAAGCATTAGCTTCAACTACCCTATAAACTTTATCATCTTTAGCGAGCCTTAAAATTTTCTTATACTTGGAGTAAGAGTAACATGAGTACCCAAAAAATCAACAAGAAATATGTTCCTTTTTCTTTGATCAAATATCTTTGTGCAACCAAAAACTAGCTTTGAGAAATCAAATACTTATGGCATACATCTAATATTTACACTTCTTGAATATAAGGCTTTATTGTTACTTTTCTCTTCTTGACTAAGGCTATACTATAACCTATAAGCTATTGACCACTAAAAATATTGGTCCTATCTTACCAGAGTGTTAAGTGTGTCTAAACAAAAAGAATCTCGTATTATATTTTGTGTGTTTGATTTTTACATATCGACATTTTTTAAGTGAGTGAATGAATCACAAGTGGAAAATTTGAAATGTTTTATGTATTAATTATAAAATTGGCTTTGGATGAATGGATTTGTTCAAAAGATATGGCTCATAAATAACAAGTACTATCATGATAAAAAAGGTAGAAAAATCAATGAGACATTACACCATATTTAAAAAAAAAAAAAAAAATTGATCATGTGAGGGATGTGTTGGGTGTGGTATTTTACCTATTTTCTGCACTTTTTTTCCCCAGTTTTTATGTTTCTGTCCTCCAGGCCTATGACTTTCCATGATCAAATTTCCTGTTTTCTTTCCTTTTTAACCTATTCTACTGTCATGTTACTTTTTTGTATTTTACCGAATAATACAAGGCTTTATTCCTTTTTGTGGCTAACTGGGAGAGTATTGAAGAAGTATTTTGGGAAGCTCTTCTTTTCAGGTGATGGCTCGCGAGAACAAAGTTACGAAGAAGACATGCAGCTTAGATTAACTGCAAAAATGGGTAGAACGACTTGTTGTTACACCCTGGATGCTGTTACACATTGGATGTTGTTACACATTGGATGTTGTTACAGGTTACTGTTACACATTGTATGTTGTTACAGGATGCTGTTACACCACACGCTAACACAAGAATCCACCGCCACACCAAAAGTGTTGTCGCTAGTGATGCATCGTCATCCCGAACTACAATTCACTTGATGTTGTTGCACTGAAGCTGGAAAATGTGGGTACTATTCCATATAATAGCTGTCGGCAGTAGGAATTGTTTATTTTTTTGAAGCAACGAGACTCAAGAATTTGCAATCATAACTGATGTATTTTTGTATTTAGCAATAGGTTGTAACTACTTTTATTTTTTATCAGCATGAGAATCATGAGATTCTCATGACTGATCTGTTTCTAATTTCGGGTTGTAATAACTATAAAAGACTTGATTTTTCATGTACAAGGATATGACATATAGAAGAGTATTGTTACTCTTCTTCTGTAATTTTAAGTTTATTTTTAATATCAATTAGCACGGTGATGTTGTTACTCTTATTTAGCTGATTTGTTAATCACTTTTGTGTTATTCCTGCACCCTGCTGAGGAGGAAGGGCCCTCCTCTTTGGCAGGGATTGCAGTGATATAGGTAGTGTACATTCTAGTTTAGTTAATTGATTTATGGTTTCTCATTGTTTCTGTACAAATCGTGGATTACATTCACTCTTTTTTCTATTTATATTATGTTGTTACACAGAGTTAATCAACAGAATCGTAGTAACCAGCTGGAGTAGATATTATTTCCTGCATGGCGCGCCTTTACTTTGATAGCTGCGAGTTGTGATTTAATTCTATATAGTGTTTTTATGTCTGCACTCATGGTTTGATTCAACAATTTAGATCAACAACATATTTTATAGTATTATGCATTTTCTTATTCTTGGTTGAAGTGTATCGACACAGACAATGTGAACTCCATTGAAACAAGCAAGACCTACCCTGGGTTGACAATTAATGTTGCAGTCCCAGTCAATTAAGATTGATTAAAAAAACACTACATTTTGTCGTCGTTGTCGGGGATGGCAGTTGACGATACAGTCAACCAAGTTGTTTGTTTGATATAGAATGTTCATAGTCCACAGTTTTTGGGTGGTAAGACGAGAGGTAAGAACCTGGGCATCGCTCTAACATACCTGGGTGGGCCCACCATTTTGATTACTAGGACACTTAGGACATTTTGATGTTTTGTTAGCGTGTCTTCAGCAATTTAGTCACTGGGTGGTAAGACAAGAGGTAAGAACCTGTGCATCACTCTAACATACTTGGGAGGGCTCACCACTGTCAAATACTGAGACACTTAGGGTGTGATTTAATACACATAGGGTCCATGTGTGCACTTGTAGGAATTATAAAGATACTGAAATCACCCCCACTCTAATAAGTCACAGGAACGACGAGTCATAAAAGGAAAGGAAGGGTGAATATTTGGGAAGGAATACATTTATCTAGGAACTAATCTTCAAGGCAGAAAAAGAATGGTCCAGCTCTCAAAGGAGTGCAAGGAAAACGGGGCCGCAAAAAGCTATTACTCCCATAGTGAAAGCAGAAACCTCTAATTCCTCCATCTCGAGACCGTATCATTCTAAAGCTAGCACTCATACCCCCAAGAGCAATGATTCGATTCATGAGCAAGAAGGGGAAGCTAGTATCTAGAACTTGAGGACCGAGGGGCAAGGGGAAACTGAGGGGGAACATTGGACACCTGAGATGGAAAAGAACCTATTGGCTTATCAATATCTGAATACAGGTAGTGCGGTCAGAAAAACCAGCGCCAGGGGTATCTGAGGCACTAATCACTTCTACAGGGCCATCACAAAAATAGTTTGAAGGACGTCTGCTCCAGCAAGGGTCAAAAGAATTAGTTATTGGGGACAACAATGATAACAATGCTAAAATAGATGCCACTATCACCACCTTTCAGTTCCCAATTAGGAATATCAGAGGTGAAGCTCCTATGAAAAATATTCCTTTATCATCCTTACCATCCTTTCAGGGGATGACTGTGGAAGATCCAGACACATTTATATTTGAGTTTGATGTCTTATGTAGAAGTTATGATTATACAACAGATGCTAAAAAATTGAAGCTATTCCCTGCTACGTTAAAAGGGGCAGCCTTGAAACTGTTCATGGGATTGGGCTCTGCTTCTATTTCAACGTGGAATGATATGAAGGAGACGTTCTTATCAAAGTACCAGGACTTTTGCAGGACTGGGAACTTAAGGGAAGAAATATTTAGAATGACACAGAAGGAGGATGAAAGCCTGGAAGATTATGTGGAATGGTTCCACTATAATCTGTAGAGGTCTAAACACAACAATTTAGACCAAGAAATCTTGAAGACTATATTCATTAGAGGAATGAGGGATGATTTCCTTACCACCCTAAACCTATTGGGAAAAGGGGATATATCGCAAGAGCCATTCTCTAAAATTATAAAGCTTTGCCTAAGATGCTCTCAAGGGTCTTCCAAAGGAAGGAGTACAATTCGGGATGCCTCTATTCGTATACAAAAATTTGCAGGCAGAGGAGTAACAACCGAAATTGGGAATTTGTACAAAAAATTCAAGACTGATATCCTCAATACTCTCTTGGCCCAGATAACGACAACGCAGATGAAGAAGACACAAGCAAAAGCTGACACACCCCTGGCTGCGTTCTGTTCGACTTGTCAGAAGAAACATCCTTTCGGGGAATGAAAATTGAACATCATCTTGTGTAATATATGCAAGATGGAGCATTCAATAGAGCAATGTCCAGAGCTTCCTAGATAAAGGCAATACTCAAAGAATCAAGCGAAGAGGTGCAGTCCTCGTACTTAATCGCACCAAGGAGGCCATGGCAACTGCGACCTCCAGGTATGTCTCAAGACTTTTCCTCTTTCAACTCATGGAAAAATTCATATAATAACCAAAAATATCCATGGAAATATTCTGCCCCTCCTTCAACATAGTTCCCTTCACCCTGGAACCAATGGTATCCATCTCCCCCTGTTCAAAATCCTTAATTCCAACCATACTCTTGGAACCAGAACTAGAGAGGAAATTCTCAGAATTCAACTCTTCCTGGACCACCCATGCAACAACAACTACAGTTACCTCCTTTCCAAGCTCCTTCTTGTCCACCAACTGTGTGACCCCAACTACCTGTGCAACCTAACCCAAACCCAAACAATAAAGAATCTCAGGGTATAGAGGTTCTGACTAACTTCTAAACCTACCTTATTACCCCTGTGGGACTTAATGAAATACAATTTCGATCGGGCATGGTAATTAACCCAAGTCACTCCCCTATCATTACAGTGGAGGATTGTGAACCATCCAGAGGAGATGCCGGAGGCTTTGAGGCAGCTATTGCACCTACAACAAATGATATAGAGGAAGTTGTTACATTTGTAATAGCCAACCCGTGATCGGGGAAGGTTGATACACCTGTAACAACATATTCGATTGTTGTAATGCAGGGCCCCCCGTATCCTCAGAGATTGGCTGGACCTAGGATGACTTCATAGCCTAAATTTGATTTTCTTAGGGGGTTGCAAAATTTTCAAGTACCAATTCGTTTGCTGCAAGCCCTTAAAGAAGTACCCATCTATGCTAATAAAATGAGAGATTTGTGTATCAAGAAACTTGGGAGGAAGCCTAAAGACCCTGCCACCATACATGTGATGGGAGAATTATCTGAATTAATGTCTGCTCAACCTCTCCTAAGTAAGTACAATGATCCGAGAAATCCTACGGTCAATGTATACATTAATGATCAGCCCATAGCCAACACATTGATTGATCTCGGGGCTGCCATTAATGTAATGACAAAGGACCTCTTTATCACTCTTGGGCTACAGGGACTGAGACATACTACTATTGTGCTTGAACTAGCAGATAGGTTTTGTGTTAAACCCAAGGGGATGCTAGAGGATATAGAGATTACAATAGCTTCTTGGAGATATCTAGTTGATTTTCTTATCTTAGATCCAAAATCCAACTTGGGGGGGGGGGTTCCTTTGATCCTAGGGAGACCTTGGTTGGCCACTATAGATGCATTTATGAGCTACAGGATGGGATCTATGCTGATCTCAGATGGCTAGGCAACACATAACCTTAATCTTTATCCCCCAAAACAAAATATGGATGTGTACAACCCTTGGTGGGATGAGTTTGAGCCTGAGTCAGATCTTTCCCTGCCACTCCTCACTCTAGGGAAAGCCCAGTATTTGAAAAATGAGACAGAAGATTATTTCATTAACGATTTTATTAGTAGCTCACTTTTTGTTGCTTCTGTTAAAAATGAAAATTAGGAAGAAGAGGTGGAAGATATAGATTTTGAACAAATGAGAACCACTCTGAATATTGCTAGCAGTCCAATTGAGATTGAATCTGGAAAGTTTTTAAATGTTAATCCCAACCTGACTATTGAAAAAAACCAACGATTGTTACAACTATTACAGAAGTATAAAAAGGCATTTGCATGGGATTATACAGATATGAAAGGGATCCACCCTAACCTATGCATTCACTGTATTTATTTGAAGGATAGCTGAAAACCAGTCAGATAGCCACAACACCGCACGAACCCTACACTAAAGGAGGTGGTGAAAGAAGAAGTACAAAAACTCCTGAGTGCTAATTTTATTTATCCAATATCTGACAGTTAATGGGTGTCACCGCTTGTCATCGTTCCGAAAAAGAATGGAAAGTGGAGAGTCTATGTTGATTACAGAGAACACAATAAGGTCACTCAGAAGGACCATTTTCCCTTACCATTTATAGATCAGGTCCTTGATACTCTCTTTGGAAATACATTCTTTTCATTTTTGGATGGATTTAGTGGCTACAATCAGATATATATTTCCCTGCAAGACCAGGATAACAATACCTTTACTTGTCCTTGGGGAACTTACGCATACATATTACTTCCTTTTGGGCTTATTAATGTGCCAGTAACCTTTCAAAGGGAAATACTGGGAATTTTCTCTGACTTGTTGAATGATTGCCTGGAAATCTTCATGGATGATTTCACACCTTATGGAGATGCTTTCGAGAAAACATTAGTCAATCTGGAAAAAGTGCTGGAACGGTGTGTATAGACTAATGTTTCTTTGAGCACTGAGAAATGTCACATGATGATGACTGGAGGGATTGTGCTTGGACACTATATTTCTCCTGACGAAATCAAGGTAGACCCTGCAAAAATAGAGGTAATTCTAAAAATTCCAACCCCGAAAATGCAAAAAGAGGTACGTAGTTTCTTGGGGCATGCAGGGTATTACAGAAGATTTATAGAATTTTTTTCAAAAATCACATCACCATTATTTTCCTTGCTCATGAAGGATGTTGATTTCTTGTGGACAGGGAAGTGTGAGCGGTCCTTCTTAAAGTGGAATTGTTGTGTATCAGCAGCTCCGATCTTGTGAGGAACTAATTGGGAACTATCATTTCACATGGCTACGGATGCATCAGACATTGCTATAGGTTCTATTTTGGGCCAACTAGAGGATAAGAAACCTTATTCTATTTACTACATAAGAAAATATCTAACCCCAGCTAAGCTCAACTACACAGTGACCAAGAAGGAGTTCTTAGCAGTTGTGCATGCCATCAATAAATTCCGACCTTACATCACCGGGTATCAAGTATTTGTACACACTGACCATTCTGCCATTCATTTTTTAATGAATAAGCTAATTACAAATCGTAGGATTACACACTGGTTATTGGTGTTACAAGAATTTGATATCACTATTGTACATAACCCTGGAAAAGACAATGTAGTGGTTGGCTTTCTTTCTAGGCTAAATATTGATGATAGTTTCACTCTCATTGAAGATTATTTCCCTGATGAATATCTTTTTTCTATTTATACTTACTCACCTTGGTATGCAGATGTAGCCAATTATCTTGTTGTTGGGAAATTTCCACAATATTTGTCCTCCAAGGAGAAAAGAAAAATGATACAAGAAAGTGCTACATATACATAGATAGATGGGAACCTCTACCACACTGGACTAGATTTTCAGATTAGACGTTGTGTTAGAGAAGATGAGGTCTTTGATATCCTTAAATCCTGTCATGAGGAACGCTGTGGAGGAAACTTCATAGACAAACAAACATGATACAAAGTCCTTTCAATAGGGTATTATTGGTCAACAATATTTCAGGATGCCAAGAAGTTTTTGAAGGGATTTGATAGTTGTCAAAGGATGGTCCAACCACTGCAATCAAATGAGATGTCATTACAACCCCAAATCATCCTAGAACCTTTTAAGAAGTGGGCTCTAGATTTTGTGGGACCAATTAATCCTTCATCTAGACAAAGATCCTACATCTTGTTCTGCACTGACTATGTCACAAAATGGGTTGAGGTGAAGGCACTAACTACAGCCACAGATTAGGTTGTCTCAGAATTTCTATTTGAGGACATCTTTGTTCAATTTGGCATAACCAGAGAGATAGTCACAGATGGAGAGCCCCAATTCACATCTCATAAGATCCAGGAGTTGGTCGAGAAATATAAAATCCATCACAGAATCACAACACCTTATCATCCACAAGAAAATGGCTAAGTATAAATCACTAACAAAGTCATTGAAGGGATCCTTACTAAGTCTGTGGCCAGTCATCGAAGAAACTGGGCTAACAAACTTCCAGAAGTGTTATGGGCATACACGACTACATGGAGGAATACCACTGGATTCTCACCATATGATCTTGTGTATGGAAAGAATCATTTATTCCCCATTGAATTTGAAATCAAGACACTAAGGAAAACATTGTAGGTTAATTTGGATTTGGCTACAACATAAAGGTAGAGATTGAACCAACTGAATGAATTGGAGGAGAAACAGTTGGATGCTATCTAGTAAACAAAGATTATCTAACAGCAAAGAGCTAAGTGGCATGACAAATTTATAAAGAAAAAAAAGTTCTGAAAAGGAGATTGGGCTCTCTTATATGGCTCAAGGTTTAAAGACTTCAAGGGTAAGCTCTGCACCAAATGGCTAGGTCCTTATGAGGTAGATGCAGTCTTTGACAGTGGGACTGTAAATTTGGTGACCATGACACTGCAAGGACACCATTACTTGCGAATGGGCACCATCTTCAGTTATTTCACAAACCTACCTCAAGGGATTCATTTATCAACATTGTCACAAATTCGTATCTACAAATTACGGGAAGAGGGGAAAGTCCCCCTGTGCTACAAAAATTTTAATTTTTCCAATAAGTGTAATAGCTAAAAATCAAATTTAGTTGGCAGTTGTTACACCTTCGAAAAAAAAACAAAAAAAATCAATAATAATAATTTGGCTATGAAAACCTTTCCCAGGCGCAAAAATACACTTTTGTAGTAGTTGAAAACCACCTGGTGGTGGTTGTTACACACTTTGTAACAACATTTGTTATTAAGGAATTTAGACTTCTGTGATCCATAACAATGTTTAGATAATCTTCGGCAAAATCACGTAACCAATCTTTTGTCAACATTTGTTATTTCAAAACGTATCTTACAATAAGTGATGTTACATGATCTTTTCTTCTTTATATTTTTGTAGAAATTAAAATAATATATATCAGTCGTCTTGGCTATTACACCTGTAAAAACCGATGACTTTTCAGGAATAAATGATATATTTTATTGTAATAAGTAGCAAAATATCACCATGATCCTCGTCATCAAAACTAAGTTCATGCGTCTCGCTGCCGGAGCTTGTTTCACGCGTCATGCCCCCCATTACTTCGCCCCATGTCACCCAAGTATGTCATCAAAAAGGTAATATTGAATTCATTTTATTTTGTAATTATGGAAACTTAACATGACTCTTGATGGCTGAGGACCACTGCCATATGTAAGCTGGGGGGGAACGAATAATATTGTGACATGACTGTCGCATGATTTGTGATTATTTGAAAAATCCTACAATTAAGGCATGACGACTGTTACAGGGAAAAGTGTCTATGCAGAACTGCTAATCCCACTAAGGCTGGTAGCTACCTTAGAAACAAACAAAGTAAAAACTACTTTCGTTTTCCTTTATGAAAGATAGATGAGAGAAGAATAAAGGAGACCAATCTCTGTCTTGCACTTGGTTCCTTGCCTGATTCTTCTCTCTTCTGATAGTCCTTTTCTACTTGCTTTCTTGTATAACCAGCTTCACAGAGTACCTGTAGAATCAAAGTAGCATAAAACTATACGAGAACATGGATCTATTATCATAAACAATCTAGGATCAGATGTAAATTGACCATACAAATGCATAGAACATAAATCACACAAGAGTATGGAGGAAAACTTGAATAGCTTTATTGATAATCAAGAAAGAGCCAAGAGAGTTACAACCAATTGTTCTGACCCAGCATCATCCTCTCAGCAAGAAGCCCTTCTTCACCTCATGAAAAGCTTAGATCACCCAACACTATGATGTTGCCTCAAGAAACCAACAACAATTCCTTACAAGATGCAAAATTCCAGCCTCTGGATCTCTGGGATGAGGGATCCATATATAGATGTCTGTAAGGGAGATGAGTCAGCTTGTGATTTGATTAGTGTCTTCCCTCTGATAGTTCTTTCTTCCACTTGGAGATTGATGATCTCTTACTCATCCCTGGTCGAATTCAGAGAGGCAAGTGTCACAAGAGAAGTTTATGGAAGATTCCATGCTTCTCCACCTCGTGGATTGATACTGCCATTTGTCCCTTCTCGCCCATCGCACCCCATAGAAGGTATTTTTGAAATGCAATGCACCTACTGTGTGTATTTAGGTGAGATGCAATGCACTTTGCCTATGGAGTAGGTGAAATGGTCCAGTTTTGACCAGGTCTGAGCAGTTTTTCATGGAGAACTTCTGGGAGAAGCTGTAATCAGTTGACCTTGTTTTTTTAGGGGTTGGAAAAACACTTTTAGGGAATTAGGAGCCCTTAGTTTATGGAAATTTATGCTTGGGGTTGCAGTGCACAAAAATTTCTATAACAGTTGCCCCCAAAAGCATGAGGGCGTTAATCTTTTTGATGTCGGGTGAAATGCTTTATCATGAGGATCCAAAGTTCTTTCAAGCTGAAAGGAGACCTGTAATAAGATACAATACAATACATTATCTTCATAATATTTTCATGATCTAGCTGAGGCGGGCATTCCCGTGCTCAGCTTTATAAATTCATTTTCATGTACATAGGAAAAACAATCATCTGAGTGTAGACTGATGATTCTGGTAGAGCCATCATCCCTTAGATTGGATGATTATCTGTGCAGCAATGATGTACATTTGATGTCTTTATTTTCCTGAATATATATCGCAGCCCAGATGGATGAAACGAGATCCGGGGTCTTCAATCTTGTTCGATCTTCACTCAAAGTACAAGTCGATCCATGTGAGAGATGTTCTGGAGTCGAACATGGAAAGACATCGCCTGATTACCAGCCAATGATGTAAGCTGTTAACAGGCGCGAGAGGAATCACGGATAATGATAATGATCCTCAAGGTACTGCAGTACAATTCACATGGTGTGAATAAGGGACTTGGCGTCGAACACCACGCAAAATCTTTCGGTCGAAGGCCATTGGTGTAAACCTGTCGCCGGAAGTGAGAAACTTGCCATTGAGGCATGCAAGCTTCAAAGTACTGAAATGGGTGTTCCTAGATCGAATTCTTGGATAATGAATTGATGTCGACAAGAAGCGATCCATCATAGTAGGGACTTAATGAATCCCACATCAATAACACAGAACAGAGCAAATGTTTTTAATGGAGGTGAAAAGGATCTGGTGATATAAGGTTCAGGGCGGCGGTCATGAAAGAATGGAGCATAAATGTATTACAGCGGGTGAGACACAGGTGAATTCTCTGAGTGACTTCTCTTGAACATATCGGTGACACTGATATGATGGATATGCAAGATTAACCCCAAATGTGGATGGTGTGATGTGACCAGTGAATGAAACAACCCAACCCGACTTGGATGCGAAGTGAAAGTGTCATGTTCAAGATCGACTTGCTACCAACAAAGTTTCTTCAAGTTTTCTCCCCAATTTTTCCCCAGTCATTGCTGACCAGTACCTCTTTATTTTTGTCAAGCTTGAGGAGGATAACATATGCTTGTTCTATAATTTTCCCTTCGGGCAAACCCATCGCTATGTTTTAATGAACCTAGCGATAGTGAAACTCATTCTTGTCTGTTATGGACAAGTTTGTCGCTATTAGGTTTTAACGATTTTAATGACAAAGATAACTCGGTCCTTTTCAATTTTAGAGAGTATGAAAAGGGACGTAAAGGAAACTCCAAAAATCATTTTTCGTCATCTAATCCCTTAGGTCCGAAAAAGTATAAAACAATACAGAAGGGATGAATTTTCGGTACTTTTAATGAGCCAAACAAAACAAGCACTCAATCTTTTTGTGTAATAATCCCTCAGGTCCAAAAAGATTAAAATCTAGAGGAGGGATAGCACTTCCAGTCACTTTAACGAGCTGGAGAGGTCAATGGCTCGGAAATATTTTCATATTTTAAGAGTTAGCTGAAAAGAGCTTAAAGGAGACTCGTTTTTTGAGGAACGAGTGATAAATTCGGGTAGCAGCTGATTCCAGGTAAGGTTTGGAATTTCCCAATCACGACAGTGTTACAAGGATGGCTAATAGAATCACTCTTCACAGCTGTTCCTCAAAAGGGGTAAACAATCAAGTGGAGGTGAATGATCGGCCAATACAAAGTGGAGGTGATGATGAGAACACGACCAAGGCTTCAAAGGCTGAAGTCCTACATTCACGATGGTTATTTACTGGAAATTGGTTCATTTTTTAATGAGATTAAACATTGTAGGAAACATTTGTTCATTGCTTATGTTTATTTTTTAACGAGCATGAAGTCTGCGTTAAAACTTCTCGATTAATCCAGTCGTATAATAAGAATGTCTCATATATAAAAATGACATTATTTCAAAGCTTTGCCCCACATCCTTTCTTTATGCAAGTTAGGAAACGACCAATCATACAAGTTTAAAGGGTTAGAGGACCTACAAATTTAAAAAATAAATGGTCGCTCTTCACTTGCATGCCAAAAGGTTTGCATGCCCCCAGATATAGAGACATAGAGTTTCAAGGTTACCTCACAATTTCGCAGACAAAAACATTTGTTTTGCTAAAAAGGCCTACCTCTTCTAGGTTACCAAAGATTGTTCTATTCACACCGCAAACAAAACACTTCTTCAGCGATGTCTACCAAAATAGACAAAGGTGAATGGCACAGACGCCTCCACTCACATAACTTTGACGAGGGAATCTTGTTCCAGTCCAACCCCCTTTTCCAATTGCGGACGGGAGTGTCAGACTAGTCATATATCCTTCGCGGAAACCTATGCTATACCTGAAGTTTTCCTGTGGAAGCAGACCAGGGTGCATGCCCCCTGGGTTTCAGTCATGTTTCCCGAATTACTCGCGCTCATCAGGTGGACGGACTGGGGATTGATGAGACATTCCTTGTGTGAAAAGACCATTCAGGGATGGTATATGACTATTTGCTATGCGTGAACCGAGGAATTAAAGCTGGTCTACGAGCTTGACCACTCTTCCTTCGTGCGGAAAACACATTACTCTAAAGAGTGATGAGACAATGGCTCCCATGCAATAAATATAGTCTTGCCCAAGGAGTAGATTATAATCCAGGGGTCCTTGGACTACCATTACGTTTATGTGAATGGTTTTTTTTCTCAATGTTATTGGCACATTGGGAAGGATCCCTAACAGTCGACTGGTTCCTTTGTCAAAGCCTGTTAGATTTCTCATCTCAGGAAAAATCGATGGCGAACCAAGCACTTTCCAAGAAGTCGAGGAAAGGATACTCACAGAAGCCCCTTCATCTATGATGGTACCGGCCATAGCCATTCTATATATTTGAGCAATGATTTGGAATGATATACTAGCCGGTAAACGGGGTCTGCCTAGTAGATTCCAGTCAAAGGAAACAACTAGGTTGCTTTGAGGTGGGACCGAATAGACGGTCGGGTACGACTCTGACGAACTTCCTTCCTCCGGTAAAGGAATGGGTAAATTGCCCCCATGTTCATCGGAGTCTGTGCTTACGAAAATAATTTGGACAGTGTCATCCTTGTTCTCTTCGGTGACTGTATCATCTGAAGATGGAACCTCTGAAGGCAAGACCAGGTCAACTGCCGCCTTGACCTTTTGACTTTCGTCTGGTATGGATTCAGATGGTTTTTCTTTAGTGATAAATACTTCGACCGACCACCTGGGTAGGTCAGCCGGATTTTCAACTAGAGACGGACTTGGCAAGAGTTTCTTATATCCAGGAGGGAGTCGTAACGGTGAAATCGGACGGTCATCCAAAACTCTTTTAGCCTCATCTAAGAAGGGACAATGGTGAACGGTGTGATCGCCTTCACACAGTTTACAAGGAAATTTTCTTTTTCCTTTTTGTCTAGGGGCTTCACTTTCACTAGTTGACAGTGTATTTTCAACATGATCATCAGAGGTTGATGACACCAAGTTGTGCAAACGAGGAGACCAGTCCCTTAAGATCCTAGGGATGAAAGGACAATCTCTATGAAAGTGGTCTCCCTTGCAAATGACACATGGAAATTTAGGCCTAGTCAGTGCAGTGTGTGGATTTTTGCTAGACGATGCTTGGTTACCCCTTTATGCTTTTGGCTCCTTCTTCTTCTTCTCCTTCTTCTTCTCAGGTACTTGATTCTTGGCCTTACTAGCCCCATCAGGCGAAGAGGAAGGAGGAGAGGAAGAATTGGACGAAGTAGAGGGTTGGGGGGTAACTCTGGAATTGTCTAGTTGCTGATTTGATTGTTCAGGAATCGCAGTGTTATGAATGACGGAGGTTGAGAAAAGCCATACGGGCAAACAAGTTGTCAATCCTGGAAGCGACAATGTGGCCATATGGGGTGCACCAACATCTCCCCAAGAGGAGAAGGGACTAGGATTTCCTCCAAGGGGAACTCCTTGGTTGGTGGACTCCATTTTCCTCAACGTAAGACCAACGTAGGAAATGTGATGATTATTCCGTTTAAAATAAATTTTAGACGCTTTGACACAACTTGTTTTTTCAATTTTAAAGAGTCGAGAAAAAACAAAAGATGACTCTAGTCGCCTTCGATTTTTAATGAGCCTGAAGTGACAAGTGCTCATATGGACCTTTTCCATTAAGGAGTCTGAAAAGGAACAAAAGGGACTGATCTGGAAATCTAGGCAGAGGGATTACCAAACCAATCGCAAAAATGCAGAATACTTTTTACGGTACGGCAGTCAATCTTCCCGAATGTTGTGTTCAGTGCATTGCAATCGATAGGGCGGCAAACACGGCTTCCTATGGATAAAGGATTAAGCCTATTGTGGTCTCCCAAAATATACTCGATGGTACGTGGGAGCACAAGTCCGTACCAGCACTTATTGTCTCAAAGTGGAGGAATCACCCAACCAACAGTGAAAACAACAGTTACCAGGCTTTATGACGCCGGAATACGTCTCTAGCCTAGACTTCTAGATGTTGTGCGTTAGGTTCCAAAGCGTTGTTAGATTCATTAAATTTATTTTATAGTTGATCTTGCTTAAGAAATTTTCCTTTCAGGTTCACCGCATGATGTAGATGTACAATTCCTAAAATGCAATCTAAGATGATAAACAGTCATTTTATCTTCTTTGTGCAATGAAAATCCTAGCTACTAAGGAAAGAGAGACAATATTCTTTCAGCAAAGAGCATAGAGCACACACTATATGCACTGTCCTAAATCAAACCAATCAAACAGAGTAAATGCAAATGCACATGCATGTATTTGTTTTCAGCCTTCTTAATATGTGAATGATAAAAAGAAAGCTAATGCGCAAATCTGAATTATTTTTCAAAGCGACAATTACTAACAAGTTTCTTTTCAAAATCAAAATGAAGACAATGACAACACTTTGCGATTTGGAAATGAAAACTTGCTTTCGACACTAGAAAAACTACTAATCTAGATCGCATACAATATTAACAGGGTAATCGAATATCAAGAACTATCAGATTCTCTTCTATGACTAAAAACGACACTTGCGACACTTTCAAATCAAGAAACGACAATACATATATGTTATTTCTTTGTAAAGGAGAACTGAAAATGACTCAAAAAATACATAAAAACATTTACAGTTCTTTACACAATGGAGGCAAAATAATAGCAAGGAAAGGGATTTCAAACAGAGGTGTACTGACTACAGGCAGCAAAACTCTTGAATAGATCTGAAAAGAGTGAACAAAGAAACCAAAATTTAGGAACAATGCCTAGTCTGATCAGTGCACCTGTAATACAGTGAAACTGAAATGCAACGCACCTACTACACTTGGGAAGTGCGCTGAATTTGAGATTCACAGAATAGACAGTGCGCTGGACCAGGGACGAGACTTTGATTTGGTTCCGGGTCACAGTTTGTAGTTCAGTTCAGGGATTTTGGCAGAGAAAGTGGTAATCAGTAAATCAATCACAGGGGTAGATCTAAGGAGGTTACTAGAGCCACCATGAGGGCAATTAGAAAGATTGTAAATCAATTGTTTAATTCATAAACAAAACCCGGAGATTGACTAAAGCAGTGTTGATCTACTTTGCATTTGCATAGCAAATGCAGTTCGAAGGCTAGCTGGCTTGACTTCAGGCTCTATCTGTAAGTTTATAAAGTAAACAAATGTAGATAAACAATCAATCTATTCGCTCCCCAGCGGAGTCGCCATTTTGTTACAGGGAAAAGTGTCTATGCAGAACTGCTAATCCCACTAAGGCTGGTAGCTACCTTAGAAACAAACAAAGTAAAAACTACTTTCGTTTTTCTTTATGAAAGATAGATGAGAGAAGAATAAAGGAGACTAACCGCTGTCTTGCGCTTGGTTCCTTGCCTGATTCTTCTCTCTTCTGATAGTCCTTTGCTACTTGCTTTCTTGTATACCCAGCTTCACAGAGTATCTGTAGAATCAAAGTAGCATAACACTATATGAGAACATGGATCTATTATCATAAGCAATCTAGGATCATATGTAAATTGACCATACAGATGCATAGAACATAAATCACACAAGAGTATGGAGGAAAACTTGAATAGCTTTATTGATAATCAAGAAAGAGCAAAGAGAGTTACAACCAATTGTTCTGACCCAACATCATCCTCTCAGCAAGAAGCCCTTCTTCACCTCATGAAAAGCTCAGATCACCCAACACTATGATGTTGCCTCAAGAAACCAACAACAATTCCTTACAAGATGCAAAATTCCAGCCTCTGGAT
Organism: Pinus tabuliformis; assembly: GCA_031772625.1. Taxonomy (NCBI): domain Eukaryota; kingdom Viridiplantae; phylum Streptophyta; class Pinopsida; order Pinales; family Pinaceae; genus Pinus; species Pinus tabuliformis. Next base: position 474,403,072 of record CM062806.1, on the reverse strand, counting down.
CTCTGGGACGAGGGATCCATATATAGATGTCTGTAAGGGAGATGAATCAGCTTGTGATTTGATTAGTGTCTTCCCTCTAATAGTTCTTGCTTCTACTTGGAGATTGATGATCTCTTACTCATCCCTGGTCAAATTCAGAGAGGTAAGTGTCACAGGAGAAGTTTCCGGAAGATTCCATGCTTCTCCACCTCGCGGATTGACACTGCCATTTGTCCCTTCTCGCCCATTGCACCCCATAGAAGGGATTGTTGAAATGCAACGTAGCTACTGTGTGTATTTAGGTGAGATACAATGCACTTTGCTTATGGAGCAGGTGAAATGGTCCAGTTTTGACCAGTTCTGAGCATTTTTTCATGGAGAACTTTTGGGAGAAGCTGTAATTAGCTGACCTTGTTCTTTTAGGGGTTGGAACAAAACTTTTAGGGACTTAGGAGCCCTTATTTTATGGACATTTATGCTTGGGGTTGCAGTGCCCAAAAATGTCTATAACAATTACCTGGTAGTTATTGTTACTTAATGTTGATCATACCAAAAAGGGTAAGTGTACCATCGACGAGACCTCTCGATGACTCACCATTAATGGAAAATTAATTGTGTAGTATGAACCATGCATGCCAAATCCCAATTCGAAATCCTCACTTGCGCCACCCTGCCCCCCTACCATTTACCCTTGTTGGAAGTACTGAATCCCCATTCAGAATGCTTGGAGAAGAGGAAGATAGCAGTGCAGGCTTAAACAACTAGATTGTGTGTCGACTACCCTGGAGGACTTAAAGGGAAGGATGAGTAGGTGGAACAGAATTGAACTGCATAAGCAATTGGAGGAGAAGAAATATGGCTTGAGCTAGGGTCCATAGAAGCCTTGGAAGATTGCCAAGAAGCATGCCAAATTTTCAAGGATGCAAGCAGGTTCAAATTCTTTGGAGGTTGGAAGGATCAAACGGTGGTGTTGCCATGGAATTTGCAAAGAATCTGGAGAGAAACCAGACAAAGGTAAGAGGGTTGAAGTTGGAGGTCATGGAAGAGGTAATTTCTAGAGTAATAGGATTGCCAGCAGAAGGGAAGATATGGTTCAACAGGAAGGTCAATGACCCCTCACTGAAAGGAGATTTCCTCCAAGAAGAAGAGTCGCTGGTAAAGAAAGGAAGGGGAATTGATAGAATGTCACTCCTCCAACCATGGGCGGATGTTTCCCTCTACCTCATCAAGTAAATTACTTGCGAGGGAAGGGCAAAAATTGTGTTTAATTATCATTTTCTATTGCTGAACCACCTCCGACATCAGCAATTGATTAACCTTCCTTACTTCTTGCTTGGCAACATTAGGCACATGGCCGTGATTGTGAAAACAGCTGCGCACCCAGAAACGTGTGTTACCAACCATGGCCTTATCAAAGTCATTGTGTTGGATGCTTTAAGCTGATAGGGCAAGAGTTTGGAAGAGTTCATGCGGAAAAGGCCCAGGACCACCCGCAGAAGGTAAATCGAGACGTCTAAGGAATCTCTAGAGGTGACAAAGGAGCAACCCCAGCCCTCGACAATAAGGGTCAACAAGAGGCCAGTTGATAAACCAATTGGCGACATGAGGCCGAAGCAGAGGGTAAGGGTTAGAGGGAATCCAGACGTCCCATCCATGTCAAGAAAGAACAAAGAGGCATCAGAGCAGAAGGATGAGGAGCAAGCTCAGCTAGAAGAACCTTCTTTAAATGGTAAGAGAGAAACCCAATCATTGTTGTAAAAAATTGAAATTTTAGAGAAAGAAAATAGATAATTGAGGGAATAGCTAGTAGAAGCAAAGGTAGAGCCAAGAGACCCAGAGCTAGATACTTTGGCAGAGGCTGTGGACAGGGCTAGAAGGGGAGAAATCCCGGGAACTCTGTGAATAGCCTATGTTGAGAAGTTGGTGGCAATAGGATTCAAAGTCTGTGTAGCAAATACCACCTCAAAGGAGACTCAAACTGAAATCTGGGAACTTGTTACATAAGAACCTGTCGAGGATGTTGCTATTACACAAGAACTAGTAACCGAGACAACACAATCCATAGGAAGTGATCAGGTAATGGATACATAAGAGCCCTTGGCTGATACTATTGTTTCATTAGAACCAACAGTGGAGGAGGAAGTCAGCCAAGAGGAGGAAGAGAAAGATAATATCCATGAGCCTACGGTCAACACTACTACTACACAAGAACTATCAGTGAAGATAGAAGCTGATTTGGAGAAAAACGATGTACAAAAGTCTATGGATAACACTGCTTTTGCACAAGAACCAACATTGAAAATGGAAGCTAACTAGGAGGATAAATAAACTGTGACAAAATCCATTGACGAAGCTATTGTTACACAAGAACCAATAACCAAGCTGGAATAGTTTTTCCCTTAAGGGGTTGCTACACCCTCAATTGATAGTGCATGTGGAAGAACATCGAGTCCTGATGAAGGATGGTGTTCTATGAGATTGCTTTTGTTTCCAAAGCTGCAAAAGTGGAAGAAGTTGGCACTCTCTCTATAGGAGGGACTGATTTCACTCAAAATGCATAAAAGAATGATGGATTCCCAGAGAGAAAAATGGCTAAAAGAAGAATGGGAAAAAGAAGAGGAGGCACAGAGGCACAAGGAAGTTATAAAGAAGAAGGATGAACAGTTGTATCAGCTACAATGACAGGTCTCAGCTGATGAATGACAAGACCATACTCCGTGACCTTGCTCTAAACCTGCTAGCATGCAGGCATGCGTCCCTTTCATACCCAATGTTCCTTTGGGAATGTTATTACTTATTTCAATTAAAGGCAGTTTTTGAGAATAGGTCATATTTGGGTTCTTCAACCCGTACTTTTTTGGAAATTTTTTGCTCCTGTGACTTTGATGACCAGAGCTTGTTGTGCGAGCTGTTCTTGCACAATATCATGTGTGAATATGTTAGCACAAATATGGTGGCAAGTGTCCTCTCCTACATGGGGGACTTGCAGTTGTGGGCCTTCCTTTCATTCATGAGGAATCAGATTGAGTGGCACCTGGCCAAGAAAATAGCAGAAACCAATGAGAAAAGAACAACATTGTGGGTCAGGGCTGAACCAGAAATGGCTTACGAACTCTAGCGAGAGTTTAAACTATTACTGAGCACTCCAAAAATCAGAGAACAATCGCCTGGCTATAGAAAAAGAATTGTGAGGATTTGCCTCAACCTGTTTACAAATATGAAAAGTAAAGCACTAGCTGCATGTATCAAGTGCACTGAGGCTTGTAGTGTGGAGTTACAGGAAGGGGACCCCTTTGAATACAGGAACTTCATGGCTATTGTTACATGGGTGCTGGAATATGCTCAGATTGTGCAGACACTGGGGGCATTGTGGATTGGCCTCAGGTTCAAATTTCCTTTGATATGGTTGTCATTGGATGAGTATCATCCTGATTACCATTTATGTGACTATGAAGAGGAATCTTGGCCACGTCAGTTGATGGCCATTCAAGGATTCAGAGCTCCAGGCAATGATACTGTTGGTGCCTACAATTTCATAGATTTGCATCGGGGGTACAGTAGAAGGAACTGAGATTCTGCATGGGGACATGTAGTTGCTTCAATCGGGGGGAGATGTTGGGTGTGGTTTTTTACCTATTTTCTGCACATTCTTTCCTTAGTTTTGACCTTTCTGTCCCCCAAGCCTATGACTTTACATGATCAAATTCCCTATTTTCTTACCCTTTTAACCTATTCTAGTATCATGTTACTTTGTTGTATTTTACTGAATAATATGAGGCTTTATTCCTTTTTGTGGCTAACTAGGAGAGTATTGAAGAAGTATTTTGGAAGCTCTTTTTTTCATGTGATGGCTCGTGAGAAAAAAGCTATGAAGCAGACAAGCAAGGTGGATTAACTGTAGAAAAGGGTAGAATGGTTTGTTGTTACACCCTGGATGATTTACATGTTGTTACACATTGGATGTTGTTACAGGTTACTGTTACACATTGGATGTTGTTACAGGATGTTGTTACACCACGTGCTGATACAAGAATCCACCGTCACACCAAAAGTGTTGTCGCTAGTGATGCCGCGTCATCCCGAACTGCCATTCACTCGATGTTGTTGCGCTGAAGCTAGAAAATGTGGGTACTATTCCACATAACAGCTGTCAGCAGTAGGAATTGTTTATTTTTTTGAAGCAACAAGACTCAAGAAGTTGCAATCATAACTAATGTATATTTGTATTTAGCAATAGGTTGTAACTACTTTTATTTTTTATCAGCATGAGAATCATGAGATTCTCATGGCTGATCTGTTTCTAATTTTGGGTTGTAATAACTATAAAAGACTAGATCTTTCATGTACAAGCATACAAAATATAGAAGAGTATTGTTACTCTGCTTCTGTAATTTTGAGTTTATTTTTAATATCAATTAGCACGATGATGTTGTTAATGTTCTTCATATGATTTTTTAATCACTTTTGTGTTATTCCTGCACCCTTCCGAGGAGGAAGGGCCCTCCTCTTTGACATGGATTGCAGTGATATAGGTAGTGTACATTCTAGTTTAGTTAATTGATTTATGGTTTCTCGTTGTTTCTGTACAAATCGTGGATTACATTCACTGTTGTTTCTATTTATATTATGTTGTTACACTGAGTTAATCAACAGAATGGTAGTAACCAGCTGGAGTATATATTAGTTTGTATGTGGCGCGCTTTTACTTTGATAGCTATGAGTTGTGATTTAATTATGTAGAGTGCTTTTATGTCTACACGCATGGTTTGATTTAGCAATTTAGATCAGCAACATCTTTTATAGTTTTCTGCGTTTTCTTATTCTTGGTTGGAGTGTATTGGCATAGACAGTGGTAACTCCATTGAAACAACAAGACCTACCCTGGGTTGAAAATTAATGTTGCAGTCTCAGTCAATTAAGATTGATTAAAACAACACTACAGGATGTGCTATCAATTGCGATTTGTGGAGGTTTTCCGTTACACCAAAATCCGCAGGTGTTGGTAAATGTTACAAATCAGTAACTAGGATCCCCAAGGTGGAAATTACAGATTCCATAGAGGTGCAGTGATTCTTCCAACACCTCCCCTCAAATGCAACTCGGGGGAATCGAAACTGGGTCCAGGCTCTGATACCATGTGGAGGTTCTCCATTACACCAAAACCTGCAGGTGTTGGTAAATGTTACAAATCAGTAACTAGGATCCCCAAGGTGGAAATTATGGATTCCATAGAGGTGCGGCGATTCTTCCAACATGATTAATGCATGTTGAAAGTATCAAGAATCAACGAATAGGGATGCAAGATGTAGGAAATTAGAAAAATAATTTTGTGAGAAGGGAATCCCACATCCATGTGCAAAGAAAATGAGATGTTAAACAATTAAGTATAGTACCTTATGGGAGTAAGTGATGTAGGATAAAGGAAGGATTATGGAGGGTATTGAACCGACATATAGAATAAATGGTTAAGTATGGAGAGGTTAATAAAACATTTCGAGGTTGATGCATACAAGATGAATCATGCAACATTAAGGCTAAGAAAAATTTATTTAGACTATGATTCACGGAAACAAATACTAAGGAAAAATGAAATTTCAAGGTAAAGATAAATTAGGAGAAGAGATGGTTCATCATCCACAATCATAAAAATGGTGAAGTATGGGAAATAGGGGAGGTTCATAGTTAAAAAAAATTATGATGTCTTACAAGGTATTTGATCAAGAAAGTTGGTCAACATTCAACTCCTACTGTAGGATATTGACCCCTTCTAGTATTTTGAGAATCTAGAGGGTTTGATCCATTGAATGCATGGATTCATCAAGAGGAGAATAATTCACAAGTTCTATCACTATGATGGAAAATAATGCACAGAAAAAAGGAACAATGTATAAAGAAGGATGGATATTTAAAAAATAATTGTTTAACATGTCACCCATTTATAGGTGATATCTAAATAATATCATTCATATCTTTAAGAAGAAAATAGCTAAATATACACGTGTTTTTATTTGATATGGTCCAAGGCAAATATCTTCAAACTTTGTATGTAAGGATGGTTTTTCTTTCGACATATTCCATAGTAATACCAACTAATCCTTTTGTCCATGGTGGTAGCACAATTGGAAAAAAACATGTTGGCAAGCCCTTGTGTATCCAAGTGATCGAAAGTTCAACCCCCCTGGACATGTCTCATCGTCCGAACAAAAAAAAATACCAACTAATAATTTTTGAAAATTATTGATGGTACTACTCTAATTGAAATATTTCTTGCTGCTTTGCTATATCTTCTATATATTTTCCATTGCTTGAATGCATTGTTCTTCAAGATGAAGAAGATAATAAGATGTCGTCTAAAGTGAATTGAATTTTTCTTCATCATGAAATCCCATAGAAAGAGAGAAAACATTTAATACTAAATGTATGGGTAGTATAACATCTTTTCCATATACTAACATATATGATGATTTCCCTATGCTTTTCTTTAGGATAATTCTATTTTCCTAGAGCATATCCAACTTCTTATGCCAATTTTTTTTAATTTGAAGAAATCGTTTTCTTGGATTATTGATTTAATGTTGGATTCAACTAGACCACTTCCCTATAGATAATAGTTTGACGATTGTCCCATCAATATTCCATATTTTCCACAAAAATGTGTAAAACTGAATCCAACAAAGATGGATTCGTGTTCTATTATAAACCTTTCTAGGATACCAAATTATGAAAGAATATTTTCATTTAAAAATCGTATCAATTTTTCAGAGTTAATAGCCTTTAGTGCTATGACAATTTAAGTATTTCATTGTTAGTACTTTTTCCCACCAGTGACCATTCCCATTTATCATTCTCCAGATAATTTTTGTCCCTAGAGCAGTGTTCATTAGTCCTGGTAGGCGAATTGCTATACCTCCTTTTTCATAGGGAAGAGTAACTTGCTCCCATTTAACAAGGATGAATTTTTTATCATCTTGTTTTCCTCCTTGCGAGAGGAAGCTTCTTATTATCAGTTCCATTTGCTTGTGGGCACTTGTCAGAGCCATATTGATTGCATATTGATATATAGTGTTGTGGGGAAAAGTATCCGACTCGGATGACCCTATCCCTACTCTAAGGGTGACGGTCCTTAGCAACAACTGAAAGTAAAGCTTTGATTATTTTCCTTTATGAAAGTACAGAGAAGGAAGAAGAGATTGACCAACCGTTGTCTTTCGCTTTTGTCGATCCTATCCTCTCTCTTTGTCTCTTGTTCCCAGCTCCCTGCTTCCTTTGCCAGTCCAGCTACACACAGATCCTGCACAAACACGAGAGGGAAACTACAAGAAACATGTACTCATAACTGATGCATGGATTAGAGTGAATCAAATATACAAGTAAATACAATACATCAATGCAATACAAGTATATAGGAGAACATTCAAAGCTTTATTGATAGAAGTAAAAGGGTTCTGAGAAGGTTACAACCATCAATGGCTCCAATCCAGCAGCACCTCCCCAGCAGCAAGAAATCTCCTCTTCACCTCTATAAAAGCAATCACCCAATAGCTCTAACTATAAACCAACAGCACTTCCTTGCTTTGCACAAAATTCCAGCCCCCTTAGACCTCATAGAAGAGCTCTATATATAGGATAGAAGAAGAGAGGATGAGTCAGCTTGAGACTGACATAAAGCTGCCTTGTGTCCTCTCCCTCTTCAGTTAATCTTCAGTTCTTGAGTCCACTTGGAGATCCTTGCTTACACATGGAGATCAAGTACCTCTTACTCATCACAGGGCGAATCTCTTGAACCAAGTGTCAGTTTGGAAGCTTCCTGGGCAATTGACACCTTGCAGAATGACTGTGCCACTTGGCCAATCTCGCCCAGCGCAGGTAGCCTTCATTAGATTTGACTTCCAGCGCAGGTACAAGGAGGAGCAGTTGCATTACAGCGCAGATGCTCAGTGGAGCAGCTGACATGATCCAAAAATAGCCCGTTTCTGAGTGTTTTCAGGTGGAGAACTGATGGGAAGTGCTGTGGTTTGCTGACCTTGTTCTTCTAGGGGTAAGAACAACATGTTTAGGGACTGAGGATCCCTGTAATTATCGACATTTCATGCTCCATGCTGCGAGGCACAAAAATGTCTATAACAGTTGCCCCCTAAAGTATGAGGCCGTTTATCGGGTGAAATGCTTTATCTAGAGGGTCCAAAGTTCATTCCAGTGCTGAGGAGGCGCCCTGTAATACAATACAATACAATACATTATTTTTCATTTTGTTTTTATGATCTAGCTGAGGCGGGCATTCCCATGCTCAGCTTTATAAATACATTCTGGTACATAGAACAGACGATTGTCTGATAGTAGACTGACAATTTTCTGCTGAAATTATCATCCTTTGAATAGGATGATCATCTGCTGCAATGATGTACATGACAAATGCTTTTATATTTCCTGAATATATATCGCAGCCCGGATGGATGAAACTAGATCCGGGGTCTTCAAACTCGTTCGATCTTCACTCTAAGTACAAGTCGATCCATGTGAGAATTGCGCTGAAGTCGAACATGGAAAGACATCGCTTGATTACCGGCCAATGATGAAAACCGTTAACAAGCGCGAGAGGGATCACCGATAATGATAATGACCCTCAAGGTACTGCAGTACAATTCACGTGGCGTGAATAAAGGACTTGGCGTCGAACGCCACGCAAAATCTTCTGGTCGAAGGTCATTGATGTATACCTGTCGCCGGAAGTGAGAAACTTGCCATTGAGGCATGCAAGCTTCAAAGTACTGATGGGGTTGTTCCTAGATCAACTTCTTGGATAATGAGCTGAAGTCGACAAGAAGCGATCCGTCAAAGGAAGGCCTTAATGAATCCCACATCAATGACACGGAACGGAGCTAATGATTTTAGTGGAGGTGAAAACAAACTGTGACATATGATTCAGGGTGGCGATCATGAATGGATGAAGGATAATGTATGGCAGTGGATGGGACACGGTTGACACTTTCAGAATGACCCCTCTTGAACATATAACGACACTGATGCGATGGATCGGTAGCATTACCCCAAATGTGGATGGTTTGGCGAGGACCATGGCGATGAGACCGGTGAATGAAACAACCCAACCCGATGTGGTACGGAGGAAAAGTGTCATGTTCAAGAGTGACTTGCTACCATTAAACTTTGATGTTCTCCCAATTTTTCCCCAGTCATTTCTGACCAGTACCTCTTTATTTTTGTCAAGCTTGAGGAGGATAACATATGCTTGTTCTATAACCTGCCCTTCGGGCAAGCCCATCGCTATGATTTAACGAGCTTAGCGATAGGGAAACTCGTTCTCGTCTAAAGACAAGTTTGTCGCTATTTAATGAATTTAACGAGTCTAACGACAAGGATAACTTGGTCCTTTTCATTTTTAGAGAGTCTGAAAAGGTACATAAAGTCAACTCCAGAATTCCTTTTTCGTCATTTAATCCCTTAAGTTTGAAAAAGTATAAAACAATACAGAAGGGATGAATTTTCGATTTGCTTTAACGAGCCGAACAAAACAAGCGCTCGATCTTTTTGTGCAATAATCCCTCAGGTCCAAAAAGATTAAAATCTAGAGGAGGGATAGCGTTCCGGTTGTTTAACGAGCTGGAAGGCCAAAACTCGGCAAACTTTTCATATTTTACGAGTCAGTGAAAAGAGCTCAAAGAAGACTCGTCTTTTGAGGAACGAGTGATAAACAGGGATAGCAGCAGATTCCAGGTACAGGTTGGAATTTTCCAATCACGGCAGTGTCACAAGGATGGCTAGGTGAAATCACTCTTCGCAGCTGTTTCTCAAAAGAGGTAAACACACAAATGGAGGTGAATGATCGGCCAAATGAACAGTGGAGGTGACGGTGCACAAACACGACCAAGGCTTTTATGGCTGATGAATTTACGATCTCAAAAGGTTATTTACCGGTTCATTTTTTCTGAATGAGCTTGAACTCTGAAGGGAAGCCTGCTCATAAACTTATGTTTATTTTTTAACGAGCATGAACTATGCGCTAAAACTGCTCGGATCTTGCGTTTATTTTTTAACGAGCATGAACTATGTGCTAAAACTGCTCGATATACCAGTCATAATAAGAACGCCTCCTGTGAGATAGCTATTTTTTAAGGAGCTTTATCTCACGAAGCTATGCTCCAATTTTGGCAAGTTTTTACCTTTGCCCCACAGGCTTTCTTCATGCAAGGTCGGAAACGGCTAATCCTACGAGTTTAAAGGGTTAGACCTACAGGTTTAAAGGGAGGACCTAAAAATTTAAAAAATAAATAGTCGTCCCTCGCTCACATTCCAAAAGTTTGCATGCCCCCAGGTATAGGACAGAATTTTGGGGCTGCCCCTTTTCAACGAGGTTTGCCTCTTTCTTATTATCCGAAGAGGGTTCTATTCGCTGCCGCAAATCAATCTCTTTCTTCGACGATGTCTATCATTGGGTTTACTCAAAGATGGTTACCCCTTGTCACAACAATATAGTCTCCTTCTTTGGAGGCTGCCCCTACTTATCCTTCAAAACATTTGTTTTAATGGGTGAGGCTTGCTTTTCCCCAAAGATGGTTACTACTTGTTACAATGAAGGGAATTCCTACTTGGGCAGTGCCCACCTATTTAGACAAAGGTGAATGACTCTTTTGCCAAACACATAACTTTAACAAAAGAATACTATTCCAGAACAACCCCTCTTCCATCCACGGATGGGGTACGGACTAGTCATATTCTTCTGCGGAAATTCTACCTTATACCCGGGGTTTCTTCTGCCCGAGGCAGACCAGGGTGCATGCCCCCTGGGTCCTAGTCTTTCTTTCCAAATCACTCGCACTCATCGGGAAGGAGGACTGGGGGAGGAGGCGAATCTTGAGTGAACAGACCATTTAGGAATGGTATTTGACTATTTGCGATGCGAGATCCTGGAAACGAAAGTTGGTCTACGAGCTTGACCACCCTTCCTTCGTGTGGAAAACACATTACTCTAAAGAGTGAAGAGACTATCGCTCCCATGCAATAAATATAGTCACGTCCAAGGAGTAGGTTATAATCCAAGGGTCCCTGGACGACCAACACGTTCATATTGACGGTCTTCCCTTTCAATGTAATAGGCACATTGGGGAGGATTCCTAATGGTCGACTGGTTCCTTTATCAAAACCTGAGAGATTTCTTAACTCAGGTAAAAGCGCCGGGGAACCCAGTGCTTTCCAAGCAACAGAGGAAAGGACACTCACAGACGCCCCTTCATCAATGATAGTACCAGCCATAATCATTCTATAGATCTGGACAATGATTCTGAATGGTATACTGGCTGGTAACCGGGGTCTGCCTAGTTGATTCCAGTCAAAGGATACAACCAGGTTGCTTGGTGGTGGGACCGAATATACGGCCGGATATGACCCTGATGATGTTCCTTCCTGCGATAAAGGAATGGGCGCATTGCCCTGACGCTCATCAGAGTCGGTGCTAATGAAAAGAACTTGGATGGTGTCATCCTTATTCTCTTCAGTGAGGGTGTCGCATGAAGATGACTCTTCATCGACGGTGTCATTTGAAGATGGGTCTTCAATGACAGAGTCATTAGACGATGAAACCTCTGAAGGAAGAACCGGGTCAACTGCCGTTTCGACCTTTAGACTCTCGTCTGGTCTGGATTCAGTAGGTTCATTCTCAATGACCGACACTTCAGCTGACCACTCGGGCGGGTCAACTGAATTTTCAACTATCAAGGGATTAGGCGCGAGTTTTTGGTATCCAGGAGGAAGTCGTAACGGTGAAACCGAACGATCTTCCAAAAATCTCTTGGCCTCATCTAAGAATGGACATTTGTGGATGGCATGCTTGCCTTCACACAATACACAGGGTGATCTTGATCTCCCTCTTCGTCCTTCACTCTTGCTAGTTGACGGACTGCAATCAACGTGTCTATCAGAGGTTGATGCTACCGGATTGTGCAACCTTGGGGACCAGTCCCTTAGTATCCGGGGAATACAAGGACAATCACGATGAAAGTGGGTCCCTTGGCAAATGACACATGGCGATTTAGGCCCGGTCGGTGCAGTGTGTGGGTTTTTGTCAGTTTTCTTCTGCTTGCCCCCAGTCGCCTTCGCCATAGGCTCCTTCTGCTTCTTTTCTCTCTTCTTCTTTTCCTTCTTCTCCTTGGGAGGCTGACTCTTGCCAGCTCTACCTTGCGAAGATGAAGGATCAGAGGAAGTATCGTAAGAAGTGGAAGGCTGGTGGGTAGTTCTAGATTGTTCTGACTGTTGATTCGACTGCTCAGGATTAGTGGCGATCTGGACTACATTAGTTGAAAAGAGCCATACAGGGAGGCCGATTGTCAATCCTGGAAGTGACAATGTTGCCATATGAGGCGCACCAACATCTCCCCAAGAGGAGAAGGGATTTGGACTTCCGCCAAGGTTGTTTCCTTGGTTGGTGGGCTCCATACTTTTCAACTGAAAGATCAACGTGGGAATAACAGGTGATTATGTTCCGCTTAAAATAAATTTTATTAACGACGCTTTTAGACACAAACTTGCTTTTTCATGTTTTAAGAGTCGAGAAAAAGCTAAAGATGACTCTAGTTGCCTTCGATGTATTAACGAGCCCGAAGTGACAAATGCTCGGTTGGACTTTTTCAGTTATAGAGTTTGAAAAAGGCCAAAAGAAACTGCTCTGGAGATCTAGGCAGAGGGTGTGCCAAACCTTTCGCGAAACCACAGAATACGTTTTACGGTACGGGTGGTCGATCTTCGTGAATGCTGTGTTCACTGCATCGCGATCAGTAGGGCAGCCGACACGGCTTCCTAAGGATAAAGGATAAATGCCTATAGGGGTCTCCCAATATACGCGACGGTACGCGGGAGCACAAGTCCGTATTAGTGCCACCGACTCTCAGGAGGAATCACCCACCTTCGTAGAGATCGACAGTCACTATGTTTAACGACGCCGGAACACGTCTCTACCTAGACCTCTAGATGTTTGCGTTATGTTACAAAGCGTTGTTATGTAAATTGGGTTTATTTTAATGTTGATCTTGCTTAGCAGTTCGCCTTTAAGGATCACCACGAGATGTATATATACAACTTCCTAAATGCAATCTAAGATGAGAAGCAAAACTTTTCAATCTTTCAACTTTGAAAACCTTAATCTACTGAGGGAAAAGAAAGACACAACTTTTCGCACAGATCATAGAACACACACTAAAATGCAAATTTTCCTAAATCGTCAAGCACACAGTCAAATGCAAAATGCACAATGCATATATTTCTTTTCGTTATCCTTAATGTTGATGTAAGACAGAAAGGAAAACTGTTGTATAACTTTGAATCTAATTTCAAGCAGAAATAAACAAGCTTGTCCAAAATCAAAAGACACCTTAAGATTGACTTGTTTAGACACTGGAAATGTATAGATTCAAACCATAAAATGAAAAACAAACAAACTCAAACAGCCATGAACAGTAATAAAACTAGCTCTTAAGATCACAAAGACACTTTTACAGTTCAGGATCTAAGAGGCCACAGCTATACTGGTTTGATTTTCACAATGGGAAACTGTAACTGAAGTAAGAAATACTGAAAGAACAATCACAGTTTCATCACACAACTGAGGCGGAATAATGTCAAGGAAAGTTGGTTTACAGCAAGTACAATGACAAGCAATCAGCAGCAAAACAACAGTGAAAACAGGGCTCAGACACAATGGGAAACCTCAGGAAGACATAGCCTAACTGGATCAGCGCAGGCTCTGGTCTGTCAAATTGACTCTCAGCGTAGTTCCCGAAGGGAGTACCTGCGTTGGAATGCAGACTGCCTGTGGACAGCCTGCACTGAGACACGAGAGTTGCGTTTACAAGGATTTCCGGGTCATAAAAAGCTCAAAAATGCACTGTTTTTGCTGAAATAAAAAGCTATAGGTCAAGTACAAGCTAAGGGATGATCAAGAGGATGAAAAGCTATCACAAAGGGTACAAGAGTCTTTTGTAGATCAGCTCTTCAAATCATTAATCTGCTAAAAAATGAGCAAGAGTAGCAGCCCTTCTACTTCGCTTTTGATATAGTCAAAAGCTTTTCGATTCGGTACTCTTTGGTTCAGGAAATGAATAGCAAAGACACTACAAACACCAACAAGATACTAGGCTCCCCAGCGGAGTCGCCAGTTTGTTGTGGGGAAAAGTATCCGACTCGGATGACCCTATCCCTACTCTAAGGGTGACGGTCCTTAGCAACAACTGAAAGTAAAGCTTTGATTATTTTCCTTTATGAAAGTACAGAGAAGGAAGAAGAGATTGACCAACCGTTGTCTTTCGCTTTTGTCGATCCTATCCTCTCTCTTTGTCTCTTGTTCCCAGCTCCCTGCTTCCTTTGCCGGTCCAGCTACACACAGATCCTGCACAAACACGAGAGGGAAACTACAAGAAACATGTACTCATAACTGATGCATGGATTAGAGTGAATCAAATATACAAGTAAATACAATACATCAATGCAATACAAGTATATAGGAGAACATTCAAAGCTTTATTGATAGAAGTAAAAGGGTTCTGAGAAGGTTACAACCATCAATGGCTCCAATCCAGCAGCACCTCCCCAGCAGCAAGAAATCTCCTCTTCACCTCTATAAAAGAAATCACCCAATAGCTCTAACTATAAACCAACAACACTTCCTTGCTTTGCACAAAATTCCAGCCCCCTTAGACCTCATAGAAGAGCTCTATATATAGGATAGAAGAAGAGAGGATGAGTTAGCTTGAGACTGACATAAAGCTGCCTTGTGTCCTCTCCCTCTTCAGTTAATCTTCAGTTCTTGAGTCCACTTGGAGATCCTTGCTTACACATGGAGATCAAGTACCTCTTACTCATCACAGGGCGAATCTCTTGAACCAAGTGTCAGTTTGGAAGCTTCCTGGGCAATTGACACCTTGCAGAATGACTGTGCCACTTGGCCAATCTCGCCCAGCGCAGGTAGCCTTCATTAGATTTGACTTCCAGCGCAGGTACAAGGAGGAGCAGTTGCATTACAGCGCAGATGCTCAGTGGAGCAGCTGACATGATCCAAAAATAGCCCGTTTCTGAGTGTTTTCAGGTGGAGAACTGATGGGAAGTGCTGTGGTTTGCTGACCTTGTTCTTCTAGGGGTAAGAACAACATGTTTAGGGACTGAGGATCCCTGTAATTATCGACATTTCATGCTCCATGCTGCGAGGCACAAAAATGTCTATAACATATAGGCAGGGTTGAGAGAAGTGCTTTAATCAGTGTGACTCTTCCTGCTAGGTTGAGCCACATCACTCCCCAATTCTGATTTTTTTCCCTCATTCTCTCCCTTTGCCTATTCTAGACTTCTGATTTTACCACTTCCTTTGCTAAGGGCAGCCCAAGATAAGTGAAGTGGCTCCAATTTATTTGTAGAGGTATTTCCAGTACTTTTGATATACATTGCATTGTTTTTGTTGGGCTATTCCAACATTAAATTCTGCATTTGGAGTTGTTTAAAATGCCTCCTGAGGCTAGGAGAAATTCTTCCAAGACTTTTTTGAATCATTTTGCTATGATGTAGGATGCCCCGCCTATGAGAAGGGTATCATCTGCAAAGAGAGAGTGGTTTATATCTTTAACTCCTCTCGAGATTTGGATCCCTATTATTTTTTTCTCTTTTCTCTGATTTTCCAGCATAACACTCAGCGATTCAGCCATGATGATGTATAAGAATGGAAAAGTGGATAGCCTTGCCTCATCCCTCGTGTGCTTTGAAAAAATTTATTGGGCCGACCATTGATTAAAGGAGCTATCCAAGGATTTGATATACATGCTTGGATAATCTCTATGAAATTTGTTGAAAATCCAAACCTTTTGAGAGTTTCTGCAAGAAAGTTATGGTTACCTCTATCAAAAGCATTAGCCATATCTAACTTAACAAATTTTCCTCTCTCCTTTCTTTGGATACTGCTGTGGATAGCCTCCTGAACAATTATCACATTGTCTTTTATTTGCCTCTTAGGGATAAATCCTCCTTGGTTTTCTGAAATTATTTTTGGAAGTAATTTTTTCATTCTGTTTGCTAGGATTTTGGTAAGTATCTTATAAGATGAGTTGCAAAGGGAGATTGGCTTATATCTGTTAAGAGTTGTAGGATTGGGTTCTTAGGGAATGAGGGCTAGGAAGGAGGATTTTGTATTTCCTCCAATATTTTATTTTGGGAAAGCATTTTTGAGCATTCTCATTAGGTCTTTTTTGATAATTTCCCAATGACGTTTGTAAAAGGCCATTGTAAACCCATCTGGACCTGGTGCCTTATCAGGCTGGAGATTCCACATAGCTTCTCTGAATCCTTCCTCAGTAATTTCTTTGTCTAATTCCCTGTTTTTCTGATTGCTTATTTTTTTTTATATGCTACAAAGTTTCTTCATTAGCTGCCTGTTGGTCACTTGTTGAGAGGAGTTCTTTAGAGTGTTTATGGGTTGCATTTTTTACTTCTTCAACTCCTTTTATTTCTTGACCATTTACTTGAATCTGTTCAATCTGATTTTTTGACCTCCTTATTTTCATTGTATTATGAAAGAAGGCTGTATTTTTGTCTCCGGATTTTAGCCAGAGGCATCTTGATTTCAGTCTGCTTTCCTCTTCTTCTTGCCTATTTTGCTTATATATTTCTAGCTATATTTCCTTTTCTTGTATATGATCTTGCTTACTTTCTTCCTTGTTCTCTTTTTCCTTGCAAAGGTTATCCATTTTTTTTTGAAATTCGATTTTCCTGGCTTTGTCCCGGAGATCATTTTCTCTTGCCCAATTTTTTAAGTGCATCCTTAGGTTCTTTAGCTTAGTTTCTAAAACATACTGGGGAGATCCTGTGACACTTTTTTTTCCAGTTGTCCTTTATTTGTTTGTCAAAGTCTTCCTTTTTGTCCCAAATTGAATTATATCTGAAGGGAAGGGGTCCTTGATTTTGCATCTTTCCCAAGGTTAGCACCGCCGGCTTGTGATATGAAGCTGAGTTGTGAACAATTTTACTTTTCACAAGAGAGTAAGCAGCTGCTATGCTTTCATGAATAAGAATTCTAGCCAACCTTTCTTTTATGTTGTTTTTTCCAATTCTTTTGTTGTTCCAAGTGTATTTTCCATTGCTTGGTGGAATGTCTATTAATTTGTGTTCTTCTATTATTCCTTCAAGAGCTTCTCTTGACGGATCATTGTGGAAGATTCTACCAAATTTTTCTTCTGTATTCCTTATTCATTTAAGTCTCCTCCCAAGATTAAGTACCCACTTTGTCTCTTTGATATTTCTTCTTTAACTGATTTCCAGCATTGTTCTTTCTCTCTATAGTGATTTGGAGAATACACATTTATAATGTTATACTGTTCTTTTGTATTGAGATTCCTCAAATCTGTTCGAATCGAGTGTCTGTTGATTTTTTGGGTCATTAATTCCCATTTTCATTTATCCCAAATGGTGATGAATCCTCCTGATGCTCATGTGGCTTCTAACGCTACTTCTTCATAATTTTTTAGTTTTTAAATCATTTTTTGATTTTCTTGATTCTTTAGTTTGGTCTCTTGGATCATATATATGTCTGGTTGTTCCTTGGCTAAAATGTCTCTAGCTGCATTGACTTTAAATGAGGTTCCAAGGCTGTGACAATTCCAAGAGACCACTATCATTATTTACTGTTATGTTGGTGTGGTCCTCCCTTTCCTCTTTGCTGATTTTTTTTCATGACTTCTTGTTTGTTTCCCAAGGAATGAATCCATTGGTTGTTGTGTTCCTAGAGCCATTTCTTTAGTTGCTACCTCATCTCTGATTTATTTATTGGATTTCATTCCCACTTTTTTTTGCTGATCCCAGGCTTGGGGGATTTCTTTGGCTTTGTTTCTAGTTAGAATGCGGTCCACTGAGGGAGGAGGAGGGGAAGATATAGGGTTGGTGGTGGGTATGAGAGCTAAAGAGGTAGGGTTTGAGGGAGGGGATCTGGGAGAGGGTGGATCAAAGGAGTCTTCTAATGGCTCAAAAGGATTCAGAGTTGTGTGATCAGGAGGAGTAACCTTCACTGGAGGATGAGAGGTTGTTTCTTTTTCTTCTTGGGACTAATACATATTTGATGTTGTCTTCTTATTGGTAGGTTTTTCCCTTTTCACTTGTTCCCATGTAGGTTCTTGCTTTTCTACATTTCCATGCTCTATTTTTTTAAGACACCTATTTGCAAAGTGACCATACTCGTGACATACGTTGCATTTAAATGGTATAGTCTAGCTGCTCGATGTGTGTCCACTGGTCGACCTTGATCTTTATTGCCTCTGGGAGGCCTTTTACGAGATCTACTTCCACACATATTGTTGTGCACGCGTGCACGTTGTCTTTTGGTTCACATCTGTCAATATATTTGCCCACTGGGTTTCCTATAGCCTTTACAGATTCGTCACCCCAGTAGTGAAGAGGAAGATGTGGGAGCCTGACCCACACAGGCACTGTTTTTGGGACATCCATCTTCGGATCAAAGTCTAGCATCCACCTGTTCAGGTATAAACCTCTAGAGTCCATGAAGTAAGGTCTGTTTCTAAATATCAGATCTTTTTCCTCCTTTGTTTCAAAGAGAAAGGTGAAGTATCCCCTTCCACAGAATCATATTGCTATGTTACCCTATGTGCTTGCATTCCAGTTTCTTTCCACCCATTTTTGCAATGATTTGGGTGAAGGCCATAGCCCTGTGAATTGTCCAACAAGTTAGCAGCAGAGCAGTTTATAATGGAATGATATCATGTGTGAATATGCTAGCACAAATATGGTGGTGAGTGTCCTCTCCTAGATGGGGGACTTGCAGTTGCGGGCCTTCCTTTCATTCATGAGGAATCAGATTGAGTGGTACCTGGCCAAGAAAATAGCAGAAACCAATGAGGAAAGAACAACATTGTGGGTTAGGTCTGAACCAGGAATGGCTTAGAACTCTGGCGAGAGTTTAAACTATTCCTCAGCACTCCAGAAATCAGAGAACAATCGGCTAGCTACAGAAAAAGAATCGTGAGGATCTACCTCAACTTGTTTAAAATATGAAAAGTAGAGTGCTAGCCCCATGTCTCAAGCGCACTGAGGCTTGTAGCGTGGAGTTACAGGAATGGGACCCCTTTGAATACAGGAACTTCATGGTTGTTGTTACACGGCTGCTGGAATATGATCGATTGTGCAGACATTGGCAGCGTTGAGGATTGGCCTTAGGCTCAAATTTCATTTGATATGGTTGTCATTGGTTGAGTATCATCCTGATTACCATTTATGTGACTACGAAGAGGAATCTTGGCCATGTCAGTTGATGGCCATTCAAGGATTCATAGCTCTAGGCGATGATACTATTGGTGCCTACAATTTCATAGATTTGCATCAAGGGTACAGTAGAAGGAACTGAGATTCTGCATGGGGACATGCAGTTGCTTCAGTCGGGGGAAGATGTTGGTTGTGGTTTTTTACATATTTTCTGCACATTCTTTCCCTAGTTTTGACCTTTCTGTCCTCCAGGCCTATGACTTACATGATCAAATTCCCTGTTTTCTTACCTTTTTAACCTAATATTCTACTGTCATTTTACTTTGTTTTATTTTACTGAATAATACGAGGCTTTATTCCTTTTAATGGCTAACTGGGAGAGTATTGAAGAAGTATTTTGGGAAGCTCTTCTTTTCGGGTGATGGCTCATGAGAAAAAAACTATGAAGCAGACAGGTAGCGTGGATTAACTACAGAAAAGGGTAGAAAAGTTCTTTCTTACACCCTGGATGATGTTACATGTTGTTACACATTGGATGTTGTTACAGGTTACTGTTACACATTGGAAGTTATTACAGGATGTTGTTACACCACTCACTGATACAAGAATCCACCGTCACACCAAAGGTGTTGTCGCTAGTGATGGTGCGTCATCCTAAACTGCCATTCACTCGATGTTTTTGTGTCGAAGCTAGAAAATGTGGTTACTATTCCACATAACAACTGTCGATAGTAAGAATTTTTTATTTGTTTGAAGCAACAAGACTCAAGAAGTTGCAATCATAACTGATGTATATTTGTATTTAGCAATATGTTGTAACTACTTTTCTTTTCTATCAGCATGAGAATCATGAGATTCTCATGACTGATCTATTTATAATTTCAGGTTGTAATAACTATAAAAGACTCGATTTTTCATGTAAAAGGATACGACATATAGAAAAGTATTGTTACTCTGCTTCTCTAATTCTGAGTTTATTTTTAATATCAATTAGCACAGTGATGTTGTTAATTTTCTTCAGCTGATTTGTTAATCACTTTTGTGTTATTCCTACACCCTTCTGAGGAGGAAGGGTCCTCCTCTTTGGTATGGATTGTAGTGATATAGGTAGTATACATTCTAGTTTAGTTAATTTATTTATGGTTCTCATTATTTCTGTACAAATCATGGATTACATTCACTCTTGTTTCTATTTATATTATGTTGTTACACTGAGTTAATCAATAGAATGGTAGTAACTAGTGAGAGTAGATATTAGTTTGTATGTGGCACGTCTTTACTTTGATAGCTACGAGTTACGATTTAATTATGTAGAGTGCTTTTATGTCTACATGCATGGTTTGATTTAGCAATTTAGATCAGCGACATATTTTATAGTTTTCTGCATTTTTTGATTCTTGGTTGGAGTGTATTGGCACAGACAGTGCGAACTCCATTGAAACAACAAGACCTACCTTGGGTTTACAATTAATGTTGCAGTCTGAGTCAATTAAGATTGATTAAAACAACACTATAGGATGTGCTATAAATTGCGATTAATGCATGTTGAAAGTACGAAGAATCAATGAATAGGGATGTAAGATGTAGGAAATTAGAACAATAATTTTGTGAGAAGGGAATCCCACATCCATGTGCAAATACAATGTGATGTTAAAAAATTAAGTATAGTACCTTATGGGAGTAAGTGATGCAGGAGAAAGGAAGGATTATGGAGAGTATTGAACTGACATATAGAATAAATGGTTAAGTATGGAGAGGTTAATAAAACCATTCGAGGTTGATTCATATAGGATGAATCATGCAACATTAAGGGTAAGAAAAATTCATTTATACGATGATTTATGGAAACAAATACTAAGGAAAAGTGGAATTTCAAGGTAAATATAAATCAAGAGAAGAGATGATTCATCATCCACAATCATAAAAATGGTGAAGTATGGGAAATAGGGGAGGTTCAAAGTTAAAAAAAAGTATGATGTCTTACAAGGTATTTGATCAAGAAATTTGGTCAACATTCAACTCCAATTGTAGGATATTGACCCCTTTTGGTATTTTGAGAATCTAGAGGGTTTGATCCATTGAATGCATGGATTCATCAAGAGGAGAATAATTCACAAGTTCTCTCACTATGATGGAAAATAATGCACAAAAAAAAGGAAGAATGTACAGAAAAGGATGAATATTTAAAAAATAATTGTTTAATATGTCGCCCATTTGTAGGTGATATCTAAATAACATCATTCATATCTTTAAGAAGACAATAGCTAAATGTACACATGTTTTCTATTTGATATGGTCCAAGGAAAACATCTTCGAACTTTGTATGTAAGGATGGTTTTTCTTTTGACATATTCCATAGTAATAGCAACTAATCCTTTTGTCCATGGTGGTAGCGCAATTGGAAGAAAACATGTTCGCAAGCCATTGTGTATCCAAGTGATCGAATGTCCAACTGCCCTGGACATGTCTCATCAGCCGAACAAAAAAACACAAAATAAGAATTTTTGAAAATTATTGATGGTACTACTCTAATTGAAATATTTCTTGCTGCTTTGCTATATCTTCTATATATTTTCCACTACTTGAATGCATTGTTCTTCAAGATGAAGAAGCTAATAATATATCGTCTAAAGTGAATTTAATTTTTCTTCATCATGAAATCCCATAGAAAGAGAGAAAACATCTAATTTTAAATGTATGGGGAGTTTGACATCTTTTCCATATACTAACATATATGATGACTTCCCTATGCTTTTCTCTAGGATAATTCTATTTTCCCAGAGCATATCCAACAACTTCTTATGCCAATTTTTTTAATTTGAAGAAATTGTTTTCTTGGATTATTGATTTAATGTTGGATTCAACTAGACTGTAGAAATTTTGAATAATATGACACTTGTTCACAGAGAGTATCCTGATTATACACTATTGCGGAATACATGCATAATACATAACCTCCTCTACGTTGATCATCAATTTGCAGTATTCAGAAACAATCGCATGCGCACATTGAAACATCAATCACACATATCAACACAATATATGACGGGGAAAGCATACAGCTAAAAACCCCCAAATGTCTATATATTATATTGATTGAGAACATGTAACAATACATAGTACAATACTCCTCGCAAGTACTCAACACTATCTCCACCTGTTACACACAAAATAGCTCAGATATGATGCCTCAAATCTCCTCCATTGTTTGCCAGCCTCCACTGCGTAATCCTGCATGAGAATCAATCACTCTGTGAATTCGAATTCCCTTGGTATACTACGCAAGCCTCATTGGCAATCTCCATCCATGCATGTGAAAATCTCATGCACAACTATAGTCACAACTGATAGCAATCTCAACCTCTAACACCTGTCTCCACTGAACTGTCCATGCACTGAGTTAACTGATGTATTATTTAGTTGCTTTATGAGTTAATAATTAGTGAATTAATTTAATAATTAATTCACATCACTCATCACTAGTGTATTTTCAGTTAAACTAAATACAACTAGTTCAACCAAGTCAAACTGAACACAACTCCATCAACTCCTCAATCAACTCCACCAAACTCAACCACATGAGTTCTAACTGAAGTCCACCATGCAATAGCTCAACTGACCCACAAGAAAAGTGTATTTCCTTGTGATAGCTGCATGTGCCACATCTGTAGCTCAAACTGAAGTGCTCCAAGAGGATGAGATAATGTTTATAGTCCAAATATTATTAAGAGATAATAATATTCGACTATTCTATATTTAGACTTGGCAATCTAAAAATAGACTTCGCCCATATGTCTAAAAATAGAAGTCGATATATTTTTACCAACATGACCAATCATCCACAAATAGCATCCTGCAACTCATAGACCATGATCCATATGTCTAAAAATAGACATATCCTAAAAATAGACTTTGCGCCAAAAATAGCCTATGGGCCCACTTAGTGAAGGCGACTCCTTTCCACTAAGCTGCATCATCTTGTTGCATTCTCAACACTCCCTCTCAACAAGATATGGATTATCAGCAACCCCTATCCTACCTTGGTGGTATTCAAATTTTCTCCTGGTGAGCACCTTCGGCAAGATATCAGCATCCTGATCCTCCATTGGAATGTATGAAAGTAACATGATTCTCCGCTGCACACAATCTCTTATATGATGGTACCTGACGTTGATGTGCTTGGATCTATCATGAAATACTGGATTAGCCGAGAGTTTAATGCCACTCTGGTTATCACAATAAATCACTGTAGGCTCCAAGTAAGAACCGAACAACCTGACTAGGATCTTCCTCATCCATATAGCCTCGCATGCAGCGAAGCTTGCTGCCATATACTCGGCCTCTGCTGAATTGAGTGCCACGGATCTCTGCTTCCTACTGTACCAAGAAACTGCTGTCGACCTGATACTGAAGACCCCTCCAGATATGCTCTTTCTTTCCGTTGGGCTCCCTACCCAATCTGCTTCCATGAAGCCACATAGCTTCACCTCATCCTACTGTCTGTACCACAATCCATATCCTGATGTGCCTCTAAGATAATGCAATACATGCTTGCCTGCCTTCCAAAAGAGCTTGGTTGGCTTAACCATAGCTTGTGAAAGCTGGTTAACAGCATAGCATATATCGGGTCGTGTATTGACCAGATACGTAAGAGACCCACCAACTATCGATAAACAGTGGCATCCACTACCTCTGCTGAAGTAGCATCCTCCTTCCTCCAACCTCCAGGAAGAGGAGTATCAACAGGCTTGCAGCCATGCATGTTGAACTTCTCTAGTATCTCCTGAGCATACTTACCCTGAGAAACAAATAGTCCATCACTGCGCTCCCAAATTTCCAATCCTAGGAAATAATGAAGGAGGCCCAAGTCCTTCATCTCAAACTACTTAGCAAGATCATCCTTGCATGAAAGTATCAACAACTCATCAGCTGTCAGAATCAAATAATCTACATAAAGTACAATGATAAGCAACTTACCCTCCAACACAATCTGGTATAGGTTAGGATCCGCATCACTCTTGCAGAATCCAAGTCCAGTGAAATAACTGTCTATTCGTTTGTACCAAGCACGTGGTGCTTGTTTCAACCCATACATCGCTCTCTTGAGCTTGCACACATGTGACTCACTGCTAAAGGTCTCGAAACCTTCGGGCTGCTCTATGTACACCTCCTCCTCAATGACTCCATTGAGGAATGCAGTCTTCACATCCATCTGATGAATGTGCCATCCCAACTGTTCTGAGAGAGCAAGAATCATCCGTACGGAAGAATAACTTTCGACAGGTGCAAAGGTCTTCTCATAATCGATCCCCTCTATTTGTTAAAAGCCTCGGGCAACAAATCTTTCCTTTTACTTCTCCACACTCCCGTCAGTTGCTTGCTTCACTTTGTAGATCCATCTCGAACCCACCACTGATTTCCCCTCCGGTCTTGGGACAATCTCCCATGCACTGTTCCTAACAATCGAATCATACTCTTCCACCATGGCATCTACCCATGCGGGATCCTCCACAGCTTCCTCGAAAGAGGATGGCTCAGTCACAACACATTTTCTCACAAGAGCCATGTATCTAGTGTACCGATCAGGTGACTGTCTTTGTCTACGTTGAGCTGTAGGTGGTCCTACAACCTTCTCCGCATCTTGAGCCAGTCGCTCAGCATCTGTAATGAGCTTTCACCCTCTGATGGTTGGCGCTGCATGAGTGGTCTCTTCCACTCCATGAACTTCGTCCTGTGGTTGATCCACATCCTGAAGCTCATCCTTAGGAACTAATAGCTCCTCATCTGCATGCAAGTGTCGCTCCCTCTCAAGCGAACACTTCATGGCTTTCTCCTCCTGAAATTTTATATCCCGTCGCACAACAGTCTTGCGACTGTCTGGAAAATACACACGATAGTTATGGGGCGTATCAATGTACCCCACAAATATCCCAACCTCTGCGGTCGGCTCTAGCTTCTTCCTAGCATCCTTCTTCACATGCATGTAAACGTTAGAACCAAAAATCCTAAAATGAGAAATATCAGGCCTCTTACCAGAATAAGCCTCCTCGACTGTACTCATGCCAAGTATCCTGTGAGGACAATGGTTTTGCACATATATTGCAGTATTGCATGCTTCCGCCCACAAGTGAAGGGGTAGGCCCTGTTCATGCAACATCACTCGTGCAGAACCCACGATCGTTCTGTTCTTCCGCTGTTGTGGGGAAAAATGCCTATGCAGGACGATCCTATCCACCTAAGGTGTGACAGTGCCTTAGCAACAAACGAGTACAGCTATAGTGGTTTCTTCCTTTATGAAATGTGAAAGAAGAGAGATCAATAGACTTACCGGTGTCTTCCGTTTTTCCCTCGATCCAATCTCCCTTCTCTTTGGGTGTTCACAGCTACTTGCCTTCTTGCTTCTCCAGCTACAACTTCCTGCAAGATCACAAGGGAAAAGCTACTTGCGACAAGAGAACAGCTACTTGAGAAAAGAGAAGAACACTACACAAAGACAGATGTTCACATTCATAACTAGTTTAGGATTGGAAATAAACCAAATACACTAATACATTCACACATCAAAATACATCAGCATATAGGAGAAACCAAGATAGCTTTATTGATGAATAACAAGGTTCAGGAAGAGATACAACCCAGAGGGCTCCAATCCAGTATCTCCTTCCCAGCAAATGGAATTCCTATCTTCAGCCCCTTCAAAGCATTAAGCACCCAATGATTCCAGTCTCAAACCAACAGCAATTCTTTGCAATAACAAAATTCCAGCCTCTAGATCTCATGGAGGAGAGATCCATATATAGATGTTTGGAGAGAGGATGAGTCAGCTTGAGATCTGACTAGTGTCCTCTCCCTCTGTCAGTTCTTGAGTCCACTTGGAGGTTCTTTCTTCCACTTGGAGATTTGGAACCTCTTACTCATCACCAGTCGAATTCCCTGAGGCAACTGTCATTTTGAAAGCTTCCTGGGTCTTGACACCTTGAGAAATGAGCCTGCCACTTGTCCACTCTCATTCAGCGCAGGTAGCCTTTGTTCCAGTTAACATTCAACGCAGGTAGCCAGTGTTGGCTTTGACATTCAGCGCAGATAGCTAGTGTAGCCACTGAAATGATCCTGAATTGACTTGTTTCTGAGCAGTTTCAGGTGGAGAACTTTTGTGAATTGCTGTGGTTTGTTAGCCTGGTTCCTCTAGGGGTAGGAACAACATGTTTAGGGACTTTGGATCCCTTAGATTATGGACATTTCATGCTCAATGCTGTAAGGCACAAAAATGTCTATAACATCCACTCAGCAACCCCTTTCTATTATGGGTTATGGGGAGCTATGAGCTCTCTTTGAATCCCTTCTGCACTACAGAAGTCCTTGAACTTGCCAGAGATGAATTCACCACCATTGTCGCTCCTAAGAGCCTTCACCTTCTTCCCCGACTCCTTCTCGACTAGTGCTTTGAACTCACAGAACTTTGAGTATGTCTCGCTCTTCTTCTGCATGAAGAAGATCCAACACTTTCGAGAGAAATCATCAACAAAGTTCACATAGTACCTTTGCTTTGCTGTCGAAGCTACTGAGAAAGGTCCACACACGTCTGTGTGAATTCTCTCAAGGATCGTCGTGGTGTGACTATCCTTCTCGTGAAAGGTGGCTTTCACAAATTTTCCCAAAGTACACCCCTTGCACTAATCTGACTGCACAAGAGTGCCTTTAGGAAGCCCAGTAGTAATTTGTTGCAGTATCTTCAAGGCTCCATGGTGAAGGTGGCCCAATCTCCTGTGCCATAGCTCGCCATCATCCTGACTCACCAATCGTTCTGCCCTGCATGCCATTGCTCCGCAGCCATCTACATGCAAATGATAAAGGTTCCTGACTCGAACCCCTATCTTCCGAGTTTCTCCAGTTGTCTTACTGCGCAGGAAAGCCTTTCCCTCGCTGAAAGAAACATCATATCCCTTGTCTTCTGACATCGCCACAGAGATAAGATTCTTCTTCAATCCTGGAACATGCATCACTTCCTTCAATACGAAGGGTTTACCAAACTCCCTCTCAAAGGAAATGGTACCGATACCGGTCACACTGTATCTACTGTCATCGCCCATCTCGATGTGCACTCCAAGATCTTTCTCCTCCAGATCAGAAAACAAATTTCGATCTCCTGTCATGTGAAAAGACGCACCACCATCCAAGAACCATACTGATCCAATCACACTTGATACCAAACATGTGATCATGAAAAATCAAGCTCAAACTACGAGGCTAAGGCCTCTCCCACTGCAAATCTAGCAACTTGCTTATTTTTCTTCTTCTGCGGATAATTTGTGGCATAGTGTCCATGCTGGTGACAGTAAAAGCACTTCACCTTGGACATGTCTTGCTTCTTACCTTTCGTACCTGAATGAGAAGCTTTCTTGTTCTTCCCCTTCTTTTCTTTGGCAGCCAAAGAACAATTTTCTTCATCAATTGCCTCTGTTGAAGATCCGTCCTTGGTATTCTGCCTGATTTCCTCTTGCACAAGATCTGACCAAAGTCTCTCCCATCTTGGAAATTTCTCCCGACCATTGACAGAGTCCTGATAGGAATGCCAACTCTTCATAAGACAAAGGAGATCCAAGCTCACCAAGTCCTCATCATCGATAGTCACCCCCACACTTCCCAACTCATCCTTGCATTGAGTGAAATTCGTGAGATACTTGGGCACACTGTCTCCCTTCTCACACTTAATGTTTCTGAGTTTATACTTGAGCGCCAACTTCCTCTGGTTTCTCTTGCTTTGGAATAGATCTGTCAACGCTTTCCACATCAAGTATGGAGAAGCCTTTCCATGCAGGCTGGATACTATGTGATCCTTCACACCCTCCAACAGAATCCTTCGACACTTTGTTGTCTTCTTTTGCCAAGCATCAACTTGAGCAGTATCAGTAGGCTTTGGGACCTTAGCCTCTATGAACTCCTTCAGCCCATTATCATTTAACATGGCCTCCATCCTGTCCTTCCATGCAATATAATTCGAGCTGCCCTCAAGGGCATACTCCAATCGCAATCCATTGAAAGACATTTCAACTTCGACACCAAGAAAACACTGCTGCAAATTCGAATTCCACCAACTCAAAACTCAACTGCTTCTGATCTAAAATTTGTGAGAACAAAATATTTCTCGTACAGAGATTGACCGTATGGGCTTTTACTGGATATCTCACCTTCCAAAAGAAGGATGAATCCAGAGGCTACCTGGCCCGATTATAGACTTTGCCTGAAGAAATAAAATGTAAACACTTTCTGAATAATAGATCTGATGATCAACTCTGCTCTGATACCATGTAGAAATTTTGAATAATATCACACTTATTTATAGAGATTATCCTGATTATACATTATTGCAGAATACATGCATAATACATAACCTCCTCTACGTTGAACATCAATTTGCAGTATTCAAAGTAATCGCATGCGCACATTGAAGCATCAATCACACATATCAACACAGTATATGACGGGGAAAGAATACAGCTGAAAAACCCCAACTATCTGTATATTATATTGATTGAGAACATGTAACAATACATAGTACAATACTCCTCGCAAGTACTCAGCACTATCTCCACCTGTTACACACAAATTAGCTCAGATCTGATGCCTCAAATCTCCTCCACTGTTTACCTGCCTCCACTGCACAATCCTACATGAGAAACAATCACTTTGTGAATTCGAATTCCCTTGGTATACTACACAAGCCTCATTGGAAATCTCCATCCATGCATGTGCAAATCTCATGCACAACTATAGTCACAACTGATAGCAATCTCAACCTCTAACACCTTTCTCCACTGAACTGTCCATGCACTGAGTTAACTGATGTATTCTTTAGTTGCTTTATGAGTTAATAATTAGTGAATTAATTTAATAATTAATTCACATCACTCATCACTAGTGTATTTGACAATTAAACTAAATACAACTAGTTCAACCAAGTCAAACTGAACACAACTCCATCAACTCCTCAATCAACTCCACCAAACTCAACCACATGAGTTCTAACTGAAGTCCACCATGCAATAGCTCAACTGACCCATAAGAAAAGTGTATTTCCTTCTGACAGCTGCATGTGCCACATCTGTAGCTCAAACTGAAGTGCTCCAAAAGGATAAGATAATGTTTATAGTCCAAATATTATTATGAGCTAATAATATTTGACTTTTCTATTTTTAGCCTGGCAGTTTAAAAATAGACTTCGCCCATATGTCTAAAAATAGAAGTCCATCTATTTTTACCAACATGACCAATCATCCACAAATAGCATCCTGCAACTCATAGACCATGATCCATATGTCTAAAAATAGACATAGTCTAAAAATAGACTTTGCGCCAAAAATAGCCTGCGGGCCCACTTAGTGGAGGCGACTCCTTTCCACTAAGCTCCATCATCTTGTTGCATTATCAACATAGACCACTTCCGTATAGATAATATTTTGATGATTGTCCCACCAATATTCCATATTTTCCAAAAAAATGTGTAAAACTGAATCCAACAAAGATGGATTTGTTTTCTATTATAAACTTTTCTAGGATACCAAATTATGAAAGAATATTTTCATTCAAAAATCGTATCAATTTTTCAGAGTTAATAGCCTTTAGTGCCATAAATTTTGTCCATTTAGTAAAGTAGTCAATGGTAGTCCGCATATATGAATGACCCTTGCTATATTTTGGATTTATCAATTCAATAACATCTATTTTCCACTATGAGAATGGTTTTTTTTTAATGTAACTAGTTCCAATGGCATAGCTGTTCTTTTCATTTTCCTTGAGAATTTCTAACATAGAACACATATTCTTATTATTATATAAACATACTTAAATAAGGTTAGCCAATAATAGCCAACTTTTATTACTTTATGAGTAGTGGCTAGAGGAGTGAAGTGTCCACCACAAATTCCATCATGGATTTCATGAAGACATTTATGAGGACTTTGTGGATTTACACATCTCAGTAACATTACATCAAAATTAGTTTTATATAAAACACCAAAGATCATAACATAATAGTTGCTTTTCATTTTTAATACTTGTCTCTCTTTCAAATTCATTTTGACACGGAATCATTTATATTTTAAATAAAAAATAATATCTTTATACCAATAACATCTTGAAATGGTAGGATCATCATGGTCATCAACAAGATCTGAGGAATACTTATTCGAGCAAGTGTGGTAGGGTAATGAAGTAAATTAATGAAGGAAAGAATATTTAGTTAAATGTAGAGGAGGTTTCAAGGTATATCATAATTCATATCCATACGGTTGGCCCCTGGAAAAACTTCATGGGGTAACTTGTTCGGTAAATAGACCATTGCTATCCCCCAGAGTTGAATAGTCAAACATGCGAATCTGCTAATCCAACAACCCATATTAATTCTGGGGTGTCACAATAGGAACCCACCCCCCAATCTTTCACCCGCAGGAGGAGGATGGGGACCATCTACCATGTCACGATCTTGCCAGCATTGTTTTTGAAGCAAAGAGATGAAGGTAAAGGTAAAACGGTATTTTCTTCCACCCCCCCTCTCTCGTCCATGTCACCTGCCACCACCCAATAGTATTCTCCCACTTGTTCCCCCTTGACGTCATCTGACGTCAGACGATCATTTATCCCCCCTCCACCTATAAAAACCTTTCCCACTTCAGATTTTTTTAATCTGTTTTTCTTTCTTGTGTAAAACCTCCAGTCATTCGACTACTCTGCAACACCATTCACTCACCAAGATGATCCAAAATTCCCCTCCAACGTCTTTTTCAGTTATCACATAGTCAATCAGGTAACCTATTATTCTCACCCACACGCAACTTATTTTGATATTTGTTAAAAATGAAGAAAGCAATCCCTAAGATCCCCAAATCTTGAGAAGTCAAATCCTCCTCCAATGTTGAACCTCTAATGGACATAGAGGTGCAAATTATGGACTCCCTTGTGCTTACCATATGTTAGACCTCCGGTTCGACCTATATGGCCACCATGTCACAGGAGAAGACTCAGCCTAAGTAGTTGAATGAGGTTTATACTCTCAAATTGTTCCCTTTATGTTTTATTTCCCTAATTTCATTTCTTGGTTAACTGTTGCATACATTGAAGAAAATATTTGTTTTGTCTCTTCCACTAGAGCCAAAATCCTATAGGTGACCCCAAAATAGATCCAAAAAGATTTGATTCACCGAAACTCCCCTGAACCCCAACAATTCATAGGAACCACTTTGACCTACTATTATACTACCCTCTTAGTTGCTGAGCAACAATCCTTTCTAAAAATGGTTCTAACCCTTGGCTTGCAGTCCTTGCCCATTGCTAATAGGTTCCCAATAACTATCTTTACATATTCTATACAGCTTGTTTTGTCTATAATTACTCATCTTTTTATGGATTATAATGACAATATGGAATCAACAAATGAGTTTTATGATAATGGAATATGAATAAATGTGATAAAATTAAATGATCTTTGTAATAAACACACTCTTATAAATTGGTGATATAAATAAGGATCTCTCACATGATAGATGTTATTTAACTGAGACACCACCAGTAGTGAATCCAAGTATACTATTAATGAATCAATAGGTCGAAGATATATTGCTTCAGATAGTAAGTTAACAACAACAACGTATTCGGCAACATTGTTTGAAGTAGGGCCAATACATATGATTCTTGAAACCAACAACTGACTGGATAGATAGTAAATCATCCAAGCTGCAGAAGCCAAATTCTGAGTATGTCGACTAGCACCATCAGACAACCCTAGATATACCATATCATCCATTGATACCTGCAAAATAGGATAAAAAATATAAACATCGCTATGAAACCTATAGACAGATATGCACAAATATATATAATATCTACACCCAAGAAAATGCTACGCTGAAGCCTAGGAATAATAATTCTTAAGATAGAGCCTATTTCTGGGCTCTGCCAGCTTGTTTCCATTAAAATTAACCAATTCGTAAGCTCCTTCTTTCAAGACCTTTTTTCAAGATAAGAGGATAGTACGACATGCGTTTGAACTTTCCTGCCCCCAAGGTGTCTTTTTCTTGGTCATATACCAGGAAAAGATCACCTTCAAAGAAAACCCTAGGATGCACAACCTTATCATATTGGATTTTCACTATTTTTTTATGAGCTTCATTAATTGTGGCTACATCTCGATGCTTCTTGTCAAGACGTGCCAAATAAACAAAGTGTTATTCAAGACTAGAAGTGTCTGGAAGAAGTTCTACAACCAATTTAAGAGAAGGAATTTCACATTCCATAGGGAAGATTGATTCCAAACCATTAACTAGTTGAAAAGGAGTGAAACATGTAGTGGTCTTAACCGACATCCAGTATGCCCAAAGCACAGGATACAACATGATATGCCAATTGGATCGAGCTTTATTAATTGTCCTTTGTAGGATAACTGTTACACAGTAATTTGTCACTGTCTTCCTGTCAGTCTTCCTACTGTGTCATGAGACCAAATTAATCATGCTCATGCTCTCTAATGTTGCCAAATGACCCACTTTGCCAAAGTTCTTCTATCATCACGACTGTTGTAAAAATAAACGCACTGATGAGCGCTCCAAAACAGACCGAATGCGCTGCCAGCGCGGAAGTACACGTGATTCCCGTGCTGGTCGAGTTTCATGAGACAACATGACTATTGCTCATATTTGATCGCGCTGATATGACTTTCTTCGTTATTCAACATTGATGTCAGCGCTCCAGTGCAGTTATTCACCCGCGATGATCCAGTCTAGGCGAGTTTGTTCTAACAGCTGGCCTTCCAGATGACTCCAGACTTGGTTGTTGGCCTTGTAGATGTCGCCCTCCCTTCTCTGGCATGTCTGTTTCGTCATTTGAGCCACCTTCCTTGGATATAAGCTCATTCTCCCACCATTCATGGAGACTCCTTCTCCTATTTAAGCCTCCACCATTGCCATGAGCTGCTAGTTTGGAATTCATAGAGTTTGGAGTGTTGCTGATAGTGTGTGAGCTTGATAGGTAGCTGGTGTGACAAGTGTGGGATTGCTAGAGAGCTTAAGGAAGGTTGTGAAGTGTTTTTCTCTTGTGTAAACTTGTGTGAGAGAGAGTTTTGTCTTGGGAGATCTACCTTCAAGGGTGAATGCTTGAGGGACTTGCTGGCTGGACCCTCTTGAGAAGGATTTGACGTCAGAACTATGGTTGTATTCTTCTTTGTTTATCAATAATAGACGACTATCATTATGGTTCCACTCTTATTGTCTCTATGATGGTGTTTGATTTATATCCTTTCTGACTGATATATAGTTGCATCTATTGGATTTTATGCTTGTGTTTGTATCGTTCTTTGCGTGTGAAGGTGTCCGTGCATGAGGATCGTGAGGATTGTGACTAGCTAGGGCAAAGGAATGGGAGCATCAACTCTTCTACAAGTACTAGCGTTGGAATCCAGGTAGGCCTCCATCATTGGTCTTTCATTTGCAATTAGGAACCTTCGTGTTAGCATTGTTTGATTGTTACTAGACCCTATTTGGACTAGTAGGGATCACCTCTGTCCGCAAAGGGGATTTACCTCCAAAAAAATTTGGCGACTCCACCGGGGAGTTTACCTTGTTGTTTGATTTGTAAACTTTAGATGGAGCCTGAAGCACGGCCAGATAGCCTTCGAAACGCTATTTCTCTGCATTAGCGAAGTAGATCAATGACACTTCAGTCAATCTCCGGTCCGGTTTACGAACTGAACGACTTGGAGCTGGCTTTTGTCCTTTTTTGTTCATTCTTTCCTTGAGTTTGTTTTGCTCTCTTTTCAAAGATTGGGGATTAGTCCTCTGTTTTTGGGTTTCCTCATTCGGTCTGGAAGGTGCCTTGATTGTTTAAAGAGTGATTGCCTTGGTTTGGGAGTTTTTGGCTTGACAGTGGCCGCTTTTGAGCATCATTGCGGTTTATAATTAAACAGTCGCACTGTCATCGCGCAGCCCTTTCTGTGACTTCCTGATCATCACATTAATACACCAAATAGTCGCGACGGTTCTAAAAATCGGACCATCGTGGGTAAGGCGTGTACTTCTGCGCTGACATCGCATTGTTGCGATGTGTAGTTTCTTATCAGCGCATTGTTGCTATGTACCACCCGCGCTGATTCCTGTAGAATTGAATTTCTTCAATTCTACCTCCTGAGCCTGTTGGTCTTGCTATCCCCTGCTGTTTTCACTTGGTTTATGACTTGATTTTCATTGTATGAAGATTGAAGCACTTTCTTGTGAGTCTTGTTGAGCGAATCTTGCTTTTGGTCTTGTGAGCTAGTTTTGTCATTCCAAGTTTTTTGGATCAGCTTTGCTTGGTTACTCGTTTGCAAAGGTTCGTTTACTACTTGCGTTTGGTTTGCTGAAGCCTTTCTCTTTGCTTGCTTTTTCTTGGTTGTTTAAGTGATTGTTGTTGAACTAGTCTTGAAATTGTTTCGATTTCTTCTCACCACCCGGACACGGACCACAGTTGTTTGGGGTCAATCGGTTCTTTTCACATTTGTTTGTTATTATTTCTCAAAGCTTGTTTAATGCACTTTGCCATAAACAAAAAGGAAAATCTCTTTTGCTTCGTATTATTTAATGAGAACTAGAAGCTTTTCATTTTGATTAGTGATTAGTGATCTTGAAGAAAATTTTGTGAATTTCCATTAGCTGCATTAGGGAAGCTATTTGTTGTTTTGTGATCATTTCATTTGTGTTAAAGCCCTCTAACCCTCTCGTAACTAGCATTCATCGAATGGAATGACATATTTTGGCATATAGTTTGCATTTAGGCAATTTTGAGAGATTTCATACGGTAAGGCCTGAAAACCAAAACCTAATTCAAGATCAACCTTAAAATAAACTGAATGAACTTAAAAATGCATTGGAACATAACGCTCATTGTTTAGAGGTCTAGGCTACAGACGTGCTCTGGCGTCATTAAACCTAGTCACTTTTGTTTCACTTAAGGTTGGGTGATTCCTCCTTCCGTGACACAACAAGTGGTCTAGCACGGATTTGAGCTCCCACGTACCGTCGAGTATATGAGGAGACCCCACTAGGTTATCATCCTTTATCCACAAGAAGCCGTGTCTACCGCCTTACAAGCCGTAACGCATCGAACATAGCATTCGGGAAGATTGACTGACATACGGGAAGTCCTTGGTTTTCATATGATTACCAAGGTGTATATGCATTTTTACGGATTTGTTTGGTAAACCTTTTTACCTAGCTCTCCAGAGTAGTCACTTTTGATCCTTTTCAGACTCCTTAGAAGAAAAGGATCATCTGATCATTTGTCACTTCGGGCTCATTAAACATTCGAAGGTGACTAGATCATCTTTTTGCCCTTTTCTAGACTCTTAAAAAATGAAAAGGTCAAGTTATGTCTTTGCGTCTTAAAATTTATTCGGCCACGATTAACATTACCCGGTTAGATCTTCTGTGCGTTAGTTTGAGTAGGGTCCTTTCTTGTTAGTTTCCCTAGGTTTTGTTTTGAAGTTTGTCATCCTAGCTAAATCATCGATCCTATCTCCTATTCCAAGTGATCAAGGGTCTCCATCTTCTGTTGCTCCTGAGGTACCAGTTGTGAGTGATACTCTCCCTGTTATCCCAAGTATCCAACCGATTAACTCTCGTGCTCCAGACGACGAGGATTACGAAATTCATTGGAACCTCATTTGGGAGCCTGAAGACGATATTCCTTTTACCCCTCTTGATGTTTCGACCCCAATGTCTACCTATGATATGGATGATACATCTCCTAGAGTGAGTGAGACACCTGTTTTGTCGAGTATCGAAACTCCTATCCTGGCCACATCTCCGGTACCCTCACGCTGTAAGTCGTTGAGGGATAATGCGGGTACTAGGATCCCTGCTTCAAGTACCATGTGGGACCTCCGCATCACTCCCACTACGGGATGTTTTGTTTCACAAGTTCACAGTACACCCATCACTTCAGTTCCAACTATTCCGGCTGTTTGTGTAGCACATTCAACACCGGTTGTTAGTGTCGTTACGGCATCTTCAGCTGTGACTGCTGGTGCTGGTCTGCCTCATGGCCAAGTGAGTAGTGGCCAACCGTCACATACACCCAGAGTTGTTCATCTTGCACAAAGTGCACCACCCTCTTCTGGTCCCGTTCCAGTAGGGGGGCCATATGATCAATATATGCAAGCTATCCAGGATCCGAACGCGCAAGGTCCATTTTATTACTATGATTCCTCTGGTCAGTTCCTTTATCTTTCCATACCCTTGCCTACTCAACCTGTTGTTGAGGTCTCGGTACCATTATCCGTTGCTTGGGGCGCCACCACTTACCATGGGGGCCAAGCAATGCCTGCAAAACTTCAGGGACCGCCTAACCAAGACCAGCCGTCTTACGTGCAAACCCGCCAAAGGGTAGAAATATTACGGCCAGTCTTACCCAGGGAAACCTGGGGGCCCACAAGGACAACCCTATCAGGGAAAACCTTCGGCCGCTGGTGGTCCATCTTTCACTTATCTTACTCAACCTTCTGGTAATCCGAGGCAACCTGGTATCCAACAAGGTTACCCGTCTGGGCAACCAAGACAACCTTACATCCAACAAGGTCAACCTGGTGTCCAGCAAGGTTATCCCTTTGGACAAGCAGGACAACCTTATATGCAACAAGGACAACCTGGAATCCAGCAGGGGTACCCTTCTAGGCAGGGCGGTCAGCCTTACGTACAACAAGGCCAACACACTGCCCAGCCTAGTCATCCTTCTGGACAAGTTGGTCAACCTCAAGGTCAACCGGCCGTCCAGCCCGCTCAGCCATCTGTTCCGCAAGGACAACCCTCGGTTGTACAAGGACAACCTAATACCTAGCAAGCTCACCCTTCTGGCCAAACGGGTCCGTCCCAAACTCAACCAGGACAACCTTCCGGCCACATGGTCCAAGCTCAATCTGTTCAAGGACATCCTTCTGGGCCCCAGACTCAAACTAGTCTTCAGATGCAAGGTGGGTTGCAATCCCAACCTTCTTACCAAGCGCAGCTTGGTCACCAGGCTTAGTATGGAGCTCAGCAACCATTTGGTTACCAGCAACCCCAGGGGCAAACTCAGTTAGCCCCGTATCAAAATTATCAACAAATGCAGGTCACCCCTTATCAGAATTATCAGCAACAGTATGTTGCTCCCGCAGGTCAAGTTGCTAATCCATGGGGTGCTGGGGGCTAGATCTAGAGTCAACCGTCTGGTTATGGACAGAATCCCTATGGGCAGAACCCTTATGGGCCGAGCCTGTCTGGACAAAGTCCATGGGGGAAACCGCCACCTAGTTGGAACTCTGGTATTACCTCTTATCCACGACCACAGATGTCCTTCAATCCACAGTTACCTTTCTTAGCGACATTGGAACTGCCAGATGTGTCCAAATTGACTAATGATCCCATCCTTCATAATCCATATTGGCCACCAGTTCCAACCAAGATACCCGGTGATTGCCCCAAATTTTATGGCAAAGCTGGAGAGGACCCTCAAGCCCATGTCATGACCTACCACCTTTGGTGCTCGTCAAACTCGTGGCTTGATGATTCCATCCGGCTCCGCCTTTTCCAAAGGACTCTCACCGGCTCAGCTGCTAAGTGGTACATTGAGTTGAATCGCGGATCCTTTCAAGATTTCAACTCGTTGGCAATGGCATTTCTAACTCACTTTCAGTTTCCCATTCGGTATGAGACAGGGACACATCTCCTTACGTCTCTTAAACAGGACACGGCCACGCATATATCTGATCATATACATGAATGGAGATGGCATCGTCGTTTGATCAAGTTCTGGATTCCTGATCAGCTCCTAACCGATTGGTTTACAACCTCCTTTGTCCCTGCAATCGCGCGAGACATTGCTATGGGAGCTTGTGTAACTGAAGAGCAAGCTATCGCGCGTGCTCAGTACCTCGACTTAGTTTATTCTCAGTCGGGTACCTTATATGATTATTTTCCAGATGCCCTGAGACCCGGAACATCCAAAGCTCCACAAAAGCCATCTGTTGATGGTGTTATTGGCTCTGTAAATGCATCTTCAATGAAATCATCTGCGAACCCTAGGAAGCAAAAATCGAATGCTCCTAACGAAAACACTTCTCAGGGTCAATCTAATTCTGGAAACACTTTTGAGGTTAATGTCGTCCAGTCCACCACGGAGGATAAATCCTCGAAAGGAAAGAAGAAGGGGAAAGCTAAGAATAAATCTGAGCATCCGAGATAGGACTCCCCTAAACCTCCACTCGAGGAAGGAGCCAAACGTAAACCTAAGTATCCTTGTCTTATCTGTGACGAGGATCACTATACTAAAGACTGCCCCAGGCGGTCCGAAGTTAGTCGATTGTTGAAAGGTGCTCTCGGGACTCCTGCTGTGCTTAAAGAACCTTTCCCCTCACAGCAAACTCAAATGGTGGCAGATCCATCACAACCCTCTTCTTCATTTAGCTCTCAAGTATTCATGGCTGGGACAATTCCCGTCCACATCACTACTCGGGCAAAAGAATATCCGTCACTGTTGTGGGGAAAAATTCCTATGCAGGACGATCCTATCCACCTAAGGTGTGACAGTGCCTTAGCAAAAAACGAGTACAACTATACTGGTTCTTCCTTTATGAAATGTGAAAGAAGGGAGATCAATAGACTTACCGGTGTCTTCCGTTTGTCCCTCGATCCAATGTCCCTTCTCTTTGGGTGTTCACAGCTACTTGCCTTCTTGCTTATCCAGCTTCAACTTCCTGCAAGATCACAAGAGAACAGCTACTTGCGACAAGAGAACAGCTACTCGAGACAAGAGAAGAACACTACACAAAGACAGATGTTCACATTCATAACTAGTTTAGGATTAGAAATAAACCAAATACACTAATACATTCATACATCAAAATACATCAGCATATAGGAGAAACCAAGATAGCTTTGTTGATGAATAACAAGGTTCAGGAAGAGATACAACCCAGAGGGCTCCAATCCAGCATCTCCTTCCCAGCAAATGGAATTCCTCTCTTTTCCCCCTTCAAAGGATTAAGCACCCTATGATTCCAGTATCAAACCAACAGCAATTCTTTGCAATAACAAAATTCCAGCCCCTAGATCTCATGGAGGAGAGATCCATATATAGATGTTTGGAGAGAGGATGAGTTAGCTTGAGATCTGACTAGTGTCCTCTCCCTCTGTCAGTTCTTGAGTCCACTTGGAGGTTCTTGCTTCCACTTGGAGATTTGGAACCTCTTACTCATCACCAGTCGAATTCCCTGAGGCAAGTGTCATTTTGGAAGCTTCCTGGGTTTTGACACCTTGAGAAATGAGCCTGCCACTTGTCCACTCTCGTTCAGCGCAGGTAGCTAGTGTTCCAGTTGACATTCAACGCAGGTAACCAGTGTTGGCTTTGACATTCAGCGCAAACAGCTAGTGTAGCCACTGAAACCATCCTGAATTGACTTGTTTTTTAGTAGTTTCAGGTGGAGAACTCCTATGAATTGCTGTGGTTTGTTAGCCTTGTTCCTCTAGGGGTAGGAACAACATGTTTAGGGACTTTGGATCCCTTAGATTATGGACATTTCATGCTCAATGCTGTAAGACACAAAAATGTCTATAACAGTTGCCCCCTAAAGTATGAGGCTGTTTATCGGGCGAAATGCTTTATCAGGGGGATCCGAAGTTCATCCAATGCTGGGAGGAGACCTGTAATACAATACAATACAATACATTATTTTCCATACTGCTTTCATGATCTAGCTGAGGCGGGCATTCCCATGCTCAGCTTTATAAATTCATTTTTCTGTACATAGAACAGACAATCGTCTGATGATAGACTGATAATTTTGATGAAATTATCATCCTTTGAGTAGGATGATTATCTTCTGCAATGATGTACATGTCAATGTCTTTATCTTTCCTGAATATATATCGCAGCCCGGATGGATGAAACTAGATCCAGGGTCTTCAAACTCCTTCGATCTTCACTCTAAGTACAAGTCGATCCATGTGAGAATTGTTCTGAAGTCGAACATGGAAAGACATCGCTTGATCACTGGTCAATGATGTAAACTGTTAACAAGCGCGAGAGGAATCACCGATAATGATAATGACCCTCAAGGTACTGCAGTACAATTCACATGGTGTGAATAAAGGACTTGGCGTCGAACACCACGCAAAATCTTTCGGTCGAAGGTCATTGATG
Organism: Pinus tabuliformis; assembly: GCA_031772625.1. Classification (NCBI taxonomy): domain Eukaryota; kingdom Viridiplantae; phylum Streptophyta; class Pinopsida; order Pinales; family Pinaceae; genus Pinus; species Pinus tabuliformis. The sequence goes on along the minus strand of CM062806.1, from coordinate 474,362,644 downwards.
TATACCTGTCCTCGGAAGTGAGAAACTTGCCATTGTGGCATGCAAGCTTCAAAGTACTGTAGGGGTTGTTCCTAGATCAACTTCTCGGGTAATGAGCTGATGTCGACAAGAAGCGATCCGTCAGAGGAGGGCCTTAATGAATCCCACATCAGTGACACTGAACGGAGCTAATGATTTCATTGGAGGTGAAAACGATCTATGACATATGATTCAGGGTGGCGGTCATGAAAGGATGAAGGATAATGTATGGCAGTGGATGGGACACGGTTGACTCTTTCTGAACGACTTCTCTTGAACATATGGTGAAACTGATACGATGGATCGGTAGCATTACCCCAAATATGGATTGTTACACTAAAAAATGTCACCATGACTATTTACAGTTAGTATGGCTCCATCCACTGTCATACTATCCTCCTTGGAAAGTCTCATGCCTCTGCTCCTCATGTCAAACTTGAAGAAAGAGAGAAAAGTCATTTAAAGTCAATTATCTCTGGTACGCAGTTTCTCTTAGCCTTACCTGCGTGTACGCAACCCAAGTTCACAATACCTGCGTACTTGTACGCTCTGTATGTAAAGCAATGGGTGCGTACTCCTGTAAAGGTTAAAAGGCGCAAGTTTCACTCCAAAAAAGTTACTTGTGGTCATTTCTAGAGTCTTCTAGAAGCTTGTTTGACGTGTATGAAGCACCTCCAGATGGTTCATGTATCCCTACCAAAGAGGAACTTATCCCATCAATAGGGGAGCTACCCCATCCAAAGAGGGGCTTATCCCATTGATGGTGGACCTGAATAACTTCCTCTAGAGCACTATAAATACAGGCATTGGGCCAAAGGGAGGAGAGGTTGAAAGCTGAACATTCCTAAGGGTAGATGCTGCTGGAATTAGGACTTCCTTGTGGAAGCTTGTGAGGAGAGATTACCATCTTTACTTGTTTCCATTGGGAGGTGGGTGAGCTGATCAGAGTAAGGGAGAACTCTTGTGGACCCTGGGAGGAGCTTGCACAACACCAAGGCTCAGGTTGTAATGGTTCCTTTTGTTACCTTTTAATACAAATTAGTCCATTCTTCTCAACAATTTGTTATTAATGAGTTTTTTCATATACTCCTTGGTCTATATGTTAAATATGTTTTATTTTATGTGATATTCAGGTGCTATTTAATCGTTTGATTGTTAGTGAATGCAGGTTTCGAAGGGAAGGAGGAGCTCATCCGGATCAACGAAGCTGGACTACTACAACAGCATTGGATTACAGGTAGGATCTAAACACTTGATTTCTCATATTGTAAAAGCATATTTAGGGAAGGATTGCTCTTATTTGTCTTGTTTGTCATTAGAAAGTCTTAGGCTTCTAGGAAGGTCGGTTGTGTCTGCACTAACGACTCTTTCCGTGTGACAAAATGGCGACTCTGCTGGGGACTCCATGAATGTGTTTGAGTTCTTTTTGATTTGATATTTTGGTCTGAGAAAAATTGCTTGTTTTCTGATTTTTGGCTGTCTAGCTGTGTATTTTGGTGGGTTAGCTTAGACTCAATTTAGTTTTTTATTTTTCTTAGCTTTTCCAGCAGTACGCAGTCTCTGGGTTTGACACAGTGCGTACTTGTATGCACTGCGTCTTTGTGCACAGGGCGTCCGTGCACCTGTGTCAACAGATCACCTGCGTACCCCTGTCAAACTTGAGAAAATTTCATTTTTCATCTTTTTGCTCTTTAGATTTTGTTTTTACTTTGTTTTTACTGCCCAGATCCATCAGTTTACTGTCAAAGATCTTCACCTGAACTTGTCCCGTTAGTGTTGAGGGTTTTGGTGGGATTCATAGGGATTTTGCCTTAGGGTTTGATTTTTAACTGGTCCTGTAGTGACTTTGGCGTTAGAGGTTGTCAAACTTTGGACCTCCTTGGTTTTGATCAGTCCTCTTAGGAGTCGGGCCTGTCATAGAAGTCACCTTTGTGAGAGACCTACCTTTGTGTCTTCTCTTTGCGAATCTCGAAAAGTTTGTTTGTTAAAGCCTTGAATTCCATTCTTGAGAAAAAAGAACAAAAATATTTCGATTTTGTTTTTTGGTTAGTTTATGATTCTGCATGAACTGATCCTTAGTTGCATTTTGACTAAGTAAAACATCCGGAAATTATCCTTGTAGGCTTTTGTCCTCATTATTTTTTGCTTTTAGGTAAATTTACTTTTGATTTGCTTTTGAGCGAATTTGATTTGATTATATTAGATTTGTTAAATTCGATTTGATAAAATAGTTTTACATGCTTTATTAATATAGAAAAAACACAAAAATTCTTTTGGAAAAAAGTTTGCTTTGGTAGCATTTGTATACTTTTGGGAGAAAAAGGAAATTTCGTAGAGTAATTAGTGGTCATGAGTTGTGTGTTTTGAAAAGAAAAAGAGAATTGTTTCTTTGATTGTCTTTACGAAGAAAGTTGTTTTCTATAAAATTTGCATTTTCCAACTCTCTCAGTTAGGAGATTCATTGAAAAGGAAAAGTAGTGTAAATCATCTTAGGTGCATCTTTGTAGTGGTTGCGAGTCGAGTCTACACACCACCAGTTTCATCTCCACTACCTTTTTGTCTTTAAGAAAAACCATAAAATTAACGCTTAAAGTAAAATCAACTTAGAAACTTTTATTTACTAGGGCTCTGAAACACCAATTTAGATCAGGCTAGTGTCTTGGAGTAGGAGAGTAATTAACTCTCCAAGACAACAAAACCAAACAAGTAGCTTATCTTGTGATAGAATAAATCCAATTGTTTCATTTATACTCTGGGAAAGCTCCTCTTAAAGAAGAAGCACGAGCTCGTGTCCGAACCAGTGAGGGGATCAATCCTCCCTCGTTGGGAACGACGCCAGACACGCATATATTACAAACGGTAAACCTCAGATTAACCATTTTCGAGGAGCCAGGGGTCACTTGTCGGTAAACCTTGGATTATTGTCAAGGAGCCGGCGAGGGGATTGAGCTTGATACTCTGCCCTTACGTGCTGTCGGAGTGTAGACTGTTCCCCCAGGTGCATTTGTTGCGGTTGGTAACCTTAGTGACCATTATCTTTAGGATTCTACCGAGGTGACGGTGGAGGGAAGATCCCACTGTACCTGGAGCAGACGTCGGCTAGACTCACTTGGATTTTCTGGGGGGTTCACTTCACTCGAGACGGTTAAAGTGGAGGAACTTGTGCCGATCTATTCATTAAGCAGGTTTCCGGGGTAACTGTTCCACCCGCCACTTCTGTACTGAATCCGGCGATGTTGGGTTTCATCTCCAACTAGCGTTTTTGGTCTAGAAGGCTACTATTTGTGCTTGGTTTGACACCCTAGATTCTTTAGGCGTATGATTCAAATTTGTTTGGTTCTTTAGAGACTTTAGGTGGTTTGCTTTGAGATTTTACTTTGTTTGCGTGTGCAGTAGTTAAAAGTTTTTAACTGTGGCGGAATTACCGAGACAGTCCCGTAGACTTCGGGGCAAGTCTCCTGAGGTTGTTTCTGTGGCCGAATTGTTGAGGAAATCCCGTAGACTTCGGGGTGAACCTCCTCAAGACGTCCCAAGTCATTACGAAGGTTTAAAGGTCCTTGTAGCTCCTCCTAGCGGCAGTAGAGTAGGTTCACCAGAAGAAGGAGAGTCTTCGTTGGTAGTCCATCAAGATTACCAAAGTCTAGAAACAGGTTATAATCCTGAAGCAGTTGAAGTTTCTGAGCTTGCTGGTAGTTTTTCATCTACTAGTGATATAGGTGAAGAACCTGAAATATCTGAACCTGTTACTCCAACTTCTAGTGTACCAGATTCACCTAGGGTAGAAAGAGTCATCACCGAAAATCTTCCTACTGGTTTGATAGCTATTGAAGAACTTGCTCCAGAGGAAGAATTAGGTGTATCTATTCTTGAAGATCAACCTACTATTGATCTAAGGGAGCGTGAATCTATCTTTTACAGTCCTCCTAGAAGTACTACTTGGTACCTTTCGTTAACCAATTATTTAGACAACTCAGGGGTAGGTTTTTCTCCACCTCGTACTCCTTTTCCACCTGGAGGTATTTATACTCCTATAAATATGTCTGGTCAGTCGTCCGTGTTCACTCAATCTCCTGAATCTTTCTTACACGGCGGTCCTTCTATTCCCACCGGGTATCAGTCACTTTCTGGTACCTTTGCTGGGGCATCTCCTCAACCCATTGATCATGGGTTATTAGCTGGAAACAATGGTAATAAACCGTTGGGTGTAGGGGACATTTACATGATGTCAGGTTCAGTTCCCGTTTCTCAACCTCAAGGTGGTCAATTACCGCCTGGGGGGAAACCTCAATTAACGCCTGGGGGGCAACCTCAAGGTACACAAATTGTGTCTGGGGGGCAACCTCAAGGCCAGTATGTACCCATAGTACAATACATGCCTCAAGGTCAACCCCAGCCTCAATATGTACCCCAGGGTCAACCTCAGTATCAATATTTACCTCAAGGGTATCAACCCCAAGGGTATCAACCTCAAGGGTATCAACCTCAAGGTCAAGGTCAACCCCAGTATCAGTATTTACCCCAAGGTTATCAACCTCAAGGTCAATACTCGAGTCAAGGTTATCAACCACCTCAAGGTCAGTCATATGTTCAAGGTATGGGAACTATGCCTTTCAGTTATCAATCCTATCCTCAATCCGGTTATGGATCTCAGTATCCTCAACCTGTTACGGGTCAATACCCCAGAATGATAGTGTGGGATCCATCACAGGGTCAACAAGTGTTGCAGCCAAGTATACAGTTGTAGTTTCTGGTTCACCCCAGCAACCTCAACCTTTCCAGTCGAATGTTCAAACTTCTGTAACTTCGGTAGTTACTCAGCCGCCAATTGCACCTAGTACTCCATCTCAAACGACTGCTGCAACTACCGCAACATCTACCGCACTTACTTTTGGAGTATCGACAGCTCCGGTTTCTACTGTCTCTGCAACCACTCCTCAGATATCTTTACCGTTGTTCGGATCTACGATTCAAACTACGGTCCAGATGCCTATAGGGCAGCCTGGTTTAAGTACTGTTGTAACAAGTCAACCTCAATTTACCTACCAACAGTACCAGGGACAACACCAATTCGGTCCGCTGTCCAACAACCGGTTTACCAGTATCAACCGTATCTTGGGTACACTTATCAACAACCTCAACAACCCCAGTATCGTCCGGTTAATCCTGGTTTTCCAGGAGGATATAATGTCCCAAATGTGATTCTTGTTCCAAGTTATCCTGGATATCCTCCTCCTGGGACTGGTCTTGTGACCCAGAGTTTTAGAGATCCTAACCAGCAGTTACCGTTTATCGCAACTTTGGATTTACCAGACTTGACGCGCCTAACGAACGATCCAATTCAATATCTTCCGTTCTGGCCGCCAATGCCAAATAAGTTGCCCAGTGATATACCCAAGTTTGAAGGTAAGTCTGGAGAGGATCCATCCAATCACGTGATGACTTACCACCTCTGGTGTGCTTCAAATTCTATCTCGGATGATTTGATCCGCTTACGTCTTTTCCAGCGTACGCTCATTGGTCTCGCGGCCAAGTGGTACATTGAGTTACCACGGGCCTCTTTTTACAATTTTAGCCAGTTAGCTACCTCGTTCCTAACTCATTTTCAGTTGCCGGTCAGATACGATAACGGCACAGAGCTATTAACTTCATTAAAACAGTCGACCTCCACCTATATTTCCGATCATATTCATGAATGGAGACGTCGAAGACGTTTAGTGAAAGTTTTTATCCCGGACCAAATCTTAGCTGAATGGTTTGTAAAATCATTATTACCGAAAATTACTGAAGATGTAGCTAAGGCCGGAGTAGTTACTGAGGAGCAAGTCATTGCTCAAGCCCAGTACCTTGACTTAGTTTACACTCAGTCGGGTACGTTGCACGAGAAGATCCCAGATCTTCCTAAGTCGAATCAAATTGTTGTTGCTCCTTCGGGGTCTCATGCTGCTGATGGCATGATTGGTACGGTGAATACTAAAAGTAAGAAGAAAGCCTCAAAGAATTCTTCTCCAATAATAACCTTACCAGACTCCCCGACAGGAGAGTCTTCTCCTGAAATTACCGCCGACATTCACGCTGTAGTCTACGGCTAAATCAAAAAATGGTGGTAAGAAGAAAGGCAAGAAGAAGGATAAATCAGACAAGGCTCCAAAGGAGAACAAAGAGAAGTCGGAATCTAACTACTAAAAGCGCAAACCTCGCTATCCTTGTTTAATTTGTGAAGAAGATCATTTCACCAGAGATTGCCCTCATCGGGCAGAGGTTGTGAAAATCGTTAAAGGTTCCCCAACTCCTGCTGTTTTGAAAGATCCATTTCCAAAGCAGGAGAGTAAAATGATAGGTTCTTCCTCGAGTGCCAGTGAAGAACCCATATTGATGATGTCTCATGTACGGATTGCGACTCGATCGCAAGATTATGGTAGTAAGAATCCTGTTGATGGTAAAGAAGCAGAATCTTCTCATTCTAATCCATCAACCTCAGCTCCCGGTTCCGATCCACTACAGATCGAGAAACCTAACCCAGACTTGGTAATTAAACCGCCCGCCAAGGGTATACTTCGAAAGTCTGCTTTCAATCCACATGCGAGAGAAGCTCAGAATTATAACATTGTTGAGGATTTAGCTGTTTCACCCTCAGCAATGTCGGCTTTGGAAGTGTTGCAATCATGCCCAGCACAACGAAAATTACTCTTGTCGGCTATAGGAGCTGTTGATATTTAGGACCCGAACCTGATAATCTTTGATCTAGAAAATAGTACACCGCGTCTCCCTCATCAAATGGCTTTCCAGATTCCAGTGATAGTAAAAAATAGGCCTATTCATCGGACTGTAATTGATGAAGGAGCTTCTACGTGTATTATGTCGATTCAGTGTTGGAGATCGCTTGGTTCTCCTTCACTGAACCAATCCCCGACGATTCTTAAGGCCTTTGATGGCCGTGGGTTCCATCCGTTTGGCATTCTACAGGATTTGCCTATAGGGGTTGAAGGAAAAACCGTTAGTCTGGATGTGGAGGTGGTTGATGCCCCTCTAGACTACAACCTTCTTTTGGGTCGTAGTTGGTCTTACGCTATGACAGTGGTCGTGTCATCGGTCTTCAGAGTTATAAAGTTTCCACATAATGGTAAAATCGTGACGATAGACTAGCTGGCTTACTTTTCATCCGACCCAGCCTCTTCAGAGAGTATCCAGCATGTCGGTAAAACGACTATCCCTTACAAGGATGTTGGTGTAGGATTGGTTAAAGATTCCGGTTTACTGGGAACTTTTCCTTTTCCTTCGATCAATGCAGACCCTTCATTCGCATCCATTCATATGATTACTTCAGACACTATTATTTATGATGATCCTTGGATTGTCCCATCTGAATCTGAGATAGACTCATTCGGTAATGCAATGCCTTTGAGTCCATATGAAATTGCTTATGAAGCCGTGCAGTCTTTTACCGACTCGCGTTCAACCCAAATCGACCAAATGAATGTGGTCCATGAGGAATCACTTTTCACATCAACCTCAGAACGGATAACATTTCCTGAAGTCGTGTCATCTGACGAACAACTTCGCGAAATCCTAAGTGTAGACGATCTACCATGGGAAGATCTTCATCATAGATCTTCGTTTTTACCTGAGGGTGATGACTTTGAAAATGATTTTTCATCAATTGTTACAGCTGAATATGTCAAGGACGCTCAGAATCCCACGAAACATCCTGATTCAGAGTTGAATTTGGGAAATATTTCCCAAACTATTGCCATTGACATTTTAGTCAAACCGGAATTATTGAAAACATTCATATAGGTGCCTCATGTACAGATAACGAAATTCAAACATACAAGGTCCTATTTCAAGAATTCCGCGACGTGTTTGCCTGGTCCTATGAGGAAATGCCAGGAATTGATCCCTCCATTGTTGTTCATGAAATCAAGACCTACCCGGACGCTAAACCTGTTCGGCAACGTCTACGTCAGATACACCCTAGGAAAGCAGTTGCGATTAAAGCAGAAGTCGAGAAGCTGTTGAAAGCAGGTTTCATTTATCTGATCCTGTTAACGGATTGGGTATCGAATATTGTTCTGGTTAACAAGAAACAAGGAACAATAAGAATATGTATCGACTATAGGGATATAAATCGTGCTTGTCCAAAAGATAACTATCCCACACCCTATATCGATCAAATAATTGATGATTGTGCCGGCAGTGAAATATTTTCCTTTATGGACGGTTTTTCCGGTTACAACCAAATCAATATTCTACCTGCCGATCAACCAAAAACGGCCTTCATTTGTCCCTGGGGGACATTTGCTTACTGCAAATTACCTTTTGGACTTAAGAATGCTGGAGCAACTTTCCAACGGGCAATGTCTTATGCGTTTCACGACATCAAGCACATTGTGCAATCGTATCTCGATGATTTGCCTGCTCATTCTTTACATCGAGCTGATCACCTTGTCCACTTACGCGCTATCTTTATGAGGTGTCGGCATTATCGAATTCGGTTGAACCCACAAAAATGTGTCTTCTGCATAGAAGTGGGACGATTACTAGGATTTGTCGTTTCAAAAGCCGGTATCCGCGTCGATCCCTCGAAGGTCGAAGCTATCATCAAATTGCCTCCTCCTTCGAGTTTGCGCCAACTCCAAAGTTTGCAGGGGAAAGCAAACTTTTTACATCGATTCATTCCTAACTACGCCGAGGTTACAAAAGGTTTCACCCGGTTGTTGAAACAAAATGCTCAATTTTCTTGGGATGAGATAGCTCAGAAATCTTTTGATGCACTTAAGCACGCGTTGACCCATGCACCATTGCTGCATCCTCCCAACTACAACCAGGACTACTTTTTGTATCTCGCCGCCTCCCACTCCACCATTGGAATGGTCTTAGTTCAGGAAGATGAATTCGGAACGGAACATGTGATATATTATCTTAGTAGGACGTTAAATCCCACTGAGCTAAAATATTCGCATGTGGAGAAATTGGCCCTGGCAGCTGTTCAGGCTGTCCAGCGTTTTCATCATTACATTCTTCTCCGTAAAACTACAGTGATTTCGGATTGCAACCCTATGATCTATATTTTAACAAAACAATTGCTAGGGGGCAAGTACTCCAAATGGATTGTTATCCTGCAAGAGTTCGATTTGGAGTTTGAGAAGTCCAAGTCTAAGAAATCCTTAGTTTTTGTGGAATTGATGTGTGACTTCCCGCGTGCTGACACGGAAACTGTGGCAGAGGAACCCATTGCGGACGAATCTCTGTTTCTTATCAGCACTTTAGATCCGTGGTATGGGGATATAATCGTCTATCTCCAAACCCAATCCTTTCGGCCCGAAGCTTCAAAGTCGGAACGCCGAAAAATTCGATTCCAGTCCCAACAATACAAAATTATTGGAGATACTCTTTATCGTCGTGGGGCGGACTTGGTTTTTCATCGTTGCTTAACTCATGAAGAGGCAGAAAGGGTTTTGAATGACTGTCATTCTGGAGCATGTGGCGGTCATATGTCTGGGTATGCCACAGCTCAGAAGGTGTTGCGTGCTGGCTATTTCTGGCCCTCCATGTTCAAAGATTGTATCATTGCGGTCCGGAAATGCCACAACTGTCAAGTGTTTGATCGCAAGATGCGCGCACCACCTGCTCCTCTCCACCCTATAATTGCTGTTGGTCCTTTTGCTAAATGGGGTATCGATTTTATTACTTGTAACCCTCACTCGGCCGGGGGGCATGCGTATATCATCCTTGCGGTTGATTATTTTACTAAGTGGGCCGAGGCGATGCCTACATTCGAGGCAAGCGGAAAAACAGCAGCGATTTTCGTATTCAATCATATTATTGCTAGGTTTGGTGTCCCACAAGCGATAATCACTGACCATGGGCGCCATTTTCGAAACATTATGATGACAGAACTTACAAGCCAGCTTGGTTTACGCCATGATAGTTCTACTCCTTATTATCCTCAAGCAAACGGTTTGGTTGAATCCATCAACAAAGTTCTAGTTATCATGATCCGACGAATCATTGGTATTCATCGGTCGAATTGGCACAACATGTTATTTTCAGCGCTTTGGGCGTACCGAACCTCAGTGAAAACATCAACAGGGTTCATTCCTTTCCAACTAGTTTATGGTTTAGAAGCAGTGTTGCCCATTGAATGCGAAATCCCATTACTTCAAATGGCTATCGAATTACTCCCAGCTACTTCCGAAGACGAGAAGCATCTGTTATACTTAGCTAAATTAGATGAGACTCGACGTGACGCTGCTTTGGCAATCAGGACTCACGCAAAAAGGATGAAAGCTCAGTATGATCGTAACGTGACCCCTCGTAATTTTTCTGAAGGAGACCTAGTGCTATTATATGATCAAGCTAACGATAAATTAGGTGCTGGAAAATTCGTTCCCATGTGGCATGGGCCCTACATTGTCAAGCGAAAGCTGGCAAAAGGGGCCTATGAGCTGGTAGATTTTGATGGGGACTCTTTGGGTAAGCCCAGAAATGGACTTTACCTAAAGAGGTATTATGCTTAAATGGTGGGTATGGAGATTTAGTTAGTTCTAGTTAGGTTAATTTTTCTTTCTAGCTGGTATGTTTGCTTAGTTTAGACTGTGTGCTTAGTTTAGAGAGTGTGTTTTTGTCGTTATTATGGCTTATCTTGGTTTTACTCTTGATATTGCAGATGTCAACGCCTCTCCAAACGTACATTGGATTTGCTAATGGTGCCTGTCGTAGTACACGGAATATCTCTTCCGCAGCTTGGGTTATCTATTCGCCCTCTGACGAGTTAGTTTCTATGCATGGGGTGAGCCTCGGTCAAACAACAAACAACATTGCAGAATACAGTGCAGTGATTGAATTATTATCTGAATCTATTTCATTTGGGATTCGGAGTTTGATAGTGAGGTTAGATTCTGAACTCCTTGTATTACAGCTTAATAGAGTCTATGCCATTAGAAATCCAGTGTTATTAAGATTGTTTTTGAGGGTGCGTCTCTTGGAACGTGAATTTGATTACATTGAATATCAGCATATTCCAAGGTCTTTAAATACATTAGCAGATGCAATGGCGTCTCGAATGTTAAATAGACATTTGTGACAATCATAAATGTAAATTTATAAACATTTCATCACACATGTTTAACAAAATAAGCCGGTAATAATGATATATATAGATAGGAGTGTGTCAAAAATATACATCGTCTTCAATCATAGGTTGAAAAACACCTTATGATCGGCAAAAATGATAAGTACAAAAAACCAAAAATGTCGCATGTGTCTACAAAAGTGACTAGCCAATCACTGGTGGTGCTCTCTATACGAGACCACTGCCCGCGCTACCCTACACAGGAACCTCCTGAAAGGTCCTGGGACTGCGACCACGTAGCGCTGAAGTCGGATAGGAATGTCATCTATAGTGGTCTCTGGTATACCCGCCGTCAGACGCTGTAGATCTTGTTCCAGCTCGGCTAAGGTCTCTGCGGCCGCATCCTGTGGGGCCGGTGCTGGTACAGCTGGTACTCTTCTCTCAAAAGCCCGGAGATTGGCCAGACTCTGTGGACCTACATCTGCATTTTGAAAATTTGTGCTGTTAGTTTTGAGACGATATATAAAAAACAAAAAAATAGATAATTTAAAAAACTTGTGAAAAATGAAGTACCTCTGTTGTCCCATTGTTCTCCCTGTGGAAGAACCATGTCCGGATCATTGCGAAAATCCATTCCGGCATAAGGAAAATCCTGAATCGCAAAGACCTGGCCCTCCAGCCAGTGAAAGTAACCATCAGGAAATCGAACAACTGCTGCTCCCTCATCAGGATGCCGGGCCATTACCGCAACCCATCTCGTCAACTTAGGCTCCCGAGGAGCCCCAACTGGAACTGTAAGATGCTGGGGGATCAGCATTGGAACTCTCTCTAGGGCAAAGCTCACAACTAAAGGCCCATATCCAAAAGTCTTCAGTTGTCCATTCTTTGCCCTGGTTAGTTGGCCCTTCATATTGGCCAACACAGCATCGCACCAGTTGAAAATGGTGCCTTGGAAGCAATCTATAGCCATCCGCATTTGGGAACCAGTGGCTATGTGCAAAGTGGCAGCGCCGCAAAGTCTGGTAGCTGTAAAGGCAATTACCATAAGTTCAGGTCGGGATATGTATTTGATTTCTATCCCCTTATCCTGGTTTTGATTGTTGCACCACTCTAGCCGGAGACTAGCAAGGGATTGGCCACCCGGCCTAGTCCCGAATAGAGAGAGTTGCTCGCCCCTGTTAGGCAAGCCAGTGAGAAAGTATATGTCGGAGGACTCTATCTCGAGTTGGTGTTCTCCAATGTAAAAACATTGATCCTGAATGTTCCACCTTTCAACTAGCCACTCTAAGAATGGCACCTGGGCCCTCATGCCAGGTATGGCCCAGTACTTGTAGAGACCGCATGCCTTTAATGCATCAATAGAAGGTTGATGACCTATTGTGGCCAAATCAACATCTTTGTGTTCTCTTTCACGCCAATCTAGCATGGTGAGTGACCTACACACCAAAAAACAATGATTAGAATTCATTAAACAAAATTTGGTTGGTTAAATTTGGGGTTTGGGGTTTGAAAATCCGCGTTTCACGGGGTACGCACCGCGCGTTCAGAAAAAAGAGCGGCGATACGCAGTTGTTCTGAAGGTAGGATGCGTACTCCGACCTTTTTCCTATATACGAAAAAGTCGGGGTACGCAGGTCGCCCATGGGGCACCTGCGTCCCCCGAAAGGCAGATTTTAAAACCCTAAACCCTCCAAAAAATCAAACTAAAACTTGAAATGAAATTCTAAACGGATGAAATTGAAGAGGAGGATGTTGTGAAATACCTGAAAGAGACGGCGCTCGATTCTGACGGTCGGATTCTCCGCAAAGTCCACGGGAAGTTTCTTGTCAAAAGCCCTTTTCTCAACCTCAATAGTAAAATGGTAAAATGACATGGTAAAAAGTCTTTTTATAGGTTTTTTGGATGAATGAATGCTAAGTTTGTTTATTTTTCACCATGAAAGGATATTTTTCAATGTATTTTTACCCATCTTAAACAGGTATGAGTAATGTGTTGTTTTTGTGCAGGACGAAAGGACTTTAGGGTAAAATCATCATTTTTTACGAACCAAGACATCAGAGTCATATTTTAAGCCCTTTTCTGACTCCTAAAACATGAAAAGATTTCCGAGCGTTTCTTTTACACTCGTTAAAATGGAATTAAAAGACGGTCCCCTTATAGCCCTTTTCTGACCGTAAAAACAGGAAAAGATTGCCAGGTTTTTGTCGTTTCAAACTCGATACGGAAATAAAACGACGTGTCCTTGATCGCTTTTTAATTTTCAGGTCAGAGACACTAATCATGAAAGTACTCCTTGGTCGCAAGATCAAGCGGTTCTCTCGGGTATTATTTTATACTTTTTCAGGCTTGGGAGACACAAATTTACGAAAAAGTTCACCTTGGAGTCTTCTTTAGTTTTTTCAGACTCTCTAAAAATGAAAAACTTCGAGTTTCTCCTATACTGGACTCGTTAAAATTTCACAGTAGAGGACCTGTTCAATTACAAACAGGAACGAACCACTCCTTCTTAGGGTCCAAATCTAAACTAAGTTGGACTCATCCGAAGGATGAGCTTATAATCAAGCATATGTTATCCTCCTCAAGCTTGTAAAAAATAAAGAGGTACTTGCCAGAAATGGTGGGGGAAAAGAGAGAAGAATGAACCGATTTGTTATCCTTTGTTACAGAAGAACCTTATCACCGCTCTTGAACACGACACTTTCCATTCACCTGGGTTGGGAAATCCTTTGCCTTAAAAGTTGATCAAACCACTTTGAAAGTCTTCAACCATTTCCGGGTATTAACTTTGGGTCAATCGTCACCAAGCCATCTGTCGTGTCGTTATGTGTTCAAGAAGTCTCTGCAAATAAACCATTCATATGCAAAATACTTGTCATCCATTTGACCATCCCTGAGTCAGTCCTTACAGCAACATTTCTTCAACTTGAACAATGATTTCGTGTTGTGGGCTTGCCTGCAACGGGTCGCTTTCTATCGACATCAGCACATTATCTAGAAATATGACTTATAAATCGTCAGTACCTTGAAGTCTGCATGCATCAATGGCAGGTTTCTCGCCTTTGACGACAATTTACATCATTGACTTTTGATCAGAGGATTCCATGACGTGTTCGACATCAACCCATTCATTTACATTTCATGGATTGTACTGGGTACTTTGAGAACCATTGACATCACTGGTGGTCTCTCTCACACTTGTTGACGGTTTACATCATTGACTGGTAATCAAGTGGTTTCTACCATGCTCGACATCAATTCATTTATTCGCATGGATAGAATCGTACCAATTCGGGAAGTAGAAATGAAGACCCTGGATCTAGTTTGCACCATCCAGGCTGCAAGGAGTTTTGTATTCATTATACAGTAGACTAATCATAAACAGATGGCTGCATCCATACTGTGTCTACAAAAGTCTATGATTGTGATGTACTGCAAAATCATTCTTGTATCAGAGCAGTAGTTAGATTGTTAGTTAAAGTTTTCAATCTGAGTATGGGAATGCCTACCTCAGCGATGATATCATCTTATATATGTATTTTGCGTTGAACATTTGCAGGTTCTGACCGGGTCCTCCACAAGATACTCCTTGAAATGATAAAGTACTTCACCCTTCCTAGATCATAAAAAACCTAATCTACTACAGACTTTGCACTTTAGGGGGCAATCTGTTACACTAAAAAATGTCACCATGACTATTTACAGTTAGTATGGCTCCATCCACTGTCATACTATCCTCCTTGGCAAGTCTCATGCCTCTGCTCCTCATGTCAAACTTCAAGAAAGAGAGAAAAGTCATTTAAAGTCAATTATCTCTGGTACGCAGTTTCTCTTAGCCTTACCTGTGTGTACGCAACCCAAGTTCACAATACCTGCGTACTTGTACGCTCGGTATGTAAAGCAATGGGTGCGTACTCCTGTAAAGGTCAAAAGGCGCAAGTTTCACTCCAAAAAAGTTACTTGTGGTCATTTCTAGAGTCTTCTAGAAGCTTGTTTGACGTGTATGAAGCGCCTCCAGATGGTTCATGTATCCCTACCAAAGAGGAACTTATCCCATCAATAGGGGAGCTACCCCATCCAAAGAGGGGCTTATCCCATTGATGGTGGACCTAAATAACTTCCTCTAGAGCACTATAAATACAGGCATTGGGCCAAAGGGAGGAGAGGTTGAAAGCTGAACACTCCTAAGGGTAGATGCTGCTGGAATTAGGACTTCCTTGTAGAAGCTTGTGAGGAGAGATTACCATCTTTACTTGTTTCCATTGGGAGGTGGGTGAGCTGATCAGAGTAAGGGAGAACTCTTGTGGACCCTGGGAGGAGCTTGCACAACACCAAGGCTCAGGTTGTAATGATTCCTTTTGTTACCTTTTAATACAAATTAGTCCATTCTTCTCAACAATTTGTTATTAATGAGTTGTTTCATATAGTCCTTGGTCTATATGTTAAATATGTTTTATTTTATGTGATATTCAGGTGCTATTTAATCGTTTGATTGTTAGTGAATGCAGGTTTCGAAGGGAAGGAGGAGCTCATCCGAATCAACGAAGCTGGACTACTACAACAACGTTGGATTACAGGTAGGATCTAAACACTTGATTTCTCATATTGTAAAAGCATATTTAGGGAAGGATTGCTCTTATTTGTCTTGTTTTTCATTAGAAAGTCTTAGGCTTCTAGGAAGGTCGGTTGTGTCCGTACTAACGACTCTTTCCGCATGACATGGATGGTATGGCAAGACCATGGATGTGACCGGTGAATGAAACAACCCATCCCGATTGTGGTACGGAGGAAAAGTGTCATGTTCAAGAGCGACTTGCTACCATCAAAGTTTTCTTTAGTTTCTCCCAATTTTTCCCCAGTCATTGCTGACCAGTACCTCTTTATTTTTGTCAAGCTTGAGGAGGATAACATATGATTGTTCTATAACCTGCCCTTCAGGCAAGCCCATCGCTATGTTTTAACGAGCCTAGTGATAGTGAAACTCGTTCTCGTCTAAAGACAAGTTTGTCGCTATTTAATGATTTTAACGAGTCTAACGACAAGGATAACTCGGTCCTTTTCATTTTTAGAGAGTCTGAAAAGGTACATAAAGTTAACTCCAAAAGTCCTTTTTTGTCATCTAATCCCTTAAGTCTGAAAAAAGTATAAAACAATACAGAAGGGATGAGTTTTCGATAGTTTTAACGAGTCGAACAAAACAAGCGCTCGATCTTTTTGTGCAATAATCCCTCAGGTCCAAAAACATGAAAATCTAGAGGAGGGATAGCTATTCCGGTCGCTTTAACGAGCTGGAAAGCCAAAACTCGACAATCTTTTCATATTTTACGAGTCAGTTGAAAAGAGCTTAAAGAAGACTCGTCTTTTGAGGAACGAGTGATAAACAGGGATAGCAAATGATTCCAGGTACAGGTTGGAATTTTCCAATCACGGAAGTGTCACAAGGATGGCTAGGTGTAATCACTCTTCGCAGGTGTTCCTCAAAATGGGTAAACAATCATATGGAGGTGAACGATCGGCCAAATGAAAAGTGGAGGTGATGGTGCAAACACGACCAAGGCTTTAATGGCTGATGATATTACATTCACAGTGGTTATTTACCGGGATAGTTCATTTTTTAATGAGCTTAAACGCGGGTGGAAACATTTGCTCGAACTTATGTTTATTTTTTAACGAGCATGAACTATGCGCTAAAACTGCTCGGATCTTGCGTTTATTTTTTAACGAGCATGAACTTTGTGCTAAAACTGCTCGATTTTACGTTTTATTTTTTAACGAGCATGAACTACGTGCTAAAACTGCTCGGATCTTGCGTTTATTTTTTAACGAGCATGAACTTTGTGCTAAAACTGCTCGATTACCCAGTCATATGATAAGAGTGTCTCATCAAGATTCTATTTTTTATGGAGCTTCATCTCACTAAGCTTTGCTCCGCATCCTTTCTTTATGCAAGTTAGGAAACGGCTAACCCAAAAAAACAGATAAATAACCACTCTTTGCTTGCACTCCAAAAGGTTTGCATGCCCCCAGGTATAAAATATGATTTCAAGGTTACCCCTCAATTTGCAGACAAAACATTCGTTCTATCGGGAGAGGCCTACCTCTTTCAGGTTACCCAAAGATAGTTCTGTTATTCTTTCAACAAAACACTTCTTCGGCGGTGTCTACCGAAACAGACAAAAGTGAGTGACAACGAGCGCTAAACACTTAACTTTGACAAGAGAATCTTATTCCAGAACAACCCCTCTTCCAACCACAGACGAGGTACGGACTAGTCATATTTTCCCGCGGAAACCTACCTTATACCCAAAGTTTCCCTGCCAAAGCAGACCAGGACGCATGCCCCCTGAGTTCGAGTCATATCCTCCCGGATTACTCATGCTCATCAGGAGGATAGACCATGGGTTGAGACACTTCTTGCGTGAATAGACCATTTAGGGATGGTATATGACTATTTGCGATGCGTGATCTGGGAAATGAAAGTTGGTCCACGAGCTTGACCACTCTTCCTTCATGCGGAAAACACATTACTCTAAAGAGTGAGGAGACAATAGCTCCCATGCAATATATATAGTCTCGTCCAAGGAGTAGGTTATAATCCAAGGGTCCTTGAACGACCATCACGTTCATTTGAACGGTCTTCCCTTTCAATGTTATAGGCACATTGGGGAGGATCCCTAAAGGTCGACTGGTTCCTTTATCAAAGCCTGATAGACTTCTCATCTCAGGCAAAAGTGCTGGCGAGCCAAACGCTTTCCAAGCAATAGAGGAAAGGATACTCACATATGCCCCCTCATCAATGATAGTGCCAACCATTACCATTCTGTATATTTGAACGATAATTCTGAATGGTA
This sequence comes from Pinus tabuliformis, assembly GCA_031772625.1. Classification (NCBI taxonomy): domain Eukaryota; kingdom Viridiplantae; phylum Streptophyta; class Pinopsida; order Pinales; family Pinaceae; genus Pinus; species Pinus tabuliformis. The sequence goes on along the minus strand of CM062806.1, from coordinate 474,344,706 downwards.
TGCTTGCTGGCAACCGGGGTTTGCCTAGTTGGTTCCAGTCAAAGGACACAACCAGGTTGCTTGGTGGTGGGACCGAATAAACGGTCGGATATCGCCCTAACGAACTTCCTTCCTGCGATAAAGGAATGGGGGCATTGTCCCCTTGTTCATTAGAGTCAGTGTTGATGAAGAGAATTTGGACGGTGTCGTTTTTATTCTCCTCTGTGATGGTATCATTCGAAGATAGAGCCTCTGAAGGCGAAACCGGGTCAACTGCCGTATCAACCTTTTGACTTTCGTCAGGCATGGATCCAGACGGTTCATCTTCAATGATAGGTGCTTCGGCTGACCACCTGGGCGGGCCAGCCGGGTTCTCAACTAGTGAAGGACTTGGCAGGAGTTTTTGATATCCAGGAGGAAGTTCCGCTCGTAAAATCGGGCGATCTTCCAGAACTCTTTTAGCCTCGTCTAAGAAGGGACAACGGTGGATGGCATGATCGCCTTCACACAGTTTACAGGGAAATCTAGCTTTCCCTCTCTGTCCTGGGACTTCACTTTCGCTAGTCGACGGTGAGCAGTCAACATGGCTATCAGAGGTTGATGCTACCGAATTGTGCAAACGGGGAGACCAGTCCCTTAGTATTTGAGGGATACAGGGACAATCTCTATGGAAGTGGTCTCCCTTGCATATCACGCATGGTGATTTAGGCCTAGTCAGTGCTGTGTGTGGATTTTTGTCAGACGACTCTCGTTTTCCCCCAGTCGCCTTTGGCTCCTTCTTCTTCTTTTCTTTCTTCTTCTTCTCCTTCTTCTCCTTAGGAGCCTGGTTTTTGGTTTTACCAGTTCCGTCAAGCGAAGAGGAAGGAGGAGAGGAAGATGAAGTAGAAGGCTGATGGGTGACTCTGGTCTGGTCTAACTGTTGACTCGACTGTTCAGGAATGGTGACATTCTGAACGACATTGGTTGAAAAGGGCCAGACTGGTAGGCCAATTTTCAGTCCTGGAAGCGACAATGTAGCCATGTGGGGCGCACCAACATCTCCCCAAGAGGAGAAGGGACTAGGATTTCCACCAAGGGGAATTCCTTGGTTGGTGTGCTCCATTTTTTCAACCTAAAGATCAACGCAGGAATTAAAGGGTGATTGTTCCGTTTAAAATAAATTTTAACGACGCTTTAGACACAACTTGCTTTTTCAGTTTTAAAGAGTCGAGAAAAAGCTGAAGATGACTCTAGTCTCCTTCGATGTTTTAAAGAGCCCGAAGTGACAAATGCTCGGATGGACTTTTTCTATTATAGAGTCTGAAAAATGCCAAAAGGAACTGCTCTGGAGTTCTAGGCAGAGGGTGTGCCAAACTTTTCGCAAAACCGCAGAATACTTTTTAGGGTACGGGCGGTCGATCTTCCTGAATGCTGTGTTCAGTGCATTGCGATCAGTAGGGCGGCCGACACGGCTTCCTAAGGATAAAGGTTTTATGCCTATAGGGGTCTCCCAATATATACGCGACGGTACGTGGGATCACAATCCGTACTGGCGCTATCGTCCCTCAGGAGGAATCACCCACCTTCCACGAGATCGACAGTCACCAGGCTTAACGACGCCGGAACACGTCTCTAACCTAGACCTCTATGTTGTGCGTTATGTTACAAAGCGTTGTTAAGTTCATTCAATTTATTTTAGGTTGATCTTTTTAAAGTTTGCCTTTCAAGGTTCACCACGAGATGTATGATACAAATTCCTAAATGCAGTCTAAAGATGATAAGCAAGCTTTATATCTTTTCAACTTTGTAAATCCTAGCTACTAAGGGAAAAGAAAGACACCATCTTTTCTCAAAGAGCAATCAGCACACTCTAATGCACTTTTCCTAAATCCAACATGCAAACTATCAAATGCAAAATGCACAATGCAGGTGTTTGTTTTCCGCTTTCTTAGTATTGATGCCTACAAAGAAAGCTTTTTGTACAACTTTGAATTTGCTTTTAAATGATCAATACAAACAAGTTCACTTTTTCGAAATCAGAGAAGATAGAAGAGATTACAACACTTAACGATTTTCGAAATAAAGACTTGTTTTGACACTTAAAAGAGACAAATTCAAACCAATAAGCAAAAGTACATGTATAGTCAATCTGCAAACAGCCAATGAACTCTCTTCTAAGATCACAATCAACAGATCTCAATCAAGGGTTACAGGATGACTATTTCACTCATGCAAAGGAAGACTGTAAATGACGCCACAAACACATAAAAACACTCACAGTCTTTTTGTACAAAAGGAGGCAGAATGTAAGCAGAGAAAAGGAGTTTTTAGACTGGTACCTATGCTGGTTACAGGCCACAAAAATCAGAGATCAAAACAAGGTAAAACAGAGCAGAGAACCCCAGCTGCACAAGAGCAAACTGGTTCAGCGCAACCTCAACACAGGGGTTTTGACATTCAGCGCAGGTATCCTTCACGGGACCTGCGTTGAAATGCAGAATCCCTTCACTGGGTCTGCGCTAAAGGAGAAACTCTCGTTTCCCTTAGGTTCTGGGTCACAGATTGCTATTTAATTCACTGTTTTAGGCCAAATAAAAGCAACAAGCAAGGTGTAATCAAAGGGATACTTTGAAGGGTTACTAAGATCTATCACAAGGATCATCAAATCATTTGTGAATCCATTGTTAAGATCATAGACAAGTCCAGCAATTGGATCAAAGCAGCAACTTTCTACTTTGCATCCGGGAAAGATGCAGTTCGATTGTTGCTGTCAAGTCTATGATGCAAACAATGATAGAAACACAAATAAAATGACTAAACAAATGTCCCCAGCGGAGTCGCCAATTTCTTGTGGGGAAAAATGCCTATGCAGGACGATCCTATCCACCTAAGGTGTGACAGTGCCTTAGCAACAAATGAGTACAACTATACTGGTTTCTTCCTTTATGAAATGTGAAAGAAGGGTGATCAATAGACTTACTGGTGTCTTCCATTTGTCCCTCGATCCAATCTCCCTTCTCTTTGGGTGTTCACAGCTACTTTCCTTCTTGCTTATCCAGCTTCAACTTCCTGCAAGATCACAAGAGAACAGCTACTTGCGACAAGAGAACAGCTACTTGAGACAAGAGAAGAACACTACACAAAGACAGATGTTCACATTCATAACTAGTTTAGGATTAGAAATAAACCAAATACACTAATACATTCATACATCAAAATACATCAGCATATAGGAGAAACCAAGATAGCTTTATTGATGAATAACAAGGTTCAGGAAGAGATACAACCCAGAGGGCTCCAATCCAGCATCTCCTTCCCAGCAAATGGAATTCCTCTCTTTTTCCCCTTCAAAGCATTAAGCACCCTATGATTCCAGTCTCAAACCAACAGCAATTCTTTGCAATAACAAAATTCCAGCCCCTAGATCTCATGGAGGAGAGATCCATATATAGATGTTTGGAGAGAGGATGAGTCAGCTTGAGATCTGACTAGTGTCCTCTCCCTCTGTCAGTTCTTGAGTCCACTTGGAGGTTCTTGCTTCCACTTGGAGATTTGGAACCTCTTACTCATCACCAGTCGAATTCCCTGAGGCAAGTGTCATTTTGGAAGCTTCTTGGGTTTTGACACCTTGAGAAATGAGCCTGCCACTTGTCCACTCTCGTTCAGCGCAGGTAGCTAGTGTTCCAGTTGACATTCAACGCAGGTAGCTAGTATTGGCTTTGACATTCAACGCAAACAGCTAGTGTAGCCACTGAAATGATCCTGAATTTACTTGCTTTTGAGCAGTTTCAGGTGGAGAACTCCTGTGAATTGCTGTGGTTTGTTAGCCTTGTTCCTCTAGGGGTAGGAAAAACATGTTTAGGGACTTTGGATCCCTTAGATTATGGACATTTCATGCTCAATGCTGTAAGGCACAAAAATGTCTATAACAGTCACATGCCAGGAAAGAGCCTAAGGTCCCCTCCAGCGCTCCTCCGTCCAGTTATGGTCCACTCCATATCGAGAGACCTAGCACTGAAACGCCCATCCGACCCCCTCCAAAAGGTGTACTCCAGAAGTATTCTTACAATCCTAATGCTCGTGCTGCCCAACACTACAACATCGTTGAGGACTTAGCTCAGGCTCCGTCTGCTATGTCCGCCTTAGAAGTGCTCCGGAGCTGTCCCTCCTAGAGGAAGTCCTTGCTATCAGCCATCGGTGGCATAGACCTGGCTGACTCGGATCTGATTTCTTTTGACCTCGAAGGCCATATGCTGAGACTGCCTCACCAAATCTCTTTCCTCATACAGGTCATCATCAACACTAAAATGATTCATCGTATAGTCATTGATGAAGGTGCTTTGACTTGCATCATGTCTGTTGCCTGTTGGAAAGCTATTGGTTCTCCGACGCTGAGCCAGTCTCCTACAACATTGGAAGCCTTTGAAGGAAGAGAGTCTCATCCTTATGGTATCCTCCAATGGTTGCCCATCTCTTTGGAAGGGAAGATGGTCGAAGTTGTCAATGCTAATCTTACCTATAACCTCCTCCTCGGATGTAGCTGGACATACGCCATGCAAGCCATGGCTTCCTCTCTTTTCCGTGTCATTCATTTCCCTCATCAGGGGAAGATTGTCACCATGGACCAGCTCTCCTTCTTCGCCTTCTCTTCCGAAGGCAACATGCCTTTTATGGAGCATACCTCCAAATCATGTGAGAGTGTGGGAGCTGGACTCTTTAAAGATCCCGCCCTTACGGGTGTCTTTTCCCTCCCACCTCCTAATCTGACTCCTATTAATATGATTTCCGTGCGCTCTGATCCGTGGGTCCTTCCTCCCGCTAATCAGATAGACAAATGGGGCGATATGATGCCGTTGAGTCCTGCCGAGCTCAACTACGTTGAAATCGTTGCTGCATCGGCTCCCCCTCCCGAACCTGCTCCTCCGAGCGAGGTTCCCGACTCGTATGTTCATTCCCCTTGGCTTGGAGATGATGCTACTTCGGATCCGTTAAAGGAAATATTTCCTTCCGATGAAGCCATTATCGAGACCATGTCTCTCGAGGAACCTCCTTGGTGTGATCATCACCACCATTCCTTGTTTCTCCCTGCACATCAGGAAATGATCACCTGTCTCGAACGATTTGCTTCTTGTCTCCGATTTCAGCCCTTTCAAACACCTATTCAAGTTTATCAAGTGTCCTCTTAAGGCAATATGGGAAAAATTACGCAGAACCAACCCATCGACATCTCTGCGAAACCAGGGACTGTCGAGCATATTCACATTGGAGTCACTTGTCCTCTAGAGGAAATTCAGCTCTACACCGATCTTTTTCGCGAATTTCGTGATGTCTTCGCTTGGTACTACGAAGAAGTGCTCGAAATTGACCCCAACATAGTGGTGCATGAGATACCTACGTATCTGGGTGCTAAGCCTGTTCGTCAACGTCTACGCCCCGTGCACCCTCGAAAGGCTGCAGCCATTAAAGCAGAAGTTGAAAAGCTTCTCAAGGCTGGTTTCATCTACCCCATTCCACTTACGGATTGGGTTTCTAACATTTTCCCTGTGAACAAAAAGCAGGGTACCATTCGGGTCTGTGTTGATTACCGAGACATCAACCGCGCTTGTCCTAAGGATAACTTCCCAATGCCCTTCATCGATTAGCTCATTGATGAGTGTGCGGGGAGCGAAATCTATTCATTTATGGACGGCTTTTCTGAGTATAACTAGATCAATATTGCACCTGCTGATCAGCATAAGACTGCCTTCATCTATCCTTGGGGCACTTTTGCTTACAAAAAGCTCCCTTTCGGTTTGAAGAACGCCGGTGCTACCTTCCAACGTGCAATGTCCTATGCTTTTCATGACATCCGTCACATTGTACAACCATACCTGGATGATCTACCAGCTCATTCAGTCAAACGCCAGGACCACCCTTCCCATCTTCGTGAAATCTTTCTCCGCTGTCGACACTATCGCATCAGGCTTAATCCTCATAAATGTGTCTTCTGCGTTGAATCAGGCAGACTACTCAGGTTTATCGTCTCCCGAGAGGGCATCTGTTTGGATCCCCTTAAAGTCAAAGCTATTCTGAATCTTCCTCCCCCTGCTTCTTTGCAGCAGTTGTAGAGCTTGCAGGGCAAAGAAAATTTCCTAAGACGATTCGTTCCGAACTATGCCGAAGTGGCTAAAGGCTTTACACGGTTATTGAAGCAAGATACCCCTTTTCATTGGGATGCTATCGCTCAAGAGTCTTTCGAGCATCTCAAGGGTCTCCTTGTCTCCGCTCCATTATTGCGTCCTTCGAATTACCATCGCGATTATACTCTGTATCTGGCCACCGCCGATACCACTATCGGCATGGTTCTTGTGCAAGACGACGATGATGACACTGAGCATGTCATATATTACCTCAACCGCAACCTTTTAGACACGAAAACTCGATACACTTACGTCGAGAAGTTGGCATTGGCCGCCGTTTGTGCCGTCCAACGTTTCTGGCATTATATCTTGTTGCGTACCATGACCGTGATTTCTGATTGCAACCTGATGATGTACATTTTGTCACGTCAGTTGCTGGGGGGCAAATACTCAAAGTGGATCGTCATCCTCCAAGATTTTGACTTGGAATTCACTACTGCCAAGTCTAAGAAGTCCCTAGTCTTTGTTGAGTTACTTTTCTCTTTGACATCTCCTTCTGCACCCTCTCACTCAGAAGACCATATCCCGAACGAAACTCTATTTTTTATCAGCACCCTCGACCCCTGGTATGGGGACATTATTGTATATCTGCAGACGTCCTCTTTCCATCCCGCTGTGTCCAAGGATGCTCGGCGACGGATCCGTCATCAGTCTCAACCCTACCGTATTATCAGGGACACCCTGTACCGTCTCGGCGTTGACTCCGTCCTCCGCCGATGTCTAACTCTCGAGGAAGCTGAGTGAGTCCTGAATGACTGCCACTCTGGCGCCTGTGGTGGTCACATGTCCGGATATGCCACAGCTCAAAAAATCCTCCGTGCTGGTTATTTCTGGCCCTCCATTTTTAAGGATTGCATTCTTGCCGTCCGTTCGTGTCATGCGTGCCAGATATACCAGCGGAAGATGCGTTCGCCACCAGCTCCACTGCACCCTGTTGTCACCGTTGGCCCTTTTACAAAATGGGGCATTGATTATACAACCTGTAACTCTCGCTCGGCCGGGGGGTATGGGTTTATTATCATTGCCATCGATTACTTTACAAAATGGGCCGAGGCGATTCTCACATTAACTGAAGACGGTCACACAGCGGCACAGTTTTTGTTCAACCATGTTATTACACGGTTTGGAGTTCCTTAGGCCAACGTCACGGATCACGGGAAGCATTTTCATAATCACATGATGACCGAACTGACAACCCAACTAGGCTTACGACATGATAGTTCGACCCCATACTATCCTCAATCCAATGGCCAGGTTGAAGCCGTTAACAAGTTTTTGGTTACGATGCTTCAACATACCGTTGGCATGCATAAGTCTAATTAGCATTTGATGTTGTTTCCCGCCTTATGGGCCTATCGAACCTCTGTGAAGGATGCCACCGGTTTCACTCCATTTCAACTAGTTTACGGACTGGATACTACCCTTCCTATCGAATGTGAAATCCCTTCGTTAAAATTGGCCGTCGAGTTGCTTCCCAACACTACTTCGGTAGAGGAACGTCTTCTTTACCTAGAACGGCTGGACGAGACCTCTCGCCTAGCCTCTCTAGCTATCGAAGCACAAAAGATGAGAGTTAAAACTCACTTTGACCATACCATCCATCCTTGTTCCTTTGTTGGGAGATTTAGTCCTGCTATACGACCAAGCAAATGATAAGCTGGGGGCAGGAAAACTCGAGCCCATGTGGCTAGGCCCTTATATTGTAAAGAGAGTTTTGCAGAAGGGGGCATATGAGCTAGTTGACTATGAAGGTAATCCTCTCGATAAACCCCGCAACGGGCTGTACTTGAAAAAGCACTATGCATGATTCCATGCACTTCGATTTGTACATGCGTGTGTTTTAGAAAGTGTGTTGTGTGTGAGTGTTTTCATGTTTTTGGCTTGGTGTGAAGGCGTGATTGCCGCTTATTGTGTTTTTTGCTTCTTGTGCAGATGTCTGGTGCACCTTACGTTGGTTTCGCTGACGGTGCCTGCCGCAGTACTCGCAATTTGTCTTCTGTAGCATGGGTGATCTACGATCCTCATGGTGAGTTGATAGATATTCAAGGTGTGTGTTTAGGCTGTACTACAAACGATGTTGCTGAATATAGTGTTGTGATTGAATCATTGGCCGAGGCAATTAATCTCAATATTCGTACATTGGTTGTTAACCTGGACTCTCAACTTGTCGTCCATCAACTCAATGGGCGATATTCTGTCAGAGACCATCACATTTTAAGGTTGTATTTACGTGTTAAATTGTTAGAGAGGAATTTTGATTTCATTACATATCAGCATATTCCACGACGATTAAACACATTATCTGATGCATTGGCTAATCATGTATTAGATAGACATTTGCGTAACGTATAATCGAAACATCATACAAGCAAGCACATAAAAGCACAATAATAAACCATAGGAATATGTATGTATATATATATATATATATATATATATATATATATATATATATATATATATATATATATATATATATATATCATGTGGCGCACCAAGGCGCTAAAAAATAAGTGTACATGTCTAGATAGGGCCTGTGTTCTCTGTACATCTGAGACACATGTCTCTCAAAAAATCACCAGTAGGAAATAAAGACCTAGATATCTACTGTGGTGGGTTGTGCTCCCTATAATCCACAGCCGCTCATGCCACCCGCCTCAAAAGGCGGTGCATCCTAGGTTCTACTCCCACTGTATGGATCTGAGACGCTATGGGGACCTCCTCTATCCCCTGGTAATCTGGAATCCCTGACAGCAAGCCCTCGAGGTTCCGTATCACGGTCTCCATCGTATCATCTCCCGGAGGAGCCAGGGCTAGAGCTCCAATGCCCTGTGCATCCCTCCGTGCCTCTGGGGCCAGGCCGAGGGGTCTCGTCGGTCCTACATTTGCATACCATAGCGTTCGTCATTAGTACATGTACATGAAAAAATCAAAAACATCACAAAAATAAAAAATAAAAAAATGAGGTCAAGTGTCTTACCACCGTCATCCCACTGCTCTCCAGCAGGCAGCAGCATGTCTAGGTCTCCACGGAAGTCTAGGCCAGCATACGGCTAGTCCTCCACAAAAATAGTCTGCCGCTCCAACCACTCTCGGAAGTATACCCCCCATGTCACTGGTCGACCGCCACCTCCTCGTGGCATGACATGGCCCCATTGTGTGGCCCTCGTCTCACGAGGGCCTCTAGGTGGATCCATGACCATATCTTGCAGTTGCAATGCCGGCACCCACTCCAGCATGAGCGGGAGTAAGATTGATCCATAGCCAAACTGCTTCGACTCACCACGACGGTAGTTGGTCAGTTGTCTCTTCATATTTTCCGCTACTTCTGCTACCCAGTTGAATATGGTAGGATTCAAGCATTTGAGAGCCAGTTGAAGATGGGTCTTCGAGGCCTCGTGTTGGGCCTGGGAGCCCGCTGCCCGAGTCACCATGAAGAGCATAGTTCGAAGGATTATTTCCTCCACCGTAGGAATTTCTATCTTTCCGCTCCGCGACTTGCGTGCCTGTGGGCACACCTGAGCCATCAACATGTCTAGAGTGTCACCACCAGGTCGCTGCCCCTCTAGAATAGGCATCTCACCTCAACGTGACAACCTGGTCAAAAAATAGATTTCTATGTAATCAAACTCAATGTCTCGGCCTCAGATAACGAACTTCCCATCAGTGGGATTCCAGGCTCTGATCAAGAGTTCCAGAAGGTCAGGCTGTGCTCGTAGGCATGGAGTTAAGAAAAATTTAAGCAGCCCGCACCCCCACAATGCATTTCGACACCCAACATTGGAAAATGTCACTACGTCCTCGTTATCATGAGTGTGTTCCTGCCAAAAGAACGCCCCTGCATGATCAAAAAAATTCATTAGGGTCCTTCTCATAAAGTTTCACACGTTAAATTTATCAAAAAAATTGTTGCACGGCGTCAGCTCGACTGTTTTCAAAACAGTCGCGCTGATAATGGGCACCTTTGATATTTTTTCTGGGTCAGCACGAAAGTACATCACTCTTTTGCACTGATCCGGGAGTGGCCTGTGGAAGTTTTTTCTCGATTATCGCGGACCCGATAGGGAAATCCGCACTGACCGAGAGCAGAACGAGTTTCAAAAAATCCGCTTAGACAACCATTTCCCACTGTTAAAATGCAGCAAAAAGACTTCAAAATGGAGCGTAAGGCAAGATGAACCTACCTGGAACCGACTTCAGGAAGGATGATGCACGTACGAGGTGGAATTTTTCTCGTCAACCTCACAGCTCCAAGTCGCTCTCCAAAACTCCAAATGGTAACAATGGTAAAAATTTTGTTTACCCCCCTATTTATGGTAAATTTTGAAAATTAAATATTATTTTTCATAAATATGGGTTTTTTATGATGGTTTTTACCATATGCTTGGTTCCGATATAGTTTTACTATGTTTTTATGCATATTGTCTATATTGTCTCGAACGGATTTTACGCGTGCGGTGTTCCTTTTGCAGATTCTCATGCTGGTGGAATTACAATAGTTCTATACGCACCTGGTCCCAAAGCGTCGTCTTTAAGCTCTTTTTCGATGTGAAATAAGAAAAGATAGCCGAGTCTCCCTCTCGACTCGTTAAAAGAAGCGAGAGGCGGTCGTCTTTAAGCTCTTTTTCGACCGTTTAAACTTAAAAGGATCGTCGGGTTTTTGTCGTTTCGAACTCGTTATTGGCTACAAAACGACGTGCTTCTGACCGCTTTTCTACTTTTTTGGGTCGAAGTCACTACTTACAAAAAGTACTCCTCGATCGTACTGGTCGGGCGGCTCTTTCGAGCATCGTTTTATACTTTTTCGGGCTCGAGAGACACAACTTTACGAAAAAGGACTCCCTTGGAGTTCACTTTTCTGCTGTCTTTTCAGATTCTCTAAACAGGAAAAGATGCCACGTTCTTCCTTTGTCAGACTCATGAAAACTTAATGACATCAGATTCTATCGAAATGACGCCTTCCAAGCATATGCTATCCCCATCAAGCTTTTCATCAAAAAATAATCGGGGTACTCGCCAGCGATGGTGGGGAAATGGAACCCCAATCATTGTCGTGTCGGCAGTATGTTGCTCTTGAAAATGGCACTTGTCCGCATTCGTGTCTAGGTGGGAACCTATAATCTTGTTTTTACACTCGCCTCCGTGGGTTTGGGTTATCCTGTTTGAACTCTCATCTGCTCATTGCCTTGTCACCATGACCCTTGATCATTTAATGTAAAATACTGCCAAGTCCACTGTTGTGCCGCCGATATGTTCAAGAGAAGTTGACCTCTGCAAGAATACTCAACCTCCCTCTCATACCTCACGCAAAATATCTTGTCCTTCTCTGTCTCGTGTCGATTATGTGGGAAACATTATGGCCCACCTTCGATCAAGGTCACTTCCTGTCGACTTCAGCTCATTATCCAGGAAGTTGACCTAGAGACTCCCTTCAGGTGCCTTAGAGCCTGCATGCCTCAATGGTAGGTTCTTCGTGTTCGACGCGAGGTTTTCATCATTGGCCTCCGATCGAGTGATTCTGCGGGTGCTCGACGCTAGCTCACTGATTCGCACACCGTAGATTGTACCTATAGTACCTTAAGGACCATTGTCATTATTGGTGGTACCTCTCACGTCTGTTAACAGTTTCATCATTGACTGGTAATCAGACGATGTTCTTGCATGTTCGACTTCAACTCCTATATTCGCATTCTTGAACTTGTACTTTGTTCGGGTCGAGATGGAGTACAAGACCCTGGATGTTGTCTATTGAAATCCAGGTTGCGATTTTGTGGATTATTATGACATTACATGACTCACTGATGGATGGCTGCGCCCATACCTGAGTCTTCATGGATGGCTACGACCATACCTTTACTATCATCACGGTCTCATTAGCTGGGTGGCTGCGTCCATACCACAGACCTCTTTCGTATGTCTTTTGGATGGCTGCGCCCATGCCTAGACTACATGTAATTGATTATCAGAGGTATCAGTTGTACTTGCGTGTAGGTTCTTCCTGGTGGTGTTCTAGTTCAGTCGGTTTCATAAAGAATTTCACCCCTCCCACTCTCTTAGGCTTCATTCTTTAGGGGGCATCTGTTACACAGTAATTTGTCACTATCTTCCTGTCAGTCTTCCTACTGTGTCATGAGACCAAATTAATCATGCTCATGCTCTCTAATGTTGCCAAATGACCCACTTTGCCAAAGTTCTTCTATCATCCCGATCGTTCTAAAAATAAATGTGCTGATGAGGGCTCCAAAATAGACCGAATGTGCTTCCAGCGCGGAAGTACACGTGATTCCCGCGCTGGTCGATTTTCATGAGACAACGCGACTATTGCTCATATTTGATCATGCTGACATGCCTTTCTTCATTATTCAGTAGCGATGTCAGTGCTCTAGTGTAGTTATTCACCCGCGATGATCTAGTCTGGGTGAGTTTGTTCTAACAGCCGGCCTTCCAGATGACTCTAGACCTGGTTGTTGGCCTTGTAGATGTCGCCCTCCCTTCTCTGGCATGTCTGTTTCATCATTTGAGCCACCTTCCTTGGAGATAAGCTCATCCTCCCACCATTCATGGAGACTCCTTCTCCTATTTAAGCCTCCACCATTGCCATGAGCTGCTAGTTTGGAATTCATAGTGTTTGGAGTGTTGCTGATAGTGTGTGAGCTTGATAGGTAGCTAGTGTGACAAGTGTTGGATTGCTAGAGAGCTTAAGGAAGGTTCTGAAGTGTTTTTCTCTTGTGTAAACTTGTGTGAGAGAGAGTTTTGTCTTGGGAGATCTACCTTCAAGGGTGAATGCTTGAGGGACTTGTTGGCTGGACCCTCTTGAGAAGGATTTGACGTCAAAACTATGGTTTTATTCTTCTTTGTTTATCAATAATAGACGACTATCATTATGGTTCCACTCTTATTGTCTGTATGATGGTGTTTGATTTATATCCTTTCTGACTGATATATAGTTGCATCTATTGGATTTTATGCTTGTGTTTGTATCATTCTTTGCGTGTGTAGGTGTCCGTGCACGAGGATCGTGAGGATTGTGACTAGCCGGGGCAAAGGAACGAGAGCATCAACTCTTCTACAAGTACTAGCGTTGGAATCCAGGTAGGCCTCCATCATTGGTCTTTCATTTGCAATTAGGAACCTGCGTGTTAGAGTTGTTTGATTATTGCTAGACCCTATTTGGACTAGTAGGGATTGCCTCTGTCTGTAGTGGGGATTTACCTCCACAACAATAACTTTTAGGGATTTATTCTCAGCTTCCACCTTACCATTGGCCTGAAGATAGTAAGGATATGAGTGCTTCTACTGGAAACCAACTTGGGAGCTAATTCAACCATCATCTTGTTCTAGAAATGATTTCCATGGTTAGTGACAATCTCCTTTGGAATAACGAAACGAGAAATCACTTGGTTGAATAGAAATAGGGCTACTGTTTCACCATCATTCTGAAAAGTAGGCATAGATTCGAACCACTTAGTAAAGTAGTCCATGTTGGTAATTGACAACTAATTAATGTAAATTTGGGTAAATTGTATTAGTTATTGACAAGTTAGTATCATACTGAATCGGTAGTTATGTAACTGAGGAGTCTGATATATAAAACTGATGAATTCCCAAACTATTGTAAGGAGAATCATTTATTGATTGAATAAATATTCCTATCCCTTGCCCCGTGGATGTTTCCTTGAGACCCTATCAGGGTTTTACCACGTAAATCTTGATTTTTTTACTTGTGTGGTTGTGTTAAGGTGCATTCCCTTTCTTGGTTAAATTAACCTTCTTTCTTGATTAGTAACCTATTATAACTACATTCCACTGCTACAATAATATACTTATGACCCTATGCCAAAGGCGGGTTACAAGTTGTAAAATCAATGCCCCACTTTCTGAATGGATCAACAATAACAAGAGGAAAGAGCGGAGCTGGATGGGTGTGCATTTTCCGAGTATAAACCTGACAATGATGGAATTTTTTGACCACTTCAACACAATATTTGAAAATCAAAGGCCAAAAATGTCATGCATGAAAGATTTTTTGGGCTGTAGCAAGCCTATATAGATGACCACCACAAACTCCACTGTGGAAATCATTCAGAATTGGCTCAACTTCTTCTAAGGTTAAGCAGTTTCTAAGGATTGAATCAACCCTACAACAATATATAGTGTCACCGATAACAACATAACTTTTATCTAAGTGACACAATTTTCTTCGCTCATCCTTTGAAAAAGTCAGAGAAAAATTCGAAGTCTGAAGATATATTATAATATCTCCATACCAAGGATCTTGTGAAGAAATAAGGAAAATATGCTCATTAGGGAATGATTCATCATAAAGCATTTCTTCTTCAGAAGGTAACTCTGAGATTAACTCTGCAAATACTAATGATTTCTTAGATTTGGCTGACAAGAACTCGAGATCGAATTATTGTAAAATAAAAATCCATATTTTATATTTACCCACAGTCACTTAACTACTGAGAACAAATTGAAATGGGTTGACAAGCATTAAGACAAAAGTTTTTATAAGTAGAATATAGCGCTGAAGTTGCTAGACAGCATGAACATCTGCCAAAGCTAATTTCTCTACAAGAGAGTATCGTAATTCAGGACCTACCAAGCCTCAACTCATATAATAAATCATGTGCTCATGAAGAGAATCAACTTCCTGAACCAGAACCATACCAATTGTATATTCTGTCGCAACGTGATATAAGAGGAAATCCCTGCTATAATCAGGTGGACTCAGTAAAGGAGCAGAGGTCTATGTTTTTTTCAAAGCATTGAGCAAGCACTGAGCAAAATTGTCCCATAGAAATGGAACTCAATTTTTCAGCAATCTCATAAATTCCTTTTGGATCTGAGCATAATTGACGATAAATCTCCCCAATAAATTGTTTTTCCTTGAAGACTTTGAGGTTAACGGATGGTAGACGGGGGAGGCAATTGAAGTATTACCTCAACCTTGAATAGATCTACATGAATCCCTTCAGTAGATACTATGAATCCCAAGAACTGACTGGATGTGACAGAGAAAACACAATTATTTAGATTCAATCAAATTTTATAATGTCGACATCACTCAAAAACTAATCAAAGATGATGAGGATGATCAATTCTCTTTCGAGAACGAGAAGCTAGGTCATCCAAATAGGCTTCGATGATATGTTTGATATTGTGGAAAGTGTGAATACACTTGGGAAATGTGGGTGGATCAGGGAGATTGAAAAATTATTTCTTGGAGCACTGGCGATCATGGACAACTAGGGTTTGAGCCAGACATGCGAATGGTAGACCTACACAGATCATGTTATCCTGTTTCCGTTCATCTCTGAGGACACAATGAAACGCGGCAAAGACATAGTTCACAAGCAGTGGACTCCCCTCAGGGGGAGGATAGTGAGCCTCCCCCCATTATCACTGAAGATGTCAGGAAAGAACTCCAAGAAGATGCTGAACAAGTTCCAAACATTCTGTCTGACAACAAGAACAAGAATGATGTACCCAGGGCGATGTTGGCCACATGTAAGCCTATAGCAGCTGAAAGACCAAAGATTGAACTCCCAAGAAATCAGATCAATAATTAGATCCGGTACATGAAGGATCATGCGCTAATTGGAAAATTTATAGGCTTCTGGCCCACAGAGAAAGCATTGCATGGATGGATAGCGGTCACATGGAAACCAAAAGGGCACATTACCCTGCAGCTGGGGCCTAAAGGCTTCTTTACAACGATTTTCAACTGTACAGAGGACTGAAACAGAGTCCTCGATGGAAGACCATATTTTTTCAATGCAGTGGGTTTATATTTGAGAATTTGGATAGAACGATTCAATCCTAACCAAGAGGATTTAAGTTGGGGACTAGTGTGGATTCAACTCTATTCCCTTCCTCTAGATTACAAGGATGAGGACTCACTACATGACATTGGGAATGGCTTAGGGGAGTTCATTAAAATCGCAGAGGAGATGAAACTTAGGCGATACACCTCCTACGCCCGAATTTGTGTCTACATGCATCTCAACAAAGCTCTTCCGAATGTGGTAAGTCTTTACTATGATGATTTTGAATGGATACAACCAATAAATTATGAGCATGTTCCATTCTGTTGTAGGAAATTCCATGCCCTTGGCCATCTCTTCCGAGACTTCCCTTCTAACCTGAAAGACTCGAACCCCTCCAATGCGGCCAAATCTGACTCGGATGGCTTCACTAAGGTCACCAACCATAAAAAGAATCACAAGAAACCCTCAACTGGCCCTAAAAATCCTGCAACTAATACCTCAATGCCTTCCACGAGCAACAACTTTGAGATCTTGAATCAGACAGAACAGAACATCCATGAAATCGCTGACCAATCGAAGGATATCCCCAATATGACTCCGCTCTCCACCCCTTCAAGCTCCAAGATTAACCAAAAATCTGCACAGTTCGCATACCCTACCTCAACTGCCCCCAGTCTTTCACCGAAATGGAACACTCAAGGTATGGAGGTTGACAATATGCAACAGGAAATCTCGACTATAGCAGAAATAATAGCAGAAAGAAGTGGGATCCAACACATGGAAGAGGAGCTGGAAAGCTTTGATATCGGAGATCTGGATATATTGGGATTAGAGCTAGCTTGTAAGAAAAAGGAATATGGCAAAATCCTAGAGAGGCAACTAGAAATTTTAGAAGTAATCCTCTCCAGAGCACAGCAGCAAAGATCTTTAGGCATCCAGCCTGGGAGTCATTGGGATGGTAAAATTACTACTAAAGACAATAAAAAAAGAGGCAGGAAAACCGATCTACAGAGAACCATCCACATTGGGGAAATGCTAGTAGAATCAGGAAGATATTCTAAGCTTACAAAGTATTACAACCCCCTCCCTTGCAGTGCACCATGAAGCTTATCTCATGGAATATCAGAGGGCTAAATAGCCCTGGGAAATACAAATTGATAAAAAACATGATTCAAATGGAGAAACCCCAAATTTTTTTCATTCAAGAAACCAAATGTAACACTACAATCCTAGACCAGACACTTGCAAAAGCATGGCCGTGTAGCAAAGTAGTAGGAGTGGATGCTTTTGGTGCTTCAGGAGGACTAGCCATAATTTGGGATGAACGAGCCATCACGCTTAATAATATTCATGCGAGTAAGCATTTTATACAAGCCACCTTCCATATAACAGGGACAAATGTTCATGGTCATATAACTAATGTCTACATCCCCCAGGACGCAATGAGCAAGATTGACATTCTGAACACATTAGCTTTGATCAACTCAGAAAGAACCTATCCAATTTGGATTACAGGAGGAGACTTTAATATGATAACGAGGTTGGAGGAAAAAAGAGGGGGTAGGGCCAGATTGGACAATGAAAGCATGCACTTAAAAAACTTCATTCAAGCTAATTGTTTCATAGATATGGCTTCCAACAATGGTGTATACACTTGGAATAATAAACGAACAGGAGCACATCAAATCTCTTCAATATTGGATAGATTCCTGCTTTCGGATAACGCAATCCATGTAGGTGGGGACTTCACAGCATCGATCTTACCAATCACAGGATCAGATCATTGGCCTATTGTGCTTCAATGGCAGTGGCTGGGTAATGCCACTCGCAGGCCCTTCCGCTTCGAGTCTTTCTAGATGCTGCATCTAGATTTCAATAATCTGATTTAGATTCTCTGGAAAAACTTCAAACCCCCAGCTGGTACCAAAATGTGTCAGTTCCAGCAAAAACTCAAAAATCTCAAGAACAACATTAAGAAATGGAATCAAAATACCTTTGGCAATATCTTCTAGGCACAACGTGGACTAGATCAAGAAATGAAACGACTTCAACAGAGAATCATCATGGAAGGACAGTCTGAAGAAACCTCAGAATTGGAAAAGCACTTGCAAGTACAATTATTCGAAAGAGATAAGCAAAAAGAAATGCTTTGGAAGCAAAAATCAAGAATCAGATGGCTCAAAGAGGGTTAAAGAACAACAAAGTTCTTCCATCGCACTACCATCAAAAGAAGAATGCATAACAACATCACCAATGTTCAGAATTAGCAGGGGGATTGGTTGGAAAAACATGAGGACATTGAACAAGAGTTCATTACCCATTTCAAGAAGGTACACCAGGAACCTTAGATTGATAGGCGGCAAGCTATTGTGAAAATAACCAAGAATATTCCTAAAATCATAACTGAGGAACATAATCAGCTCCTCCTAAGGCCAATCTCTTTATAGGAAGTGGAGAATGCCATCCGACATCTCAAAGAAGGAAAAGCGCCTGGTCCCGATGGTTTCACTTCCAATTTTTTTCACAGATTTTGGGATCTTATCAAAGACGAGGTCTGGCAAGTTGTGGAGGAATCCAGAACTAGTAGATGGTTGCTTCCTTCACTGAATGCAACCTTTTTAGATCTCATTCTGCAAGGAAGATCACTCGCAGACTTTGGACAAATTCAGGCCCATTGCCCTATGTAACATCATTTACAAAATCATCTCCAAAGTAATTTCTTCTAGACTAAAACCTCTGCTACCACTCCTCATATCTCCTAAGCAATTTGGCTATGTGGAAGGAAGGCAAATCACAGATGGAATCATTCTCACTCACAAAATTATACACTCATTGAAGCAATTCAAAAAGGTGGGTATGCTCCTAAAAATCGATCTTTCTAAAGCTTTTGATAGTTTAACCTTGAATTATATACACAAAATGCTGATAGCCTTTGGCTTCTCTCCTCCCTGGGTTAGATGGGTCATGAGTCTTATTTCCTCTTCCTTCTTCTCCATTCTAATCAATCGGATCCCTTCCTCTTCCTTTCGTACCTCCGGAGGCATCAGGAAAGGTGATCCCCTCTCCCCTTTTCTCTTTGTTTTAATGGCGGAAGGACTGGGACATTGCATCAAAGAAGCACTTCATTCCCAGCATCTAAGAGGTCTTTCTTTCCCCAACTCTTCGGTCTTCACCCACCAGCAATTTATGGATGACAATATGTTGTTTGGCCATCCCTCAGTTCAGGAAGCTCTCCAATTAAAAACCATCTTGTCTGACTTTTCAGATGCCTCCGAGGCTTGCATTAACAAGACCAAATCCCAGATATTATTCTTTCACACCCCTGCTACTACCAAAGCATCTATTGCTCAAATCCTAGGTTTTTCTATAGCTACTCTTCCCTCCAAATACCTGGGAGCTCCCATGGCAGACTCTGCTTTAAAGCACTCTTCCTGGAAATTACTTTTGGAAAAATTAGAAGCTCGCCTTTCTTCCTAGACTTACCGGGCACTAAACATGGCCAACCATTTAGTCCTGATTAAAGTCATGCTACAATCCATGCCGCTCTACCTTTTCTTAGTCATGGCAGCTCCCAAATGGGTCCTCAAAGAAATTAGAAATCTCCAAAGAAATTTCTTGTGGGGAAACACAAGCCAAAAGAGAAAATGGGCTCTAGTAAAATGGGACACCATTTGCCTCCCAAAAATATATGGAGGTACTGGGCTTCATGATCCTCAGCATAGTAATACGGTCATGGGAGCTCGCATCTGGTGGAAATGGATCTCGGAGCCACACACTCCCTGGGCTAACCTTTGGACAGCAAAATATGCCAATAACCGACCAGAGGATGATTTAATTCGACTCACTTAAGTAGGATCAGGTTCTCTCATCTGGAATGCCACCAAATAGCATAAGGACTTAATACAGTAGCATAGCTTCTGGGAAATAAGGGATGGTAGTAGTGCCCAGTTTTGGGAAGACTCCTGGCGGCAAATACCTATGTTGAAAGACCTTGTCGAACCTCAACACATACAGGATTGGGAAGGGCAACTGATGGCAAAGGTAAATCAATTCTGGACACATGCCCACGCTCAAGGATATAGGAAATGGATAAAATTGGATCACATTATCAGGCAAGGCACTCATTTCATCAAGGATTATCTAGAAACGGAGCTCTCAAATAGGAAAATCTGCTACTCTGATAAAAGGGACAAAATCAGATGGGTTTATGAAGAAAAAGGAACTTTCTCTACACAAGAAGCCTACAAATTGACAATAAGAACTCAAATGATCAAAGATCCACTTTGGAACAAAGTTTGGGTCCCCACCATTTGGAAAAAAGTCTCCACTTTCCTCTGGCTATTATGCCACAATAAAGTTCTCACTTGGGACAATCTACAGAAAAGAAGCTTTCATGGGCCTTCTATGTGTCCCAATTGCAAAAAGGCAGAAGAAACCATCAAGCACCTATTCAATTCCTTCCCACTGGAAAATGGACTTCGGGAAAAAGTAAGCTTCAGATGTCAAAAGGAAGGACGAGGCAAGGAGAACATCTCTAACGCTCTCCATTCCTGGGCAAACAATCCTTACAAAAGAAAACTGTTAAATTCCCTATGGAAACTAATCCCAGGATTCCTCATGTGGAATGTTTGGAAAGAAAGGAATCGTCACATATTCAAGGACCGAGCCTCCTCCTTAGAAGTTCTATGGAATAATACAGGTCAAAACCTTCAAGAAACCTTGATGCTTCAAGCTTGGTCAAAAGAAGATTATCCAGTCATCCCTCAGGAACAGACTATCTGGGCAAACTAGAACCTTCAATGGAATAGTACACATGCAAAGCAGAGAAAAACTTCCTCACAGGGAAAGATAGACAACAGATGGACCCCTCCGCCCTAGCGCATCATTCAACTCAACTTTTATGGGGCATCTAAAGGTAATCTAGGTAAAGTAGGATATGGAGGAGTCTTCAAAGATCACAAAAGTGTTCCGCTTCTATCCTATTTCAGCTCAATTGGTTGGGATACAAATAACTCGGCAGAACTAGAAGGGTTATGGCAATGACTTCTCCTTGCTCAACTCCGTGCTTTCTTCCCACTAATAATTGAAGGGGATTCCCAGATTCTCATCAACATGGTAAATTAGATCTTGCAAGGGACGTCATCGCACAAGGTAGGAAGCAATTGGAGACTGGTAGAGCGTCTTGAGCACATTGAAAACTGGCTCTCAACCCACAGAGCTGTAAATCTGAAACAGTCTCATAGGGAAAGGAATAAAGTTGCAGACCTTCTCACTAACATTGGGGTAGATAGTGGAAGGTCTTTTTATGCTAGCACACTTAATTCCATGGCCACTACTCTTCAGATACAGGAATACAATGAATTGGTGCAGAATGAAGCGATTTAGGAAGAAGAAACACACCTAGATGTGGGTGTTAATCCCCGGAGTTAATATGATTAGACGGAGCAGTGGTGCCCAGGGTGGCCACATGGCCCCCTGCAACTTCCCCCATGCCACCCTAACTGGCATTCATGGCATCTCACAGGAGCCATTTAATGCCTGCACAGGCCAATGTAGCACCATTGCCCACATAACAATGGAGCCAGAGAATTTTTCTATTATTCTGCCCCCCTTGATTCACTATGTTTGTCCTCTGTAAGCGGGAGAGCCGACTGTGTGCACCATCACTGGCCACAGATGTTGGCTGTTGAGCTATATTGATTTGGGTAATGGCTTCCGCCATTCCCATACCAGCCTTTGCAACCTTTCTCATGACCTCAATCCCTCTGTAACCTCCTTGCATAACCCCTTTGTCAATTCTTCAACTGCCCCTGCTGATACTCTCCCTATTCCCATCCCCACCATGGTCCGCCATCATATGCGCAGTCAAAGAGGGGGCACGCGAGGTAGCAACTCTCGTTCCCCTACTATGCCAAGCTCTGATTCAGACTCCCCTGCCTCCTCTGCAGATAATCCCAACCTGCACAGTTTCATAGGCTGGTACCTAGACACGTGAAGTGGAAAAGGCAGAGCCTGGCTACATAGCTCAGGTTGTGGAGATGCCACAGTTTGCATTACAGCCTTTCCCTTGCCTTTGCATCCTGCTCGTCACACCACGTAGTTCCGCTTCCATAGCTCGCTGAACCACCCTGTTATCATTGCCACTGTCTCTATTACCATCATGAAAGAAACCGATCCCCATGTTCCTCTAGATGATCCTCCTGAGGAGGTGAACAGAGCTGGCCTGAGCAGCAGAAGCTAGAACATCACTGGTGAATGGGAAGCTGATGAAGGTCAAACCAGAATGCATGGCAAAGCTACTGTTGGCAGTCAGCATGCTGAGTCAAGGCTACGTGTAGGGGCAAGCAACATGGAGGAAGGCCAACAAGCATAGGGACATGGCGAGTCAGACGAGGAAGACAACTCGTACAAGTACGTGTGTCCGATTGTGGAGGAGCCAGCTCCGGAAGTCTAAGGGCCATGTGTCATGCTAGCCAGGTGGTCGTTTGGTCATGTTGTTGGTTCAGTTTATGTTTAGTTTTTACATGTCTTCAGGTTAAAATTATGATCTGGTTACATCGTCTCAGTAATGTTCTGTTTAAACTCGTTACCCCTATGGGGCTTATTTTTGGATTTATTTTTGGACTGGTTTCCCCTCTGTTGGGGCAGTCAAAGACAATTATTATGACTATGTGATGAATGAGGTTTGGTTCCTCTGAGGCCAAGCTTCACTGTAATTCCCCTTTTCTATATCATATTAATAGATTAACTTTACTTCGAAAAAAAAGATATTGTGGAAAGTGTAGGACATGACCCATTGAAAATCCGCTCCAGTATTTTTAAGGCCAAAAGGAATCTTTTTGTATGCAAAAGTACCCTAGGGGTAGATAAAAATTCTCTTATGTTGATCTTCAGGACGGATAGTAATTTTATTATAAACCGAGAAACTGTCCATGAAGGAGAAAATCTCATTTCCGGCACATTCATCGATAATCTGATCAATAAAAGGTGTGGGAAAATTATATTTTGGACAAGCCTTATTTAGATCCCTAAATTCTATGCATACGTGAACCGTTCCTTACTTTTTTATCAGCTGGGATTGGATTTGAGACCCACTAAGTTAACCAAACGGGGTATATGAAACCTGCCTTAAGCATCTTCTCAACCTTGGCTTTGATCGCTGCTGCTTTCCTAAGGTTTACCAGCCAAATATTTTTTTGTACAAGTTGTGCATTCACATAAGTATTGATCTCATGTTTGGCTATTGATGGATCAATTCCAAGCATTTCCTCATAAGACCAAGAAAACACATCACGAAACTATTTAAAAAGATCGGTATAGATTTGAATTTATTTAGGGGATCATTCACCTCTATTGAATACATTCTATATTAGATTTTGATTCCTGGAGATGTTCACCGGAACTGTTTCTGAAATGATAGACATGTTACCTTTCGAAAAAATCTATGCTAGAGCCAAAGGGTTTAAAATTTTGTGAACAACACAAGTTGACAAGGGGTTAGAAAAACTTGATTCTATTTCATGCAAGTCTGGGAGAAAATATGAACGATGACACAAATCATGCCACAATATTTTTGTAACCTTCATTACTTCTAGGATTGCTTCCTTCAGATGGTAAAACAATATCAAGGCAGTCCATAGAAAGAGTAGAGTCAAGAGTCCAAGTTGAAGCCACATCACCATCCAAATCCTCTGGTGAAAGAGAAGTAGGATGGGAATATGTAGTATTAACTATAAATTGATACACAATTTCAGCTATAGACATGGGATATGCCATTCCGCCCACTTTCCCTTATTCTAATGTTGTGGTCGAAGAGGGTAAGGGCCAAGGATAAAAAAGATACTGAGTTATGAAGAAGTCTTTTCAAGAAGGGGCCTTGGATGATGAAATGGAATTTATTCGAGCAATAGGAGAAGGAAGATCAAAAGTACCCATCAACGAGGAATACATTTCAACTCCTAAATTCTCAACAGGATGCTTTGGAATTTTCACCAAGGGAATGGATGAATCAAAGTATGCATTGGATTCTTTTAAAGAATACTCCATCTAATCAATAGTAACAATTCTCCCTTCATGGGGAAAGCATAGGATGAAAAATAATGATGATACAATGGCATCCATTTCATAAATCCAATTTCATCCCAATAGAAGATTATAATCCAAATTCGCATCGAATATTTCCAACTCGATATTGACCACCTTTCCCCTAACACAGATGAGAAAGGCTAGAATAATTCCATGTGGCCTATGAGAATGACCATCAAATGCAGTGATGAGAGTAGGTGAAGGAATAGCTTGAGGAGATACGATAGCTTTCCAACATGCAATCGACATGACACATGTGGAAGCTCCATCATCAACTACAGTTCAAAAGATATTGGTCTTTTGATGTGTAGATTTAATCTGCAAATCCATATGATGTGGTAGTCTCTTCTTAATCTTTGAAATGTAAAATGTAACAATAAGAGAGTTCTTCATATCTATAGGTCCAATTGCAGTGAGTAGAACACTTATTTATGATCGACACGAGTGGAGTACTACTAAGGCAAACATCACACACAGACTTTGAGTGAGATATTGAATAATGGAGTAACTCTGGGAAGCCCTGGAATTAGGGTGAATTGTAAAAAAATTTGTAGAGCCTTTGGGCATTCGAGGTATAGGCTTAACTATGAGCTTCTCAATATGGAGCGGCTCTAAAACATCTGGAGAGCCTTAGCCTTAGAGGATTCTGGTTCACCATAATCATGTGATCTTGTAGCATCATTGACATGAGAACTTGTCATGTATACATTCGATGGATTTTCCTCTTCCTGGTTGCCCCCTGTGGGGGTTCCAGTATTAGGATTCACACCAGCAAATATTTGTTTTCCTTGGGGAAAAGAATTAGTTATAATTTCCTAGGAGCTATAAGAACCCTAATGTACTAACAAGCGCTCAACATGCTGAATCTCAGGGAAAAGATGAGTTAAATGGTCTCCATTACACAATTTGCAAGGAAACTTAACTATCTTTCTGGACTCCTTTTTACCCTCCCCAATATTATTACTAGGTTTGTTCGCATTACCCTTCCCATCCTTATCTTTCTTCTTACCACATCCCTTTTTCTTCACATTGGATTATTGATTTCCTTTGGGATTAGAAGATTGGACAACGTTAATAGTTGAAGGTTGAGAAGGCATAGGCACTCACAACGATTCCTGAATTGAAGAAGCAATATGTAAAGATAATTGATGGAATTGACTTAACAGATTACCCGTGCTATTATCGATCGATCTGACTATTCCATCGACATGGGGAATTGGATTTGGTTTGGTTAGATCAATGTTGGATCATGGAGCATCAAGAAAAATATTTCCAAGAATCTCAGACTAAGAATATATAAGTTCTAATTGTTGGGCTCTAAAGATAGTCTGTTCTTCGGTGAATACTCCGAAGAGTGATACATCCTTAGAAATTTCCAGCTGTAGAGATTTTAAAAACCATTCGAGAAGGAATTCATTAGGAATATAGGCTTCGATGAGCCTCCTCCTTCTTTTCCATTCCTGAATATGGTAAGAAATGTGAGTTGTCTTATCTTGTTGGAAACTAGCTGATAGCTCAGTTCCAACATCATATCGAACAAACAACTAAAAATGGTTTAAAAAAATAGTAGCCAATTCACCAAATGAAGCGAAGGTACCCCCACTAAGCTCTATACACCATGTTGTGGAGGTAAATCCCCTCTGCGGACAGAGGCGATCCCTACTAGCCCAAATGGGGTCTAGCAACAATCAAACAATGCTAACATGCAGGTTCCTAATTGCAAATCAAAGACCAATGATGAGGGCCTACTTGGATTCTAACGCTAATATTTGTAGAAGAGTCGTCGCTCCCGTTCCTTTGCTCCGGCTAGTCACAATCCCCACTATCCTCGTGAACGGACACCTGCACATGCAAAGAACGACACAAACACAAGCATAAAATCCAATAGATGCAACTATATATCAGTTAGAAAGGATATAAGTCAATCATCATTACAAAGACAATAAGAGTGGAACCATAATGATAGTCGTCTATTATTGATAAACAACAAAGAAGAATACAACCATAGTTCTGACGTCAAATCCTCCTTTGGCTGGGTGATCAGCAGCACATGCCTTGCAAAGCTTGTTGGGAATGGGGAACAAGCCTCTCTCTCCTTGGTTACTTGGACAAGGATCTCCTCACTTAAGATTTAGCCTCATGGGAATGAATAAGGCTCCTTGTAGCATGAACTTGGCCATTCTCAGACTTTGAGACTTAGAATTTGGAACTTGGAGACCCTAACCTGTCAAAGGAAAAAGGACAAGCTTTTATAGATAGAGGAGAAGAAGTTAGGGTCATCCACAAAATTCATGGGATTGGCTTTATCACTAAGAGGCTTCCATCAGAGGTGGAGAACTACTTCCCTTCTATGGAGATTCGAAGCCAAACTGACCCATCTCAATATAGATTCAGTTCATGAGTGGGTTAGGAAGAACCTTCGTAAGTTTATTTGTTAAAAACTTTACCCAACTGGGTTGGCGCGAGTGCAACTCTGAGACAGAACGCCAGCTGGCGCACCCTCTTTGGAGGATTTCCCTCATTGGCACGAGTGATACACAGTGGAAACGCGCCAATGGAAAAAGGGCTATTTTTATGGGTATTTTGCAGAAGGTGTCTTCAGGGAATATGAAGTACATACTCAAGAGGATACAATGCAAGTGTTTCCAGGTCATGTCACTTCTCACAAGTCCCGAAATAAGTCCTCCAAGGTGCGGGAGAAGGGATAACAGGGAAGGTGACAAATTATTGTGTAACACACCATTTGGAAACCTTTCTAGTTAAGGTGCATTGGAACAATCTCAACCTGATTGAATCGTCAACTAGGGAGTTAGATGATCAACATAAATGGAATGTTGTTATATGGTCAGCTAGATCGTCACTATACTTTCCTTCGAATTTTGGAATATCTGATGGAAGTTTGGTGGGAACCGGAGGCCAAGCCAAATTATATCAGATTAGATTGTTTGTTAATTTTATGAGATATGGAAAATTTAGGGTTTCCAGGAATGGTAAGCATGGAGGAGCTTGATAATTTCACCCACCATGAGTAGAATTCCCAACATTTTAAAAAGAATATCTTGGATTTGTAGAGGCACTAGGTTGCCAAGGATTGTTTGTAGAAGAAACTTAACTGTAAAGAAAACCTTGTGGTCTAGAAAAATTTGGAGTTTGACCACCTCCTACCAAAAGATTACCATAACCAGGAAAATTCCCCCTAAGAGAAATATTAAAAGGATAGGAGAGCCCTTGGTAAGGATTCCACGCATTAGCAAAGGGAGAGTAACCCTGAAAGGTACTTACAAAGGAGTAAGGCCTATTCCCCTGTTAACCAAAAGAAAACTGATTCTCAGTTCCTAAACCACTAAAAGTAGGGTTAGTCCATCCTTGAAAAGGATTATAACTTTATCCTTGAGCAGAGAAAGGGAGTGATCCCAGAGGAGTATTAGAATGTGGTATATGACCACTTCCAAAAGGAAAACCTTGAAAATAGGTTGAACCACTCGCCATAGAAGTCATAGTTGTGGAAACAACAGATGAGACGGTTAGAGGAACCAAGGGAATTACACTAGAAGGCATCTCAAAGGGGAAGGAACTAGTGTGGGAAGAAAAATCTTGGGTGCCCCCACTCGAATATGGAATGGAGGTAGAGACAAATATTGCAGTACTACAAGTGATAGTAGATATAGCAATAGTACCTCCTCATTGAACTGAAAGAGGAGTATGCATACTAGTAGCACTCATAGCCATATTCGTGCTCCCAATAGTGGCCATTGAAGGAAAATGACAATAAAACCCAAGGCTTTCTGACTTGTGATTCGAGGTCCCAACATATAATAGAACGTCTGGATTGTTGGGAGGAAGAGCTGAAGAAGGAGTCATATGGGACTCAGGAATATCTTCAACCTAAACTTTGTCTTCCAACAGGAAGAGAAATATAAAAAGGATTGGAGTGCTCCTCTCCAAATCATGACTTACGCTAGGTCTACACTGTGAAACTATAGCCTAAAGTGGAGGATCAATCTCTAATGCGTTCGTTGCTACTGCTTAAAAATAACCAGCATAATTGATCCTACGCCTTATAGAAGAAGGCTCGGCAGTCGTAGGTGAGAGCCCACAAAGCCTCCTGGACCAACGAATTGGTTGATAAACCACTTTTAATTATTTAGAGAACTTGTAAAGATTCAAAAAATTATAAAACTATGGGAATATAGGAGAAATAGCCTCTCAAGAGCATATTTCAAACAAAAGACCAACAAACATCATTTCGCATTTGGATAGGAATGATTTTTTTGCAAGATAAAAATTGAATGGAGCTTTATGTCTCCAAAGAGATGGTTACCAAAGTTGAAAAGGTTCACTATCAAAGTTGGTGGGTTGCATTCTTGTAAGACCTTTGAAGTATTTGCAGTAAACAATTACATAAACTGGGTATGAACTCGTGAAAATAATATTTTATGCTTGAAATTTCCTATTTGATAAGAAATTTATACAGAAACAGTGTGAGCTCAGTTGAATACAATAACAACAATATAAAACACATAAAAAATAACTTAGAAAATCCTCTGTTGATTCAAGATCTAGAATCTTGGAGAACACCTAGAAAATTTCTCTTTATTGATTTCTGAGCATACATACCTCACTTTCTATAGCATTCACTAACTCTTTCGTAGGGTTCCCTAGAAACCTCCTTAGCAATTTTTTTCCTCCACTGAAATTTTCCAAGAAAGCATTAGCTTCAACTACCGTAGAAACTCTATCATCTTTAGCGAGCCTTAAAATTTTCTTATAAATAATTGGAGTAAGAGTAACATGAGTACCCAAAAAATCAACAAGAAATATATTCCCTTTTCTTTGATCAAATATCTTTGTGCAACTAAAAAATAGCTTTGAGAAATCAAATACTTATTAAATACATCTAACATTTACACTTCTTGAATTTCAGGCTTTATTGTTACTTTTCTCTTCTCGACTAAGGCTATACTATAACCTATAAGCTATTGACTACTAAAAATGTTGGTCTTATCTTACTGGAGTGTTATTTGTATCTAAACAAAAATATTCTTATTATATTTGGTGTGTTTGATTTTTACATATCAACATTTTTTAGGTGAGTGAATGAATCAACAGTGGAGAATTTGAAATGCTTTATCTATTAAGTATAATATTGGTTTTGGATGAATGGATTTGTTCGAAAGACATGGCTCATAAATAACAAGTACTTTCATGATTTAAAAAGGTAGAAAAATCAATATGACATTACACCATATTTAAAACCAAAAAATAATTTAATCATGTGAGGGATGTGCTATCAATTGTGATTAATGCATGTTGAAAGTATGAATAATCAATGAATAGGGATGTAAGATGTAGGAAATTAGAATAAGAATTTTGTGAGAAGGGAATCCCACATCCATGTGTAAAGAAAATGAGATGTTAAACAATTAAGTATAGTACCTTATGGGAGTAAGTGATGTAGGAGAAAGGAAGGATTATGGAGGGTATTGAACCAACATATAGAATAAATGGTTAAGTATGGAGAGGTTAATAAAACCATTTGAGGTTGATTCATACAGGATGAATCATGCAACATTAAGGGTAAAAAAAAGTCATTTTGATGATGATATATGGAAACAAATACTAAGGAAAAATGAAATTTCAAGGTAAAGAGAAATCAAGAGAAGAGATGATTCATCACCCACAATCATAAAAATGGTGAAGTATGGGAAATATGGGTGGTTCAAAGTTAAAAAAAATTATGATGTCTTACAAGGTATTCGATCAAGAAAGTTGGTCAACATTCAACTCCAACTGTAGGATATTGACCCCTTCTGGTATTCTGAGAATCTAGAGGGTTTGATCCATTGAATGCATGGATTCATCAAGAGGAGAATAATTCACAAGTTCTCTCACTATGATGGAAAATAGTGCATAGAAAAAAGGAAGAATGTAAAGAAAAGGATGAATATTTAAAAAATAAATGTTTAATATGTCGCCCATTTATAGGTGATATCTAAACAACATCATTAATATCTTTAAGAAGATAGTAACTAATTCTACACATGTTTTCTATTTGATATGGTCCAAGGAAAATATCTTTGAACTTTGTATGTAAGGATGGTTTTTCTTTCAACATATTCCATAGTAATACCAAATAATCCTTTTGTCCATGTTGGTAGCACAATTGGAAAAAAACATGTTGGCAAGCCCTTGTGTATCCAAGTGATCGAAATTTCAATCCCCCTGGATATGTCTCATCAGCTGAACAAAAAAAATACCAACTAATAATTTTTGAAAATTCTTGATGGTACTACTCTAATTGAAATATTTCTTGGTGATTTGCTATATCTTCTATATATTTTACATTGCTTAAATGCATTGTTCTTCAAGATGAAGAAGCTAATAATATCTCATCTAAAGTGAATTGAATGTTTCTTCGTCATGAAATCCCATAGGAAGAGAGAAAAAATTTAATTCTAAATGTATGGGTAGTCTGACATCTTTTCCATATACTAACATATACAATGATTTCCCTATCCTTTTCTTTAGGATAATACTCTTTTCCCAGAGCATATGCAATAAATTCTTATGCCAATTTTTTTTAATTTGAAGAAATTGTTTTCTTGGATTGTTGATTTAATGTTGGATTCGACTATACCACTTCCCTATAGATAATAGTTTGATGATTGTCCCATCAATGTTCCATATTTTCCACAAAAAGTAAAACTGGATCCGACAAAGGTGGATTCATTTTCTATTATAAACCTTTCTAGGATATCAAATTATGAAAGAATATTTTCATTCAAAAATCGTATCAATTTTTTAGAGTTACTAGCCTTTAGTGCCACAAATTTTCTCCATTTAGTGAAGTAGTCAGTGGTATTCCACATATATGGATGACCCTTGCTATATTTTGGATTTATTGATTCAATAACATCTATTTTCCACTATGAGAATGGTTTTTTTGGATGTAACTGGTTTCAATGGCATAGCTCTTCTTTTCATTTTCCTTGAGAATTTTTAACATGGAACACATATTCTTATTATTACATAAACATACTTAAATAAGGTTAGCCAATAATAGCCAACTTTGATTACTTTATGAGTAGTGGCTAGAGGATTGAAGTGTCCACCACAAATTCCATCATGGATTGAAGTGTCCACCACAAATTCCATCATAGATTTGATGAAGACATTTATGAGGGCTTTGGGGATTTAGGCATCTCAGTAACAGTCCATAAAAATTACTTTTATATAAAACACCAAAGATCAGTTTCTTTTCATTTTTAATGCTAGTCTCTCTTTCAAATTCATTTTGAGAAAGGAATCATTTATATTTTAAATAAAAAGTAATATCTTTATACCAATAACATATTGAAATGGTAAGATCATCATGCTCATCAACAGGAGAGATATCCATAAATTCGATATTAATGATTAACTTACACAATCCTTGTCTCTTTATTACCTTTAAAGGTTTAACTAAGATATCATATTCTTATAATTGTGTAAGTCAATTCATCCATTTTCCTTTGAATTACTAGTTGAGTATGGTCTTAATAAGAGGGTTTGTTACATAGGAAATAACGTGAGATAAAATGATGTAATTCCTGAAGTGGAAACTTATTTGATTAAGGTGAGATTTGAATATTTTAGTTCATAATCATGTAAATGTTTTCTCAGGAATGAAATATGAAGATCTTCCACTTCGTATTTTTTCTTCGTAAGGAAGTAATAGTTTCATCAAAATAAAGATAATAGAGTATGAAATCTCACTCAAAATATGGACTTATCAAAACTATGTCATAGTAATTTCTTTCTTGATATTTGTGAAATCCTTGAACGTTGACTTAAAGATTTGATCCCTTTTAAATAAATAACTGATTAGGTTTACTATTGAATCATATTTTAGTATAAACATTTATAACAAATTAATCTTTCCAAAGAACAATTTCTCCTCTCCTTTGGAAGTTGGAGGTTCCTTCTTTGCATTCCTTCTCTACTTAATTTATAACCCAAATTTTTTCCCTTTGAGACTGTAAATACACCTTTCCTAGGGTGGAGGGATATAACATATGATTTACAATGCAGGAAGACCGTTTTGAGATGTCTAATATGTAGGTCTCTTAAATTCGAATGAATAGTAAGATCATCTTGATAGTCATCCATGAACTTGCCTATCATATATTTAAACACATATTTTATGGCTCTTTAAAATGTCCCTTTGGAAGTATTTAATCCAGATGACATCACTGTATATGAAAATATCCCTATGGACAAAGGAAATATTATTTCAATAATCTTTATTAAGTATTATTTGATTATATCTAAAAAAATTGTTAAACATTGTGATTTAGGTGGATATTGGTGGCTTCCCATCCATTACACTTGGACCCCACAATTTTGTCTTTTAATTTCCTTAATTGTAGCACAATTTACACCTTTTGGCAGTTTTTTCGGTTCTAAACTTTCAGAGCTATTTTTAGGCCCTAAATGACATTTGTTTGTAAAATGGGAAAACCTATCGCCTATGATAAGAGTTTTCAGTTGAAATTTGTAGTCCTTGGATATATATTTCTAATGAGGTATCATACACATCAAAAAAGGTCCTATGCCAAATTTACAACCTCCGGAAGTTGATGTACCAATTTAACCCAACCGGCCCACAAACCTTTGCCACTTCATCTCCTAGGCTTAGGTTTTTGGATGTTTATGGTTTTCCATTTTTTCTCATTAATAAATAGGCCTTTGAGCCTCATTGTAACACCATTCAGAAGGCATGTAGCTGCCACATCCCTTCTTAGAGATAAGCTACCATTACCCGAGCTAGTTTATTTCCATTCTGCATCTAAACAATTTTTAATACTTTGTTATTTATAAATTAAAGTTATGTTTTCAATGTATCTCTATGCTTTTATTCATATCTTTATTTCACTTCATTCCTTCATAAATCTGGATCAAACTGAGATTATAAGTAAACCAATAACTTATTAAAGACGAAATTCCATATTTAGTAATGGATAATTCTTATTTATAAATGCTTTGTTAATATCATGAAAATATACACAAATACATATTTCATCATTTAACTACTATCACATTGGATATCCATTTGGAATAACTTATTGGCAAATTGATACCAACCCTTTTTATCTTCTGAACTTCAAATTTGACCATTTAACTACTATCACATTGGATATCCATTTGGAATAACTTATTGGGAAATTGATACCAACCCTTTTTATCTTCTCAACTTCAAATTTGACCAAAGGTTTCAACTTTGGATTTATTATTCTCGCCTTTCGTCTAAATGGTTTAGTACATTATTTGAGTGGTATAATTTATCATATTATTTTAGATCATAATATGTCTATGAAAAGATATATTGAAACTCCTTGAGCAACTTAATATATTGTTATGCATCTTCTTCAATACAATTTATTCCCAAATTCAAGCACTTGGGATTTTCTAGCATGGCACTATTAAAAGTTTGCATGCATATTGGACTTTTATTAATGAATATTTTTCTTTAATATTTTGATTCGATAGTTGATCATTTATTGTCAATAAGGATTTAAATGTAACAATGTAACATATATTTTTAGGAAGGAAATCCTTTTTCATCCTCTATGAAATCTGAACATTTTTTCTTGGTATTTTTTCAGGAATCATCTAGAATTTTTTGGTCTCACGATGCCTCTTCTACATTACAAATAAATTCTTCAATTGCTCATAATTTTCAAATATTTTCTATTAGTACTCATTGTCAAGCATAGAGAGGATTGTGATCAGTTTCACATGAAATGGAATTTGAGATGCATGGTCTCCTTGATTAGAGAGGGACATTACAATTTATTTTGAAGAGACCTGTTGATTATTGAAAAAATATAATTTGGCTTATTCACAGTATTATATGTATGTTGTCGACGTTTCGAATCTCAAATAGGATCAATTTTCAGGACAGAAGGTCAGTGATTTAAAAAAAAGTTGAATGACTAAAAATCAGATAAATAACTAATGAATGAACAAAAATATTAAAAAGCCAACTAACTCTTATATATATATATATATATATATATATATATATAAATAATTATATAATAAAACTAAACCTACATTAATAAAATGTATATATAAAATAAAATTGTAAACTAATTAATTTATTTTTATTTATACATGATAATAAAAAAAATAAGAATATTGTTTAAAACCTAATTTACTCATTAATAATAATAAAAATTAATTATTTTCTTGTAATAAATAAAAAATAATTATTATTAACAATTAATCAAATTAACTAATTTTACTTATATTCCTTATTCATAATTATTCATAATAATAATTAATTATTATTCTTAATAAATAAATTAAAAAAATTAATTAGTACGAATACAAATCGCAGAATGTGGAATGGCAGCATGAGGTGATTCATGGAAACAAATATTAAGGAAAAAGGAAATTTCAAAGTAAAGAGAAATAAACGGAAGAGATGATTGATCACCCATAATCATAAAAATCGTTAAGTACGGGAAATAGGGGAGGTTCAAAGTTCAAAAAAAGTATGATATCTTACAAGGGGTATTTGATCAAGAAATTTGGTCAACATTCAGCTCCAATGGTAGCATATTGACACCTTCTGGTATTTTGATAATCAAGAGGGTTTGATCCATTGGCTACATGGATTCATAAAGAGGAGAAAAATTCACAAGTTCTCTTATTATTAGGGAAAAAAATGCAAGAAAAAGGAAGGATTTACAGAAAATGATGAATATTTAAAAAAATAAATGCTTAATATGTCTTCCATTTATAGGTGATATCTAAACAACACCATTCATATGTTTAAGAAGATAATAGCTAAATCTACACATGTTTTTTATTTGATATGGTCCAAGGCAAATATCTTTGAACTTTGTATGTAAGGATGGTTTTTCTTTTGACATATTCCACAGTAATACCAACTACCCTTTTGCCCATGGGTGGTAGCACAATTGGAAAAAAAAATGCTGGAAAGCCCTTGTGTATCCAAGTGATCGAAAGTTCAATCCCCCTGGACTTGTCTCATCATCCGAACAAAAAAAAATACCAACTAATCATTTTTTTTAATTCTTGATGGTACTACTCTAATTGAAATATTTCTTGGTGCTTTGCTATATCTTCTATATATTTTCCACTGCTTGAATGAATTGTTCTTCAACATGAAGAAGCTAATAATATCTCATCTAAAGTGTATTGAAATTTTCTTCATCATTAACTCCCATAGAAAGAGAGAAAACATTTAATTCTAAATGTATGGGTAGTCGGACATCTTTTCCAAATACTAACATATAGGATGATTTCCCATGGTTTTCTTTAGGATAATTCTATTTGCCCAGAGTATATCCAACAACTTCTTATGCCAATTTTTTTAATTTGAAAAAATCATTTTCTTAGATTATTGATTCAATGTTGGACTCAGCTATACCACTTCCCTATCGATAATAGTTTGATGATTGTCCCATCAATATTCTATATTTTCTAGAAAAAGGTTTAAACCTGGATCCAACAATTATGGATTTTTTTCTATTATAAACCTTTCTAGGATACCAAATTATGAAAGAATATTTTCATTCAAAAATCATATCAATTTTTTAGATTTACTAGTCTTTAGTGCCACAAATTTTGTCCATTTAGTGAAATAGTCAATGGTAGTCCACATATATGAATGACCCTTGCTATATTTTGGATTTATTGATTCAATAACATCTATTTTCCACTATGATAATGGTTTTTGTTTATGTAACTGGTTTCAATGGAATAGCTCTTCTTTTCATTTTCCTTGAGAATTTCTAACATGGAACACATATTCTTATTATTACATAAACATACTTAAATAAGGTTAGCCAATAATAGCCAACTTTGATTACTTTATGAGTAGCGGCTAGAGGAGTGAAGTCTCCACTACAAATTCCGTCATGGATTTCATGAAGACATTTATGAGGACTTTGGGGATTTAGGCATCTCAGTAACATTTCATCAAAATTACTTTTATATAAAACACCAAAGATCAGAACATAATAGTTTCTTTTCATTTTTAATGCTCATCTCTCTTTCAAATTCATTTTGACAAGGAATCATTTATATTTTAAATAAAAAATAATATATTTATACCAATAACATCTTGAAATGGTAGGATCATCATGGTCATCAACAAGATTTGAGGAATACTTCATCGAGCAAGTGTGGCAGGGTAAGGAAGTAAATTAGTGAAGGAACGAATTTTTAGTTAAAGGTAGAGGAGGTTTCAAGGTAGATCATTGTTCATATCTGCACGGTCGGCCCCTAGAAACATTTCATGGGGTAACTTGTGCGGTAAATAGACCACGCTACCCGTCAAAGTTGAATAGTCAAACATGTGAATCCGCTAATCCAACAATGCATATTAATTCTAGGTTGTCACGACAGGATCCCAACCCCTACTCTTTCACTCGTAGGAGGAAGGTGGGGACCACCTACCATGTCACAATCCTACCAACACTATTTTTCAAGCGAGCGATGAAGGTAAAGGTAAAACAGTAATTTCTTCCACACCCCCTCTCTCGTCCATGTCACCTGCCACCACCCGATCGTCTTCCGCCACATGTTTCCCCTTGACGTCATCTGATGTCAGACAATCATTGCTCCCCCCTCTACCTATAAATTTTTTTCCCTTTTTAGATTCTTTTAATGGGTTTTTTTCTTGTGTAAATCCTCCAGCCATACAACTACTCTGCAACACCATTCGTTCACCAAGATGATCCAAAATTCCCCTCTAATTTCTTTTTCAGTTATCACCCAGTCAATCAAGTAACCTGTCAGTTTGCCCACATGAATCTTGTTTTGATATTTGTTAAAAATGAAGAAAGAAGTTCCTAAGACCCCCAAATCCTGAGAAGTCAAACCCTCCTCCAATGATGAACCTCTAATTGACACAGAGGCATAAATGATGGAACCCCTTGTGCTTACCATATGTTCGATCTCTGGTTCGACCTATATGGCCACCATGTCAGAGGAGAAGACTCACTCTAAGTAGCTGACTGAGGTTTATACTATCAAATTGTTCCCTTTATGTTTTATTTCCCTAATTTCATTTCTTAGTTAACTATTGCATACGTTGAAGAAAAGAATTTTTTGTCTCTTCCACTTGAGCCAAAATCATGTAGGTGACCCAAAAATAGATCTAAAAATATTTTATTAACCCAAACTCCCTTGAACCACAACAATTCATAGAAACCACTCCGGCCTACTGTTATACTACCCTCTCAGTTGCTGAGCAACAATCTTTTCTACAAATGGTACTAACCCTTATCTTGCAGTCCTTGCCCATTGCTAATAGGTTCCCAATAATTATCTTTACAAAGTCTATACGGCTTGTTTTGTCTATAATTAATCATATTTTTATGGATGATAATGACAATATGGAATCAACAAATAAGTTGTATGATCGTGGAATATAAATAAATGTGATAAAATTAAATGATCTTTGTAATAAACACACTCTTAGAAATTGGCGATATAAATAAGGATCTCTCACATGATAGATGTTGTTTAACTGAGACACCACTAGTAGTGAATCCATGTATACTGCTAACGAAGCAATACCAAGATATATTGCTTCAGATAGTAATTTAACAACAACAATATATTTAGCAACATTGTTTGAAGCAGGGCCAATACATATGATTCTTGAAACCAACAACTGACTGAATGGATAGTAAATCACCTAAGCCGCAGGATCCAAATTCCGGGTATGTCGACTAGCACCATCGAAGAACCCTAGATATACCATATCATCCATTTGATACCTGGCAAAGCAGATAAAAAATACAGACATCACTATGAAACCTATAGAAAGATATGCACAAATATATACAATATCTACACCCAAGAAAATGCTAGTCAGAAGCCTAGGAATAATATTTCTTAAAATAAAGCTCATTTTTGGCTCCGCTAGCTTGTTTCCATTAAAATCAACCTATTATCACCCCAAGAAACTCTCCTAGGTTGTATATCATAGATGCTCGGGAACATTACAAACTCAACAAAAATGTTGGAAAATGGTGGATGAATGAAAGAAATGTTGCACATTCAAGCTATATAACCACTTCTACTATGTTTAACCCTAGACATGAGTGAACACCCCCAGACTACAAGGATTTAGACCACCAATTACTCATAGTTTAAAGAAAATGTGATGATGGAGAAGACTGACCACACCAGCAGATGCACAGGACCCTGTGATGGCCAGCTGCAACGAGTTTAAAGGTCTGCAAATCTATTTCCTAATGCATAGACAGGATGACAGCTCTCTGGAATTAAAACAATAGAAACCTGCATACAAATTCAATGATACATTATAAATTCTAACACAGAGGTGGGATGACAGCCCCTCTAATGCTAAACAGTAACAGCACATGAATAAATGCAAAACAGGCATAGCCTAGAACAAGAAGAAGTGGACAATGAGCAATTAACAACAAAAGAAGCTTGCATTAGCTGAAAATGAAGACCAGATGCTGCAGGTATCACAGCAGTTACAGTCTCTAGAAGTTGAACCTTACAGCAAGATAACATTCATCAACCTATTACATTCTGTCTTCTGAGTATATATTGAGGTTGGTTTACAAATAGTTTGCTAAAATATGTGTGGAGGGGTCATAATGGACCACCAACCACATTTACAATCTGAAATGGGCCTCTGCTGCAATTCTCAGTCTTTTAATGGACAAAATCGGCCTTCCTCTGATGTTTTGTAGTCCTTCTCTGAGCAAATAGAG
This sequence comes from Pinus tabuliformis, assembly GCA_031772625.1. Taxonomy (NCBI): domain Eukaryota; kingdom Viridiplantae; phylum Streptophyta; class Pinopsida; order Pinales; family Pinaceae; genus Pinus; species Pinus tabuliformis. The sequence continues at coordinate 474,305,940 of CM062806.1, read as the reverse complement.
TAAAATATGAATGAAACCCATAACCTTTCAATTCTTTTAACTACTCGAGGAAGTCCTATTTTTTCTTGGCCATGCTGCTGATTAATTCCAGTTGTTGAGACTTCATTATGCAAGGTACAAGTAGGTGTTTGTCTTCATTCTTTGGCAGTAGTGAGAAGTCAGGAGTGGAACAAACAGTAAGGCAGAAACAGACTGATCAAAAGAATGAAGCTCAGCTGTTGGATTGGCTAAATCAATGGTGGAGATTGGATTATGAAGGCTATCGGGAGGTGCACAATCGGGGTGAATGAGGACCGTCGGATCATAGGGGGGATGATCAGATGGTCATTGCACGAGGAAGATGCACGACAGATAACACACGAGAGAATGGCGATATGGCGGGTGGGCGGTTTCCCCGCACCGCTTATCGGGGGTAGGCAATATCCATAACTCGCCATGCAATCTAGTTAAAACATGACACATGGCACCCAAAAACCACCGCCCCACGAGTTAACATGCGTGCAACTCGCACAATCGAGGGAAGCGTCAGCCGTTGATTTGGCGATGGACGGTGAGATGGCGATGAAAGAGCTTGAAGTTTAACGTGCGGGCTGGGGCAACGGGGACCACTGGATCGGGATGCTCAACGCTTGTGACTTAAGAACGGCGAAGTACCGAGGAATGGTAGAGGGTTATAATTTTTACTATATGTGCGGCGTTAATGTATTAAGACGTTAGTGCCGAGTATAAACAAATAATGGGTTACACAGTGTTTTAAACGGGCTATAAGGGTTTTTATAATTATAAACAAAAAGCGCCCAGAAGCCGTTTTAAAGGTTTATGCGGGGTTTAATGAAGAATTTTAAATGAAAGCAAGGACAATGGGAATGAAGAGAATATAAGGGGAATGAAGGGGAAGAAGAAATCCACTGCTGCGAACCTTTTAAAAGCACAATCTGCACTGCCAAACCTATGTTTGCCCTTTAAACACTGAAACTTTGTAGCAGAGCTAACACTGGCTCCTTCTGGGGATGAGATCCTCCCTGTGAGGTCTCAAGAACTTGCAGGCCAATGCCTTCATACAAAACTAGCTTAAAAACATTTGCCTAGTATCCATTGGGCATGGAGTCAACTAAGCCTACAATAGAAACCTGTAAAAGAACATAATTACAATCACTAAGGCTTGAAAGCCTTAAACAACACAAGTATTCAAAAATTGGCCAACTGATGGGCCATCAAAATTTTTTCTCCTACTCTCGGCCCCTTCATCATAGAGCTGCAAAAGAGGATTTATTTGATCCTCTACCTCAAAGAGTTTAGGACATTTGATCTTGATAGGTAGATAGGGATAAAATTTCATTCCCCTTCTGTATGTTTTCCTCCTTGGATGTTCTTTATGGGAGCTTTTGTACACCTAATAAATAACAATGTTTGTTGTGTACATGTCTGCATCTTTTGTAGGCTGCAAAACAAATTTGAAAGATGCACCACTGTATTCTTGTACAGGGGACACAGAGACATTATCTGCTCCTGAATCTTTGTTTAAACAATCCTGATCCAAGGAGGAGTTCCAAGACTATGCATCTTCTTCCTCTGTCATCTGGCAAGCGCCATTTCAGTCTATGTGTAGGCCACCTGAGCAGGTTTCAGAATATCAAGACTAAGATGATCAGCTTTAGCCTTGAGCATTGAATTTTGTTCTGCCTGAGTGTTTAAGTGGCAACTTTGAGGGATTTTTACTTGAAGAGGTAGAGAAGCAAAAGATGATGGATAGCTTTCCTCTCCCTTTTTAATCACTAGACTGGGGACAAAAGCAGGCTGGAAAATTGGTAGATCTGCATAGCCATGTGAAGATGAGCTAGCATCAAGCACAGATTCTTGTAGGAAGAAGGGATCTGCTGCTGGCTGCCCCTGCTGGTCAATTTGTTGTTCTGCAGCTACAACAAATTGTTGAGCAGTGCCTTTGGATAATGCTTCTTCAAAAGCAGCTCTGGTTAGGAAAGGAGCACCTTCCAAACGATGGACCTCCTCCTCTTCAAACAGTTCTTCTTTCATGACTATATTATGTAAAATGGGCCTCACCCCTCTGTCTTCATTTGTAATCTTATTTCTTTGCAAAATCTGCAAATGTTCATTTGCTCCTTTGTATGAATTTGGAGTTGAAAAATAAATGGAACAATGAGCTCCTGCCTCCTCAGAATACTGCTAAGCCTTTAGTTTGGAAACTTCAGAAGTTAAAAACTCTATCATCCTTGCCAATTAATCTATTTCAGAATCAAAGGATGATGAGGACTCTCCTCCCTGTCTTCTCCTATTGGAATTTCCTTCAAGTCTCTCTGCAGCAATGATGTTTGCTTCTATCTCAAAGGTTGTGCTTTGTAAATCAGCCAAAGAAGCACATATCCTTTCTCTTAACAGCAGGCAGAACTGAGAATCAAAGGAATCGGCATAGGTAATCATAGTAGAAGTAGGGGTGGGCTTTACTTCAGCTGGCATTTTGTTGTACATATGATTAAATCTGATGTTAAATTCAGACATTAGCTCACCATCTTCTCTCTGCAAATTCCCAAATTCATCATGATAAAAGAGCAGATCTTTATTATTTCCCCAGTGCTTTAAAAATACATCATCTTGGGCCTCAATATTTGCAATAGACCTAGGGGGTAAATTTCTGAACCAATTTCTAGCCTCCCCATCTAGGCTTTGGACAAGAACCCTCATCCAGACATATTCTTCATTGATATCCAGATTAACAGCATAGCTATAAAAGGCTTCTAAATGCTCTTCAGTTGTTAAACCTTCTGCACCAGTAAACTTAGGCATAAATTCTTGATAATCTCCTGCAGGCATGGCATTAAAAGGGACAGGCAAGACTAGAGGTCCATACCTAGTACCAACTATTCTTTCTATCTTTGTAAGATCTTGTTGGCTGTTATAGACAATTTTGTGCCTTACAGCATCAGGCATGAATTGTCAATAATCCAAGGGATCCAAAGTCCCTAAACATGATGTTCCTACCCCTAGAGGAACAAGGTCAGCAAACCAACAGCTCTGAGATCAGTTCTCCACCTGAAAACACTCAAAAACAAGCAATCCTGAAATCAAAGCAGGTGCTCCACTAGGCTTCTGCGCTGAAACTCAACTCCTCCATGGTGTACCTACGTTGCAAAGCAGGTATAACAAAGGCCACCTGCGCTGAGCGAGATGGGACAAGTGGCACATTGAGTCATTGCTCTGGAATCTTCCAAAAATGACACTTGGATCAGGGATTTCGCCTTGTGATGAGTCAGAGGCTCTGTTTCTCCAAGTGGAAGCAAGGTTCTCCAAGTGGACTCAAGAACTGAAGGTCAACTGAAGAGAGAGAGGACACAAGGCAGCTACACATCAGTTGCAAGCTGACTCATCCTTTCTCAATTCATCTATATATTGAGCTCTCCCCCATGAGCTCAAGAGGCTAGAATTTTGTGTAAAGTAATGATATGCTGTTGGTTTCACTATAGAACTATTGGGTGATTGCTTGAAGGAGGTGAAGAGGAGAAATTCTTTCTGCTGGGAGGTGTTGCTGGATTGGGGCCTTCAATGGTTGTAACTCTCTCAAAACTTTACTTCTTCTATTAATAAAAGCTATTGAGGTTCTTCTATATGCACTTGTTTCAATGATGTATTGTGATAATTGTATATTTGATTTACGCTAATCCTTGAATCAGTTATAATTGCATGCTTCTTGTAGTTTCCTTCTTTGTTATTTTGCAGGATCTCATTATAGCTGGGCCAGCAAAAGAGCAAGGAGCTGGGAGCAAGCAGCAAAGAGAAGAGTTTGGATTCGACATTAAGCGCAAGGCGACGGTTAGTGCATTTCTTCATTCTCTCTTGCTTTCGTAAAGAAGTAAACCTTAAGTAGTTTTCTTTACAGTTGTTGCTGAGGTACTATCACCCTTAGAGTGGGATAGGGTCATCCGAGTCGGATACTTTTCCCTACAACAAACTGGCGACTCCACTGGGGATCGTATCTGTTTGATTGTTTGTAGTATTTTGCTATTCATTTCCTGAACAAAAGAGTACCAAATCGAAAAGCTTTTGGCTATATCAAAAGCGAAGTAGAGGGCAGCTACTCTAGCTCATTTCTGAGTATGTTCATGATTTGAAGAGCTGATCTACAAGGATCCTTGTAAGCTCTTAGTGATAGCTTTTCATCTTCCTTGTCATCCCTTAGTGTGTGCTTGACTGATAGCTTCTGATTTGAGCAAAAACTGTGAATTTTTGAGAAAATTGTGACCCGGAAACTGAGAAAACGCAACTTTCGTTTTCCAAAGCAGGTAGTACACAGGCTACCTGCTTTGCAACGCAGGTCCCGAAGGGGCTACCTGCGCTGAGAGCCAGACTGGCTGTGCAGCACCTGCGTTGGCCCAATTTTGCCTTGTGCAGTTGGGGTTTCCTCCCTTTTTCTTGCCTGTTTTCACTATAGTTTTGCAGCAAGTTGTCTTTCTTGTACCTATTCTGAAACCAAACTTACTTGCCATCATTTCGCCTCTGTTATATAATGAAATTGTACTTGTTCTTTTGTATTTCTTACATCATTTACGATTTCCCATAACGAAAGTGAACTAGTCTTGCTTTGGCCTCTTAGATCTGAACCTGTGTTAGGCATTTTGCTGGTCTAAAGAGTTAGCCTGTTTGTTGTCCATAGCTGATTAGTCTTTTTACTTTCATCATTATGGTTTGATTTCATGTATTTCCAGTGTTTAAACAAGTAAATCTTAAGGTGTCTTTTGATTTTGGACTAGCTTGTTTACTTTCGCTTGAAATCGAAATCAAAGTTATATAACAACTTTCTTTTTGTAATACATCAACATTAAGAAAGGGAAAAGAAAATACATGCATTGTGCATTTTGCATTTGACTGTTTGCATGCTGATTTAGGAAAAATTGCATTAGTGTGTGCTCTATGATCTGTGTGAAAAGATTTGCCTTTCTTCTCCCTCAGTAGTTAAGATTTTCAAAGTTGAAAGATTGAAAAGTTTGCTTCTCATCTTAGACTGCATTCAGGAATTTGTTACATACATCTCGTGGTGATCCTTAAAGGAAAACTGCTAAACAAGATCAACATTAAAATAAATTCAATTTACATAACAACTCTTTGTAACATAACGCAAACACATAGAGGTCTAGGTAGAGACGTGTTCCGGCGTCGTTAAACATAGTGACTGTCGATCTCTACGAAGGTGGGTGATTCCTCCTCAGAGTCGGTGGCACTAATATGGACTTGTGCTCCCACGTACCGTCGCGTATATATTGGGAGACCCCTATAGGAACAAAGCCTTTATCCATAGGAAGCCGTGTCGGCCGCCCTACTGATCGCGATGCAGTGAACACAGCATTCACGAAGATCGACCACCCGTACCGTAAAACGTATTATGTGGTTTCGCGAAAAGTTTGGCACACCCTCTGCCTAGAACTCCAGAGAAGTTTCTTTTGGCCTTTTTCAAACTCTATAACTGAAAAAGTCCATCCGAGCATTTGTCACTTCGGGCTCGTTAAAACATCGAAGGAGACTAGAGTCATCTTTAGCTTTTTCTCGACTCTTAAAACATGAAAAAGCAAAGTTGTGTCTAAAGCGTCGTTAATAAAATTTATTTTAATCGGAACATAATCACCTGTTATTCCCACGTTGATCTTTCAGTTGAAAAGTATGGAGCCCACCAACCAAGGAAGTCACCTTGGTGGAAGTCCCAATCCCTTCTCCTCTTGGGGAGATGTTGGTGCGCCTCATATGGCCACATTGTCACTTCCAGGATTGACAATTGGCCTACCTTTATGGCTCTTTTCAACTAATGTAGTTCAGATCACCACTAATCCTGAGCAGTCGAATCAACAGTCAGACCAGTCTAGAACTACCCACCAGCCTTCCACTTCTTACAATTCTTCCTCTGATCCTTCATCTTCGCAAGGTAGAGCCGGCAAAAGTCAGCCTCCTATGGAGAAGAAGGAGAAGAAGAAGAAAGAAAAGAAGCAGAAGGAGCCTAAGGCGAAGGCGACTGGGGGCAAGCAAAAGACATCTGACAAAAATCCACACACTGCACCGACCGGGCCTAAATCGCCATGTGTCATTTGCAAAGGGACCCACTTCCACCGTGACTGTCCTTGTATTCCCCGGATACTTAGGGACTGGTCCCCCAGGTTGCACAATCCGGTAGCATCAACCTCTGATAGACATGTTGATTGCATTCCGTCAACTAGCGAGAGTGAAGGACAAAGAGGGAGACCAAGATCACCCTGCAGACTGTGTGAAGGCGATCACGCCATCCACCGTTGTCCATTCTTAGATGAGGCGAAGAGAGTTTTGGAAGATCGTCCGGTTTCACCGTTACGACTTCCTCCTGGATACCAAAAACTCATGCCAAGTCCCTCGATAGTTGAAAATCCAGCCGGCCCGATCAAGTGGTCAGCTGAAGTGTCGGTCATTGAGAATGAACCTACTGAATCCAGACCAGACAAAAGTCTAAAGGTCGAAACGGCAGTTGACCCGGTTCTTCCTTCAGAGGTTTCATCCTCAAATGACACCGTCGTTGAAGATTCATCTTCAAATGACACCCTCACTGAAGAGAACAAGGATGACACCATCCAGATTCTTTTCATCAACACAGACTCTGATGAGCATCAGGGCAACGCGCCCATTCCTTTATCGCAGGAAGGAACATCGTCAGGGTCGTATCTGGTCGTGTATTCGGTCCCACCACCAAGCAACCTGGTTGTGTCCTTTGATCGGAATCAACTAGGCAGACCCCGGTTACCAGCCAGTATCCCATTCAGAATCATCGTCCAAATCTACAGAATGGTGATGGCTGGAACTATCATTGATGAAGGGGCATCTGTGAGTATCCTTTCCTCTATTGCTTGGAAAGCACTGGGTTCCCGGCGCTTTTACCTGAGATGAGAAATCTATCAGGTTTTGATAAAGGAACCAGTCGCCCGTTAGGGATTCTCCCCAATGTTCCCGTTACATTGAAGGGGAAGACGGTTCATATGAACGTCATGGTCGTCCAGGGACCCTTGGTGTATAACTTACTCCTTGGACGAGACTATATATATTGCATGGAGGCGATAGTGTCCTCACTCTTTAGAGTTATGTGTTTTCCGCACGAAGGAAGAATGGTCAAGCTCGTAGACCAACTTTCATTTCCAGGATCACGCATCGCAAATAGTCAAATACCATCCCTTAACGGTTTATTCACTCAAGGAATGCCTCCACCCCCGGTTCTACTTCCCGATGAATGCGAGTGATTCGGAAAGATGTAACTGGGACCCAGGGGGCATGCACCCTGGCCTGCCTTGGGCAGAGGAAACCTTGGGTATAAAGTTAATTTCCGTAGAAGAATGGGACTAGTCCGTACCCCGTCCGAAAGAAGGAAGAGAGGGTTGTTCTAGGATAAAGTTTTTTTGTCAAAGTTATGTGAGTGAGATAATCAGCTTCTCGCTCCCTTTGTCTAAAAAGTAGGCTCTCCTGAGGGAGGAGATCCATTTGTGGCGGCAAGTAGCCACCATCTTTGAAGGCAAGCCTCACCCATTAAAACATATGTTTTGAAGGATAAGTAGGGGCAGCCTCCAAAGAAAGAGATGAAATTGCTGCAACAAGTAGTCACCATCCTTAGCAACCTAATGATAGACATCGCCGGAAAAAAGAGTTTAGTTTGCGGCAGGAAATAGAACCATTTTTCGGGTAATAAGAAAGAGGCAGCGCCTCGAAATTATACTTTATACCTGGGGGCATGCAAACCTTTTGGAGTGCAAGCATGGGACGACTATTTATTTTTTTAAATTTTTAGGTCCTCCCTTTAAACCTGTAGGTCTAACCCGTTAAACTCGTAGGATTAGCCGTTTCCAGCTTGCATAAAGAAAGGATGTGGGGCAAAAGTTAAAACTTGCCAGATTGGAGTAACTAGTGAGGTATAGCTCCTTAAATATGACTACCTCACCTGAGGCGTTCCTTGTATTAAGACTGGTATAATTGAGCAAGGTTTGGTCGCATTCAAGCTCGTTAAAAAATGAACTACCCCTTAAGGTTTAGGGGGCATATGCCTCGTCTGCATGATTATGCTGGGGCATCCATCATTCGAGTAGTTTTAGCACACAGTTCATGCTCGTTAAAAAATAAACGCAAGATCCGAGCAGTTTTAGCACATAGTTCATGCTCGTTAAAAAATAAACATAAGTTGTGAGCAATCTTCCCCTAGAGTTCAAGCTCACCCAGAAAAAATGAACCGGTAAATAACCTTGGTAAATGTAACCTTTGACAGCCATATTAAAACCCTTGGTCGTGTTCTTGCAGTCTCACCTCCATCCGTTCATTTGGCCAATCGTTCATCTCCATATGTTTGTTTACCCATTTTGAGGAACAGCGAGTGATTTCACTTAGCCATCCTTGTGACACTGCCGTGATTGGAAAATTCCAACCTGTACCTGGAATCTGCTGCTATCCCTGTTTATCACTCGTTCTTCAAAAGACGAGTCTTCTTTGAGCTCTTTTCACTGACTCGTAAAATATGAAAAGTTTGCCGAGTTTTGGCCTTCCAGCTCGTTAAACGACCGGAAGAGCTATCCCTCCTCTAGATTTTAATCTTTTTGGACCTGAGGGATTATTGCACAAAAAGATCGAGCGCATGTTTTGTTCGGCTCGTTAAAGCAATCGAAAATTCATCCCTTCTGTATTGTTTTATACTTTTTTGGACTTAAGGGATTAGATGACGAAAAAGGAATTCTGGAGTTGACTTTATGTACCTTTTCAGACTCTCTAAAAATGAAAAGGACCGAGTTATCCTTGTCGTTAGACTCGTTAAATTCATTAAATAGCGACAAACTTGTCTTTAGACGAGAACGAGTTTCCCTATCGCTAGGCTCGTTAAAACATAGCGATGGGCTTGCTCGAAGGGCAGGTTATAGAACAAGCATATGTTATCCTCCTCAAGCTTGATAAAAAAAAAGAGGTACTGGTCAGCAATGACTGGGGAAAAATTGGGAGAACCTCACAGCTTTAATGGTAGCAAGTCGCTCTTGAACATGACACTTTGTCCTCCATATCACATCGGGTTGGGTTGTTTCATTCACCGGTCTCATCACCATGGTCCTCGCCACACCATCCACATTTGGGGTAATGCTACCAATCCATCACATCAGTGTCGTTATATGTTCAAGAGATGTTGTTCTGCAAAGAGTCAACCGTGTCCCATCCACTGCCATACATTGTCCTTCATCCATTTCATGACCGCCACCCTGAATCATACATCACAGTTTGTTTTCACCTCATCACAATCACTAGCTCCGTTCCGTGTCACTGATGTGGGATTCATTAAGGCCCTCCTTTGACGGATCGCTCCTTGTCGACATCAGCTCATTATCCAAGGAGTTGATCTAGGAACAACCCCTTCAGTACTTTGGAGCTTGCATGCCTCAATGGCAAGTTTCTCACTTCCGGCGACAGGTATACATCAATGACCTTCGACCAGAAGATTTTGCATGGTGGCCGACGCCAAGTCCTTTATTCCCACCATGTGAATTGTACTGCCGTACCTTGAGGGTCATCATCCTTATCGGTGATTCCTCTCGCGCTTGTTAACGGTTTAAATCATTGACCGGTAATCAAGCGATGTCTTTCCATGTTCGACTTCAAGAAATTCTCACATGGATTGACTTGTGCATCGAGTGAAGATCGGAAGAGATTGAAGACCCCGGATCTAGTTTCATCCATCCGGGCTGCGATATATATTCAGGATATAAAGACATTTGATATGTACATCATTGCAGCAGATGATCATCCTTCTCAAAGGATGATAATTTCAGCAGAGAATTATCAGTCTATCATCAGACGATCGTCTGTGCTATGTACCAAAATGAATTTATAAAGCTGAGCATGGGAATGCCCGCCTCAGCTAGATCATGAAAAAGAATGAAAAATAATGTATTGTATTGTATCTTATTACAGGACACTTCTCAGCAGATTGAATGAACTTCGGATCCTCCTAATAAAGCATTTCACCCGATAAACGACCTCATACTTTAGGGGGCATCTGTTATAGACAATTTTGTGCCTTACAGCATCAGGCATGAATTGTCAATAATCCAAGGGATCCAAAGTCCCTAAACATGATGTTCCTACCCCTAGAGGAACAAGGTCAGCAAACCAACAGCTCTGAGATCAGTTCTCCACCTGAAAACACTCAAAAACAAGCAATCCTGAAATCAAAGCAGGTGCTCCACTAGGCTTCTGTGCTGAAACTCAACTCCTCCATGGTGTACCTGCGTTGCAAAGCAGGTAGAACAAAGGCCACCTGCGCTGAGCGAGATGGGACAAGTGGCACACTGAGTCATTGCTCTGGAATCTTCCAAAAATGACACTTGGATCAGGGATTTCGCCTTGTGATGAGTCAGAGGCTCTGTTTCTCCAAGTGGAAGCAAGGTTCTCCAAGTGGACTCAAGAACTGAAGATCAACTGAAGAGAGAGAGGACACAAGGCAGCTACACATCAGTTGCAAGCTGACTCATCCTTTCTCAATTCATCTATATATTGAGCTCTCCCCCATGAGCTCAAGAGGCTGGAATTTTGTGTAAAGTAATGATATGCTGTTGGTTTCACTATAGAACTATTGGGTGATTGCTTGAAGGAGGTGAAGAGGAGAAATTCTTTCTGCTGGAAGGTGTTGCTGGATTGGGGCCTTCAATGGTTGTAACTCTCTCAGAACTTTACTTCTTCTATTAATAAAAGCTATTGAGGTTCTTCTATATGCACTTGTTTCAATGATGTATTGTGATAATTGTATATTTGATTTACACTAATCCTTGAATCAGTTATGATTGCATGCTTCTTGTAGTTTCCTTCTTTGTTATTTTGCAGGATCTCATTATAGCTGGGCCAGCAAAAGAGCAAGGAGCTGGGAGCAAGCAGCAAAGAGAAGAGTTTGGATTCGACATTAAGCGCAAGGCGACGGTTAGTGCATTTCTTCATTCTCTCTTGCTTTCGTAAAGAAGTAAACCTTAAGTAGTTTTCTTTACAGTTGTTGCTGAGGTACTATCACCCTTAGAGTGGGATAGGGTCATCTGAGTCGGATACTTTTCCCTACAACACTGGCCTGCCATGACTGACGTATACGAAAGGGATACTAGTGGACTGAGTGGAATGAATCAATGAAAAGAATGACAGAAACAGAGGAATATAATGGAGAGCATGGAAAGCTTCTTTCTACTGAGGTCCGAAAGGGAAATGAATAAAAAGGAGATGAATGAATCTCTGAAGGTGACATTCACTAACAGAGATACATTGAACTTCTAAGGCTTACCTGGTCTTGATGCTCCTTACTGCGACATTTTCTTCAGCTGAATGGTCTTCTCAGGATCAGGCAATGGTTCAGCTGGTGATTTCTGAAGATTTCTCCAAGCATGCCTCACCAACTGCGCCAGAACTGCAATGTGGAGTCGCCAACAATTGGTCTTCCACTAGTGGATTTTCCAGATAGATGATTACAACCAAAAACTATGTTCAAACCTTGTCTATCATCAAAGCTTGAAGCTGTGTCATTCTCCCAGGGAAGCTGAGCTTCAATTGTCCTCTCCTCGGCAACGATGCCAATTAATGTTATCACCCCAAGAAACTCTCCTAGGTTGTATATTAGAGATGCTCGGAACATTACAAACTCAACAAAAATGTTGGAAAATGGTGGACGAATGAAAGAAATGTTGCACATTCAAGCAAAATAACCACTTCTACTATGTTTAACCCCAGACATGGGTGAACACCCCCAGAATACAAAGCTTTAGACCACCAATTACTCACAGTTTAAAGAAAATGTGATGATGGAGAAGACTGACCACACCAGCAGATGCACAGGATCCTGTGATGGTCGGCTGCAACCAGTTTAAAGGTTTGCAAATCTATTTCTTAATGCACAGACAAGATGACAATGCTCGAGCATTAAAACAATAGAAACCTGCATACAAATTCAATGATACATGCTAAATCCTAACACAGAGGTGGGATGACAGCCCCTCTAATGCTAAACATTAACAGTACATGAATAAATGAAAAACAGGCACAACCTGAAACAACAAGAAGAAGTGGACAGTGAGCAATTAATAGAAAAAGAAGCTTGCATTAGCTGAAAATGAAGACCAGATGCTGCAGGTATCATAGTAGTTATAGTCTCCAGAAGTTGAACCTTATAGCAAGATAACACTCATCAACCTCTTACATTTTGTCTTCTGAGTATATATTGAGGTTGTTTTACAAACAATCTGCTAAACTATGCGTGGAGGGGTCATAATGGACCACCAACCACATTTACAATCTGAAATGGGCCTCTGCTGCAATTCTGACTCTTTTAATGGACATAATCGGCCTTCCTCTGATGTTCTGTAGTCCTTCTCTGAGCAAATAGAGTAAAATATGAATGAAACCCATAACCTTTCAATGCTTTTAACTGCTCGAGGAAGTCCTATTTTTTCTTGGCCATGTTGCTAATTAATTCTAGTTGTTGAGACTTCATTATGCAGGGTACAGGTAGCTGGTTGTCTTCATTATTTGACAGCAGTAAGAAGTCAGGAGTGGAACAAACAGTAAGGCAGAAACAGAATGATCAGAAGAACGAAGCTCAGCTGTTGGATCGGCTAATCAATGGTGGAGATTAGATTATGAAGGTTGTCGGGAGGTGCACGATTAAGGTGAATGAGGACCGTCGGATCATGGGGGGATGATCAGATGGTCATCGCATGAGGAATATGCATGACAGATAATGCACGGGAGAATGGTGGTATGGTGGGCGGGCGGTTTCCCCGCACCACTTATCGGGGGTAGGCGATATCCATAACTTGCTGCGCGATCCAGTTAAAACACGACACGTGGTGCCTGAAAACCACCACCCCACGGGTTAACGCGTGCACAATTTGCGCGGTCGAGGGAAGCGTCAACTGTTGATCTGGTGATGGACGCTGAGATGGCGAGGAAAGAGCGCAAAGTTTAACGTGCGGGCTGGGGCGATGGGGACCATTGGATCGGGACGATCAACGGTTGTGACTTAAGAACGACGAAGGACTGAGGAAGGGCGGAGGGTTATGATTTTTACTATATGTGCGAAGTTAATTTATTAAGACGTTAGTGTCGAGTATAAACAAATAATGGGTTACAGAGGGTTTTAAATGAGTTATAAGGGTTTTTAGAATTATAAACAAAAAGCGTTCAGAAGCCATTTTAAAGGTTTATGCGGGGTTTAATGAAGAATTTTAAATGAAAATACGGACAGTGGGAATGAAGATAATATAAGGGGAATGAAGGGGAAGAATAAATCCACTACTGCGAACCTTTTAAAAGCACAACCTACATTGCCAAACCTGCTTTTGCCCTTTAAACATTGAAACTTTGTAGCAGATCTAACACAACCAATTCATAAGATCCTTTTTTCAAGACCTTTATTCGCGATAAGAGGACCATACCACATGCGTTTGAAATTTCATGCCCCCAAGGTGTCTTTTTCTTGGTCATATACCAGGAAAAGATCACCTTCAGAGAAAACCCTAGGATGCGCAACCTTATCATATTGGATCTTCACTCTGTTTTTATGATCTTCATTAATTGTGGCTGCATCTTGACTCTTCTCATCAAGACGTTGCAAATAAACAGTGTTATTCAAGACTAGAAGTGTTTGGAAGAAGTTCTACACCCAATTTAGGAGAAAGAATTTCACATTCCATAGGGAAGATCGATTCAAAACCATAAACTAGTTGAAAAGGAGTGAAAGATGTAGCAGTCTTAATCGACACCCGATATGCCCAAAGAGTAGGATATAACATGATATGCAAATTGGATCGAGCTTTATTAATTGTCCTTTGTAGGATAACTTTTAGGGATTTATTCTCGGCTTCCACCTTATCATTGGCCTGAGGATAGTAGGACATGAGTGCTCCTTCCGGAAACCAAACTTGAGAGACAATTCAACCACCATCTTGTTTTAGAAATGATTTCCATGGTTAGTGACAATCTGTTGGAAATAATACTGAGAGGGGGGGGGTGAATCAGTATTATCAAGTTCTTTTAATAAATCTTCCTTATTTATACTTTGAATTATTTTTGCATGTCAGTACCATAAAGTAATGAGCATGAACAAAGAAAACAGATAGTCACACCAAAGAACACCAGATGTAAGGTGGAAACCTAATGTGGGTGAAAACCACCAGCTGCAATATGTCTCTATCTTCTTTCAAATTAGAAACTCCTTTTACAATGGTTTTGTACTGGTGCAGTCCTTTACCAGTACGCAGGCTTCAACCTACAGAGAGCTACAACTCTCTCTCGTTTTCCAGTCTCTCCTGGAAGGGAGCTACAACCCCCTACTTCTTTTCTCTCAAGGACCACTTTTCATAAATTTTCAAACTGGATCCATAAACATCAAGAGATCATCAAGTACAAGTAATTCACCCAGTCAACTGCAGTAACCAGATCAACAATAACAGTAAACTAAACCTAGAACACCTTATCAATAGAGAAAAGTCAGCCAACAAAATATCTTAAGACAGATACGCAGTTTTTCTTTATCTGGCCTGCGTGGCCCCGCACTTCACCTTCTGCTCCCCTGCGTATACACATAGAGACCCTTCTGCTGCACCGCGTACCCATGCATTGTTTCTACAATCGCGCTGCGTACTGTTACTGTAGGCACGCACCCTCAGATACTATTGCGCCGCGTACTGCTACTGTTTCCACGCACCCACAGATGCTATCGCGCCGCGTACCTACGCACCTGTGGCTTCTGAAGTGCCGCGTACTTTCCCTGTGTCTACGCACCTGATCCTCTGTCGCGCTGCGTACCCACACACTGTGCCTTCTTCTGCTCTGCGTACCCACGCAGTGCGCCTTCTTCTGTTCTGCGTACCCACGCACTTGCACTGTTAATCACCTGCGTACCTCTGGTTAGGGCTGAATTGGCAGTCCACCAGTGTGCTACAGATCGTCAGATGCCCAGATCTGATCATGCGCTTGAGAGATCACCCTTCATAGATTCACTTTCAACTTCACTTTTATATATATCAGACATTTTGAAACAATAACCCAATATTTCAGATCTTAAGATATTCAATTTGCAAAAGATACTTAGCCAAGTGATCTCCTTTGCTTTATATAGGCAAGCTCTTCCTAAAATCATGGATCAATACCATAGATAACCAATACAAGGGGCCCAAAAACATGGGGCTCAATAATAATAATAATATAAAACAATACCACGGGCCAAAACCATAGAATCAAGAACGACGGGCTAAATACCACGGGCCAAACATAAGAAACCCCACGTGAGCGTGCTTCTCTACCTTGAAGTAAGTGCACTAGGGGTACGCACCCTCTGAATGGGTGACCTGCGTGTCTGGCCGCAGTCCCTTCACGGAGTACCTGCGTGTACGCACCTTTTGAACTATTCTCCTGCGTACCTCTTAATTTTCAACATTTTGAGAGCCTGATCAGAGCATTGCCGCTTGAGGGTGTTGCCATCAAGTACAACATCTGTAACATAGAGCCATACCAGAATCATAATGCCAACACAATCGCCTTTGGAATACCGAAATGAGAAATCACTAGGTTGAATAGAAACAGGGCTACTGTTTCACCATAATTCTTAAAAGTAGGCATATATTCGGCCCACTTAGTAAAGTAGTCCACTGCTACAATAATATACTTCTAACACTTTGTCGAAGGTGGGTTACAAGTTGTAAAATCAATGCCCCACTTTGTGAATGGACTGACAATAATAAGAGGAAAGAGCGGATCTGGATGGGCGCCAAATTTTTTGAGTATAAACCTGACAAGGATGGAATTTTTTGACCAATTCAACACAATATTTGAAAATTGAAGGCCAAAAATACCATGCACGCAATATTTTTTGGGCTATAGCAAGCCTAGATAGATGACCACCATAAGCTCCACTATGGAAATCATTCAGAACTAGCTCAACTTCTTCTAAGGTTAAGCGGTATCTAAGGATTGAATCAACCCCGTGAGGATATAAAGTGTAACCTATAATAACATAACTTTTAGTTAAGTGATGCAATTTTCTTCGCTCATCCTTTGAAAAATGAGGAAACTTAGAAGTCTAATGATATATTATAATATCTCCATACCAAGGATCTTGTGAGGAAATAAGGAAAAGATTTCATTAGGGAATGATTCCTCATAAACCATTTCTTATTTAGAAGGTAACTCTGAGATTAACTTCGTAAATACTAATGATTTCTTAGATTTGGCTGACAAGAACTCGAGATTGAATTATTGTAAAATTAAAATCCATTTGTTATATTTCCCCCCAATCACTCACCTACTGAGAACAAATTGAAATGGGTTGATAGCCATTAAGACAAAAGTTTTTCTAAGAAGAATATAGCGTTGAAGTTGCTAGAAATCATGAACATCTACCAAAGATAATTTATTTACAAGAGAGTATCATAATTCAAGACCTACCAAGCCTCGACTCATATAATAAATCACGTGCTCATGAAGAGAATCATGTTCCTGAACAAGAACCATACCAATTGTAGATTATGCAGCAACTCGATATAAGAAGAAATCCTTGCTATAATCAGGTGGACTCAGTAAAGGAGCAGAGGTCAATTCTTTTTTCAAAGCATTGAACAGGCATTGAGCGAAATCGTCCCATAGAAATGGAACTCCTTTCTTTAGCAATCTCATAAATTCGTTTGTGATCTGAGCATAATTGACGATAAATCTCCCCAATAAATTGTTTTTTCCTTGAAGACTTTGAGGTTGACGGATGGTAGACAGGGAGGCAATTGAAGTATTACCTCAACCTTGAATGGATCTACATGAATCCCTTCAGTAGATACTATGAATCCCAATAACCTACTGGATGTGACAACGAAAACACAGTTATTCGAATTCAGCTAGATTTTATAATGACGACATCACTCAAAAACTAATCGAAGATGATGAGGATGATCAATTCTCTTTTTAGAATGAGAAGCTAGGTCATCCAAATAGGCTTCGATGATATTTTTGATATCATGGAAAGTGTAGGACATGACCCACTGAAAATCCACTCCAGTATTTTTAAGGCCAAAAGGAATCTTTTTGTATACAAAAGTACCATAGTGGCAGATAAAAGTTGTCTTATGTTGATCTTTAGGATGAATATTAATTTTACTATAACCCTAGAAACCATCCATGAAGGAGAAATTCTCATTTCCGACACATTCATCGATAATCTGATCAATAAAAGGCATGGGAAAATTATCTTTTGGACAAGCCTTATTTAGATCCCTAAATTATATGCATACATGAATCGTTCCTTGTTTTTTATCAACTGGGATTGGATTTGAGACCCACTAAGTTAAAGGAACGAGGTATATGAAACCTGCCTTAAGCATCTTCTCAACCTCAGCTTTGATAGCTGCCGCTTTCTTAGGGTTTACCAGCGGAGGCCTTTTTCGTACAGGCTTCACATTTGCATAAGTCTTGATCTCATGTTGGGATATTTATGGATCAATTCCAGGAATTTCCTCATAAGACCAAGAAAACACATCATGAAACCCTTTAAAAAGATGGGTATAAATTTGAATTTCTTAAGGGGATCATTCAGCTTCAATGAAAACATTCTCTACCAGATTGTGATTCCTAGAGATATTCACCGTAATTGTTTCCAAAATGATAGACATGTTACATTTGGCAAAAATATGTGCTGGAGCCAAAGGGTTTAAAATTGTGTGAACACCACAAGTTGACAATGGGTTAGACAAACTTGATTCTACTTCACGGAAGTCTGGGAGAAAATATGATTGATGATGCAAATCATCCCACGATATTTCTGTACCCATCATTTCTTCTAGGATTGCTTCATGAGGTGGTAAAACAATATCAAGGTAGTCCATAGAAAGAGTAGAGTCAAGAGTCCAAGTTGAAGTCACATCACCATCCAAATCCTCCAGTGAAAGAGAAGTAGGATCAGAATCTACAGTATTAACTATAAATTGATATGAAATTTCAGTTGTAGACATCGGATATGCCATTCCACCCAATTTCCCTTCTTCTAATGTGGTGGTAGAAGAGGGTAAGGGCCAAGGATAAAAAAAATATTGAGTTTTGAAGAACTCTCTACGAGAAGGGGCATTGGATGATGAAATGGAATTTATTAGAGAAATAGGAGAAGGAAGATCAAAAGTACCCACCAACAAGGAATACATTTCGACTTCTAAATTCTCAACAAGTTGCTTGGGATTTTTCACCAATGGAATGGAAGAATCAAAGGATGCATTGGATTCTTTCAAAGAATACTCCATCTGATCAACAGTAACAATTCTCCCTTCATGGGGAAAGCATAGGATGCAAAATAATGATGATACAATGGCATCCATTTCATAAGTCCAATTTAGTCCCAATAGAAGATTATAATCCAAATTCTCATCAAATATTTCCACCTTGATATTGACCACCTTGCCACCAACATAGATGGGAAAGGCTAGAATAATTCCATGAAGCCTATGAGAATGGCCATCAAATGCAGTCATGAGAGTGGGTGAAGGAATAGCTTGAGGAGATGTGATAGCTTTCCAACATGTAATCGACATGAAACATGTGGAAGCTCCATCATCAACTACAGTTCAAAAGATATTGGTCTTTTGATATGTAGATTTAGTCTAGAAAACAATATGATGAGGTAGTCTCTTCTTAATATTTGACATGTCAAATGTAGCAATAAGAGAGTTTTTCAGATCTATAAGCCCGATTGCAGTGAGCAACGCACTCCTTTATGATCGACACGAGTGGAGTACCTCTAACGTTGACATCACACATGGACTTTGAGCAAGATCCTCAATAATGGAGTAACTCTGGGTAGCCCTGGAATTAGGGTTAATCTTCAAACGTTTTGGAGAGCCTTTCAGCATCCGAGGTATAGGCTTAACTATGGGCTTCTCAATATGGAGCGCTTTGAAACATCCAGAGTGGCCTTAGCCTTAGAGGATTATGGTTCACCATAATCATGTGATCTTGTAGCATCATCAACATGAGAACTTGTCATGTATACATTCGATGGATTTTCCCCTTCCTGGTTACCCCCTATGGGTGTTCCAGTATTAGCATTCGCACCAACAAATATTTGTTTCCCTTGGGGAAAAGGGTTAGTTATAATTTCCTAGGAGCTAGAAGAACCCTGATGTACTAGCAAGTGCTCAGCATCCTGAATCTTATGGAAAATATGAGTTAAATGGTCTCCATTACACAATTTGCAAGGAAACTTAACTTTATTTTCGGACTCCCTTTTACCCTCCCAATATTATTACTAGGTTTCTTCGCATTACCCTTCCCATCATTATCTTTCTTCTTAACACATGCCTTTTTATTCACATTGGATTGTTGATTTCCTTTGGGATTAGAAGATTGGAAAACATTACTAGTTGAAGGTTGAGAAGGCATAGGAACTCACGACAATGCCTGAATTGAAGAAGCAGTTTGTAAAGACAATTGATGGAATTGACTTAACAAGTTACCCATGATATTATCGATCGATATGACTATTCCATCGACATGGGGAAATGGATTCGGTTTGGTTAAATCAATCTTGGATCGTGGAGAATCAAGAAAATTATTTTCAAGAATCTTAGACTAAGAATATATAATTTCTAACTGTTGGGCTCTAAAGATAGCCTGCTCTTCGGTGAATACTCCAACGAGTGATACATCCTTAAAAATTTTCGACTGTAGAGATTTTAGGAACCATTCAAGAAGGAATTCATTATGAATATAGGCTTTTATGAGCCTCTTCCTTCTTTTCCATTCCTGAATATGGTCAGAAATGTGAGTTCCTTATCTTGTTTGAAACTAGCCAATGCTTAGTTCTAGCATCATATCAAATAGGAAACTGAAAATGGTTCAAAAACATAGTAGCCAATTCACCAAATGAAGCAAAGGTACCCCCACTAAGCTCTATATACCATTTAGAAACATTTGCAGTTAAGGTGCGTTGGAACAATCTCAACCTGATTGAATCATCAATTGGGGAGTTAGATGATTACCATAATTGGAATGTTGTTATTTTTCCAGCTAGATCCTCCCTAGACTTTCCTTCAAATTTTGGAATATCTGATGGAAGTTTGGTGGGAACCAGAGTCCAAGCTGGGTTATATTAGATCAGATCATTTGTTAACTTTAAGAGATATGGAAAATTTAGCGTTTCCAAGAATGGTAATCAGGGAGGAGATTGAGAATTTCACCCACTATAAGTAGAATTCCCAACATTTTAAAAAGAATATCCTGGATTTGTGTAGGCACCAAGTTGCTAAGGATTGTTTGTGGAAGAAACTGAACTATAAAGAAAACCTTGTGGCCCAAACAAAATTTTGATTTTGACCACATGCTCCCAAAAGATTACCATAACTAGAAAATTTCCCCTAAGCGAAGTATTAAAAGGATAGGATATCCCTTGGTAAGGGTTCCATGCATTGGCGAACGGAGAATAACCCTGAAAGGTACTTACAAAGAAGTCCTGTTCCCCTATTGACCAAAAGAAAACCAATTCTCAGTTCCTAAACCACTACAAGTAGGGTTAGTCTATCCTTGAAAATGATTATAACTTTATCCTTGAGCAGAGAAAGGGAGTGATCCCAGAGAAGGATTAGAATGAGGTATATGACCACTTCCAAAAGGAAAACCCTGAACATAGGTTGAACCACTAGCCATAGAAGTCATAGTTGTGAAAATAGCAGATGAGACGCTTATAGGAACTGAGGGAATTGCACTAGAAGGCATCTCAAAGAGGAAGGAACTAGTGTGGGAAGCAAAATCTTCAGTGCCCCCACTCGAAGATGGATTGGAGGTAGACCCAAATATTGCAGTACTACAAGTGACAGTAGATAAAGCAATAGTACCTCCTCCTTGAACTGAAAGAGGAGTATGCACACTAGTAGCACTCATAGCCGTATTCATGCTCCCAACAGTGGCCATAGAAGGAAAAGGATAGTAAAACCCAGGGCTTGCTAACCTATGAGTCGGGGTCCCAACATATAATAGAACGCTTAGATAGTTGGGAGGAAGAGGTGAAGAAGGAGTCACAGGGGACTCAGGAATCTCTTCAACCTAAACTTCATCTTCCAACAAGAAGAGAAATCTAGAAGGGATTGGTGTGTTCCTCTCCAAATCATGGCTTACACTAGGTCTACCCTATGAAACTATAGCCTAAAGTGGAGGATCGATCTTTTATGTGTTCTCTGCTACTGCTAAAAAATAACCAATATAATTGATCCTACGCCTTCTAGAAGAAGGCTCGATAGTCGTAGGTGAGAGCCCACAAAGCCTCTTGGACCGACGAATTGGTCGATCAAACACTTTTAATTATTTAGAGAACTTGTAAAGATTCAAAAAATTATAAATCTATGGGAATCTAGGAGAAAAGAGAACTCACTAAAATGTCCCTAAAGATACAATTAATCAAGAACGTTTCAGGTATTTCTACTCCAGGTGATTAGGACTGAACACCAAAATAAAAGAAAGAGAATTAAATGACCTTCCAAAGAAAGTTTGGGATAATTACGTCCCAATATTATGAGAGAAGATAAAATAAATAGTTGTGCTAACCTCTAGTCAAAATTCTTTGCCAGTGCAAGTATTAGAGCTTCGCAAGGGCACCCTCCACAAGTACTAATGAGAGGAATACAACATTTGCATCATTTACCATGGGTATTCCCCACCAGAGTCACCTATGTGGTCCATAGGAATGGAAATTAAAGTCACTAGTTTGTATCAGAAGTTGTGTGGAACAGTCTTTGGTCAGGATCCAACAAGTAGGAGAGGGGGTATCTCTCTTCCCTGCCTTCACTCACCCTCATGATTAAATCCCGGAAGGGAAGAGCTTTGCCAGTCAACTTCATGACATTGGATTTCACTCTTTTAATCAAATTATATGTTTAAATTCAGAGTGGCTTTCGAGATTTAACTCCCCAGACACCTATTCCAAAGCCCTAAATGACCTAGACTAGTTGGTGTAACTATAACAAAGGAAAAAATTCTAGTTCATTTTAATTTTAGTGTTTTATTTTAATGGATTTTCTTAAGTTAAGGGTAAAATGGAAGTGAAACTTTATGATTTTATGGACACAAAAATAAATCAATATAAAATTTGGCTACATGCATATGAAACTCTTTTTTCTTCGACGAAAGAGATTGCTACAAGGTTCTACGAACAAATTATGAAAGCAATTTTTTTTTTCTTTTTCAAAACACATGCTCACACACTCAAAATCTACAAAAAGACTAAAAATGATTACAGTGAAACTATCCTAATGCAAACTAAAATTATTAATGCAATATTCTGAGGGCTACTCTTAAAGCAGACAAATGTTTTTCTCAAAGAGATTAAGAGAGAAAAACTTGACAAAAGGAAGAACAAGTTCAATAAAAAAACTTTTCCCAAAATCAAGCAAATTCAACCTAATGAAAATAATTCACACTTGCTATAAGTGGTAACAAGACCAAAAACAAAACCAAAAATAAAAATAAATGCAACAAAATATGTTTTTATCTTTTTTCTTTTTAAGGACACAAAGAGTTCGTGAGAAAACAAAAACTACTAAAGGCTTCAAGATCAAATTGAATCATAAACAACCTCAAATTTCACAAGCCATAGGAATCACAATCATGATAAGAATTAAAGTAAAAATAGGTTACAAACTCAAATAGAATGATATGAACAACAATAATAAAAGCTCCAGCAAACAAGAAATATTTCAAGAAGACCAATAAAATTTTTCAAGATTGTAAGAAGGACCTTCTCAAAAACCAAGAAAAAACCAAAGATGTCAACTTTGAAGAAAGCAAGGAAAAGAAATTTAAAGGCTAGGTTATAAGTGAATTGAGACCAATTACTTGTTCCAAAATCTCAAAACAACTAAGAACATTATTGAGATGTCTTGAACCCAAACACAGAAAATAACAATTCACCAAAACGCAAACCCTAGGTTGACTAGGTTTTTCCACAAAGAGAGATAGGAAATTGAAAAACTGCAATTAGCAAGACTTTCCCATAAAATAAATGACTAAATAGAGGCAATAAAAATAAGTTAAAACCATTTACTGGACTCATTATTTGAAAAATTCATTCAAAACCAAGCATACACGACTGTGTGAGGACAGACTTGCATGTATACGTGACTGTAACCAAGGAAACCCGTGTATATGCATGTTTCTTTGGATAAAAGGGAATGTATACATGATTGTGTGAACTAAAAATTGCATATAAAAAATTCAACAAAGAAAAATAAAAATTTAGGCTTGATCCAACAGATCATAGTTTTTTCCTAGATTGTAGACAAGTCAAAGATAATGGAAAAGCAAGAAACCAAACAAGAAGTCCCAGATCACGAGAGAAACAACCCAAACAAGGAAATACTAAATGTATTCCCCAACAGAGTCACCAATTATGTTATGAGAATAATACACCCTAGGGTCTGGGTTGAGAAACCCAACATATTGAAGGGTATACACCAACCAGAAGCAAGAAAAAAAGCAGTCATAATGCTTAAACTACTAAGGTAGGATGAAGAGATAGTACCCGAAGGTCCTACGTTTGAGGTTGTTCTCGTAGGGTTTGTTTGGTCAATTTAGTGTCCTAAATTGCTCTACATAAATTATCAATCCGGGTATCATAAACAGATGAAGTGTAGTATACTATATGTGCTAGATGACCCTTCTTACCTCACTGTTTTTGAGTTTTATGTTGTTTTGGGGGCTTGATCCTTTAATTCCTAATGTTTTACAATGTACTTAACAAAATCTTAAATCTACTTCTGCTAAGAATCCAGAGAAATGAAATGAGGACTAAAAGTGCTTATAGCCAGATTTGGAAGTAAAGTTTAACCAAGAAAATGAAAACAAAGTTTCTATTTCTGCTCTTATTATTGTTCCAAATCATGAACTAAAAGGACTTAAAAATGAAATTGCAACTATCTATTATGGAACAAAACTGAAATGAAATACTGAAAGTGAGATTACAACTACTGTTTAGTCTATTGCAGAATCAAAACTTAATGAAAAACTGAAAATGAAATTGCAACAAAGCTAAATGAAATACTAAGACTAAAAATGAAATTGCAACTAATCTACTATGGAAACTAAATGAAGTGCTTAGTTACTCTGCTTCACAATTTTGGGAGAACAACCTCCTTGTGATAACATTTTGAGGAATTCTTGTACTTCATTATTCTAAGAGAAAATAAATACAAAAATGCAGAAAAAGACTCATTACATAAATGAAGTATTCCACCACTTAGTTTAAGATGAACCATCAACTAGAAGGGCTTTTAGAAACATTCACTTACAATATGAGTCACTAAACTAATAATAAAATGGCAAGATAGAAATGGCACCGATCAGTTTTAACTAAAAACTTAAAGACTAATGAATAGCAAATGAAATAAATTACTCTACACTACTGAACTCAACTTCAAACTACTGATAAGAAACTAGAAAGAAATGAAACAAAAGAACTATTCTGTATTGAAATAAGCTATTCTGCGTCAGTAAGAAGATGAAAAAAACTACATTATGAACAAGGTTAGAAAATGATTATAAACATTATGGAAGAAACGATGAATTCACAATTTAACTATAAAAGACAAAACCAAATGAAATGTAACCTTAGCTAGCACAGGGGCCCTCTGAAACTGCTAATGTTATATGTACTTAATCAACACTCCAACAAACACTTTCAGGTATCCATGAAACACAGTCTTCATATTAAAAATAGAGGATGAGTGCTCAAAATTACAGAGTGGTAATCTGAACTTAACACATGAGAAAATTCAAACTGGTTCTACGTTCTTCACACAAGTATTTATAGAGAAATTATACAACTATTTTATGGAGAAAAATAAGCTACAACAAAAACACGTAGGCAAATAGGCACAGAAAATTCTATTCCTTGGTTGCTTGAGACATAAATCTAAGGTAATGGATGTTTCAGTTGCACAGATGGTTGATGAAGTTTGTGGGTTCAGGATGTTGTTTTAGATCCCATCACTGTGAAATGTGTACAAAATAGAGTCCTGTTTGCCTTAGGTTGCTATGTTTGACTTCCCTTTGACCGGAGTCTTCCTTGTCGACCTGGACTAGGTGAATAGGACACGATCCATGCCATGATGTTTTCCAAGCTGCCCATGTAGTTATTTCTTCCTCCTGACATATGGAACCTGTAAAAGCATGGAAGTATATGTGGAACAGCTGATTAGCTGCAGAATAGGATGCGTTCCGTAGCTAAAAGACAAAAGCTTATTCAAATAGCAAACATAAAAGCATAACATGAAGATCACTAAAATGTTCTCCTTAAGGCAATGTATAATGGTTATTGGTGATAGGAATGCATTTTCCATGGAAAAACGAAGAAGGAGGGATGAGAAAGGTTTCTAAGGAAAGGGAAGTTTTGAGACTCAACATACCCCCGCTGCAAGACTATTGCATGTCCCCATGCAATCAAAATTGTGAACCTACTCCTCCTACTGTATTTTTTTTGATACTTCAACCAAAACATCCAACTTCCTCTTCTTGATTTTCTTTGCACCAACTGCCATCCTTGGCTTCCTCATAAGAAATCAGTACTTGAGGTTAATAAGTGCCCTGTTTAGCTTCTTATTATTCCATTTTAGTTTTATGTTCTTCTAGTGCCATAAACCCAAGTGAAGCATAGTGTTGTCATGGATAATATTATCCAAATTATTATGTTCCTTTAAGGCTTCATTTTCTCTTTGGATGTGCCTGTTCAGAACTTCTAGCTCATAGATCTCCTGTTTAAGGGAGTTAGTTAAAGTTTCTTGTGAGGTGGCAGGCTGCTCTAGATTAGTTGAAGTCCCTGGGTCTACTGATGTACTCTTTTTCTCCAATGACTCTATGTAGTCATAGATTTGTTGTTGGACTGGATCAATGCCAGAAGAAACTCTTCTTGGCTGCCCTCAAAATTTTGTGGAGGAGAGTTATGTGGGCTTTGCTCATATGGAATATTGTCAAAGGACTGAGCTGGAGTTTCTTCCTCCAAATCTATAAATTGGGTCTCTTTTGATTTCACTTTCTTTACTTTTCCCCAAAGTCTAGAAATCCTCCTCAAGTTTTGGGAGCTTATGATCTCTTCTTCTATAACTTGTTTCCTCTTTCCTTTCTCCTTATCTTTCTTGATCTATTCCCTGAATTTGATTAGTTTCTCAGAAAGCAGTTGTTCATCCTCTTTAGGTGACGAAGGTTCAGGAATATCCTTGTGGATTTCTTCAACCTTTTATTTTATTTTTCTCCTCTGCTTAGTCTACTTTATGATCTCTGTTAATTTCTCAGAAATTGGTTCTTCTTCATCTTCTTTATGTGCTGAAGTTTTAGGGGTGCTTTGAATGGTGAGACTAGTCTTCCTTCTCCTACTTCTTTTAGTAGGACTTCCCTCAGACAAATCTAGAGCATCTTGGAAGAAGTTCCTTACCAAAAAGTCCTCCCATGTATCCCCTACACTTCTTAAATGAAATTCAACTAAAATATTCACTAGTCCATGGTGATATAGAGTGGTTTCTAGTGATTCAACTTTCTTCTGAACATTAGTTGTCATTCTTCTCAAACTATTCAATAGGAAAAATGGAAGATTGAGGGTTCCATTCTCTTGAAAATTCATTAACAGTCGTATATGTTACAAATATATAGAACCAAACCTCCCTTTGCATGTAATAAACTTTTGAAGAATTAACAACATGCTACTCCATTTATTTTTAAGCGCAGAGATTGGAATCCCTTTTCTAAAAACTAAAGTGTCCATACCTAGATTTTTAAGAATGACCTTCCAGGATTCATCATGAAGCTCTTTATTCTTAAACCACCTTTATCCTAACCTTGGGAGTTCTTTTGCTTAAGCTATAAAGGATTCAGTACCTGCAAATTTGATATCACCTATTTCCACTTCCATTCCATCAAAAGACATGGCAAAGGACTTAGTGATTTCCTTATGATAATTGTTGAATTTTTCAATAAAACACAACCAACCAGCCTTCTGTAACATTCCCTTCAGCTGGGGATAACCTTCCATGTATTAACCCCTATGGGTTCAGTTCTAACAATGAGCCCCATAACTTCTATTCTTGGCTACTCTTCAAATGGAATGACTGCATAAAGAGGACTATGTACATAAAGAAGACTATGTATATGAAAATGGAGCAACTGTGTATATAGAAACAGAATGACCGTGGATATGGAAACAAAATGACAGAGTATATGGAAGTAGAATGACTGTGAATATGGGATAAAATGACTATATATATATGGAAACAGAGTAGTTGTATACGTAAATTGTGTGAAAACAGAGTGACTGTATGCACAAAGAGGCTGCGTAAGTATGAGTGATCAGGTGCTCATGTCCTAAGTGTCGTAAAATGCTCAAAATTTAAAGTGCTTAGAACTGGTTCAAAGTTAAATGACTAGAAAGTGCTCGTCTTCCTGATTCCGGTGCCGCAAACGGTTCAAAAAACGGTCGCCATATGAGGAAGTTATGGCAAAAAGAAGAATTTGTGCATAACATTAGAAATTTTAATTTTTCAAAAAAAAAAATTAAAAAAGGAATATTCCGACCACACGAAATCCGAGGCAACCACCCAAACATTAAATGTAACTGTAGTTAAGTTGGCAGAATTTTGGCATGAGTGCCAAATTTGGCGGACCCGCCATAATTGGCGGAGCTATCTGGAGTTAACTAAAGTTAGCTGGAATTTTTCTAGGGGCAAACTGGAGAAACTTTAAATGGCCATAACTTTGGCTAGGAAAGTCGGTTTTGGATGAATTTTTGTTTTTTTATTTTGGGTATTTTTATCTTCTGAAGCCATTGGTTGAGGTCTTACAGCCATCTGAGGTCATTTGCAGAGGTTTTGGAGCCGTGAAAGTTCTATGAGCCACTAGGGCCCAGTTTTGTGAAGACTGTATAGGGTTGCAGGTATCCATTGGAGGTGATCCAATAGTCAATCCTGAAGGATTCAAGTGTTCTAAATCCATTTTTACCATCTATTTCTCTTTTAGATGCTTCTATTCAGCTGTATTTTCAATTTGAGCATTTAATAAAAACAAGGACAAGCCAGGTTGGGAGCTTTGGACCCAGCAGACATAGCCTTGGAGGGGGTGAACTGCTTTATCAACTTCTTTTGCATTTGTGGTTGATTTATTTTGCAGATCAAATTCGTTTTAATGTGTTAAACAATAAAAGGAAATAACTCTGCTATGCTTAAATGGGTCATGAACAGCTGAAAATTTCATGTGTTTTCTTTCTGCAAGACATGGAAATCTTTTAAACATGTTTAATTCTGAATTGAATACCTTGCAAACAAATTTCAAGTGGTTTCAAATTTAGATCAATGAGAGAAAAACTTAGTGTAATAAATGAACAATAAGGGTTTGAAGAGTCGTATAAAAATAGGTCATGTTGTTAATCTGACCGTTAATAGGTGTAGTTGTAAAATTTTGGTTATGTACGAGTCATGGAGTTTAAAACGAAGATTAGTTATGATGGAATCATTGGACCATTTGGCATTGAAGGTGGAAGATATGGCGGAGACATTGTGGCAGTCAAATGACATAATGATCAATCAAGGAGACATGTGATCATACATGTTATACAAGCTCATTTTTTTGAATTTCTTTTTGAAATAAGTTTTTGTTTTTACCTTTGGAACCTTACCTTCCACTTGCTAATATCTTGACGTTTGCTTCCACAGGTGCTCTAGGCATGATTGGTCTTAAAAGTTGTTTTCTCTTCAATTACCTGCATATAAATTTTAATATGAACTGGCCACTTCGTACTTGGATTTATAATCAAACTGTTGCTACAGAATCAAATTGGCTATAGAACATGAATAGCTACAGAACATGACCAGCTGCAGAATGTGGAAACAACTGCAGAATGTAAAAAAAAGAGTAAAATATGACTTATGAATGAAGGAAATGGAAATGGTTGTGTGAGTGAAAATATGACAAGATGATAAATGAAAATGGAGATGAAAGAAATGATGGAAAAGGAAAAATTTATTGGTGAAATATGGCAATGGAATGAAGTGAAACTGTAAAAGTAAAACAAAGTGAAATGAAATGAGACAATGAATTTTGCAGAATGTTGAATGACTATGGCTTTTTTGTCACCACTTTTTTCAGAAAAGGAAATGGAAAATATAGGGTGTCAGAGTCTTTTGATTTTCACCCTGTATTTTATGTATAAGAATGCCAATCAGTGATTGGTTTTCAACCTTATACAATTTATTATTATTATTATTATTATTATTTATTTATTTATCTTTTATTTTTTTTTTAGATAGGAAAAACAAAGACTACGATGGTGGAGAAGAAGGATTCTTCTTCGCCAACTTCATTTTAGAATTTTTCTGGAAGATCTTGATGAACTCCTCCCTTGAGATTGGTTTTTGATATATCTTCAATCTATGACCATTCACAAGAAGAGGAGTTTGACTTTCATCTATTGTTTTGATCCTCACTGCTCCATTACTAAAAAAAATTCAATATCATATAGCCCAAGCCAGTGAGTTTGAAACTTCCCTTCAAAATATTTAAACTTTGAATCAAATAACAGTGCCCAATCTCCCTCTTGAAACTTTTTGTCCTTGATGTATTTCTCATGACATTTAGCCCTTTGTTGTTGGACTAGACCAGTCCTTTGAACCGCCTCTTGTCTAATTTCATCAAGTTCATTTAATTTGCTCCAGTCTATGCTTTTGAGCTTCTGGTAAATCCATCCCCAACTGGACTGCCATCTTGAAAGTTTTGACTTGGAACTCTATGGGGAACAAGACTTGCTTCCCATAAAAAAGTTCATAGGGTGTATGTCCCGTTGTGTTCCTCCATGTAGTTCTATAGGCCCATAAGGCTTCAGGAAGCCTTTCTACGCAATCTCTTCTATGTAGATGCATAGTCTTGGTGAGGATTCCTTCAATCGCTTTATTTTTAGACTCCACTTGACCATTTGCTTGTGGATGATAGGGAGTAGATTTCCTATGCTTGATCTTCTACTCCTCCATAAGCCTTTCCATCATGTTGGATGTGAATTGAGATCCCTGATCTATCACAATTTCTCTTGGAACACCAAAGCGAGTAAAGATGTCCTCAAAAAGAAAACTAACTACAGTTTTTTCATTAGCAAAAAGAAATCCTTTGGCTTCTACCCATTTGGTGACATAATCGGTGAATACCAATATATACTTTTTCTGCTTGGATGGAGGATTAATTGGTCCAATAAATTCTAAAGCCCATTTTTCAAAAGGTTCAATAAGTACCTGAGTTTGTAATGGCATCTCATTTGAGGGAGCAGGTTTCCCTACCCTTTGGCAGCTGTCACACCTCCTCACATATTCTTTAGCATCCTTGAAGATAGATGGCTAGTAATATCCCAAAGAAAGGATTTTATAGGTTTTCCTCTTGTCAGCAAAGTTTCTACCACATGGCTCATCATGACATGCTTTGAGAATATCACGCATCTCATCTTCCCTGACACACCTTCTGATCATAAGATCTGGCCTTGTTTTATACAATTCGTTAGTGATCCATGAATATGTTGCACTTTTTTGAATAATCTTTCTTTTCTCTCTAGGAAACAAATGTGAAGGTAACTTCCCTATAACCAAGTAATTAACAACATTTGAAAACCAAGGAGTTTGAGTAGTTACTGCAAAGAGATATTCATAAGGAAACTTATCTTCAACTGGAGACTCTTCTTTGATATTCTGAATCCCAGACAAGAAATCAACAACTGTGTTTTGTTTTCCAGGTCTATCTAGCCCAGTTTTGTTGAATTCTTACAAAATTAAAAGCCATCTTGTAACTCTGCCATTAGTAATAGGTTTATTCATCAAATATCTAATTGTAGAGTGATATGTATGAACAAAGGTTTCATAGCCTGCTATATAGTGTCTGAACTTGTTAATTGCATGAACAATAGCTAAGAATTATTTTTCAGTCACAGTATAATTCAACTTAGTGGGAGTCAAATTCTTACTTGTATAGTAAATGGCATAAGGAATCAAATGTTTTTGTCCCAATACAGCTCTCAAAGCTATATCTGAAGCATTTGTAGAAATATGGAAAGGAAGTTTCCAATTTGGACCTCTTAAAATAGGTGCTTCAGATATTTTTGCTTTCAAGGTTTCAAATGCTAGTTGGCAATCAGGATTCAACTTGAATTCACAATATTTTGTAAGAAATTTGAAGAGTGGAGATGCTATTTTAGTGAAGTTTTCTATAAATCTTCTATAGTATCCTGTAAATCCTAGAAAACTTCTCACATCTTTTTGGCAATTTGGAATTCGTAACTTAGAGATGATTTCAACCTTAGATTTGTCGACTTTAATCCCATCTCCTGAAATGTGATGTCCTAAAACAATACCTTCTGTAAACATCATAAAGAATTTTTCATGGCTTAGTGAAAGGTTTGTTTCTTTACATCTTTTAAGGACTTTTTCCAAATTTTCCAAAGCTTCTTCAAATGTGTTTCCATAGATTGTAAAATCATCCATACATACCTCTACAGAATCATGTATTAGATAAGAAAAAATTCCTAATACTGCTCTTTTTAATGTTGTAAGTGCATTACATAAGCCAAAAAGAAGTACTCGGTAGGCAAAAGTTCCCCATTGACAAGTAAATGTGGTTTTATCCTGATCCTCAGGTGCTACTTGAATTTGATTATAACCACTAAAACCATCCAGGAATGAGAAATACTTCTTACCTGCTAATGTGTTGGGTCCCTATAATACTAGTGATTACCCCATTACTATTGTAGTTATACCCCCTATTTATATTGTTGTGCCCCTATTACCACCATATTGTTATTTCTCTGGCCCATAGAATCCCTCTATTGTTATTTTTGTGGCTTTATATTAATATTGTTAGGTCGGTTGGATTATATTGTGACTCCTTAGACTCCTATATATAGAAAGGAGGTTTTGTCATTTGTATCATCCAAGAATTGTACATTTATGTAATGTAAAGGAGGTTGCCCCCCTCGAAGAGGCTGAATTCTAAGGCGTTGATCTATCTTTTCTATCTTTTCTTGAGCCAGTTTCATAACATTTGGTATCAGAGCTTTGGATTCTAGGGTTTCGCTGCTCCAAACAGGTCATCGTGGCATTTTCGCTATAAATTTTTTTCTGTAACGTTTCAGAAGTCGAAAAAAAAAACCCATTTGATAAGAATTGGCGCTGAACCTTGGATCCAAATTTCAGAGCTTTTTGCACGATATTTTCGGAGATATGATCTGAGGAAGTTGGTCTTTTGCAGACTCCTGAATTACATTCAAAACAGGTGACCTGGGGAAAATCGTCATAACTTTCTCTCTAAGGATTGGATTGAAATTTCGTAAAATGATACAGAAATAGGATGGACTGTAGTTTCTTGTGTGTGTGTTTTAGATTCAAAGGTTGAAACAGTGACTCGTGGCACGTTGTACAAGTTCGCTCTACTGAACCAGTCTAAAAGCAAGTCACTGTGGGAGATTTCACATAACTCTTCCTTGGAGAATCCAATTTGGCTCAGACTTGTGGCATTGGAAAGAGGACGTAGAAGACTACTATAGGTAGCCATTTCATAACTGGATGATCCGAAATTACAGAGATACATCAGATTCAATATCAGGCTTCTATAAAGTGAAAAAAGGTGTGTAGTTTTTTTTTTTAATTTTTGTGTAAGCTTGGTTTAACGGAATTCAAAGGGCATAGTAAAGCATTATTATCGGTAACTGATGCCCCGAGGAAAGAAAATGCAAACACCTAGTAAGGAACCTGAAATCTCTAGCATGACTCATGAAGAAGAAGAAGAAATGCTACATGATATATCAAAATTACAAGAACAAGTGCAACAAATGTCACACTCACAAAAGCTAACAGAAGCTAAGATAAGTGGTGTGGAATCTAAGATAAAGGGCATGGAAGCTAAGATGGATGATTCAAAGACATATTTGAAGAGAGACATGGCAGATTTGAAGATAGATTTGAAGACAGATATGGAAGAATTGAAGAAGTTGCTACAAGAAAGGGTCACTAATGGTGAAAAGGTAGTAAAGGAAACTCATGATGAGAACAAAAGAAATGTTAATCATGATTCCATAGATGCTAATGTTGGATCGAAGAATCACCATATTCCAAAAATCGATATGAGGAAGTTTGATGGCAAGGATCCCGCCACATGGATATTACAGATGGAGCAATTCTTCGATCTCAATAATGTGCAAAACGCACAAAAGGTACGTATGGCAACTGTATATTTGGAACCAAATCAGTTTGTATGGTATCAATGGCTTTGCTCTCGTAAACAATTTATCACTTGGGCAATTTTTACGGAAGAATTGATAGCACATTATGAAGATACAAAAAGCAACACTTTTTTTAGCCAATTGATAAGTCTCAAACAAAAGGGTTCAGTAATGGAGCACATTGAGGAGTTCCAAAAATTGAACATAAGGGTAAAAGATATTCCAGAGGAGCATAGGATTGATGTGTTCATAGGGTCTTTAAAGGATAATATCCAACATGATGTTCGCCTTTGGGAACCTGATTCATTAGAGAAGGCATTCAGGTTAGCAAGAAAAATGGAAAGCAAAATTATGGCAACCAGGAAGCATACCACTCACAACTATAAAGACGGAAGTGTTGTTGCCCCTAGTCTTCCACAACCTATAAGGTTGACACCACAACAATTGGAAGAAAAAAGAGCAAAAGGGCTTTGTTACAATTGTGATAGCAAATACACTAAAGGTCATAAGTGTGCTGAGAAGAAATTATTCTACATAGATTGTGAAGAGGAAGAAGAAAAGGAGCAAGAAAGGTCAAAAGAAGAAGATATACTCCAGGAACAAAGCCTAGATGAAGAACAAATAAATCCGACCATATCTTGTAATGCATTGGCGGGAATTACCACTCCTCAAACCATCAAGATAGAAGGACAAATCAAGAAGAAAAAGGTAATAGTGTTGATTGATTCAGGAAGCACCCACAATTTTATTCATTGTAGGGTAGCAAAAGAATTGAATTGCTTCCTATATCCAGCACCAGAGTGTCAAGTGATGATTGCAAATGGAGGAACAATAAATTTCTCTGGAAAGTGCCATAATATCAAGCTATCCATGGGAGAATATGTATTGACTAGCCCAATGCTTTCCATTCCAATGGGAGGTGCGGATGTTGTACTAGGAGTCCAATGGCTACAATCCTTGGGTACAATAGCTTTTAATTTTCAAGAACTTTTCATCAAATTTTCTACGGAAGGAAAGGAAGTTGAATTAAGGGGTATTGCAGGGAAACCAGGAAAGATAATCAGCTCTAATGGTATGACAAAGCTTCTAAAAAAGGAGCAAAGAGGTGTAATTGCACAATTATGTTCGCTAGATGTTTCCACATTGGAATCATCTATTTCTCCAGATCTCCAAAAAGTCCTGGACAATCATTCCAAGGTATTTGAGACTCCCAAAGGTCTCCCACCTATGCGTGATCATGATCATGCTATTCATCTGATTCCAGGAAGTGTTCCTCCAAACATCAGGCCGTACAGATATCCCTATGTCCAAAAAAGTGAAATTGA
This sequence comes from Pinus tabuliformis, assembly GCA_031772625.1. NCBI lineage: Eukaryota > Viridiplantae > Streptophyta > Pinopsida > Pinales > Pinaceae > Pinus > Pinus tabuliformis. The sequence goes on along the minus strand of CM062806.1, from coordinate 474,271,353 downwards.
ACGTATGGTTGCAGAAATGCTAGAGGCTGGTATAATTCAACCAAGTCAAAGTTCTTTCTCAGCTCCAGTAGTATTGGTGCACAAGAAGGATGGATCATGGCGCATGTGTCCAGATTATAGGGAGCTCAACAAGCTCACTATTAAAGATAAGTTCCCCATTCCTGTTATTGATGAATTACTGGATGAATTGCATGGATCAATTTACTTCACCAAGTTGGATCTTCGTTCGGGATATCATCAAATCAGAATGAAGATTGAAGACATTCCGAAAATGGCATTTAGAACTCATGAGGGTCATTATGAATTTTTGGTCATGCCTTTTGGCCTTACCAATGCACCTTCAACATTTCAAGGTTTGATGAATTCAATTTTCAAACCATTCCTTAGAAAATTTGTGTTAGTATTTTTTGATGATATACTAATCTACAACAAGTCTTGGAAGGATCATGTTGAACATGTTGACAGGGTGCTACAACTATTGGAGGAGAAACAATTATATGCAAAAAGATCCAAATGTTTCTTTGGAGTCCAGGAGGTGGAATATTTGGGTCATATTGTATCTCATGAAGGAGTTAAGGTAGACCCTAGCAAAATTAAAGCCATTAAGGAATGGAAAATCCCCACATCCATAAAGCATCTGCGAGGATTTCTTGGGTTGACAGGGTATTATCGCAAGTTTGTTAAGAATTATGGGAGAATAGCAGCACCTCTAACAACATTATTGAAGAAAGATTCATTTTCATGGACTCCGGAAGCAACAAAGGCCTTTGAACATCTTAAAGAGGCAATGTGCCAAGCACCGGTCTTAGCTACACCGGACTTCACAAAAACCTTTATTGTGGAATGTGATGCTTCAGGAAATGGAATTGGTGTTGTTCTAATGCAAGATGAAAGACCCATTGCTTTTGAAAGTCGTCCAATCAAGGGAAAGTTTTTAAGCAAAGCTATTTATGAGAAGGAAATGTTGGCAATACTCCATGCACTTAAGAAATGGCGACCCTACCTAATGGGAAGACACTTCAAGGTAAAAACGGATCATGATAGCCTTAAATACTTTTTAGAACAAAGATTATCCTCTGAAGAGCAACAAAAGTGGGTCACAAAGATGTTGGGTTATGACTTTGAAATCATCTACAAAAAAGGGAAGCAAAATGTGGTGGCAGATGCACTCTCAAGAAAGGATGAGGATGTGGAAGCATTGTTGTGTGCCATTTCTATTATCCAACCAGATTGGATAAACGAAGCAAGGGAGGAATGGAAGAATGACGAAGAAGTGTGGGCACTTATTCGAAAGCTACAACAAGATTCCAGTACTTCTGATACATTTAGCTGGCAAAATGATTCGTTATGGTACAAAGATCGCTTATACCTCTGTAAGAATTCCCAGCTAAAACAAAAGATTCTTATGGAATTGCACACTTCTCCCTTAGGAGGGCACTCAGGATTTTTAAAAACTTACCACAGGGTTAAGAAGGAATTTTTTTGGGATGGCCTTAAATCAGATATTCAAAAGTTTGTGGCGGAATGTTTGGTTTGCCAGCAAAATAAAGTTGAAACAATTAAGACACCGGGTCTATTACAACCTTTATCCATTCCAAGCCAACGTTGGGAGGAGGTTTCAATGGATTTTATCACAGGTTTACCCAAGTCTGAGGGAAAGAGTGTCATCATGGTGGTAGTTGACAGACTTACCAAGTATGCACACTTTTGTGCATTATCACATCCATTTAAAGCCAGTACAGTTTCTACTGCATTTATGGAAACAATTCAAAAGCTACATGGAAACCCAAAGATTATTGTAAGTGACAGAGATCCCATTTTCACTGGAAATTTTTGGACAGAATTATTTTCTTGTCTTGGTACTCAGTTAGCTCATAGCTCATCTTATCATCCTCAATCTGATGGGCAAACTGAGATAGTAAACAAATGTTTGGAAGGATATCTTTGTTGCTTTGTATCTGATAAACAGACACAATGGGTCAAATGGTTGCCTCTGGCTGAATGGTGGTATAAAACTTCCTTCCATACAACAACAAAAATGACCCCATTTATGGCACTTTATGGGTATCAACCACCATCCATCACATCATATTTAAGAGAAAATTCTAAGGTTCAGGCAGTGGAACATCACATCGAACATCAACAACAAGTCCTCCAACTCTTAAAGGATAACCTCGTGTTGGCACAAAATAGAATGAAACAACAGGCAGATCAACATCGCAGTGAAAGAAGTTTTGATGTAGGTGATTGGGTATTCCTACGGCTACAACCATATAAGCAAATGTCCCTAAAGCAAGCTAAGAAGGATAATAAATTATCACCAAAGTATTATGGTCCATACAAGGTGTTGCAAAAGATTGGTACTATGGCATACAAATTGGAGCTTCCTGCAGCTTCTCGATTGCACCCAGTTTTCCATGTTTCATGTTTAAAGAAGGTTATAGGTGACAAGCTCCCAATTCAAACAATATTTCCAGAACTTGACGAGGAAGGAAAAATTATATTGGAACCGGAAGCAGTCACAGAAACAAGAACTCGACAGCTACGAAATCGATCAATTTCAGAGTATCTTATCAAGTGGAAGAACTTATCCGCTGAAGATTCCACATGGGAGGATGAGAATTTTATGCAGAAGTATCCAGAACTACTCAAGCGTTGAGGACAACACTTTTTTGAAGGAGAGGGGCATGTTGGGTCCCTATAATACTAGTGATTACCCCATTACTATTGTAGTTATACCCCTTATTTATATTGTTGTGCCCCTATTACCCCCATATTGTTATTTATGTGCCCCATAGAATCCCTCTATTGTTATTTTTGTGGCTTTATATTATTATTGTTAGGTCGGCTGGATTATATTGTGACTCCTCAGACTCCTATATATAGAAAGGAGGTTTTGTCATTTGTATCATCTAAGAATTGTTCATTTATGTAATGTAAAGGAGGTTACCCCTCGAAGAGGCTGAATTCTAAGGCGTTGATCTATCTTTTCTATCTTTTCTCGAGCTGGTTTCATAACATAATGTGTCTAACACCTAATCTATAAAGGGAAAATGAAAGTTATCTTTCATGGTTTCTTTATTCAATTCTTGGTAATCAACGCACACCCTCCATTTACCATTCTTTTTAGGCACAATTACCAAAGGAGAAACACATTGGCTATTTGAAATTGGGTAAATGAAGTTTACATTGAGTAATTTTTGGAGCTCTTCTTTCACAATTTCCCTAAGATTTGGATTCATCCTTCTCTTAGGTTGTCTGACTGGTCTATTGTTTTCCTCAATATAGATATGATGGATACAAGTCTTAGGATCAATGCCTTTCATGTCGGTGTACTCCCATGCAAATGCAGCAGAATGTTTTTGTAATGTTTTGGTTAGTTCTTCTTGTTGTAGTTTCTACAAGGTTTTGTTTATGTTCAATGTCCTACCTAGAAGAATTTAAATTGTAGAGCTACCAAACTCTTCCATAGAATAAAGAGACATCTGCCTAGATGACAAGTATTCAACATTAGATTTTTCTTGGAATTTTGCATGATCATATTCTGAAGATGTTTCAAAAATTTCTAATTTGTTCAAAATTTGACTATCTTCACTAATTTCTGACATAGTAAACAGAGGTTGAATATCATGTTCATCATCAATCCATTCCTTTTCATCTATTTCTGTGATTTTTTTTGCTGGAAGATACAAAGTAAATTTCTTTGTTGAACTACCATCAGAAATATATATGTCACCAGATCTACAAATAATAAAAGCATCAAATGTGGCCAGCCAAGGTCTTCCTAATATGAGTGGGTGTCCTCCTAGATTATTCTTGGGAGTTAAAATCATGAAATCAACAGGATATTCCCAAGAATCTAAGGAGACTGAAATATCTTCTAGCACACCATCTGGTTTGATTACTGATCTATCTGCAAGTTGCAGTAAGGTAGGTGTGTAAAGAAGGTTAGGAAGTTTAAGTTGCTCCATAGTTTGTCTACTGATAATGTTTATTATTGCCCCTAATTCAATCAATGTATTTGGAATTTCAATCCCATTTATATGTGTCTTGACAATTGGACTTCCTGGATCCACATATTTCTGCATGGCAATCTTTCCCATCATGATATCTGCTATATTTCCTACAAGGTGACTTCTTTTTGTTTCTATTGGTTTTCTTCCTGGTCTTTTAATGCTCAAATCCTTTATTGTCTTGCCTAGAATTGGAATTTCTCTAATGGCTTGTAACAAAGGAATTTTGATAAAAACATTCTTCAATTCATCTAGAAAATCATAATTGGGCAACAAGATCTGTTTTTCTACCCCTATATCAATTTGTAATCTCTCAGGAAAAGGAGGTGTAGAAGCAGATGCTGGTTGTTCAATGATAGGAGTTGTGTTTATTGATTCTTTTTGTTTTTATTTTTCAATGTTTTGGTTTTGGAGGGATGTTCCCTCAAAACTTTTATTGAATTTTAGATAATCTTCCTCAAAAGTGTCTTGTTCTTGAATAACTATAGAAGTTTTTTCCTTTTCTAATATCCTTCTAGATCTAAGTTGAACATCATTAAGATCTAGAGGAGTAACCATGTAAGTTGGAAATTGTTGTCCTTCTACCATGTAAGCATTTTGAGGGTTTTTATTATTGGGGTTTGGTAATGGTTGGGCAGGTAGCTGATTTGGTTTCTGCTGAAATGGCAGTAAGAGTTGGGGATTTTGACTTTGTTGTAGAGATTGTTGTGGAAATGGAAATGAAAGTTGAGGGTTTTGATTTGGAAGTTGTGGCTGCTGATTTTGTGGGGGAGGATAATTCTGATAGCATGGAGGGTATTGACAATATTGAGCAAATATCCCATAATGATTTTGTACCCCTTGTGTCCACGGTTGATATTGATACTGATATTGAGGTTGAGGCCAAGGTTGCTGCCAATAATTCCAGTTTGTTGGGGGTTGAAGATACATTGGATTGTTAAATACTTGATTTTGTGGCCCTTGCCAAGGTCTTCTTGCAACAAAACAAAGAGATTCTGCAGAATTTGGGACTGTTTCCTCTTGAAAGACAACCTTAAAACCTGGGATTGAAGGACAACCCTTGGTCTCATGACTTTTCGAACAAATCATACAAGTTTCTACAATTTTTGCATCTAAAGAGAATTCCCTTAGAGCATGTTTCTTTCTGCATTTTGGACAAAAAATGGGTAAAGAATTAGCCTCTGTTTTCTGCTTGTTTTGAATCTTAAGGGTGTCTAGTTGCTCACTAAGGCTCCCTAGAATGTCAGTTTTAAACTCATCAAGTATATTGCCAATTTCTGCCCTACTTATAGATCCGGTTGCAGATTTGTTTGCTCTAACAAGAGAAGGATCTCTTGGCACTTTTCCTGTTTTAGATTTCCCTCTTGAGAGAAGAACACATAGTTCTGCTATGTCACTCAATGGAAGTTGAGAGATATCTCCCTTCCCCATGATGTTAAGGATATGTATCCATTGATCTCTAATGGCCTTTAACAAAAGCGCTTTCAAAGTTTCTTCATCCAAATTGTTCATCTTTGTTCTTTTCAAATTATAGTTTAATCTCTCAAGCAAACCCTCGAAGTTTTCATCATCTTTTTGCATCATTTTGAACACCTCATATTTATTATTGGTAGGCATACAATAATCCAAGTATCTATCCAAAAATGCCTGTTTCATGTCATTCCATGTTCTAATGGATTGAGTGACTAACCCCATGAACCATTTCAAAGTAGCCCCTTTTAGTGTTGAGGGAAACAATTTGAGGTTTTGAGAGTCTTCTAGATAGTCATAAGTTCTGCAAAAAACTTCAAAATCAAACAAAAATGTTTCAGGGCCCTCACTTCTCAACCCATAAAAGTTTGGGAGGACAGATGGTGAGATATTTTTCATTGTTTTATGTGTTTCCTCATCCACTATAGGGAATCCAAATGAGTTATCTACTTCCCTATTTCCTATGCCTCCTCCATCATTACCTCTACCTCCTCCATTGTTTCCTCTACCTCTTCCTCTAGCCCCTCCTCCAAATAGTGAGGATTCTTCATCTTGTTCTTCTTCTGCCATTATAGTTTCTTCAGAGTTAGTATAGGGCTCAAATTGCAACCCCCTCCTCTAGTTCTTCTATTAATGGACTATGAGAGGAAGTTTCTACTTTTTCTTCCTCACCGGGTATTCCTAGTTCTTCAACTACAATAGGCTCTCCTGTGTTGGTGAAAAGGGTTATCCCTGATGTTGGAGTTTCAAAACTTTTCTCTCCTACGAATGTTTTGGTAGATGATGTAGGAGAATCTTCTGATTGAGTTTCTGCCCCTTGAATTCTAGGAATCCTATGGCTGGGAGCATGAGTCTGGGATGGAGGTGTGCCTTTTCTAACTCTTGGTGGAGTAGGTGGAGCTATAGGGATCGAACTTTTGCCCCTAGCTATAAATCTACCCCTAGAGTCTCTTTCTTTATGCATGTCATTGTTTTTTTTTGTTGTTTTTGTTTTTTTTTATGAATGTAAGAGATAAGGCTACCTAGTTACACTTCCTCGGCAATGACGCCAAAATGTTTGGTCAATTTAGTGTCCTAAATTGCTCTACATAAATTATCAATCCAGGTATCGTAAACTAATGAAGTGTAGTGCACCATATGTGCTAGATGACTCTTCTTACCTCACTGTTTTTGAATTTTATGTTGTTTTGGAGGTTTGATCCCTAATGTTTTACAATGTACTTAACAAAATCTTAAATCTACTTCTGCTAAGAATCTAGAGAGATGGAATGAGGACTAAAAGTTCTTATAGCCATATTTGGATGTAAAGTTTAACCAAGAAAATGAAAACAGAGTTTCTATTTCTACTCTTATTATTGTTCCAAATCATGAACTAAAAGGACTTAAAAGTGAAATTGCAACTATCTATTATGGAAACAAAACTGAAATGAAATATTGAGAGTGATATTACAAGTACTGTTTAGTCTATTGCAGAATCAAAACTTAATGAAAAACTGAAAATGAAATTGCAACAAAGCTAAGTGAAATACTAAGACTGAAATTTAAATTGCAACTAATCTAATATGCAAACTAAATGAAGTGCTTAGTTACATTGCTTCACAATTTTGGGAGAAAAACCTCCTCATGATAACATTTTGAGGAATTCTTGTACTTCATTATTCTAAGAGAAAATAAATATAAAAAAGCAGAAAAAGACTCATTACATAAATGAAGTATTCCACCACTTAGTTTAAGATGAACCATCAACTAGAAGGGCTTTTTAGAAATATTCACTTACAATATGAGTCACTAAACTAATAATAAAATGGCAAGATAGCAATGGCACTGATCAGTTTAAAAAGAAAAGCTTAAAGATTAATGAACAACAAATGAAATAAACTACTCTACACTACTGAACTCAACTTCAAACTACTAGTAAGAAACTAGAAAGAAATGAAACAAAAAAACTATTCTGTATAAATAAGCTATTCTGCGTTAGTAAGAAGATGACAAAAACTGCATTATGAACAAGATTAGGGAATGATTATAAACATTATGGAAGAAACGATGAATTCACAGTTTAACTATAAAAGACAAAACAATATGAAATGTAACCTTAGCCAGCGCAGGGCCCTCTGCAACTGCTTAGGTTATATGTACTTAATCAACACTCCAACAAATTCTTTCAGGTATCCATGAAACACACAATCTTCATATTAAAAACAGAGAATGAGTTCTCAAAATTACAGAGTGGTAATCTGAACTAACTCCTGAGAAAATTTGAACTGGTTCTGCGTTCTTGACATAGGTATTTATAGAGAAATTATACAACTATTTTATGGAGAAAAATAAGCTACAACAAAAAAACATAGGCAAAAAAAGCACACAGAATTCTCCTCCTCGGTTGCTGGAGACATAAATCTAAGGTATTGGTTGTTGGATTCGGTTGCACAGATGGCTGATGAAGTTCGTGGGCTCAGGAAGTTGTTTCGGATCCCATCACTATGAAACACATACAAAACAGAGTCTTGTTTGCCTTAGGTCTCTATGTTTGACTTCCCTTTGACCGGAGTCTTCCTTGTCGACCTGGACTAGGTGAATAGGACACGATCCATGCCATGATGTTTTCCAAGCTGCCCATGTAGTTATTTCCTCCTCCTGACACCTAGAACCTATAAAAGCATGGAAGTAGCTATGGAACAGCCGATTAGCTACAAAATAGGCTGTGTTTCGTAGCTCAAAGACAAAAGCTTATTCAAATAGCAAACATAATTATAACATGAAAATCACTAAATTTTCTCCTTAAGGCAATGTATAATTGTTATTGGTGATAGGAATGCATTTTCCATGGAAAAACAAAGAAGGAGGGATGAGAAAAGTTGCTAAGGAAAGGGCAGTTTTGAGACTCAACAAGGTCCAAACCCTCTGCAGCCCATAATTCTTCAAAACTTACAACTCATTCAAGAAAAGCATATATACTAGTAGCAGTTAAAAGCATGTTCAAAATATGAATGTTAGATCATATAAGCATATAAATATAAAACATGAAATCATACACAATTAGATCATAAAATGAGTTAAAGCATAAAGATCATAACATCATGAACAAGACAAAGCTTCTTTATTAATGTCTGCAAAACAATGTGGAAGAATACAACCCGATTAGTCTACGACTCCAAGCGAAACCTTCCTCCAGATCCGTCCAGCCCAAGCCTCAACAATCCTTTTTCAAATGCATACGCATAGATGCCATATAAAGGATATGGACATCTCTATGAGGAAACAAGGGTTTCATATAGCTGGGAGTGGAGGAGGGCAAGAATAAAGCATACTTGATCAGGTACCAATTGGATATAATATCAATATCCTATCTTTCTCTCCCCTTAGGCCTTCCCCATGAGGTGTATTTATATCACCTAAAAATAGTTTTTTCAGTTGGGATACAGTTAGGCCACGGGCTCTTGTAGGTGGGCTTCTAGTGTAACCCATAAATCACACCCATAAAATAGGGATTTTATATTTTTTTAATATTTTAAATTATATACGCAGGTTGGGTATAGCTAAACCTATGTGTGCACACACTTTTTGAAGGGAAAAGTTGCGTATGGAGTTTAAATAATGTTTTTTAATAAATGGACCAAGTCTGAAGGTAAAGGGCTACCCAAGGCCATGATTCAGAGCATAAAATCTACCAGGGTGGTAAATTGTGCTATAACATTTAGCTAGACCACCTGTTTGACATACCTTCTTACTTGGTTGACTCCATAAAATTTCAATTACGCCATTTTCTTACCACCACCTACTTCATATACTATTCTCTATTGTTTTATTTTTTTGTGGACATCCAAGTAGATGAGTTTGAGTGCCTGGACCTCAATCTGATGGCTCCGAACAAGTAGAGGAATTTTGTTTTTGACTAGGATGTTTCTGTTAGGAGGAGACCAGATAATGATGACTATTCCCATTTCATATCTTCGTAGATCACCATTTCTTATAAAATTATTCACAATCTTTCCCCTCCAAGAATCATCCCTCAGCAAAAATAAATCCTTCAACCCAGCAAGGAAAACAGGGTGGGAGACTGGTATCTATTTGAGGATTACACAGAGATTAGGGTTTATGGGTGTGAGGTTCCTCCTTATTGCTTGCATATGCTAGTGCCAATGAATTTATTCACCTAGTAATTCATTAGAGAAAACATGAATGTGGACCATGTCGATTTTGTCCCTACTAAAAAGAGGTACACGTTCAAGTTGGGCAAGCATATATGCCCCTTCATTGTCAACTCCAGACAGGCCTTTCAAGTAGCTGACGAATTACTGAAACAAATGCATTTTGACATGGGAGATGTTTGGCATTATGATCTTCATGGTGTCATTTAAAAGGAAAGGGAGACCATAAAGGCTTCAAATTATGATCATGAATGTAGGTCTAAGATTGAATGGAAGTCTAACCTTGATTCATGGCCCATTAACACAAAGATGGAGATCGAGACTCCAAAAACAATGGACAAGGCATAGAAAAGGACCATTGATGAAATAGGGGATTTGGAAATGGAAGATATTCAAACCAAAAAAAAGGACAAGACCCAAGAGATAGATGAATAATAAATTGTGATTAGATTGGTGGAGACAAAACCAGGCCAACCAAGATTCTAGGTGACATTAGAAGACCCACTAGAAACTATTTCCTCATCATCTTCAGAGGTAGCCATTCTGAGTTCAGCAGGAAGTGCATCTATGATTGAGCCTAGTTGGCCTGCTGGAAAATAAATTGAATAAAGGAACAATAATATTAGGGAGGATATGCAATAAAAAATGTTATCTCATTCGGTCCCATACCAGACTAGAATTCTAGTCGCTATGGACCTGGAGAGAAATCAAATGAAATTCTCACATCTTCACTCATTAGCACATTCATTACCATCAGACTCCCAGTTCAAAGCTCTGGATGTGTCTTTGGACTTAACAAGCATCCCTCTACCTGATGAGATCCACTTCCACAAAAAGGTGGGAGAAACATTATATAGTGAGCTGAATCAAAATGCTATGAATATAAGAAAAGATGAAAAGTTGTTGGAGAAGGATGCAACCAGACTAAAATAGGAAAGTGCTATCTAAAGAGCTCTACATATGCAGAATGAGAGATTCAAGGAGTTGATAGATATGAACAATGAGGTGGTGGCTCTCAAGAAGTAGGTAGAAAAACTTCAATAGAGGATAGACACTCACATTTGTGTAGTTCTCTTGCTTGAGAACCCTCAGAATCCCACATAATAGATTACAAAGACCCTCACCAAGCTCTAGCTCTCATAAGGGGAACTTAAGAAGGTGCAAAAGGACTTAGACATTGACCAGCAAGCCTTGACACAAAAGGAAAAACGTCTTGAGACTGCCAAGACTAATGCAGAACTGACCAGTAAGAACTTCCATGTACTTAATCAGTACATCTCTAAGCTTGAAGACATAATGAAAGAATATATAACCCTCTTACAAGCTAAACAATTGAGCTATGATGAGATAATAGAAGAGATGAATAAAAAATTGGAACACATAACTTTTATGGATGAGAAAAGGATTGTGATCAAATACTATGAGTTATTCATCCTATCTACTAAAGAAGAAGGTGAAAATAATGCCTAGACTGCCAAGAAATTTATCTAGTTTGTGAATGAGAAGGAACCCAATGAGTTGAGGGCTATATATGTGGTGTATAGGGTGTCTACACTCATGGATATTTCCAAAGTAATCCATAGGGAGAAGGCTAGAGTCGAAGTTGAATAATTCCTAGAAGTAATGCTAAAGGATGTGGCTACCTTTAACTCAAAGTTTGAGGAGAGAGTTCTAGCTAGGCTACCTAGATGTTGGGATTTTGTGGGAGTGTTGACCCCATGGGAAAAATAAAGTCATATGTTGGTAGAGGCCAAAAGAAAGGTAGGTTCATCCGACGATAAGACTACTACCTTAACGTGTAAAACTATGGTAAACTACTTGAGAAGATATTTTCAACTATTGTGGTTGATGAAGACCTTATTTTGTCTAATGTTGAACTATGTAGGGCTTACTAGTCTTAAAATTCCTATAAGCTGTTCTTTCACACTCCTCTACAAAGTCCAACATTGTGGAAATGTTGTGATCAATTCGTTAATCCTCCACATCTCCAGATCATTGATCCAACAATGTTGTCTCCTAAACCAGCCCATAACCATTGAAGGTACTGTTGATTGTGTCAATCTTGACACTTTAATATTTCTATGTTTTATGTAGATATTTTATTTTCAAAGTCAATGCATGTTAGTTAGGATTTGGCCAGTACAATTGTGCCACTAAAGAACGTTGATATTATTTTTATGATGATTCACTGCAAAATCAAGAAATAATATGTTGTAAGTCGTTCTCTTCCCGAGGCCTTACAAAACAATTTATGATATAGAATGAAGGGTTCCAATTTATTTTTTTCAGGAGGGAAGCTCTGAAAATTATGAATGAAATGTATGCCTTGTTAACAATTAATGAAAGTTTCTGGTGATTTTGGCTCACATGAGTTTGTAGTATGTATTTTATTTTGTATTTATTCCATATACCATCACGCTTATTCTCATATTACATGTAATAGTAGTTGTTGGATATGTTTTTTATGAATTCATATATTCATCTACGTCTAATGCTAATATAAGATGTCTGCGACTGATAAAAATTAATATCCTTAATATGCACACCAGGTGACTTAACACATCATTTGAATGTTTCTCTCATCCATTTCATGTTGAAGTCTGATGCACGAGATTCTTAAATAATCCCACCCTCCAATATACTACAATAACTGATAAAACTACATGCTCATGCAATCTTGGCCACTGGAACTCGACCTCAATGCTTCTATGAGTATTATTTTGCAACCATATTTGCATTTCTCATCTTAAAGAATATTTTGAACCAATCCTGCCTGAAAAATCAAGTTAAATATTGAGTGTAAGTGAATAATTCAAGCATATCATGTAAGCACTCATCAAGATGTCCTAGGAACTGGTCTCTATTCAGCACATGGGTTGTCTCTAGGATATACAACATCTTCTAGCATCGTTGCTAGGGAACACATCAAAACATTTTCCCTGCGTACGACACTTGTACACTCTTTGGTTAGGTGAGTAGAAATGGGTGTGGTTGAAGATCTCTCACCTTGGTGACTCCACTGTTTGAATCTCATTTTGAGAATATTGTCTTTCAAAATGCCTCACATTCACTCTGACACTTAAAAATAGAGAAATCCTCCTATGTTTGACCCCAAAAATATTATTTCCAAAAGGATTTGGAAAGAGAACTCTTAGCGCTCCATATCCTGTGACCTCTATTCCAGAAGTTTCAATCTCTAGCTCTCAGAAGGTTGTAATAAATTTCTTTGAGTCTTCCTCAAAATCCTTGGAATATTTTGAGAAACATTGTACACTATTTAGCCCATTTTCCTCAAGAGTCAAAGTCGAAGAAGCTTCTTTCAGTTCACCTCCCTTCACATTTCATGCCTTCCCATAACCTGAAGAAGTCAAGGACATTATCATAAATAGTCCAACACAGAGCATTAATAGTTTTCCAACTCAACCCCCATCAAGGAAAATTTTAGGGGGTAATATTCATAAGCGGGTAATTTTCCATCATTTTTCCAAAGAAAATATTACCCAATTTCCATTTTTCCTAAAAATGATTCACCCAAATTTTATAGTATAAAACTATTTTACCTTAAAAATCACCAAACTTTTATAGAGGCTATATATAAAACCATTATTAATTTGAATACGTTTACAAAGATATCAACAAACATTTTATAATTTGCATATTAGGGACTTGCGAGATTCACCAAGGTTTCTAAACTTTAAGATAAATTTCCATCATTAAAATTTTCCTTGGCCCTCATTATCTATAACTCATACAATGCCTCAACAAGGCCCTGTAATAAACCTTTTACCACCACCTTTGCAAAATATGGTTGTCCCTAGTTTTGTCCTAAATAAATATTCCCCAACGGACTTAAAGCAACCCTTAAATGAGATTCCACAAGATTATCTTAAGCTCCTGCCAAGATTTATTGGAGAAGATAATATCTCGGCCCAGAGGCATATAAAAGCCTTCTGTGCATTTACATAAAATCTAAATATAGAACACCTGGATGTGATGTTAAGACTCTTTGCGTAGTCCCTAGATGGGGATGCAAGGAAATGGTTCAAATCCCCCCAAATGCTTCAATCACTACCTCGGAGGAGAAGGAAAAATATTTTATGCAGAAGTGGGGGGAGAAAAAGGACCATGGGGACATCCTCACTGAATTCAAGGTAATGAAGAAAAAGCATAATGAAGATTTTTTAGAATTTATAAAAAGGTTTAACAAATTATACAATATTCTTCCTGCTGAAATAAAACCTCCAAAGGTTGTTGCAAAAGTGGTATTTTCTAGGGCTTTCAAACCAGAATTTGGGTTCACCCTTATAGAAAGGAATTAATGTACCCCTAGACCAGATTCAAATAGATGCTCTAGAAGTTGAAGCAAATTTCACCTCCACTGGGAAGTGGAAAGGGAAAACTGAGCATGGCGATAGGAGGAGGGGAAAAGAGGAAGCTAGTTCCTCAAACCATGGAAAGGAAATCCAAGAGAAAAAAATTGAGGAAATGAACAAACTAATAATAAATATGTCTAACAATCTTGTGAAACTGAAGTTGGAAAACATAAACCCTCCTCAAAAAATTCAACCAACTCCTAACCTAAATTTCAACCCTCAATATAGGAGGTCACCCTTGTAGCTCTTGCAAAGGGAGAGAAAGGATGAATAGGGCCATATTCATCCTCCCTTCTGTATAAAGGAGGATCTTGAAGAGAATGTTGAAGATAATATGGAGGTCCAATAAAACCAATTCGCTTCTCTTTCTAATGAGGAACATGAAATATAATCATATGAGGAGGAGCAAGATGACTTAGATGCCCTACTAGATGAATTTGAGATTGATAATTATTTTAGACATATTGTTGATTTCATGTAGGCTCAGTTACACATAAAATATCATCTTAGGTCCTCTAGGAAAAGGTATAGAATGTAGGATCAAAATGAGGAACCCCCGAACTCAAATCCTTCTAAGCCAACAGAGAGGAAATAAACCTCTTTAACCAAATACCACCAAACAAAAAGGAGTCCTTAGATCGTATTCCTTATAATCCTGAAGTCTCCCAAACAGAGAATTTCCCACCACAAGTCAAGTCAGTCTATGATGAAGATAAAGAGCTTTTTATGTTGCCAAAACTGATAGGAACCCCTATGCTTTCAGTGTTCAAAAAGAGTTGGAAAAATTCAAAATATTTATTCCTTTAACTGAATTTTTGAAACAACCTAATTATAAATCTCAATTATCTCAGTTCATGAGTTCATCCACCACAACCCCTCTAGAAGAGAGTATAAACCTTCAAGAAGAAAGATGCACATTTGTGTTTGGACCTCATGTTGAGGAACAATACCCTTCCACTACCCCTTTCTATGTTACCTTGGTAATTCATGATCTCCTACCCCATAGCTGTATCCTTGACTCAAGGACATCTCAAAATTTGATTCCATTGTTTTTTATGGAACAATTGGGGCTGAAAATTACAAAACCATATAAATATATATACTTTGATTTCAAGAGAGTAAAATGCCTAGGGATGATTAAATATCTGGTGGTAAATTTGGCTCAAATCCTTGTAAAAAGTGTAGTAACAGATATCATAGTTGTTGACATTCCTGTAAGGTCTGGTATGCTTTTGTCTAGGTCACGGGGATAAAAAATTGGAGGATCCATAAAACTAGATTTCCAAAATGCTACTATTCCTATGTTCAGGTGACAAGAACTTTGATTGTATAGAGAATCAAGATTTGTGAAGATAATTACAAGGGTTGATTATTCAAATAATGCTCTTGTGTATGTTAAAGAGAAGGAATTTTCTTGCTTTCTACTAGAATAAAATGATCACATCATCGATGAAACTCGGGTGGAATGTTTCATACCGCTGAATAAATAATCATTGGATTCTAACAAAATTTGGAAATTATATTTTGATGGTGATTATTCCAGGGAAGGGAATGGAGTAGGTGTGCTACTGATATCTCTAGAAGGTAGTCTGGTTCCTCTCTCTTGCAAACTATAATTTGAAGCCACTAATAATATTACTGAATATGAAGCATTGTTGTTAGGACTACAAGCTTCCAGAAATATCAACATTGGATGCCTAACAATATTTGGGTATTCAAATTTTGCAGTAAAACAAATAAAAAATCAGTTCCAAAGAAAGCATAAAATATTGAAGGCTTATCGAAATGAAGTGTGGGATCTGATTGAGAACTTTTTCTCAACCTTCAATATCCAATTTGTTTTCTAGAGAAATAAATAGAATGTTCGACTCCATGGTAGTTTTTGCTAGCAATTTTAATCCTTCTCAAAACCCTTTTCTCAGATATGAAGTTGAGGTGAGGTACCGACCTTAAGTATTAGACAATATCAAGTAATGGAAGGTGTTTGAAGATGAAGAACAAATCAAAAAATTCATGGAGGTTATTGGAGAGTTTTCAAACAGAGTGATTGACCAGGAGGATGAGAAAATGATAGATGAACAAGTCAGTTGGGGAGAAACTATTGTTGGGCACAACATTTTACAGCTGAAGGGTAATACTATCCCAAGGGGATTGGTACCATTGGAAATATTGTTTGATCCAAATGGTGTGGCTGCCAAGAAAACTGAAGAAGAGCTTGAAGAGAAGGTGGAGGATCATAATATTGGCTCAGAACAAGATGCTAGGATGTTATAGTTGGATAAAGGAGTTCCTAAAGAGCACAAGCAAAGGTAACTGGACCTTTTTAATCAATATATGGATGTGATTTCTTGCCCACAGGCTGACTTGAAAACATTTGACACAACCATAATTCTACACAAAATTACTTTGAAAAGTGGGGTGAAGTTGTATAAATAGAGGCTTAGGAAAATTAACCCTCTGTTACTTCCATTAATTGAGAAAGAGGTGAGAAAGTTGATGTAGGCAAAATTATTGTGCCTTTGAGGTATTCATATTGGGTAGCAAATTTAGTCCATTTTAGGAAGAAGAATGGAGAAATAAGGTTATGTATTGAATTCAGGAATCTAAATAAGGCCTGAGTAAAAGATAATAACCCTCTGCCTAAACTGGACTACATACTACAGAAGGTGGTAGGTTTTGCTTGAATATCCATGATGGATGGTTTCTCTAGGAACAACCAAGTTGTTATACATCTCAAAGATTAGAAGAAAATTTCTTTCACTACACGCTGGGGAATGTTTATGTATGCCAGGATGCCTTTCGGCTTCATAAACTTTGGAGCCACTTTTCAAAGAGCCATGGATATAGAATTTGTTGGAGAAAGGGACAAATTTGTGGTAATTTACCTAGATGACATCACTTTCTTCTAAACAATAGATAAAGAGCACATTAAAAATTTGCATCTCACTTTTGAGAAGTGAAAAAAGTATGGTTTGTCCTTACACTCCAATAAATATTAGTTTTCTCTAAGTGAAGGGAAGTTATTGGGCCACATTGTGGCAAAGGAAGGAGTAAATATTGATCCCAAAAGGGTGGAATCTATTAACAATATCCCATTACCAAGAAACAAGAAATAAATCTAGGTCTTCATGGGTAGAATCAACATTTTGAGAAGGTTTATACCCAATTATGTTGAAATTTTCAAAGAGCTCATAGAGATGTTGAAGAAGGACAGGGAAGTAAAGTGGATTGTAGAAGCTCGAGATTCATTCTCCAGAATAAAAAAGGATTTTTCAGAGGCCCTAATATTAGTCAGCCCGAACTATCAAAATCAATTTCTCATTTTTTCTTGTTGTAGAAAATTAATGAGGGACACGAGAAACCAATTGCATTTTTCAGCCGGCTGTTACGAGATGTTGAGATAAAATATAATATTTTATACAAACATGCTTATGCCTTGGTGAAATCCCTAAAATATTTCAGAATCTATGTCTTGCAATCGAATATAACAACTTATGTTCCTATAGTTGTTGTGAAATGTATCCTTGTGCAAGGTGATAGTGAGGGTAAAGAGGCAAGTGGCACTATAGGAAAAAAGGTCATTGGTGAGGGTCATGCCTGTGATGGACCCTCCGTCACCAATGTTTCATATTGTGACGGTCTTTAAAAATGCGTTGTTGTAAGTGTATATAGTGATGGTCCTTGAAGGTTGTCACCAAAGCCATTTTCAATGACACTTTTGGTGAGGGTCGTTAAAGGCCAATCATTAATTCTCTCTTTGGTGAAACTTTTGGTGAGGGTCATTAAAGACCCATCACTAATTCTCTCTTTGGTGACACTTTTGGTGAGGGTCATTAAAGGCCCATCACTAATTCTCTCTTTGGTGACACTTCTAGTGACGATCTTTTATTAACTGTCACCAACGATATTTTTAGTTACTTTTGGTGAGAGTTAATAAATGTTCATCATCATTGATCATTCCAATGAGTTTTTGATGATGCTTCATGCCTGTAATGGACCTTTAAGGTCCATCACCAATGTCGCATATGGTGACGGTCTTTAAAAAATCATTGTTGCAAGTGTATATAGTGATGGTCCTTTAAGGTTTGTCACCAAAGCCATTTTCAATGACACTTTTGGTGACGGTCATTAATGGCCCGTCATTAATTCTCTCTTTGGTGACATTTTTGGTGAGGGACGTTCAAGGCCCATCACTAATTCTCTCTTTGGTGACACTTCTAGTGATGATATTTTATTGACCCTCACCATTTCTCTTTTTGGTTACTTTTGGTGACGGTCAAAAAATGTTCGTCATCATTGATCATTCCAATGATTTTTTGATGATGCTATGTACCTATTACTATATTTTTTGTCAAAATATAACGATTTAAGACCATCGTTGTGGAGTCTTTTTCATTATGTGTCCAAGGTCATACTGGCTATAATAATCATTAAATTTGTTAATAAATAATTAGTGTGTATCATTTCCCTCAATTCATAATAATATAGTCTTCCTATGAGTCAACACATGATTCATCTCTATTAGGTTTATTATCTAGCAAATTTCCTTTAAATAAAGTTCCACTAGTGTGTGTAAGAACTATATTATTTAATACATGATCAAGCTCTATCAATTCTATTAATGAGAGACACCTAACACTCCTCAACACTCATGGAACACCTTAACATTCTTTGGAAAAATACACTAACATCTTTGGCACTTCGCATGTCTTGGAACATCTTTGTACCTGGAACATATATGTACATAGAATATCTTGCCATAAGTAGGATGCCCAAGCACTTTTTGGCATGCCATAATATAGCATAGAACTCCCCTATCATGTGTTGGCATTCCTTGTAGTCCCTAGTATGCCCTGGAACTCCTTGGCATAAAATTTCATTGACAAACATTACCACTTTGCACACATTGGTACTTGGCATGTATTGGAACATATTATTAGTGTGCCTAGCATGCGCCTTTTGAAGAAGATAAAGTCTTGACTTATTAACCCTCTTATGTTTTCATTTCCTTGCATTTTATCTTGGTTATTCCTTTCGTTGCCTTGAAACTCCTTGACGCATATTGGCATACTCTGGAACCTTGCACATCCTAGCATGTCTTAGCACCTGGCATGCCTTGGCACTATTTGGCACATGTTAGCACACCCCAAAATTACCTAGCACACTCTAGCACTTCTTGACATTCCCTGATATTCCCTGGCATGCCTTACCTGTGCTTAGCATACCTTGTCACTCCCTCCTTGGCATGAAAACTAGCAATGATTGACACTCCCCGACACACCCTCATATTCAGTAAATTCCATCCATTTTGACCTAGTTCTCCCTTGTGTTGTCCTAGTACTCCCTAACACTCCTCAACATGCATTGGCACTCTCTAGCACACCTTAGCACTCATAGGTGAAGAATAGAACTTGTAACCAATGTTACCAAACTCAGAATAGACAATAAATTAGCGAGGAAAAATAGCTAAGAGTTTTAATCGGATTGGGGGAAAATCGGGAAAAAAATAGTGAATTCAATATATAAAAATATACACATATATTGAATTAAAAAAACAGTTTCCATTGATATTCAGTAAATCCATGTCCAAACAATTCATAATATCAATAGATGTCCAAAATGTCATGAATGAATAAGCATCTCATATATGTTATGAGTCCAAACATGATCCAAAGTACTGAGTCATGACTCCTACCTAGTGACTACATAGAACTAGAAGCAACTGCTTCTAAAAATTTACAAACAACTACATACTAATTAGAAAAGAATCAGTAACTAAGAGTCTAAGACTCTTAAGAGTGAGAACTAGAAGTGATTCCTCCCACTCCTTCGCTTTATTGACTCTCAAAGTTCTTCAAGTATTGTAGGCTTAAAAGAGAAGCCTCCTCTAATTGGACCCAATCTGTTGCATTTGTAGTTTGCAAATATATCTCTTCAAGGTCTATTAGTGAATGATCCAAACCTATCATTATCATGAGACATTGAAATGTGAATTTAAGCTTGACTTCGAACTTTAAAGTTTAAACTTTAAATTGCAAATCAGATTATGAAACCTTCAAATTCAAGCTCTCACCTAGTATTTGCTTGTTGTGAAGCCGTAGATTGTAATGGAAAAATACGAGGTTGTCTGATCACATTTGTGTCAATCAGTTGTGCTTATTAGAATGTATTTTCTCAAAATTCCTCTAGTTGCACTCACAACCTGAAGCACTGAATGCTTGGTTTAAGATTTGAATCGCAAATCTCTTCAAATCTGGCATATCACTACAAAATTTTTCCACCAAATACCTAGCAAGTGGCAAGGGTTCATGAGTAGACGTACTAAATACTAAATAGTAAAAAAAAAAGACAAAAAGTTTAATAAAACATTTAAAATACAAAATAAAATTTAAACAAATTTAATGAATTGATGAAGCCTTCAAGCCTCAAAGGGTACCTAATAACATCTTAGACATTTCTCGTATAACACTGATATAGGCAAATAATTTAGTTGGTCCTCTATAATCCTATAATTGGGAAAAGACACGAATTTGAAATTCTAGATCAGGGAAGCACCTTTCCATGCATGTCATTAGTCCTCTGTGAACCTCCCCATCCTCATTAAATTTTCTCTTATCATAAAAATATTGTGGGTTTAAGAAGTACCCAACGGCATGTAAGGGGGAATGCAATTTCCTATCCCAACGTGCAGCAATAATTTCCCAAAGAGGCATATACTTTTCCTCCTCATCCCCATATCTTCTTTGGATGACCTCCTTTGTGAGATCCATCACCTCATAAATGTAACCCATATCGGGTTTGTCACCATCAACCATCCTGAAAGTTCAAGCTTTCAAATTTAAATAAATATGAAACATTGAAAATAAATAGAAGCTTGAAATGAAATTTAAAACATGAAAAAGTTAAAAGACTTGAAGTACCTGAGAACTCTAACAAGGGACTCCATAACTACAATAATCTCTTCAGCATCTTTCTAGAAGCTGTCATTAAACACAAGTGCAACAACTTCAATGCCTTAAAGGGTATTGGAATGTTTAGGTGCCATCCACTCAGGTCCCAAGAACATCCTCCTTAGAATTATCTTTTTCTCAACCACAAATTGCAAAGATATGAAATTTGTTGCAAATCTAGTCACTTCATGTCGAACAATTTCTTTACGTTCAGTGTATTTTCTCATGGTGTTTAGGACAATAGTGTGGTTGTATAGGTATTTGGTTATGGATTTTTCCTTCTCCACAACCTCATATATCCAATGAAGCTTACCAATGTCCTCAAGCATTAAATCTATGCAATGGGCAACACCATAGGTCCAAAAAATAGTGGGGCACCTAATCTCAAAAAGTCTACTAGTAGCCATATAATTAGTTGCATTCTTAGTGACAATTTGTACAACATGTTCTTCTCCCACTTCTTGAATGACTTCCTCCATCATTTCACAAATATGTTATGTAGTCTTAACCTTGTCTGAGGCATCCACTGGTTTGAGAAACATCATACCTACTGGGAAAGATACAAGGATATTTATTAAAGTTTTATTCCTTTGATTTGTCCATCCATCACTCATGATGGTGCACCCTGTTTCTACCCATGATGAACGAAACTCAGATATCACAAGCATGACATATTCAACACTTCCTAGTAGAAAATTTGTCCTAATGCTCTCTGATGAAGGGGCTTTGAACCTTGGACCTGCAACAACAACCACATCAATCATAACTTGGCAATAAGGACTTATGGCATAGTGGAAAGGTATGTCAGAATAGTACCAAAAGTTAGCAATAGACTTTGTTGCTTGACTTTGGATATTTTTTCTCAAACCAGTGGTATCCAAGGTAGGTTGGGAACTGGGTTTTGTGAGGGGAGAAAAAAAGGTGTTTATGTTTCCACCTCTAATGTTGAATGCAAAAGGATTCATTTTCCCTTGAGTTTGAGTTTGACTTGGACTTGGAGGCATGTGTGGGAAAATTGGGAACTGCATTGTGGATTCAATAGAGGGAGATGACAATGGCGTAGTGAAAGAAATATTTTCAACTCCAGGAGTTCCTATTTCTTTTTTTTTCTTTTCTTTCTTTGCATTATGCTGACTCAACATATCAATGGCCAAGGTTGCTTGGTGTTTGACATTTTTTTCAACGCTTTGCGGAGACCTATATCATGGTCGAGTATTTGTGCAATGTGGTACTTAAATCTATAAATGCCTCTGTGGAGTACCAAGGAAGGTATGTTTCAATGGTCATTTTGGTATCTTTTCATCACAACTCAAAAGCCTTTTGCATGAGAAATCTAGATAATGATAAGAATTTATAATGAAACACGAGAGATTAATGAAAAGCATTGATAGTCGTCATTTCTATGTGCAGGAGGGAGGAAATACGGGAGGTGGCCATTCCAAAAGTAAAGACAAAGCTGAGCTAACTGTTGTCCCTTTGACGGAATATCGGAAACGAACCAGATCACAACGAATCAACCCAAGAAAGGACGCGAAGATACCAGCACGAAACAGAAAAAGAAAGAAGTAACGCAGTATTAATGATTCTACGAATCCATCAAGATCTGAGATCCTGAGGGATCGCTATTTTGCCTATTTTCTGTACCTAGATATCTCCGCCATCTTCCCTATAAAAGGGGTAGCACTTTTGGCTTCGGGGGGATCTTTTTGTGAGTGTAATTTCTTTTAAGGAATATCAGGACTATGATCTTTATGTTTGGTTGAAGACTTGAGTTCCTGTAATTTTATTGCATGCTTTAATACAGACTTGTTCACTCTTCTATCTTTGAGCCTGGATCTATCTTAAGCGGTGTACCCCTGGAGGCTAAGGGTCCGGCCCTGGAGGACACTTGCTCTTGTATTATTACGCGTGGTTTCCATGTGGTTTGTTCATAGACATACTCTGGTAATCTGCTGTGTTTTGAGAATATTCTATTACATGCTCTGTTGTGATCAAGTCATTTCGTGTTCTTGAACTTTATATTGATGCTATGTTATTTTACCAATTCTTTAAGCATTGATTAATCCCTACAAGACATTGTTACTTTATTACAGAATTCTTCACGATTGTGTTTTGCATTATAACAAGTCATCTGGAAAGATCTGTTTTACATGGGTATCGAATGTGACTATTCTTTATTATGAGATACAGTCGTATGTGTTTTAACAGAAGCAGATTAAGTATGGTGTGTTTCTAAGGTTCTATAGTATTGTTCCATCATATAAGATTGAGGGATTGGTGTTTTGATTGCCATGTTTAAATAGAGTTGCAGCTTAAAGAACTCAATTATTACCTATTTCGATTACTGTTCTATTCTTGAACTGCTATTCCATTTACCTGTTGTTCCATTTATTTGTTGTTCCATTTATTTGTTGTTCCATTTAGTTGTTGTTCCATTTCAATTTGTTGTTCCATTTCCAGATTTCTAATTTGTTGTTTCTTGAGGACAGACTTAGGCTGTAGAGGACCCCAGCATCTGCTACTTGGTCCCCAGACCTCTGATCTGCTCGCGTAAGCTATGAAAGGGATGTGTTATTGCTACCAAGCCCTTGGCTGATGTGTTGTTCCGTTTCATTATCACTTCTTGTATCTGCTGTTTCATTTCTAATCATTAAGAACGATCCTAGGCTGTAGCGAGCCCAGCATCTGCTATTTGGCTCCCAGACCTCTGATCTATTCTCATCAGTTATGAAAAGGATGGGTTATTGCTACCGAACCTTTGGCTGATGCAATACTTGGTGTGATTTAGTCCTTTGAAGTAGTTAAGTTGTAGACTTACATTAGTTCACTTTCGTAGTTGTAAATAACTGTACTACAAGCATTACTCTAGCAAATGCTAGCCTCAGACTGAGACACCCTTTGAAATAACCAAACGATCCCGGATTGACATATTAATGTGAGGTAACTAGAGGTGAAAGAGACCCTTTTTATAGCTCTACATTTTGGCGTCGTTGCCGGGGAAGGAGTGTAGCCATTTGTCTTTTTCAGAGTAGTGTACGAACCTGCTAGGGAAGAATTGGGTTTTGAAAACAGAAGGTAAGAACCTACGTACGGAGCATGTAAAAGCCCTGCTCCTTTGCCCGCTTTCCTGCAGATTTGCTGTTATCTGCTTAAAATTTAGTAGTTAAATTGAGTGCATGACTAAGCAGAAAAAGCTAGAGAAAAATCCCAAACCGTTAGCGAAACCAGAAAAAGCTAAGGGACCGGTGACCCTTGGTCGATCAACATACATAGACGAAATCTATAAGAAAGCTGAATCTCAGCCTTTAGTAGGATCCAGGAAAGTTACTTCCAAACAACCTACTAGTTCCCTTCAGGCCTCAGGATCACCATCTGGAGCCTTTGCTGAGGTGCATAGTCAGACTGATGAACAGGACTTTCAAGAAATTGAAAATTCTATTCCAGAACGACTGCAGGAAGGGAATCTAAGCAATATTTGTGAAGGAGAAGGAGAAACAGGGGAAATTGGGGAGCCAAGATCTCCTCCTAGGATAATTCAGCCATTAAATAGCCCAGACAAGGGGAGCGCAGTAAAAATTATCATTAAAGACACCCTATTTCCTCAGACAAAAATTCCAGATAGAGGAAGTGCTATTAAAACTGTTCCTGTTGAAAATATTCCTCCTCAACCTAGGAATACCCTCTTAGATCTTCTGGAAGGTTATTGGCATATATTTGACCCAATGGCTCAAAATCCGCCAAACACCCAAACCTCTACATTACAATACCCCATAGTGGATTCCGCAACAAATGCTGCTATGAAAGCAATTCCCCTTCAACACATTCCTACATTTCATGGACTTACATCAGAGGACCCCGATGCATTCTTATTTGAATTTGATGTGCTATGCAGGGGATATGATTACACCATTGACCCCCAAAAATTAAAATTGTTCCCCTCCACTTTGAAAGGGGCAGCTTTAAGATGGTTTATTGGTTTAGGTGGTGGAGTTATAAATAACTGGGAACAAATGAAAGAATCTTTCCTAAAGAAATATCAAGATTACTGTAGGTTTAGAGAACTGAAAGATGAAATATTTCAGATGATAGCTAGACCAAATAAACATTAGAAGAGTACGTGGAACATTTCCAGTATAATTTGCAAAGATCCCTTTATGAATCGTTGCCCTTGCCTGATAACGTGTCGAAAACAACATTAATAAGGGGCATGAAAGAACAATGGATTGAAACATTAAACATTATGGGGAAAGGGGATATATATCAGGAAAGTTTTGCTGACATAATTGATTTATGTATCAGGAGTTCGAGAGGCAGTACATGAATCAAACCAGCAGAACATGATCGATTTGCACGGGAAAATAAAATTTCATCAGAAGGAGTAACATGTGTGGAAATTGGGAATTTACTTGAAAATTTTAAAACTGATATACTAGGAACACTGACTACACAATTGGACGTTTTGCAGGCTAAGCAGAAACAAATGGAGGCAGAACAAAATCTAGCAATTTTCTGCCCCAGATGCAGGAAGAAGCATAGCCATAAGGAATGCCCACTAGATACAGTTCAGAGATGCGCCATTTGCACAAGGTATCACTCTACAGAAAATTGTCCCTCATTGCCAGGACTGAAAGCGGTATATAAGGAAGCGGAAGAAGAACCAAAAGCAGTGTATCTACTTAACCAGCGTCGTCAGTGGCAGTCGCTATGTTTTCAACCCAGCTTCTTCTTTTTAGTATCCACAATACAATACTCAACAGTATAATACATGGCAAAGTCAGTTTCAACCCCCATTTCTAAATTGGTCATCACAGTCACACCCTTCTGCAAACCTGTGGCTAAATCAGACAAGCCAATCTGGCTGGTCGAATCCTCCTTATCCCCCACCATACTGGAAAAACAACCCTTATCCACCGCAATGGACTCCCCCCACTTCACAAAGTTCAAGATGGCAGAATAATTGGCAGAGACCAACACAACAGCCAGTAGGAAACATTCCTTTCCCTCAACCTACACTACCAGCTTTACAGCAAAACCCCCAATCTAATCTCAGACCCCAACTCCCAGCCCAACCCAATCCCAATCCAAATAACAGACCGGTCCAAGCACTCCAAATTCTAGAAACACCAGAAGAAGGACCCGATCTGAGGGAGTGCAATGATCTGCAGTTAAGATCTGGGTATATCATTCAAACAGATGGAAACAAAACAGTTCACATTGAAGATCAGTTACCTAGAGAACAGCTGTCACAAGAAGAAGATGAAAACAGGCAAAAAACTCAGAATCAAGCAACTACATCCTCTCCCCCGTTCCCAGAATGTTTAGTCATACCTCGACCTATACAGCAACCTAATTTTGACATTCTCGGAGAATTACAAAATTTGTACATAAAAATCCCGTTCCTTCAGGCCATTCAGGATATCCCAATATACGCTAAAACTATTAAGGATATGTGCATAAAAAGACCAAGAGGGAATGTAATAGATAATCCAAGAGTTCAAGTAGTCGGCACTTTATCTGACCTATTATCAGGAAAGGAAACACCTATTAAGTATGAAGACCCAGGAAACCCAATAATAACTGTTCAAATTTATGGCCAAACCTTAACCAATGCCTTAGTTGATCTTGGAGTTGCAATCAATATATTGACCACCTCCACTTGCCAAAAGTTAGGAATTACAGCTGCAGAACCTACTTCAACTTTGCTGGAATTGGTTGATCGATCTGTGGTCAGGCCAGAAGGCATATTTCATGATGTTATGGTCTCAGTTGATTCCTGGGAATACCCAACTGATTTCCTGATAATAAATCCTAAAACCCGACTAGATGGACATCCATTAATCTTAGGAAGGCCTTGGCTCGCTACTGTTGATGCCTACATCGACTGTCGACAAGGAAACGTGATCATAACTAAGGGGGCAGATATTAAGAACTTAGTACTATATCCCCCAGCGCAGCCAAGCATCACAATAGTCAAAACTAATAGGCACCCTGTATCATATCTTACTGACAACATTAGATCTCCATTAACTATACAAGAAGCACTAGAGTTTAAAAATCAAACAGAAGATGATGCCATCAGTAATTTTATTAGTCAAACTGAACTCACATCTCGTACCCAGTGTCATATGATAAAAGAATCATTTGATAACGAAGTAGAGGAGGAACCTCTGAAAGATGTGCATGACCATACAATCCCTGTCACGTCAGTTGCACATAGTAAAATAGTGGAAATCGAACCTGGGAAGACCTTAAACATTAACGCCAACCTTACACCGGAACAAGAAACAAAACTCATCCATGTTTTAACAAAATATAAAAATGCATTTGCATGGGATTACCCCGATATGAAAGGAATTGATCCTCAATTGTGTACACACCACATCTACATAGAGAATGATGCAAAACCTGTTAGACAACCTCAGAGAAGATTAAATCCTCATCTAAAAGTAGTAAAAGCTGAGCTCCAAAAACTTTTAGATGTTAACTTTATCTACCCTATCTCTGATAGTAAGTGGGTCTCCCCGCTTGTGGTGGTACCAAAAAAGAATGGGAAGTGGAGAATTTGCGTGGACTATAGAGAACGAAATAAGGCAACGCAGAAAGATCACTTTTCTCTCCCATTCATCGATCAAGTATTGGTCACTTTGGCAGGTAAGAAATTCTTTTCTTTTCTTGATGGCTTCAGTGGGTATAACCAAATACAGATTGCCCCTGAAGATCAGGATAAAACTACTTTTACTTGTCCTTGGGGAACATTTTCCTACCGAGTTTTACCTTTTGGTTTATGTAATGCCCCTGCCACATTCCAAAGGGTTATTCTTAGCATATTTGCAGATCTAATAAATGAAGGATTGGAAGTATATATGGATGATTTTACTCCATATGGAGAAGAGTTTTATCCAGCATTGGAAACACTAGAAAAAGTCCTACAACGCTGTATAGCTACCAGGCTTTGTCTAAGCCATGAAAAGTTCTACATGATGATGACAGAAGGACTTATTCTAGGGCACTATATTTCAGCAGCCGGCATACAGGTATACCCAGCCAAAATCCAAATACTTTTGCTTATTCCTACTCCTACTACTCAAACAGAGGTACGTAGCTTTCTTGGATTCTCTGGTTATTACAAAAGATTTATAGAACATTATTCACGTATTGTTGCACCATTGTATGCACTAAATGGTAATATTGATTTCCTTTGGATAGAGAAATGCGAACGTGCTTTCAATAACCTAAAAAAGCTTCTATCTACAGCCCCAGTCCCTCGCGGACCAAACTGGGATTTGCCATTTCAGATATCATCCGATGCCTCAGATACAACCATTGGAGCGGTCCTTGGTCAGGAGGAGGATAGAAAACCATACGCCATTTATTACATTAGCAAAAATCTATCCCCTGCTGAATTAAATTATACTGTAACTGAAAAGGAATTTCTAGCTGTTATACATGCTATCAATAAATTCAGACATTACATCACTGGATGTCCTGTTATCTTGTACACAGATCATTCTGCTATAAAGTATCTAGCAAATAAACCTGTCACAAATGGCAGAATAACCAGATGGCTGATTTTATTGCAGGAATGGCAGAATAACCAGATGGCTGATTTTATTGCAGGATTTTGACATTACAATCAAGGATCGACCTGGCAAAGAGAACCCGGTAGCTGATTTCCTCTCAAGAATGCCCAAACTAGTCGATGCAGCAGCAGTTGAAGATTAGTTTCCAGATGAGCATCTCTTTGTTGTTGCTGTTCAAACACCCTGGTATGCTGATGTCGCCAATGACCTAGCAGTAGGTAAGTTACCAAAACATCTAACCCCTAATGAGCGAAAACAGATTGTCCAGTGAAGTACCAGATTTTCCTGGATTGGAGGCTATCTGTTTCACACAGGGGCAGACATGCAAATCAGGAGGTGCGTTCGAGAAGATGAAATCTTTGATATATTGAAAGCATGCCATGACCAACCATGTGGTGGACATTTTGCTGATCGCAGGACTGCACATAAAGTATTACACACAGGGTATTATTGGCCCACAATTTTTAAAGATGCAAAGAAATTTGTCCAAGCATGTGATAGTTGCCAGAGGGCGGGACGCCCTAGTCACTCAGATGAAATGCCCTTGAAACCACAGCTAGTTATCGAACCATTTGAGAGATGGGCCCTTGATTTCATGGGGCCAATCAACCAACCATCAAACCAGAAAACATACATTCTAGTGGCAACAGAATATGTCACTAAATGGGTTGAAGCGGAAGCCTTGCCCAGGGCTATAGAAGAATCTGTTATACAGTTCCTGCTCCATCTATTTGTGCGCTATGGCCTCCCTAGAGAAATAATCACAGATGGAGGGCCACAATTTGCTGGAAACAGAATAGCAGCAACACTCAACAATTATCATGTTCAGCATAAAATGACCACCCCATATCACCCACAGGAAATTGGGCAAGTAGAAAGTAGCAACAAGATAATAGAAACAATTCTAACCAAAACAGTTGCATCACATAGACGCGATTGGGCTACCAGACTACCAGAAGCACTGTGGGCTTATAGAACAAAATGTAGAAGCACCACTGGCCACTCACCTTACTAGCTTATGTTTGGAAAACAACCTATCTTTCCTATAGAATTTGAAATCCAGACATTACGAACAACACAAGAAGTAGGGTTAGACTTAACCGAGGCGCAAACTAATTGATTGCAATAGATTAATGAGCTGGATGAAATTAGACTCTCTGCACTTCAACACACTGCCTTGATACAGCAGCAAAGAGCTAAGTGGCATGATGCTCTCATCAAAAACAGAGTCTTCCATGAAGGAGACTGGGCTCTTTTATATGACCCTTGATTTCAGGACTTCCCCGGGAAACTCCAGACTCGTTGGTTGGGACCATATGAAATTCAGAAAGTACATGACAATGGTACCCTCACACTAATTACTATTGATGGTTCTAGGTATACCTTTAAGGCAAACAACCATCGAGTCCGTCTCTATCGCAAACCACTTACTCGAGAGTCCTTTTGCCAACAATTACGCCAAGATTCAGATATGGAGATCTTAAGGGAGGAAGACAAGTCTCGTCCACCTGTAACTCGCTAAGAAGTTTATTTTTCTTTACAATTTGTATATAATTCTTTGAATTATTTTTGTACATATTTTTTACAGCATGTTGTGATTTTTGTTGTTCCTTTTTCAAAAGGAACAACACTTGTGATTTTTGTTGTTCATTTTCCAAAAGGAACAGCACTTGCGATTTTTTCTGTTCCTTTTCCAAAAGGAACAACACTTGCGATTTTTGTTGTTCCTTTTCCAAAAGGAACAACACTTGCGATTTTTGCTGTTCCTTTTCCAAAAGGAACAACACTTGCGATTTTTGCTATTCCTTTTCCAAAAGGAACAACACTTGTGATTTTTGTTGTTCCTTTTCCGAAAGGAACAACACTTGTGATTTTTGTTGTTCCTTTTCCAAAAGGAACAGCACTTGTGATTTTTGTTGTTCCTTTTCCAAAAGGAACATCACTTGCGATTTTTGTTGTTCCTTTTCAAAAGGAACAACACTTGTGATTTTTGTTGTTCTTTTTCAAAAGGAACAACACTTGTGATTTTTGCTGTTCCTTTTTCAAAAGGAACATCATTTGTGATTTTTGCTGTTCCTTTTTCAAAAGGGACAACATTTCTGATTTTTGTTGTTCCTTTTCTAAAAATGAACAGCACTTGAGTATTTCTGCTGTTCCTTTCTCAAAAAAGAACAACATTTGTGTGTTTTTGCTGTCTCTGAAAGAAACAGCATGGTTTGGTTTCTGCCGTTTTTTTTTTTCTCAAAGAAACGACATTTGTTTGATTTTATTGAACTGCACCATTGATTTCCACTGCTCCTTTCTCTAAACGAACAACCGTTGTTGTATCTTTCCTTGAAACTGCACCACAGCTTGTCCCTTCTCAAGGATGCAGAGTGCTAATGGTCCTTAGAATACAACTATCTACTTATGTGATGGAAACAAAAGCACAGTATACGGAAATCGGTAAATCATAAATCGCTATCCTTACAAGCAATTGCCCTGAATTGATGAAAGGATGTAGGGAAAAGATATGCTTACTTATCATCTTTTGTTGCCATTGTTCTACTAACTCTGTTCTGATTGGTAATCTCTATCATGCTGATTTTTTTTATCTATTTTAATTATCATTCGCCAATGAGATCAAAGAGTTTATATCTTCCTATTGGATTTTAAGACTTCTTCCACCATTCCTACTCTTAAGGAGTGTTGAACCACCCTTTGTGTATAAACAGGAAAGGTTCTCTATTAAAACCAAAGAAAAAAAAAGCAAGCAAAGAAGTTTTGTCAAATTGTAGGATAGGGAGTCTCATTACGAGCTAGCCTACCATGATCATCAGGATGGAAGCGAAGTGGCATTCCCATTAGGGCCACCACACCCGGGAAATGGTCCAAAAGGTATATCAAAATAAATAAATAATCCTTGGAACAGGAGGTCTCACCACGAGTCGGCCTGCCCACTATTCACTCCTTCCTCGTTAATGGCACTATGACTAACTGGTTACCAAGCCTGCATAGTGGCCTACAGTTTTGAAATCACATAACACTTCCTCGCATACACAAAGGACTATGGTTCCCGGGGTGAAATAAACAACTCTGCCAAGGTTATGGACACCTGTTGGCAGCAGAGCTCTGTTAATGGTATTGAAGTCATAACCTTTATACCAATGGGTAAGCAAAATTATAACCTTTGTATCTTATAATGTGATAATTTAATTACCCAGCCATATACCGCATGACTATTTATTACCGCCAATCATTACAGAGCTAGTGATAGTGACCGCATGGGGCTCGCTAATTATGGCAAATGTCTATTCCCAAACTTCCATCAATTCACTGCAGGCGCTTACGTATTAAAAGCGATTTAACTTTTCACCTCGATTCCAGTAATACGCTGTTTTTGCGGACATGGCATATTTTCATAAGCTGCTCCATAAAGGCCTCGCGGATGAAGCAGACGCTGCTCCTTATTTGACGGCTGGGACAGCCTATCATATTGCGAGGGGGGGGGGGGGGGGGAGTAACCTCATGATTCCCCAGAATACGTGTCAGCCCGTTATTCGAGAAGATCTTGTACTTGAGCACAGCACGGCTCAACGGTATGATCATTTGCCATTTTTGTTTCTTCTGCATGAATCATTGTTCGAAGTTATTTCCATTACATACGCCGTTGTATTTAAACTTGAACGAGAAACTCGCCACCAGCTTCTCTGCGTCTTAACGAACAACTGTTGTTCCTTTGAGAATTTGCAAGTGAAGCCATGGGTGGAAGGTCAGTCCGCAGAGAACCTCAGACATTGACTGGTTCAGCTGTAGCCCGAAGAATTCTGAAGAAAGCAGGATGGTTGACCTACCTCAACCGCCTGAAGGAATCTAATGAAACTGTGGCGAAGGAATTTTTACAAAACCTGCGGGAAGAACATTCCACAATCAGAGGAAAACGAATAGAGGTCACGGATGATATAATAGCAAAAGTCACAGGACTACCGGCCATAGGGCCTGTGTGGACAATGAAGAAGGAAAGGCTGCAGAAGATTGTGGAAACATTTCAGGACGAGGGCCAGAGCTTAACAGTTCGAGGAAAAGGGGTGCTACCAACAACGCTAGGAGAGCCATGGGCGGAATTGGCGAAAATTGTCCAGAGCTACATTACTTGCAAGGGCAGAAAAGACGTGGTAAGACCACGACATCTAAAACTCCTAGCTGTCTTAAAACAAAAATGTTCTGTGAATTTACCTGCATTGCTTAAGTCGCTATTGCATGATGTGGCACGAAGCATGAAAAAGGCACAGCACAAAGAATCTGTGGTTAGCCACCACGAATTAATTCGTTTGATAGTAAACCATAGTCTTACCCAGCAGCTGGAAAGAAGTAATTGATATTATTAATAAAGGGACAGCCACGTCTGGACGCCCAGAAAAACGAAAACAAATTGATAGCACACCCCAATGCCCAGAGAAGCGAAGGAAGGACGCTTGCACAGAAGTGCAAGCTGAAAGACAAGCCGAGAAACAAGCAGAAAACCAACTTGAGAAACAACCCGACTCTGGTACATCTTAGCAACCAGCAAAGCGTAGAAAGTCGGCACGGCTTGCAGGGTTATAAGCAGAGCTGAAGAAACCCCGGGCTCGCACAAGCCAAGCAATAGAAATTATAGATGAGCAATCGGCAGAGACAGATACAGAAGAAGAAAGTAAGGAGGACGCAAAACAATCCACAGGGACAGAGGCAGAAGAAGAAAATAGCAGAGAAACAGAGCAGTTCGCCGAGGCAGAAACAAAAGAGGAAGACGAAGAATAGTCAGCGGAAACAGAAACAGAAGAGGAAGACGAAGGACATTCAGCGGAAACAGAAATAGGAGGAGAAGAAGAACAGGATGAAGAAGGAGAAGGAGACGAGAAAAAAAGAAGTTGAGCGGCCCGAGCAGGAGGAAGAAATAGAACAGCGGGGAAGAAGCCCAGTACAAAACCCGATGGGGGAAGATGAATTGGCCAATATTCTGGCCAATATGGGCGAGTATGGCCAGCCCCTGAGTCCACATAAATGAAGTATTCCACCACTTAGTTTAAGATGAACCATCAACTAGAAGGGCTTTTTAGAAATATTCACTTACAATATGAGTCACTAAACTAATAATAAAATGGCAAGATAGCAATGGCACTGATCAGTTTAAAAAAAAAAATCTTAAAGATTAATGAACAACAAACGAAATAAATTACTCTACACTACTGAACTCAACTTCAAACTACTAGTAAGAAACTAGAAAGAAATGAAACAAAAAAACTATTCTGTATAAATAAGCTATTCTGCGTTAGTAAGAAGATGACAAAAACTGCATTATGAACAAGATTAGGGAATGATTATAAACATTATGGAAGAAATGATGAATTCACAGTTTAACTATAAAAGACAAAACAATATGAAATGTAACCTTAGCCAGCGCAGGGCCCTTTGCAACTGCTTAGGTTATATGTACTTAATCAACACTCCAACAAATGCTTTCAGGTATCCATGAAACACACAATCTTCATATTAAAAACAGAGAATGAATTCTCAAAATTACGGAGTGGTAATCTGAACTAACGCCTGAGAAAATTCGAACTGGTTCTGCGTTCTTGACATAGGTATTTATAGAGAAATTATACAACTATTTTATGGAGAAAAATAAGCTACAACAAAAAAACATAGGCAAAAAAAGCACACAGAATTCTCCTCCTCGGTTGCTGGAGACATAAATCTAAGGTAATGGTTGTTGGATTTGGTTGCACAAATGGCTGATGAAGTCCGTGGGCTTAGGAAGTTGTTTCGGATCCCATCACTATGAAATGCATACAAAACAAAGTCTTGTTTGCCTTAGGTCTCTATGTTTGACTTCCCTTTGACCGGAGTCTTCCTTGTCGACCTGGACTAGGTGAATAGGACACGATCCATGCCATGATGTTTTCCAAGCTGCCCATGTAGTTATTTGCTCCTCTTGACACCTAGAACCAATAAAAGCATGGAAGTAGCTATGGAACAACCGATTAGCTACAGAATAGGCCGTGTTTCGTAGCTCAAAGACAAAAGCTTATTCAAATAGCAAACATAATTATAACATGAAAATCACTAAATTTTCTCCTTAAGGCAATGTATAGTTGTTATTGGTGATAGGAATGCATTTTCCATGGAAAAACAAAGAAGGAGGGATGAGAAAAGTTGCTAAGGAAAGGGCAGTTTTGAGACTCATTAGGGTCCAAACCCTCTGCAGCCCCTAATTCTTCAAAACTTACAACTCATTCAAGAAAAGCATATATACTAGTAGTAGTTAAAAGCATGTTCAAAATATGAATGTTAGATCATATAAGCATATAAATATAAAACATGAAATCATACACAATTAGATCATAAAATGAGTTAAAGCATAAAGATCATAACATCATGAACAAGACAGAGCTTCTTTATTAATGTCTGTAAAACAATGTGGAAGAATACAACCCGATTAGTCTACGACTCCAAGCGAAACCTTCCTCCAGATCCGTCCAGCCCAAGCCTCTGTTAACACCCAGGTTGTTCCCTATGACTCCCAAGGGAATACGGCCGGGGTAACCACTAACCAATCTTTGGATCACTGTTTCTAGCCAAACTGTGATCAGAGAGGGCTCTCTCTTTATGATTCGTAACTGTTTATGATAGGGTTTTAGGCTAGCTATTATGCACAGGTTTTGTTTATGTTTTGGTTGAAGAATTTCCTTCAGATCTCTTGTGATGTAATATTCAGAGAGTCAAGTATCATTGGGCAATGGAGTCTGTGGCTGTAGGTGTCTAGAAACTTTGAGATGAACCGGTGAAACTTACAGGGCCATTTGGATGCTTCATAGAACAAATTTTGATTAATAACAGGAACAGGAAAAAACAAGCAGTGAGAGCATTTAAGGATTTTCACTAAATGTTTAAGTATTTTCACCAAACTGGTTATGAGAAAAGACAGATGTCACAGGGGCAAACTTGAATCCCTGGGAATGTCTATCACAGCGAAAGATATAGTTTCAAAGTGCAGCAACAAAGAATTACACTTCTGTTACTGTATCTGAGGAAAACATGGATAATAGCTCAGTTTGAGTTCAGGGTAATCATGGATTAAGTCCTGGAACCATTCTTCTACTTTGCTATTAAGTGTAAAACATCTGAACAATAAAAGAGAACAAAAGACTCGAAAACATGTAATACAGAGATTTGAGAAAACTTATTGTTTTATGAAAACAGTCTGGAATCCTGCAACATTCGCCATTCACCACAACGCATCAAAGTACACCAAGCTTTGGAAATTCCATTCTCCCTTTGTATTATTTCTCTGAGAATCTTACAGCAAGCGAGAGCTCTTCAAAGGAAAATTACAACAACCCCTGCTCTATCATGCGCAGGGGTTTATATAGAAATAAGTATACAAAATATCTCAGGCATTGAGTCATCTGAGAGAGAGAAAATATCTTCAGTAGTGTTCAGAAAGTAGGCAGGGAGTTATTACAACGTTAAATGCAGAGTAAATGCCCTTTATGTCTGTCAGATGATTGTTTTGACTTTAAGGAGTCACTGAGTCGGTTACATTACTTTGTATCGATCTGTAGGTACGCATTTACTTTTGCCTGCGCAATGAATTTCTCGGCTTTGCCAGCTGCGTTTGTCTTTCCTGCTTTGTTGGCTGCTCCATCTGCTGAGTTGGCTCAGCTTTGACTTTATGATGCCTGCTGATTTTGCTGACTGTTCTTTCTATCAAAATTTATAGAAAAAACAGAAATTGACGCATGGCTTAATGTTTACAAAATTCTCTGGATGGCATCTGTCCACCATTCCTGTGTAGGGAGCTGATGCTTGAGGATGGCCTGCATTGTTTCTTCAGCTTCTGTATACTTGAAAAAGTTGGGGGCTACATCAAATAGATGATTCATTTCATTCATTATAAAAAGTAGATTTTCTATCTTACCATAGAAAATCTGTCCTGTGATAGGCCCTGTATCTTCTGAGGTGCTGGCTTTCTCATTTACCTGTGATGAGGCAAAAACATTCACTCTCTTGGCATATTCTTCATGGGTGAATAATCTCCCTCCATTGTTCAGCAAGCTAGGGAGTCCTTTACTTTCCAATACTCGAAACCTCTCAAAGAACCTGTTTACCTCAGTTTGCATATCCTGGGTTCTTCTGTCTAAGGTTTGCATCAGATTTCTAAGAGTAAGAACCCTCTTGATCATTTGGATAGTATCAGTTCTGTTTGCGATTCCCATGATGGTCAACTGAGAACTGGTCTTATGATTGAGCACATTGATCATTTTTGTTGCAATTTCAGGCATGTTCCCCAACAAGGCCCTTGATGTTCTGATTTCCCTCTGTGCTTTAGGAATGAGCTCCAGTTGCTCATGGATTGTCTCAATGTATGGCCACTGGTTATTGATGGACTTACCAATATTGGACCATATCATTGCTCTGATTTCGGCTATGATTTTATCTAGCTTTAGCTCTTTCTCAAGCTCCTTGATTTTGTCTTTAAGAGCTTTGATTTCTTTGGCCTTCTCTCCTACTTCTCTTTTTGTTTTGTCATGCCTTTCATTCACCTTGGCCAGCTGCTCCTTAGTTTCATTCAGCTGCATCATTTGTGCTTCTAAAGCTTGTATTTCGCTTTTCAGCTTTTGCATGTCTAAGCTCTGATCTGTGCTGGTGGGTGCTGCTGAAGTAGATGTGGCTGGTTATTCAACCTGCTGAGGTGGAGGTGCAGTAGTAGGAGCAGTCTCCTCAAGATTAATGACCTGTGGAGGGGGCTGAGATGTTTGCCCCTCTTGCGCTTGTGTTGATGATCCTTTCAGAGGTGCTTGTGTGGCCTCATATTGCCCCAATTTTTCTTGTGCCTTCAGAAGTTCTTTGTAAACAGAAATTAACAGAGCAGTGGAATCCTGCTCATACCTTTGTTTTGCCACTTCATCGGTCTGTGGATGGATAGTGGCTGGAAGTTTAACCTTCTTCCTTAGTGCAGCCATATCAGCATCTCTGATTTTTAAGATCTCTTGTATCCCTTTAATATCATTGGGATTGTGCCCAATCTCTATGATGATTTCTTCCAGGGTTTTGATCCTGTTGTCTTTGGCCTGAGAAGAGGCTCTCTCTAGCTCCAGCTGGGAAGCCGTAGCATTCAGACTGCTTGTTAACTTGTAGTTGTCCAAGGTCTTATCGGCCAATGAAGCATACACCATTTCCCCTGTTTGTTTATGCAACTCAATTTTGTCCATGGGGTGTATATCTTTGGCAAGGACCTCTAAATTGGTCCTGAGATAATCAGCAGAAGACTGTGGCTTGAGTGCCGTAGGCATAAAATGACTCAATGTCAGTTTGCCCTCACCTACATCAAAAGCAGACATGAGTCTCTGTTGATTGGAAGGAGCCATGTTAAGTAGGTGATTGTATAATTGAACTTTGATTGGGTCACTCCTCTTAATGTCTATGAACTGCTGCTTTATGCTCACTCTTTCCTCTTTCTGCTGGCTGGAGGAGGTGACTTCCCCTCCCATTGTCCTGTCTAGTTCCTGCTGGGAGGAACTTGCTGAAATTTCTTGACTTGGTGGGCCCATGCCCAATGCTTCTCGGATGGCTATATCCTCTTCTGGAAAATCGTTGAGTCTTTGCCTTTTCTCTCCTTGATTGATAGAGGATGTCAAGGGAGTTTCTCTTTCCCTTTTCCTCAAGAGAAATGTGTCCTCCTTTTGAGGGGTTTGGAGGACCGAGGCATCAAATGTAGAGTCTTGCCTTGTAGGCATGACTTGTTCAGTGGTCTGAGGAGTATCCACTGTTTCCTTTTGCTGGGCAGGCGGCTCCTGCCCTTGTTTTTCTTGCTGCTGTTCCTCTTGCTGTCCTATGTCTTCCTGCTGCCCTTGCTGTAGTCCTTCTACTTGTTCTTGTGTTTGCTGACTTTGATTTTGCTGCTGTTCCTGCTGTTGCTCTTGCTCTGCCTCCATTTCCTTTTCCTTTCCTTTTTCTGATACTTTTCCAGCAACCTTTGTAGTTTGCTGTGGAGTAGTTGAAGAGGAGGCTGTTGCTCCAATTTGTGCGCTTGGCAGTGAGGGGACCTGTGCATAAAACTCAAGGTCAGCCATCTTCTTTTGATTGTTCAGAGCTCTTTGATCAAGCTCTTTTTGAGTTATATCTTCTTCTAGAGTTCCCCTTTTCCACTTGCTTTGATTGGCATATTTTTCAATTTTGGGGAGGCTATGATGACCGTAAGCAGAGAGTTTATATTTGAGTCTCCTCATTGTGATGAAGTTGTTGGGGTCATAGGGTTTCCATATAAAACTGTACTTCAAACCAAATCCCACCAGTATTCTATCTGCCTCCTTCCACCCTTCATCCCTTTCATTGTAGACTAAATGGCCAAGTTGGCTCTTGATTTTCAGCTGTGCTTTCTTGCCTCTGCCTGAGAAGTGGAACATATCCACATAGCCAAACTGCCTGAAGTATTCTAAGGCAAATAGCCTCATGGGCACAAATTTGGGTAGTCTAAATGGGGGTAACTCACACCCATATATTCTGATAACGGTGTGGTGTTGGTAAAGATACCAGTCCCCAATACTGTATACTTTTGACAAATGTAGGCACCTTTTCATGTCCTCTATCAGTCTAGGAGGAGGTGAACCAATCAGTAGAGTCAAGGCTGGATGGATGAAGAGATCAATAAACTCACAGTAGGTATATGGAGAGTAGCATGATACGTGGAAAACAGATGTCCAATATACTACTGATCTCAGATTGCCCTGTGCATCTACTCTCTTCTTTGGGAAGGAGAATTTATCATGCTGGAAGTATATGAGCAGATGATATAGGTAGGAGGTGTACCTAAACACTCTTTCTCTTGGCAAATTCATCAACTGTTCATGCATTTTGTCTGATATGTATGTTGCATAATCATAGTGGATTGGTTTCCTTCCTGGGGAGAACATAAGCATCATTTGTATAACTGTTTCATCAATATGTTCTATTGAATCATATCCCAGGATGGGACTGATCATGTCAACCAGGTCTTTGCCCAATTGATTGAGGTAAACGCAGTTGATGGGAGGAATCTGCAAAGTGTCAGCTTTGATGAAGAGCTGGTTGACCTTAGTGATTTGGGCCTCTGTGGTTCTGGCTCCCTGTACTATTAAATCAGCTAGTGACAGAGGGACCAACTTATGCTCTGTCTGGAATTGCAACATCTCCCTGATGGCTTCAGGGGTAATGAGGAACAGGATTGAACCTTCAGCATCTAGCACTGCTCTCTGGGATGCATCATAGTGTTCAACAACTATGTGCACAAGCTCAGGGAATTGATTAACCTGAGGAAGTTTGAATATTGGGAGGAATGACTCCCAAATTCCCAGGATGTCTGTCCCCCTCTCATGTTTGATCTTTATCTCGTTTAATATTTGCAGATGGAACCTGCTTCTGCTCATCATTTCCTCTGCTATCTTGTAGTCCAGGTCTGCCAATGCTCTGGTGTCAAATGTTCTATTAGGAACATTCAGGGGAGCCACATTGAGGGCTATGGGAGCTACAGGGGGGTCCATGATTTTCCTTTGCAAATTTTACTCTTACTCAGGGGCTGTGTTACTATGCAGAGTATCAACAGCAAAGTTTCTTTGTAGAGGGATGGAAATGCAAGTGGGAGATAAATGCAGGGTGTGCAGCAGTTGAAATGCTGCTTTATGGTAATTAAGAGCGAAGCTTAGCCCTTTTTTTGGCACCTTTCAATGTTAAAAATTGGTTTCAAATGCGCCTGCCACGATTGCGCAGACAGGGCATGGTTTCTTAGCAGAATGCCACTGGGAAAAGGCTCGGCTGGTGTTTTTCGAAGTGATAATTGGAACTTCAAGGCTTTGCTGAGGAATTCAGTGGTGAATTTCTGATTTTCGGCTTTCTTTAAGCTCTCTAAGGCGTTAAATAGATAATTGCAGGCGCACAGAGGATGAATGATGAGGAATACCTGGTAAAACAACGCGCAGAGGTCGTGACCGCAGGTTGAACTGGTGCGCTGGAGGTCTTCTGGTCAGTTTAGCAGGTTGGTAGACAATTTGGACGTTGTTTGCATGCAGAGCAGAATAACGACGAACACACAAAATGACCAAAAAACGTGAAATTTTGGGTGAAATAGACCTTTTTACGCTTTTGGCGCGAATATGTGCTGACGTCAGCATGACGTCATAGGGTGGGGTCAAGGTCGGATGACGTCATACTGACGTCATCGGGTGACGTGGCGCTGTCTGGTTGGTACACGGTGGCGGTGACATGGCAGGACAGGTGGACCAATGGCAGGGACAGGGAGGTCGACGGGGCAGCGTACCTGGGTGACAGGGCGCTGACGTGTTGCTGATGCGGTGATGACGTGGGTAGGCGGGATAAGGAAATCCGGAAACCAGCAGTGGTTTCATATCGCACCGCCTCCTGTACGGGGCGGTATCGGTCAGTAGTACCTCCGACGTATGGTGGTGAGGGCACGTCGCAGTGGAATGACGTCCTCTAGATACGGACGTCGGGAGATATCTATCGGTCATCGGATGGGCTCCGACGTCACGATGATCGTTAGATCTACGGACTTTGATCGGACGGCGGACGCGAGGCAGATGTGACGGGAGGTTAGTACAGGTATCGGTCAGACGTCGGAAGGGGTCCAACGCGATCAGGGCCGTCGGATCTGTAGGCCCTTGATCTAATGGTGGTCGGGGAGGTGACATGTGTGGAATATACGGATGAGGGCGGAGGCAAATAAACCTGCTTTTGAGCGCTTTTCTAATGTATTTTGATAAAAACAATTATATGCGCCAACCTTGGCTAACAGGCGGAAAGTGGGTTTTATGCTCTTTTGGCTCTTTGAAGCGGGTAAGGTGGGGTTTAGGGCCTTTTTTAAAGGTTTTATGTGCAAAAAGGGGGTAGAGATAGAGGAACTGGCTTATGAGGAAAAGGGGTATTCGGCATAGGTTTATCAACATGACCTGATGTCATTTGATCCCCGACTTGTAACTTTATTGGCTATAATGCCAAGGGGGTGGGTATTTATAAGAGTTTGGGATTTATACACCTTGGTGTTAGTAATATTAGGGGAATAGGCGATATGAGGATTTATACAATAGAATTAGTGTTAATATGAATGAAGGGAGAAAATGAAGGGGATCTCACTGAGTTTATATGAAAGTGATTTAGTTTTGAGAGTAGATCAAAATGAAAAGTTTTTAGACAAGAAATGTGGATTCTGAATGAACCAGAACCACCTAAAAACCATGATCTTTCTCCATAAATCTCAGCTAAAAAGAGAGGGAATGTTAGTGATGAAATGAAGGGGGAGAGGGAGGTTAGTCATGCTCCTGCTGTAGTCTTTTGCTTTGTTGCCCATCATCACCATTCTTGCAATGATAGGACTCACTTTCTGCGACCCCAACTACCTACCCAGCTGCTTGCCTAGCATTTTTTGTTTCTCCTTGGAGGGTGCACTTGGACTTGCAAACCCTTACTTGCCTTTTCTTTTCTTTGGCTTTTTCTTTATTCTTTTCTCTATCTATTTCTACCCTTATCTCTTCCAAGGTCCCAGATTAAACTGTTGGGATCCTTTTCTTCTCTACCTAAACTAGTTGTCTGCCAAGATTAGGCTGTTTGGACAGACTTCTTTCTCTATTCTATAACACAAAATTGAAATATGGCATGATCCAGGTTAAACTGTTGGATCATCCATCAAAATTTGTAATAGGGTCATCAACGTTTGAAACACTTTACACACCTCCTTGCTCTTTAGGAAATATGGGATCTTTGTGAACTCAAAGCAGAGCATATTTGGACTTTCTCTTGCCAATCATGAAATATGAAACCTATTGGTATAGGTATCCAACAGTGGCTCCACATGGGGATGGTTTTTCTTTTGAAAGACCAAGAACAGCAGGTCAGATTGCCTTGCTCCTTAGCTGCCCATACCAATCTTTGAAACTAGCTGCCTCAATGTGTCAAAATGGTGTGCTTCTTTCTTGGAAGACCTCTGATTCTATCAGCCTCTTGCTGCTTGGTGAATTACTTGGGAAAACTGCTCTTTACAATCTAAAACAGAAGACAATATGTACATCTGTATATATACAATGAATCTTTAGGTTCCACTCATGGGGAATAATCAAAGTAGTGCTTCAGCATCCTGCCATTGACAGGACCTTCATCCAAGTCAGTTTCGGTCAAACTTTTGAGGAAGTAGGTGTTATTACCTTGCACTGCTTGGACAGCAAATGGTCCTATCCATAAAGAATCAAACTTTCCATGCTTCCCTTTCTCTTCTCTTCTTGCATCCCACTTTAGAACTTTGTCCCCTACATTGAAATCTTCTGCTTTGGTTCTTCTATCAAAGGCCTTTTTCAGTTTCTCTTGTAGTATCTGCACTCTGCTGAAAACTTGTTCTCTGGTCTGCTGTAAACAAATTATCTGGTTAATCCTTCTTTGCATGTCATTTGGCTCTGCTTGGCTTTCTTGTAGAAGTTTCATAACCGGCACTCCTAGTGATGAAGGAAATCTGGC
Source organism: Pinus tabuliformis (assembly GCA_031772625.1). Lineage (NCBI taxonomy): Eukaryota > Viridiplantae > Streptophyta > Pinopsida > Pinales > Pinaceae > Pinus > Pinus tabuliformis. Next base: position 474,228,299 of record CM062806.1, on the reverse strand, counting down.
CTCTAATCCATAGACTAACTCATATGGGCTGGTCCCAATTGATCTTTTAGTTGTTAGTCTGTCTGCCCATAAAGCGTTTACTAGTTTCTTGTGCCAGTTCTTTTTGTTCTCTTCTAGCACTTTCTTTATGATATTTATCAAACTTTTGTTTGATGATTCAGCAAGGCCATTTCCTTGAGGATAGTAAGCTGTAGAATGGCCCAAAGTAATGTGAAATTTGTGGCAAAATTTCACCATCTTCTTGGATCTGAAGGCAGCAGCATTGTCTGTTATTATCTTGTCTGGGCAGCCAAATCTAGCCAGTATATTGTTTTCCAAAAATTGAATGATTACTGAATCATTTGCTTGTCTGCATGGGGCAGCTTCAATCCACTTGGTGAAGTAGTCTGTTGCTGTTAGAATCCATCTGTGTTGCCCTGAAGATGAGGGATGAATTTCCCCAATGAAATCCAAGCCCCATTGTTGAAAAGGTCTCTCTGTTGCAATGGGCTTCAAAGGAAGTGGCAGCAGCTGTCTTTTGCCTTCAAACAGTTGGCATTTGTGGCATGAGGCTGTGAATTTCTTCACATCAGAGAACATAGTAGGCCAGTAATAACCAGCCCTCAATATCTTGTCCACGGTGGACTTCCAGTACAAATGTCCACCACAGTCTCCAGCATGGAATTCTTGCATGATATGGTTAGTTTCATTCTCTATTAGACAGTGCAACAATATACCTTCATGGTTTTTCCAAAGTAGATTTCCATCCATCACACAAAATCTAGCTGTTTTCATTTTTAGGAATCTACACTTAGTTCTGGACAGTCCTGGGGGAGCACACAGGTTTTGTAACACATAACAGATATCAGAGTACCATGGAGATTGTTCAAAGGCTACATTGATCTTTGGAGTCGCCAGCTCTGTTTCACTGTCCAGTTGGTTGATGTCTAAGGCTTGGAAATTTGCTTCTGTCATTAACTTGGCCAAACCTTGTCCTTTTATCAGCTTTGTAGGCTTTATTTCAATGTCAAATTCTAGTATATTGGCAATCCATTTTCCTCTCCTACCCTCTAAGTTTTCTTGGGTGAGAATGTCTTTGACAATAGGACTTGGTACATAAGCCACAACATGGGAGTAGAGAATGTAAATCCTAAAGTCTTTAATAGCTTTGATCAAGGCATAGGCTTGTTTTTCCATTATTTGGTACTTTAGGGGAGCATCTCTAAGAGCTCTGCTGAAAAAGGCAATAGGTTTCTCATTCCCTTGGTCATCTTTCTGTAATAAAACAGCAGCAATAGTATGTTGGGAGGCAAAGGAGAAAATGATGAAGTCTCTGTCAAACTGCGGATTGGTTAACACTGGGGTTTGAGTCAAGGCCAACTTTATACTTTCAAAGGCTTGTTTTGCTTCAACAGTCCATTTGACCTTTGAATCTTTCTTTAGCATATTGTTTAGTAATCTGATTAACTCTGCTAAATTTGGGATAAACCTCCTTAAAAAATTGATTTTCCCTAAGAATCCTTGCAATTCCTTGACATTCCTTGGGTGAGGCATTTGTAGGATAGCTTGTATCCTATCTGGATCAATTCTTATGCCATTTTTTGAAATAATATGCCCTAGAAGTTTCCCTTCTTCCAAGCCAAATAATGACTTCTTGGGGTTTAAGGAAATACCATATTTCCTGCATGTTATGAAGATCTGTCTCAAATGTTTCAAGTGTTCTTGGTCAGATTTTGAAAAGGGTGTTAGATCATCTAAGTAAATGACCAAGAAGTCATGAATCTCTTTTGAAAAAGCAATGTCCATTGCTCTCTGAAATGTTGCCCCTGCATTTTTCAATCCAAAGGGCATTTTCACATACTTGAAAGTGCCCCATGGGGTAGTAAATGCAGTTTTGTCTTGATCATCAGGGTGTACCAGGATTTGATTGAAACCTGAGAAACCATCCAGCAATGATATCCTTGAAGCTCCTACTACTCTTTGAAGAATGTGATCCATTTTGGGTAAGGGGTAGTTGTCTTTGAGTGACACTTGGTTCAAATTCCTTAAGTCTACACAAAGTCTAATCTCACCAGTTTTCTTTCTTGTAGGGACCAAATTTGAAATCCATTCAGAGAACCTAATTGGTGCTATGATACCAGCTTTGAACATTTTATGTAATTCTTTTTCAATGGAAGGAAGGAGCACAGGATTGATTCTTCTCAATTTCTGTTTGAATGGGTTTTGATTAGGCTTGAGGGGAATGGTATGCTGGATAACAGAGGTATCATAAGACTTCAAGTCCTCATAACCCCAAGCAAAGACATCTTGGAACTCTTTAAAGAGATCAATATATTTGGGTTTTTGATCAGGGGGCAAAGCAGCAGATAGCTTTATTATTTTAGGCTTGTCAGTGGTGCCAATGTTACATTCTTCAATTGTTGCATCTAATGGCTGCATCTTTGGTTTCCTGGGGACATCATTTGAGTCAAAAATGTCCTCTAGTGGGGTAAGGCCTGCTGGAAGGAGATTGTCTTTGAGTTGTATGATTTCATCTTCAGCGTTGCTCACCTCTTCACAGTCAATTTGGTGAATTTGCTGAATGTTTTCTTTGTTGAAAATGGTTGGACTGAGTAATTGTTTGGCTGTTCTAGGTGACATTGGGTGGGCAGACTGTTGAAACTGTAATTGTGATGGACTTGCTCCATCAAACATTTGTGATTGACTTGTTGTCTCAAGCATTTGTGATTGACTTGCTGTCTCAAGCATTTGTGATTGACTTGCTGTCTCAAGCATTTGTGATTGACTTGCTGTCTCAAGGTCAATATTTAATCCTGTGAACTCTTGTTGCAAGGTTAAAAAGTTGTTTATTTGCATGTCATTCTCAAATACTTGCCACTCTTTGACATTGTTTGGAATAGAAGGCCTATATTTGACCTCTGCCGTGAAACAATTGTTGGGTTCTAATGGGAATTTGAAGGTGCTGGCAAATGTTGCCAAGCTGTGTGCATGGAGATTGTGGCCCCTTGGAATTTTTGTGATAACAAACTCGGAGAAAGTCTCTAGTATTTCAATTACAGCAGACCTATAGGACCTCAATCTTTTGTCATTGGTAACAAAATTTCCTTTCACTTGTTGAATCACTAGATCAGAGTCTCCCATGATGGAGAGTTTAGGAGCCTGTAGTGATTTTGCTAGCTTTAGGCCCAACAGCAGAGCTTCATATTCTGCTATGTTGTTAGTGCATCTAAACTTCAATCTGTAAGCCCTGCCTTCTGCATAGCCTTTCTCTTTGTTATGTATCCATACTCCAGCTCCTGCCCCTAACTTGTTAACTGAGCCATCAAACTCTAGGACCCACAGAATGTCTTGCTGAACGGGAGATTTAAAATTCTGTTCATGGGATGGCAATGTGAGCATGAGTTGAGGTTTCTTTTCCCATTTGTTTCCTAGGATAATTTCATCATTTGTTTGACAATCTTTGACAACTAGAGGAGGGTTAATGTGTATTGTTGGGCTGATTGAAATTTGGCAGGTGCTACTTGTTTGATCAATGTTTTGTTCTTGTATGAGTGTTTCGGTCTTAATGTCATTGTTTGAGAGGCTTGCGCTGTCATTGAAGAGGATGAAGGAGTCTATGTCCGAATGGACAGCATATATTGGAAAATTTTGAGGCTTTTCTTCACTGCTGACCATATACTTCATGAGTGTTTCCCTATAAAGTCTTTTTGGTTGCCCAAAGACAGAGATGGTTGCATATGACATATCTAATTGCAGGGAGCCTTGGAGCTTGGCTCCCCATGATCTTGATAAGAGCATCCCGTATTTGGGTGGGATATCAGCAACTACAACATCCATTAGTATGGTTTTGTTGGGGAATTGAACCAGGGACACACATAAATCTTTTATTAGGCCCAAACATTTGACTTGACTAGAATCAAAAGAAAACAGGTCTTTGTATGGTCTTGTTATATCCAAGTTTAATCTTTCCATGACAGCTTTTGGCATAAGGTTGTGAGAGGCACCTGAGTCAAACATTGCATTATGCAGTATTTTATCATGAACATGCAGGCTGACATAAAAAGGTAAAACCCCTGTGACTACTGTTTTTCCATCTACCTCTGGGCCAAACAGTAATTCTGGAGTGTCATCTAGCACATTTACATCATCTTTGCTATTGGTGAGCTGTAGGGATTTCTTTATCTGTTGCTTGTATATGTCATGCTTGGCTAGCTCTGAGAGAGGAATTGCTATCTTTAACTTGCCAATCTCTGCTCCTAGGTCAAAGGGTTTGTCAACTTGGATTTTAGAGTCACGGATAGCAGTCCTTTCTCTGTTCATTAAATCTTCTTGTTGGATTTCATCTTGATTTTGGAACCTGCCCCTCATACCCATGTCTTGAGGGGTAATGTTCGGATTTGGGTGGGAGGATGAGGTTGCCGTGGGCTGTTGTAGTGGGGACAGTAATTCAGTGACTTCCTCAACCACTACTTCTTTTGTAGGCATGCTTGTTTTGTCATTAGGTTCAGTGACTAAGGTTTCTTTAGATTGCTGTTTCTCCTTTACCTTTTCAGGCTGATTTACATTTACAGTCCTACTCCTTAGTTTGTATTGTTTATGGACTTCATAGACAGCAGTGTCATACCCTTGTTTAAAGTCAAAGGATTCTCCTGATTTTGTTTGGAATGTTTTGCTTTCATCCTCCTCATGGTCTTCTTGTGTTAAGAAAACATGGCTTTTACCATCCAGACCCATTAAGTTGATTTCAGGATCTTCATTGAGCTGATTGGCTGAGGAAGTTTCTGCATAGTTTTCTTGAAAAGGGGGTCTGATATCTTGGTCTGCACTTGTTTTTCCTATGTTTGGGTTCTGCGTTCTCCTAAAATTTGGGTTTCTAGGAGGATTGCTTTGTGATGCCTCCCATGATGACTTTCTTTCAACTGATTCCACTCTTTCACCCAGTCTCTTCATGCTGTTTAGTATTGCATCCAACTTTTGATCAAGGCCCGAGGGCTCTTCTCTGAAGCCAGCCTTCTTTTCCAGCTTTGCCCTGTTTCTCTTGGCAATTAGGTTGGCCTCTACAGTGACTGCAACTCTTTGGGCTTCTGCAAGGGTTGGAGGATCTCTTTCTTTCAACTGATAGGCCATATCAGAGTCAAAACCGTCAGGGAAGTTATACAGGGCCAAATCAGGAGGGGGCCTTAAGTTCTGGGGGATAGCATTATATACATTGTTAAACCTAGCACAATATTCCAAAACTGTTTCTTGGGGACCTCTTTTGATAGTGTTATATTCACCGAGTATGTGTAGAGGATCTTTCTTCTTCTCCCATCTGTTGGTAAACTCTTGGTACAGGAACTCAGGGGTTGCAATGGAATTTGCATTCAGGGATCTAAACCAAGTTCTAACATCCTCGGTTAAGCTTTGGACAAAAATTCTCATCCTAACACTGTCATCATCTATTTCATAGGTCTCAAAGTGGTCTTGCATCTTCTTAGCATGCTGGACAGCTGTCAAAGGGCCATGGGAGTCAAAAAATGAGATTTTGGTTTGGTAGTCTTGAGGTAGAGCCGGTGCATTGGCTGGTATCTGCAGAGGTGCATATCTGTTAGCCATGTTTATGGGGTTTATAGGGTTAATAGGAACAAATGGGACAGCTGGGATTACAGGTGTAACAGGGTTAATAGGATGGGTAACAAGCGGGAAACTGGTTGAAAGAGTATGTGCAGATGGTGAAGATGGGAGAGGAGGACTCTGACGGGTTGATGATGAACTAGGGGAATTAGGTGTGGAACGGAAAAGGACTTTACAAGGAGTTGGAATGAGGATAGGTTGGTCTGAACTTATATCTGAATCAGCAGGCTTCTCCTGCTTTTGCTGTCTCCTTATGTTCTTTGGAATGATATTTGGATTATCAACAATGATGGGTTGATCAGGGTCAGGGTTTGCCCTAGTGTGCCTTGGGTTTCTTTTGGGAGCCAGCTTCTAAGTGTTCTTTTAGAACTTTATACAGGAGGTTTTGTATGTACAAGGACTAGGTAAGAATTCTGGAATGACTATATATGTTTCAAAGCTAGGATGAAGGTTCCCTAGTTAGCTCTTCCCTAAAGCTGTCCCTGTGTTTACAAAAACAGTCCTAAGGCCTCTTGGCTAGTTTCAGGCTTGATGGTAGCTTTGGAAGATAGATAGTATCTAAAAAACTTTTAAGAAGTCCCCAGTGGAGTCGCCAATTATGTTAACACCCAGGTTGTTCCCTATGACTCCCAAGGGAATACGGCCGGGGTAACCACTAACCAATCTTTGGATCACTGTTTCTAGCCAAACTGTGATCAGAGAGGGCTCTCTCTTTATGATTTGTAACTGTTTATGATAGGGTTTTAGGCTAGCTATTATGCACAGGTTTTGTTTATGTTTTGGTTGAAGAATTTCCTTCAGATCTCTTGTGATGTAATATTCAGAGAGTCAAGTATCATTGGGCAATGGAGTCTGTGGCTGTAGGTGTCTAGAAACTTTGAGATGAACCGGTGAAACTTACAGGGCCATTTGGATGCTTCATAGAACAAATTTTGATTAATAACAGGAACAGGAAAAAACAAGCAGTGAGAGCATTTAAGGATTTTCACTAAATGTTTAAGTATTTTCACCAAACTGGTTATGAGAAAAGACAGATGTCACAGGGGCAAACTTGAATCCCTGGGAATGTCTATCACAGCGAAAGATATAGTTTCAAAGTGCAGCAACTAAGAATTACACTTCTGTTACTGTATCTGAGGAAAACATGGATAATAGCTCAGTTTGAGTTCAGGGTAATCATGGATTAAGTCCTGGAACCATTCTTCTACTTTGCTATTAAGTGTAAAACATCTGAACAATAAAAGAGAACAAAAGACTCGAAAACATGTAATACAGAGATTTGAGAAAACTTATTGTTTTATGAAAACAGTCTGGAATCCTGCAACATTCACCATTCACCACAACGCATCAAAGTACACCAAGCTTTGGAAATTCCATTCTCCCTTTGTATTATTTCTCTGAGAATCTTACAGCAAGCGAGAGCTCTTCAAAGGAAAATTACAACAACCCCTGCTCTATCATGCGCAGGGGTTTATATAGAAATAAGTATACAAAATATCTCAGGCATTGAGTCATCTGAGAGAGAGAAAATATCTTCAGTAGTGTTCAGAAAGTAGGCAGGGAGTTATTACAACGTTAAATGCAGAGTAAATGCCCTTTATGTCTGTCAGATGATTGTTTTGACTTTAAGGAGTCACTGAGTCGGTTACATTACTATGTATCGATCTGTAGGTACGCATTTACTTTTGCCTGCGCAATGAATTTCTCGGCTTTGCCAGCTGCGTTTGTCTTTCCTGCTTTGTTGGCTGCTCCATCTGCTGAGTTGGCTCAGCTTTGACTTTATGATGCCTGCTGATTTTGCTGACTGTTCTTTCTATCAAAATTTATAGAAAAAACAGAAATTGATGCATGGCTTAATGTTTACAAAATTCTCTGGATGGCATCTGTCCACCATTCCTGTGTAGGGAGCTGATGCTTGAGGATGGCCTGCATTGTTTCTTCAGCTTCTGTATACTTGAAAAAGTTGGGGGCTACATCAAATAGATGATTCATTTCATTCATTATAAAAAGTAGATTTTCTATCTTACCATAGAAAATCTGTCCTGTGATAGGCCCTGTATCTTCTGAGGTGCTGGCTTTCTCATTTACCTGTGATGAGGCAAAAACATTCACTCTCTTGGCATATTCTTCATGGGTGAATAATCTCCCTCCATTGTTCAGCAAGCTAGGGAGTCCTTTACTTTCCAATACCCGAAACCTCTCAAAGAACCTGTTTACCTCAGTTTGCATATCCTGGGTTCTTCTGTCTAAGGTTTGCATCAGATTTCTAAGAGTAAGAACCCTCTTGATCATTTGGATAGTATCAGTTCTGTTTGTGATTCCCATGATGGTCAACTGAGAACTGGTCTTATGATTGAGCACATTGATCATTTTTGTTGCAATTTCAGGCATGTTCCCCAACAAGGCCCTTGATGTTCTGATTTCCCTCTGTGCTTTAGGAATGAGCTCCAGTTGCTCATGGTTTGTCTCAATGTATGGCCACTAGTTATTGATGGACTTACCAATATTGGACCATATCATTGCTCTGATTTCGGCTATGATTTTATCTAGCTTTAGCTCTTTCTCAAGCTCCTTGATTTTGTCTTTAAGAGCTTTGATTTCTTTGGCCTTCTCTCCTACTTCTCTTTTTGTTTTGTCATGCCTTTCATTTACCTTGGCCAGCTGCTCCTTAGTTTCATTCAGCTGCATCATTTGTGCTTCTAAAGCTTGTATTTCGCTTTTCAGCTTTTGCATGTCTAAGCTCTGATCTGTGCTGGTGGGTGCTGCTGAAGTAGATGTGGCTGGTTGTTCAACCTGCTGAGGTGGAGGTGCAGTAGTAGGAGCAGTCTCCTCAAGATTAATGACCTGTGGAGGGGGCTGAGATGTTTGCCCCTCTTGCGCTTGTGTTGATGATCCTTTCAGAGGTGCTTGTGTGGCCTCATATTGCCCCAATTTTTCTTGTGCCTTCAGAAGTTCTTTGTAAACAGAAATTAACAGAGCAGTGGAATCCTGCTCATACCTTTGTTTTGCCACTTCATCGGTCTGTGGATGGATAGTGGCTGGAAGTTTAACCTTCTTCCTTAGTGCAGCCATATCAGCATCTCTGATTTTTAAGATCTCTTGTATCCCTTTAATATCATTGGGATTGTGCCCAATCTCTATGATGATTTCTTCCAGGGTTTTGATCCTGTTGTCTTTGGCCTGAGAAGAGGCTCTCTCTAGCTCCAGCTGGGAAGCCGTAGCATTCAGACTGCTTGTTAACTTGTAGTTGTCCAAGGTCTTATCGGCCAATGAAGCATACACCATTTCCCCTGTTTGTTTATGCAACTCAATTTTGTCCATGGGGTGTATATCTTTGGCAAGGACCTCTAAATTGGTCCTGAGATAATCAGCAGAAGACTGTGGCTTGAGTGCCGTAGGCATAAAATGACTCAATGTCAGTTTGCCCTCACCTACATCAAAAGCAGACATGAGTCTCTGCTGATTGGAAGGAGCCATGTTAAGTAGGTGATTGTATAATTGAACTTTGATTGGGTCACTCCTTCTCTTAATGTCTATGAACTGCTGCTTTATGCTCACTCTTTCCTCTTTCTGCTGGCTGGAGGAGGTGACTTCCCCTCCCATTGTCCTGTCTAGTTCCTGCTGGGAGGAACTTGCTGAAATTTCTTGACTTGGTGGGCCCATGCCCAATGCTTCTCGGATGGCTATATCCTCTTCTGGAAAATCGTTGAGTCTTTGCCTTTTCTCTCCTTGATTGATAGAGGATGTCAAGGGAGTTTCTCTTTCCCTTTTCCTCAAGAGAAATGTGTCCTCCTTTTGAGGGGTTTGGAGGACCGAGGCATCAAATGTAGAGTCTTGCCTTGTAGGCATGACTTGTTCAGTGGTCTGAGGAGTATCCACTGTTTCCTTTTGCTGGGCAGGCGGCTCCTGCCCTTGTTTTTCTTGCTGTTGTTCCTCTTGCTGTCCTATGTCTTCCTGCTGCCCTTGCTGTAGTCCTTCTACTTGTTCTTGTGTTTGCTGACTTTGATTTTGCTGCTGTTCCTGCTGTTGCTCTTGCTCTGCCTCCATTTCCTTTTCCTTTCCTTTTTCTGATACTTTTCCAGCAACCTTTGTAGTTTGCTGTGGAGTAGTTGAAGAGGAGGCTGTTGCTCCAATTTGTGTGCTTGGCAGTGAGGGGACCTGTGCATAAAACTCAAGGTCAGCCATCTTCTTTTGATTGTTCAGAGCTCTTTGATCAAGCTCTTTTTGAGTTATATCTTCTTCTAGAGTTCCCCTTTTCCACTTGCTTTGATTGGCATATTTTTCAATTTTGGGGAGGCTATGATGACCGTAAGCAGAGAGTTTATATTTGAGTCTCCTCATTGTGATGAAGTTGTTGGGGTCATAGGGTTTCCATATAAAACTGTACTTCAAACCAAATCCCACCAGTATTCTATCTGCCTCCTTCCACCCTTCATCCCTTTCATTGTAGAATAAATGGCCAAGTTGGCTCTTTCTTTTCAGCTGTGCTTTCTTGCCTCTGCCTGAGAAGTGGAACATATCCACATAGCCAAACTGCCTGAAGTATTCTAAGGCAAATAGCCTCATGGGCACAAATTTGGGTAGTCTAAATGGGGGTAACTCACACCCATATATTCTGATAACGGTGTGGTGTTGGTAAAGATACCAGTCCCCAATACTGTATACTTTTGACAAATGTAGGCACCTTTTCATGTCCTCTGTCAGTCTAGGAGGAGGTGAACCAATCAGTAGAGTCAAGGCTGGATGGATGAAGAGATCAATAAACTCACAGTAGGTATATGGAGAGTAGCATGATACGTGGAAAACAGATGTCCAATATACTACTGATCTCAGATTGCCCTGTGCATCTACTCTCTTCTTTGGGAAGGAGAATTTATCATGCTGGAAGTATATGAGCAGATGATATAGGTAGGAGGTGTACCTAAACACTCTTTCTCTTGGCAAATTCATCAACTGTTCATGCATTTTGTCTGATATGTATGTTGCATAATCATAGTGGATTGGTTTCCTTCCTGGGGAGAACATAAGCATCATTTGTATAACTGTTTCATCAATATGTTCTATTGAATCATATCCCAGGATGGGACTGATCATGTCAACCAGGTCTTGGCCCAATTGATTGAGGTAAACGCAGTTGATGGGAGGAATCTGCAAAGTGTCAGCTTTGATGAAGAGCTGGTTGACCTTAGTGATTTGGGCCTCTGTGGTTCTGGCTCCCTGTACTATTAAATCAGCTAGTGACAGAGGGACCAACTTATGCTCTGTCTGGAATTGCAACATCTCCCTGATGGCTTCAGGGGTAATGAGGAACAGGATTGAACCTTCAGCATCTAGCACTGCTCTCTGGGATGCATCATAGTGTTCAACAACTATGTGCACAAGCTCAGGGAATTGATTAACCTGAGGAAGTTTGAATATTGGGAGGAATGACTCCCAAATTCCCAGGATGTCTGTCCCCCTCTCATGTTTGATCTTTATCTCGTTTAATATTTGCAGATGGAACCTGCTTCTGCTCATCATTTCCTCTGCTATCTTGTAGTCCAGGTCTGCCAATGCTCTGGTGTCAAATGTTCTATTAGGAACATTCAGGGGAGCCACATTGAGGGCTATGGGAGCTACAGGGGGGTCCATGATTTTCCTTTGCAAATTTTACTCTTACTCAGGGGCTGTGTTACTATGCAGAGTAACAACAGCAAAGTTTCTTTGTAGAGGGATGGAAATGCAAGTGGGAGATAAATGCAGGGTGTGCAGCAGTTGAAATGCTGCTTTATGGTAATTAAGAGCGAAGCTTAGCCCTTTTTTGGCACCTTTCAATGTTAAAAATTGGTTTCAAATGCGCCTGCCACGATTGCGCAGACAGGGCCTGGTTTCTTAGCAGAATGCCACTGGGAAAAGGCTCGGCTGGTGTTTTTCGAAGTGATAATTGGAACTTCAAGGCTTTGCTGAGGAATTCAGTGGTGAATTTCTGATTTTCAGCTTTCTTTAAGCTCTCTAAGGCGTTAAATAGATAATTGCAGGCGCACAGAGGATGAATGATGAGGAATACCTGGTAAAACAACGCGCAGAGGTCGTGACCGCAGGTTGAACTGGTGCGCTGGAGGTCTTCTGGTCAGTTTAGCAGGTTGGTAGACAATTTGGACGTTGTTTGCATGCAGAGCAGAATAACGACGAACACACAAAATGACCAAAAAACGCGAAATTTTGGGTGAAATAGACCTTTTTACGCTTTTGGCGCGAATATGTGCTGACGTCAGCATGACGTCATAGGGTGGGGTCAAGGTCGGATGACGTCATACTGACGTCATCGGGTGACGTGGCGCTGTCTGGTTGGTACACGGTGGCGGTGACATGGCAGGACAGGTGGACCAATGGCAGGGACAGGGAGGTCGACGGGGCAGCGTACCTGGGTGACAGGGCGCTGACGTGTTGCTGACGCGTTGCTGATGCGGTGATGACGTGGGTAGGCAGGATAAGGAAATCCGGAAACCAGCAGTGGTTTCATATCGCACCGCCTCCTGTACGGGGCGGTATCGGTCAGTAGTACCTCCGACGTATGGTGGTGAGGGCATGTCGCAGTGGAATGACGTCCTCCAGATACGGACGTCGGGAGATATCTATCGGTCATCGGATGGGCTCCGACGTCACGATGATCGTTAGATCTACGGACTTTGATCGGACGGCGGACGCGAGGCAGATGTGACGGGAGGTTAGTACAGGTATCGGTCAGACGTCGGAAGGGGTCCAACGCGATCAGGGCCGTCGGATCTGTAGGCCCTTGATCTAATGGTGGTCGGGGAGGTGACATGTGTGGAATATACGGATGAGGGCCGAGGCAAATAAACCTGCTTTTGAGCGCTTTTCTAATGTATTTTGATAAAAACAATTATATGCGCCAACCTTGGCTAACAGGCGGAAAGTGGGTTTTATGCTCTTTTGGCTCTTTGAAGCGGGTAAGGTGGAGTTTAGGGCCTTTTTTAAAGGTTTTATGTGCAAAAAGGGGGTAGAGATAGAGGAACTGGCTTATGAGGAAAAGGGGTATTCGGCATAGGTTTATCAACATGACCTGATGTCATTTGATCCCCGACTTGTAACTTTATTGGCTATAATGCCAAGGGGGTGGGTATTTATAAGAGTTTGGGATTTATACACCTTGGTGTTAGTAAAATTAGGGGAATAGGCGATATGAGGATTTATACAATAGAATTAGTGTTAATATGAATGAAGGGAGCAAATGAAGGGGATCTCACTGAGTTTATATGAAAGTGATTTAGTTTTGAGAGTAGATCAAAATGAAAAGTTTTTAGACAAGAAATGTGGATTCTGAATGAACCAGAACCACCTAAAAACCATGATCTTTCTCCATAAATCTCAGCTAAAAAGAGAGGGAATGTTAGTGATGAAATGAAGGGGGAGAGGGAGGTTAGTCATGCTCCTGCTGTAGTCTTTTGCTTTGCTGCCCATCATCACCATTCTTGCAATGATAGGACTCACTTTCTGCGACCCCAACTACCTACCCAGCTGCTTGCCTAGCATTTTTTGTTTCTCCTTGGAGGGTGCACTTGGACTTGCAAACCCTTACTTGCCTTTTCTTTTCTTTGGCTTTTTCTTTATTCTTTTCTCTATCTATTTCTACCCTTATCTCTTCCAAGGTCCCAGATTAAACTGTTGGGATCCTTTTCTTCTCTACCTAAACTAGTTGTCTGCCAAGATTAGGCTGTTTGGACAGACTTCTTTCTCTATTCTATAACACAAAATTGAAATATGGCATGATCCAGGTTAAACTGTTGGATCATCCATCAAAATTTGTAATAGGGTCATCAACGTTTGAAACACTTTACACACCTCCTTGCTCTTTAGGAAATATGGGATCTTTGTGAACTCAAAGCAGAGCATATTTGGACTTTCTCTTGCCAATCATGAAATATGAAACCTATTGGTATAGGTATCCAACATCCTCAACAATCCTTTTTCAAATGCATACGCATAGATGCCATATAAAGGATATGGACATCTCTATGAGGAAACAAGGGTTTCATATAGCTGGGAGTGGAGGAGGCAAAGAATAAAGCATATTTGATCAGTTACCAATTGGATATAATATCAATATCCTATCTTTCTCTCCCCTTAGGCCTTCCCCATGAGGTGTATTTATATCACCTAAAAATAGTTTTTTCAGTTGGGATATAGTTAGGCCACGGGCTCTTGTAGGTGGGCTTCTAGTGTAACCCATAAATCACACCCATAAAATAGGGATTTTATATTTTTTTTAATATTTTAAATTATATACGCAGGTTGGGTATAGCTAAACCTATGTGTGCACACACTTTTTGAAGGGAAAAGTTGTGTATGGAGTTTAAATAATGTTTTTTAATAAATGGACCAAGTCTGAAGGTAAAGGGCTACCCAAGGCCATGATTCAGAGCATCAAATCTACCAGGGTGGTAAATTGTGCTATAACATTTAGCTAGACCACCTGTTTGACATACCTTCTTACTTGGTTGACTCCATAAAATTTCAATTACGCCATTTTCTTACCACCACCTACTTCATATACTATTCTCTATTGTTTTATTTTTTTGTGGACATCCAAGTAGATGAGTTTGAGTGCCTGGACCTCAATCTGATGGCTCCGAACAAGTAGAGGAATTTTTTTTTGACTAGGATGTTTCTGTTAGGAGGAGACCAGATAATGATGACTATTCCCAATTCATATCTTCGTAGATCACCATTTATTATAAAATTATTCACAATCTTTCCCCTCCAAGAATCATCCCTCAATAAAAATAAATCCTTCAACCCAGCAAGGAAAACAGGGTGGGAGACTGGTATCTATTTGAGGATTACACAGAGATTAGGGTTTATGGGTGTGAGGTTCCTCCTTATTGCTTGCATATGCTAGTGCCATTGAATTTATTCACCTAGTAATTCATTAGAAGAAACATCAATGTGGACCATGTCGATTTTGTCCCTACTAAAAAGAGGTATATGTTCAAGTTGGGCAAGCCTATATGCCCCTTCATTGTCAACTCCAGACAGGCCTTTCAAGTAGCTGACGAATTACTGAAACAAATGCATTTTGACATGGGAGATGTTTGGCATTATGATCTTCATGGTGTCATTTAAAAGGAAAGGGAGACCATAAAGGCTTCAAATTATGATCATGAATGTAGGTCTAATATTGAATGGAAGTCTAACCTTGATTCATGGCCCATTAACACAAAGATGGAGATCGAGACTCCAAAAACAATGGACAAGGCATAGAAAAGGACCATTGATGATATAGGGGATTTGGAAATGGAAGATATTCAAACCAACAAAAAGGACAAGACCCAAGAGATAGATGAATAATAAATTGTGATTAGATTGGTGGAGACAAAACTAGGCCAACCAAGATTCTAGGTGACATTAGAAGACCCACTAAAAACTATTGCCTCATCATCTTCAGAGGTAGCCATTCTGAGTTCAGCAGGAAGTGCATCTATGATTGAGCCTAGTTAGCCTGCTGGAAAATAAATTGAATAAAGGAACAATAATATTAGGGAGGATATGCAATAAAAAATGTTATCTCATTCGGTCCCATACCAGACTAGAATTCTAGTCGCTATGGACCTGGAGAGAAATCAAATGAAATTCTCACATCTTCACTCATTAGCACATTCATTACCATCAGACTCCCAGTTCAAAGCTCTGGATGTGTCTTTGGACTTAACAAGCATCCCTCTACCTGATGAGATCCACTTCCACAAAAAGGTGGGAGAAACATTATATAGTGAGCTGAATCAAAATGCTATGAATATAAGAAAAGATGAAAAGTTGTTGGAGAAGGATGCAACCAGACTAAAATAGGAAAGTGCTATCTAAAGAGCTATACATATGAAGAATGAGAGATTCAAGGAGTTGATATATATGAACAATGAGGTGGTGGCTCTCAAGAAGTAGGTAGAAAAACTTCAATAGAGGATAGACACTCAAATTTGTGTAGTTCTCTTGCTTGAGAACCCTCAGAATCCCACATAATAGATTACAAAGACCCTCACCAAGCTCTAGCTCTCATAAGGGGAACTTAAGAAGGTGCAAAAGGACTTAGACATTGACCAGCGAGCCTTGACACAAAAGGAAAAACGTCTTGAGACTGCCAAGACTAATGCAGAACTGACCAGTAAGAACTTCCATGTACTTAATCAGTACATCTCTAGGCTTGAAGACATAATGAAAGAATATATAACCCTCTTACAAGCTAAACAATTGAGCTATGATGAGATAATAGAAGAGATGAATAAAAAATTGGAACACATAACTTTTATGGATGAGAAAAGGATTGTGATCAAATACTATGAGTTATTCATCCTATCTACTAAAGAAGAAGGTGAAAATAATGCCTAGACTGCCAAGAAATTATCTAGTCTATGAATGAGAAGGCACTCAATGAGTTGAGGGCTATATATGTGGTGTATAGGGTGTCTACACTCATGGATATTTCCAAAGTAATCCATAGGGAGAAGGCTAGAGTCGAAGTTGAATAATTCCTAGAAGTAATGCTAAAGGATGTGGCTACCTTTAACTCAAAGTTTGAGGAGAGAGTTCTAGCTAGGCTACCTAGATGTTGGGATTTTGTGGGAGTGTTGACCCCATGGGAAAAATAAAGTCATATGTTGGTAGAGGCCAAAAGAAAGGTAGGTTCATCCGACGAGAAGACTACTACCTTAACGTGTAAAACTATGGTAAACTACTTGAGAAGATATTTTCAACTATTGGGGTTGATGAAGACCTTATTTTGTCCTATGTTGAACTATGTAGGGCTTACTAGTCTTAAAATTCCTATAAGCTGTTCTTTCACACTCCTCTACAAAGTCCAACATTGTGGAAATGTTGTGATCAATTCGTTAATCCTCCACATCTCCAGATCATTGATCCAACAATGTTGTCTCCTAAACCAGCCCATAACCATTGAAGGTACAGTTGATTGTGTCAATCTTGACACATTAATATTTCTATGTTTGATGTAGATATTTTATTTTCTAAGTCAATGCCTGTTAGTTAGGATCTGGCCAGTACAATTGTGCCACTAAAGAACGTTGATATTATTTTTATGATGATTCACTGCAAAATCAAGAAATAATATGTTGTAAGTGGTTCTCTTCCCGAGGCCTTACAAAACAATTTATGATATAGAATGAAGGGTTCCAATTTATTTTTTTCAGGAGGGAAGCTCTGAAAATTATGAATGAAATGTATGCCTTGTTAACAATTAATGAAAGTTTCTGGTGATTTTGGCTCACATGAGTTTGTAGTATGTATTTTATTTTGTATTTATTCCATATACCATCACGCTTATTCTCATATTACATGTAATAGTAGTTGTTGGATATGTTTTTTATGAATTCATATATTCATCTACGTCTAATGCTAATATAAGATGTCTGCGACTGATAAAAATTAATATCCTTAATATGCACACCAGGTGACTTAACACATCATTTGAATGTTTCTTTCATCCATTTCATGTTGAAGTCTGATGCACGAGATTCTTAAATAATCCCACCCTCCAATATACTACAATAACTGATAAAACTACATGCTCATGCAATCTTGGCCACTGGAACTTGACCTCAATGCTTCTATGAGTATTATTTTGCAACCATATTTGCATTTCTCATCTTAAAGAATATTTTGAACCAATCCTGCCTGAAAAATCAAGTTAAATATTGAGTGTAAGTGAATAATTCAAGCATATCATGTAAGCACTCATCAAGATGTCCTAGGCACTGGTCTCTATTCAGCACATGGGTTGTCTCTAGGATATACAACATCTTCTAGCATCGTTGCTAGGGAACACATCAAAACATTTTCCCTGCGTACGACACTTGTACACTCTTTGGTTAGGTG
Organism: Pinus tabuliformis; assembly: GCA_031772625.1. Lineage (NCBI taxonomy): Eukaryota > Viridiplantae > Streptophyta > Pinopsida > Pinales > Pinaceae > Pinus > Pinus tabuliformis. The sequence continues at coordinate 474,210,821 of CM062806.1, read as the reverse complement.
AGTAGAAATGGGTGTGGTTGAAGATCTCTCACCTTGGTGACTCCACTGTTTGAATCTCATTTTGAGAATATTGTCTTTCGAAATGCCTCACATTCACTCTGACACTTAAAAATAGAGAAATCCTCCTATGTTTGACCCCAAAAATATTATTTCCAAAAGGATTTGGGAAGAGAACTCTTAGCGCTCCATATCCTGTGACCTCTATTCCAGAAGTTTCAACCTCTAGCACTCAGAAGGTTGTAATAAATTTCTTTGAGTCTTCCTCCAAATCCTTGGAATATTTTGAGAAACATTGTACACTATTTAGCCCATTTTCCTCAAGAGTCAAAGTCGAAGAAGCTTCTTTCAGTTCACCTCCCTTCACATTTCATGCCTTCCCATAACCTGAAGAAGTCAAGGACATTATCATAAATAGTCTAACACAGAGCATTAATAGTTTTCCAACTCAACCCCCATCAAGGAAAATTTTAGGGGGTAATATTCATAAGCGGGCTAATTTTCCATCATTTTTCCAAAGAAAATATTACCCAATTTCCATTTTTCCTAAAAATGATTCACCCAAATTTTATAGTATAAAACTATTTTACCTTAAAAATCACCAAACTTTTATAGAGGCTATATATAAAACCATTATTAATTTGAATACGTTTACAAAGATATCAACAAACATTTTATAATTTGCATATTAGGGACTTGCGAGATTCACCAAGGTTTCTAAACTTTAAGATAAATTTCCATCATTAAAATTTTCCTTGGCCCTCATTATCTATAACTCATACAATGCCTCAACAAGGCCCTGTAATAAACCTTTTACCACCACCTTTGCAAAATATGGTTTTCCCTAGTTTTTTCCTAAATAAATATTCCCCAATGGACTTAAAGCAACCCTTAAATGAGATTCCACAAGATTATCTTAAGCTCCCGCCAAGATTTACTGGAGAAGATAATATCTCGGCCCAGAGGCATATAAAAGCCTTCTGTGCATTTACATAAAATCTAAATATAGAACACCTGGATGTGATGTTAAGACTCTTTGAGTAGTCCCTAGATGGGGAGGCAAGGAAATGGTTCAAATCCCCCCAAATGCTTCAATCACTACCTCAGAGGAGAAGGAAAAATATTTTATGCAGAAGTGGGGGGAGAAAAAGGACCATGGGGACATCCTCACTGAATTCAAGGTAATGAAGAAAAAGCATAATGAAGATTTTTTAGAATTTATAAAAAGGTTTAACAAATTATACATTATTCTTCCTGCTGAAATAAAACCTCCAAAGGTTGTTGCAAAAGTGGTATTTTCTATGGCTTTCAAACCAGAATTTGGGTTCACCCTTATAGAAAGGAATTAATGTACCCCTAGACCAGATTCAAATAGATGCTCTAGAAGTTGAAGCAAATTTCACCTCCACTGGGAAGTGGAAAGGGAAAACTGAGCATGGAGATAGGAGGAGGGGAAAAGAGGAAGCTAGTTCCTCAAACCATGGAAAGGAAACCCAAGAGAAAAAAATTGAGGAAATGAACAAACTAATAAGAAATATGTCTAACAATCTTGTGAAACTGAAGTTGGAAAACATAAACCCTCCTCAAAAAATTCAACCAACTCCTAACCGAAATTTCAACCCTCAATATAGGAGGTCACCCTTGTAGCTCTTGCAAAGGGAGAGAAAGGATGAATAGGACCATATTCATCCTCCCTTCTGTATAAAGGAGGATCTTGAAGAGAATGTTGAAGATAATATGGAGGTCCAATAAAACCAATTCGCTTCTCTTTCTAATGAGGAACATGAAATAGAATCATATGAGGAGGAACAAGATGACTTAGATGCCCTACTAGATGAATTTGAGATTGATAATTATTTTAGACATATTGTTGATTTCATGTAGGCTCAGTTACACATAAAATATCATCTTAGGTCCTCTAGGAAAAGGTATAGAATGTAGGATCAAAATGAGGAATCTGTTGTGGGGAAAAGTATCCGATGCGGATGACCCTATCCCTACTCTAAAGGTGACAGCCTTTAGCAACAACTGAAAGTAAAGCTTTGATGTTTTCCTTTATGAAAGTACAGAGAGAAGGAAAAGAAGGTCAACCAACCTGGTGTCTTTCGCTTAGTCGATCCTTGTACTCTCTCTTTGTCTCTTGTTCCCAGCTCCTTGCTCTCTTTGCCGGTCCAGCTACACACAGATCCTGCAGAAAACAAGAGAGGAAACTACAAGATACATGTACTCATAACTGATGCATGGATTAGGGTGAATCAAATATACATGTAAATACAATACATCAATGCAATACAAGTATATAGGAGAACATGCAAAACTTTATTGATAGAAGTAACAGGGTTCTGAGAAGGTTACAACCATAGATGGCTCCAATCCAGCAGCACCTCCCCAGCAGCAAGAACTCTCTTCTTCACCTCTAGTAAAACAATCACCCAATAGCTTTAACTGTAATCCAACAGCACCTCCTTGCTTTACACAAAATTCCAGCCTCCTTAGACCTCATAGAAGAGCTCTATATATAGGATAGAAGAAGAGAGGATGAGTCAGCTTGAGACTGACATGAAGCTGCCTTGTGTCCTCTCCCTCTTCAGTTAATCTTCAGTTCTTGAGTCCACTTGGAGATCCTTGCTTACACATGGTGATCAAGTACCTCTTACTCATCACAGGGCGAATCTCATGAACCAAGTGTCAGTTTGGAAGCTTCCTGGGCAGTTGACACCTTGCAGGATGACTGTGCCACTTGGCCAATCTCGCCCAGCGCAGGTAGCCTTCATTAATTTTGACTTCCAGCGCAGGTACAAGGAGGGACAGTTGCATTCCAGCGCAGAAGCTCAGTGGAGCAGCTGACATGATCCAAAATAAGCCTGTTTGGAAGTGTTTTCAGGTGGAGAACTGATTGGAAGTGCTGTTGTTTGATGACCTTGTTCTTTTAGGGGTAAGAACAACATGTTTAGGGACTGAGGATCCCTGTAATTATTGACATTTCATGCTCCATGTCGCGAGGCACAAAAATGTCTATAAAAGTTGCCCCCTAAAGTATGAGGCCGTTTATCGGGTGAAATGCTTTATCTAGAGGGTCCGAAGTTCATTCCAGTGCTGAGGAGGCGCCCTGTAATACAATACAATACAATACATTATTTTTCATTCTATTTTCATGATCTAGCTGAGGCGGGCATTCCCATGCTCAGCTTTTATAAATACATTTTGGTACATATGACAGACGATCGTCTGAAGGTAGACTGATAATTTTCTGCTGAAATTATCATCCTTTGAATAGGATGATCATCTGCTGCAATGATGTACATGGCAAATGCTTTTATATTTCCTGAATATATATCGCAGCCCGGATGGATGAAACTAGATCCGGGGTCTTCAAACTCGTTCGATCTTCACTCTAAGTACAAGTCGATCCATGTGAGAATTTCGCTGAAGTCGAACATGGAAAGACATCGCTTGATTACCAGTCAATAATGAAAACCGTTAACAAGCGCGAGAGGAATCACCAATAATGACGATGACCCTCAAGGTACTGCAGTACAATTCACGTGGCGTGAATAAAGGACTTGGCGTCGAACGCCACGCAAAATCTTCTGGTCGAAGGTCATTGATGTATATCGCAGCCCGGATGGATGAAACTAGATCCGGGGTCTTCAAACTCGTTCCATCTTCACTCTAAGTACAAGTCGATCCATGTGAGAATTGCGCTGAAGTCGAACATGGAAAGACATCGCTTGATTACCGGTCAATAATGAAAACCGTTAACAAGCGCGAGAGGAATCACCAATAATGACGATGACCCTCAAGGTACTGCAGTACAATTCACGTGGCGTGAATAAAGGACTTGGCGTCGAACGCCACGCAAAATCTTCTGGTCGAAGGTCATTGATGTATACCTGTCGCCGGAAGTGAGAAACTTGCCATTGAGGCATGCAAGCTTCAAAGTACTGATGGGGGTGTTCCTAGATCAACTTCTTGGATAATGAGCTGAAGTCGACAAGAAGCGATCCGTCAAAGGAGGGCCTTAATGGATCCCACATCAATGACACGGAACAGAGCTAATGATTTTAGTGGAGGTGAAAACAAACTGTGACATATGATTCAGGGTGGCGATCATGAATGGATGAAGGATAATGTATGGCAGTGGATGGGACACGGTTGACACTTTCAGAATGACCCCTCTTGAACATATAACGACACTTATGCGATGGATCGGTAGCATTACCCCAAATGTGGATGGTTTGGCTAGGACCATGGCGATGAGACCGGTGAATGAAACAACCCAACCCGATGTGGTACGGAGGAAAAGTGTCATGTTCAAGAGTGACTTGCTACCATTAAACTTTGATGTTCTCCCAATTTTTCCCCAGTCATTTCTGACCAGTACCTCTTTATTTTTGTCAAGCTTGAGGAGGATAACATATGCTTGTTCTATAACCTGCCCTTCGGGCAAGCCCATCGCTATGATTTAACAAGCCTAGCGATAGGGAAACTCGTTCTCGTCTAAAGACAAGTTTGTCGCTATTTAATCATTTTAACGAGTCTAACGATAAGGAAAACTCGGTCCTTTTCATTTTTAGAGAGTCTGAAAAGGTACAGAAAGTTAACTCCATAATTCCTTTTTCGTCAGCTAATCCCTTAAGTCCGAAAAAGTATAAAACAATACAGAAGGGATGGCTGTTCGGTACTTTTAACGAGCCGAACAAGACAAGCGCTCGATCCTTTTGTGCAATAATCCCCCAGGTCCAAAAAGATTAAAATTTAGAGGAGGGATAGCGTTCCGGTCATTTAACGAGCTGGAAGGCCAAAACTCGGCAAACTTTTCATATTTTACGAGTCAGTGAAAAGAGCTCAAAGAAGACTGGTCTTTTGAGGAACGAGTGATAAACAGGGATAGCAGCAGATTCCAGGTACAGGTTGGAATTTTCCAATCATGGCAGTGTCACGAGGATGGCTAGGTGAAATCACTCTTTGCAGCTGTTTCTCAAAAGAGGTAAACACACAAATGGAAGTGAATGATCGGCCAAATGAACAGTGGAGGTGATGGATGAAAACACGATCAAGGTTCTTATGGCTGATGAATTTGCGATCTCAAAAGGTTATTTACCGGTTCATTTTTTCCATGAGCTTGAACTCTGGGGGAAACTTTTGCTCACACTTTTCTATTTTTTAACGAGCATAGATTCAATCATAAAACTGATCGAATTTTGCGTTTATTTTTTAACGAGCATGAACTATATGCTAAAACTGCTCGATATACCAGTCATAAAAAGAATGCCTCCCGTAAGGACCAATTTTTATAGAGCTTATGCCTTACCACAGCTATGCTCACTTTTGGCAAATTTTACTTTTGCCCCACAGGCTTCTTTCATGCAAGTTTGGAAACGGCTAATCTTAAAACCAGATAAATAACCGCCCCTAGCTTGCACTCCAGAAGGTTTGCATGCCCCCAGGTATAGGATAGAATTTCGAGGCTGCCCCTCCTCTCCCCTACCTCTGCTTTTCTTTGGGTGTTCACAGTTACTTGTCATCTTGCCAATCTAAAGTTAACGATACTTGTCTTCTCGTTATTCTAAGGGGTCTTACGCAGTACTCAGGCTTCCCGTCGGCCCACTTTTAACAAACAACTATTTGTGACAATGGAAGAACACTACTCAAAGATAAAACATTGGTATTATTGAGGGAGGCTTGCCTCTTTCTTATTATTCCAAAGACGGTTCGATTTGCTGCCGCAAATCAATCTCTTTCTTCGGCGGTGTCTATCATTGGGTTGTCCAAAGATGGTTACCCTCTGTCACAACAATATAGTCCCCTACTTTGTAGGCTGCCCCTGCTTATCCTTAAAAACATATGTTTTAATGGGCGAGGCTTGAATTCAAAGATGTTTACTACTTGTCGCAATAAGGGAATTCCTACTTGGGCATTGCCCACTTTTTTAGACAAAGGTGAATGACTCTTTTGTCAAACACATAACTTTAACAAAAGATTATTATTCCAGAACAACCCCACTTCCTACGGACGGGATACGGACTAGTCATATTCTTCTGCGGAAATTCTTCCTTATACCCGGGGTTTCTTCTGCCCGAAGCAAACCAGGGTGCATGCCCCCTGGGTCCTAGTCTTTCTTTCTGAATCACTCGCATTCATCGGGAAGGAGGACTGGGGGTGGAGGCGAATCTTGAGTGAACAGACCATTTAGGATTGGTATTTGACTATTTGCGATGCGAGATCCCGGAAACGAAAGTTGGTCTACGAGCTTGACCATCCTTCCTTCGTGTGGAAAACACATTACTCTAAAGAGTGAGGAGACTATCGCTCCCATGCAATAAATATAGTCGCGTCCAAGGAGTAGGTTATAATCCAAGGGTCCTTGGACGACCAACACGTTCATCTCGACGGTCTTCCCTTTCAATGTAACAGGTACATTGGGGAGGATCCCTAATGGTCGACTGGTTCCTTTATCAAAACCTGAGAGATTTCTCAACTCAGGTAAAAGCGCTGGGGAACCCAGTGCTTTCCAAGCAATAGAGGAAAGGATACTCACAGACGCCCCTTCATCAATGATAGTACCAGCCATAATCATTCTATAGATCTGGACAATGATTCTGAATGGTATACTGGCTGGTAACCGGGGTCTGCCTAGTTGATTCCAATCAAAGGATACAACCAGGTTGCTTGGTGGTGGGACCGAATATACGGCCGGATATGACCCTGATGTTGTTCCTTCCTGCGATAAAGGAATGGGCGCATTGCCCTGACGCTCATCAGAGTCGGCGCTGATATAAAGAACCTGGATGGTGTCATCCTTATTCTCTTCAGCTAGGGTGTCGCATGAAGATGACTCTTCGGCGACGGTGTCATTTGAAGACGGGTCTTCAATGACGGGGTCATTGGACGATAGAACCTCTGAAGGAAGAACCGGGCCAACTGCCGTTTCGACCTTTAGACTTTCGTCTGTTCTAGATTCAGTAGGTTCATTCTCAATGACCGACACTTCAGCTGACCACTTGAGCGGGTCAACTGGATTTTCAACTATTGAGGTATTAGGCGCGAGTTTTCGGTATCCAGGAGGAAGTTGCAACGGTGAAACCGGGCAATCTTCCAAAACTCTCTTTGCCTCATCTAAGAATGGACATTTGTGGATAGCATGATTGCCTTCACACAATAGACAGGGTGATCTTGGTCCCCTTCTTAGTCCTTCACTCTCGCTAGTTGACGGAATGCAATCAACATGACAACCAGAGGTTGATGCTATCGGATTGTGCAACCTTGGGGACCAGTCCCTTAGTATCCGGGGAATACAAGGACAATCACGATGGAAGTGGATCCCTTTGCAAATGACACATGGCGATTTAGGCCCGGTCAGTGCAGTGTGTGGGTTTTTGTCAGCTTTCTTCTGCTTGCCCCCAGTCGCCTTCGCCAGAGGCTCCTTCTGCTTCTTTTCTCTCTTCTTCTTTTCCTTCTTCTCCCTGGGAGGCTGACTTTTGCCAGCTCTACCTTGCGAAGATGAAGGATCAGAGGAAGTATCATAAGAAGTGGAAGGCTGGTGGGTAGTTCTAGATTGTTCTGACTGTTGATTCGACTGCTCAGGATTAGTGGCGATCTGGACTACATTAGTTGAAAAGAGCCATACAGGTAGGCCGATTGTCAATCCTGGAAGTGACAATGTAGCCATATGAGGCGCACCAACATCTCCCCAAGAGGAGAAGGGATTTGGACTTCCGCCAAGGTTACTTCCTTGGTTGGTGGGCTCCATACTTTTCAACTGAAAGATCAATGTGGGAATAACAGGTGATTATGTTCCGCTTAAAATAAATTTTATTAACGACGCTTTTAGACACAAACTTGCTTTTTCATGTTTTAAGAGTCGAGAAAAAGCTAAAGATGACTCTAGTCGCCTTCGATGTATTAATGAGCCCGAAGTGACAAATGCTCGGTTGGACTTTTTCAGTTATAGAGTTTGAAAAAGGCCAAAAGAAACTGCTCTGGAGATCTAGGCAGAGGGTGTGCCAAACCTTTCGCGAAACCACAGAATACATTTTACGGTACGGGTGGTCGATCTTCGTGAATGCTGTGTTCACTGCATCGCGATCAGTAAGGCGGCTGACACGGTTTCCTAAGGATAAAGGATAAAAGCCTATAGGGGTCTCCCAATATACGCGACGGTACGCGGGAGCACAAGTCCGTGTTAGTGCCACCGACTCTCAGGAGGAATCACCCACCTTCGTAGAGATTGACAGTCACTATGTTTAACGACGCCGGAACACGTCTCTACCTAGACCTCTAGATGTTTGCGTTAAATTCCAAAGTGTTGTTATGTAAATTGAGTTTATTTTAATGTTGATCTTGCTTAACAGTTTGCCTTTCAGGGTCGCCACGAGATGTATATATACAACTTCCTATATGCAATCTAAGATGAGAAGCAAATCTTTTCAATCTTTCAACTTTGAAAACCTTAATCTACTGAGGGAAAAGAAAGACACAACTTTTTCCACAGATCATAGAACACACACTAAAATGCACATTTTTCCTAAATCGTCAAGCACACAATCAAATGCAAAATGCACAATGCATGTATTTCTTTTCGTTATCCTTAATGTTGATGTAAGACAGAAAGGAAACTGTTGTATAATTTTGAATCTAATTTCAAGTAGAAATAAACAAGCCTGTCCAATAATAAAAAAGACACCTTATGATCGACTTGTTTAAACACAGGAAATGTATAGATTCAAACCATAAAATGAAAAACAAACAAACTCAAACAGCCATGAACAGTAATAAAACTAACTCTTCAGATCACAAAGACACTTTTACAGTTCAGGATCTAAGAGGCCACAGCTATACTGGTTCGCTTTTCACAATGGGAAACTGTAACTGAAACAAGAAATACTGAAAGAACATTCACAGTTTCATCACACAACTGAGGCGGAATAATGTCAAGGAGAATGGTTTACAGCAAGTACAATGACCAGCAAGCAATCAGCAAAAATCAGTGAAAACAGGGCCAAGACACAAAGGGAAAGCTGAGCTAGACAATGGCTAACTGGACCAGCGCAGGTTCTAGTCTGCCAGTTTGACTCTCAGCGCAGTTCCCGAAGGGAGCACCTGCGCTGTAATGCAGACTGCCTGTGGACAGCCTGCACTGACACACGAGAGTTTCGTCTACAAAGAATTCCGGGTCATAAAAAGCTCAAAAATGCACTGTTTTTGCTGAAATAAAAAGCTATAGGTCAAGTACAGGCTAAGGGATGATCAAGAGGATGAAGATCTATCACAAAGAGTAAAGAGTCTTTTGTAGATAAGCTCTTCAAATCTTGAATTTGCTCAGCAAATGAGCAAGAGTAGCAGTCCCTCTACTTCGCTTTTGATATAGTCAAAAGCTTTTCGATTTGGTACTCTTTTCTTCAAGAAATGAATAGCAAAATACTACAAACACCAACAAGATACTAGGCTCCCCAGCGGAGTCGCCAGTTTGTTGTGGGGAAAAGTATCCGATGCGGATGACCCTATCCCTACTCTAAAGGTGACAGTCTTTAGCAACAACTGAAAGTAAAGCTTTGATGATTTCCTTTATGAAAGTACAGAGAGAAGGAAAAGAAGGTCAACCAACCTGGTGTCTTTCGCTTAGTCGATCCTTGTTCTCTCTCTTTTGTCTCTTGTTCCCAGCTCCTTGCTCTCTTCGCCGGTCCAGCTACACGCAGATCCTGCACAAAACAAGAGAGGAAACTACAAGATACAAGTACTCATAACTGATGCATGGATTAGAGTGAATCAAATATACACGTAAATACAATACATCAATGCAATACAAGTATATAGGAGAACATGCAAAACTTTATTGATAGAAGTAACAGGGTTCTAAGAAGGTTACAACCATTGATGGCTCCAATCCAGCAGCACCTCCCCAGCAGCAAGAACTCTCCTCTTCACCTCTAGTAAAACAATCACCCAATAGCTCTAACTGTAAACCAACAGCACCTCCTTGCTTAACACAAAATTCCAGCCTGCTTAGACCTCATAGAAGAGCTCTATATATAGGATAGAAGAAGAGAGGATGAGTCAGCTTGAGACTGACATGAAGCCGCCTTGTGTCCTCTCCCTCTTCAGTTAATCTTCAGTTCTTGAGTCCACTTGGAGATCCTTGCTTACACATGGTGATCAAGTACCTCTTACTCATCACAGGGCGAATCTCATGAACCAAGTGTCAGTTTGGAAGCTTCCTGGGCAGTTGACACCTTGCAGGATGACTGTGCCACTTGGCCAATCTCGCCCAGCGCAGGTAGCCTTCATTAATCTTGACTTCCAGCACAGGTACAAGGAGGGACAGTTGCATTCCAGCGCAGAAGCTCAGTGGAGCAGCTGACATGATCCAAAATAAGCCTGTTTTGAAGTGTTTTCAGGTGGAGAACTGATTGGAAGTGTTGTTGTTTGATGACCTTGTTCTTTTAGGGGTAAGAACAACATGTTGAGGGACTGAGGATCCCTGTAATTATTGACATTTCATGCTCCATGTCGCGAGGCACAAAAATGTCTATAACAGAACCCCCGAACTCAAATCCTTCTAAGCCAACATAGAGGAAATAAACCTCTTTAACCAAATACCACCAAACAAAAAGGAGTCCTTAGATCGTATTCCTTATAATCTTGAAGTCTCCCAAGCAGAGAATTTCCCACCACAAGTCAAGTCAGTCTATGATGAAGATAAAGAGCTTTTTATGTTGCCAAAACTGATAGGAACCCCTATGCTTTCAGTGTTCAAAAAGAGTTGGAAAAATTCAAAATATTTATTCCTTTAACTGAATTTTTGAAACAACCTAATTATAAATCTCAGTTATCTCAGCTCATGAGTTCATCCACCACAACCCCTCTAGAAGAGAGTATAAACCTTCAAGAAGAAAGATGCACAGTTGTGTTTGGACCTCATGTTGAGGAACAATACCCTTCCACTACCCCTTTCTATGTTACCTTGGTAATTCATGATCTCCTACCCCATAGCTGTATCCTTGACTCAAGGACATCTCAAAATTTGATTCCATTGTTTTTTATGGAGCAGTTGGGGCTGAAAATTACAAAACCATATAAATATATATACTTTGATTTCAAGAGAGTAAAATGCCTAGGGATGATTAAATATCTGGTGGTAAATTTGGCTCAAATCCTTGTAAAAAGTGTAGTAACAGATATCATAGTTGTTGACATTCCTGTAAGGTCTGGTATGCTTTTGTCTAGGTCGCGGGGATAAAAAATTGGAGGATCCATAAAACTAGATTTCCAAAATGCTACTATTCCTATGTTCAGGTGACAAGAACTTTGATTGTATAGAGAATCAAGATTTGTGAAGATAATTACAAGGGTTGATTATTCAAATAATGCTCTTGTGTATGTTAAAGAGAAGGAATTTTCTTGCTTTCTACTAGAATAAAATGATCACATCATCGATGAAACTCGGGTGGAATGTTTCATACTGCTGAATAAATAATCATTGGATTCTAACAAAATTTGGAAATTATATTTTGATGGTGATTATTCCAGGGAAGGGAATGGAGTAGGTGTGCTACTGATATCTCTAGAAGGTAGCCTGGTTCCTCTCTCTTGCAAACTATAATTTGAAGCCACTAATAATATTACTGAATATGAAGCATTGTTGTTAGGACTACAAGCTTCCAGAAATATCAACATTGGATGCCTAACAGTATTTGGGTATTCAAATTTTGCAGTAAAACAAATAAAAAATTAGTTCCAAAGAAAGCATAAAATATTGAAGGCTTATCGAAATGAAGTGTGGGATCTGATTGAGAACTTTTTCTCAACCTTCAATATCCAATTTTTTTTCTAGAGAAATAAATAGAATGTTCGACTCCTTGGTAGTTTCTGCTAGCAATTTTAATCCTTCTCAAAACCCTTTTCTCAGATATGAAGTTGAGGTGAGGTACTGACCTTAAGTATTAGAAAATATCAAGTAATGGAAGGTGTTTGAAGATGAAGAACAAATCAAAAAATTCATGGAGGTTATTGGAGAGTTTTCAAACAGAGTGATTGACCAGGAGGATGAGAAAATGATAGATGAACAAGTCAGTTGGGGAGAAACTATTGTTGGGCACAACATTTTACAGCTGAAGGGTAATACTATCCCAAGGGGATTGGTACCATTGGAAATATTGTTTGATCCAAATGATGTGGCTGCCAAGAAAACTGAAGAAGAGCTTGAAGAGAAGGTGGAGGATCATAATATTGGCTCAGAACAAGATGCTAGGATGTTATAGTTGGATAAAGGAGTTCCTAAAGAGCACAAGCAAAGGTAACTGGACCTTTTTAATCAATATATGGATGTGATTTCTTGCCCATAGGCTGACTTGAAAACATTTGACACAACCATAATTCTACACAAAATTACTTTGAAAAGTGGGGTGAAGTTGTATAAATAGAGGCTTAGGAAAATTAACCCTCTGTTACTTCCATCAATTGAGAAAGAGGTGAGAAAGTTGATGCAGGCAAAATTATTGTGCCTTTGACGTATTCATATTGGGTAGCAAATTTAGTCCATTTTCGGAAGAAGAATGAAGAAATAAGGTTATGTATTGAATTCAGGAATCTAAATAAGGCCTGAGTAAAAGATAATAACCCTCTGCCTAAAATGGACTACATACTACAAAAGGTGGTAGGTTTTGCTTGAATATCCATGATGGATGGTTTCTCTAGGAACAACCAAGTTGTTATACATCTCAAAGATTAGAAGAAAATTTCTTTCACTACACGCTGGGGAATGTTTATGTATGCCAGGATGCCTTTCGGCTTCATAAACTTTGGAGCCACTTTTCAAAGAGCCATGGATATAGAATTTGTTGGAGAAAGGGACAAATTTGTGGTAATTTACCTAGATGACATCACTTTCTTCTAAAAAATAGATGAAGAGAACATTAAAAATTTGCATCTCACTTTTGAGAAGTGAAAAAAGTATGGTCTGTCCTTAAACTCCAATAAATATTAGTTTTCTCTAAGTGAAGGGAAGTTATTGGGCCACATTGTGGCAAAGGAAGGAGTAAATATTGATCCCAAAAGGGTGGAATCTATTAACAATATCCCATTACCAAGAAACAAGAAATAAATCTAGGTCTTCATGGGTAGAATCAACATTTTGAGAAGGTTTATACCCAATTATGTTGAAATTTTCAAAGAGCTCATAGAGATGTTGAAGAAGGACAGGGAAGTAAAGTGGATTGTAGAAGCTCAAGAATCATTCTCCAGAATAAAAAAGGATTTTTCAGAGGCCCTAATATTAGTCAGCCCGAACTATCAAAATCAATTTCTCATTTTTTCTTGTTGTAGAAAATTAATGAGGGACACGAGAAACCAATTGCATTTTTCAGCCGGCTGTTATGAGGAGATAAAATATAATATTTTATACAAACATGCTTATGCCTTGGTGAAATCCCTAAAATATTTCAGAATCTATGTCTTGCAATCGAATATAACAACTTATGTTCCTATAGTTGTTGTGAAATGTATCCTTGTGCAAGGTGATAGTGAGGGTAAAGAGGCAAGTGGCACTACAGGAAAAAAGGTCATTGGTGAGGGTCATGCCTGTGATGGACCCTCCGTCACGAATGTTTCATATTGTGACGGTCTTTAAAAAAGCATTGTTGTAAGTGTATATAGTGATGGTCCTTGAAGGTTGTCACCAAAGCCATTTTCAATGACACTTTTGGTGAGGGTCGTTAAAGGCCAATCATTAATTCTCTCTTTGGTGAAATTTTTGGTGAGGGTCATTAAAGGCCCATCACTAATTCTCTCTTTGGTGACACTTTTGGTGAGGGTCATTAAAGGCCCATCACTAATTCTCTCTTTGGTGACACTTCTAGTGACGATCTTTTATTAACTGTCACCAACGATATTTTTAGTTACTTTCGGTGAGAGTTAATAAATGTTCATCATCATTGATCATTCCAATGAGTTTTTGATGATGCTTCATGCCTGTAATGGACCTTTAAGGTCCATCACCAATGTCGCATATGGTGACGGTCTTTAAAAAATCATTGTTGCAAGTGTATATAGTGATGGTCCTTTAAGTTTGTCACCAAAGCCATTTTCAATGACACTTTTGGTGACGGTCATTAATGGCCTGTCATTAATTCTCTCTTTGGTGACATTTTTGGTGAGGGACGTTAAAGGACCATCACTAATTCTCTCTTTGGTGACACTTCTAGTGATGATATTTTATTGACCCTCACCAATGCTCTTTTTGGTTACTTTTAGTGACGGTCAAAAAATTTTCGTCATCATTGATCATTCCAATGATTTTTTGATGATGCTATGTACCTATTACTATATTTTTTGTCAAAATATAACGATTTAAGACCATCGTTGTGGAGTCTTTTTCATTATGTGTCCAAGGTCATACTGGTTATAATAATCATTAAATTTGTTAATAAATAATTAGTGTGTATCATTTCCCTCAATTCATAATAATATAGTCTTCCTATGAGTCAACACGTGATTCATCTCTACTAGGTTTATTATCTAGCAAATTTCCTTTAAATAAAGTTCCACTAGTGTGTGTAAGAACTATATTATTTAATACATGATCAAGCTCTATCAATTCTATTAATGAGAGACACCTAACACTCCTCAACACTCATGGCACACCTTAACATTCTTTGGAAAAATACACTAACATCTTTGGCACTTCGCATGTCTTGGAACATCTTTGTACCTGGAACATATATGTACATAGAATATCTTGCCATAAGTAGCATGCCCAAGCACTTGTTGGCATGAAATAATATAGCATAGAACTCCCCTATCATGTGTTGGCATTCCCTGTAGTCCCTAGTATGCCCTGGAACTCCTTGGCATAAAATTTCATTGACAAACATTACCACTTTGCACACATTGGCACTTGGCATGTATTGGAACATATTATTAGTGTGCCTAGCATGCGCCTTTTGAAGAAGATAAAGTCTTGACTTATTAACCCTCTTATGTTTTCATTTCCTTGCATTTTATCTTGGTTATTCCTTTTGTTGCCTTGAAACTCCTTGATGCATATTGGCATACTCTGGAACCTTGCACATCCTAGCATGTCTTAGCACCTGGCATGCCTTGGCACTATTTGGCACATGTTAGCACACCCCAGAATTACCTAGCACACTCTAGCACTTCTTGACATTCCCTGATATTCCCTGGCATGCCTTACATGTGCTTAGCATACCTTGTCACTCCCTCCTTGGCATGAAAACTAGCAATGATTGACACTCCCCGACACACCCTCATATTCAGTAAATTCCATCCATTTTGACCTAGTTCTCCCTTGTGTTGTCCTAGTACTCCCTAACACTCCTCAACATGCATTGGCACTCTCTAGCACACCTTAGCACTCATAGGTGAAGAATAAAACTTGTAACCAATGTTACCAAACTCAGAATAGACAATAAATTAGCGAGGAAAAAGAGCTAAGAGTTTTAATCGGATTGGGGGAAAATCGAGAAAAAATTAGTGAATTCAATATATAAAAATATACACATATATTGAATTAAAAAAACAGTTTCCATTGATATTAAGTAAATCCATGTCCAAACAATTCATAATATCAATAGATGTCCAAAATATCATGAATGAATAAGCATCTCATATATGTTATGAGTCCAAACATGATCCAAAGTACTGAGTCATGACTCCTACCTAGTGACTACATAGAACTAGAAGCAATTGCTTCTAAAAATTTACAAACAACTACATACTAATTAGAAAAGAATCAGTAACTAAGAGTCTAAGACTCTTAAGAGTGAGAACTAGAAGTGATTCCTCCCACTCCATAGCTTTCTTGACTCTCAAAGTTCTTCAAGTATTGTAAGCTTAAAAGAGAAGCCTCCTCTAATTGGACCCAATCTGTTGCATTTGTAGTTTGCAAATATATCTCTTCAAGGTCTATTAGTGAATTATCCAAACCTATCATTATCATGAGACATTGAAATGTGAATTTAAGTTTGACTTCGAACTTTAAAGTTTAAACTTTAAATTGCAAATCAGATTATGAAACCTTCAAATTCAAGCTCTCACCTAGTATTTGCTTGTTGTGAAGCCATAGATTGTAATGGAAAAATACGAGGTTGTCTGATCACATTTGTGTCAATCAGTTGTGCTTATTAGAATGTATTTTCTCAAAATTCCTCCAGTTGCACTCACAACCTGAAGCACTGAATGCTTGGTTTAAGATTTGAATCGCAAATCTCTTCAAATATGGCATATCACTACAAAAGTTTTTCCACCAAATACCTAGCAAGTGGCAAGGGTTCATGAGTAGACGTACTAAATACTAAATAGTGAAAACTTAAAAAGACAAAAAAATTTAATAAAACATTTAAAATACAAAAAAAATTTAAACAAATTTAATGGATTGATGAAGCCTTCAAGCCTCAAAGGGTACCTAATAACATCTTAGACCTTTCTCGTATAACACTGATATAGGAAAATAATTTAGTTGGTGCTCTATAATCCTATAATTGGGAAAAGACACGAATTTGAAATTCTAGATCAGGGAAGCACCTTTCCATGCATGTCATTAGTCCTCTGTGAACCTCCCCATCCTCATTAAATTTGCTCTTATCATAAAAATATTGTGGGTTTAAGAAGTACCCAGCGGCATGTAAGGGGGAATGCAATTTCCTATCCCAACGTGCAGCAATAATTTCCCAAAGAGGCATATACTTTTCCTCCTCATCCCCATATCTTCTTTGGATGACCTCCTTTGTGAGATCCATCACCTCATAAATGTAACCCATATCGGGTTTGTCACCATCAACCATCCTAAAAGTTTAAGCTTTCAAATTTAAATAAATATGAAACATTGAAAATAAATAGAAGCTTGAAATGAAATTTAAAACATGAAAAAGTTAAAAGACTTGAAGTACCTGAGAACTCTAATAAGGGACTCCATAACTACAATAATCTCTTCAGCATCTTTCTAGAAGCTGTCATTAAACACAAGTGCAACAACTTCAATGCCTTAAAGGGTATTGGAATGTTTAGGTGCCATCCACTCAGGTCCCAAGAACATCCTCCTTAGAATTATCTTTTTCTCAACCACAAATTGCAAAGATATGAAATTTGTTGCAAATCTAGTCACTTCATGTCGAACAATTTCTTTACGTTCAGTGTATTTTCTCATGGTGTTTAGGACAATAGTGTGGTTGTATAGGTATTTGGTTATGGATTTTTCCTTCTCCACAACCTCATATATCCAATGAAGCTTACCAATGTCCTCAAGCATTAAATCTATGCAATGGGCAACACCATAGGTCCAAAAAATAGTGGGGCGCCTAATCTCAAAAAGTCTACTAGTAGCCATATAATTAGTTGCATTCTTAGTGACAATTTGTACAACATGTTCTTCTCCCACTTCTTGAACGACTTCCTGCATCATTTCACAAATATGTTATGTAGTCTTAACCTTGTCTGAGGCATCCACTAGTTTGAGAAACATCGTACCTACTGGAAAAGATACAAGGATATTTATTAAAGTTTTATTCCTTTGATTTGTCCATCCATCACTCATGATGGTGCACCCTGTTTCTACCCATGATGAACGAAACTCAGATATCACAAACATGACATATTCAACACTTCCTAGTAGAAAATTTGTCTTAATGCTCTCTGATGAAGGGGCTTTGAACCTTGGACCTGCAACAACAACCACATCAATCATAACTTGGCAATAAGGACTTATGGCACAGTGGAAAGGTATGTCAGAATAGTACCAAAAGTTAGCAATAGACTTCGTTGCTTGACTTTGGATATTTTTTCTCAAACCAGTGGTATCCAAGGTAGGTTGGGAACTGGGTTTTGTGAGGGGAGAAAAAAAGGTGTTTATGTTTCCACCTCTAATGTTGAATGCAAAAGGATTCATTTTCCCTTGAGTTTGACTTGGACTTGGAGGCATGTGTGGGAAAATTGGGAACTACATTGAGGATTCAATAGAGGGAGATGACAATGGGGTAGTGAAAGAAATATTTTCAACTCCAGGAGTTCCTATTTCTTTTTTTTTCTTTTCTTTCTTTGCATTATGCTGACTCAACATATCAATGGCCAAGGTTGCTTGGTGTTTGATATTTTTTTCAACGCTTTGCGGAGACCTATATCATGGTCGAGTATTTGTGAAATGTGGTACTTAAATCTATAAATGCCTCTCTGGAGTACCAAGGAAGGTATGTTTCAATGGTCATTTTGGTATCTTTTCATTAGAACTCAAAAGCCTTTTGCATGAGAAATCTAGATAATGATAAGAATTTATAATGAAACACGAGAGATTAATGAAAAGCACTGATAGTCGTCATTTCTATGTGCAGGAGGGAGGAAATACGGGAGGTGGCCATTCCAAAAGTAAAGACAAAGCTGAGCTAACTGTTGTCCCTTTGACGGAATATCGGAAACGAACCAGATCACAACGAATCAACCCAAGAAAGGACGCGAAGATACGAGCATGAAACAGAAAAAGAAAGAAGTAACGCAGTATTAATGATTCTGCGAATCCCTCAGGATCTGAGATCCTGAGGGATCGCTATTTTGCCTATTTTCTGTACCTAGATATCTCCGCCATCTTCCCTATAAAAGGGGTAGCACTGTTGGCTTCGGGGGGATATTTTTGGGAGTGTAATTTCTTTTAAGGAATATCAGGACTATGATCTTTATGTTTGGTTGAAGACTTGAGTTCCTGTAATTTTATTGCATGCTTTAATACAGACTTGTTCACTCTTCTATCTTTGAGCCTGGATCTATCTTAAGCGGTGTACCCCTGGAGGCTAAGGGCCCGGCCCTGGAGGACACTTGCTCTTGTATTATTACGCATGGTTTCCATGTGGTTTGTTCATAGATATACTCTGGTAATCTGCTGTGTTTTGAGAATATTCTATTACATGCTCTGTTGTGATCAAGTCATTTCGTGTTCTTGAACTTTATATTGATGCTATGTTATTTTATCAATTCTTTAAGCATTGATTAATCCCTACAGGACATTGTTACTTTATTACAGAATTCTTCACGATTGTGTTTTGCATTATAACAAGTCATCTGGAAAGATCTGTTTTACATGGGTATCGAATGTGACTATTCTTTATTATGAGATACAATCGTATGTGTTTTAACAGAAGCAGATTAAGTATGGTGTGTTTCTAAGGTTCTATAGTATTGTTCCATCATATAAGATTGAGGGATTGGTGTTTTGATTGGCATGGTTAAATAGAGTTGCAGCTTAAAGAACTCAATTATTAACTATTTTGATTACTGTTCTATTCTTGAACTGCTATTCCATTTACCTGCTGTTCCATTTATTTGTTGTTCCATTTATTTGCTGTTCCATTTATTTGCTGTTCCATTTAGTTGCTGTTCCATTTCAATTTGTTGTTCCATTTCCAGATTGCTAATTTTCTGTTTCTTGAGGATAGACTTAGGCTATAGAGGACCCCAGCATCTGCTACTTGGTCCCCAGACCTCTGATCTGCTCGCGTCAGCTATGAAAGGGATGTGTTATTGCTACCAAGCCCTTGGCTGATGTGCTGTTCCATTTCATTATCACTTCTTGTATCTACTGTTTCATTTCTAATCATTAAGAACGATCCTAGGCTGTAGCGAGCCCAGCATCTGCTATTTGGCTCCCAGACCTCTGATCTATTCTCATCAGTTATGAAAAGGATGGGTTATTGCTACCGAACCTTTGGCTGATGCAATACTTGGTGTGATTTAGTCCTTTGAAGTAGTTAAGTTGTAGACTTACATTAGTTCACTTTCGTAGTTGTAAATAGCTGTACTACAAGCATTACTCTGGCAAATGCTAGCCTCAGACTGAGACACCCTTTGAAATAACCAGACGATCCCGGATTGAAATATTAATGTGAGGTAACTAGAGGTGAAAGAGACCCTTTTTATAGAACTACATTTTGGCGTCGTTGTCGGGGAAGGAGTGTAGCCATTTGTCTTTTTCAGAGTAGTGTACGAACCTGCTAGGGAAGAATTGGGTTTTGAAAACAGAAGGTAAGAACCTATGTACAGAGCATGTAAAAACCATGCTCCTTTGCCCGCTTTCCTGCAGATTTGCTGTTATCTGCTTAAAATTTAGTAGTTAAATTGAGTGCATGACTAAGCAAAAAAAGCTAGAGAAAAATCCCAAACCGTTAGCGAAACCAGAAAAAGCTAAGGGACCGGTGACCCTTGGTCGATCGACATACATAGACGAAATCTATAAGAAAGCCGAATCTCTGCCTTTATTAGGACCCAGGAAAGTTACTTCCAAACAACCTACTAGTTCCCTTCAGGCCTCAGGATCACCATCTGAAGCCTTTGCTGAGGTGCATAGTCAGACTGACGAACATGACTTTCAAGAAATTGAAAATTCTATTCCAGAACGACTGCAGGAAGGGAATATAAGCAATATTTGTGAAGGAGAAGGAGAAACAGGGGAAATTTGGGAGCCAAGATCTCCTCCTAGGATAATTCAGCCATTAAATAGCCTAGACAAGGGGAGCGCAGTAAAAATTATCATTAAAGACACCCTATTTCCTCAGACAAAAATTCCAGATAGAGGAAGTGCTATTAAAACTGTTCCTGTTGAAAATATTCCTCCTCAACCTAGGAATACCCTCTTAGATCTTCTGGAAGGTTATTGGCATATATTTGACCCAATGGCTCAAAATCCGCCAAACACCCAAACCTCTACATTACAATACCCCATAGTGGATTCCGCAACAAATGCTCCTATGAAAGCAATTCCCCTTCAACACATTCCTACATTTCACGGACTTACATCAGAGGACCCCGATGCATTCTTATTTGAATTTGATGTGCTATGCAGGGGATATGATTACACCACTGACCCCCAAAAATTAAAATTGTTCCCCTCCACTTTGAATGGGGCAGCTTTAAGATGGTTTATGGGTTTAGGTGGTGGAGTTATAAATAACTGGGAACAAATGAAAGAATCTTTCCTAAAGAAATATCAAGATTACTGTAGGTTTAGAGAACTGAAAGATGAAATATTTCAGATGATAGCTAGACCAAATGAAACATTAGAAGAATACGTGGAACGTTTCCAGTATAATTTGCAAAGATCCCCTTATGCATCATTGCCCTTGCCTGATAACGTGTCGAAAACAACATTAATAAGGGGCATGAAAGAACAATGGATTGAAACATTAAACATTATGGGGAAAGGGGATATATATCAGGAAAGTTTTGCTGACATAATTGATTTATGTATCAGGAGTTCGAGAGGTGGTACATGAATCAAACCAACAGAACATGATCGATTTGCACGGGAAAATAAAATTTCATCAGAAGGAGTAACACGTGTGGAAATTGGGAATTTACTTGAAAATTTTAAAACTGATATATTAGGAACACTGACTACACAATTGGATGTTTTGCAGGCTAAGCAGAAACAAATGGAGGCAGAACAAAATTTAGCAATTTTCTGCCCCAGATGCAGGAAGAAGCATAGCCATAAGGAATGCCCACTAGATACAGTTCAGACATGCACCATTTGCACAAGGGATCACTCTACAGAAAATTGTCCCTCATTGCCTGCACTGAAAGCGGTATATAAGGAAGCGGAAGAAGAAACAAAAGCAGTGTATCTACTTAACCAGCGTCGTCAGTGGCAGCCGTGACGAACTTGTATGTTTTCAGACCCGGCTTCTTCTTTTCAGTATCCGCAATACAATACTCAACAGTATAATACATGGCAAAGTCAGTTTCAACCCCCATTTCCAAATTGGTCATCACAGTCATACCCTTCTGCAAACCCGTGGCTAAATCAGACAAGCCAATCTGGCTGGTCGAATCCTCCTTATGCCCCACCATACTGGAAAAACAACCCTTATCCACCGCAATGGACTCCCCCCACTTCACAAAGTTCAAGCTGGCAGAATAACTGGCAGAGACCAACACAGCAGCCAGTAGGAAACATTCCTTTCCCTCAACCTACAGTACCAGCTTTACAGCAAAACCCCCAATCTAATCTCAGACCCCAACTCCCAGCCCAGCCCAATCCCAATCCAAATAACAGACCGGTCCAAGCACTCCAAATTCTAGAAACACCAGAAGAAGGACCCGATCTGAGGGAGTGCAATGATCTGCAGTTAAGATCTGGGCGTATCATTCAAACAGAGGGAAACAAAGCAGTTCACATTGAAGATCAGTTACCTAGAGAACAGCTATCACAAGAAGAGGATGAAAACAGGCAACAAACTCAGAATCAAGCAACTACATCCTCTCCCCCGTTCCCAGAACATTTAGTCATACCTCGACCTATACAGCAACCTAATTTTGACATTCTCGGAGAATTACAAAATTTGTACATAAAAATCTCGTTCCTTTAGGCCATTCAGGACATCCCAATATACGCTAAAACTATTAAGGAACTGTGCATAAAAAGACCAAGAAGGAATGTAATAGATAATCCAAGAGTTCAAGTAGTCGGCACTTTATCTGACCTATTATCAGGAAAGGAAACACCTATTAAGTATGAAGACCCAGGAAACCCAATAATAACTGTTCAAATTTATGGCCAAACCTTAACCAATGCCTTAGTTGATCTTGGAGTTGCAATCAATATATTGACCACCTCCACTTGCCAAAAGTTAGGAATTACAGCTGCAGAACCTACTTCAACTTTACTGGAATTGGCTGATCGATCTGTGGTCAGGCCAGAAGGCATATTTCATGACGTTATGGTCTCAGTTGATTCCTGGTAATACCCAACTGATTTCCTGATAATAGATCCTAAAACCCGACTAGATGGACATACATTAATCTTAGGAAGGCCTTGGCTCGCTACTGTTGATGCCTACATCGGCTGTCGACAAGGAAACATGATCATAACTAAGGGGGCAGATATTAAGAACTTAGTACTATATCCCCCAGCGCAGCCAAGCATCACAATAGTCAAAACTAATAGGCACCCTGTATCATATCTTACTGACAACATTAGATCTCCATTAACTATACAAGAAGTGCTAGAGTTCAAAAATCAAACAGAAGATGATGCCATCAGTAATTTTGTTAGTCAAACTGAACTCACATCTCGTACCCAGTGTCATATGATAAAAGCAGCATTTGATAACGAAGTAGAGGAGGAACCTCTGAAAGATGTGCATGACCATACAATCCCTGTCACGTCAGTTGCACATAGTAAAATAGTGGAAATCGAACCTGGGAAGACCTTAAACATTAACGCCAACCTTACACCAGAAAAAGAAACAAAACTCATCCATGTTTTAACAAAATATAAAAATGCATTTGCATGGGATTACCCCGATATGAAAGGAATTGATCCTCAATTGTGTACACACCACATCTACATAGAGAATGATGCAAAACCTGTTAGACAACCTCAGAGAAGATTAAATCCTCATCTAAAAGTAGTAAAAGTTGAGCTCCAAAAACTTTTAGATGTTAACTTTATCTACCCTATCTCTGATAGTAAGTGGGTCTCCCCGCTTGTGGTGGTACTGAAAAAGAATGGGAAGTGGAGAATCTGCGTGGACTATAGAGAACTAAATAAGGCAACGCAGAAAGATCACTTTCCTCTCCCATTCATCGATCAAGTATTGGACACTTTGGCAGGCAAGAAATTCTTTTCTTTTCTTGATGGCTTCAGTGGGTATAACCAAATACAGATTGCCCCTGAAGATCAGGATAAAACTACTTTTACTTGTCCTTGGGGAACATTTGCCTACCGAGTTTTACCTTTTGATTTATGTAATGCCCCTGCCACATTCCAAAGGGTTATAATTAGCATATTTGCAGATCTAATAAATGAAGGATTGGAAGTATATATGGATTATTTCACTCCATACGGAGAAGAGTTTGATCCAGCATTGGAAACACTAGAAAAAGTCCTACAACGCTGTATAGCTACCAGGCTTTGTCTAAGACATGAAAAGTGCTACATGATGATGACAGAAGGACTTATTCTAGGGCACTATATTTCAGCAGCCGGCATACAGGTAGACCCAGCCAAAATCCAAATACTTTTGCTTATTCCTAGTCCTACTACTCAAACAGAGGTACGTAGCTTTCTTGGATTCTCTGGTTATTACAGAAGATTTATAGAACATTATTCACGTATTGCTGCACCATTGTATGCACTAAATGGTAATATTGATTTCCTTTGGATAGAGAAATGTGAACGTGCTTTCAATAACCTGAAAAAGCTTCTATCTACAGCCCCAGTCCTTCGCGGACCAAACTGGGATTTGCCATTTCAGATATCATCTGATGCCTCAGATACAGCCATTGGAGCGGTCCTTGGTCAGGAGGAGGATAGAAAACCATACGCCATTTATTACATTAGCAAAAATCTATCCCCTGCTGAATTAAATTATACTGTAACTGAAAAGGAATTTCTAGCTATTATACATGCTATCAATAAATTCAGACATTACATCACTGGATATCCCGTTATCTTGTACACAGATCATTCTGCTATAAAGTATCTAGCAAATAAACCTGTCACAAATGACAGAATAACCAGATGGCTGATTTTATTGCAGGATTTTGACATTACAATCAAGGATCGACCTGGCAAAGAGAACCCAGTAGCTGATTTCCTCTCAAGAATGCCCAAACTAGTCGATGCAGCAGCAGTTGAAGATCAGTTTCCAGATGAGCATATCTTTGTTGTTGCTGTTCAAACACCCTGGTATGCTGATGTCGCCTATGACCTAGCAGTAGGTAAGTTACCAAAACATCTAACCCCTAATGAGCGAAAACAGATTGTCCAGTGAAGTACCAGATTTTCCTGGATTGGAGGCTATCTGTTTCACACAGGGGCAGACATGCAAATTAGGAGGTGCGTTCGACAAGATGAAATATTTGATATATTGAAAGCATGCCATGACCAACCATGTGGTGGACATTTTGCTGATTGCAGGACTGCACATAAAGTATTACACACAGGGTATTATTGGCCCACAATTTTTAAAGATGCA
Organism: Pinus tabuliformis; assembly: GCA_031772625.1. Lineage (NCBI taxonomy): Eukaryota > Viridiplantae > Streptophyta > Pinopsida > Pinales > Pinaceae > Pinus > Pinus tabuliformis. The sequence goes on along the minus strand of CM062806.1, from coordinate 474,185,850 downwards.
AAGAAATTTGTCCAAGCATGTGATAGTTGCCAGAGGGCGGGACGCCCTAGTCACTCAGATGAAATGCCCTTGAAACCACAGCTAGTTATCGAACCATTTGAGCGATGGGCCCTTGATTTCGTGGGGCCAATCAACCCACCATCAAACCAGAAAACATACATTCTAGTGGCAACAGAATATGTCACTAAATGGGTTGAAGCGGAAGCCTTGCCTGGGGCTACAGAAGAATCTGTTATACAGTTCTTGCTCCATCTATTTGTGCGCTATGGCCTCCCTAGAGAAATAATCACAGATGGAGGGCCACAATTTGCTGGAAACAGAATAGCAGCAACACTCAACAATTATCATGTTCAGCATAAAATGACCACCCCATATCACCCACAGGAAAATGGGCAAGTAGAAAGTAGCAACAAGATAATAGAAACAATTCTAACCAAAACAGTTGCATCACATAGACGCGATTGGGCTGCCAGACTACCAGAAGCACTGTGGGCTTATAGAACAACATGGAGAAGCACCACTGGCCACTCACCTTACCATCTTATGTTTGGAAAACAACCTATCTTTCCTATAGAATTTGAAATCCAGACATTACGAACAGCACAAGAAGTAGGGTTAGACTTAACCGAGGCGCAAACTAATTGATTGCAACAGATTAATGAGCTGGATGAAATTAGACTCTCTGCACTTCAACATACTGCCCTGATACAGCAGCAAAGAGCTAAGTGGCATGATGCTCTCATAAAAAACAGAGTCTTCCATGAAGGAGACTGGGCTCTTTTATATGACTCTAGATTTCAGGACTTCCCCGGGAAACTCCAGACTCGTTGGTTGGGACCATATGAAATTCAGAAAGTATATGACAATGGTACCCTCACACTAATTACTATTGATGGTTCTGGGTATACCTTTAAGGCAAACGGCCATCGAGTCCGTCTCTATCGCAAACCACTTACTCGGGAGTCCTTTTGCTAGCAATTACGCCAAGATTCAGATATGGAGATCTTAAGGGAGGAAGACAAGTCTCGTCCACCTGTAACTCGCTAAGAAGTTTATTTTTCTTTACAATTTGTATATAATTCTTTGAATTATTTTTGTACATATTTTTTACAGCATGTTGTGATTTTTGTTGTTCCTTTTTCAAAAGGAACAACACTTGTGATTTTTGCTGTTCCTTTTCCAAAAGGAACAACACTTGCGATTTTTTCTGTTCCTTTTCGAAAAGGAACAACACTTGCGATTTTTGTTGTTCATTTTCCAAAAGGAACAACACTTGCGATTTTTGTTGTTCCTTTTCCAAAAGGAACAACACTTGCGATTTTTTCTATTCCTTTTCCAAAAGGAACAACACTTGCGATTTTTGCTGTTCCTTTTCCAAAAGGAACAACACTTGTGATTTTTGCTGTTCCTTTTCCAAAAGGAACAACACTTGTGATTTTTGTTGTTCCTTTTCCAAAAGGAACATCACTTGCGATTTTTGCTGTTCCTTTTCAAAAGGAACAACACTTGTGATTTTTGTTGTTCCTTTTCAAAAGGAACAACACTTGTGATTTTTGCTGTTCCTTTTTCAAAAGGAACAACAGTTGTGATTTTTGCTGTTCCTTTTTCAAAAGGGACAACATTTCTGATTTTTGTTGTTCCTTTTCTAAAAATGAACAGCACTTGAGTATTTTTGCTGTTCCTTTCTCGAAAAAGAACAGCATTTGTGTGTTTTTGCTGTCTCTGAAAGAAACAACACGGTTTGGTTTCTATCGTTTTTTTTTTCTCAAAGAAACGACATTTGTTTGATTTTATTGAACTGCACCATTGATTTCCATTGCTCCTTTCTCTAAATGAACAACCGTTGTTGTATCTTTCCTTGAAACTGCACCACAGCTTGTCCCTTCTCAAGGATGCAGAGTGCTAATGGTCTTTAGAATACAACTATCTACTTATGTGATGGAAACAAAAGCACAGTATACGGAAATCGGTAAATCATAAATCGCTATCCTTATAAGCAATTGCCCTGAATTGATGAAAGGATGTAGGGAAAAGATATGCTTACTTATGATCTTTTGTTTCCATTGTTCTACTAACTCTGTTCTGATTGGTAATCTCTATCATGCTGATTTTTTTATCTATTTTAATTATCATTCGCCAATGAGATCAAAGAGTTTATATCTTCCTATTGGGATTTTAAGACTTCTTCCATCATTCCTACTCTTAAGGAGTGTTGAACCACCCTTTGTGTATAAACAGGAAAGGTTCTCTATTAAAACCAAAGAAAAAAGAAGCAAGCAAAGCAGTTTTGTCAAATTGCAGGATAGGGAGTCTCATTATGAGCTGGCCTACCATGATCATCAGGATGGAAGCGAAGTGGCATTCCCATTAGGGCCACCACACCCGGGAAATGGTCCAAAAGGTATATCAAAATAAATAAATAACCCTTGGAATAGGAGGTCTCACCACGAGCCGGCCTGCCCAATATTCACTCCTTCCTCGTTAATGGCACTATGACTAACTGGTTACCAAGCCTGCATAGTGGCCTACAGTTTTGACATCACATAACACTTCCTCGCATACACAAAGGACTATGGTTCCCGGGGTGAAATAAACAACTCTGCCAAGGTTATGGACACCTGTTGGCAGCAGAGCTCTGTTAATGGTATTGAAGTCATAACCTTTATACCAATGGGTAAGCAAAATTATAACCTTTGTATCTTATAACGTGATAATTTAATTACCTAGCCATATACCGCATGACTATTTATTACTGCCAATCATTACGGAGCTAGTGACAGTGACCGCATGGGGCTCGCTAATTATGGCAAATGTCTATTCCCAAACTTCCATCAACTCACTGCAGTCGCTTACGTATTAAAAGCGATTTAACTTTTCACCTCGATTCCAGTAATACGCTGTTTTTGCGGACATGGCATATTTTCATAAGCTGCTCCATAAAGACCTCGCAGATGAAGCAGACGCTGCTCCTTATTTGACGGCTGGGACAGCCTATCATATTGCGGGGGGGGGAGGAGTAACCTCATGATTCCCCAGAATACGTGTCAGCCCGTTATTCGAGAAGATCTTGTACTTGAGCACAACACGGCTCAATAGTATGATCATTTGCCATTTTTGTTTCTTCTGCATGAATGACTGTTCGAAGTTATTTCCATTGCATACGCCGTTGTATTTAAACTTGAACGAGAAACGCGCCACCAACTTCTCTGCGTCTTAACGAACAATTGTTGTTCCTTTGAGAATTTGCAAGTGAAGCCATGGGTGGAAGGTCAGTCCGCAGAGAACCTCAGACATTGACTGCTTCAGCTGTAGCCCGAAGAATTCTAAAGAAAGCAGGATGGTTGACCTACCTCAACCGCCTGAAGGAATCTAATGAAACTGTGGCGAAGGAATTTTTACAAAACCTGCGGGAAGAACATTCCACAATCAGAGGAAAACGAATAGAGGTCACGGATGATATAATAGCAAACATCACAGGACTACCGACCACAGGGCCTGTGTGGACAATGAAGAAGGAAAGGCTGCAAAAGATTGTGGAAACCTTTCAGGACGAGGGCCAGAGCTTAACAGTTCGAGGAAAAGGGGTGCTACCAACAACGCTAGGAGAGCCATGGGCGGAATTGGCGAAAATTGTCCAGAGCTACATTACTTGCGAGGGCAGAAAAGACGTGGTAAGACCACGACATCTAAAACTCCTAGCTGTCTTAAAACAAAAATGTTTTGTGAATTTACCTGCATTGCTTAATTCGCTATTGCATGATGTGGCACGAAGCATGAAAAAGGCACAACACAAAGAATATGTGGTTAGCCACCACGAATTAATTCGTTTGATAGTAAACCATAGCCTTACCCAGCAGCAGAGCAGCTGGAAAGAATTAATTGATATTATTAATAAAGGGACAGCCACGTCTGGACGCCCAGAAAAACGAAAACAAATTGATAGCACACCCCAACGCTCAGAGAAGCGAAGGAAGGACGCTTGCACAGAAGTGCAAGCTGAAAGACAAGCCGAGAAACAAGCAGAAAACCAACTTGAGAAACAACCCGACTCTGGTACATCTGAGCAACCAGCAAAGCGTAGAAAGTCGACACGGCTTGCAGGGTTATAAGCAGAGCTGAAGAAACCCCGGGCTCGCATGAGCCAAGCAATAGAAATTATAGACGAGCAATTGGCAGAGACAGATACAGAAGAAGAAAGTAAGGAGGACGCAAAACAATCCACCGGGACAGAGGCAGAAGAAGAAAATAGCAGAGAAACAGAGCAGTCCGCCGAGGCAGAAACAGAAGAGGAAGACGAAGAACAGTCTGCGGAAACAGAAACAGAAGAGGAAGACGAAGGACATTCAGCAGAAACAGAAACAGGAGGAGAAGAAGAACAGGATGAAGAAGGAGAAGGAGACGAGAAAGAAGAAGTTGAGCGGCCCGAGCAGGACGAAGAAATAGAATAGCGGGGAAGAAGCCCAGTACAAAACCCGATGGGGGAAGATGAATTGGCAAATATTCTGGCCAATATGGGCGAGTATGGCCAGCCCTTGAGTCCATCCAACCTCCAGGCTGAAGAAGAAACCCAGGAAAAAGATGCACCCAAGGAAGTGCATACGGAAGAAGCAGAAGTAGAAATTTCACCCGTCCATGATGAGACGGAAACAAAAAATATCAGGCAGGAACAACCCGTCCCTAGTCAGAAGGCACCAGAGGAGAATTCGGAGGAAATAAGGGCAGAGGAAGAATTGGCCCAAGAAACAACAGAGCCAAGAAAGGTTCTTACCCTGGATCAGCCACCTCAAGAAGAAAATCCGGAAATTAGTCACACTCCAACCCACGGCAAACAGTCAGCTATTCTTTCTGAGAAGTTGATGAAAATAAGGGAATTGCAAAAGGAAAAAGGGACACTGTTAAACGTGATAGTCAGGATTCGCCAGCAGATTAGGCTTCTAAAAGCAAGACAAAGGGGGGTAGGGACCTCAACAAGAAAAAATTCGGCCACGCCAATAAGACCCCGTAAGAATAAAAGACGAAGAACCGGGAGTCGTTCCACTACTCAAAATCCTAACAGAAGCCAAACTGCTGTCCCTAATGAAGCAGAAAGCCAAACTGCTGTCCCTAATGAAGCAGAAAGACAAACTGATGTTCCAATTAAAAAAGAAGGACAGACTGCTGTTCCATTTGAAAAGGAACAACAGTGGGTTGGAGTTCGTGTTAAAATTGAAAAAGATGATAAGGAGGTTCAAACGGAGGCACCACCTTCGGGAGTAATAAGGGTTATGAATTCAAAGCAGCATAATAAGAAACTCCAAGTAAAGCTCCCAGCCTCCACAAATGCATGGAAAAAGGACCCAAAAACAAGAACCCTCCACCATCAATTGAAGCAGGCTCAACAAGAAGCAGAAAAGCTCAGGGAACAAACGGTCCCCCGTGAAAAATATGAGGAATTACAACAGCAGTTAAGGAACGTCAACCTGTCAGAAAGCCAAGCCTTCGAAGGATGGAGAAAGGAGAAAGAGGAAGTCACCAAGGTAACCCTTAGATTAGATGTAGTTATTAAACAAATGGATACCTTGTGTGCTCTGTACAATGATGCCCTAGCATGTAGAGCTCCTGCCAAAAATTATGCCCTGTTTCTAATGGAAAGATACTTACAATTGAAAATTAAAGCCGTTAGGGCAGGTGCTCCCATAGAAATTAACACTATAGACGATTTTATAAACTGCTGTAAGCATTATGGGGTAAAAGTACAAAGGTTATTGTGTGAATTTTACCTGCATAACCTTGTACTAGAACAAGAGACCGAGCTGAACCCTGGCCCTTTTGTCAGAGATATTCAATTACAAGCATTCATTTCATTTGCAGTTAATCAGATTAAATGGCTCAAAGCCTACAATGCATTTCAGGGACAAGAAAATGGATTAGACCTATGGGTAAGAGCTGAGCCTAGAGACCTAGAACAGTTATGGAAAAGTCATAGAAATCTCATGAAGGCTCCAGGCGTGATTGAAGCATTAGGACCCATGCATGAAGCAATCATTCGGCAAGGGCTTGAATTCTTTTCTTCTATTAAAGACCCTGCCATTGAAGTAGCTAAATTTCGATATCGGGTATCTAATCCAAATATTCAGCTTCGAGAGCCGTTTAAGTATGAAAATTTTAAACTTGCTGCTAACCGATTCCCCCTCTATGGTGAAATATTTTTGAGGGCAGGGCCATCCTGGTTAGGATATAGGTTCCGGAGTCCAATCATTTGGCATCCTGCACCCGGATACCAAGCCCTGTATGAAATGCCCGAGGGCAAGACAAGCCATTTCTTTGATCATCTAGTTTCGCATCATGGGTGTAGGCCCCACACGAAATTCCATCTCCAGCCTACTCCCTCACTGCTCTACATCTCAACTACAATGTTTTTATGAGGCCATGAAAAAGGGTAAGCTGGGGGGTGTGTGGAGTACCAAGGAAGGTATGTTTCGATGGTCATTTTGGTATCTTTTCATCAGAACTCAAAAGCCTTTTGCATGAGAAATCTAGATAATGATAAGAATTTATAACGAAACACGAGAGATTAATGAAAAGCATTGATAGTCGTCATTTCTATGTATAGGAGGGAGGAAATACGGGAGGTGGCCATTCCAAAAGTAAAGACAAAGCTGAGCTAACTGCTGTCCATTTGACGGAAGATTGGAAATGAACCAGATCACAACGAATCAACCCAAGAAAGGACGCGGAGATACCAGCACGAAACAGAAAAAGAAAGAAGTAACGCAGTATTAATGATTCTGTGAATCCCTCAGGATCTGAGATCTTGAGGGATCGATTTTTTGCCTATTTGTTGTACCTAGATATCTCCGCCATATTCCCTATAAAAGGGGTAGCACTGTTGGCTTCGGGGGGATCTTTTTGGGAGTGTAATTTCTTTTAAGGAAGATCAGGACTATGATCTTTATGTTCGGTTGAAGACTTGAGTTCCTGTAATTTTACTGCATGCTTTAATACAGACTTGTTCACTCTTCTATCTTTGAGCCTGGATCTATCTTAAGCGGTGTACCCCTGGAGGCTAAGGGCCCGGCCCTGGAGGAAACTTGCTCTTTTATTATTACGCGTGGTTTCCGTGTGGTTTGTTCATAGACAAACTCTGGTAATCTACTGTGTTTTGAGAATATTCTATTACATGCTCTGTTGTGATCAAGTCATTTCGTGTTCTTGAACTTTATATTGATGCTATGTTATTTTACCAATTCTTTAAGCATTGATTAATCCCTACAGGACACTGTTACTTTATTACAGAATTCTTCACGATTGTGTTTTGCATTATAACAAGTCATCTGGAAAGATCTGTTTTACATGGGTATCGAATGTGACTATTCTTTATTATGAGATACAGTCGTATGTGTTTTAACAGAAGCAGATTAAGTATGGTGTGTTTCTAAGGTTATATAGTATTGTTCCATCATATAAGATTGAGGGATTAGTGTTTTGATTGGCATGGTTAAATAGAGTTGCAGCTTAAAGTTTATTACCTATTTCGATTACTGTTCTATTCTTGAACTGTTATTCCATTTATTTGTTGTTCCATTTATTTGCTGTTCCATTTATTTGTTGTTCCATTTAGTTGTTGTTCCATTTCAATTTGTTGTACCATTTCCAGATTGCTAATTTTCTATTTCTTGAGGACGGACTTAGGCTGTAGAGGACCCCAACATCTGCTACTTGGTCCCCAGACCTCTGATCTGCTCCCGTCAACTATGAAAGGGATGTGTTATTGCTACCAAGCCCTTGGCTGATGTGTTGTTCCATTTCATTATCACTTCTTGTATCTGTTGTTTCATTTCTAATCATTAAGAACGATCCTAGGCTGTAGCAAGCCCAACATCTGCTATTTGGCTCCCAGACCTCTGATCTATTCTCATCAGTTATGAAAAGGATGGGTTATTGCTACCGAACCTTTGCCTGATGCAATACTTGGTGTGATTTAGTCCTTTGAAGTAGTTAAGTTGTAGACTTACATTAGTTCACTTTCATAGTTGTAAATAGCTGTACTACAAGCATTACTCTGGAAAATGCTAGCCTCAGACTGAGACACCCTTTGAAATAACCAGACAATCCCGGATTGACATATTAATGTGAGGTAACTAGAGGTGAAAGAGACCCTTTTTATAGCTCTACAGCCTCCACTACATTTCACTATGCAAAATTTATAAAGGAGTTTGGGGTCTCCAAGGATCTTGTCACAATAATCCCAAGCAAAGTCCTTTTCCATCGGCATTGTTGTTGTTTTGGACTTGTGTTTAAATTGCAGCTTCTGTTTAGATTTGGAGTTATGCCTTCTATTTAATTTGGCCCCTGTAAAAGACAATAAAAAGTTAAAATTAAAAATGGCATATATAAATTCACAAAAAAGAGGGTTGGTTTTAAAGGATATGAGGTTTTGTTAAGGATCAAAGAGGAGTCTGTCCAACAACACAAGCACATTTCGACCTAATATATCATTATGACCTTGAAACACAATTAGGTATATATGAGGAAATGCTACCTAAAGGAAATATTATCAACATATGTTGCATTGTAATCTTGAATTTGCAAGTTTGTTTAGCATAAGACAACTGAACCAATACATCAATAATAGATTCTGGAAGAACAAAAATACCAAAGTTGTGAACGCATGGTTAACTCCTTTGGAGTCCGCAAGACATTGACCAAGGAAGGAATGCTTGATGACTTGTTTGGTGGTTGATATGAAACCATTTCTTAGTGCATTTTAAAAATCTATTTAAGCTCCATTTACAGGGTTGAAAATTCATAACCAAAGGAATACACCGAACATTCAATTTATTTATAGTGAAACTTGAAACTTGCCATTGAAAACAACATTGAAACTTCAATATAGTAATATACCTATTATTTAAGCCAAGTGAAAACGTACCTCGATTTTTGAATAGTGAATCAGCTAAGCCTGAATGTAACACATGCTGAAGGTGATGCGTGACTTCCCAAGGTTCGATATGGAGTATGGATAGAGCACACACTGGCGACTGCTCGATATGGAGTCTGGACTTAGGCTCACGCTGACAGTTCCCGATATGGAGTTTGGACTGTGTAATAGTGAGTAGTGATTGATTACTGAAGGTCCCGATGTATGAGTTGTGGGCCTGAGAAATAAGAAATAAATTTTGGAACAACTGACGTTTAGTTTTTAGCAATGTGGCATACCTAAACTTCAAAAAATCATGCTCGTTGAGTCAAGGCCGAAAAATGAGTAAATTTGAATCAATCAGAGGAATCTGCTTTAATTGGCAAGTCACAAGTCAAACTTTCATTAACCACGAGTTAAAATTGGTCAACGTGAGTTTGACTCAGAAAGATTTGGATCATATCGTTTGGAGAGCGAGCAGATTCTGACTCGTGATGAATCGCAATTGATCAGTGAGTCTTGCTTCACTACTTGTAACTGAAATCTGAACTGAAAATAGGAGATCTTAAAATTGAAACTAATTGTGAATTTTATAAACTGAAATTGGCCCATCAACATCATTTCTACTTGCAGCTGGGTGCTCAATGGAAGAGATTCATTTTAAATCAGGTTCAGGGATAAAATATTTTATGGAAGATGTTTGTTTTATGTCAAGGAAGACATAGTAATATTTTTTATTAAATTTGAATAACAATAGTATCTACTCTCTATCTCCTGTATATGGAAAGTGGAGTAATAGTGGACATGTAGCATCAAGATCCGCTCACTTTAATCCAAATTTCTGCATGCAAACCTTTGTGTCACTTGTGCGACAAATCCTTTGTTGTAGAGTGTGGAGTTAACACCTACCTCTACATGACAAAAGCTACACATACCTTTTGACTTGGTTTTTTCACCTTTCGTCCATTCTTTGTGTGGAGTAAAGGACACCAAGCTCCACGTACTTCTTTTCCATACCTCTATGTGAGTGTAACTTTGCACATTTTCTTTGCTTCAACCAATATCAAAAGAATTTGTGAGCTTCTTTCAAGGAATGAATACATGCTTCAATCATGGAAATTAGCAAAGTTTCTAAAGAGAAAAATAACCATGGAGTTAACCTTTGCCATTTAAAATATGTTAAGATTCTATTGAGAGTTTTTTAAAGATAATTATTAACTAGCCCTCTACTTTTCTCTTTTTCTTAATATAAACTGCATCTCTTATTACATTTCTCATCAAGAGATTTACATCAAATACTGGATCAAAGGGCCAAGGAATTTTCATAAATGCTTCCTTGTCGAGTAGAAGAATAAATGGTCAACATGTCACCTTAGCTCCAATTTCTTGGGAATTAATAATTGTTCTGAAAAATGACTACTCTTGATTGAATTTAGAACTATGTTTAAGCTTTGAAAATGAATTTTCCTCCAAATTGATCTTGGAAAAGTCCTTATTAAAGACTTCTCTATATCTCCTCCACTAGAATGAATGGCTTGTATGTTGAAAAGTATAGAAGAGCTCCCTTCTGAAAATCCTGATCATCTAATTGTCACCAAGAGCTCCTCCTTTTCCCAAAATTGGACCCAAAACAACATTGAGTAGTTAATTATGATCCAACCTGAGAAATTTTCATTGACACTACAACTCAAGAGCTATTCAACTTAAAGTGCGCTAATAGGATTCATCATTATTTCATTGAATAAGTATATTGTTTTTGAATTTGTCATTTGTTCGTGTAGTATGTGGTTCTGACCTTGTTTCACGTGAAAGGGTTTTTATTCTTGGACTATGAAAATGCTAGTAAGATTTAGGCCTTTTGTAGTATTTGTACCCCATGATCATTTTTGCAAGATGTATGTCCTGTGTGGAAAGAAATAAGAATTTAGTTATTACCTCTTAAACTAAAGCACTGTTTCTTTTATTAGGTGCCATGTAATGTCCTCTACAAATTGAGGACGAATGGGTCGTAATATCCTATCCATCCTCGTAGGATATAGCCCTCCACAAAGGGGAAAAAACCCCAAAATACCCATTGTTGGGCACTTTTTGGGGAATCTGGGCTTAAAATACCCAAATTTGGGGTTTGGAGTTAGGTTTACTCAATCATTTAAGAATATGAAACCCCTCTGGAAAATCTATAAATAAAGAAGGATTGAATTCATTTTGGATCACCAAGTGTGGATTAATTCATTTGTTCTTAAGCATTAGGTCTGATAGTTTTTGACCCCTTCTATCTCTTTTCAATTTCAATGGTGAAAGATTCCACCCTAGTTCACATTCCCTTATTATCTCTCTGTTTGGGCACAAGGGTCTTTGACTGGTCAGTGAATTCTGTTGGATATTGGTCTCTTGTCTTTTTCTGGGCACAAGATTTATGTTAAAGGTGAATGAATGTGGAGGATAGTGCAAGATAGCTTTGTTTTTTTTGGCATACACCTCTCTTGAAGGAAGCAACAAAGTTTCTGAGTCTTTAATATCTTGTTCTGGGCAAAGCAGTTACCTTAGGTAGTGGATTCATTTCTGGCACCTGGAGTAGTGAAACTCTTTGCTTTATTTTAGTTTTTGCATGCACAGTTAAAATGAGCACTTCCCTAGTTATTAACTCTCAGCCTTAGCTAAGGAAGCATGTTTTCATATCTCATATCATATTCAGTAGATGCAGACTTTAATTTTCTTGTCTATCCATGCAAGGAAGGTGCATTAGGATTATGAGTTAAGAAAAATGAGACATTGTTGTACATGTTTCCAGATTCATTATACCTTCTAGACTAAAGGAAAAGTAAATAGTAGAGTTTGAAATTTTTAGTTATTTCCTGTTTTAAAGAGTAATAAATAGTGATGTGATTTGAGTTTCAAATATGTGTACTTGTTGTTACTTTATTCAGTGACATGTGCTTCCCTGTTTATAACAATGGGTTTTTCTTCAGTATCTAGCCTCCAAAGCTTCTTCAATGAAAACTAAATATCAAATCATGCCCTTGTACTCCAAAGAATCTAAGGCATCACCTTAGAGAAGCTCCAAACTAGACCAATGAGCTTTGACAGGCCAACTCCAACCGCATGCCACCTTACAAGTGTTGATGTCACCGCTACAAAAATTATTCTGAAGTGTTGCATCCTACACCAATGCCTAATATTAATGCCCAAAGGGGTTCTAGAACGAGGCTCAACCTTCATTGCCACATTTAAGAATTTTCAAAGGGATTGGTCCCTTTAAACCATACCAATTTTTACACTTTCACAATTTGGCCATGTTCCTATCAATTTATTTTATGTATTGAAAAGTCAGTCCTTTTTTACCTGTTTATTAACTTTAGGAACAATTATAGGTCAACTCCAGCAAAATGTCAACAAATTTGTGGGTTAGGTTGGCATTTCTCCAAATACTATCACACATGTATATATAATCACACATTTTCCATTTTAGATCTTGATTGGTTGCACAAAAAGGTTCGTTGCCTGTGTAATTTTGTCCCATACCTCCACATCAACACTCATAGATAACAATATTCTTAATTCTTCATCTATGTGCATAGTATGGTCCCTTTTGGTTTCTATTTTTGATGGAGAAACCTATGACAGTACACCTTTTACCACAGAGATGTTGTTATTAGATAGAAATCTCCAGAGGAGTCTTACACTAGACATATAAATGTATATTGTATATCACAATAATAATCATTAACATACGAAGATGTGGCGGACCCTAAACTATATGCATTCAATCCATTACTTTTTCTTTCATGGCAGATTTCGTTCTACATAGTAGATGTGTTGTGGCACTTGAGTGTGTTCACATAAAAAATTCTAAGGCCAAACTCAGATTCTCATGTGTCATGGAAATTCAACATATGCCTTGTTCACCTAGGAACTACTTGTAACTCATCTTAGGGTACTCATGTACAGTATCAACTCATCCCACTTAACAAGTTACCAAGATAGGGCTCATCACATCCAACCTTGGTCTAAAACAATTAAGCAACACAATTTACATATTGAGATGCAATAACACCTAACATGTCTTATAATTCCTTAGCACTATATGGCATGCATTAACACCCCCTACATTCCTTGGCATGTTTTGACACTCCCTAGCACACCGTGAAACTTCTTAACATGCCTTGGTAGTTTAGAATACCTTGGCATTTCCTAGCATATAATCTTGTCACTTCCTCCTTAACACACATAAAACTCATTGAAACTCCCTCTCACACACTCTTATTCGTTCATTTCCATGCATTTTGACCTAGTGCTTCATTATGTTTCCCTGACACCCCCTAACACTCCTTAGCTTACCCTAGGACCTGGCACATCTTGGACTACCGCCTTAACACTCTATCATTCCTTGGCACTACATAGTATACCTTGTCACTCTCTCCTTAACACACTTAGAGATCACTAACACTCTTGGTCACAAAATCTTATTCATTCATTTCCATGCATTTTTACCTAGTGCTCCCTTGTGTTTCCTTAGCACTCCTTATCACTCCTTGACACATGTTACACGCTAACACCTTTGACATCTTGGCATGTCGCCCTAGCCTCTAGTATGACTTAACAATGCCTAGCATACCTTGTAAATTTGTCCTTAGCACACCTGGAACTCACTGAAACTTCTAATCACAAATTCTTAGTTGTTCATTTCCATTCATTTTGACAAAGTTCTCAATTGTGTTTCCTTGGCACTCCCAGCTAACACTTCCTTGCACGCTTTGGAACATCTTGGCCACATGTCGCCCTAGAACTCTAGAATTCCTTAGCATTGCCAAGCATGCCTTGTAACTCCTCCTTAACACACTTGGAACTCATTGACACTCCATGCCACACACTCTTATGTAGAAAATCTGTGATAGGTTAAACCGATAATGCAATATAAGTCAAAGCATAATATTATAACCTACTTCTACTATCAATTTGCAAAATATTAGAGATTGAGCTGAATAATATAACCAAAAGAAGAAGAATCAATGGCACAATACACATGAAAATACTTTGGGGAAAGTCTCAGATAAAACCCCACACTATCGTATTATCATACATTGTGGAATACATAGGAATTATACAAAGCCTTAGCTCTCATAGCTAGCCAGCTCTCAGTAAAATCCTCATAGATTCTCACAAGAAATATTGGCTTCTCTCCAGCCTTCCTCTCTGCCCTCCAAGCTCCTATTTCCTTGTGTTGTTCCTTGTGGATGATTAGCCTATTACCAAGTGGAAAACAACCTTCAAAACTACGCAATCCTCAAGGATGAATCCTTGATTGCATGCATGAGTTTTCTCCATGAGAAAACACATGCAACTGATAGTACACTATTCTTAAACATTAAGCTCAATTGGGTCTTTCTCAGAATAGACATGCATGAGTTTTTGATGAGGGAATATTAAGTTAACTTGAGTAGCACTAGTTGAGTGTATTAATTCATCAACTGACTATTAACTCACTATTAGTTCCTCAAACAGTTTGGAACTAATTTAACTGGACTTAACTTAGTAAATTGAATTAATTAATTACAACTCAAATATAACTCAATATTATCTCCTTAATTTAAGGGATAACTCTTGCATGACTTTAGAAAGACTTCTAACTTGAATTTCTCCAACTAATTAATTTAAAATTAATTAATTAATTATTTCCAAGTAGCTGTTAAGACTAAATTCGATTTTAATCCACAATTTAATTCAAGAACAAATTGAACTTTCGAAGAGCCGGGATGGAGCTAGGGTTTAGAACAGGGAGCAACAAGAGGAGCAAGCTGGTAACAATGGAGGGGCTAGGCGGAGGGAGCTCCACTCCCTACTACAATAACGTCGTACCAAATAGAAGCAGGGAAAAGAGTTTGAATGGATTCAGGAAACCCTTGGAGGCCGGAAAAAAGAAGATAGACTCAAAAGAACCGAAAAACAACAAATATAATGAATAAGAAGAAAATCATGGGGCGGTCAGAAGGGAGGAGAGACCAAAGGATAGCAGTGAGAAGAATGTGTACAATTCTACAGCTGGACCTTGTAAACCCAAGTCAACCATCAAACCCTGGGTGGTTCTTAATGATTCTGCACTGCAGGTGCACAGAGATCACATTGTGACGTATGCTATTATATACAAGTTTATGGGTATATGGCCTATGGAGAAGAATCTGTACACTTGGATAAGAAACAACTAGAAACCAAAAGGTGATATAACTCTACATATAAGGTCCAAGGGTTTCTTCATGGTGGTTTTCACTAGCCTAGAGTACAAAGACAGAGTTTTTGAAGGAGGACCCTATTTCTATGCTACTGCAGGACTATATATGCGACCTTGGGTAATGAACTTTGTCCCGGAGCGAGAAACGTTCACATCGGTCCTAGTATGGATAAGAATTTACTCCCTTCCTCTAAATTATTGGCTACCTAAATCCTTAAAAGTTATAGGAAATAAATTAGGACATTTTCTAAAAATATTAGAGGCAACTCTGCGAGGTAAATACACCTCCTTCACACGAATATGTATGGAAATGGATCTATCGGGAGCACTCCTGGATGAAGTGGTTATAGAAGTTTATGATGAGGAATGGGTATAGGCGGTGGACTATGAACATCTCCCTTTTAGATGTCATAAATGTCATGAACATGGGAATCCATGTAGAGATTGTCCACAAAACAAAAGGGAGGATAATCTGAGAACCAAAACAGGCAAAGATCCTGAAGGATTCACCAATATGGGAGGCAGAGGGAAAGGAGGGGGAAGAAAGTACCAAAAGAAATAGAGTGAAAACAAGCTATCAAGTTGCAATAGTTTTGAAACTTTAGAAGAAGGGGTGAACATTGGAAAGGTCATTACACTTGACAACCATCCTGTAGAGAAGGAAAAGGAGGACAACATGGAAATAATACAGGAAAACAATGAACAACAGGAAACCAAACCAAGCAACTTGGAACTAAGTAGGGACCAGGAGATGACACCAAGTGAAGTTGGGACAGAGGACCAAGAACTACAGGAGATTCTTGAGAGGGATAATCTTGATCTGGAAAAATTCTTAAACCAGAGAACCAACAAAGGGATAGACTCCCTACCACAAGAGGAGTTCGACATAGTACAACAGATATTCCTCTAGGTATCTCAGACAAACGATTCAGGAAGCAAAAGAAGCCATGATAGCCAGGGCCATAGAGGGGTCAAACCAATGGAGGAAATATCAAGTCACTCGGCCAAAAACCTAGGCAAGAAAAGAGGAAGAAAAAGACAAAATGAGCTGCTAATAGAGTGTGGAAAGCTCATGATCAACTCAGGTAAGATGAAAGATCTCACTAGTTACTCATTTAAAAACCCATCATTATGAAGCTCACAACCTGGAATATCAGGGGTCTAGGAAGTAAAAGGAAATAGAGGAATCTTAGCAATAGATTAAAAGAAGAAAACTCATATATGGTGTTCATACAGGAAACAAAATGTTCCATAGATAAAGTCCGGGAAATACATAAAAAATGGCTCAGTAAATATGAGCACCTAAAAGTCAAAGCCAATAATATAGCGGGTGGGATTATTACTCTTTAGAATCCTTAGAAATTTGGCACTTTGGATGGGGAAGCATCTAGGAACTACCTTTCAATGGTTATCCAACCTTTGGGTGACAAGGAAATCTATATGGTCACAAATGTCTATGGTCCTCAAAAACCTGAAGACAAACTCAAGCTTCTCACTTCACTAGAGGAGCTAAGAGAGAGACACCTAGCAATGCCCTGGATTCTAGGTGGAGATTTCAACATGATCAAATATCTCATGGAAAAAAAGGAGGAACTAGAGTAATAGGAAGAGACTCTATTGCTTTCCAGAATTTCCTAAACAACTTGAGGCTAGTGGACTTGGAAACAACAAATGGAACATTCACATGGAAAAATAAGAGGGGAGGAGCTTCCCAAGTTGCCTCAAAACTAGATGGATTCATCATCTCAGAAAACCCCTTCCTCTCTGGACCCAACATGAATGCTTTTATCCTTCTTTTGGAGGGTCGGACCACTAGCCTATTTAGCTAGAATCTTCTTTTATTGGCACTCCGAGGAACAAACATTTTAGGTTTGAAAATTTTTGGCTTACTCACCCTGACTTCATCTCCAATATTGAGAAATGGTGGAAGGAATATTTACCCATTCAAGGCATGAAAATGTTCCTTCTGCAATAGAGACTCAAACAGATTAAGGTCAAACTCAAATATTGGAAAAAAAGTGAGTTTTGCAACATTTTTAAAGCCAAAAAAGGAGTGGAGAAAAAGTTATAGAAAATTAACCAGATTATTATCAAGGAAGGATTTACTGAGGATAGGAAATTGCAAGTTGACTCTCTCCAATGGGAATGGGACATCAGATGTCAGTAGGAAGAAATATTTTGGAAGAAAAAATCATGAGTGCAATGGCTTAAAGAAGGAGAAAGAAATACAAGGTTTTTCCACAAATCAACCATGGAAAATCAGGATCATAATCGAATCACAAAGCTCATAGATCCTCAAGGGAAGGAGCCAAGCACACACAAAGATATGGAATCCATTCTGGTACAACATTTCCAAAATATAGCAGAGGAGCCTGTCTTAGATAGATCTCTAGCTATTAAAAGATTTACGCAACACATTCCAAAACTGGTGACCAAGGAAGATAATTATAATCTCAACAGACCAGTGATAGAAGAGGAGGTAAAAGAAGTAATAAAAGAGATGCACAATGGGAAGGCTCCTAGACCGGATGGTTTCAATGTTGAATTCTTCAAGGCAGGCTGGCAAATAGTCAAATAGGACATACTGGAGGTCATGGAGGATTCAAGAATTTCAAAAGCAACCCTAAAAGAACTAAATGCCTCCTTCATAGCCCTAATTCCTAAACAGGATAAAGAAATGACTTCAGATCTATTCAGACCCATAGCCCTCTGTAATGTAATATACAAAATCATCTCCAAAGTTATTACTAACAGACTCAAGCCCCTTCTTCCAACTCTCATGTCGGAGGAGCAAACTGGATATGTGGAAGGAAGGAAAATTCTCAATAACATCATTCAAGCTCACAAAATAGTGCACTCTCTCAAGAGTAACAAGCAAGCAAGTATGATCATACAACTGGACCTAGTGAAAGTTTATGACAAACTAAGCTGGTTGTACATCAAAGAAGTTCTAAAGGCATATGGCTTTGACCAGAATTGAATAAGATGGGTTATGGCTTTGGTAACATCTACTAGCTTTTCTATCCTTCTCAATGGTTCTCCATCCAGATCCTTTCGGCCCTCGAGGGGTCTCGGGAAAGGATATCCGCTCTCTCCCTTTCTCTTTATCCTTATGATGGAAGGATTAGGCAAAGCTATCATTTCTGCCAAAGAGGAAGGAACAATCTAGGGTCTCAAGCTTACCTAGGGGGGAGACTCTCTAACTCATCAGCAATTTGTAGATGACACCATGATACAGGGCATACCAATGGTCAAAGAAGCCAAAGCTTTCAAACAAATTATGCAAGATTTTGCTTTGGCAGCTGGTACAGAGGTAAGTCTCACAAAATCAAAAGTATTTTTTTTCAATACTCATATTTCCATTCAGAGAAACCTCTCTATAATTCTTGGCTTTCAGAGAGACCATATTCCCTCCAAATATCTGGGAATACCTCTCACTGACAAACCTCGAATCAAGGAAGTTTGGGAGCCACTTACTAATAAATTGAAGGAAAAAATCAGCAAATGGACAAGTATATCTTTGAATCTAGCTGGCAGGCTTGTTCTCACAAAGGTGGTCCTACAATCTATTCCAGTCTACATGTTTTCAGCTCTTCCTGCCCCTAGAGGAGTAGCGCAACAATTCAGGAACACTCAAAGAGATTTTCTTTGGGGAAAAGGAGAGGAAAAAAAGAAATGGGCTGCGGTAGCTTGGGACAAACTTTGCAAACCCAAGCCTCATGGGGGTCTATGTCTCCATGACTCGGAAACTCTCAAAAAATTTTTGGGAGCCAAACTTTTGTGGAGATGGCTGAAGGAATCTAGCAACCCATGGGCCAAGCTCTGGAAATAGAAATAAGCAAAGGACTGGCAAGAATGGGACGTGATCAGAGTAACCGAACATATCCGGGGCTCCCACATTTGGAACAATGCTTGGGAGAATAGAGCATTATTTCATAAACATAGCTTCTAGGAGATTGGAAATGGGAACCTAGCATAGTTTTGGCAGGATAATTGGCAGTAGGAACCCAACTTAAGTAGAGAAGGACTGGATATTCTCAAAGAGGACACTGTCAACAAAGGACTAAAAAAAGTCAGTTCCTTTTGGGATAAGACAAGGAACAATGATAAATGGAGAACATGGAAAGTACCAGTTTACAGTGAAGATACTCCTTTGAAGACCTAGGCTGAATCTCTTGCTACAATCCTGGAAAAGAGGAAAATTTTGATCTCTACTTTCATTGATCAACTCAGACGGGGAAGAAGTAGTGAGGGCAACTTCAAGCTCAAAGAAGCGAAAGAAATTGCCACTAGTTACAATTTTTCAAACACGGATAAAATTTGGAAGTGGAAGCACCCTCACTGGATGAAAATCAAGTTGTTTATGTGGATGGTACATCACAAAAATATTCTGACTTGGGAAAATCTTAGAAAGAAAGGTTTTGCAGGACCATCCAGATGTCGGTTATGTGGTATTCAGGAAGAAATGAGGGATCACCTTCTCAACCTTTGTACCTTCACCTCAACCTTATGGAACTGGGTTGCCTCTATCTTCAGGCAAACTGACAGGGATGAAAACAACATCTCCAAAACCTTAAAGAATTGGAGGAAAAAACTTTCTGAGAATGAGACAGTCAACACAGTCTACATATTGATACCAGGCTTTTTAATCTAGAATGTATGGAAAACATGCAATAATAGAATTTTCAATGATAAATCAGGCTCACCCCAAAACATTATATCTCAACTCCTAAGGCAATTTAAAGAAACCATAAATACCATTCAGAAGCAACCTCCTGAGAATCCCCCATCACACCAGGAGGCTCACATTCTTTTGCTATTGGGCCTAGAAAATCTTGTCCCCCAGGGCAAAATTCGGATTGCAACACACTCTACAATGAGGCAATATTACTGGCAACCACCCCCCCTGGCTACTTGAAATTCAATATATACAGAGCCTCGAAAGGAAACCCAAGGGTTGTGGGTTATGGAGGAGCGGTAAGAGATGACAAGGAGAATATAATAGTCATCTTCCACAATCATTTAGGGATTGCTACCAACAATATGGTGGAACTAATGGCCATAGAGTAGTGCTTAGAAATTCTAAGAGATATCAATATGACGAACACTATAATAGAGGTTGTCTCTGAATTAACAATTAATTCTTAAAAAAAATAGCAAATGGCTCTGCACCAGAGAAAGTCTCGAACCACTGGAAACTTTTGCAGGTCTATCATCGCGTTCAATCACATCTAAGAATCCTGAGAACCCTAAGTTTCATACATGTGTGCATAAATTCCAACAGATTAGTGGATCAGTTGGAAAATGAAGGGTCGCTCTGTAAAAATGATCACAATATATACAGGTGGGAGCTAACACTTACAGGGAATTTGTGAGAGGAATGCCATAGTCTGGCGTGTGCTGAAAATGAGCATTATCACAACATGAAGGAGAAGCAACAATTGGGCAATTAAGCGAATGGAGGACAAGGGTTCATCCAGCTGAAGACCTCAGCATCAGTGCAACAAGAGCTTTCAAATGGATGGAAGGATGCAGAGAAAGAGCAGTTTCCTTTCACAAAGAAAACAGAGGTCAAGCAGTTTAGTGGTTTATCGGGTGTCCCGAAGATCCCAAGTGGTTTTTCATGGTTTTCCTTCGATGCCTTCATCAATGACCACGTGGCAGTGGGCGAAGAGAGTAAACTGCCTCTATTATGTATCTTTTCCTCAAGCTTCTTCTCCACCTGATATTCTCCTTAATCGTCGGATTTGGCGGGTGAATATCCATGGCCACAGTTCATCGAGCTTGTTGATTGCGTTATCCTCCGCTTATCGTGATAATCATGGTGGCTCTTGGGTTTCGGATGTCAAATTAGCTCGGGATTTATCTCCCTGGACAGACCCAATAGAACCCCTGAATTAGGTTTAATTTCCCTTCAAGTCCGTGGTTTTTTTCATTTTGTAGGCATATTGAGTTGCCATTTTCACCCCCCAATCGTGTGTTCTTTAGATTTTGATCCTATGGTCATAGGTGTTCATAGAGTTTTATGGGACTGAGGTCCTTTTTTGGGGCTTAGCGGTCACTGGCTACTCTTGTTGACTTTTGTGCCGGGATTTGTAACATAGTTTTTTAACTTTTTAGTCAATTAATGAGAAGAAAACACTCTTGCTTTAGCAAAAAATAATTCAAAATTAAATTGGAATATTCTTGCTACCATATTTCAAAACTCCCTCTCAACAAGAAAGGGATTATTTTCCACCTTGATCCTGTCTCTATGGAACTCGAATTTACACTTTGACAATGCCTTTGTTAAAATGTCATCATCTTGCTCCTCTGTCGAAATATACTGCAGAAACGTGATCCTCTCGACCTGTGAAAAGCCACGGGCAACAAATATTTCCTTATGATTCTCCACACTACCATCAGTAGCTTGCTTTACCTTGTAAGGATAACAAGAACTCACAAATGACTTGTTCTCTGGTGTCGGAACCACGTCCCAAACATTGTTACAAACTATGGAGTCATACTCCTCCACAATAGCATCAACCCAAATCGGTTGCTGCACTGCTTCCTCAAAGGTAGATGGCTCAGTCTCAACACATTCCCCAGCAAGGGCCATGTATCTAGTGTACCTCTCAGGTGACCTCCTGTGTCTGCACTGAGAAGATGGTGCTCGCACATTCTCTCTCGCATCCTCCAATAATCTATCAGATTCTCTTGTGCACTTCCGTCCATCTCTGGAAGACTCTACTTGAGTGGATATCTCCACTCCTAGAACCTCTGCATGCGGCTACTACACATCAGTCTGAGGCTCCTCCTCCTTAGGAACCAATAGTTCCTCTACATCCTATAGTTGGAGCTCCCTCTCAAGGGAAACTCGCATGGCCTTCTGCTCATCAAACTTGAGATCTCTGCGAACCACTATCCTTGACTAGCAGGCAAGTACACTCGATAGTTGTGAGGTGTATTAGTGTACCCCACAAATATCCCCAACTCTGTTGTCGGCTCAAGGTTCTTCCGTGCATCCTTTGTCACATGGAAATATACCGATGAGCCAAAGATCCTAAAGTGACCCACATCTGGTCTCTTATTGGAGAAAGCTTCCTCTGGTGTCTTTATCCCAAGTATGCGATGTAGGCTTCTATTCTGTAAATAGACCATTGTGTTGCATTCCTCAGCCCACAAGTGAAGTGGTAGGCCTTGATCATGCAACATTTCCTGTGCTGCCCCTATAATAGTTTTGTTCTTCCTCTCGGCCACCCCATTTTGCTATGGGTTATGAGGTTCTGTAAACTCTCATTTAATTCCTTCCACTGCAAAAAATTCCTTAAAATCTTGAGAGACATATTCTCCACCATTGTCACTTCTCAAGGTCTTGATCTTCTTCCCTGATTCTTTCTTGACCAAAGCTTTGAACTCATAAAACTTTGTGAAAGTTTGCTCCTTCTTTTGCATGAAATAAATCCATGGTTTACGAGAATAGTCATCAATGAAAATCACATAATACCTTATCTTCGCTGTGGATGCCGTCGAGAATGGTCCACACAAATTAGTATGAACTCACTCTAAGATAGCCTCTACTCGAATGTGTCGATCATGAAAGGAAGACTTGGTGTAATTTCCCAAGGTACAACCTTTGGATGTTTCAACTTGCTCAAGCTTACCTTTGGGAAGTCCTGTAGATATCTGCTACATTATCTTCAAAGCCCCATGACACAAATGGCCCAATTTCCTCTGCCACAACTTGCCAATGTCTTGGCTTTGCATCAATTCTGCTTTCGTACTCAATGCTGCACAATCATCTACCTCTAGTTTACATAGATTCTTCACCCGAATCCCTATCCTCTTGGTTTGACCTGTGGCTATGTGTCTTAGGAATGCCTTTCCTTTACTAAAGACAACATTGTAGCTTTTTTCCTCCAACATCGCGACCGATACCAATTTCTTCTTCAGTCCAGGAACATATATCACATCTGTCAAGGTGAGAGGAGCTCCATGATCCCTCTCAAAAGCAACCATGTCCACTCCTGAAACACTATACCTTATCGTCACCCAACTATATGCGCATCTTGAAGTATTTATCCTCCAAGGCACTGAATAAATTTTTATCACCACTCATGTGGAATAAGGCTCCACTCTCAAGAAACCAGACACAACCCATCATGGATGACACCATGCATGCGATAAGGGTAAATTCCATTTTGAACTGAGAGGTTAATGCCTCACCTTCCGATCCTTTCAAGGATCCATTCTTAGACTTATTCGATGGGAAATTAGTCACATAATGTCCCATATTTTGAAAATAAACCATTTTTAGACTTATTCGATGGGAAATTAGTCACATAATGTCCCATATTTTGACAATAAAAGGTTCTTACTTTAGACATGTCACCCTTCTTCCCTCCATGAGAAGAATTCGATTTGAAATGGGAAGCCTTCCCCTTCCCTTTGCTTACCTTACTTGTTAAGGCCAGATTTTCTTCATCATCATTCTTGGATGAAGAACCATCTCGTGTGCTCCTCCTAATCTCCTCCCCCATAAGATCTGACTGTACTTATTCCCAATCTGGTGGTTTCTCCCTTCCATTCAGACATTCCTCGTAGATATTCCAACTCTTTGGAATACCAAGTGTTGGGCACGGAATCCCCCCATAGCATGTTTTAGGGCTCAAAGCCCAAGTTTTGAGTTAAGATGGTTGTAAAAACTTTGCGAATTGCGAGCGCACAGCGCGAAATGTATGTTAGAGTCATAGGGTTGTCCACCCTAAGTTTAGAATGTAATGTCAGCCTACCCGTGGTCCGCAGACCATGGGATTGTATAAATAGAGAGGCTCTAAGTTGTAAAGAGGAGACAAAGATATAATAGAATGGATAGAATGAAATAGCGAAACATAGAAGAAGAGTCTAAGTGTGTCTTGGGTCATAGTAGTAGGAAGAGGCTCTGCAGTTGAGTGCGTAGAGGCCTAGTAGAGTCGTAGCTGCGTGCACAGACCCCTGCAGTTGAGTGTGCAGGGTAGAGTAGAGTGTGTAACCAGAGAAGAGAATAATAAAGAGAAGTTTTGTTACTGATCTTGTGTATCTGTTATGAGTTATTATATGTTTGATATCATTTGCAATTATATTGTTTTATTACTGCGCGCTTGTATGAAAGGTGAATATTGTTAAGTATAACTGAAAACATACAAATAAGCTAAGGTAATCAACTAATCTTGGATGATTGGTAAGGACTTGGGTAGTAACATGATTTGGCCCTCGAGTAGGGCTGTGCGAAGGTAGTGTCTCAGGCTATGAGATATAGGAAGGTGCGCGTAGCAATGGGCACAACCGTGGACCACTTGAAACCATAAGACATCCCTAGGGTGTAGAAACCCGATTCTAGCACCCTCCCATACTACCTCGGGTGAGACCTCAGTCTGCGCTCCGTGGGCTATTACCTAAAGGGCTAGTAGTACTGAGATTTGTTTGGCTAACTCAACTCTGGACCTAGGTCAGGTCCCAACAAGCCAACAAATGGTTCCATTTTCGAGATCGAGATCTGCATAAGGGATGTCTGATGTCATGTCACTGGAATCCAACAAAGAAAGAAATTGAAGGGTGGTTTGACATAAAGATTCACGAGTTCGCGGTGTAGGAAAACATGAATCCATGAGTATCAAAGGAACAGTGGTTAGAGTGCTACTTATATATGGAAATCCATAAAAATTTTCTTTTCATCCTTCCCCTCTGAGTTGTACGAGTGGATCAAGAAGCTAGCACACAATCAGGGAAGGTGTAGGCTCAACAAACCGATTATGTGGACTCCAGAATTGGTGCGCAAACTAGAAGCATCAAGAGATAAGATCGCACGTGCTGTGGACCATTGGCTTGATCAAATTATAGGAGGGTTTATCACCGGTAGACATGACAGTCAGTTACAACGAGTTAGAACAATGCTTCCACAAAGGACCGCAAGGTAAGTACATTAAATCTTTGAACCCTTGGATTAAAATGCTACTGTGTGAAAAGAGGGTTATGCAAACAAATTGATGTTTAGGGCAACGCGAAGTGGGAGAATCTACAGAAATGGAGGTATTGAAGAAATAGAGACTAGTCCCTTGATTTCACCTCTACAGGAGAGTGAGGAGGAGCTTGCGAAAGTTTCTCCAAGAAGCACGATCAGTCTCATAAGTCAGTGAATTTGGCGCATACCACTACCAGCTACACCACCACTGGTTTCACCATCTTCACCTCCAACTTTCTCCACACCACCTCCTCCACCACCATAGTTTAATATGGCGAGCGCAATAAAATTGCCAGTATTCAGAAGAGTAGGGAACGAAGATCCGAACCAATTTTGGTTCGTGGTAAAGGTTGTATGGGAAGCACAAGGAGACGTGGATGACAATATTATATAACCAACCTCTCTCTCCCTCCCTCTTCCTCTCTACCTCTCTCTCTTCCCTCTATCTCTCCTCTCTCCATCACTCCCTTGTCACTCCCTCTCTCTCTGCCTTTCTCCCTCTATTTCTTTCTTCTTCCTTCCCTCTCTCTCCCCGTCCAACTTCATCTCTCTCTCCTCTCTATTATTCCTCTCTATCCATATCGATCTCTCTCTCCCTCCCTCTTCCTCTCTGCCTTTCCCTCTTCCCTCTATCTCTCCTCTCTTCATCGCTCCCTTGTCACTCCCTCTCTCTCTACCTTTCTCCCTCTATGTCTTTCTTCTTCCTTCCCTCTCTCTTCCCCTCCAAATTCATCTCTCTCTCCTCTCTCTCCTTTTCTATCTCACCTCCCTCTGTCCCCCCCATCAAATTCTCTCTCTCTCCTCCATCAATCTTTGTGCCTCCCTCTTTGTCTCTTTCCCTTCTCTCCCTATCTTCATCCCCACCTATTCTCTCTCTTCCCTCCTTTCTTCTCTCCCTATCTCTCTATCCATCTATCCCTTGTCACTCCCTTTCTCTCTCTACCTCTATCTACCTATGCCTTAGTTCTTTCCTCCCTCTCTCTTCCTACCTCCTCCTTCTCCCCATCTCCCCCCATCACTCTCGCACTCTCTCTCTCTCTCTCTCTCTCTCTCTCTCTCTCTCTCTCTCTCTATCCACCCTCCATCTTTGTCACTATCTCCCTCCCCCTCTATTCCCTTCACTTTTCTTGCTATTATCACATGGATCCTTAGTTAAGATAGATGTATGTTGGTTCTTACTAATATTTGTATTATATAAATTTCACATCTTTAAATACCAAAGTATTTTCATTTTTAATTTTATTAAAACCTTAATTTAATTTATATGGGAATAATTTTGGTTGTGAGGATAGAGAGTTTATATATATCTCAAAACTAATTACAACCTTTTTCCTATTAGCTTCAAATAAAAAAATGTTATAAAATTAAATTAGATTAAAATATTTTTATTGTGAAATAAGTTATGGTTTTTGGGCATGTGGTATTGATAAGCCATGGTATTAACCCATGGTATTGTAACAAAGTCTATTTCCAAGTTAATAATATAATGAATATCCATGGTTAAGAATGTTTTCATATTGTTATAAAATATTTTTATTGTGAAATGAGTTATGTTTTTAGAGCATGTGGTATTGATAAGCCATAGTATTGGCCCATGGTATTATAACAAAACCAAATTTTTACAAGTTAATAATATAAAGTGGGGGGTGAGTATCCATGGTTAAGAATCTTGTCATGTTGTTATAAAATATTTTGGTTGTGAAATAAGTTATGGTTCTTGGGCTTGACTTATTGATAAGACATGGTATTGGCTCATGGTATTGTAACAAAACCTATTCACAAGTTAATAACAAAATCAAAATATAACAACTTGAATTTTATTATTCCTATTATAATTGAGACAACATTTATATTTTTGCACTCATCCCCATACTTTTGACTTTTATTATTATTTAACTAAACCCATATTTAGAATTGTTTACATACTTACATTACACCTACACATCTACTCTATAATCTATAAATATTGTATTTATTGTTTTCTAGGGAGGGAAATTTTAACATTTTTGAAAAAAATCAGCCTTGTTTTGATGTAACAAATCCTTCCAATTCCAATCTTCATTTACGTTCTAAAACAAGTAGTATATTTTCACTTTTCATATGGTGGAGGGAAAACGAGTAGATATTTTGACTTTTCATAGGGTGGGAGGGAAAATGAGATTGAATAGAGTTGTGAATTGAATTTTAACTTTTCATAGGGTAGGAGGGAAAATGAGATTGAAGAAATTTGTGAATGAAGGTTTTACCAGTAGCAGACTGATATCGAACCCCACCATTGGATCTTCAATCCATTAATTGTGTCTAGGTATGTTTCATTTCTAACCTTTCTAGATTTCCACCCCACTTTTAGGCTTCTTCCACACAGAGAGGAGCACACACAACTCAGATCTCTAGTTCAAAATTCACTATTTTTTTCATCCTTGCATTTAAGTTTATGAGTAGGATATTTTCACTTTTCACAGGGCAGGAGGGGAAACAAGATTGAAGAGAGTTGTGAATTAAGATTTTACCAGTAATAGATTGATATCGAACCCCACCATTATATCTTCAATCCATTAACGATGCCTAGGTATGTTTCATTTCTAATGTGGCTACATTTCCACCCCACTTTTAGTCTTCTTCCACACATGGAGGAGTACACACACCTCAGATCTCTAGGTCAAAATTCACTATTTTTTTCATCCTTGCTTTTAAGTTTACAAGTAGGATATTTTCAATTTTCACAGGGCAGGAGGGAAAACGAGATTGAAGAAAATTGTGAATTAAGGTTTTACCAATAACAGAATGACTGATATTAAACCCCACCATTGGATCTTCAATCCATTAACGGTGCCTATGTATGTTTCATTTTTAATGTGGCTGCATTTCCACTTGTTGAAGCCCCGAAAATCGGGTCGCCAACAAGGGGGATACCCACCCGGTCCGGACCTTGGTTGGCATCTCCTTATCCGTTTGGTATAGCGGGTCCGACTGGGGATAATGGGACCAGTTTCCCAATCTAAGGGTGTGTGTGTGTGCAGAGTTGGATGATGCTGATCTAAGAGTTCTAATCTAAGCTATTTTAATCTAAATCTATGCTATTGTAATCTAATGAAAGCAGCACATCTAATCTATGCTAAACCGGGATGTATTTCTTCTATTATGCGATCTAAAGAGATTTCAAATAATAACTGGTAATAAATATCATTCATCTACCATGAGAATGGAAATCAATTAAGATGAACCACTTTGCTTAAAAAGTTAGGCAAAACAGTTGTGAACAACATATCGCATAATAAGTTATTCATATATCAAACATAAATAAATGACTCCATCGTACAAAAGTGCCAAATGGTAACTCAAACGTTCATGCAATAACATATAAACAACTAAAAACTGTATATCACTTTAAGAATATAACCAGAAATGGCCAAGAGATAAAAGTACCATTTATGACTTGTCCTACTCATAAGCTTCAAGCAACAATGATTTATCTCTACTTGTTCTAATATCTACTAAGAGTACAGAAGTGCAACATCAGTAGTAGATATCAAATGCAAACATTAATAAACCTTGATCCATTCATTCATCAAAACCTCCTCTGAGGGTGCAGAAGTGCATGTTCTGAGGACAAGTTTTTGACAAATTTCTGGACCCTCCTCTAAATGCATGAGAAGGGTTTAAATACTATTTCCTAATTCTAATAATAGTTTATTTACAAGATTTAGGATGCGGTTTTCAAATGACCGTCCTTTTTCTAATCTAATTTTTAAGAAAAAACAACATTATAAATTAAGCTACTTCTAAATATGATCTTTAAAGCTGCATGCATTCATCATTGGTTTGAGGAGAGTCGGCTGGCTGACTTCTGCTTTGAGCTGGGCTGAGAAAACGGAATCTACGAGAGCTGGCACCACTTTCTCGGCTGCGTTTATGATACCTTTCCCGGTCATCTGCTGACTATGCGGCTTCACCAAGTATGCCCAGTAACACTCCCAATTTAACCTGTTTAGTGCTTGGACCTCTTTTCCCTTTTTTGGCGCCTTCAGCTTCCATTCTGCTTGTTCTGCCTCTCTGATTTGATCGTCCCACTCGTTGAAGAGAAACGCTGAGCCCACTTCTTGTGCTACCTGTGTATTGCTCACAGGTGTTTTTGGGGCTTGTCCTTCAAGATTGATTAGTTCGTTGAAGGTTTCCCATTCCTTATCTAATTCTGTTGTGATGGGTGCTACTTCAATGATGAGAGGGGGGACATCTCTTGACGAGGAGGTGATAACTTGCTGCTGTGGAAATTCCATTGACTGAGCGGTGTTCTTAGCTGACTCTTCACCTCTATCTTGGTTGTTTTCGGATCTTTTAGAATGCTCAGGCATCTCTTGTCCAGTCTTAGATTTATATCCGGAAGCGCTTGAATTCCCACTAAGGCTAATGCTTGGAGTAGGTTCTCTGGCAGGTAGTTGCAGCTTTTCTAGAGGAACACTGGCTAGTCTTCTTTCCCTGTATACTATGAATCTTTGGAGGTCATCTGGAGACATCGCGATTGAGCTTCCCACAAAATTTCCTGGAGTGAGCTTTTACTTTGAAATAAATCATCAAATAGATCCTTCTTTCCAACGAACACTTTTATCTTGACTGTCATTGTGAAATCCTGGGCAACCTCATTTGGGTCAAATGGCCTTGCCGAGAATTTAAATAATTGTAGACACGTCATATTCTCTACTTCGGTGAACGCATGACCTACATCAAACAATGAAAAGATCCCACAAGCTACAGGAAACTGAGGCCATATGGCCTTCTTTTTTTCTTTTAGGTCTTTAGTTAGGCCGCCTTCTGAGCAGGTTTGATATGCAATTTCTCGAGCCAGAAGTTTGTTAGGAATATACAAAGGTAGGACATGAGGGGGGACGGTGCTTCCAAATACTCTAATATAGGTGAACCATTCTTCTTCGAACCATTTTGCGATGGGGATGATATCTATCTGTGCCTTAGGTGAGCACCTCGGGGGTTCTTTATCATAGATCATTTTATACATGGGTAAGATAAGCCCGTGACAAATTTGGTAGAAATGTGGAATGAACTGAGAATCCCATAATATCTTATGATAAACATGGATGGGTAATGGGTCCTGAGTTGTCCATTTCCAATCCATAGCGGGAAATTTAGACACATAACAAATAGAATCCATAACATATGCGGATAGGTAAAAAGGAGGATAGATCCTTTGAGACATGGATCTTTTAGACCGGTAATTGATAATAGCTGTGAATAGGTTATCAGAAAAGATATTGGACCAATCTATAATAACAGCATTTGTGGCAGCATCGATCAATGGTAACCATTCAAACGAAAACTTATTGATATCTAGCATCCCAAATAATCTACAAAGCATGGCCCAGCAAAACAATACGGAGAGGTGATGGAACCAGTGCTGTACATACCATTTTTATCTTTCTTGAGCGGTTCATCTTTTCTGGACCAATATTTGGTGGTCTCTGATAGGTTTGGATTCTCTGCCACAAATTTTTTGATAAATTGTGCATTGTAAGTCGCCTGCGGTTCAGGAAGATGATACATGAGCTTTAAGCCTTGTGCAGTGAATGACCCGATGAGCCCATGTCATTGAATCTTGAACTTTCTGGCATTCATTTCTACATTGTCAACTATCCACTTGATCATATCCGTATATGGGAGAATTTTAGGCCTTGCTACTATCCGATGAAGGAATGAGCACGCTAGTTCTTCTAAGGATGCTTCGGAAGACCCCTGTGATTCTACGACAGCGGTAACCTTCATTATTCTGGGGTTTTCTTCTTCAAGCAGTCTGTGCATGCTTTCCCACGTCGATATCCCTGCGTCTCTTCTACAAGCTATGTCTGTATATAAAGGTGCCATTTCCTTCACCTAAGAGCCCTGAGCCTTATTTTTCTTTCCCATTTCTTCCTGCGTATGGCTTGGTATCACCCTTCGTTCTTCATTCCTACAGCTCACAAATGGAAATGACTGATCAAGAAAGATGATGGGGGAGTCTTAAATGCAGCAGATATATCAAATACGCCACCTTACGTAAAGTAATTCTTTGCAAAATCACGCGTCTACATTTAATAGATGACAACTAATTCCTTTATTATCATTAAAAGCGCATGATCTTGAGTCAGATTATGGTAAGTGGCTTTTCTTGAATAGCGTGCCCGAAAGATTCGTGATGGAGTGATTTTGCAATTTGTTTCACAATCGCCGCAGATCACGACATTGCATTATTTCACTATCGCGCTCTCGCACCGACTCACAAATATAACTTCGCAGATTTGATTTGGCTTAATATCACAACCATCGCTTTATCGTGATATCGCAACATCGCAGATCGCAAAAGTTTTATGCTTGCCATATTTTGTTAGCCCATTCCCTGCGATATGCGATCTTGCGATCAGGGTTATCGCAAATCGGAAAATCTTGAAGTCTTTCTCATTGGCATTACCTTATTGCGATGCAATATATTGCTTAGTACGAGAATTCTTGCACATACTAGGATTATACCCAAATGGAGGTGTTTTTCTATCATTTTATGATGCGACTTTTTAAAGATCTTTCTTATCATAAACTTAGGTTTTAAAGTATTCAAAAGATCTTCCTAAGCTTACGATGGTAACCTTATTTTGAAGAAAGGAAACTCTTGCTTTTCCTGAATTTTAACTAAGGGTCCCCATTCATTTAGTATTTTGGACAACACTTAAATGAAAAAAGGGGGGGTTGTTGCTGGCCATAACAATTGGTGATTCACTTGGGAGAACCAGTTATCTCTGATTTTCTATTGAACTTTTGAAATTTCCAAAACAATTTTTTTAGAAAATTAAACTTTATTATAAAAAGATAAAGCGCATTATACCCTAAACTGTCAATGACATTTTGTTCCAACCTCTTTCTATTTTAATTATTTGCTTCCTCAGCTTGTCCTTGTATTTACATTAGCCATTACTTGGCCTTGTAAATATAAAATAAGGTCTTCCCTGTGTACCAGTTTTTTAAATATGCTCATTTGTCGTAGGTAGAGCCTCTGCTGCCAGTAGGCGTTCATAGCCTCGACAGGGTTACCTATTACCCAGTAATGATCCTTTATCCTGCTTAAGGTGATCTACAACTTTTAAAGAAAAAACCCATATTGACACTTTTTCCTTTTTTTTTTTATTCTTAAAGAACAATGTCTTGTTTTGGTAGCCAAATTATGACACAGTCATTCACTTGATTTACACTATTGCTGAACAAGCTGGCTCGTGATGAGACCCCTTGTCTTTTGATTTCAACAATCTTGAGTCATTGCCCTGTTTTGATGGATAGTGTTTGGCAAAGTCAGCAAAGTTATAATATATGTGATCATGATAAGCCGGCTCGTGATGAGACCTCTTATTCTTCAAGATATAATGTATCCTTGGGTCGTTTCTCTAAATGTTGTGATTTTCTTTAGTAGGGAGGAAGTCATTTTTTCCTTAAGAAAGCCCTGGACGACAATAATAGAGTCTTTTGGACATTCTATAGGGAATCCTCATTTTTTTATTGATAGCTTTCATTGTACTGATATAAAACAATTTCTTCACTAAGATTGCTTTCGTCAAATTTTTTGAAGTTGAAACTAGTATCATATCTAGTTTAAAGTTTTTAACTATATCTATTAATAATAAAGATCAAGTTCCCAAAATATTTGCTATTTATACGAGCAGAAGTCCAAAATCTGATAGAGAAATGGGGTCTTTAGTAAATGTCAAATGTTGTTAACCACAGGCAAATTTTATTAGGGAGGAAAATATTTAAAGGAATGAGAGGTAACTATTCCCTTGGATTATGTACATGATAGGGATATTTTCTTCTCTTATTTTGCCTACCAATATTTAAAAACTAAATTATCCACCTAATAACCTAACTAAACTACCTCTACTCCTATTCTAACTATACACAGAAAAATTTAACTAGGTAAAATGATATTTCTAGTGGAACCATCTTTTCATTTTTATTCCTACGCGTATGTACCTTTTAAACATCAGTGTTAAGAAAAAAACGTTTCTTGGACTGTGAATATTGAATGTAGGATTAGAAGGTGTAACTTCAGTCGGAATTCCGCCTGAAATTTCTTTCTTATGAAATCTTCTGTCCAATTGGATACCTATTGGATCATAAAAATCAGGATGAATTTCTGTTATGGATTGGTGATCATGTAATAGGAAAGATGACAAGCCAGGTTGCAAATATGTTTTTTTAGTTTTAATGGCCTGTAATCTACTATGCGTTAAAGTCAAGCTTTTAGCAATTTCTCGTAAACGGAAAGTTTCCACATATAAATCACTAAATAAATCAATGAAAAATAGATGGAAATTTTTGGAAATAGATTTATCAATTAACGCGAATTGCTGGCAAGTTTCCAAAAATACTTTTTTTTGTTGATGATGTTTTGGATGACACAAAAGTTTCTTCTGAAAGGTTGATATTGATTGATCGTTGAATTGAAAAAGTTCTGTATCTCCTTGACACAATTTAGTTTTCCAAAATGGTAATACATCTTTCGAATGTTCTTTGATAAGGTGCTCAATATACCATAGTAATCTATCAAAAGTCTGAAAATTTAAAATACAATCTGATTTTATACAAAATGAGTGCAAGCGAAAAAGAATGCAATGATTATCTGTACAACTAATGTTACAGCACAACTGGGATTGACTTGAAATATCTTCTTTTTCACAAGAACTGGACAAAATTATTGGATCCGAGTAATTTCGAATTACGTCTTATGAATCAGAAAACAAGTTATGATTGGGAACAGGCATGGGGGTTTGCTCATGATACGAATCATAGATCGGGATATTGTTTTGGATAGTAAAATCATGCAAATGATTTGTCACTCTGGAATGAGGGTCGACTGATATGATTCTTGAATTAGAATATCTCTCATTATCTGAGCTCTGTTGAGTTACTTGAGATAAATGAACATCATCATCATCAAAGTAGCTATAATACATGATTTTACAGGTTTCTCTAGATTTTTCTTTTTCATCCAATATCTTCAGAAAAGGAAGGTCAAGTCATTCTTGTTTGTAAATGACCAAAGGATGTTCTATAGCTGTCTCTTTATCTTGAAAACCTAATGGTGATTCATTTGAATAATCCTCTGTACTTTTTGAGATATCATTAATACTGAGGGGGGAAAAATTATCATCACTAAATACATCAGGATAAAGAGAAAAATGTGATTCTGAAACAATGCATTTGAAAATATCATCGTGAAAAAATTCTTGTTCATCACATTCATTGTAGACATCAGGCTTTAGATCATACCTTTGCGTGTTTTTATTTTCCGAAAGAGAATTAATTTGTTGTTCTAACCTTGGCGTCTTCATTTGTTGACTTGCGATGATATTATCTAACCTTGTCTCCAAGTTGCTTTTTGGTTCCAAGGCAGTCTTTCTTTCAACGTTCTCGCTTTTGTCTTCTTGCGTTAGAGCAGGCATGTTTCCTAAGCTTTGGGAGGTTTCTTCATCATGAGTGATTGGCACATTCAAATTGGAATTTTCATTCCTATTAGAAGAAAATAAAACAAGACTTGAACTAATTTCTGATAGATCAGACATATGAGGTAGGGAATGCTCAGCATAATCTGAAGATTCTTCATTCATGAGTTCATTTTCAAGATCATATTTTAGACAATCAAGATGAAATCGCATATTAAAATCCCTAACAGATTCATCTTCTTTTCATAGATACTCAATTTCATCATATACCTGATCATAATCATAGTAATCAAATTTACAAATGAAAGCCTTCACAAATTGGTCCCAACTGTGAATTGAGGCAACTGGGAGGGTTCTACACCATTTTCTAGCTTCCGCCGTGAATGTGAGAGTAAAAATACTGCATAAAATTCCTTCATCAATTCTTCTTTTAACGTTCAAACTTGAAACACTTTGAATAAATTGAAGGGCATGATTAAAAGCAGAAGAATTATTCTTACCATTGAATTTTACCTGAGACAAGAGTCTTACCACTTCAGGTGGAGTGTTGGAAGAGGCGCGAACATGGATGCAACTCCAAATGGGAAGTTTGTGAGCAACCATCCTAATTCAAATGTTTATGATTTCAAGCCATTCCAACAGACACTATGTTCAGGCCCTCCTTCTAGTGCCAAATATGTTGAAGCCCAGAAAATCGGGTCGAAAACAAGGGAGATACCCACCCAGTCCGGACCTTCGTTGGCAGCTCCTTATCCGTTTGGTATAGCGGGTCCGACTGGGGATAATGGGACTAGTTTCCCAATCTAAGGGTGTGTGTGTGTGCAGAGTTGGATGATGCTGATCTAAGAGTTCTAATCTAAGCTACTTTAATCTAAATCTATGCTATTGTAATCTAATGAAAACAACACATCTAATCCATGCTAACCCGGGATGTATTTCTTCTATTATGTGATCTAAAGAGATTTCAAATAATAACTGGTAATAAAGATCATTAAGCTATCATAAGAATGGAAATCAATTAAGATGAACCACTTTGCATAAAAAGTTAGGCAAAACAGTTGTGAACAACATATCGCATAATAAGTTATTCATATATCAAACATAAATAAATGACTCCACCGTACAAAAGTGCCAAATGGTAACTCAAACATTCATGCAATAACATATAAAAAACTAAAAACTGTATATCACTTTAAGAATATAAGCAGAAATGGCCAAGAGATAAAAGTACCATTTATGACTGGTCCTACTCATAAGCTTCAAGCAACAATGATTTATCTCTACTTGTTCTAATATCTACTAAGAGTACAGAAGTGCAACATCAGTAGCAGATATCAAATGCAAACATTAATAAACCTTGATCCATTCATTCATCAAAACCTCCTCTGAGGGTGTAGAAGTGCATGTTCTGAGGACAATTTTTTGACAAATTTATGGACCCTTCTCTAAATGCATGAGAAGGGTTTAAATACTACTTCCTAATTCTAATAATAGTTTATTTACAAAATTTAGGATGCGGTTTTCAAATGACCGTCCTTTTTCTAATCTAATTTTTAAGAAAAAACAACATTCCAAATTAAGCTACTTCTGAATCTGATCTTTAAAGCTGCATGCATTCATCATTGGTTTGAGGAGAGTCGGCTGGCTGACTTCTGCTTTGAGCTGGGCTGAGAAAATGGAATCTATGAGAGCTGGCACCACTTTCTCGGCCGCGTTTATGATACATTTCACAGTCATCTGCTGACTATGCGGCTTCACCAGGTATGCCCAGTAACACTCCCAATTTAACCTGTTTAGTGCTTGGACCTCTTTTCCCTTTTCTGGCGCCTTCAGCTTCCATTCTTCTTGTTCTGCATCTCTGATTTGATCATCCCACTCGTTGAAGAAAAACGTTGAGCCCACTTCTTGTCCTACCTATGTATTGCTCATAGGTGTTTTTGGGGCTTGTCCTTCAAGATTGATCAGTTCGTTGAAGGTTTTCCATTCCTTATCTAATTCTGTTGTGATGGGTTGTGCTTCAATGACGAGAGGGGGGACATCTCTTGACAAGGAGGCGATAACTTGCTGCTGTGGAAATTCCATTGAATGAACTGTGTCCTTAGCTGACTCTGCGCCTCTATCTTGGTTGTTTTCGGATCTTTTAGAATGCTCAGGCATCTCTTGTCCAGTCTTAGATTTAGATCTGTAAGCGCTTGAATTCCCACTAAGGCTAATTCTTGGAGTAGGTTCTCTGGCAGGTAGTTGCAACTTTTCTGGAGGAACACTAGCTAGTCTTCTTTCCCTGTATACCATGAATCTTTGGAGGTCATCTGGAGACAATCATGATTGAGCTTTCCGCAAAATTTCCTGGAGTGAGCTTTTACTTTGAAATAAATCATCAAATAGATCCTTCTTTCCAACGAACACTTTTATCTTGACTGTCGTTGTGAAATCCTTGGCAACCTCATTTGGGTCAAATGGCCTTGCCGAGAATTTAAATAATTGTAGACACGTCATATTCTCTACTTCAGTGAACGCGTGACCTACATCGAACAATGAAAAGGCCCCACAAGCTACAGGAAACTGATGCCATATGGCCTTCTTTTGTCTTTTAGGTCTTTAGTTAGGCCGCCTTTTGAACAGGTTTGATATGCAATTTCTCGAGCCAGAAGTTTGTCAAGAATATACAAAGGCAAGACATGAGGGGGGACGGTGCGATGGGGAACCATTCTTCTCCAAACCATCTTGCGATGGGGATGATATCTATCTATGCCTCAGGTGAGCACCTCGATGTTGGAAATAATACTGAGGGGGGGGGGGGTGAATCAGTATTATCACATTAATAAAAAAATTTCATTTCCATATTCAGATTCATATATGCTACTTCCACAAATTCTTATGATTCAGTTAGTTGATCCTTAATGAGTGCATTAGAACATTATCAACCATATTAACAGTAAACTGGTGCAGTAAAATAGAACAGATCATCACACATAATTCACACACATGAACACCATGATATAAGGTGGAAACCTAATGTGGGAGAAAACCGCCTGCTGCAAGTCTCTATCTTATTTCAATTAGAAACTCCTTTTACAATGATTTTGTACTGGTGCAGTCCTTTACCAGTACGTAGGCTGCAACCTACAGAGAGCTACAACTCTCTCTCGTTTTCCAGTCTCTCCTGGAAGGGAGCTATAACCCCCTCACTTCTTTCAAGGACCACTTTTCATAAATTTTCAAACTGGATCCAAGAAGATCAAATGATCATAAAGTATAAATGATTCTTCAGAAATACCCAAACCTCAGATCAATAAATGTTTTCTTTATACAGCAGATCACCCATGCGCCAAACCATGCACTAGCTATAAATAAATATCTGATCTGGTCACCTTTTAATTAGAGGTTGTATATGCCTGAATCATACCATAATGCAGAGGTCATACATGTTATAGAGCACCCAGAGGCTAGACACAAGACAAACCCAATATCCGGACCCAGAGACCTTTAGCGAATCAACAGAAGATGCTATATCAGAGTTAAGGAATGACTGCTACTTCCCTGCGGTTGGTTGCTCTCAACTGAACCGCAATACCCCCGAAGCGATGCGGATCTGCCGTCCTGTGCGCATTCTTCTTGAATTCGGTTCAGTAGATTGCTCCTTGATAGATCATAAGAATGCCGATCTATTCTCCCTTAAGATCTTCAATTCATTCTCCCTACTTGCCACCGGATCCCGTTTTTCTTTATATAACCATGCTTTTGATAATACCATGAATCGAAACCAGAGGATCCGAAACCTGAGGCGCAACTGTTTTGACCAATTCTCTTAAGAGAAGGCTTAAGCGGGAAAACTATGATAGCGGTCCAAAACCACAAAAGACGGGATTTTAACTTAATGCATCCAAACTAATAATATGTTGGGTCCAATCCTTATTGCTATCGGTGCCTGCCCATCTCATGTCCGATCCGATGGATTGGATGCGACATGCCCCATTAACCAATCTTTATTTATATATCGGGTCCGCTCCTCATCGCTAACAATACATGCCCGATGTCCAATCCGATGGATCGGATGCGATATGCCCCATTAACCAGCCTTTATTAATATATCGGGTCCACTCTCATTGCTAACAATACATGCCCGACGTCCGATCTGATGGATCGGATGCGATATGCCCCATTAACCAGCCTTTATTAATATATCGGGTCCGCTCCTTTCATCGCTATCGGCGATTTGAAGTGGGAGGCTTATGGGCGAACACCGCGGATGCGATTTAATATGAAATGCTTTTAATTCCTTCATCGGGTCTGACCCCTCTTATTGCAATCGGAGGATTTAACCAAAGTCACATAGCCGGATGCGATATTATTATAAGCCATGTTTGATGCCACCATCGGGTCCGCTCGCAATTGGAGGATTGGGGTGGGTGACCTTTTATGTATTCCGATATACTGCGGACGCGATATTTTTATAAACCATGATTAATGCCTTCATCGGGTCTGCTCCCAATTGGAGGTTTCAACAAAGTCACTTAGCCGGACCCCCGACGCGCATGGATGCGATATTAATATAAACCAAAGTTAATGCCACCATCGGGTCCATTGCGATATGCTTCCGGGTCACACAGCCGAAACACCATTGCGCCGATATGCTGAAACATATATATATATATATATATATATATATATATATATATATATATATATATATATATATATATATATATATATATATATATATATAGATATATATATATATATATATATATATCTATATATCTATATAGATATATATAATTGATATGCGATATGCCGAAACTTCGATGCCGCAATTATATTATTCATGTAACCACCGAAAGAAGATATAATGCATATATATGGGTTTTACGCACCCAACCAACTCCCGATAATATAAATGCATGCATATATGGGTTTTAGTAAGCCCGATAGCTCCCGATAGTGATAATGAATACATATATGGGTTTTAAGCACCCAAACACCTCCGATAACATTAATACATGCGTATATGGCCTTTATTCTCTAATACATGAGTATATGGCCTTTGTTCTCTCCTCTTGGCTCTTCTTGTCCCCATCATGGTGTATATAAGAGAAATGACCGTCTAAGAGAGGGTTGCCATCAAGTTCAACATATGTTCATAATGCCATAATGCCAACAATCTCCCCCTTTGGACTTGATGGCAACAACACCATCCAAAAAGCACTCTCCCCCTTTGACATCAAGGGCAAAGGGCGGATATGTGCTTCTCCTAACTATTTCTCCCCCTGAGAGCTTGCTCCTCCTGATTTTGCCCCTCTGACTTTAGGATAGAAAGTCGAGCTATTCTGGCTATATATAAAATAGGAACCACGCTATACTGCCTACATATAACATAATTCAGCATCTTTATGGCCATGGATAGATACAGTTCATTTACCCAACATGTTCCTCCTTCTGTAATACGATAATGCCAACAACAAATTATGCTCCCCCTGAAACTTGTACGCGTATAACCCATCAGAACCTCGCGTACAAGTAGCAATCTGAGAATTAACAGCAGGATGATACGTCGACAACCCCCAACTTCTGCCTGAGGTATTCAAAAGTCTCCCTGGGCAATGGTTTGGTAAATATATCAGCCACTTGTTCCTTAGAAGAAATGTATTCCAACTTGACCTTTTATTCAAGCACTTGTTCTCTGAGAAAATGATACTTGATCGGTATGTGCTTGGTTTTTGAATGCATGACTGGGTTCTTTGAAATGCTGATTGCACTTGTATTATCACATAAGATGGGGATAGGTGGAGTACAAGTGATTTGGAAATCCTGTAAAGTCTGCATCATCCAAAGAAGTTGGGTGCAACAAGATGCAGCAGCCACATATTCTGCTTCAGCTGTAGATAAAGCAATCGAACTTTGTTTCTTGCTGAACCAAGATACTAATCTGGAACCGATAAAGAAAGCACCACCACTTGTGCTTTTCCTGTCATCCACACTTCCAGCCCAATCTGCATCTGTGTAGGCATGAAGTGTGAGATCTGTATCTCTAGGATACCATAAGCCAAAGTTTTGAGTTCCTTGAAGATATTTGAAGATTCTCTTTACTGCCTGAAGATGAGTTTCCTTTGGGTTTGCCTGAAATCTTCCAACTATTCCAACTGCATGCATGATGTCTGGTCGGGTACCTGTCAAATAAAGTAGACTTCCAATCATAGATTTGTATGTTGGTTGATGAACTACAGCCGATTCATCATTCGCACTAAGATTGCATCCTGTAACCATGGGAGTACATACTGGTTTTGAATCTTCCATGCCATACTTCTTCAAAATATTCTTGAGGTACTTGGTTTGAGACAAGAAGATACCGTCTTTATTTTGTTGGATTTGCAATCCAAGAAAGTATGTCAGTTCACCTAGCAGGGACATTTCGAATCCTTTCTGCATTACCGAGGCAAAGTTTTGACTCATAGTTTCTTCATTTCTGCCAAAAATAATATCATCTACATACACAACAAGTATTAGCAACTTGTCATTTTCAATTTTTATATAAAGATTGCTATCTGCTGATCCTTTTGAAAAACCTTATTGATGAAGATATTTGTCCAAACGGTAGTACCAAGCCCTTGGAGCTTGCTTAAGACCATAGAGAGCCTTTTTCAGTCTACATACAAGGTTTGGATCATTCCCAAGAATGAACCCATCTGGCTGCTCAATGTATACTTCTTCTTCTAAATCTCCATTCAGAAAAGCTGATTTCACATCCATTTGAAATACTTTGAATTTTTGAAAGCTTGAGAGAGAAAGGAACATTAGGATAGCTTCAAGTCTAGCAACAGGAGCAAAAGTTTCTTCAAAGTCTATTCCTTCTTGCTGAGCATATCCCTTACAAAGCAGTCTTGCCTTGTTTCTAACTACTTCCCCATTTTCATTCAACTTATTTTTGAAGATTCATTTTGTCCCTATGACATTCTTATCTTTTGGTCTAGGAACTAATTCCCAAGTGTTGTTCTTTTCGATCTGCTCAAGTTCTTCATCCATAGCCTTGACCCAACATTCATCTTTGCATGCTTCTTTTACATTTTGTGGCTCAGTGGAGTAGAGTAATGCCAAGTAGCTTGAGGCTTCTGCTATTGTTCTTCTTGTTTGTACACCTGCCTCTTTCTGCCCAAAAATCTGAGATTCTAGATGATTCTTTTGAACATGCCTGGATGGAGTCTTTTCTTCTATCCTTATCTATTCCTCTGGAGCCTCTTGAGGTTCTTCTTCTTCATTACCAGTCTGATTTGAAGGGTAGTCTTCATCTTCTTGGATATTTTCATGATTTACTTGCCTAGGAATGTATCCTTTTTCATCAATCACTAAATCAATGCTGTCAACAATTCTTCCAAGTCTTTTATTGTAACACTTATATGCTTTACTATAAGGCGAATAACCAAGGAGAATGTCTTCATCTGCTCTAGGCTCAAGTTTGCCAAGCTGTTCATCAGTATTCTTAATATAGCATTTGCTTCCAAAAATTTTAAAATGCTTTACTGAAGGAGTCTTACCATACCAGAGCTCATGAGGAGTTTGAGTGTTGTTTGCTCGGACATTTGTTTTGTTGAGAATAACAACCGCGGCATATGCAGCTTCACCCAGAAGGTTGCAGGAGTTCCAAATTCATCAAGCATGGCGCGGGCCATTTGTTGGACTGTTCTGTTCATCCTTTCCACCACTCCATTTTGTTGAGGAGTCCTTGCTGTAGAGAATTCCCTTTTTATTCCATGCTCTTGACAGAAATCGAAAAATTCATTTGAGGTAAATTCCCCACCTCTGTCAGACCTGAGACACTTAATTTTGTGATCTGATTCATTTTCGACCAAGGCTTTGAAGATTTGAATTTTTCAAATGCTTCGTCTTTGTGTTTCATAAGTCCTAACCAAACAAACCTGGAGAAGTCGTCAATGAATAATATAAGGTATTCCTCTCCTCGAGGTGTCCTTCCTAAATGGACCACATACATCTGTATGAATAAGTTCGAGAGGTTTTCTAGCTGATCCTTCCTTCTCAGGGAAGTTAGTCCTGGTTTGTTTGCCAAACTGACATGATTTGCATATTGTATTCTCTAGAATTTTGATATCTGGAAGATCACGAACTGCCTGATACTTGCATGCGTTCCTTATTTGTGAAAAACTTAGATGCCCCAACCTCTGGTGCCATAACCAGTGCTCATCATCCTTGCTCATATAGCATTGTTGTTGTCCTTCTTCAAATATGTATAGATTGTTTGGAGTTCTTTTGCCTTTGATCACTGTTCACTTGTATCAAGATCACGAACACAACATCCATTTGATCTAAATATTACCTCGGTTCCTTGATCGCACATCTGACTGACACTTAGAAGATTATGTTTCAATCCATCAACGTACAAAACATTTCCTACTCTGACCTTTTCTTTCAATTGAGCAATACCTTTTCCTTTTATGGCAGCAGGAGTATCATTCCCAAATGAAACTTTCTTTCCTTTTTCTAAAGCAGTGTATGATTCAAGTTTTTCTTTATCACCTGTCATATGCTTCGAACATCCGCTGTCAATGTACCATTGATTTTCCTATCCTTCTGCATAAAATTCTATCCCACATCTTTCTGGTTGAGGTTCCTTTATTCTCCATGTTCTGGTGCTTGAATCTTGTTCCTTTGTTTGCCGAAACCTAATCCTGCATTTAGAGTCTTCATGACCAAAGTTATTACAGATAGAGCATTCAATTTCATTTTCAAGAGCTGAGAAGTTGTTATAGGTCCTTTTTGTAATCCCAGTCATACTTCTTTGCTTTTGGGCTTCTCTAGTCATGATTGTTTTGTAGGCAACACATTGAGTTGCTTTGTGACCGAAGTTATGGCAAGAGAAACATTGGCCATTGAAGAAACTTCAGCGATTATCAAATTTACCAGTCATATGATTGTGATTTCTATTTTCATCCATTCTTGAGGTAAATTAAGAGGATCTTGGCTGATTGTAGCCTTTGTTCGTCCTTAAGGTGAATTGTCCTTGATTTGTTTAGTA
Source organism: Pinus tabuliformis (assembly GCA_031772625.1). Classification (NCBI taxonomy): domain Eukaryota; kingdom Viridiplantae; phylum Streptophyta; class Pinopsida; order Pinales; family Pinaceae; genus Pinus; species Pinus tabuliformis. The sequence continues at coordinate 474,142,251 of CM062806.1, read as the reverse complement.
GTCTTTGTTTATTCTTGATGAAATCTGTCCCTGTTTTACCTGGTGATCTCTGTTTGGCTTTTGCTCATATCTTCTTGCAGCATTGAGATAACTCTTCGAGGTGGATGCTTGAGATTTTTCTCCATTATACCCCAGACCTGTCTTAATCAGAGGAGAGCGTTGTACATTGATGATCTCATCCAGAGTTTCAGATCGTTTAACAAATTTAAGATTGAGAGCCTTTGTTTTCTCAATTTCTTTTCGAAGCCCAACAATTTCACATTCTAACTTTTCAAGAGATTGTTTCTTTTCATCAAGTTGGATTTGCAGAGTCTCAATGATCACATTATTTTCTTCTATGCATGTCTTGACTCTAGACATCTCCTCATAATAGCTATCTATATCTAGAGCATCCATGTAATCATCATCTTCAAAAGCCATTAAAAGTTTATAGGGATTACCTCGCTCATCTTCACCGTTGTTTGATAGACCATCACTGTGTTCATGGGTGTAATAGCTCTTCTTATTTGCATTCTATTTCTTGTTCCATCTAACAGGTTACTTTCCCTTGTCAATCTTATCCTTATGAGGACATTTGGCAGCATAGTGACCGACTTTTCCACAAGCAAAACATTTGAAGGGTAACTTACCTCTGAATCTGCCAGTACCTCGTTGAAGATTTCTGACAAAATTTGATTCTTCTTCTTCTTCTGACACATGACTTGATTCAAGGTACTCTCCTTTGCCTGAAGCCTTGAAGGCAGCTTCTCTCCTATCTGAAGGACCTCCTTTTCTCATTTCATAAGCGGTTAGAATTCCATGCAGCTGGGACATGGTGAGAGTTCGTAGATTCTCCTTTTCTTCTATGGCAGACACTTTAGATTCAAACTTGGTGGACAAGGATCTTAGAACTTTTTCAACCACAATATCCTCTTTTATTTCTTCACCCAAGTTTTTCATGCAGTTAACAATCTCGTTAAAGAGGGAGTCCATACAGGTTGATAGAATTTTTATTTGTGAGGAAAAACCTGTGAGCAGTTTTGAAACCAACGTTTCGGACTAACTTAGTGAGTCCATCTTCAGAGCAATGAGATTAGTGATTCCATCTACCCTAAGGAAATAGTTAGCCACACTTTCATCATTATACATTATGAGCTTCTCATACTGAATCCTGAGGGTTTGAAGTTTAGCACGCTTTACCTGTTCATCTCCTTCGTAGCTCAAGACAATCTTGTCCCATATTTCTTTTGTGGATTTATATTGCATAACCTTTACGAATTCTGATTGAGATAAGCATCCCAACAGAGTATTCACTACTTTAGCATTTGTTTCATATTTCTTTTTCTCGTCCGGATCTGTAGGAGTAGCTGAAGGAAAAGTGTAGCCTGTCTCTATGATATCCCAAACTTCCGTACCAAGAGATTGAAGATAGGCAGTAACTCTTACCTTCCAATAATTGAAGTTTGTCCCATCAAAAATCGGTGGCCTGATTGATGCTTCCCTCTCGTAGTTGCTCATAATGAACGATCTTCCTTCAAGCAATCAAGCTTTTCTGAAGGACCTGCTCTGATACCAATTGTTGGATATAATACTGAGGGGGGGGTGAATCAGTATTATCACATTCATAAAACTTTTTCATTTCCATATTCAGATTCATATATGCTACTTCCACAACTTCTTATGATTCAGTTAGTTGATCCTTAATGAGTGCATTAGAACATTATAAACCATATTAACAGTAAACTGGTGCAGTAAAATAGAACAGATCATCACACATAAGTCACACACATGAACACCATGATATAAGGTGGAAACCCAATGTGGGAGAAAACCACCTGTTGCAAGTCTCTATCTTCTTTCAATTAGAAAGTCCTTTTACAATGATTCTGTACTGGTGCAGTCCTTTACCAGTACGCAGGCTGCAACTTGCAGAGAGCTACAACTCTCTCTCATTTTCCAGTCTCTCCTGGAAGGGAGCTACAAGCCCCTCACTTCTTTCAAGGACCACTTTTCATAAATTTTCAAACTGGATCCAAGAAGATTAAATTATCATAAAGTATAAATGATTCTTCAGAAATACCCAAACCTCAGATCAATACATGTTTTATTTATACAGCAGATCACCCATGCGCCAACCCATGCACTAGCTATAAATAAATATCTGATCTGGTCACCTTTTAATCAGAGGTTGTATATGCCTGAATCATACCATAATGCAGAGGTCATACATGTTATAAAGCACCCAGAGGCTAGACACAAGACAAACCCAATATCTGGACCCAGAGACCTTTAGCAAATCAACATAAGATGCTATATTAGAGTTAAGGAATGACTGCTACTTCCCTGCGGTTGGTTGCTCTCAAATGAACTGCAATACCCCCGAAGCGATGCGGATCTGCCATCCTGCGTGCATTCTTCTTGAATTCGGTTCAGTAGATTGCTCCTTGACAGATCATAAGAATGCCGATCTATTCTCCCTTAAGATCTTCAATTCATTCTCCCTACTTGCCACCAGATCCCCTTTTTCTTTATATAGCCATGCTTTTGATAATACCATGAATCGAAACCAGAGGACCCGAAACCTGAGGCGCAACTGTTTTGACCAATTCTCTTAAGAGAAGGCTTAAGCGAGAAAACTATGATAGCAGTCCAAAACCACAAAAGGCAGGCTTTTAACTTAATGCATCCAAACTAATAATATATTGGGTCTAATCCTTATTGCTATCGGCGCCTGCCCATCTCATGTCCGATCCGATGGATCAGATGCGACATGCCCCATCAACCAGCCTTTATTTATATATCGGGTCCGCTCCTCATCGCTAACAATACATGCCCGACGTCTGATCCGATGGATCGGATGCGATATGCCCCATTAACTAGCCTTTATTAATATATTGGGTCCGCTCTCATTGCTAACAATACATGCCCGACGTCTGATCCAATGGATCAGATGTGATATGCCCCATTAACCAGCCTTTATTAATATATTGGGTCCGCTCCTTTCATCGCTATCGGCGATTTGAAGTGGGAGGCTTATGGGCGAACACCGCGGATGCGATTTAATATGAAGTGCTTTTAATTCCTTCATCGGGTCCAACCCCTCTTATCGCAATCGGAGGATTTCACCAAAGTCACATAGCCGGATGCGATATTATTATAAGCCATGTTTGATGCCACCATCGGGTCTTCTCGCAATCGGAGGATTGGGGTGGGTGACCTTTTATGTATTTCGATATACTGCAGACGTGATATTTTTATAAACCATGATTAATGCCTTCATCGGGTCCGTTACCAATCGGAGGTTTCAACGAAGTCACTTAGCTGGACCCCCAACGCGCATGGATACGATATTAATATAAACCAAAGTTAATGCCACCATCGGGTCCATTGCGATATGCTTCCGGGTCACACAGCTGAAACACCATTGCGCCGATAGACCGAAACATATATATATATATATATATATATATATATATATATATATATATATAATTGATATGCGATATGCCGAAACTTCGATGCCGCAATTATATTATTCATGTAACCGCCAAAAGAGGATATAATGCATATATATGGGTTTTACGCACCCAACCAACTCCCGATAATATAAATGCATGCATATATGGGTTTTAGTAAGCCCGATAGCTCCTGATAGTGATAATGAATACATATATGGGTTTTAAGCACCCAAACGCCTCCGATAACATTAATACATGCGTATATGGCCTTTCTTCTCTAGTACATGAGTATATGGCCTTTCTTCTCTCCTCTTGGCTCTTCTTGTCCCCATCATGGTGTATATAATAGAAATGACCATCTAAGAGAGGGTTGCCATCAAGTTCAACATATGTTCATAATGCCATAATGCCAACACTTGGGGGTTCTTTATCATACATCATTCTATACATGGGTAAGATAAGCCCGTGACAAATTTGGTAGAAATGTGGAATGAACTGAGAATCCCATAATATCTTATGATAAACATGAATGGGTAATGGGTCCTGAGTTGTCCATTTCCAACCCATAGCGGGAAATTTAGACACATAACAAATAGAATCCATAACATATGCGGATAGGTAAAAAGGAGGATAGATCGTTTGAGACATGGATCTTTTAGACCGGTAATTGATAATAGCCGTGAATATGTTATCAGAAAAGATCTTGGCCCAATCTATAATAACGACATTTGTGGCAGCATCGATAAATGGTAACCATTCAGACGAAAACTTATTGATATCTGGCATCCCAAATAATCTACAAAGCATGGCCACAGCAAAACAATACGGAGAGGTGAGGGAACCAGTGTTGTACATACCGTTTTTATCTTTCTTGAGCGGTTCATCTTTTCTGGACCGATCTTTGGTGGTCTTTGAGAGGTTTGGGTTCTTTGCCACAAATTTTTTGATGAAATGTCCATTGTAAGTCACCTGTGGTTCAGGAAGATGATACATGAGCTTTAAGTCTTGTGCAGCGAATGACCCGATGAGCCCATTTCCTTGAATCTTGAACTTGCTGTCGTTCATTTCTGCATTGTCAAGTATCCACTTGATCATATCCGTATATGGGAGAATTTTAGGCCTTGCTGCTATCCGATGAAGGAATGAGCATGCTAGTTCTTCTAAGGATGCTTCGAAAGAGCCCTGTGAGTCTGCGACAGCGGTAACCTTCATTATTCTGGGGTTTTCTTCTTCAAGCAGTCTGTGCATGCTTTCCCACGTCGATATTCCTGCGTCTCTGCTACAAGCTATGTCTGTATATAAAGGTGCCATTTCCTTCACGTCAGAGCCCTAAGCCTTATTTTTCTTTCCCATTTCTTCCTGCGTATGGCTTGGTATCGCCCTTTGTTCTTCATTCCTACAGCTCACAAATGGAAATGACTGATCAAGAAAGGTGATGGGAGAGTCTTAAATGCAGCAGATATATCAAATACGCCACCTTACGTGAAGTAATTATTTGCAAAAGCACACGTCTACATTTAATAGATGACAACTAATTCTTTTATTATCATTAAAAGCACATGATGTTGAGTCAGATTATGGTAAGTGGCTTTTCTTGAATAGCATGCCCAAAAGATTCATGATGGATTGATTTTGCGATTTGGTTCACAATCATCGCAGATCGCAACATCGCATTATTGCACTATCGCACTCTCGCACCGACTCACAAATATAACATCGCAATGTTGATTTGGCTTAATATCGCAACCATTGCTTTATCGCGATATCGCAACATCGCAGATCGTAGAAGTTTTATGCTTGCCATATTTTGTTAGCCCATTCCTTGCAATATGCGATCTTGCGATCGGGGTTATCGCAAATCAGAAAATCTTGAAGTCTTTCTCATTGGCGTTACTTTATTGCGATGCGATATATTTCTTAGTACGAGAATTCTTGCACATACCCAGATTATACCCAAATGGAGGTGTTTTTATATCATTTTATGATGCGACTTTTTAAAGATCTTTCTTATCATAAACTTAGGTTTTAAAGTATTCAAAAGATCTTCCTAAGCTTACGATGGTAACCTTATTTTGAAGAAAGGAAACTCTTGCTTTTCCTAAATTTTAACTAAGGGTCCCCATTCATTTAGTATTTTGGACAACACTTAAATGAAAAAGGGGGGGAGTTGTTGCTGGCCACAACACCACCCCACTTTTAGTCTTCTTCCACACAGGGAGGAGTACACACACCTTAGATTTCTGGTTCAAAATTCACTATTTTTTTCATCCTTGCTTGTACGTATATGCTTTAATTTTTGTGCTACACTTTGTTACTGTTTGCAGGGATGGAATTAGAATTTGATGACTTTGGGAATCCATTTATTATAATATAGAAGCAAAGGCAGAAGACCCAAATGAGAGGCTTAAATTTTCAAAATTTCTAACATTTTGGTCACCAGGGCTGTTATGAGAATACTGTGCACCTCACTGGACTCCAATGGAATAAAAATGACGCTCTAGAACCCCCATGGTGATGTCATAATCAGTAAGCTCCTATTCTTTTTATTCATTCTCTATTTTTGGATTAGTGAAATCACCCTTAAAGTATGAAAATTAGTAGAATTTATTTTAAAACTTGTATGATTCATAACTAAAAATTACTTAAATTTTCTGTAAAGACTGAAATAAACCATTAAATTATGAAAATTAGTAGAATTTAATTTAAAAATTATATGACTCATAACTAAAAATCACTTAAATTTTCTGTAAAGACTAAAATAAACCAATACTATTTGCGATCTACTCACTCTTCTCACAAACTCTGAGGTCTATAGAGCTAGATGCTCTACATATGTCGATGCCTTACTACGAAAGCTATTAAAATTGGTGAATGCGTTAATATGTCATTTGGATCATTGGACGTCTAATTTGCATTAAGGGAATTTCAGCCCTATATTTGTATGTGCCATATTCCATCATGTTGGTTCCATTTATAGGCGCATGTTAATTTTCATTGTGGGTAGTTCTCCTATTTTATAGGAGCTAGATTTTTAGGGCCTGCATGTTAAACATAGCTATATTGGTCCATGCATGTAATATACCCAATAACTTCTGTGCACTTTGAGGATGTGGTACTTCAGTTTACCACCCAAATTTATACAAAAACTGAACCCAAATTCACACAAATTTACTAAGTAACTGAACTGAATAATTCACACAAAATGTGAACCCAAATTCACACAAATTTATGAAGTAACTGAACTGAATTGTTTTTGTTATAAACTATTTACTATTGATAGGCATGAAACTATAGATTTATGCAACCTAAAAACACACAACCATTCCATTAATCATGAATCATGAATCCATAAATCACAAATGCGGCTAACACAAGCAGTTAGAGAGGCAACCTAAAAATTAATTCAATAATAAAATAAACCATAAAAAATTAGTAATAATTCAATAAAATTCATATATACATTTAGGAATACTTATCTATCTAGAATTGTTCAACAATTAGTTGTAGAACATGGAAGTAATATCACAACCATATAACCGAAGATCAATTACAGTTCATATTTTACTCGATCACTCGCTTCATCATTGACATTAGCACTATTTCACTTGATCACAGAATCCATTGTTAGTAAGATCTTTGTTTGACAATAGACCACACATAAGGTTTTGCAGGTGTATTGTCTTACTATCCATAAACATACCTGAAATATAATCTCTGCATGAGTATAATTGATGGCCTTTACTATATTGGAGCTAAGCAGTTTCTAAATTGAAGATTAATTTTTGCAAAGGATAGTGAGTAATTTCACTGGTTTTTTTTTTTATAAGTCTTCCTCCCAGACCATAATCTCTTCCTGAGTATAATTGATGGCCTTTATTATGTTGGAGCTAATAAGTTTCTAAATTGAAGATTAAATTTTGCAAAGGATAGTGAGTAATTTCACTGCCTTTTTATTTTTATAAATATTCCTCCCAGACCTGTAGTTGTTCTTGGATGATAGGTACAGATAAAACAACATGATGCACTTCTTGTCTTCACATTATTATTTGTCAAGTCTATGCTTCGAACAAGACATGATAGCTCTTTTGACGATACAAAAACAAACACTTAATACTTGGTGAATAATCTGAAGAAGTGCCTTGGTGGTGTTGTGCAAAAACTTATGGACAAGAACAAGAAAGTGAAAGGGAGCTGTAAAATTGGTTAGAAAATAGATTTTCTACTGATCACTAGATCCATAACTAATGATCCCATAGTGCTTTTTTTTCTCTGTAAAGACTAATTATATTATAAGGAAAACAGAATAAAGTTACAAAGAGGCAGAAGCCTCAACCAAGAGCATTTGACTTCTTTCCATTCAACAAAACTATCCCAGAATTGGTAAAACCAGTCGCAGTGAGCATAAGAACCATACATAGGAGCTTGAGTACTGCAAGAAAGCCAAAATGGGGACTTGGGATAGCCCTCTTTGAAACAGTGGAGACATACACCTAAATACCGAGATGCTATACATGACATCCATAAAACCACACACTTCCAGACCACATAGACAGAGAGCCAGACTACTGAGCCAATAAAACAAAACCAGAATGGAAAAACCATAAACATCCAAACCTGACCATTGATCAGAAACGAAGCTTCTGGTAAGACCTGAAGGAGACCAGGTGGCCTTACAAGGGGTCCAGAGGCTCCTCAACAATGGGGCAAGCATTGCCATACCACATATCTCCATCCTGAACCTCGACACCAACCCCGTTGCCGCCTGGAGGGTCCTCCGCTGGACGGGTGCCACTGGAGCTGCCTGTAATGTTCATCAATATTGTGGCCTTATGCGAGCTACCAACTGGTTGCCGAGCTTTTCCTGAAATGTCACCCTCAACATGCTGATCGCAACGCCTCTCCACCATACCTTCTTCAACCGGATTCTGCACAGTGGCAAGGCCACTCACAGTTCTATGAACACCCGGAGGATGCTCTACCATAGAGCGTGCAGGAGATTGAATCTGAGCTTCTTCCTCAGAAAAAATGACCGTGATATTCGCCGTGATGATAGGCCTGTTCAGGCTACTCTGAAAGTTGAGACGAGTAGTTTGGAAGGCATTGTGCAGAAAAGGTATGCTTGAAGGGCTGGGAGGAGGAGAATTCTCTTGGGATGAAGGTAGAGACGCAAGGGGGCAGAGGCTTATCAACTGATTGAGCCATCTGAGGCCGTGCATGACCACCACGGGATCATCCATGGCAGCTTCTCATTCGATGACGCACCATGGCAGAGCAGCGAGGGGAAATCTCGGGAACACTAGAAGCTATAGGGGGGAGCTGAGACTGCACAGAAAGATCCTGAGAAGGGCTCAGAGAGCAAGGCTGGCAACGGGAGAATGAAAGTCCAATTCCAGAATCAAAAGTCAGCAAGAGCCCACAGCGATTGCTTAAAGTCATTCTGCTATAAAGGATTCCTGCATTTGACATCCAGAGAATAGAGAACAGGGAGCGAACAATGAGTTTGAAGGTTGATTGCTCCATGTATAAACCAAACGCCGCCTTTTCTCGGCCGATGTGAACATTAAATTCGGTCTACAGGCGGACCTGCTCGCACCTTGTGTGATCTAACGTGAGCTAGGTATGGGCTTGGAGAGGAGCATTGGCCAGCAGGTGGCATGGCCGAGCGCCATCACTCTTTAATGCCACCATTAATATGCATTAAAACTGCTTGCATCCGGGTGAATGATCCCATAGTGTTAGTAGATAATCGCTCCTTCAAATAATGATCCTCATATGTCTTGGGTTATTTTTGTTTTATTCCACCTTCCATGGTGTTGACTTGTAATGTGGAAGAAATCTTTTGATGAAGGCTGCTAAATTAACCCACCAACTTCAAAGGGCTCCAATTGACGTTCTTATGTCCAGATTCTAATTTCTAGTCTTTAAGCTCTCTCGCAATGGTATATATATATATATATATATATATATATATATATATATATATATATATATATATATATATATATATATATATATATATATATAGATATATATATATATATATATCTATATATATATATATATAGATATATAGATATATATATATATATATATATATATCTATATATATATATAGATATATATATATATATATATATATATCTATATATATATAGATATATCTATATATATATACATATATATACATATATCTATATCTATCTATATATATATATATATATATATATATATATATATATATATATATATATATATATATTGATGGGCCTTTCCGAACTATCTATATAAACAATTGATATTTGACTAGATAGACAATGGAGTTAGAAGCCTGAAGTTTTCTATCACATTTTTATTTTAAAGGAGAGTCCTCTACTTCTTTTCTCAGGGTTCCTTGTTGCCCTCCATGTTCACTTCCATCATTTACTTTGACTATACTTTTTCTCAGTTGGGTTATTTCTATGATTTCAGTGTTGTAGTAATTATTCTCAACATCTCCGTAATGTGTGCATTTCTTTGATATATGCTTCTCCATTTCACATCCACTCCTCCACATACAATGCTTTTTCTCTTTTCGCAACTAGATTCTGGACATCATCTTGCCAGTTCTCATCCTAGAGTTGCTTCTCTCCCTTGAATCTCCTTTGTTGGATTTGCAACAAAGGAGGGAGAAAAAATCTGCTTTGTTGGATTTGCCTCACTGCAGGTTCTTCCTGCTTTAATACCAATTGATAGGTGTTGGAAAATGAAAAACTTGAAAAAATGCACACCAATATACTGTAGGTAGATAAGAAATAAAATTTACTACCCATCTCAGTGGATGGTGTTAATCACAATCAATGTACTTCGCTAAACAGAGGTCAAACAATTCCACATGATGATTTTATCATTAAACTTGTATTATAACATTTAAGTAAATTAGTGAAATAATAGTGATTCTACTCAATTAAATCCACTCTACAACAAAAATTGATCCTCGTGCACGAGATTAAGAAAGGATAAATACAAATAAATACTCAGTTTCTCACAAAACAATGGGTTACACATTTCTTGTTTAGGTAGAGATTCAATGCTAGTTCTCTTTCTAGGAGTTTACCCTTCTTGCTGCTCGGTGATTATTCCTTAACAATCTCCTTCATTTTCAGTGGAGTAATCTTCCTCAATTTCCCAGTGATATGCCTCAACTGATCCAAGGATCTTCTTGTTCAAATATTGTGCTCAATTTCATTTGTCCAGAATACAGAAGCCCTCTATAGTAACATCATCAGACATGAGTACCCAATACACGGCATTTCCATTCTCTAGCAGAGCTTTGAAAGCAATTTCCCCTTCCAGTAAAGCTATAATTTAGCTCCGCTTCAGAGATATGCCGAGGGAATAACCAACATCCAACTTCTGCTTTCCTAAACTTTTGTTTTCCATGGCGATGGCCTTGTTGGACTGACCATGGTATATCTGAGTGGTTTTCCACCAGCTGTATAAAGAGGGCTCTAGGCTCTTGTTGGCTTCCAAGGACTAAACAAAATCTGCCACAATGGAATGCTGAGCAGGGCTAAATATTCCATACCAAATCAGATGAACATCCACAATAGGACTATTGGTGAGAATGGGACCATTGTGATAAGTTAAAACAAGGGGCTACTATTCAACCAATAAACCAATATAGAGGAACACAGATCAATCAGAAGAAGCAAACATACAATAAATTTAAATCCTCCCATTCCCAAAATTAGAGAAACCCCACAAACCCTAGTGCTGCTGGGTTTTGCCTGACAGACAAGAAACACCTAAATTGTTTTCTCCCTCCTTTGTTGGATTTGCCTCACTGCAGGTTCTTCCTAGTTTAATACTAATCTATGGGTGTTGGAAAATGCAAAACCTGCAAAAATGCATACTAATCTGCTGTAGGTAGATAATAAATAAAATTTTCTACCCATCATAGTGGATGGTGTCAATCACAATCAATGTACATCACTAAAAAAAAGCCAAACAATTCCACATGAGGATTTTATAACTGAACTTGTATTATAACATTTAAGTAAATCGGTGAAATAATAGTGATGCTACTCAATTACATTCACTTTGCAGCAGAAATTGATCCTCATTCACGGGATTAAGGATGAATAAAAAGAAATACTTTATTTCTCACACAAAAATGTGTTACACGGTTTATTGTTCAGGCACAGATTCCATGCTAGTTCTCTTTCCAAGAATTTACCCTTCTTGCTGCTTAATGATTATTCCTTAACACTATCCTTCATTTTTAGTGGAGTGATCTTCTTCAATTGCCCAGTGATATGCCTCAACTGCTCCAAGGATATTCTTTACCAATTATTGTGCTCAATTGCATTTGTGGAAGCCATTGCCTTCTTCTTGAGAGAGTCTATTGCTTCTCTTAATTTGTTTTCCTAAACGAATTCTTCCACTTTAGCCTAGTGATTTATGGTCTATGTTAAAATTTATTTCTCAGTGCTCTCCTCCTTTGCAATGAATGCCTTAATTATTGCTGGAGTTGATTTCTATTTCATCATACAACAAGATGTTTATGGAAACAACAAGATCCGTGATGCCATGCCATCGCACCAAGTTGTATTTCTATTAATTTGGTATCTCTTTATTTTTGTCTTATTTCTCCAGTAGCAGAAATCCGTCATCTCAAATCCTCTTATTTTTATTGTGGTTCTAGTGTAATCGGTGAATAAGCTAAGTACATTTTATCTTGCCTTTCTGGCCAACTATTTTTAGAAATGTCATGTTTAAAGTGGGAGTCGGTGAAGCTAAGAGTGATCTCCCGGGGGCTCATGTTAGTCTCGCAAGCACAAATTGATGATTAAACATGAACGAGATGATGGAATTTAAACATGTTTTTAGTGATGCAAGAACACTAATGGACTAGCGATGCTCCTGCATCACTCATTCCAATGTCCAGCATATAGCCTTTGTTTGAAAATATATGTTGAAGTTACAATTTATTTATCATGTGGCACCATTTGGTGCAATTATAACATATTGAGTAGACAAGTAGATGAATAGATTCAATAGAGAAGTGGATCCAAGCCTGAGATTCCAATGGTATTTTTCTTGGTTTCAATGATAGAAATTGGATTTGCAACATGCCCCTGATGTTTTTAACTTCTTTTAACTTTTCCATTTGACAACATGTTTATGCCCTTGTTTGAATGTTGGAATTTAGTTATTTTTCCAATAACTATTTGGAGTAGTTTATGTTCTATTTGCAACAATAATCTATATTTATCAGGGTTTTTTGAATTTATAGGTTCATGTTTAAAGACATACATTTGCGTTACCTTGGGTCTATTTCATTGTATTTCATCCTTTTATTTCATCAATCCTTGTTTTTGTTGGTGATTTACAATTTGGTGATATCAATTCCTAGCTGCAACACCTTGTTGGATTTCTTAAAGATATTTCCTTGCCTTTATCTTACTATCTTTCCTACGAAGCATGATTATTTATTTGCATATGTAGGGTTGAATTTTAAGCAGTTAGTTTTTCATTTGAAGGACAATTTGTTTATATGATTTGGTTCTATTTGGAAGGTATATCAACCTTCAAAAGAAGAAGTAATGGGATTTCTTGATCCCTATGTAAATATAGTTTTCTTATATTGTAATGGGGCTCGTGATGGTGATCTATTATTATTGTGTGATCACTATGATTCAACATATCATACATATTGTGTTGGACTTGTAAGGGCTATCCCTAAAGGAGATTAGTATTGTCAAGGTTATCAAACATCTATACCTGGACAATCCAACACACATGATGAATATGTTGAGGATTTTTTGCTTGATTTTGACAATGGGGATGAAGCTTTGGAATTGGAGGATTTTTGGAGGATGATCCAATTGGGATGGTTGTAGAAAGAATAAAATTAGAGCTCAATTTATCACCACCTTCTTCTTCTGCTCCTCTCGTAGAGACAAGGTCAATTCATGTAAGAAAAATTCACAGAATGATTTTGTGATGAAGCACTCCAAATCCATCTCCTAGATTGCCAAATGCAGCAAGGGCTTCACTTAGGCAAACAGAAGTATCTAGGACTACATCCCAAGTGTCCATCATACAGACAAAAAATCTCTCAGGTTAGCACATACTTTAGGAGCATGTACAGGCTTCACATGACAATTGGTTTGTACCAGGAAAAGGCTTTTAGCAATTTTCACCTAGCTCTTCCCTTGACGGATTTGAGGCCAGAGACAGGACTGATGCAATTGTACAACCCACACCCAATAGCAGGTTGCTTCGCTTTCGTGAATCAACTTAGAGAAGTAATTTAGCCCTTGTTTTAGAGATGGAAAATTATACAGTTAAATCTGATGTTGATCAGGCATGGGCAATGATGGAACGTACTCTAACATCAAGAGAAGATAATATAGGTCCAACTAATTCTCATAAAGATGGAAGACATTGGTAGGGATCATCTTTTGGTCATAAAAAAATGATTTATAAGAATTGATGGGCAATGCAAGGTCAAGTGTTGTGAGCGGAAGCATCTTAACTACTCATGTACAATCAAGAACTAGTTATAGTCACTATAGACACATTCCTGCAACTACTAACTATTTTGAAAATCCAAAAAGGATAACAGAGGAGATATCATGTAGGGATGTTGGAAATAATAGGCTGCCAGCATCTAGTGTTTCTAATGAGATATTGGGTATAGAATTATCTGAAATAAGTAATAGTTTACATCATCAACTAAACAATGGCACTTCATTTAGTAAACCTCATGAAAATGGAGTCCGCAAAGTTGAAGGTGCAAAGGAGAAGGTGATATCCATGGTAAAATCTCACATGAAGTGCACACTCACAAGGGAACATAGGTAAAAGCATCTGTATTTTTCCTTCTTTTATGGTTTGTCTCTATAGAGTTGATTTTACTAGGTGTACACTATATGGATCTCAAAATTTATCTTTAGGAAATCGTCATTTTATTCTTTCCAAGAAAAACTCTCTGGGAGTCCCAATGGATGTTTCCCCACATTCATGGATGGAATGCCCGCTAAACCCATTGGCATTGACTAGTTCACCTCACCCAAGGGATTTCGAACAGGGCACCTACCAGCCCAGAACTAGCCAGATACCCAGTAACATTAATAAAATTCGTTTGGGCTAACCCCTTGGGCTTGATAAATCATATCAACTACACTATTTTCCATATTAACATATTGATCCTATTTAAAATTTTGTTAGAGAAACCATAACAATCCAAGCCTATTCCTATTTTTATTTTGGTTTTTAATTCCTCTTTTGGTGTGGTGACAAATTTATATGACTATATAGATGTTTATTTTTGTCAGAGTATATGTTGAAAAGTAGATGCTCATTTACATTTTACCTTGTCTGTTATGTATTGATGGAGTTCAGTTTCATTAGTTGTGACCAAAGAACTATGTCATGCATGTATACAAGGATTCTTGTATCACTATTATAAACTGAACATTGTCCTTAAACAAGCAAAGTAATCCTTAATGCTACATGTTGGCACCTCAGGGAACTTCCAATCCTACTAAATGAGGTGAAATTTAAGTGTTTCCAGAATCCAAATCTTAGGTTTTGTGAATTCACTCATTTATGGTCCTAGAAAAGTGAAGTGAAATTTAATTATTTCCAAATCTCAAGTTCTATGAATTCACTCATATTTGGTGCTGGAATATTTTGAAAAAATGGGAATAATTTCTTTTAGTTGCATCCAAATTTTCCAAAAAAAAAACTAAATTTATCCCTGCCTAAAATTCTCCTTGAAATGGCTTTGGGATTGAAAATTTTGTGAATATTTTTAGGGAAACAACCCAAAATACTTTTTCTAGATTATAGTTTTATAACACTAGGTACTAAAATAGTCCTCTATTTTCTGCTACAAATGTCTGATAGAGTCTGCCTAGAAACTGATCAAAAAATTAGGTAGATGCACTGAATGGACTAAATAATATTGAATGAATAGTCACTTAACATAAATGATATATTAGGTTGCATAAATATATAACTTAGAAGCATGAACTAAAGAAGAAATCTCGACATGATTGACATATTCTTAACTGAGTTGAATGAGGCCAAGAATAACTTTGACTAGAGGGTGTTGGAAATGGCATAATTTTGTTTTGGTTGGATAGATTTAGAAATAAAAATCAGCAGTTTTCTTGCTCGCATAACTTGGGAAGATTTTTGTATCTCAAGTCTCAACCTTATTGAATAGTATCATTTATGCCTTGCAATGTTGAGATACGCTGTGATACCACTTACAAGTAACCGAAACACTTTGGATGAAAATTTAGTTGTGAATTTTACTTGCAAAAGATATAAGTGAAAATATATATTAATTGTCCCTTGTGTAGAATTTCCTTGAAGTTTTACTACTGCTTGAATGAAGAAATCTGAAACTAATTGTTGCACCAAGACAAAAAATATCTCTACCAATTTGTAGTGGAATAGAACATATATAAAACACAATCACACTATAGCAAAAAAAAAACAAAATTTTCTAGGGAACCCAACTGGGAAAACCCTCTGCTAGCTATAGAAATTTTAAATACTATCCATATTAGACATTGAGACACCTTCTTCAAGACCAGGTTCATCGATGCTTATTTCTTTCCATATTTATTTCCATAAGCATTAGGGTTGTTGTCTATCAAATCATAGTGGCTAGAAAGTGTCTCTTTGATTTCAGAAAGCAGATCAGGATCAACTTCATCCAAGAATTGATCTTGATTTAAACAAGAACGCAAGAAATTACAGATATAACCATACATATAGAGATGCAGTAGAAATAATACTTCATTTCATTATTGTAAAAATATTAAAAGATTCTTACAAACAGAAATGGAAATAAACTAGCTAGGGCGATGGTAGCTTATCTTTGAGAAGAGATGTGGCGGCTACATGCCTCTGAACTATGTTACAATGAGGCTCGAAGGCCTATTTTGTTGTTGAGAAACAATGGAAAACCCTAAACATCCAAAAACCTAACCCTAGAAGATGAAATGCTAAACTGTAGGCCCCGTTTGGGTAAATTGGTACATCAACTTCCCAGGCTCGTAACTTTGGCATACGATCTCCGTTTGACACGCACAATATCTTGTTAGAAAGATCTGTTTGAGAACTACAACTTGTGGAAGAGAAACATTGGTCCATGGGCCCATGTTGCTCCTAGTTTTCCCAAAAAACGTCGTTTAGGGTCTCAAAACGGCTCTGGAAGTTCAGGACCCAAAAACTGCTAAAAATAGTAAACCGTGCTACAATTAAGGAAACTGAAAAGCTGAAAGATACATTGGTGGGGGTCCAAGTGGACTTTTCAGGTGGCCACCAATATCCACCTAGACCATTCCTCCCCCCTTAAGAAGAAATGGTCACCATTGCGTTGAGTTCCTCCATGAGATGAAGAAAGTCAAGGATAATTTTAGGGGCGAATGTTCGCCCTTTGGCGAAATTAAGGGGTTTTAAATTTTTAGTGGGCGAATATTTTGTATCATAGTACATTTTTACAAATCACCTCAAATAGCCCACCTTATTTTAAGGGATTCGGTAAAAAAGGTAAATTTAGCCCTTGAAATTAGGACTTACAACTTTTCATTCGCCCATTTTCAAGAATAGGTTTTATTTAAGTGAATCCATTCGCCCATTTTCAAGATTAGGTTTTATTTAAGTGAATCCTATGGGCCAAATACCATATTTATAAAAGAGGTATGGTAAATTAATAAAAATATAAATAAATGAGAGGTATGGTAAATAAATAAAACATCTTTTATATTTACTCCATAAGTCACGTTATATATATGTAAGGGTGTAAACAAATAAAAATATAAGTAAAGTGGAGGTATGGTAAATAAATAAAACATCTTTTTATACTTACTCAAAAGGTATGGTAAATAAATAAAAATATAAATAAACTAGACGTATCGTAAATAAATAAAACCTCTTTTTATATTTAGTCCATAACCCTCGTTCTATTTATGAAGGCTCAAGAAAGAGGTTTTATTTAAGTGAATCCTATGGGCCAAATACCATATTTGTAAAAGAGGTATGGTAAATTAATAAAAATATAAATTGTTAGGTAAACTTGACTTGAGATAGAGTCAAAGTTGACGAGGTTAAATAGTGATGGTTTTGGGGCACATGGTATTGTGCACCCATGGTATTCTGCCCGTGGTATTATATCTAATGGAGCTTATAAAAAGCTGGAAGGACTTCATTGTAAGGAAAGGCCTGGAGGTGAGTGGTGAAGGCTCACTTGGTCAGATTGGCCAGGGTTTTGGCCACTGCTAATGAGATCTTATTAGGTTGGATTTTTCCCTCGATTTGGGGTTTTCCCGAATAAACATGCGTGTTTATGTGTTTATGGTTGTTGTTGGTTTTTTCTTATATTTATTCCTCTCAGTAATTATTTATGTCATGCAGTAAATTTCTTAACAACTGGTATCGGACCCAGATATTGGCTTCAAAGGGATTCTTTGATGCCAGGGGTTTATAGTGGCTGATGAGATCAATGCAGCCATTTTACAGATCTAGGTCTAGAAAATAATGGTGGAACAATCGTACGCGGAAGAACCTCGAGGAGAATTTGCGATATTTACTAGTTTGGAACATGCTGATGAATTGTTCGGGATTGATGCGGCTATTTAAAGAAGGTTGAGAAATACCTTTGGTAATATTAAAATTCAAGGTTGATTTTGTTGGGAGCTTTTTCGTAGAGAATCGATAAGGGATATTCCCTATGTGTTCTATGCCGTGTTGAAAGATGGAGTAGGCGTGGGCTGCATGCATGTCATCAGAAGAAAATTGTTCAGACAACTTCGAAAATTGTTAGTTTTCTTCTAGGTTTTTTTGCTACATGAGGCGCCACCAGTGGTGGAATCTATGAGGTTCTCCAAGTTGGAGTGATTTGATAGAAGTTTTTGAGCAAATCAAATTGAAAGAGGATGGATCGCAGCATCAATAAACAAAAAAAATTAATGAAGTCAAAATTATTGCATGTAAATGGGCATACTACTGTAAGACCTGATAAGGCATGTGTACCCCTCGGTGATCACCGGTAAAGTCTGGGTTAAACATAGGTGATAGAGGGGATGTCGGGTTAACAATACCCCAGGTAAAAACTCTGAGGGGGGTAAGAGCTAGAGTGAGCGGGATTGTCTCACTTAGCAGGTTTGGCTGGAGTTAGTCAAGGAACCACAAGTCAAGTTTAAGAGGGGAATATTGTTAGGTAAACTTGACTCAGGATAGAGTCAAAGTTGATCAGGTTAAACAGTGATGGTTTTTGGGCACATGGTATTGTGCACCCATGGAGTTAGTCAAGGAACCCCAAGTCAAGTTTAAGGGGGGAATATTGTTAGGTAAACTTGACTCAGGATAGAGTCAAAGTTGACCAGGTTAAACAGTGATGGTTTTGGGGCACATGGTATTGTGCACCCATGGTATTTTGCCCATGATATTAAATGTAATGGAGCTTATAAAAGGCTGGAAGGACTTCATTGTAATGCAAGACCTGGAGGTGTGTGGTGTAGGTTCACTTGGTCGGATTGGCCAGGGTTTTGGCCAATGCTAATGAAATCTTATTAGGTTGGGTTTCACCCCGGATTTGGGGGGTTTTCCTGGATAAACATGTGTATTTATGTGTTTATGGTTATTGTTGGTTAATTTTATATTTATTCCTCTCAGTATTTATTTATGTTATGCAGTAAATTTCTTAATGTAAACAAATAAAACATTTTTTATATTTACTCCATAAGTCACCTTATATTTACGAACACTCAAAAAATGGGTTATATTTAGGTGAAACCTATGGCCAAAATACTATGGGACAAATACCATGGACTAGATTGTTATTAATACCATGCAAAAAACCATTATTAACCCTAATATTAGAATTAATAAAAATAAAAATAGCACATGGTATTGACCCATGGTATTCACCAAAATGGCACATTATGTGTTTATGGTTATTGCTGGTTAATTTTATATTTATTCCTCTCAGTATTTATTTATGTTATGCAGTAAATTTCTTAATGTAAACAAATAAAACATTTTTTATATTTACTCCATAAGTCACCTTATATTTACGAACACTAAAAAAATGGGTTATATTTAGGTGAAACCTATGGCCAAAATACTATGGGACAAATACCATGGACTAGATTGTTATTAATACCATGCAAAAAACCATTATTAACCCTAATATTAGAATTAATAAAAATAAAAATGGCACATGGTATTGACCCATGGTATTCACCTGGAGTGTAGCCTATTTAAATGGGGGAATTAAACCAGCATGTAGCCTATGCTAAGATTCACTAGGACTTTACAAAGTTTTATTATTTAGTGAAAGACTCACCAAGATCTTACAAGATTTTATAATCGAGTAAAATATTCGCCATGCCTGGTGAGAGATTCGCCAAAAAATTATATATACATATTATATTATTGATAAAATCGCCTTTCATTTTTCCTATATACCATGGAGATTCGCCCATTTATTATATTTATAAATTTAGGGGGGGTTCTTAAAATTTTCCCTGAAGAAAGTTCTGTTGAACTTGGTCCCCGGTGAGCCACTTGCCCTGGTGAAGGAGTTGGCATGCTTTGACAACTCGATACAGTTGGATATTCTGTTGGAAAGTGTGCTTGATCTGTGTGTCCATTATCTGATTAGTTTTAGCTTATTCCATACAATCTGGATTTAACTCTGTGGGTGTTAGCTGTTCTACAATGTCATATGTGTCTATTAATGGTGGAAAGTATGGCTGAAGGCGGTCCACATTGACCACTGGGTGCAGGCCAAGGAATGGGGGAATGCTGAGCTCAAATGTGTTGTCTCCCACAACCTTGGTAATGGTGTAAGGACCATATCAGAGTGGTATGAGTTTCCGATAGGCTTCAGTAAGGCATTCCTTTCGCAAATGCAACCACACTTTGTTGCCCACCTGAAACTTGTGTGGCACTCGATGTTGATCATGTCGCTGCTTGTAATTAGCATTTGATTTCTCTAGAATTTCATGGACCTAATGGTGAATACGTTGGATGTGCTCAATGAAGTTGTTTTCCTTTTCTATTTTGGAGTGGAAATCATCCGAATCTGCATGAGTAGCTACAAGTGGCATGGTCACATCAATGGGACATAGTGGCTGGAATCCCAAGCCCACCTGAAAAGAGTTGTGGCCTATCGAGCTGTGGAGAGCCCAGTTGTAGCTATGCTAAACATAGGGGAGGTTCTCATCCCATGTGCGTGGATTCTTTGAGTTGTACATGCACAAAATGTGTACGATCATCTTGTTGACAACCTTTGTCTGGCCATCAATTTGAGGATGGAAGGTTGTGGACTTAATGAGTTTGGTATCCAGCATCGACCAGAGACTGGACCAAAATGTACTAAGGAAGCTACTGTACGAATCTAAGATGTTAGACTGTGGGATCCCAAAGTGTACCCACACTTTTTCAAAGAAGAGTTTAGCAGTGGCTTCTTCTGTGATATTCTTCTTGCATGCCACCATAATGGCCATCTTCAAGAACCAGTTGTCGAGTAGTAAAAAGGGTTTTTTCACCTCTATTTACCCTACATTAACTTATCAATATGGGAATGATTTGTTATCTCAAAGAGTGTACTCAGTTTGAGGCAGTCATTTGTTAGAGTAATTCTAGTAGTATAGTTCTCTAAATACAAGAGTAAACAGATGCTTCAAATAAGATCTACTTACAGAAAAGAACCTTAAAACTCAATTCATGCACTCAAAAAACTATAGCAATTTAACAGTCAAGGGTACAGTAATGGTAACTCATCCCTCTATAAATTGATGTAATTAAAGACAATCGAGGAAAAGATCATCAATCTGGGAACTAGACAACAAATGCCAATGCTCACTACAGTCTCAGATCATTTTGCACACCAAAGCAATGATAATACAAATGACAGGAAATGGAACAACAACTAGTCTTATCAACAAGATTGAACAGAAAATCCTTAGTCTACGGAAATAAATGCAGCAATTGTATCCTACAGGAATTAGAAAACAATCTTTACTCTAAAGATAAATCAGACAACAACGGAAATGGAACGACAACGAATAGAGATGAAATATGGAACAACAACTAGAGTCAAATATAAATGTACAATGAACCAAAATAAATATCACACACGGCACACTTGATATTAGAAGAAACAGTAATGTGACTTCGATACAACAAGTATAAATCTCAGTTATAAATAATAACGGTTGTAATTCGTAATGGAACATCAATGCTAGTTGAAAAACAATCGCGATTAAGTGTAAACCATAGATAAATACAGTGATACTGACTTATGAATGTTACAGCATAGTTACTTTGTAATTGAATAGAAATAGCATTCTGTAAGGAACAACAATGTTATATCAATTGTTAAAGGAACAACAATGCGATACAAAGTCAGAATGAACAACATAGCATTCTTTTTATAGAGAACAACATTACTCAGCTGAGCATAAACAAAATATAAGAGAACAGTGATGTAAAATGGCAAAACACATCAGATTACCGAACAGAGCTAATAATTAAAACCACACACGAATTGGAAATAATAGTACAGGAGCAAGTGTTCCACCAGGGCTGGGCCCTTAGCCTCCAGGGACACACCACTTGAGATTACTCCAGAATCAAAGATGGAACGACAACCAGATTTATATTAAAACATCAAAATAGAGTTACAATGGATTTCTCCTCAACGAGAGTCGATGATCAAAATTTCAAATTCAAAGGAGAATTACATAAAATAACAAGAGTTCGTCCCCCGGGCTAGCACTGTTGCCCCCTTCTTATAATAGTCAAGCGAAGATATCAATGATACAAAATGGTTAAGATAGCGATCCCTCGGGATCAAAGGATCCTAAGGGATTCACCAAACTGTTAATTCTTAGCTATGTTCTTGTTCTCGTGCGCCGATTTGATATCTCCTTTTTCCCTTTCCTGGCTGATACACTCCAATTTGGATCGCCTTGTTTGCATGCGGTTCCCTGCCAAAGGGACAACAACTAACTTTGTCTTGTCTTTTCCTTTGGGATGACAATTCCATTTTCTCCTTTTTCTGCATAAGAAAAGGGAATTATTAGTTATTTTGTGTTGTCTACAAATCCTATAGATTTTGTCATAATTTATTATTATCTACCTAGTTCATGATGCAAAGAGGTTATGATTTTTAAAGGAAAGATGACAAAATAAATGATAATAACATAACTTCTTCAATACTCAGCACACCCCCCTGCTTACCCTTTTTCACGCCCTCATAAAAACATTGTAGTTGACATGCAAATCAGTGAGAGAGTAGGTTGGAGATGGGATCTCATGAGGTGGTCTACAACCATGATGCCTAGCTAGATGTTCAAAAAGATGTCCTGTCTGACCCTTAGGCATTTCATACAAGGCTTGGTATCCTGGTGGAGGGTCCTTCTCTCAAAATAAGGTCACCATAAAGACCCAAGCGATCAACAACTAGCTTAAAGTTGTCATAGTTAAATGGTTCCCTGATTTGGATGTTCGGATTAGAAGTCTGATATCGTAATTTGGCAGCTGTAATGGCAAGGTCCTTAATGGTAAAGAAATATTCTATCCCTTGCAGATTAATTGTTGTATGGATAGGTCCTAATGCCTCAATCACGCCTGGAGTCCTCATGAGGTTCCTATGTTGATTCCATAATTGTAATGGGTCTCTAGGCTCAGCTCGCACCCATAAGTCTAATCCCTTTTATTGTCTTTGAAAGGCATTATAGGCTTTAAGCCATTTTATTTTATTAACACCAAAAGAAATGAATGCCTACAGCTGGATATCCCCAACGAAAAGGTCAGGGTTCTGCCCTGTTTCTTGATCTAACACAAGGTTTGTAGATACAATTCACATAATAATCTTTGAACCTTCACCCCATAGTGCTTACATCAATTTATGAAATCATCAATAGTATTTATTTCTATTGGGGCTCTTGCTTTGACAGCTTTAATTTTCAATTGCAAATATAGTTCCATTAAAAACAAGGCATAATTCCTAGCAGGTGCTCTACACGCTAGGATGTCAGTATACAAAGAGCATAAGGTATCCATTTGTTTTATGACTACATCTAGTCTATGAGTTACCTTTTTGACCCTTTCTTCTTCCTTTCACCATCCTTCAAAGGCTTGGATTTCGGATAAGTTGACATTCCTCAGCTGTTGTTGCAATTTTTCATACTTTTCTCGAGAGACAGTCTGTTCTATAAGTTTCTCTACTGTTTGCTAGGTTTGCATCAAGTCCTTTCACAGAGTTACTCTCCTCAGATCATTGTCCCACATGGTAATTGTAAGTGGAAGGTTTACTTGGATCTTCTTA
The DNA here is from genome assembly GCA_031772625.1 of Pinus tabuliformis. Classification (NCBI taxonomy): domain Eukaryota; kingdom Viridiplantae; phylum Streptophyta; class Pinopsida; order Pinales; family Pinaceae; genus Pinus; species Pinus tabuliformis. Next base: position 474,118,470 of record CM062806.1, on the reverse strand, counting down.
TTGCATCGTCTCGTGTTTATGGTTCGCACTGCTTTAGAGGACTTTGCCTCTGTCTGAACTTCTTTGTCATAGGCCGATATATCATTTGTTTGTACTTCAACATGGGTGACAGTTGAATGTTGTTCCTTTTGGTTTCGAACGACAGGCTAGACTTGAGTTCTCCTAATCTTTTTCTTGGTGGGTTTCACCAGAGTGGTTGCATGTCTTACCCCCGAGGTCCTTTTTTCTCTCTTTCCCATTTTCAAAACCATAATTCGTTGTTAAAGTTGTGCTATCACATTAAGTAGTCTTTGCTATTCTTTTTGTAATCTTTTGATCTCTTCTGTTTTCTTGGAAAGAACAACTGCCTGTTTACTCGGGCCTGGACTGTCTTCTTGGCCAATTTCCTGGTTCTCTTCTTGGGGTGCTTCTTCGTTGTTCTGATCGGGTTGTTCAGGAGTAAAACCCTAGCTTGTTCTGTTATTTCTTGGGTGACTTCTTCTTCCATCCCTTCTCCTCGATGAAATTATTCCAGTGTAGTCTGGCTAGGAACAAATTGTTCTTCTTCTATATCTTCGTCACTTTTCTCTCGAGATATCCTTTCATCATGAACGGAGTGATTCTCTTCTTCTTCTTCCTCGTCACAAAATTCTTCAGATGGATTTTTGTCATGAGAAGAATGCTCCTTCGGTTCTTCTTTGATGTGGAGGTTTAGTGGGTTGAGAGGCTGATCATATTCACCCATATTGGCTAGAATTTGGGCCAATTCATCCTCCGGCAATGGATTTTGTAATGGGCTTTCTTCGCGTTTCTCTATCTCTTCCTCCGCCTGCCCAAACTACTCGGTCTCTTCCTCTGTTTCTCCTTCTTCATTTTCCTCCAACTCTTTCTCATTCTCCTCTCCTTCTAATTGCGGGAGTTGCACATCCCGTGAATCATCTATCTCCACCGGTTGACTCGTATTCCCTTGGGAATTTTCTAGCCTCCCTCTAATCCATGCCAATCTAACTGATTTCGTCCATTTCAATGGTCTATTTAGTGTACTGGTAGCATGTTTTCGTTTTGGGGCTGGCAGAGCCAGTCCCCCGTCTATCATAATGATTAGTTCTTCCCAACTGCTTTGTTGCTGAGCAAGACTGTAGCTAACTATCAGTTGTATCAACCCATGGTGACTTACTACCGATTCTACGTGTTGTGATTTTTTCATGCTTCGGGCAACATCATGTTGTAAAGAATTTAAAAATGTAGGAAAATTCACAGAGCATTTTTGTTTTAATATGGCTAAAAGTTTAAGGTGGCGTGGTCTTACCATGTCTTTCTTACCTTCAGAGGTGATGTAGCTCTGGATGATTCATGCCACTTCTGCCCATGACTCTTCTAATGCTACTGGTAGAACTCCCTTTCCTCTTACAGTCAAGTTATGGCCTTCATCTTGGAATATTTTTATGATTTTTTGCAGTCTCTCCTTCTTTAGAGTCGACACAGGTCCAGTGGCTTGCAGTCCCAAGACCTCTTCAATTATGTCATCGGTGACTGCTATGTGTCTCCCTCTTACCGTGGAGTGATATTCTTGCAAGTTCCACAAGAATTCTATTGCTACGGTCTCATTGGATTCTTGTAAACGATTGAGATAAACTATCCATCCTGCCCTTGTTAGGATTTCCCATGCAGCATCAGAAAATGTCAATACCTGTGGTTCTCTCCGAATTGATCTTCCTCCAATACTTTAGCACACTATAAAAACACAGAGGTGGCAATGGAACAATAGGTTGTTCAAACTGTTAGAAAATATAGAGAAAATAACGAAACAACAAGCTCGTTCAAATCTCGAGTCACTTACTAATTGTTGCAAAGCATAATACAGAAATAACTTAGGAACAACAAGCCATGAAAATTGGAAAAGAATATACTATTAAGCCTTGCTATTTCGAAGTAAAAATTCTTTGAATAATAGTCTGATACGTATACCAACAAATTATGAGGTCACCTGCTTCCCCCCTACAATGTGATAGGCCATTCTCAGTCGTCAAATGAGGGAGCGGCGTGCCGAACTACCATGGTACAGAGTCATAAAGGAACAACAGATACCTAGATGCCATGTTTACAAAAGGAGTAGGTTCCTGAAATTGAGGTGTATAATAGAATCGCTTAATAAATAAGAGAATGTCGTGATATGATGCGAGGCTTGGAGGATAGGACAGTTGACGTGCACAAAAAGTCTGATGCGGTCATTATCAACTTTTTCTGTCATGATTGGTTGTAATATATTTTCATGTGTTTAAAGGTTCGGGGAAGTTATATACATAATCTAATTTTACCTATTACAAAGGTATAAGACAAAGAAGGGTCTTGATAATTGCTATTGGTGTATAAGGAATGTAACTTCAATACCATTAACAGAGATTTGTTGCCCACAGGTGTCCATAACCTTGACAGAGTTGTTTCTTTCACCCATGGAACCATGATCCTTTGTGTATGCTTAGGAAGTGTTGTGCAATGTCAAAATGGAGGTCATTATGATGGCTTGGTAACCAGATAAATCATAATGCCATTCACCAAGAAGGAGTGAAAGGTGGGCAGGCTGGCTCGTGATGTGACCTCCTATTCCAAGGACTCTTTATTTTTTCTGATGTGTCTCTTGGATCATATCCTTGGTGTGATGGCCATAGTGGGAATTCCACATGGTACACTGGATCTTGATGAGACCCCCTATCCTTCATTTGACAACCCATATTAGCAAATCATATAAACATTTTTCTCTTTTTTTTCTCTTTTATAAAGTACTTTCCTATTTATACACAAAGGGTGGTTCAACACTCCTTAAGAGTAGGAATGGTGGAAGAAGTCTTAACATCTCAATAGAAAAATATACCCTTTGTTCTTATTCCTTAATAATGATCAAAAAATATTATGGGAATTTAAAAAGAACCACCATGATAAAGATAACCAATCATATCAGTATTAGTAAAATAATGACAGCAAAGTGATAAATAGTTGTGTCATTTCCTCTTTTCTGCTATGAATTCAAAGAATTTTCTAAAAAAAATAGAGATTTTATGTAATTTGTTGATTTTAGTATGCTCTAGTTTTGTATCCATTGCATAAGTGTATAGCTGTGCTCCAAATCACAAAAAAGGACTCAAAATTGTTGTATATTGAAAGGAACAACAATTGTCCTATAATTGGAACAGCAAGGAGAACAAGCATAAGTGAAAGGAATACAAAAATATTGTCCTTTCAAAAAAGAACAGGAGAAAATGCAAGTGTTGTTCCTTCAGAAAAATGAACATCAGAAAACAAAAGTGTTGTTCCTTTGAAAAAAGGAACAACAGAGAACAAAGGTGTTGTTCCTTCGAAAAAGGAACAACAAAAATGAAAGTGTTGTTCCTTTGGAAAAAGTAACAGCAAGAAACAAAAGTTTTGTTCCTTCGGAAAAGGAACAACAAAATGAAAGTGTTATTCCTTCGAAAAAGGAACAGTAGAAAAACAAAAGTGTTGTTCCTTCCAAAAAGGAATAGCAAAACGACAGTGTTGTTCCTTCGGAAAAGGAACAACAAAAAAAAAAAAGTGTCATTCCTTCGGAAAAGGAATAGCGAAACAAAAGTGTTGTTCCTTTGGAAAAGAAACCGCTGAAAAAAAAGTGATGTTCCTTCAGAAAAGGAACAGGAAAAATGAAAGTGTTGTTCCTTCAAAAAAGGAACAGCAGAAAAACAAAGGTGTTGTTCCTTTTCGAAAAGGAACAACAAAAACGACAATGTTCTTCCTTTGGAAAAAGGAACACGAGAATGGTGAAAATGTTGTTCCTTCTGAAAGGAACAACAGAATGCAAAAGTGTTGTTCCTTTGAAAAGGAATAGCAAAAACAATGGAACTGTTGTTCCTTCGAAAAGGAACAACAAAATGTAGAAGTGTTGTTCCTTGAAAAAAAAGGAACAACAAAATGCAAATACAAAAAAGAATATGTACAGAAGATAATTTACACTAACTAAATGAAGGAATTATGTACAGAATGTAAGAAAAGTTGAATCACTTAATGAACCAGAGGTGAGGAAGATTCCTCTTCCTCCACCAAAATCTGCATGTCGAAGTCTTCGCGGAATTGTTGGTAGAAGGATTCTCGAGTAAGTGGTTTACGGTATAGTCAAACTCGGTGGTCGTTTGCCTTGAAGGTATGTCCAGATCCATAAATGGTGGTTAGAGTAAGGGTGCCATTATCATGTACCTTCTGGATTTCATATGGCCCTAGCCAACGAGTTTGAAGCTTCTCGAGAAAATCTTGAAACCTGGAATCGTATAGAAGCGCCCAATCTCCTTCGTGGAAGACTTTCTTTTTAATGAGAGCGTCATGCCATTTAGCTTGCTGTTGTTGTATCAATGCAGTGTGTTGAAGGGAAGAGAGCCTAATTTCATCTAGCTCATTGATCTGCTATAATCTATTAATTTGTGCCTCATTTAGATCTAGACCGACTTCTTGTGTTGTTCACAATGTTTGTATCTCGAATTCTATAAGAAAGACGGGTTCCTTTCCAAATACTAATTGGTATGGTGAATAGCTGGTAGTGCTTCTTTATGTTGTTCTGTATGCCCACAAGGCTTCTGGAAATCTTGCAGCCCAATCGCATATATGTGATGCAAAAGTTTTTGTTAGGATCGCTTCTATTGTTTTATTGCTGCTTTCTACTTGACCATTTGCCTGTGGGTGGTATGGAGTAGTAATTTTATGCTAGATATGATATTTTTTTAGTGTTGCAGCAATATTGTTACCAACAAACTGTGGTCCACCATCTATAATAATATCTCTTGGGAGCCCATATCACACAAATATATGGAACAGGAACTGTATGATGGAATCCTCTATAGCTCTCGGCAATGCCTCTGCTTCAACCCATTTGGTGACATATTCTGTTGCTACCAAAATATATGTTTTCTGGTTCGATGATGGGTTAATTCGTCCAAAAAAATTGAGGGCCCATCACTTGAGTGGTACAATAACTAGGTATGGGTTCAGGGGCATTTCGTCGGACTATCGAGGGCGTCCTGCTCTTTGGCAGCTGTCACAAGCTTGAACGAACTTATTTGCATCTTTGAAAATCGTGGGCCAATAATACCCTGTTTGTAGCACCTTGTGACAAGTTTTTTGATTGGCGAAATGTCCGCCACATGGTCCGTCGTGACAAGATTTCAAAATGTCAAAAATTTCATCTTCACGGATGCATCTCCTAATGTGCATATCTGCCTTTGTATGGAACAGGTAGCCCCTAATCCAAGAAAATCGAGTACTTCACTGGACAATCTGTTTTCGTTCATTGGGGGTCATATGTTTCAGTAATTTTCCTACTGCTAAATAATTTGCAACATCATCATACCAGGGTGTTTTAACAGTGTCAGAAAACAAATGCTCATCTGGAAATTGATCTTAAACTACTGCTACATCCACTGGTTTTGGCGTTTGTGAGAGAAATTCAGCTACAGGATTTTCTTTTCTAGGTTGGTCCTTTATTGTGATATCAAATTCCTGCAATAAAATCAGCCATCTGGTTACTCTACCATTTGTGATTGGTTTATTTTCTAAATATTTTATGGCAGAGTGATCTGTATACAAGATAACAGGATATCCAGTAATATAATGCCTAAATTTATTGACAGCATGTATTATAGCTAAAAATTTCTTTTCAGTAACAGTATAGTTCAATTTAGCAGGAGATAAATTTTTGCTAATATAATAAATTGCATATGGTTTTGTATATTCTTCTTGCCCAAGGACTGCTCCAATAGCTGTATCTGAAGCATCTGATGAAATTTGAAATGGCAGGTCCCAATTTGGACCTCTAAGGACTGGGGTTGTTGACACAAGCTTTTTCAGATCCTGAAAAGCACGGTCGCATTTTTCTGTCCAAAGAAAGTCAACATTACCTGTCAGTGCATATAGGGGTGTAGTAATATGAGAAAAATGTTCTATAAATCTTCTATAATAACCAGAAAATCCAAGCAAACCTTGTACCTATGTCTGAGTGGTAGGAGTGGGAATTAGCAAAATTATTTGGATTTTTGTTGGGTCTACCTATATTCTAGCTGCTGAGATATAATGGCCTTGAATAAGTCATTTAGTCACCATCATATAACATTTTCAAGGCTCAAACAGAGCTTGGTGGCAATGCACCACTGCAACACTTTTTCTAGTGTGTCCAATGTTGAGTTGAAATCATCTCCATATGGTGTAAAATCATCCATGTATACTTCAAGCCCTTCATTTATTAAATCTGAAAAGATGCTGAGGATAGCCCTTTGAAATGTGGCAGGGGCATTGAATAGGCCAAAAGGTATAACTCTGTAGGAAAACGTTCTCCAAGGACAAGTAAAAGTAGTTTTGTCTTGGTCTTCAGGGGCAATCTAAATCTGATTGTATCCACTGAACCTGTCTAAGAAAGAAAATAATTTCTTTCCTGCCAAAGTGTCTAATACTTGGTCAATGAATGGAAGGGGAAAGTGGTATTTTTTTGTTGCTTTATTTAGCTCTCTATAATCTACACAAATCCTCCACTTCCCATTCTTCTTTGGAAGCACAACAAGTGGAGAGACCCATTTACTATCGAAGATAGGGTAGATGAAGTTCACATCTAAAATTTTTTGAAGTTTAGATTTTACAATTTCTTTTAAATGAGGGTTAAGTCTCCTTTGTGGTTGGCGAACGGGTCTTACATCCTTCTCTATGTAAATGTGGTGTGTACATAAATAGGGATCAATTCCTTTCATGTCAGGATAATCCCATGCAAATGCTTCTTTGTATTTCCTCAGTAGTTGGATTAGCTTCTCTTCTTGTTCGGAAGTCAGGTTGGCATTAATGTTTAAAGTCTCTCCTGGCTCAATTTCTACAGTTTTTCTATTTGAGACAGAGGTAGTAGGTATTGTTTGATCGTGAGCATCTTTAAGAGGATCTTCTTCTAATTCATTATCAAATGCTGCTTCTATCATGTGACATTGTATGTGGGATCTGGATTCAGCTTGGATAATAAAATTGTTAATGGCATCATCTTCTGTTTGATTTTTAAAATTAAGGGCATTTTCTATGGTTAATGGAGATCTAATATTTTCAGTGAGGTATGATACAGGATGTTTGTTAGTTTTTATTATTGTGACACTTGGCTGGGCTGGAGGATATAAAGCTAGATTCTTGATATTAGCCCCCTTAGTTATGGTCATACTGCCTTGTCGGCAGCCAATATAAGCATCAGCAGTTGCAAGCCAAGGTATGCCTAAAATCAATGTATGTCCATCAAGTCGATTTTTGGGGTTTATTTTCAAAAAATTGGCAGGATACTCCCAGGAATCAATGGATATCATGACATCATGTAGTGTACCCTCTGGCCTAACCACGGATCGTTCAGCCAATTCTAATAAAGTGGAAGTATGTTCTACTGATGTAATGCCTAGTTTTTGACAAGTGGTGGTTGTTAAGATATTGATTGCAGCTCCTAGATCAACTAAGGCATTTGAGAAGGTTTGTCCATTGATTTGTACTGTTACTATTGGATTTCCTGGGTCTTCATATTTAACGGGTCTTTCTCTTCCTGATAATAGATCAGATAAGGTACCAACTACTTGGACTTTTGGGTTATTTGTTATTTTCCTCCTTGGCTTTTTTATACATAGCTCTTTGATGGTTTTTGCATATATTGGGATGTCTTGGATGGATTGGAGGAGTGGGAATTTTATGTACAAATTTTGCAGTTCTCCCAGAATGTCAAAATCAGGATGTTGTGTAGGTCAAGGTATAATCAATCGTTCTAGGAATGGGGGAGAAGATGTTGTTGCTTGATCATGAATTTGTTGTTTGGTCACATCCTCTTCTTGTGGTGGTTGTTCTATAGGTAACTGATTTTCAACTTGAGCAGTTTTATTTCCCTCTATTTTTGTAATGCACCTAGATCTTGATTGAATATCATTACACTCCTTTAGATCGATTTTTGGTTCTAGTGTTTCAATTATTTGGATTAGGGTTTGGCTGAGCCAGGAGTTGCAGTCTTAAACTAGACTGAGGGTTTTGTTGTAATGCTGGCAGTGTAGGTTGAGGGAGTGGATTGGTTCCTACTGGTTGATTCATCGTTCTTTGCCAGGCTTGACTTTGTGATGTAGGAGGGGACCATTGTGCTGGATATACGTTGTTTTGCCAATATGGTGGAGAATAGGGAAAATTTGGCCAACTGGGTTGACTTGTTTGGTTTGGCCATGGTGATGATGAAGGAAATGGTGGCTGTGACCAATTTGAGAAGGGAGGTTGATTTTGCCACATTGTATTATATTGTTGAGCATGATATTGTGGAGGCTGAAAAGAAGAAGTTGGATCTAGAAACATACATGATTGTCGCTATGGCCATTGACAACACTTATTTAGTAGGTACACCTATTCTGGCTCTTCTCCGCTTCCTTGTATACTGTTTTCAATCCAGGAAGTGAGGGACAGCTCTCTGTAGAGTGGTCTTTTGCACAAATAACGCAAACATGGACTGCATCTAATGGACACTCCTTGTGGCTGTGTTTCTTTCTGCATCTGGGATAGAGGATTGCCAAATTCTGTTCTGCCTTTCCTTGCTTTTGTTTGGCCTGCATAATATCAAGTTGTGTTGTTAATGTCCCCAATATGTTAGTTTTAAATTTTTCTAATAAATTTCCAATTTCTGCATGAGTTACTCCCTCTGCAGAGATCTTGTTGTCTCTTGTAAACCTGTCATGTTCCACTGGTTTTAGTCTTGTGCTACCTCTTGAACTCCTGATACATAAATCAATAATGTCAGAAAAGTTTTCAATCCATTGTTCCTTCATTCCCCTAATTAATGTTGTTTTTAATACATTATCAGGTAAGGGTAATGATGCATAAGGAGATCTTTGAAGATTATACTGGAAATGTTCAACAAACTCTTCTAATGTTTCATTTGGTCTAGCTACCATCTCAAATATTTCATATTTTAATTCTCTAGACCTACAATAGTCCTAATATTTCTTTAGAAAATCATCTTTCATTTGATCCCAATTGTTTATAACACCACCACCCAATCCCATAAACCATGTTAAAGTAGCCCCTTTTAATGTAGAGGGGAACATTTCAGTTTATGGGGATCAGTGGTTTAATCATATCCTCTATATAGCACATCAAATTCAAATAAGAATGCATCCAGATCTTTTGATGTAAGGCCATGGAATGTAGGGATATGCTAGAGAGGAATTGCTTTCATAGGTGCATTAATTGCAGTATCCACAATGGGGTATTGCAGTGTATAGGTTTGGGTGTTTTGCTAGGTCTGGGCCATTTGGTCAAATATATTCCAATAACCTTCTGGGATATCTAGGAGCGTATTCCTAGGCTGTCGAGGGGGAATGGCTTTAACAGGAATGGCCTTAACAACACTTCCTTTATCTGGGATGGTGAGAGTACCTAATGTCTGGGGGGATTCTGGTTCTCGAGGTTCTTCAACTTTGTTATAAATGATTTTTGCAGCACTTCCCTTATCCAGGCTACTTAATGGCTGAATTATCCCAAGAGGAGATCTTGGTTCTTCAATTTCTCCTGTTTCTCCTCTCCCTTTACAGAGGTTGCTAAAGTTCCCTTCCTGCAATGATTTTGGGCTAGAATTCTCAATTTCTTGAAAATCTTGTTCTTCGGTTTGACTATGCACCTTATCAAAGGCTACAGATGGTGATCCTGTGGCCTGAAGGGAACTAGTAGGTTGTCTAGAAGCAACTTTTCTAGGTCCTACTGAAGGCTGAGATTCTACTTTCTTAAGGATTTCGTCTACAATGGTTGATCAGCCAAGGGTCACCAGCCCCTTAGCTTTGTTAGACTTGGGTAGGGGTTTAGGACTCCTTTCATGATTTTTCTTCTTACTCATGCACACAAATCAAATGCCAATTTCTACCAAAAAACATCAACAAATCTGCAGGAAAGCGGGCAGGGGAGCAGGGCTATTACATGCTCTATACGCAAGTTCTTACCTTCCATTTTTAAAACCCAGTTCTCTCCTAGCAGGTTCTTACATCACTCTGGAAAAGAAACAAATGGCTACACTCTTCCCCAGCAATAGTGCCAAAATGTCGAGTAGTAAAAAGGGTCTTTTTCACCTCTATTTACCCTACATTAACGTATCAATCTAGGAATGATTTGTTATCTCGAAGAGTGTACTTAGTTTTAGGTGGTCATTTGTCAGAGTAATGCTAGTAGTTTAGTGCTCTAAATACAAGAGTAAATGGATGCTTCAAATAAGATCTACTTACAGAAAAGAACCTTAAAACTCAATTCATGCACTCAGAAAACTATAGCAATTTATCAGTCAAGGGTATAGTAATGGTAATTCATCCCTCTTGTAAACTGATGTAAATAAAGACAATCAAGGAAAAGATCATCAATCTGGGAACTAGACAACAAATGCCAATGCTCACTACAGTCTCAGATCATTTTTCACACCAAAGCAATGATAATACAAATGACAAGAAATGGAACAACGACTAGTCTTATGAACAAGATTGAACATAAAAACCTTAGTCTACGAGAATAAATGCAGCAATTGTATCCTATAGGAATTATATAACAATATTTACTCTAAATATAAATTGGATAGCAATGGAAATGGAACAGCAACCAACAGAGATGAAATATGGAATAGCAACTAGAGTCAAATATAAATGTACAATGAACCAAAATAAATATCACACATGAAATGTTTGATATTAGAAGAAACAGTAATCTGACTTCGATACAACAAGTATAAATCTCAGTTTTAAAGAATAACGGTTATAATTCGTAATGGAACAACAACACCAATTGAACAAAAATCGCGATTAAGTGTAAACCATAGATAAATACAGTAATATCAACTTATGAATGTTACAACACGGTTACTCTGTAATTGAACATAAATAGCATTCTGTAAGGAACATCAATGTTATATCAATGGTTAAAGGAACAATAATGAGTTACAAAGTCAGAATGAACAACACAACATTCCTGTTACAAAGAACAACATTACTCAGTTGAGCATAAACAAAATATAATAGAACTGTGATGTGAAATGGCAAAACACTTCAGATTACCGAATAGAGATAATAATGAAAACCACACACAAATTGGAAATAATAGTACAGGAGCAAGTGTTCCACCAGGGTCAGGCCCTTAGCCTCTAGGGACACATCGCTTGATATTACTCCAGAATCACAGATGGAACGACAACCAGATTTATATTAAAACATCATAATAGAGTTATAGTGGATCTCTCCTCAACGACAGTCAATGATCACAGTTTCAAACTCAAAGGAGAATTACATAAAAATAACAAGAGTTAGTCCCTCGGGCTAGCAGTGCTGCCCCCTTCTTATAACAGCCAAGTGTAGATATGTAGGTATTCGCCAAACTGTTAATTCTCATCTATCCTCTTGTTCTCTTGTGCCGATTTGTTATCTCATTTTCCCTTTCCTGGCTGATACGCTCCAATTTGGATCGCCTTGTTTGCATGCAGTTCCCTACCAAAGGGACAACAGTTAACTTTGTCCTGTCTTTTCCTTTGGGATGGCAATCTTTCGTTTTCTCCTTTTTCTGCATAAGAAAATGCAATTATTAGTTATTTTGCATTGTCTACAAATCCTATAGATTTTATCATAATTTCTTATCATCTACCTAGTTCATGATGCAAAGAGGTTATGAGTTTCAAAGAAAAGATGACAAAATAAATGATAATAACATACCTTCTTCAGTACTCAACACTAGTTGATGACCACAAAAACATAGTCGTTTCCATGCTTAGTAGAAGGACAGCTCGACATGTAATCCATGGAGATGGATTCCCAATGTAGACAAGGGGTAGGCAGCAGGGTATAGAGGCCTTGCTTCTTGATGGTCGATTTGGAAACGGTGCAGGAAGTGCATGATCTAATGTACTTCCCGACATCTTGTCGAAGATTTAGCCAATATAAATACTTCTGCAGTACTACCACCATTTTCTAGACCTTGAAATGCCTAGCAACCTGACTGTAGTGTGCTTCCCAAATCATCTTGGCACGCTTGCTTGAAGGAACACAAAGGTGACCCAGGTGGCATAACAGGGCATCTTGAAGGTGAAAATCTAGAACATGCTGACCCTCCAAGAGTGTTTGGTATGTGTGGCGAAATTTTGGGCCGCTTTTGTAGAGAAGTGGAGAATCAGAAGTCTCATGCCCACAAGAGTTGAGCATGGTGGTTAATGCCATGATCGGTGGTTGACTGAGGCAATCTGCAACATTATTTGTGTTGCCATTCTTATACTTGATATTCAAATGGAACTATTGTAAGTATGTGGACCACCTCTGATGGTGATCATTATGCAATTTCCCTTGGGTCTGTATGAACTACAGGGGTCAGTGGTCTATGTGGATGATTGTTTCTTTCCCCAAAATGTAATGCTTCCATTGTCAGGAGGCTTGCATAATGGAATACATCTCTTTTTCATAAGAGGGATACTTTCAGACTGTGTATAAAAGTGTCTCACTGTGATATGCCAGAGGATGCCTATGTCGAGTAAGGACTGCCCCAATAGCATAGTCAGAGCCATCTGTCTCGACCTCAAATGGTTGTTGCAATTCTGGTAATGCAAGCACTGGTGCCGAGAAGAGGAAATCTTTCAACTCTGTGAATGCCTTATGTTGAGATTCAGACCAAAAGAATTTTTCTTTCACTCTTCCCTTGGTGACTTGACTCAATGGCAAAGTGATATGATAAAATTCCAACACAAACCTGCGGTAGAAGTTGGAAAGACCTAGAAAGTTGCGGAGCTCCGTCAAAGTGGTTGGAGATGGCCAATCTCGAATGACTTGGATCTTGGTTGGATCCACATTCACCCCCCGTTGATCAATAATGTATCCCTGATATTGAACCTAGGTCATAACAAAAGTGCATTTGTCGAATTGGCACGTAATTTGTGTTCCCGTAGTGTTCGGAGAACTTGTCAGATGTGGTGGAGGTTCTCTTCCCAACTTTGGCTGAAGATCAGCATGTCATCCAAGTATACCACTAGAAATGAGTTGGTGAATGGCCGCAATATGTCATCCATTAGCCTTCTGAAGGTTGCAGGAGCATTCATCAATCCGAAAGGCATAACCAACCATTCGAAAAGGCCCTCCTTTGCTTTGAAGGCAGTCTTCCACACATCAGAGGGTTCGATTGGTACCTGGTGATATCCTAACTCCAAATAAATCTTCCTGAAATATTTTCCCCCCTTCAGTTGGTCCAGGAGGTCATCAATCTGTGGGATTGGGTACCTATTACGGACAGTGATCTTGTTCAACACCCGATAGTCAATATAGAGTCTCCAAATCCCATCCTTCTTCTGTACCAACATGATCAAGCTCCCATATTGTGATGAACTCAGACTGATGTGACCTTTCCATAGTAGCTCCTGAATCTGCCTCTTGATTTCATCGTTGTCCAGAACAGAGTGCCGATAGATTGGTCCATTTGGCAGTGATGCACCTCGGGTCAGATCGATGGAGTGATTGACCTGACAATGCAGACGAACCCTTGCAGGGGAGGTGAGGATTTCCTTGTACTCCTCCATGACCTTGTCCATCTGTATTTGTCTTATAGAGGGGCCTTGTTTTGAGGTCATGGCCACCATCTTCTTCTTTCCTTGAGGGCGTATCATCAGGAAAAAAAATTTCCCAGTTTTGGAAGTGAGCTTACTACATTGTTTTGCAGCAATCAGAGAGAGGGCAGTAGGCGATGCTACCTCTGGTATCTTGTGTAGGGTTGTGTTATATTATTTCCACGACTAGCCCATGTAGTTAATCGTGGGGTTAGAGGGGGGGCAGATCACCCCTTCGTTGCGCCAATTGTGTAGTGAGGGGGTGGGGGTCACAAGGGGTTTGAGGGGTGCAGGTAACCCCTCTATGGGGTCTAGGGAAACGCCTTAGAAAATTTTGTTTTTTGGACCCTATATTAGGTTGGGCAGACCTACTTATGGTTTTGTGCATGTTTTTCACACATGGTTTTGGACACGATGGTTTTCGGTCCATGGTATTGGATGCTTCGGCATGTATAAATATGTATTGTAACATTGAAAGCAACATAATGAAAAATCAAGCTAGTAGTCCCGGTTTTGGGATCCAGGGGAAAATCTCTATGTATATGTGTTTTATGTGTTATTCTCTCGCATTTTTTATTTTCTGTGTTTTAGAATTTGTATGCAGGTAATTTCTGTACGGGGTTAAAACCTACATTTGGTATAAGAGTTGTTTTGGCTTCAAGGGGGCACCTTCATTGCTGAGGGGTTTTGCTCGGGCTTGTGGTAAACCCTGTTTAGTGGGAGATCCACGAGATCGATTCTGTTGGTGAAAGAAGATGGCAAGAAGTGGAAAGATAGAGATCAAGAAATTTAATTGTCAAAGTTTTGAGTTGTGGAAACTCAAGATGGAGGATTTGTTGGTGGACAAATATCAGTGGATTGTGGTAGATCTGCGTACTAAACCAACGGGAGTGTCCGATGAATAATGGAAGAAGTTGGATCATAAGGCAAAGAGAATAATACAATTGTGTGTCTCAGATTCATTATTCCTGAATGTATTAGGGGAATTTAGGACAAACTCTTTTTGGGACAAGTTAACGACTTTGTACCAATCTAAGTCTCTAGTGAATAAACTATTCCTACCGAAATAGTTGTATAACCTAAGGATGAAAGATGGAGACTCGGTGACTGAGCATCTAAATGCAATTAATACTGTGGTAAGTCAGTTATTATCTATTGATATTAAAATTTCAGATGAAGATAAATGCATCAGTTTGTTGTTTTCTCTACCAGATTCGTGGGATAGTCTGGTTATTGCAATAGGTAACAATACAACTACCTTGTAGTTTGATGAAATAGTCTCATCCTTGCTGACGGAGGAGATGAGAAGAAAAAATATGGAGAGCCAAAATGGTGATGCCTTGTCTATAAGAGGATGGTCCCAGAAAAGAAACAAAAATAAGTCATTCAGTGGGAGATCTAAATCTAGAGGGAGATCTAAATCTCCAGGAATACCTGTAAAGGTAGTGTGCTGGAAATGCGGAAAGGAAGGGCACTACAAAAGAGATTGTAAATCTAAAGCTCTTTATAAAGGAAAGGGATCTAATGATGCTCCTTCTGCAGAGGAAAAAATCACCTCAGATGAAGGTGGGAATGTGTACTTGGCTTCTTCAAGAACATATGTAGATCATGAGGAATGGTTGATTGACTCAAGTGCATCCTTTCACTTCACTCCCCATAGAGAGTGGTTCTGCGAGTATGAGCAATATGATGGTGGTGATGTCTTCTTGGGGGATGACAAGAAGGCTAGAATCATTGGTCGTGGAAAATTAATGTTGAAGTTGCAAGGTGGAAGGGTTAGAACACTTCCAGGTGTTCTGCATATTCCTGCGTTGGCCAGAAATCTGATTTCTATAAGCAAGATTGATGATGTAGGTGTAAAAATAGTGTTCGAGAAGGATACTTTCAATATGGTTCAGGGAGCACTGGTATTGATGCGAGGAGTTCAAATTAGAACTCTGTACAAGCTACAAGGTAGCACTATTATTGATGGGTGAAACAGTTCTGTGGTTCCTAAAAGTGGAGCAGAAAATCTAGTGGTCTCTGGAGAGAAGACCATGTTGTGGCATCAAAGGCTTGGACATATTGGAGAGAAGGTCCTTTGAATACTTCATGGTAAAGGTATGAGTAATAGCTCTCTGGATTTTGATTTCTATGAAAACTGTGTATATGGGAAGCAGAATTGGGTGAGTTTCCCCTCTCGTGGTAAGAGGGCGAAACAGATATTAGAACTTGTGCATAGTGATGTGGTTGGACCTATGAAGGTTCCATCATTGGGTAAGTAAGTGTATTATGTATCATTTATAGATGAATTCTCAAGTAATACATGGATATATTTCCTTAAGAAGAAATATGAAGTCTTTGACAGGTTTAAAGAATTTAAGGCTCTGGTGGAAAAACAGATAGAGAAGAACATAAAGGTGTTGAGGACAGATAGCGGTGGAGAGTTTTGCAGTAAGGAATTTGAAGAATTATGTAAGAAGTGTGGTATAGCATGACAGAAGACTACTCCATACACACCTAAGAAAAATGGAGTTGTAGAAAGAATGAACAAGATGTTTATGGAAAGGGCAATAAGCATGCTCAGTGGTGTCAGGTTACGATAGGAATTCTGGGCAGAGGCGATGGAGATAGCATGTTTCCTAGTCAACAGATCACCTTCATCAGCGTTGGAGGATATGAATCCACAAGAGGTATGGACTGGTAAAAATCCCTCTCTTTCACGTCTGAGGGTATTTGGATATGATGCATATGTACATGTTCCAAAGGCAACACGAACCAAGTTGGATAGTAACTCTGAAAAGTGCACCTTTATTGGGAATAATAATGGTTTAAAGGGTTATAAGCTTTGGAACCCAGTAACAAGGAAGGTTGTGTACAACCGAGATGTGGCGTTCAGATAGGCAAAATATGTTATTAAACATGAATTCCAACCAAAGGAACCTGAGAAGATAGAGTTTGAGCTTGAGGAGGAAGAATCAGACTGTACAACAGAGGAGGAATTAGAAGATGAAGAGCCACAAACTTCGGGTGTGAGAAGATCAGTTCGAGAATTAAGGCAACCAGAAAGGTATAGTCCATTTTCTTTTTGTTCAAAATTTTCTTCATCTATTACTGACGATGATCCCAGAACTATGAAAGAAGTAGTAGATTCAGAGGATGGAAAACTCTGGAAAGAGGCCATGGTTGATGAAATGGCATCTTTGCACAAAAATGAGGCTTGGGATCTAGTGGAGTTGTCAGCTGGAAGGAAACCCATTGGCAGCAAATGGGTGTTCAAGAAGAAGACAAATGCAAAAGGAAAGGTGGAGAAATAAAAAGCTTGGTTGTTAGCAAAAGGTTATTCCAAAGTGCTGGGAATTGATTTCGGTGATATTTTTCTCCTGTTGCCAAGGTAAATTCTATTAGATTACTTTTATCTGTTGCTGTTGCTTTTGATTTTGAGGTAGAACATATGGGTGTGAAGACAACATTTCTTCATGGGGATCTGGTAGAGGAAATGTACATGAAGCAACCTGAAGGCTTTGCGGTGAAGGGTAAGTAAGAACTAGTATGCAAGTTAAAGAAGTCTATGTACGGGTTGAAATAGTCACTAAGGATGTAGTATCAGAAATTTGATACATTGTTATGGGGATTTGGCTTCACGAGAAGAAAAGAATATCACTGTGTGTATTTTAAATTAATTGGTGACCATGTTATTTATCTGGTATTGTATGTGGATGATATGTTTCTGATTGGAAATGACAAAGAAATTATCCAGGATTTGAAGACCCAATTGTCCTCCAAATTCGACGTGAAAGATCTTGGTTTTGAAAACTATATTTTGGGCATGGAAATTAAAAGAGATTGGGCAAAGAGGAAGCTTTGGTTAAACTAGAGGAAGTATGTTGAGACAATACTGTAGAGGTTTAATATGCAGGATATTAAACCGGTGAAGGTTCCTATTCCTGTAGGTGTGAAGTTATCTGTTGAATAGTGTCCCAAGACACAAGAAGAGTAATAGGACATGTCCCGTGTTCCATATGCAAGTGCAGTTAATAGCCTGATGTATCTAATGGTATGTACTAGACCAGACATTGCACATGTAGTGGCAGTATTGAGTAGGTTTATGTCAAAACCAAGGAAAGAGCACTAGACAACAGTGAAGCGAGTTTTCAGGTATTTGCATGGCACTAGTGATTATGGTTTGTGCTACCAAGGAATACTAGGATTGGATAGAGTGTTGGATATTCATGGTTTTGTTGATGTAGACTGGGCTAGAGATCTGGATCAGAGAATATCTACAAGTGGGTATGTGTTTAACCTATTTAGAGGTGCAGTTAGTTGGATGAGTAAGAAACAATCTGTAGTGGCACTATCAACTACAAAGGCAGAATACATAGCAGCCACTCATGCAAGCAAGGAATAAGTTTGGTTGTAGAGATTGTGTTCAAGTATGGGGTTAATATAGGGAGATATAAGGATAGACAGTGACAACCAAAGTGCAATTTTCTTGGCAAAGAACCCTGCATATCATTCAAAGACAAATCACATTGATGTTCAGTATCACTTTGTGAGAGATACGATAGAAGACAAAAAGGTGTTGCTGGTAAAGGCGGACACTTCGAAAAATACTGCAGATGTGTTGACAAAATTTGTGAGCTCTAAGAAGTTCTCTTGTGCTACAGGGAAATGTGTCTATTTAGAACTGCTCTATCCCACTAAGTTGTGACAACTGCCTTAGAAACAAACAGAGAAAAACTACTTATGTTTTTCCTTTATGAACTATAGATAGAGAGGAATAGAAGGACCAACCTCTGTCTTGCGCTAACCCTTTGATTTGATCCTTCTCTTCTTTGATAGTCCCCAGCTACCTGCTCCCTTGCATGCCCAAATTCACAAAGTACCTGTAAGATCACAGAAGCGTAGCACTATACAAAGACATGGATCTATATTCATAAATAATCTAGGATCAGATGTAAATTGACCATACAAATGTAATAAGCATCAATGATACAAAAGCATGGAGGAAAACTCAAATAGCTTTTATTGATAAACAAGAAAAGATCCAGGAGGAGTTACAACCAGTTGTTCTGACCCAACATCAACCTCATAGCAAAGAAGCCCCTCTTCACCTCAAACAAAGCTTAGATCACCCAACAATCTGATGTTTTGTCTCTAGAAACCAACATCAATTCCTTACAATATGCAAAATTCCAGCCTCTAGATCTCTGGGATGAGGGATCCATATATAGATATCTATAAGGGGGATGATTCAGCTTGTGATTTGATTAGTGTCTTCTCTCTGACAATTCTTGCTTCCACTTGGAGACTGAGGGCCTCTTACTCATCCTTGGTCGAATTTAGTGAGGCAAGTGTCACAGGAGAAGATTCTGGAAGCTTCCATTGCCTCTCCACCTCGCGGAATGACACTGCCATTTGTCATTAATCACCCATCGCACCCCACAGAAGGGACTTTTGAAATGCAATGCACCCTCACAGTGTATTTGGGTGAGATGCAATGCACCTAGTCAATGGAGCAGCTGCAATGATCCTGTTTTGACCAATTTTGAGTAGTTTTTCATGGAGAACTTCTGGGAGAAGCTGTAATCTGTTGACCTTGTTCCTTTAGGGGTTAGAACAACACTTTTAGGGACTTAGGAGCCCTTGGTTTATGGACATTTCATGCTTGGGGTTGTAGGGCATAAAAATTTCTATAACAGTTGCCCCCTAAAGTATGAGGTCGTTAACCTTTTGGTGTCGGGTAAAATGCTTTATTATGAGGATCCGAAATTCTTTCAATGCTGGGAGGAGACCTGTAATAAGATACAATACAATACATTATCTTCATAATATTTTCATGATCTAGCTGAGGCGGGCATTCCTATGCTTAGCTTTATAAATTAATTTTCATGTACATAGGATAGACAACCGTCTGAGTGTAGACTGACGATTCTGATAGAGCCATCATCCTTTTGATAGGATGATTATCTATGCTGCAATGATGTACATTTAATGTCTTTATTTCCCTGAATATATATCGCAGCCCGGATGGATGAAACTAGATCCGGGGTCTTCAATCTCCTCCAATCTTCACTCAAAGTACAAGTCGATCCATGTGAGAAATGTCCTGAAGTCGAACATGGAAAGACATCGCTTGATTACTAGTCAATGATGTAAACTGTTAGCAAGCGCGAGAGGAATCATTGATAATGATAATGACCCTCAAGGTACTCCAGTACAATTCACGTGGTGTGAATAAAGGACTTGGCGTCGAGCACCATGTAAAATCTTTCGGTCGAAGGCCATTGATGTATACCTGTCGCCGGAAGTGAGAAACTTGCCATTGAGGCATGCGAGCTTCAAAGTACTGAATAGGGTGTTCCTAGATCAATTTATTGGATAATGAGCTGATGTCGACAAGAAGTGATCCGTCACAACAGGGCCTTAATGAATCCCACATCAATGACACGGAATGGAGCAAATGATTTTAATGGAGTTGAAAACAATCTGGTGATATAAGGTTCAGGGAGGCGGTCATGAAAGAATGGAGTATAATATATGGTAGTGGGTGAGACACAGGTGAATTCTCTGAATGACTTCTCTTGAACATATCGGCGACACTGATGTGATGGATTGGTAGCATTAACCCCAAATGTGGATGGTAGCGTGACCATGGTGATGTGATCAGTGAATGAAACAACCCAACCCGACTCGGACACGGAGTGGAAGTGTCATGTTCAAGAGCGACTTGCTACCAACAAAGTTTCTTTGAGTTTTCTTCCCAATTTTTCCCCAGTCATTGCTGACCAGTACCTCTTTATTTTTGTCAAGCTTGAGGAGGATAACATATGCTTGTTCTATAATTTTCCCTTCGGGCAAACCCATCGCTATGTTTTAACGAGCCTAGCGATAGTGAAACTCGTTCTCGTCTATAGACAAGTTTGTCGCTATTAATCTTTTTAACGAGTTTAACGACAAAGATAACTCGGTCCTTTTCAATTTTAAAGAGTCTGAAAAGGAACGTAAAGTTAACTCCAAAATTCCTTTTTCGTCATCTAATCCCTTAAGTTTGAAAAAGTATAAAACAATACAGAAGGGATGGATTTTCGATACTTTTAACGAGCCGAACAAAACAAGCGCTCGATCGTTTTGTGTAACAATCCCTCAGGTCCAAAAAGATTAAAATCTAGAGGAGGGATAGCACTTCCTATCCCTTTAACGAGCTGGAGAGGCCAATGGCTCGGCAATATTTTCATATTTTACGAGTCAGTTGAAAAGAGCTTAAAGGAGACTTGTCTTTTGAGGAAGAGTGATAAAACGGGTAGCAGCTGATTCCAGGTAAGGTTTGGAATTTTCCAATCACGGCAGTGTCACAAGGATGGCTAGTGAAATCACTCTTCGCAGCTGTTCCTCAAAATGGGTAAACAATCAAATGAAGGTGAATGATCGGCCAATGTAAAAGTGGAGGTGACGGTGCAAACACGACCAAGGCTTTAATGGCTGAAGTACTACATTCATGATGGTTGTTTACCAGGGAATAGTTCATTTTTTAACGAGCTTAAACGCGGGTGGAAACATTTGCTCATGTCTTATGTTTATTTTTTAACGAGCTTGAACTATGTGCTAAAACTGCTCGATGCGGGTTTATTTTTTAACGAGCTTGAACCTTGTGGTAACACTACTCAAATAATCCAGTCGTGTGATAAGAATGTCTCATATAAAACGAAAACTTTTAGAGTTTTTCCCCACATCCTTTCTTTATGTAAGTTAGGAAACGACCAATCCAAAAAACAGATAAATGATAACTCTTTGCTTGCACTCCAAAAGGTTTTCATGCCCCCAGGTATAAAACAGAGTTTCAAGGTTACCTCTTCTTTATTCTGTTAAAACATTTGTCTTACTGAGAGAGGCCTACCTCTTATAGGTTACCAAAGATAGTTCTATTTACAGCGTAAACAAAACACTTCTCTGGCGATGTCTACCGAGATAAACAAAGGTGAGCGGCGATGCCCGCCAACTCACATAACTTTGACAAGAGAATATTGTTCTAGAATAACCCCCTCTTCCAATCACGGACGGGGGTACAGACCAGTCATATTCTCCCGCGGAAACCTACCCTATACCCGAATTTTTCCTGCGAAAGCAAACCAGGGTGCATGCCCCCTGGGTTTCAGTCATGTCCCCCGAATCACTCGCGCTCATCGGGAGGACGGATTGGAGATTGAGACATTTCTTGCATGAAAACACCATTCAAGGATGGTATATGACTACTTGCTCTGTATGATCTAGGAAATGAAAGCTGGTCCACGAGCTTGACCACTCTTCCTTCGTGCGGAAAACACATTACTCTAAAGAGTGAGGAGACAATTGCTCCCATGCAATAAATATAGTCTCTTCCAAGGAGTAGATTGTAATCTAGGGGTCCTTAAACTACCATTACGTTCATGTGAACGGTTTTCCCTCTCAATGTTATGGGCACTGTTACACAGTAATTTGTCACTGTCTCCCTGTCAGTCTCCCTACTGTGTCATGAGTTCAAATCAATCATGCTCATGCTCTCTAATGTTGCCAAATGACCCACTTTGCCAAAGTTTTTACTATCATCGCGACTGTTGTTAAAATAACTGCGCTGACGGGCGCTTCATAACGGACAGGCTGCGCTGCCAGCGCGGAAGCACACGTGTTTTCCGCGCTGGTCGAATTTCATAAGCTAGCACATCTGTTATTCATATCTGGTCGTGCTGACGTGACCTTCACTGTTAGTCAGCTGCGATGTCAGCACTCCAGTGTAGTTATACACCTATGCTGATCTTGTTTGGGCGAGTTTGTTTTAACAGTCGGCCTTCCAGATGACTCCAGACCTGGTTGTTGGCCTTGTAAATGTCGCCCTCCTTTCTCTGGCATGTCTGTTTCGTCGTTTGAGCCACCTTCCTTGGAGATAAGCTCATCCTCCCACCATTCATGGAGACTCCTACTATTTAAACCTCTACCATTGCCATGAGCAGCTAGTTTTGGACAGTGTGAAATTGATAGTGCTTAGAGTGCTGCTGCTAGTAGGTAGTTGGTGTGACAAGTGTGGGATTGCTAGAGAGCTTAAGGAAGGTTGTGAAGTGTTGCTTTCTTGTGTAAACTTGTGTGAGAGAGAGTTTTTTGTCTTGGGAGATCTACCTCCAAGGGTGAATGCTTAAGAGACTTTCTGGCTGGACCCTCTTGAGAAAGATTCGACGTCAGAACTTTGGTTGTACTCTTCTTTGTTATTGATTAATAATAAATGACTACTATTATGGTTCCACTCCCATTTGTCTTTGTAATGGTTAATGTGAGTTATGTCCTTTCTGACTGATGTATAATTGCATTTATTAGATTTCACGCCTGTGTTTGTGTTTCTCTTTATGTGTGCAGGTGTCTATCCACGAGGATTGTGGAGGATTGTGACCAGCCAAAGCGAAGGAGCGAGAGCAACGTCTCTTCATCAAACATTAGCGTTGGAATCCAAGTAGGTCTTCATTGCCTACCTTTTATTTGCAATTAGGAACTTGCATAGTAGCATTGACTGATTGTTGCTAGACCCGTTCTGGGCTAGTAGGGATCGCCTCTATCCGTAGAGGGGATTTACCTCTCCAACAATTTGGTGACTCCACTGGGGATCTGGCCTTTGTCCCTTTTTGTTCATTCTTGTTTTGAGTTTGATTGTTGCTCTCTTTTCAAAGATTGGGGATTAGTTCTCTGCTTTTGGATTTCCTGGTTCACTCTAGGAGGTGCCTTGATTGTTTAAAAAAGTCATTGCCTTGGTTTGGGAGCTTTTGGCTTGATTGTGCCTGTTTTTTAGCCTCCGCACGGTTTATAACAAAACAGTCGCGCTGAGATCGCATAGCTGTTTCTTTGACTTCGTGGTCATCGCGTTTGTACATTTAACAATTGTGACGGTTCTGAAAATCGAACCAGCGCGGTTAAGACGTGTACTTCCGCGCTGACAGCGCTTTGTTGTTACGTGTGGTTTCTAATCAGCGCTTTGTTGTTGTGTATCACCCACACTGATCCTGTAGAATTGATTTTTTTTCAATTTTGCCTCCTGAGCCTGTTGGTTTGACTATCCCCTGCTCTTTCCACCTGGTTTATGACTTGATTTCTATTGTCTGAACATTGAAACACTTGTTTGGGAAGTCTAGTTGGGCGGATCTTGTTTTTGTGTCTTGTGACCTGGTGTTATCACCCCGATTTCGTTGGATTGGCTTTGTTTCGTTACTCGTTCACAAAGATTCGTTTACTACTTGCCTTTCCGCTTTTGCGAAAACCTTCCTCTTTGCTTGCTTTGCTTGGTTGTTTAAGTGATTGTTATTGAACCAATCTTCGTATTGTTTCGATTACTTTTCACTACGCGGACACAGATTACAGTTGTTTGGGCTCAACCGGCTCTTTTCACATTTGTTTGTTATTATTTCTCTTTACTTGGTATTGCTGTCTCTCAAAATTCATTTTAGGTGTGTAGTGCCATTGGAAAAGAAATTGAACTAATATCTTTTGCACTCAATAGTTAATAGGAAAAAGAGCATTTCATTGATTTGTGTTCTCAAAAGAAAAAGTTTCATTTCCTTGCAATTAGCTGCATTAGATGGTTTTATTGATTGTGTTCATTTTGTTTGATAGAAAATTCTTAACCCTCTCATAGTTAGAATTCATCGAACGAAATGGTATTCTTTGGCATATAGTTTGCATCTAGGCAATTGTGAGAGATCACATGGTAGGACCTGAAATCGAAACTTAATTCAAGATCAACCATAAAATAAACTGAATAAACCTAAAAACACATTGGAACTTAACGCAAACAATTAGAGGTCTAGGCTAGAGACGTGCTCCGGCGTCGTTAAACCTAGTCACTGTTGTTTCACACTACGGTTGGGTGATTCCTCCTTTTATGACTCGATAGTGGTCTAGCACGGACTTGAGCTCCCATGTACCGCCGTGTATATAGGGGAGACTCCACTAGGTTATCATCCTTGATCCATAGGAAGTCGAGTCTGCTGCCTTGCGAGCCGTAACGCACCGAACACAGCATTCGGGAAGATTGACTGCAGTACGGAAAGTCCTTGGTTCTCATACGATTGCCAAGGTGTATAAGCAGTTTTACGGATTGCTTGGTAAACCCTTTGCCTAGAGTCTCCAGAGTAGTCACTTTTGATCCTTTTCGGACTCCTTAAAAGAAAAGGTGCCAGTGAGCGGCTTGTCACTTCGTGCTCATTAAACATTCGAAGGAGACTAGAGTCATCTTTTCGTCCTTTTCTTGACTCTCAAAACATGAAAAGGTCAAGTTTAGTTCTTGTGTCTTAAAATTTATTCGGCCACGTTAACATCACCCGGTTAGATCTTGTGTGCGTTAGTTTGAGTAGGGTCCTTTATCATTAGACTCCCTTAGGTCTTGTGTGAAGTTTGTCATCCTGGTTGACCCGTCAACTCCCGTTCCAAGTGATCAAGGCTCTCCATCTTCCGCTGCTCCTGAGGTACCAGTTGTAAGTGATACTCTTCCTGTTATCCCGAGTATCCAACCTATCAACTCTCGTGCCTCGGGCGACGAAGATTGTGAAGCCGATTGGAACCCTATCTAGGAGCCTAACGAGGACGACATTCCTGTTACCCCCCCTAGTGTTTCATCTCCAATGTCTACCTCCCACATGGATGAGACATCTCCTAGCATAAGTGAGACACATGTGGTGTCAAGTATTGACACTCCCATCCCAACTACTTCTCCACTCCCCCCGCGTTATTAGTCGTTGAGGGATAGGGTAGCTTCCAGGACTCCTGCTACGACCATGTGGGATCCTCATGTCACTCTCACCATGGGAACTTTTGTTTCACAACCCCATACTACACCTATTACCTCAGTTCTGAAAAATCCAACTGTTTGTATAGCACATTCGACTCCGGTCGTTAGTGCCGTAACAACATCCTCATCTGTGAACACTGGTGCTAGTCCCCCTCACAGTCAAGTGAGTAGTGGCCAGCCAGAAATCTCGTCTAGAGTCATCCACCCTGCACAAAGTGCTCCATCCTCTTCTGGTCCTGCTCCAGGAGGGGGGCATATGATGCCTATGGGCAAGCTGTCCAGGATCCGAACGTGCAAGGTCCACTCTTTTATTACGATTCTACTGGTCAATACCTTCAACTTTCTCAATCCTTGCCTACTCAACCTTTCGTTGAGGTTTCGGTACCGTTATCCATTGCTTGGGACTCTAGTACTCACTCTTTTCATGGAGGCCAAGAAATACCTGCACAGCTCCAAGGACCGCCTAATCAAGGCGAGCCACCTTATGTGCAAACCCCCCAGGGGCAGCCACATTATGGCCAGTCTTAACCAGGACAATCTGGGGGCCCACAAGGATGACCCTATCAGGGACAACCTTCGGTCGCTGGTGGTCCATCGTTTACCTATTAGAGTCAACCTTCTGGTTATCCGAGGCAACCTGGTACCCAGCAAGGTTACCCGTCTGGACAACCAGGACAACCTCTCATCCAACAAGGCCAACCTGGTCTCCAGCAGGGTTATCCCTCTAGACAAGCTGGTCAAACTTATATTCCACAAGGTCAACCGGCAGTCCAACAGGGGTATCCTTCTGGGCAGGGGGGCAGCCTTACGTACAGCAAGGCCAACTCACTGCTCAGTCTAGTCATCCTTCTGGGCAAGGGGGGTAGCCCTACGTACAGTAGGGCCAACCCACTGCACAGCCTATGCATCCTTCCAGGCAAATGGGACAGCTTTCTACGCAGCAAGGCCAACCCACTGCCCGTTTTAGTCATCCTTCTGGGCAGGCTGGCCAACCTCAAGGTTAACAGGCCGTCCAGCCCGTTCAACCATCTGTTCCACAAGGACAACCCTTGGTTGCTCAAAGACAACCTGGTACCCAGAAAGCACATCCTTCTGGGCAAACAGGTCCATCCCAAACCCAACCAGGCCAACCTTCCGGCCAGATGGTCCAAGCCCAACCTGTTCAAGGACATCTTTCTGGGCCCCAAACTCAAATTGGTTATCAAATGCAAGGTGGGCCACGACCCCAACCTTCTTACCAAGCGCAGCCTTCTTATCAGGCTCAGTATGGAGCTCAGCAAATGTATGGCTACCAGCAACCCCAGGGGCAAACTCAGTTTACCCCTTATCAAAATTATCAATAGATGCAGGTCACTCCTAACCAGAATTATCAGTACGCTGCACCTGCAGGTTAAGTTGCTAATCCATGGGATGCTGGGGGGCAGACCCAGGGTCAACTGTCTGCATATGGACAGAATCCGTATGCACAGAACCCCTACAGGCAAAATCCCTATGGGCAAGGTTCCTTCGGGCCAGGCCCATCTGGACAAAGTCCATGGGGGCAACCACCACCCGGTTGGAACCCTGGTACTACCTCCCTTCCACAGCCACAAATGTCCTTTAACCCTCAGTTTCCTTTCTTAGCGACGTTTGAACTTCCCGATGTGTCCAAGTTGACGAATGATCCCATTCTTCATAACCCATATTGGCCACCAGTTCTGACTAAAATACCCGGTGATTGCCCAGAATTTGATGGCAAAGCTGGTGAAGATCCTCAAGCCCATGTCATGACCTATCACCTTTGGTGTTTGTCGAACTCATGGCTTGATGACTCTATCCGGCTCCGCCTCTTTCAAAGAACTCTCACCGGCTCAGCCGCTAAGTGGTATATTGAGCTGAATCACGAAACATTTCAAGATTTCAACTCGTTGGCTATGGCATTCCTAACTTATTTTCAGTTACCCATTCGGTATGAGACAGGGACACATCTCCTTACGTCTCTCAAACATGACACGGCTATGCATATATCCAATCATATACATGAATGGAGAAGGTGTCGTCGCTTGATCAAATTTTGGATTCCTAATCAACTCCTGACCGATTGGTTCACGACTTCCTTTGTCCTTGCGATCGTGCGAGACATCGCCATGGGAGCTTGTGTAACTAAAGAGAAAGCTATCGCGCATGCTCAGTACCTCGACTTAGTGTACTCTCAGCCGGGTACTTTATATGATTATTTTCCAGATGCCCCGAGGCCTGGACAATCCAAGGCTCCGCCAAAACCATCTGTTGACGGAGTTATTGGCTCTGTAAACTCGTCATCAAAGAAAACGACCGCGAACCCTGGGAAGCAAAAACATAATGCTTCTAATGGAAATACTTCTCAGGGCCAATCTAATTCTGGTAGTACCTCCGAGGTTAATGTCGTCCAGTCCACCGCGGCGGATAAATCCTCAAAAGGGAAAAAGAAAGGGAAAGCTAAGAATAAGACTGAACAACCCAAACAGGACTCCCCTAAAAATCAAACCGAAGAAGGAGCCAAACGAAAACCTAAGTATCCTTGTCTTATCTGTGATGAGGATCACTATACTAAGGACTGCCCAAGGCGATCCGAAGTCAGTCGATTACTGAAAGGTGCTCCTGGGACTCTTGCCATGCTTAAAGAACCTTTCCCTTCCCAACAAACTCAAATGGTGGCAGACCCATCTCAACCCTCTTCCTCGTTTGGCTCTCAAGTATTCATGGCTGGAACGATTCCCATCCATGTTTCTACTCGAGCAAAAGAATATCCTTCTCCTGCCAGGAAAGAGCCGGAGATCCCCTCCAGCGCTCCTCCGTCCAGTTCTGGTCCTCTCCACATCGAAAGACCCAGCACTGAGACGATCCCCCGACCCCCTCTGAAAGGTGTACTCCGGAAGTCGTCTTACAACCCTAATGCTCGTGCTGCCCAGCATTATAGCATTGTTGAGGACTTAGCTCAGGCTCTGTCTGCTATGTCCGCTCTAGAAGTCCTCCAGAGCTGCCCCTCCCAGAGGAAGTCCTTGCTATCGGCTATCGGTGGCATAGACCCTACAGATTCAGATTTGATTTCTTTTGATCTCGAGGGTTTTACGCTGAGACTGCCTCACCAAGTCGCTTTCCTTATACAGGTCATCATCAGTGGCAAAATTATTCATCGTAGAGTCATTGATGAAGGTGCCTCAACTTGCATCATGTCTGTTGCTTGCTGGAAGGCTATTGGTTCTCCTACGTTGAGTCAGTCTCCTACGATGTTAGAAGCCTTTGATGGAAGAGAGTCTCATCCTTACGGTATCCTCCAACGCTTGCCCGTCTCTTTGGAAGGGAAGACGGTAGAAGTGGAGGTCAAAGTTTTCGACACCAATCTTACCTACAACCTCATCCTCAGACGCAGCTGGACATACGCCATGCAAGCCGTGGCTTCCTCCCTTTTCTGTGTCATTCGTTTCCCTCATCAAGGGAAGATTGTCACGGTGGACCAGCTCTCCTTCTTCACCTCTTCTTCCGAAAGTAATGTGCCGTTCCTGGAGCATACCTCTAAATCATTCGAGAGTGTGGGAGCTGGGCTCTTTAAAGATCCCGCCCTAATGGGTGTCTTTCCCCTTCCACCTCTGAATCTTTCCCCTATTAACATGATCTCAGTACGTTCTGATCTGTGGGTCCTTCCTCCTGCTAATCAGATAGACTCCTGGGGTGATATGATGCCGTTGAGTCCTGCCGAGCTCAAGTACGTCGAAATTGTTGCTGCATCGGCTCCACCTCCCGAACCTGCTCTTTCGAGCGGTGTTCCCGATTCGTATGTTCATTTCCCCTGGCTTGGAGATGATGCTACGTTGGATCCATTAAAGGAAATATTTCCTTCCGATGAAGCCATCATAGAGACCATGTCTCTCGAAGAGCTCCCTTGGTCAGATCATCACCACCGCTCTTCCTTTCTCCCTGCCCATCAGGAAATGATCGCATGTCTCGAACGGTTTGCTTTGTGTATCCCATCCTCGCCCCTCCAAACGCCTATTCAAATTTACCAAGTATTTTCTGAGGGCAATATGGGGAACATTATGCAAACCCAACCTATCGACATCTCTGTGAAACCAGGGATTGTCGAGCACATTCATATCGGAGTCACTTGCACTCCAGACGAAGTTCAACTCTACACTGACTTATTTTGCGAATTTCGTGATGTCTTTGCTTGGTCCTATGAAGAAATACCTGGCATCGACCCTAGTATAGTGGTGCACGAAATACCTATGTATCTAGGTGCTAAGCCTATTCATCAGCGCTTATGCCCTGTGCACCCCCGAAAGGCTGTAGCTATCAAAGCAGAAGTCGAAAAGCTTCTCAAGGCTGGTTTCATTTACCCCATTCCACTGACAGATTGGGTTTCTAATATAGTCCCTGTGAACAAAAAGTAGGGCACTATCCAGTCTGTGTTGATTACCACGATATCAATCGTGCCTGTCCTAAGGATAACTTCCCTACACCCTTCATCGATCAGCTTATTGATGAGTGTGCAGGAAGCTAAATTTACTCGTTTATGGACAGCTTCTCTGGATATAACCAGATCAACATTGCACCCGTTGATCAACATAAGACAACTTTTATCTGTCCTTGGGGCACTTTTGCCTATAAGAAGCTCCCTTTCGGTCTAAAGAATGCCGGCGCTACATTTCAACGTGCAATGTCCTATGCCTTCCATGACATTCGTCACATTGTACAGCTGTACCTGGATGACCTCCCAGCTCATTCAGCCAAGCGTCAGAACCATCCCTCCCATCTTCGCGAAATTTTTCTCCGCTGTCGACACTACCATATTAGGCTCATTCCTCATAAGTGTGTCTTCTGCGTTGAATCGGGCTGACTACTCGGGTTTATCGTCTCCCGAGAAGGCATCTGCCTAGATCCCCTCAAATTCGAGGCCATCTTGAATCTTCGTCCCCCTGCTTCTTTGCAGAAGTTGCAGAGCTTGCAGGGCAAAGCAAATTTCCTTAGACGATTCATTCCGAATTATGCCGAGGTGGCTAAGGGTTTCACACGATTATTGAAGCGAGACACACCCTTCCATTGGGATGCTATCGCTCAGGAGTCTTTCGAGCGACTCAAGGGCCTCCTTGTCTCTACTCCATTATTAAGACCTCTGAACTACCATCGTGATTATACTCTCTATCCGGCTGCCGCTGATACCACTATCGGCATGGTTCTAGTGTAGGATGATGATGATGGAAATGAGAACGTTGTCTATTACCTTAGCCGCAACCTTTTGGATACGGAAACTCGCTATGCTTACGTCGAGAAGTTGGCATTGGCTGTTGTCTATGCCGTCCAACGTTTCTGGCATTATATCCTGTTGCGCGCCACGATCGTGATTTCTGACTGCAACCCCATGACATACATTTTGTCACGCCAGTTGCTGGGGGGAAAATACTCGAAATGGATCGTAATCCTCCAAGAGTTTGACTTGGAATTTATTGCTGCCAAGTCTAATAAGTCTCTGGTCTTTGCTGAATTGCTCTGTTCTTTGCCATCTCCTTCTGTACCCTCTCTTTCGAAAGAGCATATTCCGGACGAAACGTTGTTTCTAATCAGCACCCTCGACCCTTGGTATGGGGACATCATAGTATACTTGCAGACGTCTTCCTTCCGTCCCAATGTATCGAAAGATGCTCGACGAAGGATTCATCATCAATCTCAACCCTATCGCATTATTGGCGATACCCTATACCGCCTCGGCGCTGATTCTGTTCTTCGCCGATGTATGACTCTCGAGGAGGCTGAGCGGGTGTTGAATGACTGCAACTCCGGTGCTTGTGGTGGTCACATGTCCAGATATGCCACTGCCGAGAAAATCCTCCGTGCTGGTTATTTCTGGCCTTCCATCTTCAAGGATTGCATCCTTGCCGTCTGTTCATGCCATGAATGCCAGATCTACCACCGGAAAATGCGTGCACCTCCTGCACCACTGCACCCTGTTGTTACCGTAGGTCCTTTTGCCAAATGGGGCATCGATTATACATTCTGTAACCCTTGTTCGGCCGGGGGGCATGGGTATATTATCGTTGCCATGGATTATTTCACCAAATGGGCCGAAGCGATGCCTACATTGAATGAAGACGGTCACACAGTGGCGCAGTTTTTGTTTAATCATGTCATTACGCGGTTTGGAGTCCCTCAGGCTATCGTCATGGATCACGGAAAGCATTTCCGTAATCACATGATGACGGAACTAACGACCCAACTAGGCTTGCGTCAAGATAGTTCGACGCCGTACTACCCTCAATCTAATAGCCAAGTTGAAGCCATGAACAAAGTCTTGATCACAATGCTCCAACGTACTGTTGGTACACACAAGTCTAATTGGCATCTAATGTTGTTCCCCGCCTTGTGGGCCTACCGGACCTCTGTGAAGGACGCCACCAGTTTCACCCCTTTTCAGCTAGTTTATGGACTGGAGGCCACCCTTCCTGTTGAATGTGAGATTCCTTCGTTAAAGTTAGCTGTCGAGTTGCTTCCCAACACCACTCTGGTGGAGGAACGACTTCTTTATTTAGAATGGCTAGACGAGACCCGTCGCTTAGCTTCTCTAGCTATCGCAGCACAGAAGAAAAGAGTTAAGGCTCACTTCGACAATACCATTCAACCTCGTTCCTTTGTTGATGGAGATCTAGTACTTCTCTATGATCAAGCTAAGGATACGCTAGGGGCAGGTAAACTCGAACCCATGTGGCTAGGCCCCTATATTGTGAAGAGAGTTTTGCAGAAGGGGGCATATGAGTTGATCGACTACGAAGGAGACCCTCTTGATAAGCCCCGTAACAGGCTTTATTTGAAAAAATACTATGCATGATTTCCTGCACCTAGTTTGTACATACGTATGTTTTTAGCAAGTGCGTTATGTGTGTATGATTTCACATTTTGCTTTGGTGTGAAGGCGTGTTTGCCTCTTATTGTGCTCTCTGCTTCTTGTGCAGATGTCTAGTGCATCTTTTGTTGGTTTCGCGGATGGTGCCTGTCGTAGCACTTGCAATTTGTCTTCTGCGGCGTGGGTGATCTATGATCCTCACGGAGAGTTACTAGATCTTCAAGGTGTGTGCTTGGGTCGTACCACTAACAATGTTGCCGAATATAGTGTTGTAATTGAGTTATTAGCCGAAGCAGTTGATCTCGGCATTCGTGCATTGGTGGTGAACCTGGACTCTCAACTTGTCGTCCATCAACTCAACGGGCGATATTCCGTCAGAGACCAACGCATTCTAAGGTTGTATTTACGTGTAAGATTGTTAGAAAGGAATTTTGATTACATCACATATCAACATATTCTGAGACGATTAAACACATTAACTGATGCATTGGCAAACCATGTATTAGATAGACATTTGCGTAGCAGATAAACATTATACAAGAAGACATAGAAAACATAATAAGACCATAGGATAAGCATATGTATATGTATATCATAATGTTTACACCGTGTGCATCAAAAATAAAATCCT
This sequence comes from Pinus tabuliformis, assembly GCA_031772625.1. Lineage (NCBI taxonomy): Eukaryota > Viridiplantae > Streptophyta > Pinopsida > Pinales > Pinaceae > Pinus > Pinus tabuliformis. Next base: position 474,085,625 of record CM062806.1, on the reverse strand, counting down.
TTTCCAAGCATAGTTTGCATGTGTGCTTTTAAGCTTGCGTAAAAAATTAAAATACGTGGGTCGTATGTTATGCAACTAATACATTAGATTACATTTGTGTTAGACATTTGCATAGCATATAAAAACATCATCACATGTAAAAGATCCATCCAAAATCGGTATCTATATATATATATATCTATATATATATATATATATATATATATATATATATATATATATATATATATATATATATATATATATATATATATATATATATATATATATAGATATATATATATATATATATAATGTGGTGCACCAAGGCGCTCAAAAATAAGTGTATACGTCTAGATAAGGCCTGTGTCCTCAGTACATCTGAGACGCATGTCTCTCAAAAAAACATCAGTAGGAAATAAGACCTAGATGTCTATTGTGGTGGGTTATGCTCTCTGTATACTACAGCTGCCCGTGCCACCCGCCTCAAAAGGCGATGCATCCTGGGTTCTACCCCCATTGTATGGATCTGAGATGCTATGGGGACCTCCTCTATCCCCTGGTAATCTGGAATCCCCGCAAGTAAGCCCTCGAGGTTCTGTATTACAGTCTCCATCGTATCGACTCCTGGAGGAGCCAGGGCCAGGGCTCCAGCGCCTTGTGCCTCCCTCCGCGCCTCTGGGGCCAGACCAAGGGGTCTCGTCGGTCCTCCATCTGCATAACATAGCATTCATCGTAAAGACATGTACATAAAAAATTAAAAAACATTATAAAAAATTAAAAATTAAAAAGAGATCAAGTGGCTTACCACCATCGTCCCAATGCTCTCCTGCAGGCAGTGGCATGTCTGGATCTCCACAGAAGTCTATGCCAGCATATGGCAAGTCCTCCACAAAAATAACCTGTCGATCCAGCCACTCTCGGAAATATACTCCCCATGCCACTGGTCGACCGCCACCTCCTCGCGGCATGACATGGCCCCATCGACTAGCCCTCGTCTCTTGGGGGCCTCTGGGTGGATCCATGACCACGTCATGTAGCTGTAATTCCGGTACCTGCTCCAGCATGAGCGGGACTAAAATGGACCCATAGCCAAACTGCTTCGACTCACCATGTCGGCAATTGCTCAACTGTCTCTTCATACTAGTTGTTACTGTTGCTGCCCAGTTGAATACCGTGGGATTCAAACACTCGAGAGCTAATAAGAGATTGGTCTTCGAAGCCTTGTGATTGGCCAAAGAGCCCGCTGCCCGGGTCACCAGGAAGAGTATGGTTCGAAGGACGATGTCCTCCACCGTAGGAATACCTACCTTCCCACTCCATGTTTTGCGTGCCTATGGGCACACCCGAGCCATCAGCATATCTAGGGTTTCACCACTGGGTCGCTGCCCCTCCAGAATGGGCATCTCACCTCGACGTGATAACCCAGTCAAAAAATAGATATCCGTATAATCGAACTCGATATCTCAGCCTCGAATCACAAATTTCCCATAAACAGGATTCCAGGCTCTGATTAGGAACTCGAGAAGATCAGGCTGTGCTCGCAGGCACGGAGTTAGGAAGAATTTGAGGAACCCACATGCCCGCATTGCATTACGACACCCAGCATCGGCGAATGCTGCTATATCCTCATTATCATGAGCTCGCTTTTGCCAAACAAATTCCATTTTGTCCTGCATGGCCACAAAAAATCATTAGAGCCCTGACCGTCAAAATTTACACGTTCAAATTATTAAAAATTTTAGTTTCGTGGTGTCAGCGCGATTGTTTTTAAAACAGTCGCACTGATAATGGCGCCCTTTGTTTTTTTTCTTGGGTCAGCACAGAAGCACACGTGTTTTCCGCGCTGACCCAGGGGGTGGTACGTGTAAATATTATCCGATCAGCATGGACCCGACGAGGAAATCCACGCTGACCGAGAGCGAATTGAATTTCAAAAAATTCACCCAAACTCACACTTCCCACCGTGAAAATGCGGCCAAATTGCTTCAAAATGGAGCGCAGGAGAAGGATAACCTACATGGAACAGATTGTAGGATGGTTGGTGTCTGCACGGGATGGAATCTGGTTCGTCAACCTCGCAGCTCCACAATGTCCTCCACGGCTCAAAATGGTAACAATGGTAAAAACCTCCTTTTACCCCCCTATTTATGGTAAAAATTTTATAATTAATTATTATAAATGTGGGATTTTGTGATGTTTTTACTATGTGCTTGGTGCCAATGTCGTTTTACTATGTTTTTATGCATGTGATACATATTATCTCGAACAGATTTACGCGTGTGGTGTTTCTTGTGCAGATTCGCATACCGGTGGAGTCACGTCGATCTTACACACACTTGGTCCCGCAACGTCGTCTTTAAGCTCTTTTTCGACGTAAAGCAAGAAAATATGGCCAAGCCCCCCTCTCAGCTCGTTAAAAGAACGAGAGGCGGTCGCCTTTAAAGCTCTTTTTTTGACCGTTTAAACTAAAAATATTGTCGGGTGTTTGTCGTTTCGAACTCGTTATTGGCTCCAAAACGACGTACTTCTGACCGCTTTCCTACTTTTTCGAGTCGAAGTCACTACTTACGAAAAGTACTCCTTGATCATACTGGTTGGGCGGTTCTTTCGAGCATTATTTTATACTTTTTCGGGCTCGAGAGACACAACTTTACGAAAAAGGACCCCCTGGAGTTTTCTTTTCCGCTGTCTTTTTAGACTCTCTAAACAAGAAAAGACGTCGAGTTCTTCCTTTGTCAGACTCGTTAAAACTTAATGACATCGGACACCGTCGAAATGACGCTTTCCAAGCATATGCTATCCCCGTCAAGCTTGTCGTCCAAAAATAATCGGGGTACCTTCCAGAAATGGTGGGGAAAATGGAACTATAATTATTGTCGTGTCGGCAGTATGTCGCTCTTGAACATGGCACTAGTCTGCATTCGTGTCTGGGTGGGGATTTCTCATCTTGTTTTACACTAGCCTCCGTGGGTTTGGGTTATCCTATTTGGCCTCTCATCTGCTCATTGCCTTGTCACCATGACCTCTGCTCATTTGATGTTAGATACTGCCAAATCCACTGTCGTGCCGCTAATATGTTCAAGAGAAGTTGACCTCTGCAAAATTACAACCTCCTTCTGATACCTCACACAAAATATCTTATCCTTCTCTGTCTCGTGTCGATGATGTGGGAAACATTATGGCCCACCTTCGATCAAGGTCACTTCCTGTCAAATTCAGCTCATTATCCAGGAAGGTGACTTAGAGACTCCCTTCAGGTGCCTTAGAGCCTGCATGCCTCAATGGCAGGTTCTTCATGTTCGATGTGAGGTTTTCATCATTGGCCTCCGATCGAATGATTCTGCGAGTGTTCAACACCAGCTCATTGATTCACACGCCGCGGATTGTACCTATAAGTACCTTGAGGACCATTGTCATTATTGGTGGTACCTCTCGCATCTGTTAACAATTTTCAATATTGACTAGTAATCAGACGATGTTCATGCATGTTCGACTTCAGCTCATGTATTCACATGCTTGGACTTGTACTTTGTTCGGGTCGGGATGGAGCGCAAGACCCTCGATTTTTGTCTGTTGCAATCCAGGCTGCGATTTTGTGGATTATTATCACATGACTCGTTGATGGATGGTTTCGCCCATACCTGAGTCTTTTTGGATGGCTGCGACCATACCTTATTATCATCATGGTCTCTTCAGCTGGGCGGTTGCGTCCATACCACAGACCTTCTTCGTATGTCTTTTGAATGGTTGCACCCATGCCTAGACTACATGTCATGGATTCTCAGAGATATCAGTTGTACATACATGCAGATTCTTCCTGGTGGTGTTCCAGTTCAGCGAGTTTTGTAAAGCATTTCACCCCTCCCACTCTCTCGGGCTTCATGCTTTAGGGGCATCTGTTACACAGTAATTTGTCACTGTCTCCCTGTCAGTCTCCCTACTGTTTCATGAGTTCAAATCAGTCATGCTCATGCTCTCTAATGTTGCCAAATGATCCACTTTGCCAAAGTTCTTACTATCATCGCGACTGTTGTTGAAATAGCCGCACTGACGGGCACTTCATAATGGCCAGGCTGCGCTGCCAGCGCGGAAGCACACGTGTTTTCCGCGCTAGTCGAATTTCATAAGCCAGCACATCTGTTATTCATATCTGGTCGCGCTGACGTGACCTTCACTGCTAGTCAGTTGCGATGTCAGCGCTCCAGTGCAGTTATACACCCGCGCTGATCTTGTTTGGGCGAGTTTGTTCTAACAGTCGGCCTTCTAGATGACTCCAGACCTGGTTGTTGGCCTTGTAAATGTCGCCCTCCTTTCTCTGGCATGTCTGTTTCATCATTTGAGCCACCTTCCTTGGAGATAAGCTCATCCTCCCACCATTCATGGAGACTCCTTCTCCTATTTAAGCCTCTACCATTGCCATGAGCAGCTAGTTTTGGACAGTGTGAAATTGATAGTGCTTAGAGTGCTGCTGCTAGTAGGTAGTTGGTGTGACAAGTGTGGGATTGCTAGAGAGATTAAGGAAGGTTGTGAAGTGTTGCTTTCTTGTGTAAACTTGTGTGTGAGAGAGTTTTTTGTCTTAGGAGATGTACCTCCAAGGGTGAATGCTTAAGAGACTTGCTGGCTGGACCCTCTTGAGAAGGATTCGACGTCAGAACTTTGGTTGTACTCTTCTCTGTTATTGATTAATAATAAATGACTACTATTATGGTTCCACTCTCATTTGTATTTGTAATGGTTAATGTGAGTTATGTCCTTTCTGACTGATGTATAATTGCATTTATTAGATTTCACGCATGTGTTTGTGTTTCTCTTTGTGTGTGCAGGTGTCTATCTACGAGGATTGTGGAGGATTGTGACTGGCCAAAGCAAAGGAGCGAGAGCAACGTCTCTTCATCAAACATTAGCGTTGGAATCCAAGTAGGTCTTCATTTCCTACCTTTTATTTTCAATTAGGAACTTGCATAGTAGCATTGACTGATTGTTTCTAGACCTGTTCTGGGCTAGTAGGGATTGCCTCTATCCATAGAGGGGATTTACCTCTCCAACAGGCACATTGGGAAGGATCCATAATGGTCGACTGGTTCCTTTATCAAAGCCTGTTAGATTTCTCATCTCAGGCAAAAGCGATGGCGAACCAAGCGCTTTCCAATCAGTTGAGGAAAGGATACTCACAGAAGCCCCCTCATCTATGATGGTACCAGCCATAACCATTCTACATATTTTAACAATAATCTGGAATGGTATACTGGCCAGTAAACGAGGTCTGCCTAGTTGATTCTAGTAGAAGGAGACAACTAGGTTGCTTGGAGGTGGGGATCGAATAGACGACCGGGTACGACTCTGACGAACTTCCTTCCTGCGGTAAAGGAATGGGTAAATTTCCCCCATGTTCGTTGGAGTCTGTGCTTATGAAAAGGATTTGGACGGTGTCATCCTTGTTCTCTTCAGTGACTGTATCATCTGAAGATGGAACCTCTGAAGGCAAGACCAGGTAAATTGCTGCCTCGACCTTTTGACTTTCGTCTGGCATGGATTCAGATGGTTTATCCTCAATGATAAGTGCTTCGGCCGACCACCTGGATGGGCCAGCCGGATTTTAAACTAGTGATGGACTTGGCAAGAGTTTTTTATATCCAGGATGAAGTCGTAACGGTGAAACTGGATGATCATCCAAAACTCATTTAGCTTCGTCTAAGAAGGGACAATGGTGGACGGCATGATCGCCTTCGCACATTTTACAATGAAATCTATATTTTCCTTTTTGTCCTGGGGCTTCACTTTCACTAGTTGACGGTGTGTTTTCAACATGATCATTAGAGGTTGACGACACCGGGTTGTGCAAACTAGGAGACCAGTCCTTTAAGATCTGAGGGATGCAAGGACAATCTCTGTGATAGTGGTCTCCTTTGCAAATGACACATGGCGATTTAGGCCTAGTCGGTGCAGTGTGTGGATTTTTGTTAGACGACACTCGTTTTCCCCCATTCGCTTTTGGCTCCTTCTTCTTCTTCTCTTTCTTCTTCTTTTCCTTCTTCTCCTTAGGCACTTGACTTTTGGCTTTACCAGCCCCATCAAGCGAAGAGGAAGGAGGAGAGGAAGAATTAGAGGAAGTAAAAGGTTGGTGGGTAACTCTGGATTCGTCTAATTGCTGATTCGATTGTTCAGGAATTGTGGTGTTCTGAACAACAGAGGTTGAGAAGAGCCATACAGGAAAACCAATTGTCAGTCCTGGAAGCGACAATGTGGCCATATGGGGTGCCTAGGATTTCCTCCAAGGGGAATTCCTTGGTTGGTGGATTCCATTTTCTCAACCCAAGGTCAACGTAGGAAAGGGGTAATGAATATTTCGTTTAAAATAAATTTTAGACGCTTTGACACAACTTGTTTTTTCAGTTTTCAAGAGTCGAGAAAAAACAAAAGATGACTCTAGTCTCCTTCGATTTTTAGTGAGACTGAAGTGACAAGTGCTCAGATGGACCTTTTCCCTTAAGGAGTCTGAAAAGGAACAAAAGGGACTACTCTAGAAGTCTAGGTAGAGGGAGTACCAAACCAATCGCAAAACTGCAGAATATTTTTTATGGTACGACAGTCAATCTTCTCGAATGTTGTGTTCAGTGCATTGCGATCAATAGGGTGGTAGACACGGCTTCCTATGGATAAAGGATTTAAGCCTATAGGGGTCTCTCAAAATATACTCGACGGTACGTGGGAGCACAAGTCTGTACTGGCACTTATCGTCTCAAAGTGGAGGAATCACCCAACCATCAGTGAGAACAACAGTTACCAGGCTTTACGACGCCGGAATACGTCTCTAGCCTAGACCTCTAAATGTTGTGCGTTAAGTTCCAAAGCTTTGTTAGATTCATTGAATTTATTTTAAGTTGATCTTGCTTATGAAGTTTTCCTTTCGGGTTCACCACGAGATGTAGATGTAATTCTTAAAATGCAATCTAAAGATGATAAACAAACTTTTTATCTCTTTTATGCAATGAAAATCCTAGCTACTAGGGAAAAGAAAGACAGAATATTTTCACAAAGAGCAGAGAGCACACTGTAAATGCACTTTCCTAAATCAAGCCAAACAGACTATCTATATGCAAATGCACATGCATGTATTTGTTTTCGACTTTCTTAGTATATGGATGCTAAAAAGAAAGTTGATGTACAAATCTGAATTTCTTTTCAAGTGAAAAATATAAAAAAGCTTCTTTTCGAAATAAAAAATAGAGACGATTACGACACCTTACGATTTTGAAATGAATACTTGTTTTTGACACTAGAAAATTACAAATTCAGACCAAAAGCAATAGTAACAGGATAATCGACCATCAACAGCAATCAAACTTTCTCCTACGATCGAAATCGACACTTGCGATAGATTCAAATCAAAGGACGACAGTACGACTACGCTACTTTTGCAAAGGAGAACTGTAAATGACTCAACAAACACACAAAAACATTTACAGTTCTTTTGTACAAAGGAGGCGGAATAACAGTGAGGAAAAGGGGTTTCAAACAGAAATATACTAATCACAGGCAGCAAAATTCAGGAATAGAACTAGAAAGGATGATCCACAGAAGCCACAACTGCACAGAGCTAGTCTGATCAGCGCATCTGTAACAAAGAGAATCTGAAATGCAGCGCAGGTTGTCCAGTCGGGAACTGCGTTGAAATTCATAATCTCTGAGCAGTACCTGTGCTGGGCCAGAAACAAGACTCTGTTTGGGTTCCGAGTCACAGTTTGCAATTCAGTTCTTGGTTTTTGGCGAGTAAAAAGCAATCAGTAATGCAACAATCAGGAGTAGATCTAAGGAGGATCTAAGAGCTATCACAAGGGAAATCAGATAGTTTGTGAATCAATTGTTTAAATCATAAACAGATCGAGTGGAAGGATTGAACCAGCAGTTATCTACTTTTCATTTGTTATGGCAAATGCAGTTCGAATGCTACTTATAAGTTTATGAAACAAACAACAAAGAATGATAAACACACAAACTAATTAGCTCCCCAGCGGTGTCGCCATTTTGTTACAGGGAAAAGTGTCTATTTAGAACTGCTCTATCCCACTAAGGTGTGACAGCTGCCTTAGAAACAAACAGAGAAAAACTACTTATGTTTTTCCTTTATGAACTATAGATAGAGAGGAATATAAGGACCAACCTCTGTCTTGCGCTAACCCTTTGATTCGATCCCTCTCTTCTTTGATAGTCCCCAGCTACCTGCTCCCTTGCACGACGCCCAGCTTCAAAAAGTACCTGTAAGATCACAGAAGCATAGCACTATACAAAGACATGGATCTATATTCATAAACAATCTAGGATCAGATGTAAATTGACCATACAAATGTAACAGGCATCAATGATACAAAAGCATGGAGGAAAATTCAAATAGCTTTTATTGATAAACAAGAAAAGATCCAAGAGGAGTTACAACTAGTTGTTCCGACCCAACATCAACCTCCCAGCAAAGAAGCCCCTCTTCACCTCAAACAAAGCTTAGATCACCCAACAATCTGATGTTTTGTCTCTAGAAACCAACAGCAATTCCTTACAATATGCAAAATTCCAGCCTCTGGATCTCTGGGATGAGGGATCCATCTATAGATATCTGTAAGGGGGATGAGTCAGCTTGTGATTTGATTAGTGTCTTCTCTCTGATAGTTCTTTCTTCCACTTAGAGACTGAGGGCCTCTTACTCATCCTTGGTCGAATTCAGTGAGGCAAGTGTCACAGGAGAAGATTCTGGAAGCTTCTATTGCCTCTCCACCTCGTGGAATGACACTGCCATTTGTCATTTCTCGCCCATCGCACCCCACAAAAGGGACTTTTGGAATGCAACGCACCCTCACAGTGTATTTGGGTGAGATGCAACGCACCTAGCAAGTGGAGTAGCTGCAACCTTGCTCAATGCTTTATTAAATCTTTTTTTTATCAGCTTTGTGGGTCCAAATTTGCAGATTTGAGGTGCCCTAGAGCTATGTTTTCACACTAACACCCTCCAACAGGCCAGTAGGGAGCGTTAAAAACTCTGTACGAGCCAATAGAGGGCGATAATCCTCCCTGTGCAACACTGTGAGGGGTGTTAGGGCAGTAGGGCACATTTGAAACCCTCATGCATGGATTCCTTAGGTGATTTTGCCCCATTTTAATTGATTTTAGGGTTATTTCGTGCAGTTTTTTGAGCTGAAATGACTCACTTATAGAGAGAACGAGCCCATGAAAATGAGAAGTTGCTGATGCGAAATGATCCATCTTGCATACTTGCATTGCATCGCTATGGTTTGTTGAAATATGTAAGACTAGAGCTGATGAAAGGACGGGAGGAGCTACTGAGATGGATCATACAACGCTGGGATGAACATGAGCAAGTGTTCAGGTTTGGAGATCAAGAGCTGGCAATTGACCGGGATGACATTTAATTTTTGATTGGTTTGTCATGCCATGGGGCACATGCAAACCTTACCGATGGCAGGTCAGATCCACGATCTACTTCAGAGTTGGTATATATCTACTACATCCCTAGGAGTGGACTAGTCAGCAACAGAGTCCCGATAGAGAGGATTCAATCTCGGTCTATGAGGGCAATTTTATGGTTGGATGTGCGATTGGCAGGGTTGAGAAGTCTCCACGTAGCAACAAAGGCCCAACTATTACTTCCCATTGATTGTGTCCAACCCCAGATGTTCAACTATTGTGAAGCAGTGCTTCACTAGTTGAAGGTAGAATTGACAACATGCAAGACTCGTACCCAACACAGTTTTGGGTACGGTACTATCATAGTCTCATTTTTCCCTGAGAGGGTACCTATCATGTGACCATGGGTGAGCTTAGGTCCCTTTAATCTGAGGGAGCCGAGGCAGGCTAGCTAGTCATCACTTGATCCTCGCATAGGAGGAGGACCACTCCGACACTTCTTTGACGAAGACTTCTTCTAGTGGCTTCACAGCCAGATTGTGGTTGTTGATGACTATGCCTATGAAGGCATGGATTTTACCAGTGACCCAGAATTGATGCTACCGCCTGGGACCAACTGGGGTCGTCAAGGTGAGAATAAGTTGTGATAATACTTAAGTATTTTTGTACTTTTGAATGTATATCTAGTGTTTTTTAATGATGATATAAGAACTATATGAAACTTTTATGCTTAACACAGATGTGGCGCCAGTACGACCTACGGGCGAACCTCACTATGTGTGATGAGGTGGCCACCTACATGCTAGAGGGGGTGATGCCGACAGTCTCTGCGAGGTTCTGAGGAATGTAGAGGGTTTGACTATAGGTGTCCCTCCCCTTCCTATGAGGGAGATTCCTGCTCATATGCATCGACACACCATTGGTGTACCTGAGCGGTTTTTGGTTCCTCTTCGGAGGGTAGCTAGCGCTGTTTTAGCTTTTCCAGAGCAATAGGCTCATTTTAGCAGGTGTTCTGGCGTAGCCATATGAGCGTTTATAACTGGGATTTGAGCCATTTTATACTTAACTCATCCAATTTTTGGAATATTTTTGATGTAAAAAATTGGATTTCAATCTATATATATATATACAAATATTTTTGGTATTTTTGGTGGTGTAAATGTGTTTAAAAAATGTTTTTTGTGACAAATTTTTAACTTTAGTAAATGTTTTTACTTCTCATGCATGCTCCTATAACAAATGTGACAAATGCCAATCTAATACATAATTAGCTGATGAATTAGCAACAATATTTAATTCTCGAGGAACATGCTCATATGTGATTGTGTCAAATTGGCGTTCCAAGAGGCATACCCTTAGATAGTTACGTAACAAGGTTGGATTACAGACGTGATAATGGTTGGTCAATTGCATAACGACTAGCTAGAGCCTAACCTGACTACCAGATTGGAGATGCCCCTTGATGACGCTTCTGTGAGAAGCGAAACGATGGACATGTACTCGACAATATTGTTGGTGGAAATACCAAGAAAGACCCCCCTGGAGAAAAATAGTTCTGACTCGGGTGTATAGATGACCCAAGCAGCTGATGCAATGTGTCGTGTATGACAACTAGCACCATCCGTGTATCCTACGTATGCTAGGGGCAATGACGACATCTGCATTGTGAACAAAATGCATGAGACAAGTACTCCACTAAATAACAAAACAATCCAATCACATCAAAAAAGGGATGCAAAACTTATGAATACATAAAATTACAAAGCACCTACCCAGCATGACACTAGGTAGAATACTTTTTCAGATAGAGCCTGTATGTGGGCTCCTTGAGTGGGTTTCCGTCCCAGTCCTGTAGTTCATATGCCCCTGAGGGGAGGACTTTAGTTATGACATAGGGACCTAGCCAAATGGGTTGAAGCGTGCATGCCTCCAAGAGATTATCTTTTGGATGATAGAGTGATACGAAGTCACCCTCTTGGAAAGAAGAAAACCTAACCGCTTGTTCAAATCTGGCTTGTGCCCGTTCCTTGTGAGTTACGAGTGCTAAATCGGCAGCTCTACGGGTTTTATCCAGTTGTTTGAGGTATAGTAGGTGTTCTTCTTCGGCCGTAGGGCCAAGCATGGGGTAAACGGCTATATCGAGGGAAGGAAGTGGCCACCCATTCAATTTTTCCTCGTCATAAAGTTGGATCTCATGCGCGACAAGTAACGGGTTAAATTTGGGCATTTCCTCCTGAGACCAAACAAATTCTTCATGGAATTCCTAATGTAGGTAGGTGGAGTTTGCAATTTCCTCGGGACTGCAATCTTCTCTCATTTGGGTATCTTCCATGGCACCTATCATGAATGAAATATCTATGGGCATTGACCTGGAAGTGTCGTCCATATTTTCTTCCAACCCATATGTTTGGATGGTTGTATAGGGTGGGGAAATGATTTCATTTGTGTCAGAGGATAGGACTTGAAGAGGCATCATGTCCGAATTAGATGTCAGGCCCTGAATATGCCATTCCTCCCAATGTTGCTCTCCAAAACTCATGATTTCTCTAACGGATTCATCCATTAAGGGGAGTTGATCGCATGGATCTAAAGGAAGAGCAGTTATGGGAAGGGGGGTGGTAGCATCGGTGATAGCCAACTTGACCAGAGATGTGGATGTTGATTGAATGCCTTGGTAGGCTAATTTAGCTGATGACAATGGCATCTGGTCTCCGAATGTGTCAAGGTCTAAAGGTGTTGTTGGGATCCGGGGATCAGTTAGTTCATGAGGAATTGATGAAAGCATGTTGACCAATTGTGGAACCTGTGGTAGCCAGAGAGGAAAAAAACCCATCAGGGAGGAAGCCTTCAACAGACTGGTACCTGAACTGACATAGCAGCCAGTTCCACCTCCTACTAGGGGTATAGAGCCACTTGGTAATGGGGAATAACCAGGGGTGCAGAAAGACAACTGATCTACTGTAATGACCTTCCCATCCAATGGAAATTGGATGATACGAAAGACAGTGGATACGACAGCTATCATGGCATAAGTCCAACTACGACCCAGCAATAGATTATAGTTGAGTTCCTTGTTCACAACTTTTATGTCCACCATTACTGTTTTCCCAGCAAAGGTGATGGGAAAATCGGTTAAGTATCCTTTTTGGACAAAGTTGTGGTCGTCAAAAGCTTTAAGGGAGTTTGAAAGTAGGGAGAGGGTTAGGGAACCCAAGGTGAGCCAACATGAAGCCAAAATGACGCAGGTTGAAGCACCTTCGCCTTTGGTAGTTCGGTGTATACCTTTACCTTTCGAAGTGATATGCACCTGAAATGCAAGCTGGTGGGAGAGGGGAGGTTTACACTTGTCCATGTCGAAAATGGCGGGCATGGAATCCGCAGGGTCAATACCCCCGATAGCCTAAAGCAAAGCTTTCCTTTGGCTGAGGCATGTTTGTAATACCTCAAACACCGACATGGACGATGGCTCTTGCGCTAAATCCTCTACCATGTTGTATTGCTGGGTGGCACATGCAGATTTGTTGTATGTTGTGCGTCGAAGTTCCCCCTTGGGGGGTCGAATTACAAAGTCCTCAACCGGCCTTTCGATTTGCAAATCGTTGGGCGTCAACGGGTTTTGGCCTGCAGATGATTTTGCTGCCGGAGCGACAGGAGCTTCATAAGATTTGGCTCTTGTGGTTAGTTCTACCATTTCAAATGTGTAAACGGTAGAACTTCCTTCACCAGCTGAAGGTTTTTGTGAACCATCGCTACCCCCTGGTGTGGGTGGCAGTTGGTTGGCAACGAGATGTTGCTGCAGCTCATTAGGAAGAGGATTTCTAAGGACCACAGGTGCCTTACCAGAATCTTTCTTGGTAGGGTAATCCGTGCATTCTTGAAGACGCGGATAACGCCAGGTTACGTGATCTTCAAGACAGAGTTTGCATGAATAGTTGGTGCCTTTATCCTTTTCCGCATCAGTAGGCATAGTGGCCTTCTCTTTTAGGTTAGGCTGCTTACATGACTGCTCCTCAGAAGGAGCAGTCTTGTTTTGTTTCTTCTTGTTCTTGTTACTGGATTTTTGTGTAGATTGCACAGATTTAATTGCAGTGGTAGGAAGAGTAGTCGTTTTGGTAGAGGGGTCCACTGCCAACTTGGCAACAGACCCACTGAGTTGTTTTATAGCACCCGTGGCGGTTGCGCCGACGATCCCGTCGGCATGCACTCCAGGGTGCTGAGTTGTGGGAGGATTGGGGTTACCAGGAGCATAGGGGATAATTTCGTAGAGAGTGCTAGACTGTGAATAGATTAAATCCAAGTGTTGGGCACGACATATGGATTGGTCCTCTGTGACCACATCACCTAGAGTGACATCTCTAGCAATTTGCGGGAGTAATGACTTATACAACCAGTCTGTTATGAGAAAATCAGGGATGGGAGCTTTGATTAACCTCCACCTACATCTCCATTCATGGATATGATTGGAGATTTGGGTGGCGGTACCATGATGAAACGAAGTAAGGAGCTCCGTCCCTATCTCATAATGGATAAGTAACTGAAAGTACTTTAGGAACTCCATCGCTAAAGCGTCAAAGGTATTCACTGACGCACGTGGTAACTCAATATACCACTTTGCAGCATTGCCAGTGAGGGTGTGGGGAAAAAGACACAACCGGACACTATCATCCACCATGGAGTTAGAAACACACCATAGATAGTAGGTGGTGACGTGAGTGCCCAGATCCTCTGTTTTTTTTCCATCGAACTTAGGAATATCTGTCGATATTTTATGTGGGATCGACGACCATTGTAGGTTATGGTAGATGGGCTCATTAGTCAACTTGTATAAGTTGGGGATATCTAATGTTGCCAAAAAAGGCAAATTGTTGGGTGCCTCCGACTCAGACCATTGTGATGATGGATGACTTGAGGAGGACCTTTGTGCTCCTCCCATCGTTTGGTTCCCCATGGTGTACATGGCCTGTGTGGTGTAGTAGTTGCTTTGCGGTACGGTGTTGTAAAGTGGATTACCATGAGGATTTTGATACTGGGGTATGAAGTTTCCCCCAGTATAAGCGGTGCCCCTTGACTCATCTGAGTTTGTGAGTAGGGTACCCCCATGGATTGGGTGGGAATCCCTTGTGGATTCCCAACAGACACTGAACTAACCATATGGCTTTGATTGACAGAGGGAAAACTCATGTCAATCAACGACTATCCACGCATGTCTGAGAACGGTGGGGGGACTATAATGAAAAATCAAGTTGGTAGTCTTGGTTTTTGGATCCAGGGGAAAATACCTATGCATATGCATTTTATGTGTTATGCTCTTGTGTTGTTTATTTTCTATGTTTTAGAATTCGTATGTAGGTAATTTCTGTACAGGGTTAAAACCTACATCCTGTACAACTTATTTCCCAAAGTAAAAATAACAGCATGGGGCGTTGATTCATACACATCATTGTCGCTTCCACAAGTATGGTTGTCCTAATAGTATGTCACAAACATCAAGGGGAGAAATGTCGCACAATACCTCATCCATGAAGGGCTTGATGTTGTATGGAAGGCGACACCGCTGGCTCATGTAAAGATCTCGTCCTTGATGAAGTCACCTGATGGTGTACGGTTGTGGATGTGCTGTGGTCGATAAGCCGAACCGCTTCATGACCTATTCCGAAATGAGGTTATTTTGGCTCCCGCTATCGACAATGAACTGTAGCGGGGAGACCTTTACCCATATCTGGTATTGGAAGAGACGTTCCTTCTCCTATGGATCTTCGAGTTCCTCCTTCTAGATCTTCGTGGTGGAAATGGTGGCATTGGGTTCCACATCTATAATCTGCTTCCCTTTGTCATTCCCCTTATCGGGTTCTAACTTAGAGTCGGAACATGCATCTGATTCTGAAACCTTTAGCTCGGCCACCAGTGACTACTTGGCCCGACACTCACTTGTGTTGTGAGTGGAGCTCTTATGGAACTCACACCACTTTCCTATGTCCTTTTTTGGCTTTGTGGCGCTATTATTGATTGCAGCTTTGGTAGGTTGTCTTGGGTCACCCTACCTTGGATTTTTCCTTTGTTTTATGGTTTGGGGGCACCTTTCCCTTGCTTCAGATTCGCAGATCCAAAGTCTCACTTATTCTGTTTAAACTTTTGCTCGATCTTGATGGAATATCGGTATGCTGTGCTGAGTGAGGTTCAGGAATTCTATTTCTTCCGGATGTACTTGTGCAGGAAACCATGGTATTTGAGTACCAAATGTTGCTTCGAATCCTTGATACCCTACTTTGTGCGAAGGGTATGGAAAATATTGGTAAACTCTAGCATGTCTTAGCCCCTTCCCTGTCGCAAGCATGGTCCACTTTATGTATTGATCCTAATAACTTCCGACAAGGTAGTAATGCTCCTTGATGATAGTCTGGATTGAATCCCAAGTGGGTGTGGCTAAAAATAGTGAGGCCATACTTTCATCCTTCTACTCGTAGTAGGTTTCCCACCAGTCCTTGACATGGGGGGTGACTTTGAGAAGAGCGAAAGTAATCTTTTCCCAGCCGGAAAAATCATGAACATAAAAATACCCTTCTAGCAGACTTAACCATTTATCTATAGTGTCTGCATCTATATGACCCTCAAATATGGGAATGTCAAAGTTAACTTGTACCTTAAAGGGTGTGGTGCTTCCATAGTAGCTGTTGGAAGTAGATGTGTCACCCTTGGGTAGCCCCTGAAGGATCTGGGAAAAGTTGTTCATCATCGGGTTCCTTTGTCACTCAAGGGCCTCTTTAGATTTTGATAGGATCTCCTACCCCCTCATATTTCTTTTCATCCGCCATGGGAGGCCGTAGGGATTTGTGAGGCTGGTCTTGCAAAGGTTCTACCAGTTCAAGCCCTAACTCGTTATATCCCAACCTCGTTGGGGACATGCAAAGAAAGACAGAGAAAGAGTAGACTGCTCTGATACCACTGATCCGGATTTAAACAGGAACTTAAAGAATTACATATATAACCATACATATAGAGATGCAGCAGAAATAATACTTCATTTCATTACTATAAAAATACTGAAATATGCATGCAAACAGAAATGGAAATAAACTAGCTAGGGCGATGGTAGCTTATCTCTGAGAAGAGATGTGGTAGCTACATGCCTCTGAACTATGTTACAATGAGGATTGAAGGCTCATTTATTGTTGAGAAACAATGGAAAACCCTAAACATCCAAAAATCTAACCCTAGAAGATGAAACGCAAAACTGTGGGCCCCGTTTGGCTAAATTGGTACATCAACTTCCCGGGGTCGTAACTTTGGCATACGATCTCTATTTGACATTCACAATATCTCGTTAGAAAGATATATATGAGAAATACAACTTTGGGAAGAGAAACATCAGTCCGTGGACCCATGTTTCTCCCAGTTTTCCCGAAAAACGTCATTTAGGGCCTTAAAATTGTTCCGAAAGTTCAGGACCCGAAAAACTGCTAAAAATAGTAAACTGTGCTACAATTAAGGAAACTAAAAAGATGAAAGAAACAATGGTGGGGGTCCAAGTGGACTTGGCGGGTGGCCACCAATATCCACCTAGATGAGGAATCCCCTAGAAGGCTCATTAGTAGCAAGAAGAAAGGTCTTTTTTTTTTAATTTTATTTCATCACATGCATCCATCATAATCATTGATTTGTATTCATTTCTTTCACATTCATTTTCAATGTTAGATGCAAAAGGTAATTTAGTTTGATATAATCCTTAGGTAACCAATCTCAGACACATTGTTGTTAATTTATGTTGTTTGAAGTTTATTGAGTTTTAGTTTTATCATAAAACTATTAGAAGCATACTAGCATGGGTGAGTTGATTATCTTGATAACAATGTTATGGTTTGATCTAGTCCTGGAAAGGAACTTATAGTTGATGGTTGAAATTTCACATTCCTTTCATTTTTTTACCTTCACATATAACAAATATCTTTATGTTATAACCTCTAGCTAGGTATATACAGTAACTACCACTCAGAAGTTGGATGCCATCGTTTTGGAGCTTGAGCTTACTCAACTTACCTTTGTTTGAGTTGAAAATGTAATTATATCTCATTATATCATTTATTGGAGAGCATGAATCCAATTTACTTTTGTTTCAGTTAAAAATGTAATTAAAGCTTGCTATATAATATTTTGTAGAGAATGAATCCAATTTCTCATAGTCCATTTGCTTGAGGTATAACAAAGCTACTTTAATTCGTTGAACTTAATTTTCATATTCTATTTGTCAATTGTGATTCTACATGCCACATCTGCATTGGAAAAGGGGCGTATTTAATGAAGTGTGAAAGGAGAGGGAAGCTTCAATTATGTCCTTTCAAAATTTCTAAGGTATGTAATAAAAAAAAAAAAAAAAAATCTCCATAGAATGTTGTGCTTTAACTTTCTCTATTGATAATGGATTATTTATGTGATCTCCCCTCTCTTACACACAACCAGAGTCCAGACATACATGGTTTTTTGGGATATGTGGACAATGGAAAGATTTACACTATACATTTATCTAGAAATTTACATTGTAGAAGATCAAGCATTTACAGTTGAATATTTCCTTGCCACTAAATTAGATTTAAAGATTCAGACTCCTATTTGTCAGGCGTATACCTCACTTTTAAATCAATTTATTGTTGACTTTGTATAGAGCTTCCATGGGAGGGCAAAGAGTGATCACTAACATTTCTTAATCTTTCTGCAAACCAAGTAAAGATTCCAAATGTGTATAAATTAGTGGCGCCTTGGAGAATCCCAAGAGTGGCGCTATTGTAACAACAAGAAATTCATTTATTTTGTGTTCTACATTATTGCATTGATATTATATTGTTTATTCCATACAATACCTCAACAGTGTATGATCAAATTACAATTAAGCATGTCATAATATTTTGACTTACCATCTTTTAGAGGGAAACTAGAGTGTGTGTCAAACTTGCATGTTACAATTGTATCATTCAAAGTTTACCTGGGACAAGTTTTGTGGATCTAAGCAGCAAGATACCTGTTGGAATTCAAGGGGCAATAATACTACAAAGTGGGAAAGAGGTTTCACAGTTAACCTGGATTTCACATTATGGTTGGAGTTGGTTTGTTGGCAAGATGCTGGATACCCAAGCTCCCTTTTTATGACTGAGTGCAAGATTGAATCCTTAAACATATTCCTCACTCAATTGTCATTAAGTGATGGGTTTTCTTAGAAGTGCTTCACACCTATAAACTTTACTAGAGTTGTTCTTGAGTCTTTGGAGGTGGTTAGCTTTTCAAAGCACACACGTACAAGAAGAGAAGAAATAATATGGCAGGCTAATTTGAAGTTATCTACCTGTGAATAGGGTGTTCCCATTCATAAATCTGACAACTCACTCTACTTATTTCTAGCGAACAACTTTGGGACTTGCCATGAATCATGAGACAATTCCAACCCCATAACTATAAATTTCTTATTTAAATATATACCCAATAGATTAGAATCTGCACAAGGAGAACTCCATTCTTGTTTCAAAAGAACCTGCAATCGACTTGTACCATGCTATTTAATCTTTTCTATATTTATTCGCATCCTTGGTCTGTGACATAAAGATGCAACAGGCTACCTTGAATTTTCTATACTAACACTCCTAAAAAAAAATAAAGTATGCCCAAATCTATCATTTCAAATGATCTATGTAGCTCACCTTTTGGTTTTTCAATTATCAAAGTTGTTACCTATATTGATGAGATCTTCTACAACCGATACCACAGTGACAATATATGTTATAGTTTTATCCGTGTTTCTCTGAAGTTGTTTCTCCTTCAGTAGAACAGCAATACACTGTAGTTTCCATTTAGGGGAGAATTGTACCCAGTAGCAACCTTGGCCTGTGTGTAGATGGGTTGAATGCACATTATAATCTATCTATTGTTTTGAAGGCATTTCTCCTTCAACAATACTTCATCTCAGTAGATCCTTTTGGTCTGCACCTTTAGTAGATGCATGCATCCTTGGGATACATGTTGTAGATTATAGTTTTCCTATGAGGTTGTAGTAGCGATGAAAGAAGTGCATCGATTTTAGGCATCTTGTGGTTGTTGTGTGAAATCATGTTTGTTTAGTGTTTCCTAAACATAGATACAACCATATCTAGAATGCTTTCATAATTTGACTTAGATACTTACTTTTCTTAATTTAGGTGTTTGTTTTATTTTTGTTTTATGCACAGATTTATCTTGAAGGAAAGTGCACAGTAGAGAAGGATTCTATATTTTGGGTAGGGGACACACTTCTAGGTAGGAGGTACTCTATTCTAAGAAGCTTTTTCCATGAAAGTTAGGTGATTTATCAAAGAATCCCAAGAGGTGCTATTGTAGCAATAAGAAATTCATTTATTTTGAGTTCTTCATTAGTGCATTGATAGTATATCGTTTATTCCATTCAATACCTCAATAGTGTATGATCAAATTACAATTAAGATTCTCATAATATTCTAACTTACCCTCTTTTAGAGGGAAACTAGAGCGTGTGTCAAGCTTGCATGTCACAATTGTATTATGCAGAGTTTACCTGACATGAGTTTTGTGGATCTAAGCAGCCAGATACCTACTAGAATTCAAGAGGGATCAATACTACAAAGTGGGAAAGAGGTTTCACAGTTAACTTGTGTTGGGAATGGAATCCCCCCAAACCATGTTTTGGGGCTCAAAGCCCATGTTTTGATCAGATAATGTTGTAAAGCTCGATGAATTGTGGGCGCGGAAGTATGTTAAGAGTTGTAGGGATGTCCGCCCTAGTTTTGTAATGTAATGTCAGCCTAACCATGGTCCGCAGACCATGGGAATGTATAAATAGAGTGAGGCTCTAAATGTAAAATATAACTAAGGGAAAGGAAGAATAGAGAAGACAATGCCATAGAATAATAGTGAAGTAAAGTAAGATTTTGAGTAGCTAAGGGTGTCTTGGGTCGTAGAGTAGGAGAAGGCTCTGTAGCTGAGTGCACAGAGGCCTAGTAGTCCGCAACTGAGTGCACAGACCCCTGCAGCTAAGTGCACAGGGCGGAGTCAAGTTTGTAACCAAAGAAGATATTAATAAAGAGAAGTTTGGCATCAATTTGTGTATCTGTTTCTAGGTTAATGCATGTTTTCATCTAAATTGAAAATATACTGTTTGTTTACTGTGCACACTTATATGAATGATTTATATTGTTAAAGTATAACTTAAAGCTCGTAAGTAAGCTAAAATCATCAACTAACAGTGGAACCCTCCTAAGACATGGGAAATATTAGCGTTTGGGCCCAAGTACGGTTGTGTGAAGGCACATCTCAGCTCGCGAGACATGGATAACTGTATGTAGGGTCGAACCGCGGACCCAAAGAAACCATTAGACATCTCTAGGGTGCGGAAACCTGGTTCTAGCACCCTCCCATACTACTTCGGGTGGGACCTCAGTCCACGCTCCATGGACTGTTGCCAAAAGGGCCAGTAGTGTAGGGATTTGTTTGTCTAAATCAACTCTGAACCTAGGTCAAGCCTTAATAAGTCAACAAATGGTTGCATTGCTAACTGAGTTGAAGGGTGGTTGGACAGAAAGATTCATGAGTTTGTGGCGCAGGAAAATAGGAATCTACGAGTATCGAAGGAACAATGGTTAGAGTGCTACTTATATACGGAAATCCATGAAAATTTTCTTTACATCCTTCCCCTGTGAGTTGTATGAGTGGATCATGAAGCTAGCAGACAGTCAGGGAAGGTATAGGCTCGACAGACCTATTGTGTGGACTCCAGTGTTGGTGTGCAGACTAGAAGCATTGGATGATAATATCACGAATGCTATGGACCATTGGCTTGATCAAACTATATGAGGGTTTATCACTGACTTCATGGTAGATACGTCAATCAGCTATAACGAGGTGGAATGATGCTTCTTCAAAGGACCGCGAGGTAAGTACATTAAATCTTTGAACACTTGGATTAAAATTCCACTGTGTGAAAAGTGCGTTATGCAAATAAATTGATGTTTGGGGCCACGTGAAGTGGGAGGATCTACATAAATGAAGGTAATAAAGAATTAGAGACTAATCCTTTGATTTCACCTTTGCGAGAGAGTGAGGAGGAGCTCACGAAAGTTTCACCAAGGAGCACGATTAGTCTGATAAGACAGCGAGTTCCACGCATACCACCCCCACCTACACCACCACCAGTTTCACCATATTCACCCCCATATTCACTCACACCACCTCCACCACCACCACAGTTCAATATGGAAAGCACAATAAAATTGCGAGTGTTCAAAGGAGTAGGGAATGAAGATCTGGACCAATTTTGGTTCGTGGTAAAGGCTGTATGGGAAGCACAAAGGGTCACCGATGACAATATAAAGAAGGCATTGCTGGTGAGCGCGTTGTAGGATAGCATACTAACATGGTACACCAAGCATTCCAATGAAAATCCAAATGTTGTAATCGAGGATATCCAAGCTGCGCTAAACAAGGAATTTAGCAGGCCAAAATCAGACACATAGTTGATTATCAGATTTAAAGAAATCATGATGCTACCATGTGAGACCCCCTAGGAACTGAACTAGAGACTGAAGTGTATGATTCGGGAAGCTAACATGACCTTGACAGATGGGCAACACTGCACATGCTTTGTAGCATCGTTGACGCCGCATCTAAGGACTGCGCTCTCACAATAGAAGCTATCAAATTAGGCCGAAGCCTTGGAGATCGCAATGAGATTGCATAAGACCTCGATACAAGATCCTAAATTAGGAGTCCAACAGATCCACACACTGTTGAAAAATTTGTGACGTGAGATGCAGAGCCTGAAACAAGATAGGACAGCTCGCCCAAAAGTGCGTGAGGAGATATGGTGGATAAAGTGCAAAGTACAGGGACATGACAAGGACCATTGTCCAGTATTCGCGAACTACCTAGCGGGAGGAGGGCCAATGCCATTGAGACCAGGGGCACAAACAGGACCGAGTGCAATGCCTACATTATGGTTCACGATATGTTAGATAGGAGGGAAGCACGCTACAGATAATTGTCACCTATTACAAAAGTATACGCAGACATCCAAACAGTTGTTCTATAATTTTTGCAGGTCAGTAGGCAATGATGAGAATACCTGTAGAAGTTATGAATTGATGATGGATCAAACTCCTACCTATAGGGTTCAGACCAAAATGTGAGCCCTCAATCAAAATGTAGGGATGGCACGCATTGGATTTCAGGGGTGCAAACAAGGTGGAGGTGGAATGGGATTAGGAAGGGGTCGCGGACAACTAATTTGTTACAACTGTGGAGGACCAAGACATTATGCCCACAAATGTATGAATCCAATGAGAGCATCATGTTTATATTGTATTGTTGGCTTGTTGGGGCCTGACCTAGGTTCAGAAGTGATTTAGCCAAACAAATCCTGAAACTACTCTCCCTTCCTGCAATAGTCTGTGGGGCGCGGACTGAGGTCTCACCCAAGGTAGTATGGGAGGGTGCTAGAACTAGGTTTCCACACCCTAGCGATGTCTTGATGGATTCTGGGGAGTTCACAACCCAAGCCTGCGTGCTGGCAGCTCCGCACAACCGTCTATCCTTCGCAATTGGTGTGACTGCTTCCGTGTAGCTCTATAACGAGCACGAAGAGGAGCTGTCTAGATACTTTATCCATACTGGGGTTTTATTAGAGATCTTAACTTAATTATGTGGGCCCAATATTCTTATTAATCATCCAATGATTATAACCAGTGTGCGCAATCATAAACTGTAAAGAGATGCATAAATATCATAGAAGCATAAACACACAGTAATTTAGAATCAACTTATCTCTTATTAATTCTCTGTCCAAGTATAATCCCAACTCCACCCTATGCACTCAGCTACAGGGGCCCGTGCACACTGCTATGGACTCTACAAGGCCTTTGTGCACTCAGCTACAGAGCCTCTTCCTACTACTACAACCCAAGACTCGGACTTATAGACTAAGAGCTAATTCAGCATCCAAAACCCATATCACTTCTCCAATATTAGACCTTAACTTCCTTTACACTTTAGAGCCTCGCTCTATTTATACAATCCCATGGTCCACAGACCATGGGTAGGCTGACACATTCTATATTAAATTACATTATTTTAGGGCAGAAAACCCTACACTCTTGCACTCTGCACCGGCATTTTGTGGGGTGTTTACATTAAATTGACCAAAACTTTTGGCTTTAAGCCCCAAAAACATCCTATGGGGGGATCCGCTGCCCAACAAGCCCCCAACACAATCATCATGACTCATCCCTAGTCACTCGGCTGGTGCGGTGATCTTCATGCAAAGTCCATCAAATTGTGCCTGTGTTGCATGAAGTTTTGCAACTCACCATGCTACTTTTGTTTGGATCTGCTCGATTTTTGCTTCTGAATCGTTTGCATCTGACTAGATTCTCTACTTTGATGTTGACTTCTAGTACCTCTGTATAGTCCCACACCTTTTTCTGGCTTGTCGGGTTGCGAGGACTGTATTTTGGTTGGTTAGTCAGACAACCGGCCCACCCATGTAGGGCTTCAAGTGACTACCATTTACTCTTCCGGGGAAGAGATCTCCATTAAGTTTGACTAGCTAGACTGCACCTCCGTTTGTGACCTCCTTTACCATATATGGTCCTAACCAATGCATTCTAAATATTTCCAGGAAATTTTTCGAACTTGCTATCATACAGCAACACTAAATCATTTACCTTAAATGTGAGAAACTTGATATGGCGATCGTGCCAAGATTTTTTGCGTTGTTTCTGTATCTGCTGATGGAATCCTACCAGAAACCATTCTTCCTCGAGTTCTTCCAATTGCGCAAGCGTCTCTACCAAGGCTTCACGGTCCGACATGCCTACCATTGTTGCTATCTACAAACTGGGTACAATGTATTCCATTGGCATGACTACTTCCATGCCATAGACTAACCTGAAAGGTGTCTGACCCATCAATTTATTGCATGTGGTTCTCTATGCCCATAATACGGCAGGTACGTGCAGGTCCCAGTCGTTTCGCTGTGCTTTACATACTTTTGTCAATGCAATCTCCAGAATCTTGTTGAATGCTTCTACTATCCCATTAGCTTGTGGATGGTACGACATACATTGCTCATGATACACCTGGAATTCCTCGGTGAGTGCACTAATAGTTTCATTTAGGAAGTGCATTCCGCTGTCACTCATTAAAAATTTTGGGCATCCAAACTATGTCAACATGTTGTCGAACAAAAATTTCACAGTTGTGGCGGTCGTGTAGTCCTTCACCGACTATGTTTCTGCCCATCGAGTAAGGTACTTTGTTGCAGTGATGATGTAACGCACACCCATCTTCCCCTTAAGTTCGATTGGCCCCATAAAGTCGATTGCCCATTTTTTGAATGGCTATAGCATCATCTGTGGATTGAGTGGCATCTCATCCCTTCGTGATGATTTCCTAGTCCTTTGACATATGTCGCAGGTCTGACAGTATGCTTTCGAATCTTGATGTAGTGTTGGCCACCATAGCCTAGCGTGAAGAATCTTCATTGTCATCGCTCGTCCTGCATAATGTCCTCATGTAGCCCCCACCCCCATGTGCTTCTGTGATGATCTATCCTCTTTCAAATTCAGATACATATCTTCGCAATATCTCATCGTTCCCATTTTGTAGAGGTGCCCCACGATGAAAAAAATTCCTCCGCGCGTACAACGAATTCCTTCATTTGCTGGACTAAATATTTTGCTATGGGGTAAAATGCACGGGATGAAAACTACCCTCGAAAGTCTTCCCGGGACTTCTGACAGACCGTAAGGTTATCTGCAAAAGGTACCTGTTACACACATGTTCATCTATCTAACATATATTGACAGGATATGGAGAAAGGATCACTTTTGGTTCTTTCTAGATTCGCTTGTCGATCTCCGTGCGGTAAGAAGAACTCCTCCTGACAGGCTCCAAGACGATTCCTATACAAAAGAACGAAGCAAACCAATCGTAGCATGTACTTCTAACAATTAATGTAAGAATCCGTAACAAACATGTATAAATGTGTAACTTATCTACACAACACAACAAGCATCAGAATGAATAAATAAATGCACAATATCATCGACACTTCTAGTAGGGAACACAACCGCAGTCTTATATTCAGAATAGAAGAGTGATTACAACAACCCTGTTGTATCAGCCTTCACTATCCCTTCTTCCTCTCTCCCTCTCCTTCTTTCAGCTAGCTCCTTCAAGAATATGACAATATCACAACAACACCATGTACTATCCTTCTAAATGCTCTGGCCCTTTTGCAATAGCCCTCTTGATGCTTAAATAGCAATTGATTTAGGGTTGCCCAACTCCACCTGTAGTTCATTTGGGTAAAAACCATGAACCTGGTTTTTTTACCAGCTTTTTCCCTTTTGCCTCTGTTTCCGGAATAGAATTTATCCAAATATCTTGATTGTTGGAGTTTCCCTACTTTTCTTGCACAAATTTAGGGAAATAATATCTAGATATTTAATCGCAGATTCATTGGCATAACCACTTGAACATCACTAAAATTCACTAACGCTTCCCCTGGCCTAACAAAAAGAGTTAGCAGGTTGACTAATGCCCCTTTATGCTTGTAAACAAGCTTTATAAAGCAGGTTGTCATTGTACAGAGAGCATTAGTTGGATTCTAGGCCTGCAACTATGGTCATTCTTTCAGTCATCTTGTCTTTCTCCTCTGAGTTGATTAGGAGGTCAACTTGTCCTATAAAAAATGCCCCCTAAAGTATGATATTAGAGGTAAAGACGATGGCCGAAATACTTTATGAAAATACTATAGTTTCCTGTCAAAATCTTTGTAGAGAGAGAGAAGTTTCGGGTGATAAGGAAAACTTGATACAACAAAAGTACATATATATGAACTGCTAAAATCATGTCCTGAGTCAGGCATTCCCATGCTCAATAGCTATGTTAGAGTAACTTTCTCCTCAGAGATATAACAATGCTAGCCACCAATATGGCACAGGGTGGATGCAGTGTCATAATAGATTATCTTGAAATGCATGTCTTCAAAGAACAATATCACATCTTGGGAGACGAAACAAGGTTGAATGATGCAAGCCTCTACCCAAGGTCTTGATTCCTGCTTCACCGAACAGCGTAGATCGGTACATGTGATAAAATGAGTTGATGTTGAACATGCACGAAATAATCTAATTACCAGCCAACAATGGAGACTGTTAACAGACGCGAGGAAGGCCACCGATAATGGTGATGGTCTCCAAGATGCACAATGTAAACTAGCGAGTGTGAAAGATTTTTTGTTGTCAAACACTTGTAGAAACACTTAACCAGGAGCCAATAATGAAAACCTGTGATCAAGCACAAGGTAACCTACCACTAATGTCTGCAAGCACCAAGGCATTGAATGTGTTTCTATGTTACCTGCCTAGATAGAGTGTTGAAGTCGATAGGAAGGAAGCTGTCAAAAGGTAGGAAATGATGTATCCTACATCAGTCGACACGAAACCGGACAAGGATGATTTTGTTTTTTGAAGAATCTTTTGAGCTTATGGGTCTAAACAATGGAGGGCATGATGAAAGGATATGTAGGGTTAGTTGATCGAGGAAACAAGTAGGGACCCTTGAACAATAGAAGGCATGACAATGGTTTTAACCAGACAACACTAGACTCATGAACACTAAAGAGTGTTTAAGATATGGAGATGCAATGGCATCAGGGTATATAGGCTAAACAATCATAGGTTGATAGGGTTCATATTGAGAGGCTATCAAAATGACGATTTATCTGAGGGAGTGCCATGTTCAAGGGAACTTTTGCTACCAAACCACGCTTCAGGATACTGTTTTATTTCCACTTTCCCCGTCTGATTTTTAATGAGTCCAGATGGGTAAACTCATCGATCTTTTCATATTTAGAGATTCTGAAAAGGATCACAAAAAGAATACCTGTATAAGTTACTTTTTGTCATAGTTGTTAACCGGGTGTGACAAAAGGTTAATAGTATACCTGTATAAGTTACTTTTTTGTATTTAATCTATTGGACCCCGATAAGGAGAAACCTTTTTCCAATAGATTTCGACCTCATTTTGTTACAGGTACGAGGCGAGGGACTAAACCTGTGTTTTGTCGTGGCACTTGAATGAGCTCAGTAAGAAAGACTCGGGATTTTTTCATTTTTTAACGAACTTGAAAAAAGTACCTGAAAGAATGCTCAGGTTATCTTTAGCATGTTTAACGAGTAGCAAGACACATCTCAGGATTTTTTCAGTTTAAAGAGTGAGAAAAAAGTGCCTAAAAAGGATGCTCCATTGGTCTTTTTCAGTTTATGAGCTGGAACAAGATTAAAAAGGAGGTGCTCAAAGCATTATTTGCAAATATTTAATGAGTGAAAATGATGAAAAACTCGGGGAATTTTATATTGTTTAAATAGCGATAAAATATCCCTAAAAGGGCTTTACGGGTTGTGGTATATATGTTTAATGAGCCCTACTACAAAAACTCGGAGATGTTTATATTTTTTAAAGAGCGATAAAATGTCTCCAAAAGTTCTTTATCTATCATTGCATAGATTTAACGAGCGCAAGGACAAAATCTCAGAGATGTTTATATTTTTTAAAGAGAAATAAAATATCCCTAACAATGCTCTAAAAATACTTGCATGCAGCTTTTACTGCTTTTCATTCCTGAAGTACTTTCATCAAAAGCAGTAAAAATGCAGCAATTCCTATTATCTGGGTTCATGCATGATAAAAAATCATGTATAATGGACTATTTCCTCTTTAATGATTTTCAAAAAATCATGTCTCTCAAAGTTATATAAAAAAAAGCTTTGAGCCTTCACATGCATCATTTTCACTAATTTGAAGTTTGTGAGAGCTAGTTGGAGCTAAAGAGGAGCAGATTTTTCGCAGACCATTGCAGAAGATCTAGGCAACCATTCGACATGCCTTCAGTCCCAGGTAAGAGCTAAAAACTTGCTCTATGCTTTATTAAACCTTTTTTTTATCAGCTTTGTGGGTCCAAATTTGCAAATCTGAGGTGCCCTAGAGCTATGTTTGCACACTAACGCCCTCCAACAGGCCAGTAGGGAGCGTTAAACACTCTGTACGAGCCATTAGAGGGCGTTAATCCTCCCTGTGCAGCACTGTGAGGGGTGTTAGGGCAGTAGGGCACATTTGAAACCCTCATGCATGGATTCCTTAGGTGATTTTGCCCCATTTTAATTGATTTTAGGGTTATTTCATGCAGGTTTTTGAGCTGAAATGACTCACCTATAGAGAGAACGGGCCCATGAAAATGAGAAGTTGCTGATGTGAAATGATCCAGCTTGCATACTTGCATTGCATCGCTATGGTTTGTTGAAATATGTAAGACTAGAGCTGATGAAAGGACAGGAGGAGCTACTGAGATGGATCATACAACGTTGGGATGAACATGAGCAAGTGTTCAGGTTTGGAGATCAAGAGCTGGCAATTGACCGGGATGACATTTACTTTTTTATTGGTTTGTCATGCCATGGGGAACATGCAAACCTTACCGATGGCAGGTCAGATCCACGATCTACTTCAGAGTTGGTATATATCTACTACATCCCTTGGAGCTGACTAGTCAGCAACAGAGTCCCGATAGAGAGGATTCAATCTCGGTCTATGAGGGCAATTTTATGGTTGGATGTGCGATTGGCAGGGTTGAGAAGTCCCCACGTAGCAACAAAGGCCCAATTGTTACTTCCCATTGATTGTGTCCAACCCAGATGTTCAACTATTGTGAAGCAGTGCTTCACTAGTTGAAGGCAGAATTGACAGCATGAAAGACTCGTACCCAACACAGTTTTGGGTACGGTACTATCATAGTCTCATTTTTCCTTGAGAGGGTACCTATCATGTGACCATGGGTGAGCTTAGGTCCCTTTAATCTGAGGGAGTCGAGGCAGGGTAGCTGGTCATCACTTGATCGTCCCATAGGAGGAGGACCACTCCGACACTTCTTTGACGAAGACTTCTTCTAGTGGTTTCGCAGCCAGATTGTGGTTGTTGATGACTATGCCTATGAAGGCATGGATATTACCAGTGACCCAGAATTGATGCTACCGCCTGGGACCAACTGGGGTCGTCAAGGTGAGAATAAGTTGTGATAATACTTAAGTATTTTTGTACTTTTGAATGTATATCTAGTGTTTTTTAATGATGATATAAGAACTATATGAAACTTTTATGCTTAACACAGATGTGGTGCCAGTACGACCTACGGGCGAACCTCACTATGTGTGATGAGGTGACCCCCTACATGCTAGAGGGGGTGATGCCGACAGTCTCTGCGAGGTTATGAGGAACGTAGAGGGTTTGACTATAGGTGTCCCTCCCCTTCCTATGAGGGAGATTCCTGCTGATATGCAGCGACACACCGTTGGTGTACCTGAGCGGTTTCTGGTTCCTCTTCGGAGGGTAGCTAGCGCTGTTTTAGCTTTTCCAGAGTAATAGGCTCATTTTAGCAGGTGTTCGGGCTTAGCCATATGAGCGTTTATAGTTGGGATTTGAGCCATTTTATACTTAACTCATCCAATTTTTGGAATATTTTTGATGTAAAAAATTGGATTTCAATCTATATATATATATATACAAATATTTTTGGTATTTTTGGTGGTGTAAATGTGTTTAAAAAATGTTTTTTGTGACAAATTTTTAACTTTAGTAAATGTTTTTACTTCTCATGCATGCTCCTATAACAAATGTGACAAATGCCAATCTAATACATAATTAGCTAATGAATTAGCAACAATATTTAATTCTCGAGGAACATGCTCATATGTGATTGTGTCAAATTGGCATTCCAAGAGGCATACCCTTAGATAGTTACGTAACAAGGTTGGATTACAGACGTGATAATGGTTGGTCAATTGCATAATGACTAGCTAGAGCCTAACCTGACTACCAGATTGGAGATGCCCCTTGATGACGCTTCTGTGAGAAGCGAAACGATGGACATGTACTCGACAATATTGTTGGTGGAAATACCAAGAAAGACCCCCCTGGAGAAAAATAGTTCTGACTCGGGTGTATAGATGACCCAAGCAGCTGATGCAATGTGTCATGTATGACAACTAGCACCATCCATGTATCCTACGTATGCTAGGGGCAATGACGACATCTGCATTGTGAACAAAATGCATGAGACAAGTACTCCACTAAATAACAAAACAATCCAATCACATCAAAAAAGGGATGCAAAACTTATGAATACATAAAATTACAAAGCACATACCCAGCATGACACTAGGAAGAATACTTTTTCAGATAGAGCCCCCCTGTATGTGGGCTCCTTAAGTGGGTTTCCGTCCCAGTCCTGTAGTTCATATGCCCCTGAGGGGAGGACTTTAGTTATGACATAGGGACCTAGCCAAATGGGTTGAAGCGTGCATGCCTCCAAGAGATTATCTTTTGGATGATAGAGTGATATGAAGTCACCCTCTTGGAAAGAAGAAAACCTAACCGCTTGTTCAAATCTGGTTTGTGCCCGTTCCTTGTGAGTTGCGAGTGCTAAATCGGCAGCTCTACGGATTTTATCCAGTTGTTTGAGGTATAGTAGGTGTTCTTCTTCGGCCGTAGGGCCAAGCATGGGTTAAACGGCTATATTGAGGGAAGGAAGTGGCCACCCATTCAATTTTGCCTCGTCATAAAGTTGGATCTCATGCGCGACAAGTAACGGGTTAAATTTGGGCATTTCCTCCTGAAACCAAACAAATTCTTCATGGAATTCCTAATGTAGGTAGGTGGAGTTTGCAATTTCCACAGGACTGCAATCTTCTCTCATTTGGGTATCTTCCATGGCACCTATCATGAATGAAATATCTATGGGCATTGACCTGGAAGTGTCTTCCATATTTTCTTCCAACCCATATGTTTGGATGGTTGTATAGGGTGGGGAAATGATTTTATTTGTATCAGAGGACAGGACTTGAAGAGGCATCATGTCCGAATTAGATGTCAGACCCTGAATATGCCATTCCTCCCAATGTTGCTCTCCAAAACTCATGATTTCTCTAATGGATTCATCCATTAAGGGGAGTTGATCGCATGGATCTAAAGGAAGAGCGGTTATGGGAAGGGGGGTGGTACCATCGGTGATAGCCAACTTGACCAGAGATGTGGATGCTGATTGAATGCCTTGGTAGGCTGATTCAGCTGATGACAATGGCATCTGGTCTCCGAATGTGTCAAGGTCTAAAGGTGTTGTTGGGATCCGGGGATCAGTTAGTTCATGAGGAATTGATGAAAGCATGTTGACCAATTGTGGAACCTGTGGTAGCCATAGAGGAAAAAAACCCATCAGGGAGGAAGCCTTCAACAGACTGGTACCTGAACTGACATAGCAGCCAGTTCCACCTCCTACTAGGGGTATAGAGCCACTTGGTAATGGGGAATAACCAGGGGTGCAGAAAGACAACTGATCTACTGTAATGACCTTCCCATCCAATGGAAATTGGATGATACGAAAGACAGTGGATACGACAACTATCATGGCATAAGTCCAACTACGACCCAGCAATAGATTATAGTTGAGTTCCTTGTTCACGACTTTTATGTCCACCATTACTGTTTTCCCAGCAAAGGTGATGGGAAAATCGGTTAAGTATCCTTTTGGGACAAAGGTGTGGTCGTCAAAAGCTTTAAGGTAGTTCGAAAGTAGGGAGAGGGTTAGGGAACCCAAGGTGAGCCAACATGAAGCCGAAATGACGCAGGTTGAAGCACCTTCGCCTTTGGCAGTTCGATGTATACCTTTACCTTTCGAAGTGATATGCACCTGAAATGCAAGCTGGTGGGAAAGGGAAGGTTTACACTTGTCCATGTCGAAAATGGCAGGCATGGAATCCGCAGGGTCAATACCCCCGATAGCCTAAAGCAAAGCTTTCCTTTGGCTGAGGCATGTTTTTAATACCTCAAGCACCGACATGGATGATGCCTCTTGCGCCAAATCCTCTACCATGTTGTAGTGTTGGGTGGCACGTGCAGATTTGTTGTATGTTGTGCGTCAAAGTGCCCCCTTGGGGGGTCGAATTACAAAGTCCTCAATTTGCAAATCGTTGGGCGGCAATGGGTTTTGGCCTGCAGATGATTTTGTTGCCGGAGCGACAGGAGCTTCATAAGATTTGGCTCTTGTGGTTAGTTCTACCATTTCAAATGTGTAAACGATAGAACTTCCTTCACCAGCTGAAGGTTGTTGTGAACCATCGCTGCCCCCTGATGTGGGTGGCGGTTGGTTGGCAATGAGATGTTGCTGCTGCTCATTAGGAAGAGGATTTCTAAGGACCGCAGGTGTCTTACCAGAATCTTTCTTGGTAGGGTAATCTGTGCATTCTTGAAGATGCGGATAACGCCAGGTTACGTGATCTTCAAGACAAAGTTTGCATGAATAGTTTGTGCCTTTATCCTTTTCCGCATCAGTAGGCATAGCGGCCTTCTCTTTCAGGTTAGGCTGCTTACATGACTGCTCCTCAGAAGGAGCAGTCTTGTTTTGTTTCTTCTTGTTCTTGTTACTGGATTTTTGTGTAGATTGCACAGATTTAATTGCAATGGCAGGAAGAGTAGTCGTTTTGGTAGAGGGGTCCACTGCCAACTTGGCAACAGACCCACTGTTTTGTTTTATAGCACCCGTGGAGGTTGCGCCGACGATCCCGTCGGCATGCACTCCAGGGCGCTGAGTTGTGGGAGGATTGGGGTTACCAGGGGCAGAGGGGATAATTTCGTAGAGAATGCTAGACTGTGAATAGATTAAATCCAAGTGCTGGGCACGACATATGGATTGGTCCTCTGTGACCACATCACCTAGAGTGACATCTCTAGCAATTTGCGGGAGTAATGACTTATACAACCAGTCTGTTATGAGAAAATCAGGGATGGGAGCTTTGACTAACCTCCACCTACATCTCCATTCATGGATATGATTGGAGATTTTGGTGGTGGTATCATGATGAAACGAAGTAAGGAGCTCCGTCCCTGTCTCATAATGGATAAGTAACTGAAAGTGCTTTAGGAACTCCATCGCTAAAGCGTCAAAGGTATTCACTGACGCACGTGGTAACTCAATATACCACTTTGCAGCATTGCCAGTGAGGGTGTGGGGAAAAAGACACAACCGGACACTATCATCCACCATGGAGTTAGAAACACACCATAGATGGTAGGTGCTGATGTGAGTGCCCAGATCCTCTATTTTTTTCCATCGAACTTAGGAATATTTGCCGATATTTTATGTGGGATCGACGACCATTGTAGGTTATGGTAGATGGGCTTGTTAGTCAACTTGTATAAGTTGGGGATATCTAATGTTGCCAAAAAAGGAAAATTGTTGGGTGCCCCCGACTCAGACCATTGTGATGATGGATGACCTGAGGAGGAGCTTTGTGCTCCTCCCATCGTTTGGTTCCCCATGGTGTACATGGCCTGTGTGGTGTAGTAGTTGCTTTGCGGTACGGTGTTGTAAAGTGGATTACCATGAGGATTTTGATACTGGGGTATGAAGTTGCCCCCAGTATAAGCGATGCCCCCTTGACTCATCTGAGTTTGTGAGTAGGGTACCCCCATGGATTGGGTTGGAATCCCTTGTGGATTCCCAACAGACACTGAACTAACCATATGGCTTTGATTAACAGAGGGAAAACTCATGTCAATCAACGACTATCCATGCATGTCTAAGAACGGTGGGGGGACTATGAGATTCCCTGCCAGCATGTGCATATTGGGAACTGCCTCAGATATCTAAATATGGGGGTTATAACCATACATTGGCGGTCGACCTTGGTGTTGGTAAATTGGAACTGTGCCCATAGTGCCACATTGAGTGTTATATGGAGCACTATATGTGGCACTAGTCGAAGGTAGGCTTTGGTGCACCATAGGAGTGGAACCTGGCATCTGCTCGGTTTCACTGATAGAGGGTGTTATGTGAGTTGCAGTACCTGGGACAAATGGGATTGCGGGGTTCCACATTGCCAGTGTTGTGATGACCATCGACTAGGGAAGTGGTAGAGGACTCACAGTGTCTCTACAATTCCACAACCCTTGAGGTGTCGACTGAATAGATGGGAGAGTTCCTCCCACTGAAGAGTGAAGTACTGTTACGATGGGAGTAATGAAAAGATCCAATAGATTTGTAAGCGGAGTGTTAGAATGAGGAAGAAATCCTTCCGTGAAGAAATCCTCTGGCAAACTAGAATCATCGGTTGTCCAGAAAGATCCCGTGCGTGATTTAGGTGACTAATTCCTCGAAGATGAGGAATCCGAGTTCGTGGAATTCAACGGATCCTCCAAAATTAGTGGAGGAAGTCCTAACAACTGTCTGGATTGACAGTGAGGGCCGGATGTAGCCACAATGACTGGTAAATTTTATCAGATAAATTTTAAGGTGATATTATTTAAGTCTCAAAAACGATAGCGCTCAGGTACCTAAAAGGAAAAGATACTCTAAAAATGACAATCAGAAAATAAAGTGAAATTACCTCGTCTAATAAACACCAATTAATGGCGATGAAACCCAGTCTCTCAATGAGTAACAGAGAAGGACGGCCAAATTTACGGTTACGGTTACTTTTAAGCTTCGCTCGAACCTCAGATTGAGGGGCCAAGTACTCTCGTGAAGACGAGCACCCTCCCAAAAACTGAGACAAAGTAGGTCCATCCATTTGAGGTACCAAGACAGCCCGTCCCAGTCACCTTAGGTAAGTACCTAGAAGTGTTGGCCACTAGAGATATCTAAAATCACAGACATTTCGAGGGGGGACATAGTCGTAGATAGCACGCTGTGTGGGCAGGATACTTGAGTCCCCGACTCAGTTCCAAATTCCCCGAAGGACCCCAGATATAAAGAATGACCAAAGGAGTTGTAAAATAAGGTGGGCTACCTTCGATTAGAGTCCGATGTTGTCTCATATTTAGCTCCGTTGTGAGTGGAGTGGTCCCGGTAATATGAGTGCAGAAGGATTTTTCACTCTTTAATGACATTAGTTTGCTTTTCAACCTTGGGTAGTTGACTCACTCTCTTATCCCAAGGTCCTAACCTATCTAATGTTGGTTTGCTATAAAAAGAGTATCTGATTGATTTTAGTGTAAATTTTAGTGTACTTTCTTATTTGTCTTTGGAGGGGTTGTTGACGTATGAATATCATGAGACTCTCGACTCAATAAACCATGCAGAACAATGCTCTAATTTTTTTTTTCATTTTCTTATGCAAATAAGTATTATTCTACACATGTATGATTTCACATATTCATGTATTCATCAGTGCATCTAAAGCCATTCAACACTTTGCATAACCGAAAGTTCCTTTTCTCAATATTCCTTAACAACTATTGAACCAAAACAAAGCAGTCTACAACTAATTTGACAGAAGGAGATGTACAATTTATCATCTTTTCTTTAAACAAAAATTTCTTTTATGGGAGAAAAACTAAAGCATTTTCTTAAAAAATAAATTTTAAGGCACCAAAGTTGTTAGCATGATATTATTGCAGATCTTAATTTAGGCACTGAGACAAGTTTCCCCCCTTTTAGTCCACAAAATCTCTTGAAAAACCTGGAAATGGGAGACTAATGCTTTGTCTATGTGTAAACAGAGCTTTAGTTTGGTCGCCAACGCTCCTTGTGCACAGTCAAAGAGCTTTATAAAGCTCTGTGTAGACCAGCAACTTGCGTTAGTGAGGGAAAGAGCTCAAAAAGTGGGCTTTTGGGATCAGTTTCTGAGGAGAAAACAACTTTGCAGAATGCAACAAGTTAGATAGTGGATCATGAGAAGGATATGATGAAGTGGGAATCTCATAGAAGAGAGAAGAGATCTGAGAGGAGTCCGGATAACCGGGAACTAAATGTATAGTCCCCAGCGGAGTCGCCAGTTCCGTTATGGGGTAAAATGCACGGGATGAAAACTACCCTCGAAAGTCTTCTCAGGACTTCCGATAGAACATAAGGTTATCTGCAAAAGGTACCTGTTACACACATGTTCATCTATTTGACATATATTGATAGGATATGGAGAAAGGATCGCCTTTGGTTCTTTCTATATTCACTTGGGGATCTCTGTGCGGTAAGAAGAACTCTTCCTGACTGGCTCCAAAACGATTCCTGCATAAAAGAATGAAGCAAACCAATCACAGCATATACTTCTGAAATTAATGTAAGAATTCGTAACAAACATGTATAAATGTGTAACTTATCTACTCAACACAACAAGAATCAGAATGAACAAATAAATGCACAATATCACTGACACTTCGAGTAGGGAACACAACTACAGTCCTATATTCAAAATAGAAGTGTGATTACAAAAACTTTGTTGTATCACCCTTCCTTAGCCCTTCTTCCTCTCTCTCTCTCCTTCTTTCAGCTAGTTTCTTCAAGAATATGACAATATCACAACAGCACCATGTACTATCCTTCTAAATGCTTTGACCCTTTTGCAATAGCCCTCTTGTTGCTTATATAACAATCGATTTAGGGATGCCCAACTCCACCTGTAGTTCATTTGGGTAAAAACCATGAACCTGCCTTTTTTACCAACTTTTTCCCATTTGCCTCCATTTCTGGAATAGAATTTCTCCAAATATCTTTATTTTTGGAGTTTCCTTGCTTTTCTTGCACAAATTTACAAATAATATCTAGATATTTAATGATAGATTCATTGGCATAACCACTTGAACATCACTAAATTTCACTAACGCTCCCCTTGGTCTAACAACAAGAGTTAGCAGGTTGACTAACGCCCCTTTATGCTTGTAAACAAGCTTTATGAAGAAGGTTGTTAGTGTACAGAGAGCGTTAGTGTGGATTTTGGGCCTGCAACTGTGGTCATTCTTTCAGTCATATTGTCTTTCTCCTCTAAGTTTATTAGGAGGTCAATTTGTCCTATAAAATATTCCTGCGGCGTAGTCCCTGTGGTTAAGAAATGGATCATATCTTCGAAGTGGCCATCCACGACATGTATTACAAAGAGCTATGCATTAGGTAGTCCTTCCTCCAAATTGATTGGCTCCTCGTCGGTCTCAATTTGTGATAGGTGATCTGGTCCTACATTTAGGAGTCTCGGCTTTACGATGACCTCAAATTCATATTCTTGAAATAGTAACAACCATCTGCATATGCACCCCCCCAACACAAGCTTGTTCACTAGGTATTTCAATGCGGAATGATCAGTATACATCTTGAAGTGCCCACCAAGTAAATAGTGGCGGTATTCTTGGAGTGCGTATATCGTTTCCAACCCTTTGGGCTTAGTAGTAGAATAGTTCATTTCAGCTTTGGACAACTGCTGACTCACGAATGCAATCGAGTGAGCCATGCCTTCTGCGCCTTCCTGCAAGTACAGTGCCTAGTGCAATGCACAATGCGTCAACATGTACATGAAATTCGATGTCCCATTTTGGGAAGACCGAGATGGGAGCGGATGCCATTTTTTCCTTGAGGACATCCAAACTTTTCTTACAATCATCATTCCGACAATATGTAGCATCCTTTTTCAATAATTGTTCCATTGGTGTTGTTGTTTGTGCATAGCTCTTAATAAACTTTCTATAGTAACCAGTGTTCCCGAAAGTAGCACGTAGTTGTTTGACGCTTCGCGGTGCTTCTAGATTGAGAATAATGACAATCCTCGCAGGGTCCACCATTAGGCCTTGTTTGCAGACGACATCGCTAAGAAAATTTCCAAAGGGGACTAGGAAGGTCCACTTTTTAAGATTCATCGCAATCTGGTGTCGTCGGCAAGTATCCAGCATCAAACGTAAGCTTGCTATATGGTGTTTAACTAACCCAAATACAGTCCAATCATCCAGATAGACCTCCAAGAACTTGTGGATATATTCCTTGAACGCGGCCACCACTATGCACGAAAATATCATTGGCACGTTCTTCAGTCCAAAGGGCATAACAATGTATTGAAAACAACCCCATTCGGTTGCAAAGGTTGTGTTGCTCCTATCTTCTAGTGAGATCTTGATCTGATGGTACCCTAAGAAGCCATCCATGAATGAGTAATCTTCCTGTCTGCCAACATTCTCCAATACTTCATCTGTAAATGGCGTCGGGAATGGATCGTGAACATAGGCTTCGTTAAGCTTCCTGAGGTCCAAATAGATTCTAATTTTTCCCTTCTGTTTTTTATCCTGCACTACCATACGACTCACCCAGTCGGATTCCTCCACTGGTTCAATAATTCTGGCTGCAAGCATTTTTTCTAGTTCTTTGCGGACCTTTTCTTTATACTTCGGATTCAGATGGTAAGGTCGCTACTTAATTGGCTTTGCGTCTGGTTTCATAGTGATCTTCATTATCCCTAAGTCACCAATGATCGCCTTTAAGTCTATGACTTTGGTCGGGAACAAATCTTGATATTCGTGGAGTAACTTGGCAACCTTATCTACCATAGCATCATCCCAATAGTCCCCAAGCGTCGTGTACTTTGGCTCTGCATCTGTACCAACGTTCACCTGTTTTGGTTTTAGCGGCGCAGTGATGTCGGTATCCTCATTTGCTGGTCCTTGAGCTTTGCGACTCCCTTTAGTTTCTGGAATATTAATATTTTAGGGGTCATCATCATCCTCTTCTACTTGTACGTTATAACATTCTAGGGAACTTCTTAACTGGGTTGCCCATGCTGTTTGAACTACTTCCCGTGGTTCCTATGGCATTTTGAAGATGGTGGCTTTTACGACTTGCAATGCATCGTCAACAGTATCCGACCATCGGTCTTCAAATGCGAATGTTAACAAAAATCCCTCGTGCAAGATATCTCGTTCACCCGTACCATGTCATATTTCCATCTTGGTGTACCCATTTAGGCTGAGGTTCTTCTCCATAGGCCTTGGTCCATTTTACGAGGTATGTGCATGGGTCATCGCGTCCATCATATTTATCTACTATCCATAGTTTCGGTTTCCCAAATCATAGCCGCATCATCCTCCTACAACCATTCCAGTTTTCAAAATTTCCTTGATGTGTTCCCCACCAACGCACATGTGTCGCATGCAACACCCACTTCAACGCATCGAACCGCTATTGTTCTAGTATTGCACTCTCAAACTTTCTCAAGAATTCATCCACTGCTGTCAATCCGTCATATGTTGGTAGATCTCGGGCCTGGGTTGTTACACAACGCAGTGATATAGTCATCATGTTGCAATTCAGCGTTGTCACTTCATTCAACTGATTGTGCCAGCCTTTGTCTTCTTCGTCTGAATCTGAGGTGCAGAACCTGTGCGCTCCCATGAGATCCTTCCATCTACAGTCGGATTCACTCAATCCTAATCTTGCACAGTTATCTTGTAGATACAATCCAACTCGTTGTCGCACACAAGTTCAATGTAGTGCGCTCCTTCATCTGGGTCTAGCGGAACTACTACATGTAGGGCATTTTATCGAATATAATCTTCTGCTTCTTTAAGTTGATGAATCCATTCATATCAGTGGCCCAGTCTATTCCTAACAACGTGGGATAAGGATTGTTGTCATCAACAATCTCTATTACTTCAAAGTTTGTCTGTGTGCTCGAGCCTTCGATGTCAACTGTTACCCCTTGCAACCTTCCCATGGGTAAAATCTTCTTTTGGTTCACCATTTTCAATTGAATCGGGGACCATTGCAATGTGGGCATGCCCATGTGTTCCCATGTCTGCTTTGGTAACATGTTCGCATCCAAACCCAGGTCTACGAGTACCTGATCCACTTCATATTCACCAATCTACGCTATTAATCTCATTCCCCTCCCGGTGCGCAATGTATGTTTTCCTAGTTTCCAGACTATGCGAGGTTCGCCTGACCCTGCGCACCTAGTGATCAACTCTTGTAGTCCTTTAACTACCTTATTGTCACACAACAATTTCATGCATGTCTTTAAAAAGGTAGTAATCATAGAAGGATCCATTCTTGGCTCTTGTTGATCCTTACTACTTGAAGTAGAGGCCTTCGTGAAGCTCTTCTTAGCTTCCATAAACGTGTCCTTTGTGCGTTCCAAGTCAAACTCAGATTCCTTTGTAGGAGCCTTGCCAACCCATGTATCTTCCTCAGGCTACTTCCCCTTATCTTCCCCTGTGATCGCACCACTTCTGAGCACCATATTCACATTTGGGTCTTCTTCGCGCAGTTCAGACCTCGTCATTTGAATATTTTGAGTTGAAGTGGGTTGAAGTGATCCTTTCTCACGCATCTATGCGATCAACGTAGGACAATCTACCATTTCATTATCAAATTGATTACAATACGAACAAGATATTCTCATTGGGTTGGTACAATCACGAGCGTAGTGCCCTGGTCCTCCAAAATTGCAACAAATTAACTGTCTGCAGCCCCTTCCTGGTCCCATTCCTCCTCGTCCTCGACCTCGGCCCTGAAATCCAGCCCACGCCATCCCTGCGGCTAGGTCAAGACCTCACGTTTCTGTCTACATTATATATGTTTGGGTCTGCTCCATCATTAACTCATAGCTGTGATAAGTACTCTCGTTGTGGCCCACCGATCTACAAAAATTACAAAATAGTTGTTGGGGAGTCTATGTATATTTCTGCAACAAATGGCAGTTATCCATCGTGTGTTTTTTCTCCTATCTGAAAGAGCGCGCACCACAGCATGGGTACCACACTTGGCCCTGCTTGTGCTTCTGGTCTCAATGGCATCGGTTTCCCTCCTGCCAAGTAGTTTTCGAACACTGGACAGTGGTCTTTGTCATGGCCTTGGTCGTTGCACTTTATGCACCACACTTCTTTGCGAGCCTCCTACCATGGCACCCTATCCTATTTCAAACTCTGCATCTCCAATCATAGATTTTGTAGTTGCGCATGGATGTTTTGGACTCCCAACACTGGATCCTATATCGGCATTTCATGCAACCTCATCGCCATTTGCAACGCTTCGGCCTGGGTTGAAAGATTCTATTGTGACAACGTCATCCTCAAGTGTGGTGGACGCTACAAACCATGCGCAGTGCTGCGAATCCGTTAGTGTCATATTAGCCTCACGGATCGTACTCTTTAGCTGCTGATCCAGATCCCAAGGGGTCTTTCCTAGAAGCATTGTGATCTCTTTAAATCCGATAATTAACTATATCTCTGATTTCGGCTGGCTAAATTCTCTGTTCAGTGCATTCTAGATCTCTGGTATTCCTGCATTTGGGTGATCATTAGAGTGCTTGATATACCATGTCAATGCGCAATCCTACAACGCGCTCACCAATGTAGCCTTCTTGATGTTGTTGTCCGTGACCCTTTGTGCTTCCCACACTGCTCTTACCATGAACCAGAACTGATCCGGATCCTCATTTCCTACTCCTTTGAATACGGGTATCTTCATTGCGCTTGCCATTCTAAACTGTAGGTTTGGTGGAGGTGGGGTGGTTGAAGATGGAGGTGAAGTAGGTGAAGCGGGTGATGGCATAAGTGGAGGTGATAACTGCTGAATGTGCTGCCTTATCAAACTAACTGCACTTCTCGGAGAAACTTGAGCGAGTTCTTCCTCGCTCTTGCGTGAAGGTGAAATTAAGGGACTGTTTCCTAATCCCTCAGTACCTTTGTAGATCTTTCCGCTCCGTGTCATTCCAAACATTAATGTATTCGCATAATCCGCTTCTCACATAATAGCATCTTAATCCAGGTATTCAGGGATTTAATATACCTACCTCATGGTCCCTTGAGAAAACGTCATTCTGCTTTACTATATCTCATGGTCATGTCTATCGCGAACTCAGTAATAAACCCTCCTATTATTTGGTCGAGCCAATGGTCTACAACTCATGCGATCTTATCTTCTGATGCCTCTAGTCTGCATGATAACTTCGGAGTCCACACTATCGGTTGATCGAGTTTGTACCTTCCCTGGCTGTCAGCTAACTGCGTGATCCAATTGTATAGCTCTGATGGAAAGGATGCAAAGAAGATCTCATGGATTTCCGTATACACGTAGCTATCCAGCCACCTTTTCTCATATAGTTACAGAGTTCTGTTTTCCTGTATCACGAACTCATGATTCTTCTGATCCAACCACCCTTCAATTTCCTTCTTTTTGGGATTCCAGTGTTCTGACATCAGACATCCCTTAGGCAGATCCTAGTCTTGGCAATGGAACCATTTGCTAGCTTGTTGGGGCCAGACCTAGGTTCAGAATTGATTTATCTAAACAAATCCCGAAACTACCAACCCTTTCGACAACAGTCCGCGAGGTGCAAACTGAGGTCTCATTCGAGGTAGTATGGGAGGGTGATGGAACTAGGTTTCCACACCCTAGGGATGTCTTGATGGAGTCTAGGGAGTTCACGACCCGATCTTGCATCCTAGCGCTGCTCCACGAAGCCATCTATCCTTTGTAATTCATGCGACTGCTTCTGCATAGATCTATAACAAGTGCGAAGAGGAGCTATCTAGATCCTTTATCCCTACTTGAGTTTTATTATAGATCTTAACTTAATTATGTGGGCCCAATATTGTTATTAATCATCCAACAATTATAACTAGTGCGCGCAATCATAAACTGTAAAGAGATGCATAAATATCATAGAAGCATAAACACACAGTAATTTAGAATCAACTTATCTCTTATTAATTCTTCGTCCAAGTACAATCCCAACTCCTCCCTGTGCACTCAGCTACAGGGGTCCGTGTACATAGCTGCGGACTTTACCAGGCCTCTGTGCACTCAATTGTAGAGCCTCTTCGTACTACTACAACCCAAGACTCGGACTTACAGACTCATAGCTAATTCAGCATCGAAAACCCATATCACTTCTCCAAGCTTAGACTTCGACTTCCTTTACACTTTAGAGCCTTTCTCTATTTATACAATCCCGTGGTCTGTAGACCATGGGTAGGCCGACACATTCTATATTAAATTACATTATTTTAGGGAGGAAAATCCTAGACTCTTGCGCTTTGCGCCTACATTTTGCGGGGTCTTTACATTACATTGACCAAAACTTTATGCTTTAAGCCCCAAAAACATTCTATGGGGGGATCCGCTGCCCAACATGTACCCAGTTTGATCATGAGACAAAGGACTGCCCCACATTGATAGCGAGGTTGCATGATAAAGGAATACTCCAACCTCCCTCGACGCAGAACCTGCGAATGATGAGGTCTGAACTGCACGAGGAGGATTCAAATGTAAACATCGTGCTCCGAAGCTGTATCATGACAGGAGATGACAAGGGTAAGCATCTAGAAGAAAGTGCCTGGGTTTGTAAGGCTCCAACAAAGGAACCAGAGTTCAATTTGGAGCACATGAAGGAGACATTCATGGAAGCTAAGAAGAGCTTCATGGAGGCCTCCACTTCAGGTAGTAAGGACAAACTAGAATTGGAGTTGGACCCATCAATGCTTACTACCTTTCTAGAGACATGCATGAAGTTGATGTGCGACAAAAAGGCTATGAAGGGACTACAAGAACTCATCACTAGATGTGTTGGATCAGGGGAACCGAGCGTAGTCCGAAAGCTAAGGAAGCAAACAACACGAACAAGAAGGGAGATGAGGTTGACTATGCAAATAGTGGAATATGAAATGGATCAAGTGATTTTGGATCTAGGAATGGATGCAAACGTTCTGCCAAAGTAGACATGGGAGTGCATGGGCAAACCCGCCTTGCAATGGTCTCCTATTCAATTGAGAATGGCGAATCAACAAAAGATCCTACTGATGGGGAGATTGAAGGTAATAACAGTAGATATCAAAGGTGCGAGCGCACTTTCAAATTTCGAAGTGATAGAGATTTTTGATGACAACAATCCCTATCCTGCACTACTGGGAATAGATTGGGCCACTGATATGAATGGAGTGATAAATCTAAAGAAGCGCAAGATGATTTTTTTTGAGATTGCAACAAGATGATGGAGCTTAGTGAAAAGAGTCACCTTCACTAAGTGGGCCCGCAGGCTATTTTTGGCGCAAGTCTATTTTTAGACTATGTCTATTTTTAGACATATGGATCATGTCTATGGATTGCAGGTTGTTGTTTATGGATGATTGGTCAAGTTGGGAAAAATAGATGGACTTCTGTTTTTTATCAAAGTGTGAGTGATCACAGTGTGAGTGATCAAAGTCTATTTTTAGACTGGCTGTCAAAAAATAGAAAAGTCAAATATTATTATCTCATAATAATATTTGGACTATAAACTTGATCTTATTCCCTTGGAGCACTTCAGTTTGAGCTACAGAGGTGGCACATGCAACTGTCAGAAGGAAATACGCTTTTCTTATGAGTCATTTGAGTTGTTGCATGCATGACTTCAGTTAGAACTCAATCAGTTGAGTTTGGTGGAGTTGATTGTGGAGTTGATGGAGTTGTGTTCAGTTTGACTTAGTTAAACTAGTTGTAATTAG
Organism: Pinus tabuliformis; assembly: GCA_031772625.1. Taxonomy (NCBI): domain Eukaryota; kingdom Viridiplantae; phylum Streptophyta; class Pinopsida; order Pinales; family Pinaceae; genus Pinus; species Pinus tabuliformis. The sequence goes on along the minus strand of CM062806.1, from coordinate 474,040,895 downwards.
TCTAACTGCAAATAGACTAATGATGAGTTGTCAAAATAATTATTAACTCATGATGCAACTAATGAATACATCAGTTAACTCAGTTGCATGTCATTTCATGTTCAGTTCAACAGGGACAGGTGGTAGAGAATCAGATTGCTATCAGTTGTGACTATAGTTGTGCACCAGATCTTGGACAATCAAGGGATTGAGTATGCCAATGAGTTTGCTCACGTATTTGCCCAGTATTGTAGCCTTTTCTCACATCAAACAAAGTGTGAGTGATTATTTTGAGGTGAAATACGAGTTTGGTAAGCCATTCTCATTAGTTCTTGAGTAGGTATTGAGCAGTGGAAGCAGGCAAGCAGTGGAATAGATTTGGAGATCAGATCTGAGCTGTATTGTGTGTAACAGGTGGAGTTGGTACTGGATTGCTTGTGATAAGCATTGTACTTTGTAATGTTACATGGTCTTAATCATTAATATACAGATAGTTTGGGTTTTTAGCGAGATGCTTTCCCCGGGTTACATACTGTGTTAATGTGTGAATGCTCTTGATGTTTTATTGTTATTGATGCTGCTATATTGATGATCAACGTAGAGGAGCTTATGTATTGTGTATGTATTCTGCAATAGTACATGATCAGGATAATCTCTGTTGAATATGTGTTAAATTATTCAAAATTTCTACATGGTATCAGAGCTGTTGATCATCAGATCTACTATTCAGGAAGTGTTTACATTCTATTTCTTCAGGCAGAGTCTGTAATCGGGCCAAGTAGCCTCTGGATTCATCCTTCCTTTGGAAGGTGAGATATCCAGTGAATGCCCATATAGTCAATCTCTGTACGAGAAATATTGTGTTCTCACGAATCTTAGATCCAAGGCGGTTGAGTTGGTTGCTGGTGGAATTCGAATTTGCAGCAGTGTTTTCTTGGTGACAACGCAGCAATGTCTTTCAACGGATTGCGATTGGAGTATGCTCTTGAGGGAAGCTCAAACTATATTGCATGGAAGGACATATGGAGGCAGTATTGGATGATAACGGGCTAAAGGAGTTCATAGATATAGATATCCCAAAGCCTACTAATGCTACTCAAGCTGATGCTTGGCAAAAGAAGATTGAAAAATGTCGAAGGATTCTGTTGGAGGGCGTGAAGGATCACATTGTGTCCAGCCTCCATGGAAAGGCTACTCCATATTTGATGTGGAAATCATTAACAGAATTATTCCAAAGCAAGAGCGATCAGAGGAAGCTGGTGCTCAAAGATAAACTCAGAAACATCAAATGCGAGAAGGGTGACAGTATTCCCAAGTATCTCACGAAGTTCACTCAGTGTCGAGATGAGCTGGGAAGTATGGGGGTTACTGTTGATGATGAGGACTTGGTGAGCTTGGCTCTCCTTGGTCTTCCGAAGAGTTGGCATTCCTATCAGGACTCTGTCAATGGTCAGGAGAAATTGCCAGGATGGGAAAGACTATGGTTAGATCTTGTGCAGGAGGAGATCAGGCGGAGTACCAGGGATGGATCTTCGTCAAAGGGAGCTGATGAAGAGAATTTTGCTTTGGCTGCCAAAGAAAAGAAAGGGAAGAGCAAGAAATCTTCTTAGTCTGGTGCAAAAGGCAAGAAGTAGGATATGTCCAAGGTGAAGTGTTTTCACTGTCACCAGCACAGACACTATGCCACAAATTGTCCACAGAAGAAGAAGAACAAGCAAGCTGCTGGATCTGCAGGGGGAGAGGCCTTAGCTTCTCAGTTTGAGCTTGATTTTTCATTGATCGCATGCATGGTTTCAAGTGTGATGGGATCCGTGTGGTCCTTGGACAGTGGTGCGTCTTTTCACATGACGGGAGATAAAGATTTGTTCTCTGATCTGGAGGACAAAGATCTTGGAGTGCACATCGAGATGGGCGATGATGGTAGATACAGTGCAACCAGTATCGGTACCATTTCCTTTGAGAGGGAGTTTGGTAAACCATTAGTATTGAAGGAAGTCATGCATGTTCCAGGATTGAAAAATAATCTTATCTCAGTGGCGATGTTAGAAGACAAGGGGTATGATGTTGTTTTCAGCGAGGGAAAGGCTTTCCTGCGCAGCAAGACAACTGGTGAGACCCGGAAGATAGGGGTTTGAGTGAGGAACCTTTATCAGTTGCATGTAGATGGATGTGTAGCAATGGCAAGCAAGGCAGAAGGATTGGTGAGCCGCGATGATGGCGAGTTGTGTCACAGGAGATTGGGTCACCTTCACCATGGAGCCTTGAAGATACTGCAGCAGATCACTACAGGGCTTCCTAAAGGCACACTTGTGCAGTCAGATCAGTGCAAGCGGTGTACTTTGGGGAAGTTTGTGAAAGCCACCTTTCACGAGAAGGATAGTCGCGCCATGACGATCCTTGAGAGAATTCATACAGATGTGTGTGGACCTTTCTTAGTTGCTTCGACAGCAAAACACAGGTATTATGTGATTTTTGTTGATGATTTCTCTCGTAAGTGCTGGATCTTCTTCATGCAGAAGAAGAGCGAGACATATTCAAATTTCTGTGAATTCAAAGCACTAGTCGAGAAGGTGTCAGGGAAGAAGGTGAAGGCTCTTAGGAGTGATAATGGTGGTGAATACATCTCGGATGAGTTCAAGGATTTCTGCAAGGTAGAAGGGATTCGTAGAGAGCTCATAGCTCCCCATAACCCACAGCAGAACGAGGTAGCTGAGCGGAAGAACATAACAATCGTGGGTGCTGCACGGGCAGTGTTGCATGATCAGGGCCTACCCCTTCACTTGTGGGCGGAAGCATGCAATACAACAGTTTATGTGCAGAACCGTTTTCCTCATAGGATACTTGGCATGAGTACACCTGAGGAGACTTATTCTAGTAAGAAGCCTAATTTTTCTCATTTGAGGATTTTTGGTGCTAACGTTTACATGCATGTGACGAAGGATGCCAGGAAGAAGTTGGAGCCGACTGCAGGGGTTGGGATATTTGTGGGGTACACTGATACACCCCACAACTATCGTGTGTATTTGCCAGACAGTGGTAAAACTGTCGTGCGACGGGATATAAAATTTCAGGAGGAGAAAGCCATGAAGTGTTCGCTTGAGAGGGAGCTACACTTGCATGCATATGAGGAGCTATTAGTTCCTAAGGATGAGCTTCAGGACGTGGATCAGCCACAGGACGAGGTTCATGGAGTGGAAGATACCACTCATGCAGCGCCAACCATCAGAGGGCGAAAGCACTTGACAGAAGCTGAGCGACTGGCTCAAGATGCAGAGAAAGTTGTAGGACCACCTACAACCCAACGCAGGCAGAGACAGTCACCTGATCGGTACACTGGATACATGGCTCTTATGAGCAAGTGTATTGTGACTGAGCCATCCTCTTTTGAGGAAGCTGTGGAGGATCCCACATGGGTAGACGCCATGGTGGAAGAGTATGATTCTATTGTCAGAAACAGTGCATGGGAGATTGTTCCTAGACCGGAAGGGAAATCAGTGGTGGGTTTGACATGGATCTACAAAGCTAAGCAGGCAGCTGACGGGAGTGTGGAGAAGTACAAGGCAAGATTTGTTGCCCGAGGATTTTCACAGATTGAGGGGATCGATTATGAGGAGACCTTTGCACCTGTCGCAAGGTATTCTTCCATACGGACGATTCTTGCTCTCTCAGCGCAGATGGGATGGCACATTCATCAGATGGATGTGAAGACTGCGTTCCTCAATGGAGTCATTGAGGAGGAGGTGTACATTGAGCAGCCCGAAGGCTTTGAGGTCTTCAGTAGCGAGTCGCATGTGTGCAGGCTCAAGAGAGCGTTGTATGGGTTGAAGCAAGCACCACGTGCATGGTACACACGGATAGACAGTTATTTCACAGGACTTGGATTCTCCAAGAGCGAGGCAGATCCTAACCTATACCAGATTGTGGTGGAGGGTAAGTTGCTTATCATTGTACTGTATGTTGATGATTTGATTCTAACGGGTGATGAGCTGTTGATACTGTCATGCAAGAAGGATCTTGCTACAGAGTTTGAGATGAAGGACTTGGGCCTCCTTCACTGTTTCCTAGGATTGGAAATATGGAAGCGCAGTGGTGGACTGTTTGTTTCTCAGGGCAAGTATGCTCGGGAGATACTGGAGAAGTTCAACATGCATGGCTGCAAGCCTGTTGATACTCCTCTTCCTAGAGGTTGGAGGAAGGAGGATGCCACTTCGGGAGAAGAAGTGGATGCCACTTTTTATCGACAGTTGGTGGGGTCGCTGATGTATTTGGTCAATACACGACCCGATATATGCTATGCAGTTAACCAGCTTTCACAAGCTATGGTTAAGCCTACCAAGCTCTTCTGGAAGGCGGGCAAGCATGTATTGCGCTACTTGAGAGGCACATCGGGATATGGTTTGTGGTACAGACAGGAGGATGAGGTGAAGCTATGTGGCTTCACGGATGTAGATTGGGCAGGGTGCCCAACAAACAGAAAGAGCACAATAGGAGGGGTCTTCAGTATTGGATCGACAACAATTTCTTGGTACAGCAGGAAGCAGAGATCCGTGGCACTCAGTTCATCGGAGGTCGAGTATATGGCAACAAGTTTGGCTGCATGCGAGTCTATATGGATGAGGAAGATCTTGGTTGGTTTGTTCGGTTCTCATTTGGATCCTACTGTGATTTACTGTGATAACCGGAGTTGCATTAAACTCTCAGCTAATCCTGTATTTCATGATAGATTTAAACATATTGACATCAGGTACCATCATATCAGAGATTGTGTGCAGCGGAGGATCATGTTACTTTCATACATTCCAACGGAGGATCAGGATGATGATATTCCGACAAAGGCTCTCACCAGGAGCAAATTCGAGTACCATCGAGGCAGGATAGGGGTTGCTGATAATCCATATTTTGTCGAGAGGGAGTGTTGAGATTGCAACAAGATGATGGAGCTTAGTGAAAAGAGTTGCCTTCACTAAGTGGGCCCGCAGGCTATTTTTGGCACAAGTCTATTTTTAGACTATGTCTATTTTTAGACATATGGATCATGTCTATGGATCGCAGGTTGTTGTTTGTGGATGATTGGTCAAGTTGGGAAAAATATATGGACTTCTATTTTTGACCAAAGTGTGAGTGATCACAGTGTGAGTGATCAAAGTCTATTTTTAGACTGGCTGTCAAAAAATAGAAAAGTCAAATATTATTATCTCATAATAATATTTGGACTATAAACTTGATCTTATTCTCTTGGAGCACTTCAGTTTGAGCTACAGAGGTGGAAAATGTAGCTGTCAGAAGGAAATACGCTTTTCTTATGAGTCAGTTGAGTTGTTGCATGCATGACTTCAGTTAGAACTCAATCAGTTGATTTTGGTGGAGTTGATTGTGGAGTTCATGGAGTTGTGTTCAGTTTGACTTAGTTAAACTAGTTGTAATTAGTCTAACTGAAAATAGATGATGAGTTGTTAAACTAATTATTAACTCATGATGCAACTAATGAATACATCAGTTAACTCAGTTGCATGTCAGTGCATGTTCAGTTCAACAGGGACAAGTGGTAGAGAATCAGATTGCTATCAGTTGTGACTATAGTTGTGCACCATATCTTGCACAATCAAGGGATTGAGTATGCCAATGAGTTTGCTCACGTATTTTCCCAGTATTGTAGCCTTTTCTCACGTCCAACAAAGTGTGAGTGATTATTTTGAGGTGAAATACGAGTTTGGTAAGCCATTCTCATCAGTTCTTGAGCAGGTATTGAGCAATGGAGGCAGGCAAGCAGTGGAATAGATTTGGAGATCAGATCTAAGCTGTATTGTGTGTAACAGGTGGAGATGGTACTGGATTGCTTCTGATAAGCATTGTACTTTGTAATGTTACATGGTCTCAATCATTAATATACAGATAGTTGGGGTTTTTAGCGAGATGCTTTCCCCGGGTTACATACTGTGTTAATGTGTGAATGCTCTTGATGTTTTATTGTTATTGATGCTGCTATATTGATGATCAACGTAGAGGACCTTATGTATTGTGTATGTATTCCGCAATAGTACATGATCAAGATAATCTCTGTTGAAGATGTGTTAAATTATTCAAAATTTCTACAATTTTTGAGAAAAATTCACTGCGCGTAGTGGTACCTTTAGACCCTGCGGAAGGATCACGCTACATAGACGATGAGAGTGACGATTATATAGACTGTATCTACAAGATAACTGTGTGAGAAGAGGATTGGTTGAATCCAATGGCGAATGTAAGAATTTCATGGGAGCGTGAAAGCTCCTGCACTTTAGGTTCAGATGAGGAAATAGAAAGATGGGAGAACCGATTACACGACATAACCACACTCAATTGCAACATGATGATAAGGTCACTGCACTGTGTAGTAACAGAGGCAAGAGATCTCCCTATGTATGACTGGCTGAGTGAAGTAGATGATTTCTAGAATGAGTTTGAAAAAGAAGTACCAGAACAATAGTGTTTCAATGCTCTGAAATGGGCGCTGCGCACTATGCCTGCAAGGTGGTGAGTTACACATCAAAGAAGTTTTGAAAACCGGCACGACTGGAGAAGGATGATGCGCCTACAATTTGGAAAACATCAGAGGTAGATGAAAGCCAGGGTTGATGGTAAAAACAACTTATGCACCCACCTCTCCAGATGGTTATAGGCGTATGGTATGCAACCTGCATGAATGCACATTGTCCTCACGGTAGGATACATGACCAAAAAGCAGGAGCATGCAAGACAAGGGCATGAACGATGAAGTATGATAAGGCCAAGTGCACCAACAATGATCCATGTGGAAGCCTTTGGTAAAGTGTGCAAAGTGCTGAACATGGTCCACCCTATGAAATGCACCGACTGAGACTTTCACATAATTGCAGTACTCTGGGCTTATTGGACAACGTGCAAGAAACTGACAAGACAAACACCTTTCCGATTAGTTTACGACATGGAATCTGTAATGCCAATGGAGTATATTGTACCTAGTCTACAAATACTCACGCTCACAGGTATGATGGACCGCGAAGCTCTAGAAGAAAGGCTCGCGCATTTAGAAGAATTTGAGGAGGAACGATTCTTGGTTAGTTTTCATCAGCAGGTACAAAAGCAGCGAGAAAGGGCCTGGCACAATCGCCATATTTAGTTGCTCACCTTCAAGATAAATGATTTAGTGTTGTTGTGTGACAGTAAGTTTGAAAAATTCCCAGGGAAGTTCAAAATGCATTGGCTGGGACCATACATGATTAAGGAGTTCACAGACGGAGGCACAATACAGCTGGTCAAATTTAATGGAGAACCTTTCCCAAGCAAGGTTAATGGAAGCCATTTGAAGCCTTACATGGCTTGACTGGCTATTTGACTAGATGACAAAAGCACAATCTTCGTGCTTTGAGGAGGCAGACGAAGGTGCAGGACTATAAACACATGCAAGAGACACCGATACAGATGTATGGAAACAGTTCAGACACAAAGGTCTCAAAACAAAGGATGCAAAAAATTCATCAGGCAGTGGCTCAGTGCGCTGCCAACATCAAAAAAGTTCGAGCATAGTTGGAGGAACTCCATGCTAAGATCGTTGTTCCGATAGAGTGACTAGAGGGTGAGTCACAGTGTTTGTGTTAGGGTCCTATTGGGCATGGCATCCCCTCGAAGCATGTTTTGGGGCTCAAAACCCATGTTTTGACCGAATAATGTTGTAAAGCCCATGCGTCGACCCTAGTTTTGTAATGTAATGTCGGCCTACCCATGGTTCTCGAACCATGGGATTGTATAAATAGAACGAGGCTCTAAATGTAAAAGATAACCAACGGAAAGGAAGAATAGAGAAGAGAATTAAATAGAAGAATAGCAAAGCAAAGTAAGAGTCTAAGTAGCTAAGGGTGTCTTGCGTCGTAGAGTAGGAGAAGGCTCTGCAGCTAAGTGCGCAGAGGCCTAGTAGTTTGCAACTGAGTGCACGGACCCCTGCAGCTGAGTGCACATGGCGGAGTCAAGTTTGTAACAAAAGAAGGTATTAATAAAGAGAAGTTTGCCATCAATTTGTGTATTTGTTTCTGGGTTAATTCATGTTTTGATCTAAATTGAAAATATATTGTTTGTTTACTGCGCGCACTTATATGAAAGATTTATATTGTTAAAGTATAACTTAAATCTCATAGTAAGCTAAAATCATCAACTAACAGTGGAACCCTTGTAAGACATGGGAAATATCAGCATTCGAGCCCTGAGTAGGGCTGCCGGAAGGCGGCATCTCAGGCTGTGAGACACAGGTAACTGCGCGTAGCGACATGCACACAGGGTTGAACCACGGACCCCAAGAAACCATCAGATGTCTACAGGGTGCGGAAACCTGGTTCTATCACCCTCCCATACTACTTCGGGTGAGACCTCAGTCTATGCTCCGTGGACTGTTGCTGAAAGGTCTAGTAGTACCAGGATTTGTTTAGCTAAATCAACTCCGAACCTAGGTCAGGCCCCAATAAGCCAACAACTTGCCTTTCACATTATGGTTGGAGTCGGTTTGTTGGCAAGATGTTGGATACCACAACTTCCTTTTTATGACTGAGTGAAAGATTGAATCCTTCAACATATTCCTCACTCAATTGGCATTAAGCAATGGGTTTTCTCAGAAGTGCTTTACATGTACAAACTTTACCATAGTTGTTATTGAGTTTTTGGATGTGGTTATATTTTCAAAGCACACACATACAAGAAGATGAGAAATAATATTCCCAAATAATTTCAAGTTATCTTCTTGAAAATATGGTGTTCCCTTCCATAAACTTGAAGACTTGCTCTCCTTCTTTCTAGTCAACAAATTTGGGACTTTTCATGAATTATGAGACAATTTCAACCCCATAACTATCATTTTTTTATTTAATGTTATAGCCACTAGATTAGAACCTACACAAGGAGAATTCCATTCCCATTTCAAAAGAACCTGCAATTGACTTATAGCATGCTATTTAATATTTTATGTATTTCTCCACATCCTTGGCCTGTGACATAAAGACGCAACAGGCTACCTTGCATTTTCTATACTAACACTCCTAAACAATAATAAGGTATGACCAAATCTATCATTTCAAATGTTCTATGCATCTTACCTTTTAGTTTTTCAATTATCGAAGTTGTTACCTATATTGATCAGATCGTCGACAACTAAGGCCATAGTGAAAATATATGTTAGAGTTTTATCTGTGTTACACTAAAGGTGTTTTTTCTTCAGAAGCACTACAATAGATTACAGTTTCCATTCAGTGGAGAAGTGTACCTAGTAGCAGCCTTTGTCTGTGTGCAAATGGGTTGAATTCACAGTAGAATTTATCTATTGTTTTGAAGGTGTTTATCCTTCAATAGTACTTCATCTTAGTATATCCTTTCAATCTACACCTTCAACAAATGCATATAGCCTTGGTGTACATGCTATAGATTCCAGTTTTTTTGTGAGGGTATAGCAACGATGAAAGAATCACATCGATTTTAGGCAACTTATTGTTGTTGTATGAAAGCATGTTTGTCTAGTGTTTCCAAAACTTATATAGAGCCATATTTATTATACTTTTATATTTTGACTTAGATGCTCACTTTTCTTAATTTAGGTGTTTTTATTAGCACTATTTTATGCACAGATTTATCTTTAAGAAAAGTGCACAGTATAGAAGGGTTCCATATTTTGAGCAAGGAACACTCTTCTAGGTAGGAGGCACTATATTCTAGGGAGCTTACGTCATGCATGTTAGGTTATTTATCCTAGACAGAGTTCCAAGTCCTTGCCTCCTTGACAAAGTCCCTGCCAGGCAAGACACTAGTGGATAGAGTTCCAACTCCCTAAATTTTCCGAAAACCCACCTGAGCCTAGCTATCTACCTAAAATACTTTACATTCCAGTCATCTCATGGTTGTGATTTCATAGAGAGAGCCCTCTCTAGTTTGGTAGGGGTAGCTACCAAACTAAAAGCTTGGTCTATGGTTACCTCCATTAATCTCCTTATCAGCCTGGGACATTATAGTGGATAACGAAGGGAATGAAAACTAGGGAGTGCCAAGGTGATCTAGTGAATGTAAGGTTCCCAATTCATGGAAAAATGCAATGCTAGTTGTGAGGTCATGACTACCAAGGTGTGTTAGGGAATTATAGGGCATGCTAAGATGTGCCAGATAGTACGAATACATGTCAAACAAAGCTAAGATGTGCCAAGTAATAAGGCATGCTACGTTGTACAAGGATTCCAAGTCCCTGCCTCCTCTTCTTCCATATTATATCCACTTATGACATTTCATTTGCAATATTTGACTCATTTGGTAGTTATAGGTCATTTATAGGTTATAAATGTCTTCAGAGTTTCACTTCTAATTGAGTACTCAACTAAACATATTGATTCTCTTATATATAACTATTTTTCCCTCCATCCAATTTTCATAACTCCAATAACCATTAGGTAGGGACCTACAGTTTTGATGTTCCTTTGCTTGCTTAGTAAAATATTTTCGAGACTTTAATTTATTAAAAGTTGTAGAAGTTACAATTTATGAAGTTTCGAGGTCTAATTTTTAAAAGTATAATTCTTTAAAGGGTGCTAGCTCAATGGAAGAGCACTTGCTTTACAAGAAGGAGGTTGGTGGTTCGATTCCATCGTGCCTTGACATCCATATGGAATGGCGACGATCAATTTTTTGTGAAGGAGGCTCTTTTAACCATCACTAATGATATTTGGTGACATTTTTCGACCGTCACCAAAAATATGAAATGGTGATGGTCACCGAATGCCACCATATATATGCATCAATAGTGACGACCCTCAAAGGTCTATAACCATAAATCGTTGTTGTTGATATGAAATGGTGATCGTCATTGTCTTTCATTATAGTAATTATTCGTGATGGACCTTGAATGTCACCACAACACTAATACTTCTAGCAATGTGCTTCTGGTGATGGTCAATAAACGTCATCATATATATGCAGCAATAGTGATGGAAATTAAAGATCCATCACAATAAATCATTATTGTTCATATGAAATGGTGACGGTCACTATCCGTCATTATAATCAATATTCGTGACAGACCTTGAATGTCACCATAACACTTATACTTTTGGCGATGCCACCTTTGGTGACATTCATTTTTTGGTGACCAAGGCTATGGTCCATCACCATTACTCACATGCAATGGTGATAGTCGCTATCCATAATTATAGATCATTATTGATGATGAGCTTTGAATGTCAATGCAACACCTATAATTTTGGCTACACCACCATTGGTGGCGTTCATGTTTTGGTGACAGAGGCTATGGTCCATCACCATTGCTCATATGAAATGGTGACAGTCACTATTCGTCATTATAAATCATTATTGGTGACGAAATTTGTTTGGCACTACAGCACCTATACTTTTGGTGACACCACCTTTGGTGACGTTCAATTTTTGGTGACGAATGCTCTTTTGACCATCACCAGTGAGCTTATGGTGAAATTTTTCACCCCTCACCAATATCATTTTTTCTTGTAGTGTCGATTTCTAAGATACAATAATATGATATGGATATCAAGCCCACCAAATTGGTCCAAGGCCATGGGTTAGCTAAAAATATTTTTGAAGAAAACTGACAAGCCTTAGGTATAAACTTGCTGGCAAGGAAGGATGGAGGAGGTGGAAAAGTAGAGGAACAACAAAAAATTGATGCCTCAGCATAGAAAATCAGATGAAGTACCTTATGTTCCACTGATACAAACATATAGTCCATTATTTACTTTTTCTAAGGTTTCCATCGAACTTTGACAAAGTTAAATACATAGATCTGAGGATGCAAGCCCACAAATTTGTTATCTAAAATGTCCAACTGTATTGGAAAGACCCAGTGGGAATATTTCTTTTATGCATGGTTGAAGAATAAATTCATAAATTGATTTATGAGTTTCATAATTGTGTTTGTGGAGGAAATTGCAGCTATAGAGCTAGAACCCATAAAATCCTCAAAGCAAGATTTTATTGGCCTAGGTTGTTCGGTGAGATACATACCTATGTTCAGAATTGTGAGAAATGTCAAATGTTTGCAGAAAAATAAAGGTTGGCACCCCTTCCCTTAATCACTATGTTTGTAGAAGAACCCTTCAAGTGATGGGGGTTGGCCTATTGGATAAATACACCCACCTTCCATTGGTTAGCACAAATGGATACTCACAACCATTGACTATTTCACTAAGTGGGTGGAGGCTATCCCAACCCAAAATACAACTATTGTAGTAGTCATCAAGTTTATGGATAGAAACATCCTTGCTAGGTATGGTTTCCTAAAGAAATTTGTAACTGAAAATGCCCAGGTGTTCAAGTCAGCTAAATTTATTGCTTTTTTCCAAAGGTACGACATTATAGTAGGCCATTCCACCACCTATTACCCACAAGTAAATGGATTGGTTGAATCCTCTAACAAACCTTAGTAAATATTTTGAAGAAGACCATATCAAAAAATCAGAAGAACTGGGATTCACAGCTGAAGTTCACCTTACGGGCTACAAAGTTACCAACAAGAGGTCCACTAGGAAGTCTCCTTTTGAATTAGTGTATGGGAAAGCTGCAACTTTCCCTATACAATTAGCAATGAGAGTAGCTAATATTCTACAAGATGTTGATGATGATCTAAATTCTCTAACTAGAAGAATACATCAACTGGTATAACTTCATGAAAACATGGAACACGTAAATCAACATTTGATTAATTATCAGGAAAGAATGAAATCTCTTTTTGATGGAAAATCAAGGAACATATCCCTGCAACCAGGAGATTTAGTACTTAGGTGGGATGTTTGAAGAGAAGATAGATGAAAACATGGGAATTATGATCCTTTATGGTTCGGACCTTTCAAGATTACTGAAGCTAAATAGGACAATACTTTCTTGCTAGAAAATTTAGATGGTTAAGTGCTTGGACAACCTGTGAATGGGAAGTTTCTCAAGTTTTATTTCTATAATTAAAGAGGTTTGCTCTCTCCCATTGTAAATATTGGTGGCCATTGTAGACACAATGTAATATCCCATAATAATAATAATAATCAATAAATCAATATATATATATATATATATATATATATATATATATATATATATATATATATATATATATATATATATATATATATATATATATATATATATATATATAATAAAGTACCTCCAAGGTTTAGCTCAGTTGGTCGAGTTCCCGTGGCTAAGTACCTCACCAGTTGGGAGGTCACAAGGTCAAATCTCCTCTATTCCCTTGGGGTTAGGCCCTTCTTGTTTAGACAATGGGTAGATCCCTTCGGGTTGATCTGCCTAGATTTTTCCCATGGATGTAGTGGTCTCCCGGTGTCCATGAACCACCCTTAAAAAATAATAAATAAAATAAAATAATATTAATATAAATAGAATAAAAATTAATGACGAATAGGTAAACTAACAATTAACAAAGAGAGAATATGAATAAATAAATAAAACAACAAATAACGAAGAAAAGATAAAATAATTAAAATCAAAGAAAATGTAATAATAAATAAATAAAATAGAAGTTTGCATGGACACATGGATGGTGTACATGTATATCCCTTTCCAATCTCCTTACCGTTTGTAGAACCATTTTGGCTTCCATTTCTAGTAGCATGTCAGGTCCCAATATTACTCGATCTTCTAATCAGTTCCAACTTAATGGAGTGTGACATGGTCTTCCATATAGGACTTCAAATGGAGTTTCTTTAATTGAACTATGATAACTATTGTTGTATGCAAATTATACTAAGGGTATATATTTATCCCATTGGTTTTGTTGGTCCATGACATACATTCTAAGCATGTATTCTAGCATCTAGTTTACTCTCTCTATTTTCCCATCTGTCTCTAGATGATATGCAGTACTAAAGTTGAGTTGAGTTCCCATATATTTTAAAATATTTTTCCAAAATCTTGAAGTCAAAACGTGAAACCCTATCAGATATAATTTTTCGTGCTGCCCCATGAAGGCGAATTATTTCTTTAAGGAAATATTGATAAATGGTTGGCACTTCAAAGGTGCTCTTAACTGGAATGAAGTGAGCACTCTTATTTAATTTATCAACAACTAGATTAATACAATCATGTCTCTCGAAAGTCATATGTAAGCCTCCCACAAAATCCATCGAAATAACTTCCTACTTGGTTTCTGGTATATCATGGGGTTGTAGAAGGCCTACAACATGATTATTTTCAGATTTAACCTTTTGACATTCCAGACATCGGGCCACAAAATGCGTTATATCCTTTTCTATTCCTATCTATAAGAATAACCTTTTTAAGTCTACATACATTTTTCTGACTCCATGATGTGAAACATATGGGGCTTGGTGGACTTCACTATAAATTTCTACAGTTTGACATCACCTAGCACATACATCTTACCTCTACATCGCAACAATCCATCATTATCTAAGGCATATCCATCCCACTTGGATGCCTTTGGTGGTCCTTCCTGTAAGGAAAGTTTTAGTTTTTGTTATTGGGGGTATTCATTTAGGTGATCCATAATTTGGCTTCTCAGATCCATGTTTAATGATAATATTGAATGGATTCTAGGTCTCTTGCTTAAAGCATATGTGACCTTATTTTCATTTCCTTTGATGTAAGATACCCTAAAATCATATTCATTGAATAACTCACTCCAACGTTGTTTCCGAGAATTAAGGTCCTTTTGGGTGAATATATGCTCAAGGCTTTTTTGAACTGTTCTTAGTTCACATTGACGTCCCACAAGATAGTTTCTCCATAGCTTTAAGGCCATCACAATAGTAGCTAATTATAGATCATGAGTGGCATAATTTATTTCATGGGTTTTTATTTTGTGTGAAGCATAAGTGATGTCTCCTTTATCGTGCATTAAAATCACACCTAATCCTTCTCCTGATGCATCTTTGCATACACATAAGTCTTTATCCATGTCAGGTACCTTTAAAACTGGAGTAGTTGTGAATCATTGTTCTAACTCATTAAATTCTTCATCATATTCTCTTGTCCATTTGAACTTAATCCCTTTCCTTTGGAGGTTTGAAATGGGATTGGATATCCATGAGAATCCTTCTAAAAATCTTCTATAATATCTTTCCAACCCCATAAATATGCATACCGCCTTAGCATTCTTAGGAGCAGGCCAATCCACTATTGTGTCAATCTCTCTATGGTCCACTACAATTCCCTTTCCACTAATGGTATGGCCTAAATATTGAATTTCTTTCTCAAATAAAGAGAATTTAGAAATTTTTCCATATAGCTTATGTTCTCTAAGGCATTGAAGAACCAATCTCAAATGTTTTTTATTCTCCCTTTCATTGGGAGAGTAAACAAGGATGTCATCTAGGAATACTTGGATAAAATAGTCAAACTATTTGCGGAAAACGCTATTCATCAAGTTCATGAATGCTACTGGAGCATTGGTTAAACCAAATGGCACCACGATAAACTCATAATGTCCATATCATTTCTGAATGTTTTCTTTGGTATGTATTCTTATTTAATTCTTAATTGGTGATATCCTGACATCAAGTCTATCGTGGAGAATATTGAAGCACATTTTAGTTGGTCAAACAGATCATCAATGTGAGCCATGGGATACCTGTTTCGAATGGTGAATTTGTTGAGATTTTGATAATCAATACATAACCTAAGAGTTCTATCATTTTTCTTCACAAAGATCACTAGTGCACCTCAAGGTGATACACTGGGTCGGATGAATCCTCGATCAAGAAGCTCCTTAAGTTGTATACTCAACTCATTAAGTTCAGGGACAATCATATGATAAGGTGTCTTGGATAAGGGTTATGTTATAGGTTTAAAGGAAATTGAGAAACAAATTTCTCATATAGGCAGTCATCCTGGTAGATCTGGAGGAAATACATATACATATTCTGAAAGTAATGAGTTCAATTCTTTAGAGGAGTCTTTTTCAGCATCAACCATCTATACTGCATAAATTCTACACCCTTTCTTCATTAACTTATTGACCTTCTTGGCTTAAATGAGACGTAAGGTAACATCTCGTTTGACTCCTTCGATTATTAATTATTCTCCCAAATCATTTTGGAAAAGAACTATATTCTTATAAAAATTCACTATAGCTCGATGAGATTCAAGAAAATCCATTCCTACAATTAAGTCATACGTTCCCAAAGATGTACTATATAGGTTCATCTTGGTGTCACGTCCCCCTATGGTAATAGTGCAATCCTTCACCAATGATCCTACTAATTACTGAGAGCCAAATTCCATTTCTACCATCCTAAGGTCACTTTTCTCATGAGTTGTCAATCCATATCTAAGGAGTGATGATGGAGAAATAAAACTATTAGTTGCTCCTCAATCAATTAGCATAGAAAGAGGAATACTTTTTATCATACCTATGGACTCCAAAACTGTGGCTTGATGTTAAGCCTGGTGATGGTTTATGGTGGCATGAATTTGATGTTGGGTTCATGGTTTTTCTCCTTTTTCCTTAGTTCCTTGTTGCTTATGTCCATCCTCATACTTTAGAAAATTCCTTATACAATATGTGTAGGTTTTAACCCCGTACAGAAATTACTTGCATAAAAATTCTAAAACACAAAAAATAAAAAATGCGAGAGCATAACACATAAAACACATATACACAGAGATTTTCCCATGGATCCCAAAACTAGTACTACCAGCTTGATTTTTCATTATATTCCTTTCAATGTTACAATACATATTTATACATGCCGAAGCATCCAATACCATGGACCAAAAACCATTGCGTCCAAAACCATGGACCTAAAACCATAGGTAGGTTCGCCAAATCTAATATAGGGTCCAAAAAAAATGTTTCCCGAGGCGCTGCCCTAGACCCCGTAGAGGGGGGCTACCCACCCACCTCGAACCCCCCCGCTGTGCAATCGGCACAATGAATGGGGGGCTCCACCCCCCCTGTAACCCATGGTTCACTAGGTAGGTTAGTTGTGGAAAGAATATAACACAACCCAACATTCTCCCACTTGTTGTTTTCTTTCAAAAAGGGGCCATAGGAAAGCTTAATCATTTTTCTAGCCTTGAAACATCCATTGTTTCTCTACACCAAGAGAACTTCTCATAGCTTCACAGATTTTGACAATGCATCTGCAGTATTCTTCAAAGTGTCCACCTTTACCAGCTACATCTTTTTGTCTTCTATCATATCCCTCACAAAGTGATACTGAACACCAATGTGCTTTGTCTTTGAATGGTAAGTAGGGTTCTTTGCCAAGAAAATTGCACTTTGGCTGTCACACTCTATCCTTATAGCTCCCTGTATTAACCAAATACTTGAACACAATATTTGCAACTAAACTGCTTCCTTGCTTTCATGAGTGGCTGCCATTTATTCTACCTCTGTAGTTGATAGTGCCACTATAGATTGTTTCTTACTCATCCAACCGATCGCACCTCCAAATAGGTTAAACACATACCCACTTGTAGATCTTCTCCGAACCAGATCTCCAGCCCAGTTTGCATCAACAAAGCCATGAATGTCCAACACTCTTTCCAATCTTCGTCTTCCTTGGTAGCACAAACCATAATCACTATTGCCACATAGATACCTAAAAACCCGCTTCACTGCTGTCCAATGCTCCTTCCCTGGTTTTGACATAAACCTGCTCAATACTCCCACTGCATGTACAATGTCAGGTCTAGTACATACCATTGCATACATCAGGCTACCAATTGCACTTGCATATGGAACATGGGACATATCCTCTTCCTCTTGTTGTGCCTTGGGACACTGTTCAGCAGATAACTTTACACCTACAGGAATAGGAACCTTCACCGATTTACTTTCCTGCATATTAAACCTCTGCAGTATTGTCTCAACATACTTCCTCTGGTTTAACCAGAGCTTCCTCTTTTCCCGATCTCTTTTAATTTCCATGCCCAAAATATAGTTTGCAGCACCAAGATCTTTCATGTCGAATTTGGAGGACAATTGGGTCTTCAAATCCTAGATAATTTCTTTGTCATTTCCAACAAGTTGTAGTATACCTAGGGGGGATAGTATGGGGTAGCTACCAACCCTGGAAAGTGCTCTGATACCACTTTTTATGCTCTTAACCTGCAAGATGATACCAAAATACCAAATATGCGAAGAAATATACCCAGAACATAGAACAATGAGAAATAACAACAAGTATTTTATTATTCAGAAAGCAATGTTCACTTGCCTCTTCGAGGGGGCAGCCTCCAATAGAGCTGAGATCAATTACAAAATAATACATGATGCTCCTTGAGGGGAGTCTCTATCCTTTATATAGGATTCATACATGCAATAGCATGGGGCAATACCATGGTTCTTATTAATACCATCTATCTAATACCATGGACAATTTGCAACTAATTGTGGTCCCTTCATTAAATGCAGGTTAACCACTTACAATTATTAATATGGGCTTTATTGAATCTTTACTAAACTACAACTATGAATCGATCGTATTACATAAATAAGGGGGTTAGGGTTGGACCCTAACTCCATTATAATATGGGGGGATAATATGGGGTACAAAGGGAGGTACCCAAGGGAATAAGGTAATAATGGGATGGGCCATAGTAATAAATAAGGTGGTTAACCCATATCCTGTAAGGGACCACAAGTAGTTAACAATAATGTAACAAGCCCATGGTATTAGATAGATGGTATTGAGGGAACCATATAACACTTGTTATGCTCTTAACCTGCAAGGCGATACCAGAATACTAAACATGCGAAGAAATATACCTAGAACATAGAACAATAAGAAATAACAACAAGTATTTTACTATTCAGAAAGCAATGTTCACTTGCCTCTTCAAGGGGCCAACTTCCAATATAGCTGAGCACAATTACAAAATAAGACATGATGCTCCTCGAGGGGAGTCTCTATCCTTTATATAGGATTCATACATGCAATACCATGGGGCAATACCATGCTTCTTACTAATACCATGGCCCATTTACAAATAATTGTGGTCCCTTCATTAAATGCGGGTTAACCACTTACAATTATTAATATGGGCTTTATTGACTCTTTACTTAACTATAACTATGACTCGATCCTATTACATAAATAAGTGGGTTAGGTTGGACCCTAACCTCTTTACAATATGGGGGGATAATATGGGGTACAAAGGGAGGTACCAAAGGGAATAATGTAATAATGGGATGGGCCAGAGTAATAAATAAGGTCGTTAACCCATATCATGTACGAGACCACAAGTAGTTAACAATAATGTAACAATCCCATGGTATTAGATAGAAGGTATTGATGGAACCATATACCACTTGTTATGCTCTTAACATGCAAGATGATACCAGAATACCCAGAACATAGAACAATGAGAAATAACAACAAGTATTTTATTATTCAGAAAGCAATGTTCACTTGCATCTTTGAGGGGGCAACCTCCAATAGAGCTGAGCTCAATACAAAATAAGACACGATGCTCCTCGAGGGGAGTCTCTATCCTTTATATAAGATTCATACATGCAATAGGATGGCGCAATACTATGGTTCTTATTAATACCATCTATCTAATACCATGGCCCATTTGCAACTAACTATGGTCCCTTCATTAAATTCAGGTTAACCACTTACAATTATTAATATGGAATTTATTGACTCTTTACTTAACTATAACTATGAATCGATCCTATTACATAAATAAGGGGGTTAGGTTTGGACCCTAACCCCCTTATAATATGGGGGGATAATATGGGGTACAAAGGGAGGTACCCAAGGGAATAATGTAATAATGGGATGGGCCATAGTAATAAATAAGGTGGTTAACCCATATCATGTAAGAGACCACAAGTAGTTAACAAAAATGTAACAAGCCCATGGTATTAGATAGATGGTATTCAGGGAACCAATACCACCTGTTATGCTCTTAACCTGCAAGACGATACCAGAATACCAAATATGCGAAGAAATATACCTAGAACATAGAACAATGAGAAATAACAACAAGTATTTTATTATTCAGAAAGCAATGTTCACTTGCCTCTTCGAGGGGGCAACCTCCAATAGAGCTGAGCTCAATTACAAAGTAAGAGATGATGCTCCTTGAGGGGAGTCTCTATCATCTATATAGGATTCATACATGCAATAGCATGGGGCAATACCATGGTTCTTATTAATACCATCTATCTCATACCATGTCCCATTTGCAACTAACTGTGGTCCCTTCATTAAATGTGGGTTAACCACTTACAATTATTAATATAGGCTTTATTGACTCATCACTTAACTATAACTATGACTTGATCATATTACATAGATAAGGGGGTTAGGGTTGGACCATAAACCCCTTATAATAAAGGGGGATAATATGGGGTACCAAGGGAGGTACCCAAGGGAATAATGTAATAATGGGACAGGCCATAGTAATAAATAAGGTGGTTAACCCATATCATGTAAGGGACCACAAGTAGTTAACAATAATGTAACAAGCCAATGGTATTAGATAGATGATATTGAGGGAACCATATACCACTTGTTATGCTCTTAACCTGCAAGACGATACCAGAATACCAAATATGCAAAGAAATATACCCAGAACATAGAACAATGAGAAATAACAGCAAGTATTTTATTATTCAGAAAGCAACGTTCACTTGCCTCTTCGAGGGGGAAACCTCCAATAGAGCTGAGCTCAATTACAAAATAAGACATGATGCTCCTCGAGGGGAGTCTCTATCCTTTATATAGGATTCATACATGCAATACCATGGTTCTTACTAATACCATCTATCTAATACCATGGACCATTTGGAACTGACTGTGGTCCCTTCATTAAATGTGGGTTAACCACTTACAATTATTAATATGGGCTTTATTGACTTTTTACTTAACTATAACTATGACTAGATCCTATTACATAAATAAGGGAGTTAAGGTTGGACCCTAACCCCCTTATAATATGGGGTACAAAGGGAGGTACCCAAGGGAATAATGTAATAATGAGATGGTTCATAGTAATAAATAAGGTGGTTAACCCATATCATGTAAGGGACCACAAGTAGTTGACAATAATGTAATAAGCCCATGGTATTAGATACATGGTATTGAGGGAACCATATACCACTTGTTATGATCTTGACCTGCAAGACGATACTAGAATACCAGATATACGAAGAAATATACCCAAAACACAGAACAATGAGAAATAACAACAAGTATTTTATTATTCAGAAAGCAATGTTTACTTGCCTCTTCGAGGGGACAACCTCTAATAGAGCTAAGATCAATTACAAAATAAGACATGATGTTCCTCGATGGGAGTCTCTATCCTTTATATAGGATTCATACATGCAATAACATGGGGAAATACCATGGTTCTTATTAATACCATCTATCTAATACCATGGCCCATTTGCAACTAACTGTGGCCCCTTCATTAAATGCGGGTTAACCACTTACAATTATTAATATGGCCTTTATTGAATCTTTAGTTAACTATAACTATGACTCAATCCTATTACATAAATAAGGGGGTTAGGGTTGGACCCTAAGCCCCTTATAATATGAGGGGATAATATGGGGTACAAAGGGAGGTACCCAGGGGAATAATGTAATAATGGGATGGGCCATAGTAATAAGTAAGGCGGTTAACCCATATCATGTAAGGGACCATAAGTAGTTAACAATAATGTAACAAGCCCATGGTATTAGATAAATGGTATTGAGGGAACCATATACCACCTGTTATGCTCTTAACTTGCAAGACAATACCAGAATACCAAATATGCGAAGAAATATACCGAGAACATAGAACAATGAGAAATAACAGCAAATATTTTATTATTCAGAAAGCAATGTTCACTTGCTACTTCGAGGGGGAAACCTCCAATAAAGCTGAGCTCAATTACAAAATAAGACATGATGCTCCTCGAGAGGAGTCTCTATCCTTTATATAGGATTCATACATGCAATACCATGGGGCAATACCATGGTTCTTAATAATACTATCTATCCAATACCATGGCCCATTTGCAACTAACTGTGGTCCCTTCATTAAATGCGGGTTAACCACTTACAATTATTAATATGAGCTTTATTGACTCTTTACTTAACTATAACTATGACTCGATCCTATTACATAAATAAGGGGGTTAGGGTTGGACCCTAACCCCCTTGTAATATGGGGGGATAATATGGGGTACAAAGGGAGGTACCTGTTATCACCCCTAAGAAACTCTCATAGGTTGTATATCAGAGATGCTCAGGAACATTAAAAACTCAACGAAAATGTTGGAAATATGGTGGATGAATGAAACAAATGCTGCATATTCAAGCCAGATAACCACTTCTACTATGCTTAACCCCAGACATGGGTGAGCACCCCCATATTACAAGGCTTTTAACCACAAATTACTCACAGTTTTAGATTAAATGTGAAGATGGAGAAGACTGTGTTAGCCTCCTGTTGCAATAGGGTATCATCTTTCATGATTGACATTTTTACATGCCAAATATGTCATACTTTGCAAGCTGCAGTGTTCCATATTTCCAGAAGAGACTAAAGAAGAAGCCATGAAGTGTGCTGATCCAAATGCCACTGCTACATTCCATTTTGATGAGTTGTTCCAATTTTGAAGAATTTCTTAAAGGGAGGTCCAAACAGTCTAATCCTGGTCTTCCTAGGTTTCAATTTCCTCTTTTAGAATATAGAGAATGATATCTGTCCAAACAGTCTAATTTTGGCAGATTTGTAGATAGGTAGAGAATAAAAGGGACCCAACTGTTTAATCTGGGCCCTGGCAGAAATAAGTGTAGATTTAGATAGAAAAAGGAAAAAAAAATTTAAAAAAAATTGCAAACATGGGTCTGCAAGTCTAAGTGCACCCAAAACAAAAAGAAGAAAAAATGTTAGGGCAGTACGCTGGGTAGGTAGTTTTTTGGTGGAATAATGATAATTGATGATCAATTTTGTATCTCACAATGTCTTATCTTTTCATATCATAGTTATCAGGCAGTTTTGCATTCAAAGGAGGTACTCAATCTAGAATTCACTAACCTCCCCTTCTTCCCATTTCCCCCAAGTCACTTACTAACATCCCCCAAGGGGTCAAGGTCTGCTTGAGCCTCTCAATTTCATCATTTCCATGACATTCGCCTTGGTGAGGATCTTCTTCACTCAAGGACTTCTCACTCATCATCTGTGAGCCTTCTTTTCCCCAACAAAGCCTAAGGTCTCATACCTTAGCGCCCTCTTTTCATCTCCATATTAACTATTAACTCTATTATATAACTCCCTAACAATTTTCCCCTTCCCCTATTAAAATCATGTTTATAAAACTCCCCTATGTAAATACCCCTCCCTGGAAATATAGCCATATTTCCTATAATTCCAGGAAATCACAGTCCATCTGGGGCTGTCTTTAGCCCATCCGAGTCATTAAGGAGCTAGTCTGACATCAGGTCAGCTAGTAACCGCTTCCCTAGCCCAAAAACCCCTCTAAAACCCTCAAAAACTCCCTATTTCGTCCCCAAACCAAAGTTTTGTGCATAAAATCCTAAAACCACGCATTTTTAACCCATATTTTACCCCTTACCCTAAGTCCCAACTATAAATATTGATCACGCCTGTTTTAAAAGACCCCAAACCCGCTTTCCCTAAGTGATAACCCACCACGCGCATATATTAAAAATGGAATATTCCTGTGAATATTCCCCGCCCTAACCCGCCATCACTTCGCACCGACCACCAACTGTTGGATCGCCCGCCCCGCAGATCAACGGTGGGCGGGTCGTCCCATCTACAAAGCGCCTTAGCTTTAGCGTCCGGGAGATGGGCGGTATTCCCGCTGTACTCCCACCACGCATCAAGCGTTGGGCTGTGGCAAAGCCCCCTCCCCCGAGAGCGCCTTTGCCCATAAGTGGTGCACCACAAAACCGCTTACCACTCGTGACATCACATCCCACATCATCCCCTGCACAGTCCCTGCTTACATCACCCCTTTGCCCAGTCACACGATGAGTCACCTGCCACGTGTTCCTGCCACGTCACTGCCACGTGTCCCTGCCACCGTACCTGCCATGTCATCATCCGTATGTGATGACATCATGCTGACGTCATCTCGCCACGTCGCCCTGCTGACGTCATACTGATGTCACCCGTCATACAATGTCACATCATGCTGACGTCATGTTGACATCATCAGCGCTTTTTGGGCACAAAGGCACGAAAATCGCACTTCGGAGCCCCAGAATCCAATTCTGAGGCAGTTTTTGATGAGCGATTTGCGCAAATCACTCATCGCAGGATTTTTTGGGCCGAAATGGAGAATCTTCAGGGAATCTTTAGGGAATATTCTCATCATGCGGCCCCAGGAAACCCCAAAAGGCGCAAAAATGATCCATTTTCTTCACAGAGCATATCGAAAGGAGCAGAAGACAATTCCAGATGATACAGAGGCTGAACAGCAGCCATTTACTGGTGATTAGACCCGCAGTACATCAGATCAGTAGTCCAGATTCTGTCAAAGAGTATCAGTGGAAGAAAAGACGCCAAAGAGTATCAGCAAAGATTTGTTTAGGGGGTCGAAGCACCTGAACATTGATGAAGCCCCCAGAAAGTCAAATCAATAAGAATCAGCCCATCCTTGCGTTCAAATCACCATTAAGGCATTCAAAGCACCAGGACAGCAAGGAAGCAGAAACCCATGCATATTTATTTCAGAAGACATTGCACCAAGGCACCCAGGACTACATCATTTATTCATTTTATTTACGGCCGCCCCCAGCGCATCCTGAGAATTTTTCATGCTTTTATTTCAGATAGGAGTAGGTCAATAAATTATTTTTAATGACCTGATTAGGTCAAGATGTAATAAAAGCAGTAGATAGAAAGTTTTGCCCTATATATACTACCCTTTGTATAGTTTTAAGGGTTGGTAAATTGAGAATTCTTCGCTAGAGACTCGCTGTGTATACCTGAATTTTTTTGTAATCAAAGATTGCCGAAAGCTTGGAGAGCGAACTGTCTGTTGTTAATGAATTTTGGGAGACTGAAGATGGAATTCTTGTGCTGCGGCCTGAAGCAATAAGTGCCTCTTATCTCTGTTTATCTGTTTCCCATTATCTAAATAACAGGAAAAAAGAATAGCCTAGAATTAGTTTAAATACTCTCTATGCTCAATTTCTGCTGTTTCTTGATGTTTTCCTCTGAACGAATTGGTTATGAATATTGAATTCCTTCTGGCTCATGTTTACCCTAATTCACCTGTGTTGGACAATTATCTAGGGATTCTTAACTGCCGCTAGGTAGCGCCCTGTTACTTTCTCTGCTAATCTGTTGGAGAGATTCTTAACTGCCTCTCTTTCTTTAGCATTCATTTCATCCTTTAAGCCTGAAAATTGCTTCAAGCTCAGCTATCTTGCTCCATGTTCCCTCACTGTTATTAAGGAAACGCACTAGCAGTTCCCCTCCTCGACTCCACGCCCAATGGTTTGAAACATTCAGACTATACTCTTCCTCTCTACCTGAAAGTGTCAATTTTCCCACCAAAACAAAACAAAAAACCCTTTGGACCCAAGACGTAGCCTAAAATCCTTTCAAACAAAGCTAAGTCTAAAAGAGAGAGCCCTCTCTGATTGCAGGTTGGCTAGAACCTGCAGTCCAAAGTTGGTTTGTGGTTACCTCGGCCGTATCCCTTTCTTAACCTTCAGGGATAACCTGAGTGATAACATAATGGCGACTCCACTAGGGACTTTCCTTAGTTAATTTTACAAAGTTTCACGAAGAAGGTTAAAAATCCCCTGTAGAAATCGATTTTCTAATTGCTGTATATTTCCTAAAACTACAGATGAAGCCTGAATGTAAGCCAGGAAGCCTTTGAAACTGTTTTTGTTTTACATTAACAGGTTTAGATAAAAGCTGCTTCAGTCAATCTTCATGCTAGTTTTAAGATATACACAGCCATTCCAAAATCTTATCTGGCCCTTGTGAATACAAAAAATATACCAAAAAAAAAAAACAAGTGCGGAAGCTGGCTCCCAAGAAAAGTTCACGATATACAAGGTCAAACCCAAACCCAGATCCTCCAGTTGTTTTTGAAAACCCTAACATAATCCCTAAAATCCTTAGGAAGCAACAAAGACAGGAAAATTTTTCTGATTTGAGTCCTGAAACAGTTTACCCTAGCTCTGTTCCAACTCCTGTCAAGGTTTTATTCCGATCTACCCCTGCTTCCCCTTGTTCGTCATCCACACCTCATAGCACTCCTTCCACACCTTCGTTCACTGCACATATTCCCATTACCACTACTGTTATCCCTATTATCCCCATTGTTCCATTCATCCCCGTTGTTCCACTTGTACCGGCCAATATGGCTAATAGATATGCACCCCTGCAATTACCTGCTAACGCTGCGGCTTTACCCCAAGATTACCAATTGAAAATTACATATTTTGATTCCACTGGTCCTTTCACAGCTATTCAGCATGCCGAAAAGATGCAAGACTATTTTGGGAACTACGAAATAGATGATGACAGCGTGAGAATGAGAATTTTTGTTCAGAGTCTAACAGGTGATGTGAGAACTTGGTTCAGATCACTCGCTGCAAATTCCATAGCTACTCCTGATGAGCTTTACCTATCCTTTACCAACAGATGGGAGAAAAAGAAAGATCCCTTGCACATACTAGCTGAATATGATACAATTAAACGAGGTCCTCAAGAGACCGTTTTAGAATACTGTGCAAGATTCAACAATGTATATAATGCGATACCACAGAATTTAAGGCCTCCACCCGACCTTGCCTTGTACAAATTTCCTGATGGTTTTGACCCTGATATGGCATATCAGTTGAAAGAAAGAGCTCCTGAAACCCTTGAAGACGCGCAAAAGGTTGCTGTAATGGTAGAAGCCAACTTAATTGCCAAAAGAAATAGAGCCCGAATGGAAAAGAGAACCACCTTTAAGGAAGAACCCTCAGCCTTCGACCAGAAGCTTGATGCTATCATCAATGGCTTGCAAAGACTAGGAGAGAGGGTAGAAAATATGGAGAGAAAGGCATCCTGGGAAGGACAACAGTCTAATCCCATAAGAAACCCAAATTTCAGAAAAACACAGAACACAAATGCTGGTAGGTCTACCCCGGACCATGATATAAGACCCCCTTTTCAAGATAACTATGTAGAAGGATCTACTTCTAGTCAACCCATAGAAGACGATCATATGAATTTAATCAATCTAAAGGGTGAGCATCAAACTTTCCTGACACAAGAAGACCAAAATGAGCATGACTGCAATCAACTTCAGACTAAATCTAGTGAGTCTTTTGATTTTAAACAAGGTTATGATACTGCTGTGTATGAAGTACACAAACAGTATAAGCTCAGAACTAGGACCATTGACATCTCTGAGCCTAGCAAGACAAAGAAAAGTAAAAAGCCCAACAAGATTAAAAACAAAGTTGTTGTAACAGAACCAGCTGATATGACTGTCCCAAACCCACATCAAGTAACTGTAGAGGATATAACAGAAATACAGCCTTCCAAAGATCAACATTTGCCTCCTCCTTTCTCAAAGGAAAATTCAAACAACATCCCAAAAAGTACTCCTGAAGTTGTCAAACCGCAAGCAAATACTTCCCATAGCACTGATAAACAAGAGCAAGTCGCTGAAAATTCAAATGAAAAGGAAAAAACTGCCAATGCCAATACTAAGACTCCATTGGAGAAGCCTTTTAGTTTAGAAATAGAGATTGGAAAACTCAAGATAGCCATTCCTCTTTCAGAATTGGCTAAACGTGATGTATATAGGAAACAAATTCAAAGGTCACTTCAACTCCCAGAAAACAAAGATGATGTAAATGTTTTGGATGATTCCCCTGAACTATTGTTTGGACCAGAAGTTAATGGAAAGTCAACACAAGGACCTGTCCCACCCTTTTATGTCAGTCTGCATATACATGACAAAGTTTTACACAATGCTATGTTTGACTCAGGGGCATCGCACAATCTTATGCCCAAAGTAGTTATGGAAAAACTAAATCTCGACATCACAAGACCTTACAAAGATTTATACTCATTTGACTCAAGTCAAGTGAAATGTTTAGGCCTCATTAAAGATCTATGTGTCTCCTTAGTCCAATATCCCAACAAGACCATCCTCATGGATGTAGTGGTGGCTGACATTCCACCAAAGTATGGTATGCTCCTATCGAGATCATGGGGAGCAAAGCTCCAAGGATCCCTTCAATTAGACCTTTCCTACGCTACCATTTCACTCTTTGGGCAACCAAAGAGACTGTACAGAGAAACGCTGATGAAATATGTAGTAAGTAGTGAAAGCAAGCCTGAAAATTTTCCCATTTATTCAATTCATTCCGATATGGATTCTTTCATTTTATTCAATGATGATTCAAATTTACCCACTAATAAGGAGCCTTTGGCTCTAGAACAACAAGTGCACATCAATGAAGAAATGGTTGCCCACAATAAAGAAATTGTCAAAACAGTAAATGCAACCAGCATGTTACAAGAACCTCCCCAAACAGAAATTTTAAATCTGCCCAACCCTGATTCGGATGACACTCTTAGCATTGTCAAAAAGCAAGAAATCACATGGTTCTTAGAGTTTGATGGTTCTGTCAACAAGTTAGGAGCAGGGGCAGGTGTCTGGATTCACAATACACATGATAATCATGCAGAAGGACATGCCTATAGACTGAATTTCAAATGCACAAACAACATGGCAGAGTATGAGGCTCTGCTTTTAGGCCTTAAACTGTTAAAAACTCTAGGTGTTGTAAAAGTGTCTATCTTAGGTGACTCTGATCTAGTTATACAACAGATGAAAGGTAATTTTTTTACCAATGATAACAGAATGAGAGCCTATAGAACAGTTGCTACTAACATACTCCAGGCATTCACTGAATTCAAGCTTGACAAGATTTCCAGAAATCACAACATTCATGCACACAGCCTAGCCACCTTCGCGAGTACATGCAAGCTCCTTTTTGACCTGAGTCATCACTTCACAGTCGAAATAAAACATAGGCCCACCGTCCCAAATAATGTCAGAGATTGGCAAGTATTCGAGAATGATGCCCAGATTAATAATTTCCTTACCCTCGAGCATGAATTTTCAAATATTCACATTGACATGGATGCCATGATAGATTCTGAACAGCAGAGAAATGAAAGTCAGCAAGTTCTAACCGCTACAACAGCCAAACAGATTTTGAAGCCAACCATTTTTGACAATGAAAACATTGAACAGCTGAAACAAACACAGGCAGAAGAAGTAGACAGAACAGAGGTAGAGGTCATTGACTTGAGAGATAATTTTTTGCCTGCTGGACTAACTCCACTGGAAGACATGTTTGACTCTAATGACGTTCCCAGAAAACCAAAACTGCAACCAATAAACACGGAAATTGAAGAACATAACATTGGGACACCAGAGAACCCAAAAATGATCAAACTGTCCAAAAATTTGCCACCTGATCAAAAGCCCAAGTACATTGACCTATTCAAAGAATTTCAAGATGTATTTGCTTGGAGCTATGAGGATTTGAAATCCTATGATACATCGGTGATTCAGCACACAATCCCATTGAAGCCCAATCAGAAGCCCTTCAAACAGAAATTGAGAAGAATCAACCCTGTGCTGCTTCCCTCGATTGAAAAAGAAGTAAAAAGGATGTGGGAAGCAGGCATTATAGCCCCTATCAGATTCTCGGAGTGGGTGTCCAACCTAGTGGCTACAAGAAAAAAGACAAGTGAAATCAGACTTTGTGTAGATCTCAGAAATTTAAATCAAGTCTCCTTAAAATACCACTATCCCCTGCCCAAAATGGACCACATATTGCAGAGAGTAGTGGGAGCATCTAGAATTTCCCTGCTAGATGGTTTTTCAGGTTTTAACTAGATACTTGTTCACCCAGACGACCAAGACAAAACTGCCTTTACCACACCCTGGGGAACATTTAAATATATAAAGATGTCATTTGGACTTAAAAACGCTGGTGCTACCTTTCAACGAGCAATGGACATTGCATTCGCAAAAGAATTACATGACTTCCTAGTTGTGTACCTTGATGATTTAACCCCATTTTCCAAATCTGATGAAGAACATCTCAAGCATCTCAGACAAATTTTCATGACATGCAGGAAATATGGCGTTTCCTTGAATCCAAAGAAGTTCTTATTTGGCCTGGAAGAAGGAAAATTACTTGGCCACATTATATCAAAGGATGGGATCAGAATTGATCCTGAAAGAATACAGGCCATCCTCCAAATTCCACATCCGAGAAACATAAAAGAGCTACAAGCGTTCCTTGGGAAAATTAACTTTTTGAGAAGATTTATTCCAAATTTAGCTGAAGTAATAAGACTGTTAAGCAACATGCTAAAGAAGGATGCCAAGGTAAGATGGTCCCTTGAGGCCAAGCAGGCATTCAAGAGTATCAAAACTGCATTAACCCAAACTCCTGTTCTAACCAGTCCATAGTTTGACAAGGATTTTATCATATTTTCGTTTGCATCAGACCACACAATCGTTGTTGTCCTGTTGCAAAAGGATGAGCAGGGAGCTGAAAATCCAATTGCTTTTTTCAGCCGAGCCTTAAGAGACGCCCCTCTGAAGTACCCAATAATGGAAAAGCAGGCCTACGCACTTGTTAAGGCCATCAAGGATTTCAGAGTGTACATTTTATATTCACACGTGACTGCCTATGTCCCACACGCTGCTGTTAAAGATATATTGACTCAAGACGAATTAGAAGGCAAAAGAGGTAAGTGGATTGCAAGTATCCTCGAATATGACATTGAAATAAAACCAACCAAGCTGATAAAGGGACAAGGTTTAGCCAAGCTAATGTCCGAAACAAACTTTCAAGCCTTAGACATTAACCAGCTGGACAATGAACCAGAGCTGGCGACTCCACAGATCAGTGAAATATTTCTGCAATGCCCCTGGTACACTGATATTTGCTTTGTATTGTTAAACCTGTGTGCTCCCCCAAGATTGTCCAGAACAAAGAAAAGATTTTTAAAAATGAAGGCTTTGAGATTTTGTGTTATAGATGGTGCATTATTTTGGAGAAATCATGAAGGTGTATTGTTAAATTGTTTAACCATGAATGAAACTAACAATGTCATGAAAGAATTCCATGCAGGTGATTGTGGAGGACATCTCTACTGGAAGTCCACAGCAGACAAAATCTTGAGGGCTGGTTTCTACTAGCCTACTCTTTTTGCAGATGTAAAAAAGTTTTCCACGACATGTCACAAGTGCCAAATTTTTGAAGGCAAGAGAAAATTGTTACCCCTGCCCCTTTACTAACCACCAACCGCATTTACAATCAGATATGGGTCTCTGATAACAGTTTGATTGTTTTTAATGAACAAAATGGCTCTTTCTGTACTTTGATGTCCTCCCTGAACAGGTAAAGTATTATCTACATGACTTTCAATAACTGCTGTAGTCATGGAACTCCTCGAGGATCATTCTTCTTTTCCTTGACCAAGCTATCTCTTTAACTGTGGTTGCTGAGAATTCAATGCACAGTATACCGGATGATCTCTTCCTTCGTCGCATGCATGAATCGAGCCAAAAACACTGAAAAATGCCTTGAAAATGGGCGAAGAGCCGATAAAGAGTGCTGGTCGTTGGATGGATCAGATGGACGGCCTAGATCTGATGGTGGGAGGCGATGGGAGACACAGAAGCGCAGGGATCAATAGCAGCCATCGGATCACATAAATGAATGGTGCAGATTGGACTGGAGGGCGCTATCAGGCGTAGATGAGAATGGATGGATGAAGCTCCATCGTCGAATCACAAATTCAACGACGGAGATTGTTTGATGAGGGGTATCAGGAGGTTAACGGGATCGGGATGACGAGGGCCGTTAGATCAGGGTGCAATCGATCTGACGGCCATCGCATGAGGAAGATGCGCACCAATTAGCGAGCAGGGGACCATACTGAAAGGGCATTAAGCGGTTTCCCTGCATCGCTTTTGGCGCTCGACGGTATTCGTATGTAATAATACAATGCAACAAAAACGCGACATGTGGCAAGCGGGAAACCGCTTCCCCGCAGGTTAACAGACAAGCACGTTCGCGGAGCAGGAGAATCGTACACTGTCGGATGATAAGGTGGGCGTAATCACATGGTCAAGGTAATAAACATGTGATTTAGGGTTGATGTGACAGGTGAGGGACGGGCCCGGGCTTTATTAAAGCTTAGGGTTATGAATTTTATTATATGCGTGGGGTTATGAAGGGTTAAACTTTAGCACCGGGGTAAAACAAAAGCATAGGTTAATATGGTTTACAAAGGGTTATTGGGGTTCTTTTAAAAGGTTATAACACAAGAATGCCCGAGAGTTGATAAAATAAAGGGTTTAGGTGGGGTTTTATGTAAAACGTAGGAATGGGAGTTATAAGGATATAAAACAACTACAGGAGGAAGGGATCGAATAAACTACTGCTAGCCCCTTATTTTTAGAAAACACCATGGCCAAGTTGTCCTTGACCCTCAAAAATGCTCAAACATATAGCAGAGCTAACATTTGGCTCCTTCTGGGGATGAGATCCTCCCTGTGAGGTCTCAAGAACCTGCAAATCAATGCCTTCCTGATGAAAACCAATTAGCGAAATTCCTAGTGTTCCATTGGGCATGGAGTCTGGGTGAACCTATACTAAAATTGATAAAACAAAATATTTACAACTTTTAAGGCCAAAGACCTTAAATCACATAAATTTTCAGAAAATGCCCATTAACCGGGCCATCAAAAACTGCTTCTCCTCCCATACTTTTTAGTATGAAGGTGTTATTCCCTTGAATATGAGAAATGATGAAAGGCCCTGTCCAAAAGGCATCAAACTTTCCATGATTGCCTTTCTTTTTCTTTAGTGCATCCCATTTCAGGACCAAGTCTCCAACCTGAAAATTATCTTCTTTTGTCCCTTTGTCAAAAGCTTCCTTGATCTTTCTCTGATGTACTGTAGCCTTTTCCACCAGTTGTTCTCTAATCTGATGTAACTCTGTCAAATCAATGATCCTTCTTGCCGTGTCTTCTTCCTCATTCTACTCTTCTTGAAGGAATTTTGCCACAGGGAGAGTTAAGCGAATTGGGAATACAGCTTCAGTGCCATACACAAGCTTGAATGGAGAACTCCCTATGGATTTCTTAATGGTCACCTTGTCAGCCCACAGTGCATACTTGAGCTTTGAATCCTAATTATTTTTATTGTCCTTTAACAACTTTTAATTATCCTGATCAGACTTTTATTAGAGGATTCTTCCAGACCTTTTCCTTGAGGATAATAACAGGTGGAATGAACAAGTTTAGTGCCCATTGAATCACACATTTCCACCAATTCTTTTGCCGTGAAAGCTGCTGCATTATCTGTTATTAATTTATGTGGACAACCAAATCTGCTGAAGATATTCTCTGTTAAAAACTTTATGACCACATTATGATCAACCTTTCTGGTAGGGACTGCTTCAATCCACTTGGTAAAATAATTAGTGGCTACTAATATCCATCTATGATGGCCACTGGAATATGGATTGATTTCTCCAATAAAATCCAAGCCCCATTGCTGAAAAGGTCCTTTTGCATGTATTGGTTTTACAGGTAGGGACTTCAACTGCTATTTTCCTTCAAATCTTTGGCACCTGTCACAAGATTTAACAAAAGCAAATACATCAGAAAATAAAGTGGGCCAATAGTACTAAGCTCTAAGAATTTTATGGGCTGTAATTTTCCAATAATGGTTCCCTCCACACATGCTGGTATGAAATTGCTGCATAACTTATTTTGATTGTTCTTTTTCCAAACACCTCAAAAATATTCCAGACGGATCCCTCAAGTAGAGTGGATTTTCCATAATACAATACTTTGCTGCTGTAAGTTTTAAAGTTTTGGCCTAACTTTGAGTAAATCCTGAAGGGATCTTTAGTTTCAGCAAAAAATAAATTATTTCAGCATACCAATTACAAGAAGCTAGACTCTCGGCCACTGACTACTTTCCCTTTGTTTCAGCTGCTTGTTCTTCTATATCTGTCTGTCCACTCTCTGCAATTGTGCAAAGAAATCAATTTCTAAAGACCTGCAATTTCTTCAGCCAATAACTTGGCAAGCCCCTGACCTCTGACCAGCTTGGTGGGCTTCAACTCTATATTAAATTCTATCATTTTTGCAATCCACTTTGCCCTTCTTCCATCAGCATTAGGTTGTGTTAGGACATATTTTATTGCAGCAGAGGGTACATATGAAATATTTTTGAATGCAAAATATAAACTCTAAAAGCATTCAAAGATTTGATGAGAGCACATGCCTGTTTCTCAATAATATCATACCTCAGTTCAACATCCCTCAAATTCTTGCTGAAAAATGCTACTGGATGTTCTGAACCTTCTTCATCTGCCTGCAATAAAACAACTGCAATGGTGTCTTCAGAGGTAAAAGAAAATATATGGAACTCCTTGCTATAATCTGGACTTATTAAAGTGGGAGCCTCCATAATAGCCTTTTTAATAGACTCAAATGATTTTCTTGTTGAATCAGTCCACTTAACCTCTGCTCCTTTCTTCAACATGGAGGTAATATGCTTCACTAGTTCAGCAAAATTTGTTATAAACCCCCTAAAAAAATTAATTTTGCCCAGAAAAGATTGGATATCTTTCTTTGATCAAGGAACAGTCAAAGTCTGAATTTCTTTGACTCTTTCTGGGTCAATTTGAACACCTGCAGCAGAAACAATATGTCCTAACAACTTGCCTTCATTTAAAGCAAATTGAGATTTTTTGGGGTTGAATGATATTCCAAACCTTTTGCACTTCAGAAACACTTTTTTCAAATGTTGTAAATGATTTTGATGACTGCTAGAGTAAACTGTTATATCATCAAGGTAGATGAGGACGAATTTATCCTTCTCCCCCAAAAATGATATATCCATAGCTCTTTGAAAGGTTGCTCTAACATTCATCAATCCAAAAGGCATCTTAGCATACATAAAAGTGCCCCAAGGAGTGGTAAATGCAGTCTTTTCTTGATCATCTGGGTGCACAACAATCTGATTAAAGCCTGAAAATCCATCCAAGAAAGACATTACTTTGGCTCCTGAGACCTTTTGCAGTAGATGCTCCATCTTTGGCAAAGGATAGTTATCTTTCTTGGAGCATTTGTTTAAATTTCTGAAATCAACACACAGTCTGATTTCACCACTATTCTTCCTCACCACCACTAGATTGGCCACCCATTTTGAATACCTGAGAGAGACTATGATCTTGGCAGCTAGCAATTTTTTAATTTCCTTTTCAATCAATGGAAGAAGCATCAGATTTATTGGTCTCAGCTTTTGTTTGAAAGGAATAGTGTCTTTCTACAGAGGGATTTTATGCTGAATTATATTCTTATCATACATTTTCAGATCACTATACTCCTAGGCAAATACATCAGCAAATTGCCTCATTAAATTGCAGTATTTAGCACTTTGATCAGCTGACAAATGCATGGACAGATTTACATATCTAGGCTGACCTGGACTTCCTATGTCATGCTTACGGACTGCAGATTGGTCTTCTTTCTGGGAAGCCTTGTAAGGCACATCATTTTGGTCAAATAGTATCTCAAGAGGAATTAGACCCTTAGGAATATGATTGCTGGGAAGCTGAACAATACTGTCTTTACCAATTTTATTTCTAAGCTAGGACTGGGGGTTTCTAACAAGGCTTCATTTTCTTGGTCAATTTGCATCTCAGAAAATTCATCAATGACTTTCAAGAACCTATTCAACTCATTATCATTTTCAAAAAATTTCCAATGGTGGACATTGTTAGGCAAGGATGGTCTATACTTCATTTGGACTTCATAAACTAGTCTGGGAAGCATGGGAGGTATAAAAAGACTAGAAGAGACAACAAGGGAATCATCAAGCTGATTTTGGGCTTTAGGAATGTATGAAATATAGAAATAATCAAAAGAATCTATGATTCTCCATATCTCATCTCTGTATGCTTTCAGCCTTGGGTGCTTTGCTTGAATTGTTTTATTTACTTGCTAGATAATCAGATCAGCATCTCCAAATGCCTTTATACCCTTGATTCCTCTGTCTTTTTTTGAATTAAGGCCTAACATCAGAGCTTCATATTCTGCTATGTTGTTTGTGACTTGGAAAATTAGCTTAAAAGATAGCTGAATGCTTTCTTGTTGTGGAGATACTAGCACCACTCCTGCTCTTGCAGTTTCCCTGGAACATGCTCCATCAAAGAAAATCTCCCAAACCTGACTTCCTTGCTTTTTCTCAGCCTGAACTGTTGGTTTCCTGATCTGCATTACGGCCTTCTGAGATTCTTCTATTTGGAGAATACATGCTCCAAAATCAATGTCCACTGCATAAATGGGATGATTTGTAGGATTCTTCTCATCACTACTGATATATGCTAGTTGTGCTTCTTTGTGCAATCTCCTACTTTCCCCTCCAAAAACTAGGACAATGCCATAAGAAAAATCATTTTGTAATGTCCCACCTAGTTTCTTAATCCACCCTCTGGACAACAGCATACCAAACTTGGGAGGGACATCTGCTACCACAATATCCATCATCATACTCTTCATGGGTAGCTAAGTTAAGGTAATGGCCAGATATTTAATCAATCCAAGACATTTCACCTTCCTTGAATCAAAAGAAAACAAATCATGATAGGGTCTAGTGATATCAAGGCCTAACTCTTCCATGATAGCTTTAGGCATTAAATTGTGGCTAGCCCCTATGTCTAGCAGGAGATTGTGGAGCATTTTATCATGAATGGTCAATGAGACATAGAAAGATGGAGACTTATTATCAGCAGGCTCAATCATGGGGCTGAACACAATGGTAGGCTTATCATCTTGCAAATTAACAAATTCAGTGGAGGTTTGTTTGATTTCTAGCTCAAGGGCTTCAAGGATGGGCTTCCTAATTACTTCACTCTTCACCAACTCAACCAGAGGCACATATATTTTTAGTTTCTAAACTTCTGACTCAAGGCTGAAAGAAGAATATGACTTATCAAAACTTTTTACTTCTTGAACTGAAGCTTTGAGGATGACTGGATCAGCTGCTGGTATTCTTTGTTTGACATTCTGTGATTCTTCTTGGAAAACAGCTCTTTGTGCAGGATTCTCTTTGACATTCTTTGGATTCAACCTCAGGTTATATCTCTGCTCCTGTTGAGCTTGTAGAACAGCCTCTCTATCCCATCCTTGGTTGTATTGTTCCTGCAGCAATGATTCTTCATAAGAAGCCAAAGTCAAAAACGTAGCACTGCCTTTATCTTTCATGCAGTGAATTTCATCCCCATCTTCTTCAAATTATTCTTACTCCATGACTACATTTTGGAAATGGGCTTTAACTTTCTATTCTTCTTTTGATTCTTCACCCCTCTGCATAATTTGTAACTGCTCATTTTCTCTTCTAAATGGAATAGGATTTCTTGGAGAAAATGTGTTCTGTTGCCTTGTCTTCCCTGAATTCTGTTCAACTTTTAGCTTAGAAATTCAGCAGCCAATGACTCTATCATCTTAGTCATTTTGTCCATTTTAGGCTCTAAAGATGAAGCAGAAGAAGTAGAATCCTGAGCTTTCTGCCTCCTTCTGTGAGCTTTATTTTTAACTTTTTTGCTGCCATGATATTGGATTCCACTTCTAATGTTGCCTCCTACATATCAGCTAGAGTAGCACATCTTCTTTCTCTCAATAACGGGTAGAAATCAAAGTCAAAGGCATTGGCATAAGTGAGTTTGGTAGAGGTAGGAGTAGGCTTTACCTCAGCTGGTATCTTACTATACATTCGATTAAATCTTTTATTAAAATTAGGAAAAGATTCACCATTTTCCCTCATCAAATTACCAAACTTTATATGGTAATACAACAAGTCTTTTTTATCTCCCCATTTCTTCAAAAATGCATCATCTAATGCTTCAATATTAGTTGTTGATCTCTGGGGCAATTCTCTAAACCACTTCCTAGCCTCTCCATCAAGGCTCTGAACAAAAACTCTCATCCACACATCATTTTCACTTATATCTAAATTATCAACATAACTATAAAATGCTTCTAGTTGTTCTTCTGTTGTTACTCCCTCTGTTCCAGTGAATTTAGGCATATATTTTTGATATCCTCCCACAAGCATAGGATTTAAAGGCACAAGCAATACCAATGGTCCATATATGGTAGCTACAATTATTTCTATCCTCGTAGGTGCTTGTTGTCCTGCCATGATTGGAATATTTGGAAGAATACTAGCAGATTGAATAATAGGGAGTAATGTGATGGATGGAAGAGATAAAGGGATGTTTTGGACTGAGATTCAAAGGGGAACTAACTGGACTAGGGGCTGAAATAATCTCTTAAGGTTTTTCCTTATTAACAGTGTTGTGCTCTAAATATTGAAACTGTAAATATTCAGCAATAACTTTATCTTTTAGATATGAATTAGATTTCTTAGGCTTACCTGATCCTGATCCCCTTTCTGTGAATATTCTTTGATTTAATAGTCCTCTCAGGTTCAGGCATTGATTCAGCTGTTGATTTCTGAGGATTTCTTCATATATGTCTCACAAACTGAGCCAAAACTTCAATGTGGAGTCACCAAAGGATGGTCTTCCTCCAATGGAGTCGCCAAATAGATAATTACAACCAATAATTATGTTCAAACCTTGTCTATCATCAAAGCTTGAAGCTATGTCGTTCTCCTAAGGAAGCTGACCTTCAATTCTCCTCTCCCTGGAAACGACACCAATTAATGTTATCAACCCAAGAAACTCTCCTAGGTTGTATATTAGAGATGCTCAGGAACATTACAAACTCAACGAAAATGTTGGAAATATGGTGGATGAATGAAAGAAATGTTGCATATTCAAGCCAGATAACCACTTCTACTATGATTAACCCCAGACATGGATGAACACCCCCAGATTACAAGGCTTTTAACCATCAATTACTCACAGTTTTAGATAAAATGTGAAGATGGAGAAGACTGATCACACCAGCAGATACATAGGACCCTGAGATGGCCAGCTGCAACTAGTTAAAAGGTCTATAAATCTATTTTCTAATACACAGACAGGATGACAGCTCTCTGGCATTAAAATAATAGAAACCTAAAAACAAATTCAATGATACATGCTAAATCCTAACATAGAGGTGGGATGACAGCCCCTCTAATGCTAAACATCAATAGCACATGAAATAATGCATAACAGGCATAGCCTGGAACAAAGAGGAAGAAGTGGAGAGTGAGCAATCAACAACAAAAGAAGCTTGTATTAGCTGGAAATGAAGACCAGAAGCTGCAAGTCTCATAGTAGTTACAGTCTCCAGAAGTTGAAGCTTACAACAAAATAATACTCATCAACCTGATTACATCTTTTCTCTGGGTATATATGGAGGTTGACTACAAAATTGCTCTGCAAACCCATGTGTGGAGGGGTCATAACTGACCACCAACTGCATTTACAATCAGATATGGGTCTCTGATAACAGTTTGTTTGTTTTTAATGAACAAAATGGATCTTTCTGTACTTTGATGTCCTCCCTGAACAGGTAAAGTATTATCTGCATGACTTTCAATAACTGCTGTAGTCATTGAAATGCTCAAGGATCATTCTTCTTGTCCTTGGTTGTCCTATCTCTTTAAATGTGGTTGATGAGAATTCAATGCAAGTGTATCGGATGATCTCTTCCTTCTTCGCATGCATGAATCAAGCCAAAAACACTAAAAAATGCCTTGAAAATGGGCGAAGAGCCTAGAAAGGGTGTTGGCCATTGGATGGATAAGATGGACGGCCTAGATTTGATGGCGGGAGGCGATGGGAGACAAAGAGGTGTAGGGATCAATAACAGCCGTTGGATCACATAAACGAATGGTGCAGATTGGATTGGAGGGTGCTATCGGGCATAGACGAGAATGGATGGATGAAGCTCCACCGTCGGATCGCAAAGTCAACAGCGAAGATCGTTTGATGAGGGGTATCAGGAGGTTAACAGGATCAGGACGACGAGGGCCATTAGATCAGGGTGCAATTGATTCCACGACCATCGCATGAGGAATATGCACACCAATTAGCGAGTAGGGGACCGTACTGAATGGTCGGTAAGCAGTTTTCCCGCACCGCTTTTGGCACTTGGTGGTATCTGTATGTAATGATGAGATGCAACAAAAAAGCGACATGTGGTAGGCGGGAAATCGGTTCCTCGCAGGTTAACGGATGAGAACGTTCGCGGAGCGGGGGAAGCGTACACCATCGGATGATAAGGCGGGCGCGATTGGATGGTTGAGGTAATAAACATGTGCTCCGAGGTTGATGTGACAGGTGAGGGGCGGGCCCGGGCTTTATTAAAGCTTAGGGTTATGAATTTTATTATATGCGCGGGGTTATGAAGGGTTAAACTTTAGCACCGGGGTAAAACAAAAGCATAGGTTAATATGGTTTACAAAGGGTTATCGGGGTTTTTTAAAACGTTATAAAACAAAATGCCCGAGAGTCGCTAAAATAAAGGGTTTAGGCGGGGTTTTGTGTAAAACAGAGGAATTGGAGTTATAAGGATATAAAACAAATACAGGAGGAAGGGATCAAATAAACTACTGCTAGACCCTCCTTTTCAGAAAACACCAAGGCCATGTTGTCCTTGACCCTAAAAAATGCTCAAACATATAGCAGAGCTAATAGTACCCAAGGGAATAATGTAATAATGGGATAGGCCATAATAATAAATAAGGTGGTTAATCCATATCATGTAAGGGACCACAAGTAGTTAACAATAATGTAATAAGACCATGGTATTAGATAGATGGTATTGAGGCAACCATATACCACTTATTATGCTCTTAACCTACAAGGCGATACCAGAATACCAAATATGGGAAGAAATATACCCAGAACATAAAACAATGAGAAATAAAAACAAGTATTTTATTATTCAGAAAGCAATGTTCACTTGCCTCTTCGAGGGAGCAACCTCCAATAGAGCTGAGCTCAATTGCAAAATAAGACACTATGCTCCTTGAAGGGAGTCTCTATCCTTTATATAGGATTCATACATGCAATTGCATGGGGCAATACCATGGTTCTTATTAACACCATCTATCTAATACCATGGCCCATTTGCAACTAACTGTGGTCCCTTCATTAAATGCGGGTTAACCACTTACAATTATTAATATGGGCTTTATTGACTCTTTACTTAACTATAAATATGAATCAATTCTATTACATAAATAAGGGGGTTAGGGTTTGGACCCTAACCCCCTTATAATATGGGGGGATAATATGGGGTACAAAGGGAGGAACCCAAGGGAATAATGTAATAATGGGATGGGCCATAATAATAAATAAGGCGGTTAACCCATATCATGTAAGAGACCAAAAGTAGTTAACAATAATGTAACAAACCCATGGTATTAGATAGATGGTATTGAGGGAACCATATACCACTTATTATGCTCTTAACCTGCAAGATGATACCAGAATACCAAATATGCAAAGAAATATACCCAGAACATAGAACAATGAGAAATAACATCAAGTATTTTATTATTCAGAAAGCAATGTTCACTTGCCTCTTTGAGGGGGAAACCTCCAAAGAGCTGAGCTCAATTACAAAGTAAGACACAATTCTCCTCGAGGGGAGTCTCTATCCTTTATATAGGATTCATATATGCATTACCATGGGGCAATACCATGGTTCTTATTAATACCATCTATTTAATACCATGGCCCATTTGCAACTAACTGTGGTCCCTTCATTAAATGGGGGTTAACCACTTACAATTATTAATATGGGCTTTATTGACTCTTTACTTAACTATAACTATGACTCAATCCTATTACATAAATAAGGGTGTTAGGGTTGGACCCTAACCCGCTTATAATATGGGGGGATAATATGGGGTACAAAGGGAGGTACCCAAGGGAATAATGTAATAATAGGATGGGCGATAGTAATAAATACGGTGGTTAACCCATATAATATAACGGACCACAAGTAGTTAACAATAATGTAATAAGCCCATGGTATTAGATAGATGGTATTGATGGAACCATATACCACTTGTTATGCTCTTAACTTGCAAGACGATACCATAATACCAAATATGCGAAGAAATATACCAGAACATAGAACAATGGGAAATAGCAACATTTATTTTATTATTTAGAAAGTAATGTTCATTTGCCTCTTTGAGGGGACAACCTCTAATAGAGTTGAGCTCAATTACAAAATAAGACACGATGCTCCTCGATGAGATTCTCTATCCTTTATATAGGATTCATACATGTAATAGAATTGGGCAATACCATGGTTCTTAATAATACTATCTATCTAATACCATGGCCCATTTGCAACTAACTGTGGTCCCTTCATTAAATGCGGGTTAACCACTTACAATTATTAATATGGGCTTTATTGACTCTTTACTTAACTATAACTATGACTCGATCCTATTACATAAATAAGGGGGTTAGGGTTGGACCCTAACCCCCTTATAATATGGGGGGATAATATGGGGTTATATGAGACCTATATAGAGGCTAGAGATTCCCCATTGAGAGGTGTCAAGGATTATTGTATGAATAGGCATATGGCTTGTGGAGTGTTCTCCTCCCTTAAGGAGTGAATATATGGTGTTGCCCTACTTTAAGAGTTTTGATCAATAAATAATGATTTATATATATTTATATTTTGTTATTTTTGGTGATTATTTGCATTTTTTTGGTATATTGGTATGTTTTCATATATTTGCAGGTTAGATCTATAACAAGTGGTATCAGAGCACTTTCTTGGGCAAAAGTGGAGAATTTTTTTTTTAATTTTTTGCAGGAACTTTTTGGGGCAGAAAGTTTGCAGATCAGATCTATTATTTTTGGGGAAGAATCTGAAAAATCTAATTGCATATCTAGATTCTTTGTGAAAAAATACCCAAGTTCAAAAAAAAAAAATCAGCCAAATCGAAGTCCGGATGAAGGAGATATTGCTGATCTAAAAATCAGTGTTGTTGCAGACATTCTTCGAGGTGGCCAATTTGCAGATCAGATTTGTATGATTTGGGGAAAAATATGCACAATCTAATTGTAGATATAGGTTTTTGATGAAAAAAATCTCCATTTAAAAAAAAATCAATTGAATTGGAGTCCGAATGAAGGAGATATCGCTGATTTAAAAATCAGTGTTGTTGCAGACATTTTTTGGGGCAGCGAGTTTGTGGTGTAGATCTGTACATTTTGGTGCAAATTCTGTAGAATGTAATTGTAGATCTAGATTATTTGTGAAAAATACCCAATTTCAAAAAAAAAATTAGTCAAATCGGAGTCCAGATGAGGGAGATATCGCTGATTTAAAATCAACTATTTTTCAGCAATGTTTTGTGACGGCGAGAAAGTTGTAGCGCGAATAGGAAATTTCAGTG
Organism: Pinus tabuliformis; assembly: GCA_031772625.1. NCBI lineage: Eukaryota > Viridiplantae > Streptophyta > Pinopsida > Pinales > Pinaceae > Pinus > Pinus tabuliformis. Next base: position 473,997,486 of record CM062806.1, on the reverse strand, counting down.
CCTAGATCAGGATTTATATCACATGGGAAGATACAGAATGGTTGTTCCATTTCCAAAAACTGGTCATAATAGGGGTTCTGAACAATATTGAATAAATTGTGGCCATTTCAAATTTTTGCCAAGTAAGCAATTTGTTTTCAAAAACCCTCTTCATGGCTTATAACAATAAGTTTTTTACAGGAAAAAATAATGGGTCTTCTATTGAAAATTTTATAGCACATCTTAAGTTTGACTTCCCAGGGTGTTGGAAGGACAATATAGGGTATTATTTGAAAGATGAGGCTACTATATGGTGGAAATCACTTGACAGTGAGATTCTGAAGTTATGTCGTGCTGACGAAATTGAAGAACTACTTTTGGACAAATGGTCTCATACTAGAAAGGAGGAAACCAAAAAACCTAGCAAAGATTTTATTTTTGTAGGAAAGAAGGAAACCAAGAAACCTAAAGGGTTATTTTCTGCTAGTATCTCCTTATTACAGGTTCATGAATTGATTCAAAAGGAGAATATCATTGTGTCTATAAATCAAAGTTGCAAGCATAATTTTATCAATGTTAATTTGGAAAAAAAATTGCAAGTTCCAGCAAAACACATTGAAAACACACAGGTTGATAATGGGGATGTTTAAGTTTATAAAGAATTGAAGCTTTCTATGGATAAGTATGTGTTGCATTGTGACTTTTATACTTCAGATATGGATAACATGGATGTTGTTTTCGTATATCCTTGGATGGAATCTGTGGGTACTGTCAATATTAAAGTGCAGAAGAAATTCCTGAAGCTCTAGTATAAAAGGAAGAAAATTACATTGCAGGATATTTCCATTAAGACCCAAGCAGAAGATGTTGCAGGGACTGACACATTAGATGATGAGCCATTGATGGTTGACAACGAAACACAAACATCAAACTAGGTCCAGGTAGAGTCCAAGGAGGCTGAAGCAGAAAATGTTACAGGTACAGATATATCAAATGAGGAATCAGTGGTTGAAGTAATATTGGAAGATAAGCAACAAAAAAAGATGCCACAACATGTACCAGCTACCAATTAGGCTCCATTAGGTGGCGAATTAAAGAAAAAGACAATGTGGGCTAAAACTTCAACATATCACCACCCACATCACTCCGCAAGAAAAAAACCAACAAGATGGCAACAAGTTAGCCACATGGACAACAACCCCGGCATGACAAATAGAGAGGAACGATGATCCACACAGAAGAGCCGCGACGGTCAGCTTCCATGTCAAGCGAGTGAGGCACCATCTAGATCGATGGTTCACCTTTCTGTAGGATGGCTAGATGCACGTGCATGGTACCAGTGGACTACTCTTTTGAGTAGATCTTATTATTTGTGTTCTGCCCATGTTTTGGGACGAAACATGTTAAGGGGGGTGGAATGTAGTATACCTAGGGGGGATAATATGGGGTACAAAGGGAAGTACCCAAGGGAACAATGTAATAATGGGATGGCCCATAGTAATAATAAGGTGGTTAACCCATATCATATAAGGGACCACAAGTAGTTAAAAATAATGTAATAAGCCCATGGTATTAGATAGATGGTATTGAGGGAACCATGGTAATGACCCATGGTATTGTATGTATGAGGCCTATATAGAAGCTAAAGACAACCTGTTGAGAGGTGTCAAGGATTATTGTATGAACAGGCATATGGCTTGTGGAGTTTTCTCCTTCCTTAAGGAGTGAATGTATAGTTTTGCCCTACCTTAAGGGTTTGATATCAATAAAGAAGCATTTCAATCTATTTCTATCTTGTTATTTATTGGGTTTATTTCGATTTCTCATATATTTTCAGATCAGATATATAACACCAACAACATATCATCCACATACAAGACTAGATAAATAACACAGTAACCAATTAATTTAAAATACACACAGTGATTGTGGAGCGATAAAAAGGTGTCTTGTGAACTCCTAATTACCTCACATTAATTATCAACCCAGGGACGACTTTTTATTTCAAGAGTGTACTCTGTCTGAGGCGGCTATTTTCTTAAGAGTAATGTTTCGCAGTATAGTGCTTAAAACCCATAAGTAAACGAATGCTTGAAACAAAATCTAATTGGAACAGCAAGAAACTAAATCATTCGTTCAAACAACCATCAATCATGGATATAGTAACAATAACTCTTTCCTCTAGAAATTGATGGAATAGAGTATGGACCATGGATCTGGGAGCATGGTAGCATCTGCTGAGGCTCACGACAGCCTTGGTCCTTCTCTCACACCAAAGCAATAAATGCAAGTAAAAGGAATGGCAAAAAGCAAAATAGAACAGCAAACTGGAATTGGAATAGCAAGTCTAAAATGGAACGGCCGTAAATGGAACAACAAACTAGAATTAAAGGAAATGAACAACAAACTTTAATTAATGGAAATCAGCAAAGCCAAAGTAATAGCAATCTTTATTCTAAGAATAAATCGAACATCACAAGGAAATAGAATGGCAGTAAATGAAACAACAATAATAAAATGAAACAACAGTAATAAAATGGAACAACAATCCTCAATGAATCTTGGAACAACAATCCTCATCCGCATGTACATGTTCTATACTACTATAGCAATCTAAGAATAACGAATGATATGATTACGTTTCTGAACGAAGTAATATTGCTTTCAAGTCTCGCAAATACTATTTCATATGAATCTAATGATGATAACATTCATACCAGTATCCTGCTATGGAAATAGATGTAATTTCGAATAGATTCACTGTGCGTAATACAGAGACATGAGATAAGGAACTCATTCAGATTCAGATATCAATTATGAAGCATAGTCTATCATATAAAAGATATATCAGATTACTTAAATAATGGAAATAAACAAACCACACACAATTTACCGTATAACAATACAACGACAAGTGTCCGTCGGAGCTGGGCCCTTGGCTACCAATGGTACACTGCCGTAAGTTACTCTAGATGCAGAGACGAAATGAACACCAATTCTTTTAGATTAATTGCATTAACAAAAGTGTAACAGAATCAGTTCTCAACGAAACTTCAATGATCAGAGTCTGTTCTGAAACTTATCATTACAAAATACAATTGTCCCCCCCTCTCTGCTCTTGGGTTTCATTTAAATAGAGAAGATCAGAGCATAGATAATTACAACATGATTTGTTTTATAAATTTGGATTGATTCTAACCAGATGATCAACAAGAAAATATATTCCCTCTCATCTCTTCAACAAAAGCAAGACGAATTTGGGTTTACAGCTGAGATTTGGAGGGCGGCCGCAACTGCAAATCTGAGAAAATCATGCTCAAAGAACCCTGCGTTTCTCCCTGTACAAGCCGAATTTGGGCAAACGGTTCTTAGAAGATAATTGGGCCCGTTATGGACAAAACCCTTGTTCCGGATTTTCCAAATTCGTCTTCATTTGCTCAGAATCTCAACCGCAAAATTGTCACTCCTTAAACCAGCGAATTTCTGAGTTGGCAGATTTAAAAATCAAATCTTCAATCTGGAAGTTACCTTGGAGGCTAAAAATGGTGAATAATGTTATAACCAACTTATTAGAACTATCATTTGTAAAATAATGCATAATCATCCATTTATTAGAAATAAAGGAGAATAAATAATATTTATTCATGAGAGCATAAATAATTAATAAAATGGATTTAAATGATAAATTATAATAAATGGCATGATGAAGAATGGTAGAAATGTGGAGCGATAAAAAGGTGTCTTGTGAACTCCTAATTACCTCACATTAATTATCAACCCAGGGACGACTTTTTATTTCAAGAGTGTACTCTGTCTGAGGCGGCTATTTTCTTAAGAGTAATGTTTCGCAGTATAGTGCTTAAAACCCACAAGTAAACGAATGCTTGAAACAAAATCTAATTGGAACAGCAAGAAACTAAATCATTCGTTCAAACAACCATCAATCGAGGATATAGTAGCAATAACTCTTTCCTCTAGAAAATGATGGAATAGAGTATGGACCATGGATCTGGGAGCATGGTAGCATCTGCTGAGGCTCATGACAGCCTTGGTCCTTCTCTCACACCAAAGCAATAAATGCAAGTAAAAGGAATGGAAAAAAGCAAAATAGAACAACAAACTGGAAATGGAATAGCAAGTCTAAAATGGAACGGCCGTAAATGGAACAACAAACTAGAATCAAAGGAAATGAACAGCAAACTTTAATTAATGGAAATCAGCAAAGCCAAAGTAATAGCAATCTTTATTCTAAGAATAAATCGAACATCACAAGGAAATAGAACGGCAGTAAATGAAACAGCAATAATAAAATGAAACAACAGTAATAAAATGGAACAACAATCCTCAATGAATCTTGGAACAACAATCCTCATCCGTATGTACATGTTCTATACTACTATAGCAATCTGAGAATAACGAAAGATATGATTACGTTTCTGAACGAAGTAATATTGCTTTCAAGTCTCGCAAATACTATTTCATATGAATCTAATGATGATAACATTCATACCAGTATCCTGCTATGGAAATAGATGTAATTTCGAATAGATTCACTATGCGTAATACAGAGACATGAGATAAGGAACTCATTCAGATTTAGATATCAATTATGAAGCATAGTCTATCATATAAAAGATATATCAGATTACTTAAATAATGGAAATAAACAAACCACACACAATTTACCGTATAACAATACAACGACAAGTGTCCGTCGGAGCTGGGCCCTTGGCTACCAATGGTACACTGCCGTAAGTTACTCCAGATGCAGAGACGAAATGAACACCAAGTCTTTTAGATTAATTGCATTAACAAAAGTGTAACAGAATCAGGTCTCAACGAAACTTCAATGATCAGAGTCTGTTCTGAAACTTATCATTACAAAATACAATCGTCCCCCCCTCTCTGATCTTGGGTTTCATTTAAATAGAGAAGATCAGAGCATAGATAATTACAACATGATTGTTTTATAAATTTGGATTGATTCTAACCAGATGATCAACAAGAAAATATATTCCCTCTCATCTCTTCAACAAAAGCAAGACGAATTTGGGTTTACAGCTGAGATTTGGAGGGCGGCCGCACCTGCAAATCTGAGAAAATCGTGCTCAAAGAACCCTGTGTTTCTCCCTGTACAAGCCGAATTTGGGCAAACTGTTCTTAAAGAAGATAATTGGGCCCGTTCTAGACAAAACCCATGTTCCGGATTTTCCAAATTCGTCTTCATTTGCTCAGAATCTCAACCGCAAAACTGTCACTCCTTAAACCAGCGAATTTCTGAGTTGGCAGATTTAAAAATCAAATCTTCAATCTGGAAGTTACCTTGGAGGCTAAAAATGGTGAATAATGTTATAACCAACTTATTAGAACTACCATTGGTAAAATAATGCATAATCATCAATTTATTAGAAATAAAGGAGAATAAATAATATTTATTCATGAGAGCATAAATAATTAATAAAATGGATTTAAATGATAAATTATAATAAATGGCATGATGAAGAATGGTAGAAATGGGTGGAATAAGTGTTCAAAAGTGATAATAATAATGGCATATTAACGACTCTACATTGATTTGCTTTGTTTTTGGTAAAGCCAAGTCCCTGTATAAATGTATCAAATTTCTGATACCAAATCCTTGGTGACTGGTTTAACCCATACAGAGACTTCTTTAATTTGCATACCAGTTCTTTCTTACCCTTCACCACAAAGCCTTCAGGTTTCTTCATGTAGATATTCTCTTCTAGATCCCCGTGAAGAAACGTTGTCTTCACATCCATTTGTTCTACCTCAAAATCAAAAGAAGCAGCAATAGATAAAAGTAACCTAATAGAAGTTACCTTGGCAACAGGAGAAAAAATATCACCAAAATCAATTCCCAACACCTGGGAATAACCTTTTTCTACCAACCAAGCTTTGTATTTCTCCACCTTTCCTTCTGCATTTGTCTTCTTCTTGAACACCCATTTGCTTCCAATGGGTTTCCTTCCAACCGGAAACTCCACCAAATCCCAAGCCTCATTGTTGTACAAATATGCCATTTCATCAACCAAGGCCTCTTTCCAGAGTTTTCCATCCTCTAAATCTACTACTTCCTTCACAGTTCTCAGATCATCATCAGTAATATATAAAGAAAAATTTGAACAGAAAGCAGATGGACTATACCTTTTTGGTTGTCTTCTTTCTCGAACTGATCTTCTTACACCCAGAGTTTGTGGCTCTTCATCTTCTGATTCCTCCTCTGCCGTAGAGTCTGATTCTTCCTCCTTTAGCTCAAACTCTATCTTCTCAGGTTCCTTTGGTTGGACTTCATGTTTAATAACATCTTTCACCTCTCTGAACACCACATCTCGGTTGTACACAACCTTCCTTGTCGCTGGGTTCTAAAGCTTATAACCCTTTAAGCCACCCTTATACCCAATAAAGATGCACTTTTCAGATTTACTATCAAACTTGGTTCGTTTCTCCTTTGGAACGTGTACATATGCATCACATCCAAATACCCTCAGATGTGAAAGAGAGGGTTTCTTACCATTCCATACTTCTTGTGGAGTCTTATCCTCCAACACTGATGAAGGTGATATGTTGGCCAGGTAACATGTTGTCTCCATCGCCTCTGCCCAGAATTCATGTCCTAACCCGGCACCACTAAGCATGATTCTTGCCCTTTCCATCAAATCTTGTTCATTCTCTCTGCAACTCCATTTTGTTGAGGTGTATATGGAGTAGTTTTCTGCCATGCTATACCACACTTCTTACAGAATTCTTCAAATTCCTTACTGCAAAACTCTCCACCGTTATCTGTTCTCAACACCTTTATCTTCTTCTCTGTCTGGTTTTCCACGAGAGCTTTAAATTCTTTAAACCTATCAAAGGCTTTAGATTTCTTCTTAAGGAAATATATCCATGTATTCCTTGAAAAGCCATCTATAAATGATACATAGTACACAGACTTACCCAGTGATGGAACCTTCACAGGTCCAAACACATCACTGTACACAAGCTCTAATATTTGTTTCGCCCTCTTACCACAAAAGGGGAAACTCGCCCTATTCTGCTTCCCATATACACAATTTTCATAGAAATCAAAATCTAGAGAGCTATTACTCATACATTCTACCATACCTTTACCATGAAGTATTCGAAGGCCCTTCTCTCCAATATGTCCAAGCCTTTGATGCCATAGCATGGTCTTTTCTCTAGAGACCACTAAATTTTCTGCTCCACTTTCAGGAACCATAGAGTTGTTGCAACCATCAACAACAGTGCTACCTTGTAGCTTGTACAGAGTTCTAATCTAAACTCCCCGCATCAATACCAGTGCTCCTGAACCATCTTGCAAGTATCCTTCTCTAACACTGTTTTTACACTTGCATCATCCAACTTTCTTACAGAAATTAGATTTCTGGCCAATGAAGGAATATGCAGAGCACCCAAAAGTGTTCTAAACCTTCCACCTTGCAGCTTCAACTTTACTTTTCCGTGACCAATAATTATAGCCTTCATATCATCCCCTAAGAAGACATCACCACCATCATATTTCTCATACTCGCAGAACCACTCTCTATGGGGAGTGAAGTGAAAGGATGCACCTAAGTCAATCAACCATGCCTCATGATCTACATGTGTACTTGAAGAATCCAAGTACACATCCCCACCTTCATCTGAGGTGGTTTTCACCTTTGCAGAAGGAGCATCATCAAATCCCTTTTCTTTATCAAGAGCTTTAAATTTACAGTCCCTTTTGTAGTGCCCTTCCTTTTCGCATTTCCAGCACACCACCTTTATAGGTTTTCCTGGAGATTTAGATCTCCCTCTAGATTTATGTCTCCCACTCAATGACTTATTTTTGTTTTTGTTCTGGGACCGTCCTTGTACAAACAAGGCATCACCATTCTCGCTCTCCATATTTTTTCGTCTCATCTCCTCCATTAGCAAGGATGAGTCTATTTCATCAAAATGCAACGCTGTTGCATTGATACCTATTCCAATAACCAGACTATCCCACGAATCTGAAGAGAACACAATAAACTCATGGACTTATGTTCATCTGAAATTTTAATATCAACAGATGCTAACTGACTTACCACAGTATTAAATGCATTCAGATGCTCTTTCACCGAGTCTCTATCTTTCATCCTCAGGTTATACAGATTTTTCCGCAGGAATAGTTTATTCACCAGAGGCTTAGATTGGTACAAAGTCCCTAACTTTTCCCACAAAGCCTTCGTTGTAGCTTCCCTTGATACATTTAGCAATACTGAATCTGAGACACATAATCGTATTGTGATCTTTGCCTTCCGATCCAAATTCTTCCATTCTTCATCGAACACTTCTGTTGGTTTAGTACCCAAATCTACCACGATCCACTGATCTTTATCCACCAACAGATCCTCCATCTTGAGTTTCCATAACTCAAAACTCTGACCATTAAATTTCTCGATCTCCATCTTTCCACTGCTCACCATCTTCTTTCGCCACTAGAATCGATCTTGTAGATCTCCCACTGAATAGGGTCTACCACAAGCCTGAGCGAAACCCCTCAACAACAAAGGCGTCCCCTTGAAGCCAAAACTGCTCTGATACTAAATGTATGTTTTAGCCCCATATAGAATTACCTGCATACAAATTCTAAAACACAAAAAATAAACACCGTGAGAGCATAACACATAAAACACACATACACAGAGATTTTCCCCTAGATCCCAAAACCGGGACTACCAGCGTGATTTTTCATTATATTCCTTTCAATGTTACGATACATATTTATACATGCCAAAGCATCCAATACCATGGACCGAAAACCATAGGTAGGTTCACCCAACCTAATATAGGGTCCAAAAAAATTTCTCGGGGCACTGCCCCAAACCCCATAGATGGGGCTACCTACCCCCCACAAACCCCCTTGATGGGGGGGGGCTACTGCCCCCCCCTGTGACCCCCCCGCTACGCAATTAGCGCAACAAAGTGGGGCTCCGCCCCCCTCTAACCCCCTGGTTCAATACATAGGTTAGTCGAGGAAATAATATAACACAACCCAATAATGTGGACCTCTGCAGTCCCAACATTAGTTTTGACCTCGATTCCCATTACTTCCTTGTCCTTTGTTATTAATTCTTATGCCACCCCCATCTGTTCCCTTCAGGTAGGGTTGATCTTTCTGTCCTCCAAAAGTTACATTAGTAATCCTAGAAACATTATTTCTCCTTCCCAAGAAACCATAAGAGTGTCCCCCTTTTTTATTCATCCCATCCTTGGAAGGTTCCTTCTCTATGATTTTATCAGCTTCTATTTTATTTTGCATATTTATAATCCTTAGGGCTTGTTTGGCCAAACTGGTGGTCGCTACCATAGTGGTGGGTTTCCACATGGAAACCTCTACTCAAACTAGGGGATCAAGTCCATCAAGGAATCTTTTAGCTTGTTATTTATCATTTGCCATGTAGTCCACATGATGGACCAATTCATAAAATTCATCTTCATAGTCTTTGATTCATCTAGCATTCTATCGTACTGCATGGAAGACCCATATTTATTGATGTTTGTATTCCTCTGATAGGTACTTATTTATAAAGGCTTCTTTAAACATTTCCAAAGTAACTTGTAACGTGGTGACTTGCATATTCATTTGTTCATTTACCCACTATAATAAAGCTTCTCCTTTTAGTATACTCATTGCAATTTGAGCCTTTTCTCCTGAAGTGTATGCCTTAAAACTAAGTTCTCTCTTCACATCGACCACCCAAGCTTCCACTACTGATCCTCGATCTTGACCTATGAATTATGGTAATTTGGACTTTTGAACTTCACAATATCGAGGGTTGGTCATTTGTCTTCGATATTGAATTGAAAATTTAATTCTTGCCTTTGTTTCTGTTCCAACTCTCTTTCTTGGCTTTGATCATGACTTGCGATAAAATATTTAAAGAATTTTTTCATTTCTCCTAGGGAACATAATATGGATTGCTTGGTCGAGGTTCCAATTTCTGAAGTGACTTGAGGCGGGGTTTCCACCTCATGGGTGACTTGGGTCTGTCTACGATGCTTAGGAGCCATGATATTCCCTTATCCATAATATTAAATATTATTAATGGAAGATATTTTACAGTGGTCTCTACACTTGTTTCCTCTAGACCATACCTACACTATTGATATATATATATATATATATATATATATATATATATATATATATATATATATATATATATATATATATATATATATATATAAGAGTTAGTCACTTGTCACTTGTATAATTCAGAATTCCTATTGCAACCCAACAAACAACAACTGAAAAAATTAATCATAAGAGTTGAAGTAATTTCTAAACATTAGACACAAAGGTACCAAAACTCTCAAGACTTCTTTCTCTGAAAGTAAATATGGCTAGTACTAACATTATTGTTGAAGAAAGGTTGGGGCCAGGGAGAAACCATTAATGAGATGGTTGTATTAGAGGAGTAGTAGATCTTAAGAGAGAGAGAGAGAGAGAGAGAGATAAGGTAAAGTAAAGGTGAATAGAGAGAATGAAAGATACAAGGATCTAAAGAGAGTAAGAAGAGAAAGGATGAACATAAAAGTAGCAAAGAAGCACAAACGAAATTATAGAAAACTCACAAAGAGGAAATAAGAATAAGAAAAAAGTTGATTAAAAAAAGGGTAGTATAATAAGTCAATTATGGACTAATGGTCACTTATATGGACAAAATTACACCGAAAATCCTTCAAGAGATTTATTTAGGAAAACATTAAGTTTCAAGAAGTGGATGGATTTTCCTTCGTTGCATATTACACGTTGTCTTCTAAATATCTCTAAAATCATGATGGATGATGATGATAATAATAATAATAATTTGCTTACACTCATTATGTTTTATGTTTTTGAGAATGTTGATTTGGTGAAAAAATAAGAGGTCTATCCTAATTAATTGCATAGTTATTTAATGGTTGCATGGCATCAGGTCACCTTGCTGGAAAAGAGTTTGTTGTCTTATTTTTATGGATTCGATTTTTATTTTTTTTATAAATATATATAGTTGTTTTTATTTTCACCCAGGTGAGCATGTTCTATCCATTTAATAGTGTTAATTAAAGATTATTATAACCACACAAACCATCATGCTCAATTTTTTCCTGGTTGGATTCTTGTGTCTTCTAAATGTTCATTTCCACCTTATTTCATTGCTTCTCATATGTGGAAACATAATGCCTTATCTTTTGTCAAGAATATTGAATTTAAATGTGTTCAATGTCTCTTTATTTTAAGTTTGTATTATGTAGGTCTCATTTTTTATTCATTTGTTTGATTACGATGTTGGTTCAATGCTTTTATTTCATGACTCATAGACTTGTACTCATTTCTTATTTAATTTATTTCTATAAGCCTCAATCTTTGATGGGGTTTGGTTATGTGGGTTGATTATGTATTATAATGGTGTGGGTATGGTTGCATTATCCCATGAGATGTAAATAAGAGAGAAGTTTTGTATTTATAAACATTTATAGAGGTCAAATTCCTTAATGTTAATTTATTATTTGTCGAGATATATATTGGGACAAGAAGAATAGAAACTATCTTTTGGATATTAGTATTTGGCATGATTAATTTAATTCTTGTTTTAGTTCTTATGTGAGTGTTGATTATGAGTTGGTTAACAAATTTTTTTGTTAATTCTAGGTAAGTATGTTTTTGGTTCTTGGTTTATAGTTTAATAGGAATTTCATTCTTAAGTCTTCTATCATTATAGGGAAAGAGTAGTGTCATAGCTTGACATTTTGTCTTATTGAGTTTGTGTAGTTATTCAGTGTTATTTTGTTGCTCACAACATTCAATAATTATACCTTCAGATATTTCCAAATTGTATTTGTAATTTATAAGTCCTTGTTTACGAGTATAAATGCATGTTCCAAAAAATTTGGTGATAAATGGTTTGTTTTCCATTGAGTAGAATTGTACTAGTGTTGGGTAGCAGAAGCCCCGCGCAAGAGGCATGGGGCACAAAGCCCGAAATTTTGGATAAAGATAGGGTAAAGACCCTGCGGGATGCGCGAAGCGCAATTGATAATAATTTGAGTCAAAGGGTAGTCCGCCCAAAAATAACGGAAAGAAATATAAGTTGAGTCGGCCCACCCATGGATCGTGGTCCATGGAAAGGTATAAATAGAGCGAGGCTCTATGGGTAGAGGTAGCTATGTTTTGTTGTATGATCTTGGATCTGAAATGTAATGGGTTTTTGAGGAGAACAATCTGAAAGCGTCTGTAAGTCCGAGTCGAGGGTTTGGGTGGTGGGTAGAGGCTCTGCAGTTATGTGCGTAGAGCCTTGGAAGAGTCCACAACTATGTGCGCGGACCCCTGTAGCTGAGTGCGCAGGGTGGATCTAGATGTGTTGGTGAAGAAATTTGAATAAAGATAATTGGTTATTGTAATTCTGTGTTAAATATTTATTATCACAGATCTTGCGTTTTGTATAGTTAATATAACTGTTTGATCTATGTGCATATGCTTATGTTATGAATGTATGTGAACCTGAGTTTATTCTAAATGCGTGAACTGGGTAAATCTATTAAATGTTTGCTTAAATACCCTACAAAGTAGATCTGATTTATACAAGTAATTAATATTACGAATTAACTTGGATTCGAATCTACGGGGAAGTAGAGCAGCTCGAGGCTGCAGAAAGGCGCATGAACCCTCCAGACCACATCTAGACATCCTTAGGGTGCAGAAACATAGTTCCAGCACCCTTCCCTGCTACCTCGGGTGAGACCTCAGTCTTCATTCTGCGAGCTATTGCCGAAAGGGCCGGTAGCCGCGAGATTTGTTTGGCTAAATAATTCTTCCGAACCTGGGTCAGGCCCATATAAGCCAACAAATGGTTCCATTTCTGGGACCGGGATCTACCTAAGGGGTGTCTGATGTTGGAACACTGGAAGCCAACAAAGAAAGAAATTAAAGAGTGGTGGGATCTAAAACTCCATGAGTTCATAGTTCAGGAAAACCGAAATTCGTGGATATCAGAGGAATATTGGGTGGACCGCTATATATACACAGATATTCACGAAGTCTTCTTCGCAACATTTCCAGTAGAGTTGTATGAGTGGATCGTGAGGTTAGCTAACAATGTGGGAAGGTGCAGATTAGATCAACCTATTGTGTGGTCTCCGAAACTAGTGCGCAGGCTAGAAGCCACCGAAGATAAAATCGCACGTGTAGTAGATCATTGGCTAGATCGAGTAATAGGAGGATTTATCACTGAGTTTGCGATAGATACAACTGTGAGCTATAGTGATGCAGAAAGGGGATTTCTTCAAGGACCTCTGGGTAAGTATATAAAATCATTGAATACTTGGATGAATATGCTGTTGTGCGAAAAATAGATTATGTGTGTTTATTGATGTCTAGAGTAATGCGGAGCGGAAGAGGTTACCGGGGAACATGAGGGTTAGAAAACAGTCCTCTGGCTTCTATTTCACGGGAAAGTGAGGAGGAGCACGTGAGGTTCTCACCAAGAAGTGCAGTCTGGTTGATCAGGGAGTGCTTCCCACTGCTACCACCTCCTTCCACGCCACCACCCACTTCACCTACATCAAAGCCGTCCACTCCAACACCAACCCCACTTCCAACCCCACCACTACCAAAAGTAAAGATGGCGAGTGTAGTCTAGCTGCCAACATTTAGGGGTGTAGGAAATGAGGAACCAGGCTAGTTCTGATTTGTGATAAAGTCTGTATGGGATGCTCAGGGCATCACAGATGAGAACATCAAGAAGGCTACCTTGGTTAGCATGCTGCAAGACCACGCATTGATTTGGTACATGAAATATTCAAGTGATCATCCAAATGAAGGAATAGCAACAATCCAGGAGGTGCTAAACAAGGAATTTGGGTGACCAAAGTCAGAAGCACAGTCAGATATTGGGTTCAAGGAAATTGTAGTGTTGCCTAGTGAAACCCCGTGGGATTAGGATCAAAGGTTAAAAACACCATCCACGAGGCCAACATGACACTGTCAGATGCGCAACACCGTGTTTGGTTTGTTGCCTCATTAATGCCATATCTGAGATTGGCTCTGTCGCAACAAAAAGTCTCAACCCAAGTGGTTTGTCGCCTCATTAATGCCATATCTGAGATTGGCTCTGTCGCAACAAAAAGTCTCAACCCAAGTGGAAGCACTGGAGGTAGCAATACAGTTGCCTGAAACCCTAATACAGGATCTAGGGTTGGGAGTACAAAAAATCCAAGTGCAAATACAAAACTTATGTCTAGAGTTGCGAAGCTTGAAACAAGGACAAGCGCCTAGGTCAAAGATACAGGAAGAAGTGTGGTGTATCAAATGTAAAGGACAGGGCCACGATAAGGACCACTATCCGGGTTTCGTTAAATACGTGGCAAGAGGGGGACCATAACGTTGCGACCAGAGGTACAAGATGGGCCAAGCATGGCGTCTGCACTCTGGTGCGCAATCTGTCAGGTGGGAGGAAAGCATGCCATGGGCAATTGTCACCTATTGCCAAACTTAAGACAACCCCCTCCTCAAAAATTATTTTGTAATTTTTGTAGAACAGTGGGCCACGATGAAAGAAATTGTTGTAGTTATGAAATGTTGATGGATCGAACACCTGCTTAAGGATGCACATGGAGGTGCGTGGACAGGATCCCACTGCACCTGAACCGAATTAGATCCATAGAAGATTGTTAAAGAACCATGGCTGTATCAGGTCAAAAGAAATCTCTAAAGAATCAAAAACAGTGATAAAAAACACCCTGAACTAGTGGCAATGGCAGCCAGCATGGAATGATGAGGACCTCGATCAAAGCCCGTTGACCGAGGCCCATGGAGACTACGCAGGAGGTCAAAGTAGCCCCTAGGACCCCTAGATTGGGAAAATAAGGTGGTTTTTGATGCGCGATTAGCTATTCATGCATCATTGGGTGAACAAGGTTGTGAAGGAAAATCCCAAACACTCGGTCGTGTGGGGGAACCGGAGAACCGCGGGCGGAAAAGTGAAAGGTGCTAAGGTACAAAGGCGGGACCTGCGCTTTGGAAACCGATAGTATTGATCAGGGTGCCCTCAAACAGTAAGAGGTTTTGGATGAGAGTGGAGCGATTCCATACACTGATCGACGCGTGGCAAGCGGATGTGAGAGAAAACCACCGTTGATTGCGTGCTAACGGTCGGGCAAGTCAACCGCACGAAATGTGCATATGGCTTCAGATCTGGAGGCCCCAAATTGGACGGCTAAGATCGCGCCTGATGGAGGAAGCGGAATCGACGAAGGAATATGCCACGTGTTAGAAGGATTTGGAATCTGTTTGACCACCACAGTGGAGGAAGAACAGATCCATGATGTAACTGAAGAAACGAACCGACAAAGCATGCTGGTGCCGTTTAGAGGAGGAAAAGTGGCCACTCTGTGAGCATTCATGATGACACCAAACAGGGAAGTCCAAGTGCAGCTGCAGAAGGTTAATCGACAGAGGCGGAAGGGGAATCAAACATGCATTGGAAAGGATGGGCTAAAAGCCATGAACAAAGACAGAAGATAGTTAGTCAAATTCGAGAGACGAAGAAGTGGAACAGTGAACCTAGAGAGGAGGACTGAACACAAAGAACAGTAAAGCAAAGCAAAAGAGACAGAGGGCTGAGCTGACTAGAGGTAGCGTCGAGCGCCAGAGAGCTTGAAGATTCGAGCCATCCCATAGAGGATCTGTTTGGGTTGAGCACCACATTGGGCTCTTGCCATTCTAGACCAAAGGGTCACAAAGCTTGTAGTAAAAAGAAGAGTCTGTGCACTCCAGTGGCTTAGGGAATCCAAGAACCACCCTGCCAAGCAAAACCTGCTTCAGGAGAACTCACATTGAGTCCTTGTATTGTAATTCTCTGCTTAAAGGCACAATAAAATAAGGCCACCACTGAAAGCTAGACCGAAGATGTAGCCCTGGAGAATAGGGTGAAATCCTTATTAGAATTTCTTGTGTCTTTGTGATTGCTTACTATATTTCTCTGCTGGATTTCCATTTTATTGTCGTTGGATTGGAAATCTGATCGATATGTTGCTTCAATAACACAGAACACACTCCAACACATGAGTCTGTAATACCTTTAAACAATAAATCTTTAACTGATGTCACTCATAGGGTGAATATCAGATCAGCACCACTCACATTGGGAGGATACCAAGGACGCAAATGAGGCCACAGGGGAATGGGACCTGGATGGGGTAGAGGACAATTAATTTTTTATAATTATGGAGGGCCAGGGCATTATGTGCGGGATTGCATGAACCTAACCAAAGCTTGTTTTCCTTACTATTACCAATTTGACCACGAACTAGTTGATTGCCCCATGCTAATTTCTCAAATGCGGGAAAAGGGGGTGCTTTTGGCTAACCCCACTCAGAATTTCCAAATGATGAAGGTGGTGCCACCATCAGAGAAGATAAGGAGAAGCAGCAAGAGGCAGATGCATCGGTCCATAAGGGCCCCCCAAAACAACCAAACTTTGACTTGGAGTGTGCAAAGGAAACCTTTATGGAAGCCAAGAAGAACTTCGCGGAAGCTTCTTCATCGGAAAGTAATGATCAATTTAGATCAGAGAAGGATACTTAGATGCTAACCACCTTCTTGGAAACTTGCATAAACTTACTCATGGATACTAAAGCGGTAAAAGGGCTGTAAGAATTGATAACTCAATGCGTGGGAGTAGACGAAACATCAATGGTCCAAAAATTAGGCAACCATGCTTTGCGCACTAGGAGGGAAATGCGATCGATTGTCCAGATAGGAGACTATGAGATGAACCAGTCATTTTAGATTTGGGGTCTGATGCGAATGTCCTACCAAAGCAGACTTGGGAACGCATGGGCAGGCCTCTACTACAATGGCCACCGATTCAATTATGGATGGCTAACCAACTAAAGATTCTACCCATGGGAAGACTACACGGCATGACAATAGACATCGATGGTGCCAGCACCCAAACTGATTTTGAGGTCATAGAAATTGTGGATGATAGTAACCCATATCCTGCACTATTAGGGATAGATTGGGAAATGGATATGAATGGAGTCATCAACCTCAAGAAACGAAAAATAATATTTGAAAAGAAATCTCTGCACATAGTGGTCCCGTTGGATCTAATGGAAGGGACATGATATACCGAGACCGTGCGCGATGAAGACAGTGATGGTGAGTTGGACTGTATCTACCAAATTATAGCACAAGATCAGGACAAGGTAAATCCAATAGTGGATGGTAGACTCTCATGGGACTGTGATAGTTCTTGCACATCGGACTCCGATGAAGAGATTGAATGATGGCGGAACCAACTGCATGAAGTAACCACACTCAATTGTAATAGGATGGTGATGTAGGGGAAAGGAATAGTCGGAGGTATCCGCAAAAGAATCATATGCAACCGCTACTTCAGAAAAGGGTGTAGCTTCAAAGATGCAAAGGAAAGGGCACAGATGTTGAAGGCAGGCGCGCACATTCCTAAAAGAGTGAAACGAAGTAAGCATTCCTTGCCAGCATAGGCTACAGGTGTATAAGGTGTGGAAATCAAACCAGCTTAGAATTAGTAGTCCAAAGCCACCTCAAAAGACTAGTGTACCAGCGACTGGTGCAAAGGTTAGCAAGGGATCAGGGAAGTTGCGGATATCACGGGTTCACTGGCCCTGTAATAGAGGACAAAAGGAAGCTTTGAAAAGACAGAGTAGCTGCAGGCCCCATAAAATGTGGTTACGTCCAAGGAAGTAAAGTGAAATAAGAAGGGATGGATTTAGTAGAGTAGCCCAGGAACGAGTTGTGACCATGCTATCATGGTTGCGCCCACACTCACGGAAGAACATAACCCCCCGACCGGCTACGCAGATGCTTGAGAGGTGCTTGCAGCCTGGGCTAGAAGGGAAGTTCCAAACTTGCACCAAAGGTGTGAGCACCTAACTAGCAGTAGAAACTATAGTCTCAGTGCCTCGAGCAGTTGAAAGAAGGTGTGGGAATATAAACCAATCTACAGAAAACTGGCGTGGAAAAACAATTCGTTACCAAGTCAGGTAGTCCACAAGATCATAGCTGCGCCCCACGAATGGCGCTACTGCTGGGAAAAGGAAAAATATGACTGTTAGCAACATTGGTCCTGACAGGAAGGTCAGATTACGTCAGAGAGGAGCGAGCATCGAGACATTAAGACGAAAGTCCTAGACGAGATACGCAAAGAATTGCCCACTTGACACCCGTGATAAACTAAAAATGGAGGGAAGGCATTTTTTCAAATCTCATAGTTTGTGGCCGGTACTGGACTTTTTGCGCTTTGAAACAGCAAAAAGCACCGAGTATGCGACTAACAGGCATCCCATGAGTACCATGGCAAGAACTCGAGCACAGGTCGTAGAGGAAATGCAACTGAATTAGGAAAAGCCAGAGGACGTGACTCAGGTTCTTGAAGTTCCTAAGTCTCCACGTACCCAGCAACCCAGGAAGAACAAGCAGATGGTAGGAACAGTCCAGGCCTCACCAAGATTCAAAAAATGCTCGACAGTTGACAAAAGAAAAGCAGTCACCACTGAACCTACTGAGGAGGATGATGATCTGCAAGCCTTGATTGATCATATTAATGCATAGGCAGAAGAGGAAGAAGTTGCATTCCAACTTCCATCATTAACCTTGTATATTTTTCCATTGATTGGGACGACCAAGATACCGAAAGACGTGGACACTGCAAAGACTATGCTCCAGAGCCCGCTTCTTCCCGACAACATAAGGTTCGAAGGGTTTCCAATGGGGTGCATTCCAAGCATCAAATTCGAATATTGGGACCTTGCAGATAGCAACAAGTTCCCTGAACTGGCCGAAGACAAGTTATTGTCGTAGAAGTGGTTACTAGGTGTGGAGAAGGCGGGACTACTAAATCTCAGGTGGATACCTCACTATCATTACACGACCATCACCATATTTGTGATCCGACAGCTGCTATGTCTCATACATGATGGATATCTATGGTTGGAAGAGTCGATCTTGATCATAGCTGACCTAATCCACTAGATTACGCACTTGCCACTTAAAGGGAAAAACCTTGCATACATAGCAGGAACCAGTAGCAAGGGAGTCCTCGCCAAAACAGTGAAGGCAAAATACCATCTGGATAAAGGAAATCGGGGGTACATCATATCAAGCATCATCGACCACATGGTACGAGTCACCACTCAGCTAGTAGCCAATAAACTCATGAGAAAATTTCATGCGAATGAGGTGCCAGCCCCTGTCATTGCATTGGCAAGGTAGTGCGCCGAAGGGGTTCAGTTCAATTGGGCGCAATTTTTATGCGATGAATTTCTAACAAATTTTCAAGAAGCACAGGACAAAGGTAAGACATTTCATTACGCATGGTTTCTTTTATCAATCCTTCTGGTTACAGGTAAATTGCCGCAGGAATGCCAGTTTCCTAGCCTTGAGGATAGCCTACCCGAAGTCGTGCGGTATATGTCTCTTTGGGCTACAAAGGACACAGCAAGGGTTTCCGCAATCCAGGCATTTTGGACCTCCATGGAAGGAAAGATACGGACACAAATTGATCAAAGACCGTGCATGTCCCCCACGATCTACAATAATTTTTGAAGCACGATCGAGTTCAAAGTAGACATGCATCACTTGTATATCCGCGCGCGAAAGGATCTAGAGCGATCATGGGTCACACTTCCGTTCATTGCAAAATATGATGCCATTTAGATGGTATTAGCAACATGGCCTCTAGAATGGCACACCCCAGACAAGGTCGTTCTCGACAGGTTGGCAGCACAACAGCAGAAGAAGCAATGCTAGTAGCGACTCACTCAACTGGAAGAAAAGACACGTCAGGAACAACATGCTGCTTTGCAACGGGAGGATACCATGAGCATGAAAACAGAAGGGAACCAATAAGATCAGGGAATGGACTTCGAATAGGACCCGCAATAGGAAACGGAGACACAGGACCACCTCAAGCGGTCACGCACCAAGGAATCACTAGGCGCCCAAAAAAAGTCTAAAACAGCGAAGGCCTTGGAAAAAGAATTCATGGACAGTAACCAACTAGCAAGCAATGTTCCAACCAACGCGTTGCCCAAACTAATCACTAAATAGATAATTGTGTTGGGGGAGATTAGAGTGGAGTTGCAGGCCTTGTAGGAGCGACCCCTGAGTTGGGTCATCCGAAAACTAGCAGAAGATATAGTCGCCACCGAGCAGATGGTCAATACGAACACGCCACACGCCCTACCATTTCCAATAGGTGTTTTCCTAGCTGTATTGGTAGGAAAGGAATGTAGTTGGAAATTAAATCTAGCCGCCCTATCTAGAGAAGTACTATACCTACTACAAGAGGGAGTAATTCAGGAGTTTCGAGCCAAGGAAGGTTGCGCTTTCCACATCTTGACAGAGCAGAAGGCAAAGTTAGAATAGGTCACTTTCCATCATGATGACTTGGCCACACGATACCGAGAAGTAGAAAAGCTGTTATGGAGGCATGTAGCACGGTACTAGAGTTAGCCATCCTTGGGGACCTGCCACCAGCTACCAAGATTCAGCACATGGCAGCCAGCTTTCGCACGGCCCAAGCGGAGGTTGCAAGAACCCAAGAGGAACTGACATTACAAGTTGTAGAGTTTCGTCTCATGGCCCAGCCACCCACACCCCTGGTCAAATGGAAACATCACCGAGGCGAAATTCTAGCTGGGTCGGAAACAATGACGAGTGTTGTGTGCAAATGCTCAGAATTACTAAGTCAGTCTCTCAAGATACTCACATCCCTCCAAGAGGACCCAACCATAGAGAAAGTATAAATCGAGGCATGTGAGTTACAGTAGGCCTATGACACAGATCGTCACTATCATGCAACAATTGGCAAAAATGAAGGAGACCCAAGTGCTCAAGGTCGAAGTTGAAGCGTTGCGGCAATAGGAAATAGTACTCAAAGAACGTATCCAGCCCTGTCTCGATGAAGTGTTTAGCATATCTACAACTATTGAAGGCAAGGTAGCACATATACATGCAGTGTGTGAGATTGAGCAAGCAACTGCAAGTGATAGGGATGTATCAGCTGCTCACTTGGAAAAGGTACAAAGGATCGCAGACGAATTTGTTGTAGGGACAAGTGATGTGCAGAAGTTGTTGACCGGCCTCTGCGCGAAGATTCCCGCACCAACTTAGTGACTTGAGACGAGTCATGATGATTGTGTTGGGGGACTTTTGGGTAGCAGAAGCCCACGCAATGGTCATGGGGCACAAAGCCTGAAATTTTGGATAAATATAGGGTAAAGACTCCACAGGATGTGTGGAGTGGGATTGATAATAAGTTGAGTCAAAAGGTAGTCCACCCGAAAATAAAGGAAAGAAATATAAGTTGAGTCGTCCCACCCATGGATCGCGGTCCATGGAAAGTTATAAATAGAGCGAGGCTCTATGGCTATAGGTAGCTAAGTTTTGTTGTATGATCTTGGATCTGAAATGTAATGGGTTTTTGAGGAGAACAATATGAAAGCGTCAGTAAGTCCGAGTCGAGGGTTTGGGTAGTGGGTAGATTCTCTGCAGCTGTGTGCACAGACCCCTGCAGCTAAGTGCGCAGGGCGGATCTAGATGTATTGGTGAAGAAAGTTGAATAAAGATAATTGGTTACTGTAATTCTATGTTAAATCTGAATTATCGCGGATCTGGATTTTTGTATGGTTAATATAACTGTTTGATCTATGCGCATATGCTTATTTTATGAATGTATGTGAACTTGATTTTATTATAAATGCGTGAGCTGGGCAAATCTGTTAAATGTTTTCTTAAAGACCCTGCAAAGTAGATCTGATTTATACAAGTAATTAATATTACAAATTAATCTGGATCCGGATCTACACAGAAGTAAAGAAGCACGATGTTGCAGAATGGTGCACAAACCCTCCAGACCACATCTAGACATCCCTAGGGTGCAGAAACCTAGTTGAAACACCCTCCCCTACTACCTTAGGTGAGACCTCAGTCCGCGCTCCACAGGCTATTGCCGAAAGGGCCGGTAGCTACGGGATGTGTTTGGCTAAATAATTTTTCCGAACCTGGGTCAAGCCCATATAATCCAACAACTAGAATGGATAAAAAAAATATGCATAGTGATAATGAAATTTTAATTTTGAAATTAATGAGTCATGATGAGAATGCTATAGTTTTTGGGTGTGTTATATTATTTCCACGACTAGCCCCACACGCAGGGGGTTCACAGCGAGGTTGATAGCCTTCCCTGTTCATTGTGCCGTGTGCATTAGGGGGTGTCGGGGAGTTTGATGGGGGTGGTAGCCCCCCTCTACGGGGTCCGGGGTAGCCCCACGGGGAAAATTATTTTGGGCCCTATATTAGGTTGGCAGACTTACCTAAGGTTTCGTGCGTGGTTTTTTCACATGGTTTTGGGCATGATAGTTTTTCTGCCCTTGGTATTTTGTAGATCCGGGCAAGGGAACTACGATTATGTTATAATCCAGCGTTAATGAATTGGGATTTATGGATGCGTCAACATGTATATATATGTATTGTAACATTGAAAGGAATATAATGAAAAAATCAATCTTGTACTGTCGGTTTTGGTATCTAGGGGAAAATATCTGTGTATATATGTTTTATGTTTTATGCTCTTGCTGTTGTTTATTTTCAGTTTTTAGAATTCGTATGGAGGTAATTTCTATTCAGGGTTAAAACCTACAATAGTGTATTATTGATCTATATGTATGATTCTCATTCTTAGAATGTTACAATATGAGGATATGATTTTATTTATTATGTGATGGCATAATATGTCTTTGTTACAGAGAAGTTGATGACATATGGAGCATGTAGCTACAACTTGCAAATTGCATAACGTGCATGAGCATACAATCATTACTATTTAGAATGTTATGATAACAATGATGTAATGTTCTCATGATGGCATGCAACAGTTATCATGTCGAGTATCTTATATGATATGGCATAAGGATTATTTCTATGAGGTTATGATGATAAGTAATTCACGGGTTGCATGTTGAGATGTGGTGATTGACTGGAAAACCATAATCAGGTTGAGAAGGTTGGTTTATGTGATGATCTTGTAGGATCCCATACCTACAAGGGAGAATATGTAACATCAAATGGGCTAGGGACAAACTAAACCAAAACTACATATGCCAGTGTATCTACTTCGTTGTCTAGCTCTTCATGGATAGCTCTTGAAGAGATATAGGACCATCTTGAGGAGATCAAATGCCTGATATTATATTAGGATGATGAAGTTTATAGGGGGCATAAGGACTTTGATCTCTCTTGTTATTCTGCCCATAAGGGTGCACAGCCCTTACTATTATCAGCAGATTTCCTGTATTCCTTTGATCTCTCTTGTTATTCTGCCCATAAGGGTGCACAACCCTTATTATTATCAACAGATTTCGGGGGCGACGAGTTGCAAATCAGATCTGTACATTTTGGTGCAAGATTTGAAAAATCTAATTGCAGATCTATATTCTTTGTGAAAAAATAGTTGATTTCAAAAAAAAATCGGTTGAATCGGAGTTCGGATGAAGGAGATACCGCTGATCTAAAAATCAGTGGGGTTGCAGACAATTTTTCAGGGCAGCGAGTTTGCGGCACAGATCTGGACGTCCTGGTGCACGATCTGCAAAATCTAATTGTAGATCTAGAATCTTTGTAAAAAAATACCTAATTTCAAAAAAAATCAGTTGAATCGGAGTCCGGATGAGGGAGATATCGTTGATTTGAAATTAGCTCTTTTTTTGCAGAAATTTTGGTGACGGCGGGAGAGTTGCAGCGCATATCTGAAATTTTAGTGCCGGGATCAAGATTTCTATCACATGGGTAGATGAAGAATGATCGTTCCATTTCTGAAAACAGGTCATAATAGGGATTCTGAGCAATATTGACTAAACTGTGACAATTTCAAATTTTCGCCAAGTAAGTGAGTTTTTTCCGAACCCTCTTCATGGCTTCTAGCAAGGTTGTATTATTTACAGGAAAAGATAATGGTCCTACTATTGAAGAATACATACAAAAACACAAGTTATTATGGAAAAATCATTGGAGAACTTTTGTAGTGTGTAATTTTGAAGACGAGGCAGCCACATGGTGGGGATTACTTAACCAAAAGAAGTGTTCCAACCTGTCCGATGAAGAATTTGAAAAATTACTTTTAGACAGATGGTCTCATGCCAGAAAACAAGCTAAGGAGAAACATGTGGGGCTATTTCCTACTAGTATATCCTTATTGCAGGTTCATGGATTGATTCAGAAAGAGAAGATCATTGTTTCTATAAATCCTAGTTGCAAGCATAATTTTATCAATGTTAATTTGGTTAAAAAATTGCAAGTTCCAGAAAAACACATTGAAAACACACAAGTGGATGATGAGGATGTTCAATTGTATAAGGATTTGAAGATTTCTATGTGATCTAAATTTGAAACTACTTGAAATTTGTTTGCAAGGTATTCAATTCAGAATTAAACATGTTTAAAAGATTTCCATGTCTTCCAGAAAGAAAACACATGAAATTTTCAGCTGTTCATGACCCATTTAAGCATAACAGCGTTATTTCCTTTTACTGTTTAACACATTAAAATGAATTTGATCTGCAAAATAAATCAACCACAAATGCAAAAGAAGTTGATAAAGCAGTTCACCCCCTCCAGGGATACGTCTGCTAGGTCCAAAGCTCCCAACCGGGTTTGTCCTTGTTTTTATTAAATGCTCAAATTGAAAATACAGCTGAATAGAAGCATCTACAGGAGAAATAGATGGTAAAAATGGATTCAAAACACTTGAATCCTTCAGGATTGACTATTGGATCACCTCCAATGGATACCTGCAACCCTATACAGTCTTCACAAAACTGGGCCCTAGTGGCTCCTAGAACTTTCATGGCTTCAAAACCTCTGAAAATGACCTTATATGGCTGTGATACCTACACCAATCGCTTCAAAGGTCGAAAATACCCAAAATCAAAAAAAATTCGTCCAAAACTGACTTTCCTAGCCAAAGTTATGGCCATTTAAAGTTTCTCCAGTTTTTCCCTAGAAAAACTCCAGCGAACTTTAGTTAACTCCAGATAGCTCCGCCAATTATGGCGGGTCCGCCAAATTTGGCGCTCCTGCAAAAATTCCGCCAACTTAACTGCAGTTACATTTAATTTTTGGTGGTTGCCTTGGATTTCGTGCTAGGCGGAATATTCCTTTTTTTTTTTTTTTTTGAAAAATTAAAATTTCTAATGTTATGGACAAATTCTTCTTTTTGCCATAACTTCCTCATACGGCGACCGTTTTTCGAACTGTTTGCGGCGCTCGGAATCGGGAAGACGAGAAATTTCCAGTCATTCAACTTTGAACCAGTTCTAAGCACTTTAAATTTTGAGCATTTTACGACACTTAGGACATGAGCACCTGATCACTATGGATAAGTGTGTGTTGCATGGTGATTTTTATGCTTCAGATATGGATAACATGGATATTGTTTTGGGATACCTTTGGATGGAAACAATGGGTACTATCAATATTAATGTACAAAAGAAATTCCTGAAGCTCTGGTATAAAAAGAAGAAAATTACATTACAGGATATTTCCATTAATAAACAGGTAGAGTGCAAGGAGGCTGAAGCAGAAGATGTTCCAGGGTCTGACATATTAGATGATGAGCTAGTGATGATAGACAATCAAACAAAAATAGAGGCAGAAGCAGAAAAGGTTATAGGTGCTGATACATCAGAGGAGGGCTTAGTGGTTGAAGTCATATTGGAAAAGAAGACACCACAACAGGCACCACAACAAGGTGAATTAAAGAAAAAGACACCGTGGGTTAAAACTTCAACATATCATCACCCACATCACCCCACAAGAAAACAACCAACAGGATGGCAACCAATTAGCCACAAGGACAACAACCCCTGTATGACAGATAGCGAGGAGAGAAGATCCACCTACTACACATCAACACAGAAGAGCTGCCATGGTCAACTTCCATCTCAAGTGAGCGAGGCACCAGCGAGATAGAGGGTTCACCTTTCTCTTGGATGGCTAGATGCACATGCATGGTACCAGTGGACTACTTTTTTGAGTAGATCTTATTATTTGTGTTCTTCCCATGTTTCGGGGATGAAACATGCTAAGGGGGGTGGAATGTTATATACCTAGGGGGGATAATATGGGGTACCAAGGGAGGTACCCAAGGTAATAATGTAATAATGGGATGGGTCATAGTAATAAATAAGGTGGTTAACCCATATCATGTAAGGGACCACAAGTAGTTAATAATAATGTAATGGTCCCATGGTATTAGTTGATGGTATTAGGGAACCATGGTAATGACCCATGGTATTGTATGTATCAGGCCTATATAGAGGCTAGAGACTCCAAGTCAAGGAATATAGTCAAGGATTATTGTATGAACATGCATATGGCTTGTGGAGTGTTCTCCTTCCTTAAGGAGTGAATGTATGGTGTTGCCCTACCTTAAGGGTTTGATATCAATAAAGAATCATTTCATATTATTTCTGGGCTTATTTGCATTGCCTTATATTTTCATATCAGATCTATAATATTTCTGGGTTAGATCTATAACACCTGCTGTAATAAAAGTAACCATCTTATAATGCAAGCATTTACATCTGGTTTATTCATTAAATATTTGATTACAGCATGGTCAGTATGCACAAATGTTTGATATCCTATAATATAATGCTAAATTTGTTCAATGGATGCACAACAGCAAGGAGTTCCTTTTCGGTCACTGTGTTATTTACCTTACCCTTTGATAGATTCTTACTGATAAAGTAGATAGCATAAGGAAATTTTTCATCTATCTAACCTAAGGCTACTCCTATGGCTTTGTGTGAGGCATCAACATGAATATGAAAGGGGAAGGCCCAATTTGGGCCTTGGAGAATCGATGCAGTGGTTAGCTTGTCTTTTAGGGTGTCTAAGGCCTCTTGACAACTTTTTGACCATATAAACTCAGAGTCCTTGGCCAAAAAACCAAATAAATGAGAGGCCAACTTGCTGAAGTCCTTTATGAACCTTCGGTAGTATCCAGCTAACCCTAGGAAACTTCTAACATATCTCTGCTTTTGAAAAGGTGGGACCCTTTGGATGATAGTTATTTTGTTTAGGTCCACCTATAGTCCTTGCTGAGATATTGAATGACCTATCACGGTCCCTGTAGTCATCAATAATTCACATTGTTCAGGACTGAGAGACAGGTTCATTTCAATGCATTTGTGTAGTACTTTGCCTAGGTTGGACAGAGACTCTTGAAAATCACAGTCATAAGGTGTAAAATCATCCGTATAAATTTCCACCGCATCATGGACTAACTCGGACAAAATACTCAAGACTACTCTCTCGAAAGTGGAAGGAGCATTGCATAGGCCAAAAGGAAGGACCCTATAGGAAAAAGTACCCCAAGGACAAGTGAAGGTGGTTTTATCTTGGTCTTCTGGGCTGATCTGGATTTGGTTGTACCCACTGAATCCATCTAGGAAAGATAAAAACTTTTTCCCTGCTAGGCCATCTAGCGCTTGGTCAATGAAGGGTAGAGGGAAATGGTCCTTCTCTGTGGCTTTATTCAACTCCCTGTAATCAACACAAATTCTCCACTTACCATTTTTCTTTGGAAGTAACACCAAAGGAGAGACTCACCCACTTTCGGAGATAGGGTAAATGAATCCTACATCTAGCAGTTTTTGCAGTTCTTCTTTGACTCTATCTTTAGGAGTTGGATTCATCATCCTTTGGGGTTGTCAGACTGGCTTGCAACCCTGTTTGATGTATATGTAGTGAGTACACACTGAGGGGTGTACTCCCTTCATTTCTTTGTAACTTCAAGTGAAGGCTTCTAGGTTTTCCTTTAGCATGTTGCATAACTTCTCTTCTTGGAGAGCAAAAACAGATGGATTGATTTTCAAGGTTATCTTTGGGCCAAATTTTATGGTTTTGACACGAAGGGGGTTGGAATCGGCCAAGAATAAGTCAATTGGATGGTTGTTTTGGGTTTCCTTTACTACATCTTCTAACGGAAATGTTTTGGGAGTTGGTTGGAATAAGCTTCATCTTCTTCCTCCTCCTCCAACCATAAAGGTAAATCATGCTCTAGAGATGGTTGAGCAGGAGGGTATAGGACTAACTGCTTGGACATATGCCCATTCTTGATGGTCATATTGCCAGCTTTGTAGCTAATGTAAGAATCGATAGTGGCCAACCATGGTCTCCCATGGATGAGAGGGTAACAAGTAAGCTTAGCCTTAGGCTGGAGAACCAGGAAATCTGCAAGGTACTCTCAAGAGTCAATGGAGACAATCACATCCTCCATAATCCCCTCAGGGGTTACTGTGGAGCGGTTTTCAAGTTGCAAAACTGTTGTGGTCATCCTCAATGAACCTTGGAGGTTGAGCTTGAGCATGGTGTCCTTGGTCATCACATTAATGGCATCGCCAAGATCGTTCAAAGTGTGTGGGACAATGGTGCCATTGATGTGCACATCTACTACAGGGATTCCAGGGTCCAAATATTTTGGACAAATTACCTGCCTTATCATTAAGTCAGATAGTTGTCCAATGACATTAATGGCAGGAGCATCCTTTATTCACATCCCTCAACGCTTGAAGCACTTCTCCTTAATAAACTTATTGTAAATAGGAAAATCTTTTATTGCTTGTGGAAGTGGAATATTTACACATATATTTTTCAATTATCTCAAAAGTCGAGTCTATTCTGGGGTAGGCTGGAGTGGTTGGGTTAATCTCTTAGGAAAGGGTGGATTCAATTTAAGAATGTTTTCCTCTCTTCCTTCCTCAACCTCCCTAGGTGGAGGTGGAGTTTGGTTATCCAGGAGAACTCTCCTAGATCTCAGGTTAATCTCCTGGATTTCCACAACATAAGATGGATATGATGTCTCTCCACTGTATACTTGTTGAGCTTGTCTATTGTTTGGGTTCGGATTTGGTTAGGCAGGAATCTGGGGTTCCTTGGGTGGAGTAGAGTGTAGCAGCTATGGTTGGGCAGGTGGTGGAGGCAATAAAGCTAAAGGATTGTTGTATTGGGGCCTCCACCCCTAGTGCGGTGCATTCCACTAAGGTTGTGGTGGAGCATATGGTTCAAGTGACTAGCTGGCTAACTAGGAGTGATATTGAGATGCAAAGGACCAAGGAGGTATGGGTATGGTTTGGTTGGGGTTGTAATATGCATGGGATGACCCTTGCATGCCCTGTTGGTATGGAATGGGCCTATGAGGTCTCCTCTGGTTTATGTAGTAGAGATGATCAGCGACCCCTTCAGCTCCTTGATATACAACTTTGAGTCCAGGCAAAGAAGGGAACTTGTTTGTGGAGTGGTTTTCTTCATAGACCGAGCAAATTTCAATAGAATTAAATGGAAATTCATTCCTAGGATGCCTCCTAGTGCATCTAGGACAAACAATGGCTAAGGCTCTCTTTTCTTCCTCCTGCTTTCTCTTAATGTGCATAGTGTCCATTTGCAAGGCACGGGTTTGCAACATCTCACTTTTGAAATCTTCTAGCATGTTTCCAATTTCACCCTTGATGGATGAGTTGGAAGAGGATGTACTGACCATAGGTTGACTACCCCTACCCTTTTTCCTACATGCCCTAGAATGGTTTCTAAAGACAGTCTTGATATACTCATAGGGTAATTTCCAGATATCTCCTCTTGCTAACAAGTGTAGGGTATCTAGAAGATCTTCCCTTACTCCTCTAACAAGGACAAGCTTTAGTGACTCAGGGTAAAGTGTGCACCTGGCCCTTTTGTAACTAAGCTAGAATCTTTCTTCATAATCCTCTAGGGACTCATCATTGCCTATGGTCATCCTGAAAATTTCCTCTTTAGTATCCTTTGATCGATGTTCGGCACCAAATCGGGTTATCTTTCTATTGCATTTCCATCACTCTTTTTTACCTTTTTGCATTTATTCACCTATGTTTACTATGCTAAATCCATGAGGTAATCACACTTTTCTGTCTATTGGAATATTTTATTAATGAAGTAAGGTCACGGGGTTTTGCCTATTCACAACACTAAAACATATGTTTGACGCAGCTTCTGGAGAACAGATACCAATCTTGCAGTGTCTCGCAAGAGATCCACAATTCACAACAACGACCAGGCATAAGGAAGCTGTGTAGCTGGAGTCACAGATCCCTGAACCATTCTTGGACCACTCGCTGATCTTGTCTATCTGGTGTTGGTGTCATTCCAAACTAATGTACATTTCTGGGTATATGGTTACCAGGTTTTGGGGAAAGATGTTGTTCTCCCTTGCTGTGTATAAAAGACAGGTTATTCCTGTAATTGGGGGACTCCCCATCAATATTGTAATAGCCCTTTACAGATTAATAAAATATCATCTCTTTTTTTGCTCCATTCTTCGCTGTGATTAACGTAGCCCTGATCAGAGAGCTAGGCCCGCTCTCGTGATCAGGTGCTGCATATTTATGTGTGTTGTTTATTATTTCATAGTTGTTGTTATAGCTTGTTAATTCTTGTAATTTCTTTTCTTGAGTTCTGTAGCTAGTTAAGTTTTACAACAATGTTTTGAATCTTAATCATGAACCCTTGGTTGGTAATAGATGGTACACTTGCCCCTACATATACCTTGTGCATTGCCTTGAAAGGATACACACCCAGATTGATAAATTTATGTAGGAAAAAGGGTGAATAGACTGTTCATACCTGGACCCCAAAATTTTGGTGCCATTTCCAGGGAGGCTAACAAGGTGCAAGACACGATCCTGACCAACTAGAGGGTCAATCTCTTGTCCTGGAGAGAGAATGAGTTTTCTCACTCTACTCCAGGTCCTGAGAATAGGTGTTCCTTGTGCTTTTTTTATTTTCTTTCCTATTTTGATTGGGCCACCCTCTCGTCAGGGGGAGGGAGGTGTATTTTGACGCCTTTCTCTAGGCCTTGAGTTAGATTTATTTCTTTCAAACCCTTGCATGTTTTAATTTTGGGAAACCCTAGATTTTACCTTGAGGAGGGAGGAGTCTTTTGACACCCTACTTCAGATCTCGAAGTATTAGGTCTTCTCGGAGGCATGTGTTTGTTCCTGTCTCTTGTCCCGAGGAGGGAGGATTCCTTTGACGCCCTGCTCCAAGACCTAAACCCTAGATTCCTTTTTTTTTAGCTGTCCCTCTTTTTGTAAGCTCTTTTGTCATGGGGAAGGAATGGTCCTTTGACACCTTACTTCAAGACTAGAGTGTTGTAGGTTGATACCCAGACCTTCTGTCATATCAACATTTGTATGAACAAAGAACCAAATAAGAGGGGCAGAGGAAGAGCCCAAAAAAGGGGAGGACCAGACTTGGGAAGAAAGACTTATATCCAACAGATCATAGAAAAAGCTAAATCAGAAGCATCTTCTTATGCAGCCATGAGACTAGGTGCACGAAGAGTAAATTCTGAGGGACAATCAGTAGATCAACCAGTGCTGTCTACAACATTCTGTGGTGATTCGACATAGCAGGTCCCTCCAGCAGTTGAGGAGACATACAACATTATAGCTGACCAAGGGAACCTTACACTGGTAATAGAAGGGGAAGACGTTGCAAGCAAAACATCGACAGGTTTAGGCCATTCCAACAAAGGAAAGGAGGTCGTAGCCGAGGGATCAAGTCATCAGGACACAGGGGAAGGAAATGAAGGGACACTTGCATCACCAAGGGACTACAGAAGTGCTATCAAAGCAACCCAAACCCAAGTGGTAAGGAAACCTCGGCTATCTTCCACAGAGCCTGTTCAAATACCCGACAGTTATTGGAGGATATTTATGGCTCCTACAACCTCCACCATCGAATTTATGATTGGGGATCTGGGAGCTGGTGTTCCCACAAAGCCTATTTCATTAGCATTCCTACCAAGCTTTCTTGGGCTTGCTTCAGAAGACCCTGACATGTTTTTATTCGAATTTGACATAGTGTGCCGGGGGTATGACTACATTACAGATGCCCAGAAGTTCAAAATTTTCCCTACTACATTAAAAGGGATAGAGCTGCGATGGTTCATGGGCCTTGGAGGAAACACCATTTCCACATGGGATGATATGCAGACAAATTTTCTGGAAAAATACTAGGATTACTGCAAATCTCAGAACATCAAGGAGGAACTTTTTAAGTTCACACAGAAAGAAGATGAGAGCTTGGAAGACTGTGTGGAATGATTTAAGTACATATTACAGAGGTCAGTTCACTCCGACCTGGATAAGGAGATTCTAAAAATTATCGTCCTCCAGGCTTTTTGTGAGGATGCTTTGGAACTATTGAACATCGTAGGAAAAGGAGACATCTCCAAGGAAAGCTTCGAAGTTATTTGCAGACTATGCATTTAGTGCTCGAGGGGCCTCGCAAGAAAAAAACAAGGAATTCGCTCAATAAAGGTGTCTGGCCGAGGTGTTACAAAGGAAAAAATCAAAAATCTGCTAGACAATTTGAGAATGGATATCCTGAGTACTCTATCAGCACAGATGGATACGCTACAAGTAAAATAGAAGTAGCTGGAATTGGAAAGGACCATGGCTATATTATGCCCGAAGTGTAGAAAGAAGCATCTAGAGAGGGAATTTCCATTAAACTCCATAGAGGAATGTGCAATCTATGAATTAAATCATGCAACAAGCTCATGTCCCTCCTTGCCAGGCCTGAAAGCAGTATTTCAAGGGACGAGGGAAGACACGGAGCAACTGTACCTCATGGGGTCTAGAAAGCCATGGCAGCCTCGACCACCAATGGGAAATCAAGGTATGTACTCAAACCCATCTCAATATTTCAATAATTTCAATATGAATCCTCAGTCCATGCCCTATCCTCCCATGTGGCCACAATACCAATTTCCACCTTGGCAGCAGTGGAACCCTCAAGCTAGTTCGAGCTCCCCATGGGCTTAAACATGGTGAGGATCCTCTCCTAGGCAATTTCCTCTGCCGATGCCATAGAAGCAACTTCAAATTCCCTCTAATGTGCCTCCTGGTAGTCAACCTGCCTATCTTCAGCTTCCAATCCAACCTAAGCTAAATCCCAATAATAAGGGAGTTCATCACACTGACACTCTTAACTTACCTTCATATAGCATTTCTACTATAGAGTTGTATGAAATGAATTTGCGATTAGGACGAAAAGTCAATGTTCAACCTCCTCTAGTTACCATTGAACAACTTGATAATGAAGGTAAGGAATCGGAATTAATTAATAAAGAACCAAAACAGATTGGTAGAAACCAGGGGCCTCCTGCAAAATAACATCAATCTGAACCACCTTATCTAGAGAGACTAACTTTGAGTAAATCAAGCCCTCAAGATGAATTTGATTTATTAGGTGAATTAAAAAACTTATTTGTCAAAATTCCCTTGCTACAAGCTATGAAGGATGTACCGATATATGCAAAGACTCTTAGGGAATATTGTTTAAAGAAACCTGTAAAGAAATCCAAAGACCCCCATACTATTCATGTCATGGAAAAATTATCAGATTTTATGATGGGAAAGTCAATGCCTATAGAGTATAGAGATCTAGGGAACCCAATTCTGATAGTACAAATTAATGGGATAGAGATTTCGAATGTGTTGGTAGACCTGGGTGCTGCCATTAACGTTATCACCAATGAAACTATGCATACATTAGGTCTTCATAACTTGAAACATACACCTACAGTGTTGGAATTGGTAGACCGATCTATAGTAAAACTAGTAGGGAAGTTAGAATATGTAACAATTTCAGTGGATTCATGGCACTATCCCATAGATTTCCTTGTCTTACATACGCAATCTTCGATTGGTGGCCATCCCCTAATTTTAGGTAGACCATGGCTGGCTACTGCGGACGCTTACATTGGGTGTCGTTTAGGGCACATGGTTATTTCAAATGGGAATAACAATAAGAATTTAGTGTTATACCCACCTGCAGAGCCAAACCCATCAACAAAACCAACAGGTAGCAAGAAAATTTTATCTAGGAAGGAGCCTGAAATGGAAAATGAGGAATTAAGACTAATCCTCACTATTGGACAGGCCCTTCAGTTAAAAATGGAATCGAAGGATGATGTAATCAGCTCTTTTATGGATGATCCTTGCTCCATTTCAAAGCCAAACCAACAAATACTAGAATCTATCCCAAGCTGTGAGACATAGGAAACTATTGAAATACTAGAAGTATCAGAGGAGCTACCTGTTGATGCATCCCATTGAAGTGTCGAAGTGGAATTAGAACAAGGGAAAACCCTAAATATTAATCCAGACCTGTCAGACTCCCAAAAGAAGCAACTTGTAGATGTCCTTTGGAAGCATAAAGAATCCTTCACCTGGGATTACTTAGACATGAAGGGGACTCCTTCTAATTTATGTACTCATCATATTTACATTAAGGAAGATTGTTGTCCTATGAGACCACCTCAGAGAAGGATGAACCCTGCATTGAAAAATGTTGTGAAAGAAGAACTTCAGAAATTACTGGATGTATGTTTTATTTACCCCATTTCAGATAGCCAATGGGTTTGTCCATTAGTAATCGTCCCCAAGAAAAATGGTAAATGGCGGATATGCCTGGATTATAGAGAATTAAATAAGCCAACACAAAAAGATCATTTTCCTTTACCATTTATTGACCAAGTTCTGGACACATTAGCTAGGAAAAAGTTATTCTCCTTCCTAGACGAATTTAGTGGGTATAACCAAATCTAGATTACTCCTGAATATCAGGAAAAAACCACTTTCACATGCCCTTGGGGAACATTCGCATACCGAGTCCTTCTTTTTTGCCTGTGTAATGCACCTACACCGTTCCAAAGGGTAATTTTGGGGATCTTCTCTAATTTGGTTGATGATAGCATTGAAATTTACATGGATGACTTTACTCTATATGGGGATTCATTTGTAGAAGGGCTAAAAGATTTAGAAAAATTTCTTGAAAGGTGCATACAGCCGCGTGTCTCCTTAAGTACAGTAAAATGCCATATGATGATGGAGGAGGGAATTGTTCTGGGACATTTGCTCTTGGCTGAAGGAATCTAGATGTACCCAGCTAAAATAAAGGCAAATCTGCACTTTCCAATACCCAAAACACCCACACAGGTACGTAGCTTTATTAGTCGTGTTGGTTATTACAGGCGTTTTATAGAAAATTTTGCTAAAGTAGCACATCCACTCTTTCAATTGCTGACAAAAGATGCATATTTTGTGTGGACAGATGACTGTGATGTAGCCTTCATGAAAATCAAGGAATTGGTTTGTAGTGCTCCAATCCTTAGAGGACTAGACTGGGCATTACCCTTCCACATTCACACGAATGCTTCCCAAATAGCGGTTGGTGCAGTATTAAGACAGAAAGAGGATAGGGTACCATATGCAGTTTACTATGTTAGTTAGAATTTGGCTCCTGCTGAATTAAATTGCACAGTGACTGAAAAAGAGTTCCTTGCTGTCATCTACACCATCAACAAATTATGGCACTACATTAACGGGTATCCTACCTTTGTACATATTGATCATGCAACTATCAGGTATTTAATGAATAAACCTATTACCCCTAGTCACATTACAAGATGGATTTTCCTACTACATGAATTTTACATTACTATAGTAGATAAACTAGGGAAGGACAATGTGGTTGCCGATTTCCTGTCTAGGATAGAAAATGATGGTACGAATACACCAATTGAAGATAATTTTCCAGATGAACATCATTTTGCAGTTTCTGCTAACACTCTGTGGTATGCAGATATTGTTAATTATCCTTCTACAGGGAAGGTGCCTCGTCATTTTTCATATAAGGAGCAAACAAAGATTATTCATCATAGTATCTGATATTCATGGATGGCAGGGTATCTCTTTCATACAGGGGTTGACCAATAGATTCGGCGTTGTGTGGAAGAAGATGATATCTATGAGATATTAAAGGATGCCCATGACGGCCCTTATTGGGGACATTTTGTAGATAAGATAATAGGCCATAAAGTGATGCAGATGGGTTACTACTGGCCTTCCATCATGCGTGATGCTAGGGATTATGTCTATAGATGTGATAGCTGTCAACGGATGGGACAATCTGGGAAAGCAGATAAAATGCCTCTACAGCTCCAGCTAGTCCTCAAACCTTTCGAGAAATGAACAATCGATTTTGTTGGACCTTTTAATCCACCTTCTCATCAGAAATCTTACATATTGGTCTGCACCAATTATGTGACTAAATGGGTAGAAGCCAGAGCGGTCATAAGAGCAACAGAGCAAGTAGTGGTAGACTTTCTTTTTGAAGAAATATTTGCTTGATATGGTACTCCAAGGGAAATTGTGTTAGATGGAGGGGCGCAGTTCACATCTCACATGATAGGGAAGCTAATGCATAAATATCGGGTCAAACATAGAGTGACAACCCCCTATCACCCCCAGGCGAATGGATAGGTAGAAACTGCAAACAAGATATTGGAAAATATCTTGACAAAAACAGTAGCAAGTCATCACCGGGACTGGGGATAGAAACTTCAGAAGATTTATGGGAATATAGAACAACATGGTGGAATACAACCGAGTTTTATCCATTTGAATTAGTCTATGGGAAATCCCCCTTGTTTCTGGTAGAATTTGAGATCGGTACAATCATAACAGCTCTAAAAGTAGGCATAGACCTATCAAAAGCACAGAACCATCGACTCGAATAGCTGAATGAGTTGCATGAGATTAGATCAGTAGTTGTCTAAAAGACTACTACTGCTCAACAACAGAGAATGAAATGGCATGATAAATTTATCAAAAGTAAGGTGTTTCATGTGGGGAATTGGGAATTACTTTATGACTCCTGATTTAAGGATTTCAAAGGCAAGCTTCGCATTCGCTGGAAGGGACCATATGAAGTGGATGCAGTTTTCGACAATGGAACAATTAGACTAATTACAATAGATGAGAATCATACCTCGTTCTTAGTAAATGGACACCGTCTAAAACTATGCCACTGTCCAGCCTCCAGAGATGCCTTTGTCAAACACCTTTATGATTCATCTGATTTAATGGTTGTTGGAATAAAGGACACTCTCACTCTACTCTAATATATATATATATATATATATATATATATAACTTCAAAAAAAAATATTGTTATTACTTACTTGTTTGTATTTTGCAGGAATAACAAAGGAATATGGCTAGGAGAAATGTAACACTCGACGCTGTTACTCCACACTACTATTACTCCCAAACTGCAGTTACTCTGCCGGTGTAACAGCCACTGTCATTACTCTATCGGTGCTATTACTCCATAACTGTTGTTACTCTTTCGGTGTTGTTACTCCACAACTGTCATTACTCCACTGGTACTGTTACTCTGTAACTGCCATTACTCCACCTTTGCTATTACTCTGTCGTTGCTGTTACTCCGTGTTGTTGTTACTCCTTGCTGTCGTTACTCCATTTTGCTATTAATCCCTGTTGTTGTTACTCCGTCGGACATTTCGTTGTTACTCCACCATAAGGTAGCTCCCTAGGTACTTCTCCATTGACTTTTACAGATTTAACTAAAATATTCCAAAAAGACATCAATATGTGCCGCAGATGGCCGCAATTAAGTTTTTTTTTTTGGGGGGGGGGGGGGGAACCATCATAAGAAACGATGGCGTACAACGAAAATGCATTGATGACACATGAATCACACCAAACTAAATCTAATGATTACGGTACTTTGTAATCATGACCTCGATGCATTGGAATGCGTATTCATACGCGAAGCGTCATAACCAGTCACCTTTCCAACATGCTGCATTAAACCGCTGAAATATCCAACTGTACCGCCATAACCCACCATCATTCTCTAAGATTTTTCAAACACACCAACATTGTTCCATATGTTTTCCCCAAGGTGACCATGACGTTATTACCGTTGCCAACAGTTTGGGTCTCTGTCATTTTCCCCTACTAGCTAACTGCATTCGCCGTGCTGATCTCACCTCTACAACGATGGGTGGATGGTTTGTGCGACATGAGCTAGAAGATACAACCAGAGTTCGGAAGTGTCAGGAGGTATGGTAGGTATTTGAGAATGCAATTTGGAACGTCTACTTTGACAAGTTGAGAGGGTCAAATGAAGAAATTGCAGCAGAATTCACACTCAACTTGGGAGAAGAAAGCTCTCGGGTCTATGGGATAGAAGTCCTTATTATGGAGGAAGCCATTGCAGAAGTTAGCGGGCTCCCTCAAAATGGACAGCGATGGTTTTCAAGAATGACTTCCCTCCTAGAGTTTTCTGAAGCCTTTTTGCAGGTAGGAGAAAGAATCGTACAGAAGGGTCGAGTATACAACTGAAACTCATTACCAAGTCCATGGGGAGGGGTAGAAGAGTTTGTGATAAAATATGTAACTTGTGAGGGGAGATACTCCACTATATTCAAATATCATCTCCAAATATTAGCTCACCTTCGATTCCCCCAAGCAGAGGCCATTTCACTAAATTTGCCTTATTTATTACTGAGATGTCTTCAGCTGATGGAAAATTCAGCTCAAAGGTCACAACAAGTGTTGGCGGTCATTACCCACCATGGGCTAATCCGGCTGTTGGTGATGAATGCCATCAGATGAATCTCGATCCCATGGGAACTATTTCAGGATTCCACAAAAGAAGAGATAGCAGCCGCTATGGCTGCTAGGGAAGATGAACCAAAAGCCATGGAGGAAGAAAATGTAGGAGAAGATGATTATGTTGACCAGGAGGAGCTAGAAGAGATGGAGATGGAAGTTGAAGAATTCAAAGAAGAGGCTGCTCCCCAAGAGCAAGCCGAAATTGTGGAACTGATGGAAGATGCAAGACTCAACACAGAAAGGCCCACTAGTACTGTGGCCAAGGTTGATGCACAAGAACCAGCCTCGACTGTTGAGCTAGCAGAGAAAATTGATAGCATGACAACCATAGAGTTAGTACCATAACAAGCAAGGACAAGAGAATCGGTTGATATTGCGACTGAAGGGACCCCACAAGGACTCCCTACCACCATGGATCCGATGGAGGAATAAAACCTGAATGAAGAAGAGGTCATGACCACCCCGACCATAGAACCAATGGAAGAGGAGGAACTAGGACAAGAAGGGCTTCGAGCTCGGAAAACCATGGAACCTGTGGAGGAAGCTCTAGGAGAACTAGGGCATGAGGCTGGCGCTGATCCACAAGAACCAGTGTCAACCTCGGGACCAAACACTAAAAATCCCTGCCAATTTTCCTTTTTCTCCTCCATCCCAAGAGGAGCAAGGGTATCTCGTCCTCCTCAGTGCAGAGAAGAAGACAACATCATTCTGCTTGCTTTAAATTTATCACAAAGACCACAACTAGGTGGGATAGATGTTTCCTAGGTAATAAGCACCTCGGAACTAGAAAGGAGAGAAGAGGTAGAGGTCCCTAAGGTAGGGGAACCGGGAGGGGTTCCAATAGACACATTAACAGGAGAGCACCTCACAAGGGTACCACTGGTCGTGGTGAGCACACAACAAAGGGAAGAAGACATTGGTGAAGAGGAGGAACCAAGCGAAGAGGTCTCGACAAATGAGCCAGTGGTAAAACCAGGCGAGAAGGCCGTGAAGCAAGAAATAATCAAAGAAGAACGGATAGTGGAGGAAAACCTGATAGTCGACATGGCAGAAGCTGTCTTGGGGGATTTATCCTGAGTTGCCAAAACTGAGGAAGTTTTGGTTAAGCAAGAATGGGTGGAGCTGTGTGAACAATGAAGACTCCCTATCAAGCAAAAATACCAGCTACAATTTAAAGAAACAAGATGGCTTAAGATGGAGGTCAAGAAACTAAGGAAGCAGGTACACAAATTGTAGAAGCAGATGAAGAAATAGAAGTGGCATGACAAAAAGTCCAAGGCAACAGTAGTAGAAGCAGAGACTCAAGTGGATCACATAGCCACAACTTCTGCTACCACTCAAATAGACCCAGTTGAGCGATTGTTTGAAGACCGTGAGTATGCGTTAATAGCCAAAGTACAAACTTGGAAATCTACTGCAGCTCGGTATCAAAATTAGGTCAGAAGAACCGAGGAACTAGCCTCCACAACAATTTTTGAATTTGTGGAGCACATAGATGTCATGAAATTGAGGCATGCAAAGAGCAAGCTCAAGATGGAGCAACTGGAAAAGGAAGTGGCAGAGTTGAAAACTGTTAAGGAGTAGATGTTCAACTTGGCGCATCAAGTGATGGCATGTCGTCCCCCTACTTCTTGTTATTCTCTATTCTTGCATGAACATTTTCTTTTATTCTACATTAAGAATGAAATTAGTTATGAAATAGAGGACGATGTACAATTCCTTCACATAATGAGGAGCCATGATGTGCCAACTCAGCATTTGATGTGTGATTTTTACTTGGATGGGCATCTACTGCACATGGATAGAGAATTTAACCCAGTCCCATATGGGGGGGACATTCATTTAAGGGCTCTCACCTCTTATATTTTTAATCATATGAGCTGGAAAAAGGCCTTGAATACATTCGAGTCCAATCAGGTTACAAAGCCATTTATACTAAGAGGAGAACATGAAAGGTCAGTCACCATGTTCACTAAACACAACACCTTTTTGGGAATTGAGGGGAACAGAGAAAGAATGTTGAGGACACAAAAATGGTGCCTTGACCTTTGTGTCAGGAAATTAGTCACATTTCAAGATGAGGCCCTTTATTTTTGTCAGAAAATGTGGATGATGTCACCTCCAGCTATCTAGAACAGGGAACCTTTTGGGGCACAAAATTTTGCTTGAGTGCTCCCCAAAGTGCCCAGCTATGTGGTGTGTGTTTGAACATGCGGGGTCTGGTGGATGGGGATCCGGTTTCAGTTCCCCACTATCTGGTTTCCAGTAGAAAATTACACCCCAACATATAATGTTCTAGGTGATTGGTGGAAGGAAGTCCTCCTCTCAGATGGTTTTAAAGTTCCAGGGATAGAGATGGCCGAAGAGTATGATCTTTCTCAGCTCCAGGAGGCCAACAGTCTACAAAACCTAGACCTTTGGAGGTGGTGAACTGTATGAGGTCATGCAGAAGGCTAGTTGGTGGGATATGTTGGGCACCAAATCGGGCTATCTTTCTATTGCATTTCCATCACTCTTTTTGACCTTTTTGCATTTATTCACCTATGTTTACTATGCTAAATCCACGAGGTAATCACCCCTTTTCTATCTATTGGAATATTTTATTAATGAATTAAAGTCACGGGGTTTTGCTTATTCACAACACTAAAACATATGTTTGACCACAGCTTTTGGAGAACAGATACCAATCTCGTAGCAGCTCGCAACAAATCTGTAATTCACAGCAACAACCAACCATAAGGAAGTCGTGTAGCTGGAGTCGCAAATCCTTGAACCATTCTTGGACCACTCACTGATCTTATCTATCTGGTGTTGGTGCCGTTCCAAACTAATGTACATTTCTGGGTATATGGTTACCAGGTTTTGGGGAAAGATGTTGTTCTCCCTCGTTGTGTATAAAAGACATGTTATTCCTGTAACTGGGGGACTCCCCATCGATATTGTAATAGCCCTTTATAGAATAATAAAATATCATCTCTTTTCTACTCCATTCTTCACTGTGATTAATGTAGCCCTCATCAAAGAGATGGGCCCGCTCTCTTGATCAGGTGCTGCATATTTCTGTGTGTGTTGTTTCTTATTTCGTAGTTGTTGTTATAACTTGTTAATTCCTGTAATTGCTTTTCTTGAGTTCTATAGCTTGTTTAGTTTTACAAAAATGTTTTGAATATTAATCAAAAACCCTTGGTCAGTAATGGATGGTATGCTTGCCCCTGCATATACCTTGCGTGTTGCCTTGAAAGGATACACACCTGGATTGATAAATTAATCTAGGAAAAAGGGTGAATAGATTGTTCATACCTAGACCCCAACAACTGACAGTAGTCTTGATATTTGTTGTTAAAGGATTTCTACATTTGAGCCCAAGTTGTGATGTTATCCTTAGGTGAACCCATGAACCAATGCAATGCTACATCCTTGAGGGTAGATGGAAATAGTCTTAACTTCTTCTCATCATCTATATAGTCGTAGGTTCGACATATAACAACAAACTCAAATAGGAAAGTGTCGGGGTATTCTGTGGTCAAGCCATGGAAATGAGGTAGGGCAGAGGGGCTTATATTTTTCATCTTAGTGTCCTCATTGGTTTCCCTAATGGGGAAGGTACCCTCAACTCTCTCTCTCTATTCCCTCTATCATTTATGTTTTCAGCCATTGGTTCAGTAGGAATGGGTTCTTCTTCTTCTTCTTCCCCTATAGGTTCTTCAAATATGTCAGGTTTCTCACCTAAGCGTTCCTCCACTTCACAGCCACCAAAGAAGAGGGAAGGTTGGTTTTTTGATGCAGTGGGGGTATTTGGAAAAAAATTACCTAATTTATCCCTATTCCTACGAGGCATGAAAGAAAATGTTTTTGGTTTGGTTTTGTGTTTTTTTTTTCAAACTTGGAAAGTACTTTGCAGAATTGAAATTTCTGATTAAATGAAAACTACTGACTGAATGAAAAGGCTTCTTGCTAAATTGAAATCTTGCTTGCAAAATGGAAAGGAAAGCAGAAAATGGAAAATGGAAAAAAAAAGGAAACGACTAAATTACTTTTGCATAAATAAACTAATGGCAGAATATTGGAAACAAGAAATAGAAGAAAAGAAAGTCGTAATCACATTTTACTCAGACACCTTCCTAGAAATGGTGCCAAAAAGTGATGAGCACCAGTATTGCAGCAAGAATTCTGTAACTCCTGGGCTACCAACTTTACTTTATCAACCCGGGGTTCGTACAAACTTGGAGGTGATAGTGTTGTATACACAAGTAAAAGTGATGGTTCTTCCCGTTGTCACTGTTCAGCTAGCGAGAGACCACTGGGGTTTTCAAGCCAAACTTCTATGGAGTCAAAGGAAGCTTGATTTCTTGATGGAAGAAAGGTAAATCTACTCTAAGAGAGAGCTACTCTACTGCAATAATGGAGAAGACCAAAATTCAATGCTAAATCACACCATTTCCTAATTAATTACTAAGAAACTATACTTTGCAGAAATGTTAAATAAACATCAACCAAATGCTACTATATAAGTTATATAAGTAAGAAGCATCAAACATCACTAATGTGTAAGTAAAGAGACTGAACTAAATCTGTTTTTTTCCTTTTTGTCTTTTCATGCAAAATCAAGTATGCAAACCAATTTCTTCTGTTGATGTGGTAGGTGAATTAAGGATGTTTGAGGATGGCTGGAAGGGTTAGGAGATGGTTGGATGGTGTAGGAGACATTTGGGAGGCTTTTGGTGACTTCCTAGAGGTTTTCCCTCAATTCAGCCTCAAAACAGGCCATTTTAGGAAAACCTACAAGATTCCCTGTAAACCTACAGGATACAACTGAGAGAAAAAT
Source organism: Pinus tabuliformis (assembly GCA_031772625.1). Classification (NCBI taxonomy): domain Eukaryota; kingdom Viridiplantae; phylum Streptophyta; class Pinopsida; order Pinales; family Pinaceae; genus Pinus; species Pinus tabuliformis. Next base: position 473,954,078 of record CM062806.1, on the reverse strand, counting down.
GTGAGGCGTTGGAGGTGATGGAAGGCTGACTAAAGGTGTTTTATGGGTGGAATGGAGTGGGAGAAGGTCTAGGATCACTATGAAGTCAACAACAAAGATAGGATATGGTTGGATTCGCTCAATGTGCTTGGAATAATTTCTATGAAAAATGATGAAAACTAGTGAAGGTGATGGTGAAAAAAAGGGATGGCTAAGATGGATGGATTGGAAGATGGATACTAGCTATGAATTCTTTGTCTCCTCCTAAAGCACCCACTCTGCATAAAACATGTATTTTTTCCAAAAAGCTATGTAAATAAGAAACATTCTCATAAACTAGAAAAGCAAAATTATTGAACTAACTGCCTACATTATGCATGAGGAGAGTTTCTGAAAGGAATGAAAGCATGGATGAGATCTGATCCGAAAATAAAGATGAAAAATATGACAATGGAGTCCTATGTTGCAAAACTGACCAAATACTAATTTGAAGACATCGAACTCCAAATCTCATAAAAGAAATAGAAATCTATGTTTTGGGGGCTACTTAAGGACCCCTTCCTCAAGTCATGATCCCAGAGGGAGGAAGTGAGGCCAAGACACCTGCTAAAAACCTGATGTGCTCCTTTTATCCCTGCTAACCTTCTACTAAAGTAAGGCACAAACGGAAGAAAACTAATAAACAACCAATCAAATCTACACTACTTGCAATGGAAATGCATCTAAAGAAAATTAACAATGAAGCTATGAAACTACCCTAAACATACATATACAAGAAAGAGGAGCCTTGGATGCTAGGGTTGGGCCCTAAACCAAGAGCTTCATCCCTCTGAGTTAACTCAATGCTAGCCCAAAACAAAACTCATTCTTATTACCAAAACTGAAAATTACATCAATAAAACTTTCACAAGTCCGCAGCTCAAAAATAGCTTATATTTTTACAACCAAAATCCAAATCCTAATGAGGCTCTAGGACTCTCTACTTAGACAACTGAAGTCCCCAATGAATTCCTTAAAATCAGCGAGGCTCAGCTCCCGAACTCAAGATAAACTAGCTCTTTGTCTCTCACTTAATCGATTGCCTTGTAATCCTCATGGCTTGGCTACTTGCACTCTAAGCATGGTGTGATGTATGGAGGAAGATTCGAATGGGCGATAAGTAAATGAGGAGGATTTACCTCCTACAATCCCTCTCCCTTGTCCTATTTGATTTTTATCCTTAGTATTTGCAAAATTCCTTGATTTTCTCCTTCAATCCTGTATTCAATGCATATTAGTCCTCTAGGCATAATATCCAACTCTAACTCATCTCATAAAAAAATATAATAAAAAACATGTAATAAGTTGTGAGAAAAGTTGGTTTGACTAAGCTAGGAGGTGAATTAAGTCCCATACAATTACCCAATGATGAGGTTCATCAATAGTATCAAGGCTACCCAGGTCAGAATCCTCCCTACGGGCAAGGTAACCTATGGTGGGGATGAAATCATATGCCTTATGGAAAAAATACTCCCCTATGGGGACAAAATCATTATAAACAAGGATGGGTTCTGAAGTTAGAGCCTGATTAGAGGCCCCAAATGCCTTTTAATATGCAATTTCCATTATTGGCCACATTAGAGTGGACATATGTTTCTAGACTCACGAATGATCCCATTCTTCATTCGCCATATTGACCTCCAGTTATTTCTAAGATTCCAAGTGATTGTACGAAGTTTGAGGGAAAAGCAAAGGAGGATCCATAGGCCCACGTGATGAGATATCACCTCTGGTGCTCCTCTAATTCATACGTTGATGATTCTATTCGTCTTTTACCTTTTCTGTGTACCCTCACAGGTGCTGCAGCCAAATGGTACATTGAATTCCCTCAAGGCACTTACAATGAATTTAACACTCTTGCTATGGATTTCCTCACACATTTATCACTGCCAGTTCACTATGAAACTGGAACCCATCTGCTTACGTCCCTTAAACAAGACACTTGTTGGCTTGTTGGGGCCTGACCCAAGTTCATAGTTAATTAACCAAATAAATCCCTGTACTATTGGCCCTTTCGGCAACAGTCCATGGAGCACGGACTGAGGTCTCACCTGAAGTAGTACAGAGGCTGTTGGAACTAGGTTTCCACACCTTGATATGTCTGAGGGGTTGAATTAGTTCAACTACTGGTCCCTGCGCATATTTTTCTTTGTCCTTCCCTGACATTTTCGTCCTGATAGATCTGCCTTCACGCAGCCCTAACCAGGGGCTGTGGGGCTTCTACGCTGCTAGAGCAGTGCTCTGCACTATTCCATTAAATCACACCGAAGATATTATTTACCTTCTTACACCAGTTATTTATCTTCGCATAAATAGAATCCTTGTGTTATATTTATTTATACAACACATTCATATAAGTTCGCGCAACACATAAATAGTAAACTTGTAAATTATACCAAATAATACATAAAGTAGGAAAAGATACACCAAAATATGGTAAAAATTCTCTTTATTAATTCTTCCCACAGTTACGACTCGACCTACCCTGTGCAGTCAACGACAGGGGTCTGCGCACTTAGCTATGGACTACTAGGCCTTTGTGCACTCAGCTGCAGAGCCTTCTCCTACTCTATGACCCAAAGACACACTTTACACTTCGACTCAATCTCTTAGACTCATCATGCTTCTCTTCTTTCTTTGCTTAGCTACCTTTTACACTTAGAGCCTCTCTCTATTTATACAATCCCATGGTCCACGGACCATGGGAGGATCTTTCAAGCCGACATTACATTTACAAAAACAAGGGAAGACAACCCTATGACTCTGTTATGACTTCGCGCTCAGCGCCCACAAACCGCGGCATCTTTACAAAGGACTTGGTTAAAACTTGGGCTTTAAGCCCCAAAACATGCCTTAGGGGTATTCCATGCCCAACAGGCCCCCAACATGAACATCGTGACTCACCCTCCAGTCACTCTGTCGGTTGAGAGATCTTTGCATGGAGTCCCTCCAACTATGTTCAAACTAATGCAAGATCGACAGCGCACTGAGTGGTTGCTTGCTGAATCTCCTGGACCCATTGATCCAACCTCATGGACCCATTGTTCCGAGAATGCGGTGTCAGAACTACATCCCTTGACCTGTTGTTGCATCCCCTACATTTTTGCAAGCTTGCCTTCAATTGTCATTGTGATGGTGAAGGCCTCATCGATCCAAGGCTAAACGTGCACCTTCAAGACTGCTTCTTTGTGGCATGTTGCATCCACCTTCTCATTTAGCACTTTAGCTATTGCATTCGCACGAGCCTTTGAGTGAGGGCCATCATCTTCATCATCCCTTTGACACTGTCGTATTGTTGTTGGAGCTCATGCGCTTTTGTCTCTAAGCGTTCGATGTTGGGGTCCTCCTGCAGATTCGTGAGGACCTCAAATGACTCTTCCAAGATTTTGGTGTAGTCCCTTACTGCACTGCCGATCTCTTCTAGCCCTAATGCAATAATGTTGGCATGTTGTTCTCTTACTTCAGGAGGGGTGGATGGCTACGCCTTCAAACGTAGCTCTGCTATCTAAAGGTTCAGCTCCTGCTGAACCTTAGTCATTTCTTCTCGCGCCTCATGCACTCCTGCTGCTAGCCTATGGATGTGCGCCTCTGTTGGTGTGTGTGTTGGGATGCCCAGCTCAGGGACCAATTGATAGGCTTCATTGAGTACCTGTACCAACTGCCTATTCTGTGACACCACTTCATCGAGCTATAAGCACAACTGCTCCATGTTGATATTTTTCTCGCTTAGTACGTGCAGCGCGTGGCTCTCCCCAGCCCTCAGTTTTGTAGTAATCCCATCTTGCAGAACATATAACGTCTCCCGCGAGAGTGTAGCCATGTTGATCCTGATACCTTTTAGTGCATTGATCGTAGGCTTGTTGGCCTCATTTGTCGTCACTAGTGCCCCTTCCATCAACATTATTGTATTTGTTGTCTAAGAGTGCAACATATGTTCTGCCACAGTTTTCCATGCTGTGAGGCTAGTCAAAAGGGTACCAACGTGAGGAGTACACACCTGCAACTCCTGCAGCTGTGCTATGAGGGCCCCTAACACAATCTGGTTCTCCTACACAAAGTTTTAGAGGGCCTTGGAGGTGACATCGCACATCGTCTTGTTGATGTCGTGTAGATCACCCTTAGTAAGGGTGATGGGGTCAATAGAAAACTTTGATGCCTTGACCTTCTTGTGTGGCCCCATCCGCTTGCTTGGGCATTGGCACTTCAGTTGTTTTGACATTGTTTGTGGGTCTGTGCCACCCTCCTCTTCCTCTATTTCCATTTCTTTCTCCTGGTCATGCGAAGGTGAATTATGGCCCTTGTGCGCCTACTGAGATGCCTCCTATGTTGCTGCTGTTGTGGCCTTTTTCTGATCTAATGTTGTCTGCACAGTGTCCCGTGCCTCCTGCTCTTTTGCTGCCACTGCTTCTTGCCTTCTCTTCTCTAACAATTGTGTTGTGTGCAGTTTGGCTTCCTCTTTCCTATTCTACGCAGTATACTTCTCCACTGCCGTGATGTCTAGGGCACACCACTCCGGCATCCATGTCTCCAGTACATTGGAAATCACATCGTTTGTGGCTATGAAGGGTAGCCCACTCCATTTCTTAGTCAGGTCCTTGCGCGCTTTGATGTATATGTTTTGGAGGTCCACTTTAAACTCTGCAAAACTTTTCAGGCTGTTGTAGATAATGGGTGATAATCATGGCTTACGGTTAATCCCCATTCTGAGGTTCATTTCCATGAACACCCAAAATATCTCATTGTCGTGGATCTGGTTTGCATCCTTCATGGCATAGAGTGAAGCATACTTCACAGCCTCTAACAGATCTCTGTCAATTATAGGGAACTGACTATCCTCCAACAATTCCCCTGCCACAAGCACTATGGATAGTAGAAGCCATGCATAGTGGAACAATTTGCCTTGTTCCTGGGCCTCGCAAAAATTTTCCATGAACTCCATGCAAAGGAACTTGGACTAATTAAATTAGACCCCCTCCATTCACTGCTCAGCAAGTGCCACCACCGGTGTAAGTACCTCATCTGTGCGACACTTCCACATGATCTTACCTACCAGTATCTGGGTCACAACTTTGACGACTCTATTGTTGATGTTGGATATTGCGTAGCCTATTTTCTTCTTCGCCATCTTGTATTTCTTCTTCATGGCCTCTACGATGGCCAAGTCAATGATCTTCCCCTCTGAGATGTCTGCGGGGTCCTCTCCCTTGCATGGAAGCCAGGTAATGCGGTGAATCAAGTGTTTCATGATGAGGATGGGCTCCTCCAGCCACAAACATCCACCATGCACTAGGAAGAGCAGCTCCTTGATGATGAAAATTATGATTGGGGTACAGTGGAAGTGCGACACCCAGAGCAGGTTTAGTAATCCTACCTTTTCCACTATGCATAACCACTTTCGCGGCTCTAATTTGGTAACCCTCGTTGTGGTGTTCTACTTAGGCTTCACGAGCTGCGTGTTCTCTAGGAGAGGGAACTTCTCATGGTCAGAAAGATCCCAATCTTCAAATTTCAAGCTATTCACCCATCCCAGGCGTGTACCCTCAAAAATGACCTCTTCCGGGAGGAGCGGGGTCTGGAGCGAGCTCTTGCTCTCATCAAGGTCCTTGGGCACTTTTTCCTTCCCCTTATGTAGGGGGATATACTTGGGAAACTTGGTTGGAAGGTGCGCAGGCTCAGTTTCTTCCTCCATGCCCTCATCCTCATCTTCTTCAATGATAAGGTCATCCAGATCTTCCTCCTCCTCATCAGTTTCCAAGTTAAAAACTTTCCCTTTCTCCTCCATCATTAACCTGGTGTGAAGCGAGTTTCTCGGGGATATACAAACAGGAATCATTGACTTTTGTTCTTTCTTCGGCCTCAGAACACACAGTGATTTAAGGATTTCTGCCACAATCCCGGTGCCTTCAGGGGCATCCCTCACAGTCAGGGCCTACATAGCCTCTTTGGCAATCATCTCTGCAATTTCAATAACTTCCTCAAATGTTGCCATCATGTCCGTCTAGAAATATAATCACTCAGGGAATCATGGGCTTAATCAACACTCTTCATAGGTGAAACAGGGCTCTACTCAGAATGCGCGATGTATACAACAACTCAATTCGCAAATGACCAAGTGTTGTTTTCTAGGCATACCTTTGTAATTTATAGCACCTTTTGAATTTGAATTCGATTGCTCCCCCCAAATCCAGTTCATTAATGCTCCCTTGGTGGCATATTTTCCCAAATCTTGCCCATAAATCATGTCTTAAATGCCTGCTACCCACTCCTTTTGGTCTCCAGTTGAGCATCACATCATGAAAATGACTCCAATGGTCACTTTCCGGCCAACCTATGTGTTAGCGCAACACCCCTTGTGCAGTCGCAGACCTTGTGACAATTAACTCGCATGCGCAGCTCCTAGGCAGAGTAGTTTATAGTCCCGCGCCTCCTTTCAACTTCCTAGAGCGCTAAGATTGTACTTCCCACAGTTAGTCAAGTGATCGTGCCACCTGTATAGGGTTTCATCTGGTCATCCATCAGTTTTGCTGGAACATACCAATCTTTCATTGTAATTGGCTGCATTGCGCACTTGATCATCATCATCGCACCACCATGGTTGATCCATTTAGTGATATGTGGTCCAATCCAAGGCATCAAGCTAATCAATTCTCGGAAATAGTCCCAAATTTTTCCATGTGATTATGCGCACCTTTCTTTGTCATCCTAGGTTCTTTATCGAGAAAATCCTTCTTGATCTTGTCCTCCAGCTTCTTGGCTTCCACTTCCAATAGAGCACTTTTCTCCCTTAATTACACCCTATCGTTCATAAGTTCTTGGATCCTAAAGTCACCCTATCGGATTTCCTCATCAGGTCCCAAGTACCCTGCTTTGTTCAACTGCGCTACCCCTTCTTCCAAGGTTCTCCGAACCATCATATCTACCAGTGCTACCATGCGCGGACTATGCATTTTATGTTCTATGGGGATTATATAATTCGCACCATACTCTAGCCTCGAAGGCACTTGCACCGTCAGTTTCTTGCATGTAGTCTTATAAGCCCACAAAACTGCTGGTACACATAAGTACCAGTCAGTCTGTTGCGCATTGTGTACCTTGTTTAGTGCATTGCATAATTCATTAAAGGCTTCTGCGTGGATAACCGTCTGTGCAATGGGTCTTTCCATACTCCATGGGTCCAACCAGAGGGGTCGTTTGTGTCATTTCCTCGCCCGCATAGGCTTACTAACCAAGTCTCCTAATGCGAAGGCTGTGTGCATCTGCGTAGGTTCAAACCATATACCTATATCCATCTAGATAGGTGGGCGCATGGATCGTTTCATCCCGCAATCTTGTCTGTTAATCACATCTAAGGCTTCCCAAATTATATGCGAATCGTTCTACTCCATTCGCACCAGTCCCTAAAGCTTATTTGGTGCATACCCCACCAACTCATGGGTGTAGTGCGTAATACTCATTTCAAAGCTTCGAAACGTTGTTGTTCCGACACATCTCTTTCAAATCTGTTTAGGAAGTCATCCACCTCACTTAACCCATCATATGTAGGCAGATCCCTTACCTTTGCTGATACACAGTGAAACTATCTTGTCATCATGTTACAGTTCAGCATGGTTACCTCGTGTAACCAGTTCTACCATCATTCTATCTCCTCATCAGAATCTGATGTGAAGGAGATTTTGTGCTCCCATGAGATTTGTCCATCCATGGTTGGATTTACCTAGTCTTTCTCTCGCGCAGTTATCTTGTAGATGTAGTCCAAATCGTCATCTTTGTCATAGTCGCACATTGGCTCTGTGTAGTGCGATCCTTCTGCAGGGTCTAAAGGTACAGCTACACGCAGAGACTTTTTCTCAAATATCATCTTGCGCTTCTTCAGATTTATCACCCCGTTCATGTCAGTGGCCCAATCTATTCCTAACAGCATGGGTTAGGGATTGCTGTCATCAACAATCTCTATCACTTCGAAGTCTACTAGCGCACTCGCTCCTTCGATATCCACTATAATTCCCTGTAATCTTCCCATAGGTACGATCTTTTGTTGGTTCACCATTCACAGTTAGATAGGAGACCATTGCAGCGTAGGCCTTCCCATGCACTCCCATGTCTTCTTCGGCAGAACGTTCACATCCGACCCTAGGTCCAGAATCACTTGGTCCATCTCATATTCTCCAATCTGTAAGGTCAATCTCATTTCCCTTCCTGTTCATGTCGTGTGCTTCCTGAGCTTATGAACTAAGTGCGATTATTCTAGCGCGGTCCTAGCGCATCTATTTATGAGTTCCTACAGTCCATTTAGAGCCTTGTTGTTGCACAGTAGCTTCATGCATGTTTCCAGGAACGTTTTGAGAATGGATGGGTCCATTTCTGGCTTCGGTCTGTCTTTTCTTCCTAAAATGGAGACATCAACAAAACTCTTCTTAGCTTCCAGGAAGGTTTCCTTAGCATGCTCCAAATCAAACTCTGGTTCCTTCATTGGAGCCTTGCGAACCTGAGTAATTTCTTCGGGCTACTTTCCCTTTTCATTCCCTGTCGTAATTCCACTTCGGAGCATAATATCCACATTACGGTATTCCTCACACAGCTCAGACCTCATCATTTGCAAGTTCTGAGTCGAGGAAGGCTGGAATGCTCCCTTTCCGCGCAACCTCACTATCAGTGTGGGACAGTCCTTTGTCTGATGATCAAACAATGTACAATATAGACACGACGAACGCATTGGATTCTTACAATCATGGGTATAATGTCCTATCCCTCCGTAATTGTAACATATCAGCTGTCCACGACCTCTTCCAGGTCTTCCTCCACCTCGACCTCGTCTGCGCCCCTAAAATCAGGTATATGTGATCCCTGCATTCTGGTCAATGGGCCGTGTTTTAGCTTGAACTCTATAGGTCTGAGTTTGATCCATCATCAGCTCATAACTTCTACAGGTACGCTCATCACATCCCACTGATCTATAAGAATTACATAACAACTGCTGCGAATTCTGTATTGGGGTCTCATGCAGCCTCATCGTGATATCCAAGGCCTCGACCCGAGTGGTTAGCCTCTGTTGCGACAACGCGTTCCTTAGATACGGTATTAGCAATGCTACAAATCATGTGTGGCATTGTCCATCCGTCAATGTCATATTAGCTTCGTGAATTGTAAACTTCAGTCTCTAATCCAACTCCCAAGGGGTCTCACCTGGAAGCATCGTAATCTCCTTGAACCCAATGATCGACTGTGTCTCTGACTTCGACATGCAAAATTATTTCTTTAGTGTAGCTTGGATATCCGTGATCCCCACATTCGGATTGTCATTGGAATGCTTAATGTACCAATTCAGCGTGCGATCCTACAGAGCGTTGACCAACATTTCCTTCTTTATATTGTCATCTGTGAGTCCTTGTGCTTCCCATACATCCTTTATCACGAACCAAAACTGGTCTGGATCTTCACTTCCTACTCCCTTGAACACTGGCAACTTTATCGCACTTGCCATATTGACTCGCGATGGTGGCGGAGGTGGTATGGGCAAAGATGGGGGTGAAGATAGTGAAACTGGCAGTGGTGTGGGTGGGTATGGTATGCGTGGAATCCTCTGCATTATCAAATTGATCACCCTCATTGGCAAGACCTTTGCGAGCTCTTCTTCGGCCCCTTGTGAAGGTGAAATAAAAGGGCTAGTTTCTGGTTCCGCACTACCTTCGTTTTTGTAGATTCTCCCACTTCGTGTAGCCCCAGACATCAATTTATTCACATAACCCTCTTTTCACACAGTAGCATTTTAATCCCAGTGTTCAAAGACTTAACGTACTTTCCTCACAGACCTTTGAGGAAGCATCATTTTGCCTCGCTATAGCTGACTAAAGTATCTACAACAAACTCAATGATGAATCCTCCTATAATTCAATCGAGCCAGTAATCAACAATGCATGTGATCTTATCCTTCGATGTTTCTAATCCGTGAACCAATTCTGGAGTCCACACAATATGACTGTCGAGTTTGCACCTTCCTTGGCTATCTGCTAGCTTCGCAATCCACTCGTATAGCTCGGTAGGGAAAGATGCGAAGAAAATTTCATGGATCTTTGTGTACAAGTAGTAGTCTAACCACTCTTCTTTTGATAGTCATGGATTCCTATTCTCTTGTGCCATGAACTCGTGAATCTTTCTATCCAACCAATCTTCAATCCCTTTCTTTGTTGGATTCCAGTGATACGACATCAGACATCTCTATGCAGATCCCAGTCCCAGCAACGAAACCATTTGTTGGGTTGTTGGGGCCTTACCCATGTTTGAAGTTCATTAGCCAAGAAAATCCCTGTACTACTGGTGGCAACAATCCACGAAACATGGACTGAGGTCTCACCTGAAATAGTATGGGAGGGTACTGGAATTAGGTTTTTTCACCCTTGATATGTCTGAGGGGTTGAACTAGTCCAATTGCTGGTCCCTACATGTAGGTTGCTTTGCACCCTTCCCTGGCCTTCATGCCTTGATATATCTACCTTCGCGTAGCCCTAACCAGGGGATGTGGGGCTTCCACGCTGTTGGAGCAGTGCTCTGCACTATTCCCTTAAATCACACACAAGATCTTATTTATCTTCCTAAACTAGTTAGTTATATTTGCGTAAATAGAAGCCTTGTGTTATATTTATTTATACAACACATTCATATAAGTTCGTGTAACACATAAATAGTAAACTTCTAAATTATACCTAATAATACATAAAGCGGGAAAAGATACACCGAAATATGGTAAAAATTCTCTTTATTAATTCTTCCCACGGTTACAGACTCGACCTGCCCTACGCACTCAGCTGCGGACTACTAAGCCTCTGTGCACTCAAATGTAGAGACTTCTCCTACTATACGACCCAAAGACACACTTTACACTTCAACTCAATCTCTTAGACTCATCATGCTTCTCTTCTATCTTCACTTAGCTATCTTTTACACTTAGAGCCTCGCTTTATTTATACAATCCCATGGTCTGCGTACCATGGGTGGATCTTTCAAGCCAACATTACATTTACAAAAACAAGGGCGGACAACCCTATGACTCTATTATGAATTCGCACTCCACGCCGACAAATAGCGGAGTCTTTACAAAGGACTTGGTAAAAACTTGGGCTTTAAGCCCCAAAACATGCCTTGGGGGGATTCCATGCCCAACAACACTGCGACCCATATCTCTAATCACATCCATGAGTGGAGGCGTTGGCATCTCCTGATCAAGTTTGAAATTTCTGATCAGTTGTTGACCGAATGGTTTACCAAGTCATTCCTCAGCAAAATTGTTGAAGACATAGTTATGGGTGGTTGTGTCACTAAGGAGAAAACCATTTCTCGTGCCCAGTATTTAGACCTTGTCTACTTGCAAATCTGGAATGTTATATGATATGTTACCTGATGCTCCATGACCATCATCTAATCGAACAACATCGAAGTCTCCGGCTACCCCACCTGTTGATTGAGTAATTGGTTCCATGTCTCAAGCCCCCGTGAAATCTTCTTCCAAACAGAAGGTAGTCTTAAACACTGGTTCCATTGATTCCTCATGAAATTCACCTAGTCCTGGTAAAAACTTTGAGGTTCGTGATGTATAGTCTAACGTAGTGGACAAATCCTCTAAAGGTAAAAATAAATGCAAAGGCAATTCCAAAGTTGATGCCGCAAAACAGGTCCCTCCTAAATCTTCTGCTAGTAATGCTTCTCAAAGGAAGCCAAAGTATCCATGCCTCATCTGTGAGGAGGGTCACTATACTAAAGATTGTCCATGACGGTATGAATTTATTCCTTTGGTCAAAGGGACACTCGTTATGCTGAAAGAGCCCTTTCCATCCCAAAAGACTCAAATGGTAGACCAACCTCAGTCTTTCACTTCATCAGGTTCTGAAGTGTTTATGATGAGTTCACTGGTAAATGTGGCTACCAAATCGAAATATTATCAAACACCTACCCCGACAGCAAGGAAAGAGAAAGAAGGCGCCCCTTCCTCCTCTACCATGTCTTCCTCTAGTCCTCTCTATATAGAGTGAGCTAATCCAGATTCCGCTATTCGACCACCCTCTCAGGGTGTTCTTCGAGAGTCCTCATATAATCCAAATGCTCGAGCCACTCAACATTATAACATTGTTGAGGATTTGGCTCAAGAACCATCAACTATGTCTGCTCTCGAGGTCCTTCAAGGTTGTCCATCTTAGTGGAAAGCATTATTGTTGGATATTGGAGGTATTGATCCATCTGACTCCAATATTATTTGTTTTGATCTGGAAAACCATGTTTAGTGCTTACCTCATCAGATTGCCTTTCACATCGAGGTAATCATTAATGAGAAGATAATTCACAGGACCATCATTGATGAAGGTGCTTTGACCTGCATCATGTCTATCTCTTGTTGGAAGGAAATTGGTTCTCCTACCTTCAACCAATCACCTAACACTTTGGAAGCCTTCAACAGGCATGATTCTCAACCATTCGGTGTCCTTCTGAATCTTGCCATTGCCTTGGAAGGCAAGACGGTACATGTCGAAGTATAAATTTTGGATGTGAATCTTAATTATAATCTTCTACTCAAATCGATTTGGACCCATGCTATGCATGCTACAACCTCTTCTCTATTCGGTGTACTCCATTTTCCCCATCAAGGGATAATTGTCATAGTCGACCAATTGTCTTTCTTAGCTTCCTCTTCCTCGAATGGCAATGTTACATATGTGAAGCATACCAGTGTTCCTTATGAGAGTGTGGGATCTAGACTTTTTAAAGATCCTGCCTTGATGGGTATTTTTACTCTCCCACCTCTGCATGTTGCCTCTGTCAACATGATCTTGGTTAAGTCTGATCCTTGGGTCATTCCCTCTCTTGATCTTGTTGATACATGGGGTGATGTCGTGCCATTAAGCCCTATCAATATCAATTATGTGGATATTATTTCGACCTCAACTTCAGTACCTACTGATCGTACTATTTCGAGTGCATCCCTTGACATGTATTCTCAATCCCCATGGCTTGGTTCTTCAGATTCTCCCAATCCCTTAACCGAGACTTTTCCCTCTGACGAGAGTATCATGGAAATAATGTCTCTGGAGGAAGCACCATGGAATGATACTCATCATCATTCCTCATTCTTGCCTGACCCTGCGGTCATGTCTACCTGTCTAGAGAAGTTCTCTTCTCGTTTCTTGACCCAACCACTTCAAATTCCTATTATGACTCATGAATTTTGGTCAGAAGGAAACATGGGAAATATTACCCAAACGATGCCCACTAACATTTTTGTTAAGCCCGGTATCATTTAAAACGTTCATATTGGGGTGACTTGTTCTCCTAATGAGATCAAACTCTATACTCATCTTTTCCAAGTATTTCGAGACGTTTTTGCATGGTCATATGAAGAAATTCCTAACACTAACCAAAGTATAGTCATGCACGAGATTCCAACTTATCCTAATGCAAATCCAGTTCGACAACAACTTCGTCCAGTGCACCCTAAAAAAGTTGTTTCCATTAAGGGGGAAGTTGAAAAACTTCTCAAAGATGGATTTATTAATTTGATCCCTCTGATAGATTGGGTGTCAAATATCAGGTAACTAAAAAGCAGGGCACCATTCGGGTCTGTGTCGATTACCATGAACTTAATTGTGCTTGTCCAAAGGATAACTACCTCACTCCTTTTATAGACCACATCATCGATGAATGTGATAGGAGTGAAATCATTTCCTTTATGGATAATTTTTTTGGTTACAACCAGATAAAATTTGCACTAGCTGATCAAGATAAGACTACCTTTATCTATTTGTGTGCTATAGGATAAAATGAATGCTACATGGAGAATGGAGATACCCTCAAAAGTCTTCTCAGGACCTTTGGAAAACTGTAAGATTATCTGCAACTGTCACAAAGTTACATGCATGTTCATAAACAATAACTAACTATCAAAGTAGGACAAATAGATTACCTCAAGTCTCTGTGTAGATTTGTTGGAGAGCACAATGCAACTAGGTGGAAGTCCCCTGAGCTGGCTCCCGGTCAAGTCCTACACATAGAAGAGACGAGCATAATCACAGCATACAACCTTGATAACTAATACATGAATACATAAAAGAACATCTATTTACACATAACTAAGCTACTCATGCTAAAAGGTATTGGACAAACAAGCTAATGAATGATAGTACCAACACCATGGAGTAGACAGTACAACTACAGTCCTATATTAATGTCAGAAGAGTGATTGCAACCATCTGTTGCATCAGCCTTCCCTTACCCCTCCAGCTTCTCTCTCTCTCTCCCTTCTTTCCAACTTCTTCTGATTTGAGACAATGCTCAACAATCAAGTATGCTATCCTTTCAAATGATTTGACCCCTATCACCATAGCCCCAACTTTGCTTATGTAGTAATTGAGTTAGGGTTGCCAAGTTCCTCCATGAGTTCCTTAGGGTAAAAGCAATGAAGTTGCCATGCTTTTCAACTCTTTCCCATTTTCCTCCTTCATTAGGATTATAAATCCATCAAATAGGTCGAACTTGAGATGTTTCCTTGCTTTTCTTGAGTAGATTTAGGAGCAAATATCTAGATATTTATGAGTCAATTCACTCCTTTGACCTTTAGAACTTCATTAGGATCCACTAATGTTGTTCCCGAACTAACAAATAGAGTTAATAGGGTCACTAACACACCCTTAGGCTTATTGAGAAGCTTTATAAAGCAGGTTGTTAGTGTATAGCTAGCGTTAGTGTGGGAATAAGGCATGTGATCTTGGTCTTTGCTTCAGCTATCATGTCTTTCCCCGCTGAGCTAATGAGGAGTTCAATTTGTTTTATAATAGATGCCCCCTAAAGTGTGAGATCAGAGGTAGAAACGATGGCCGAAATACTTTACTTAAATGTAATTTTCCTTCTTCAACAAAAAGAGAGAGAGAGGATCGGAGCTTCGAATGGTACAAGAAACCTGATACAACACACACACACACACACACACACACACACACACATATATATATATATATATAAAACTACTAAAATCAGGTCCTGAGTCGGGCATTCCCATGCTCAGTAGCTATGTTAGAGAGATTTTCTCATAAAAGAGATATGACGATTTTGGCCACCGATAAGCACAATGTGGATCTGGTGTCATCATAGGATCATTCTGATGAGTTGTCTCCAAAAAACAATATATGTAACTCGGGAGAGGAAGCAAGGCTGATTGATGCAAGCCTCTACCCAAGGTCTTGATTTCTGCTTTACCGAATAGCATAGATCGATACATGTGAATATATGCATTGATGTCGAACATGCATGAAATCATCTTATTACCAGTCAGTAATGGATACTGTTAACAGATGTGAGGAAGGCCACCAATAATGGTGATCGTCTCCAAGATGTACAGTAAAATCTGACAAATGTGAAAGATGTTTCTGTCGTCGAACACCCGTAGAATCGCTTAACCAAGAGCCAATAATGAGAATCCCTTATCAAACACAAGGTGACCTGCCATCAATGTGTACAAGTACCAAGGCACTGAATGTGTTTTTGGGTTGTCTTCCTAGATAGAGTGTTGAAGTCGATAGGAAGATACATGTCGAAAGGTAGGCAATAATGTGTCCTACATAAATTGACACGAAACAGGACAAGAATGATTTGTTTTTTGAGGAATCTTTGAGCATTGGGTCTAAACAACGGAGGGCATGATGAAAGGATATGCTTGATGGGTTGATGGAGGAAACAAAAGGTTAACCCTTCAACAATAGAAGGTAGAACAATGATTTTAACCATGCAGCACTAGACTCATGAACACCAAAAAGTGTTAGGATACATAGATGCAGGAACATTGGGGTATTTATGCTAAACTCATAGGATGGTAGGATTCATATTGAGAGGCCATCATAAGGAACGTTTATCTGAGGGAGTTCCATGTTCAAGGGAACGACTGCTGCCAAACCATGCTTTCTAATACTGAATGCAGTTGTGTTGTCTACTTTCCCCATCTGATTAGTTTAGCGAGTCGAGACGGGTAAACTTGTCGATCTTTTCATATTTTAAGAGTTTGAAAAGTATCGCAAAAAGAGCGACTCTATGCCCTATCTAATTGGTTTAATGAGTCCAGACAGGAAAACTCATCGATATTTTCATATTTTGAGAATCTGAAAAGGATCATAAAAAGAGCGACTCTATATCTTGTCTGTTTAATTTAATGAGTCTAGATGAGACAACTCGATGGTCTTTTTCATATTTAGAGAGTCGGAAAATATTGTAAAGAATGACTCCATGGTGGTCCCTTTTTCATAGTTGTTAACTGGTGTGACAAAAGGTTAATAGTATACCCGGATCGGTTACTTTTCCTTGAGTTAATCTATTGAATTTGGATAAAGAGAAACCTATGTTCAATAGATGTTGACCTCATTTTGTTACGAGTACGAGGAGATGGACTAAACTCATTTTTTGTCATGAATTTTTAACAAGTCACTCGATGACAAACTCAAATACCTTCATCAAATTTTAACGAGTCAAATGAAGAAAACTCAAGGTATCTTTTTCAATTTATTGAGCAAGGAAAAAGAGGTAAAATAACTTCTCATTCCTTCTTGATAGATTTAACGAGCCTGAAGAAGGGGAAAAACTCTGGGATTTTTCGATTTAAGAGCGAGAAATGGTTCCAAAAAAGCAAGTGCTCTTATTGCTACCGTAGATTTTTAATGAGCCTGGTGACAAAAACTCGAGATTTTTCAGTTTAACAAGCAAGAAAAGTACCTAAAATAATGCTCGTGTCATATTTATAAATGTTTAACGAGCCTAAAGAAAAAACTCGGGATTTTTTCAGTTTTATGAGCAAGAAAAAGGCGCTTAAAAAGGATTCTCTAACGGTCTTTTTTAGTTTAATGAGCTAGAAAAAGAGCGAAAAAGAGTTTCTCAGACCATCGTCGTATATGTTTAATGAGCCCAACGATGACAAACTCGAGGATTTTTTAGCTTTTTAGAGCGAGAAAATATCCTATAAAAGAAAAGCGCTCTTTGAGAATTTCATGCAACTTTTACTGCTTTTCATTCCCGAAAGTACTTTCATCAAAAGTGGAAAAAGTATAAAAAGCAGCAATTCCTATCCATATGGGTTCATGCATGATAACAAATCATGGGAAATGGACTACTTTCTCTTTAATGATTTCAAAAAATCATGTCTCCAAAAATAAATATAAGGAGGTGTTTTGAGCTTTCACATTCACCATTTTCACTATTTGAGAATTGTGAGAGCATTTTGGAGCTAAAGAGGAGCATATTTCCATGGACCATTGCAGGAGATTTGGGTGACCACTCGACGTGTCGTCAGTCCTAGGTAGACGCTAAAACATTTCTCTATGCATTTCTTAACCTTTCTTGATAGTTTCAGGGGTGGATTTTTGTAGATATGAGGTGTCGTAAAGCAGTGTTTGTGCACTAATGCCCTCCAGATGGCATGTAGGGAGTGTTAAATTCTCTTTACGACCTACTGGAGGGCATTAATCCTCCCTATGTACTACTGGGGGGAGCGTTAAAGCTTAAGGACACCGTTTCAAACATCATGCAAGGATTCCTGAAGCTATTTTGCCCCATTTTGACTATTTTTAGGGTTATTTTGCGCCGATTTCAGGCCATAACTAGTCTATGGAGAGAACGTGCCCCTGATAGCCAAGAATTGCTGATGCGAAATGATCCAGCATGCATACTTGCATTGTGACACTGTGGTTTACTGAAGTATGCAAAGTTGGAGCTAATAAAACGGTAGGAGGATTTATTGAGATGGATTATCCAGCGCTGAGATGAACACGAGCAAGTGTTCAGGATTGCAAATTAGGAGCTGGCTATTGACCATGATGACATATGCTTTTTAACCGGGTTTTTGTGCAGTGGGGCACAGGAAAACATCACTGGGGGTAGACCAGATCCACAATCTACCCTAGAGCTGGTGTATTCCTACTGCATCCCTGAGAGTCGACTAGTCCACAACAGAGTCCCCATAGAGAGGATAAGGTCTAGGTCTATGAGGGAAATTTTTATGGTTGATTGTGTGGTTGGTGGGGTCAAAGAGTCCCCACGTTGCAACAAAGTCCCAACTGTTTCTAGTAGTTGATTGTGTCCAGCCACAGATGTTAAACTAATGTGAAGCAGTGCTTCGTCAGTTGAAGGTAGAGTTGATGGCATGCAAAACTTGTACCCAACACAGTTTTGGGTATGGTACTCTCATAGTTTCATTCATTCTTTAGAGGGTAGCTGTTATGCACCCAAGGATGAGCTTAGGTCCCTTTTATTCAAGGGAGACGAGTCAGGGGCGATGGTCATCACTCGATCCTCGCACAGGAGGAGGACCAATACAACATTTCTTCGAGGAATATTTATTCCAGTGGCTTCGTGGCCAAATTGTGATGATTGATGACTATGCTTATGAGGGCATGGACTTTACCGGTGACCCTGACTTGATGCTACCACCTGGGACCAACTGGGGTCCTCAAGGTGAGAATGATTTTTTGAAAGTAGTTTAAGTATTTTTTAGCTTTTAAATGTTTATGTAATGTTTTTATAGGCGAAATAAGTACTGGCATGAAACTTTATGCTTAACACAGATGTGGCACCATTACGACCTGCAGGTGAACCCTGCCATATGCGACGGGGAGGCCAACTACCTACTGGTGGGGTGATGCAGAAAATCTTCGTGAGGTTCTGAGGAACCTGGAGGGCTTGAGCATGGGCATCCCCCCCTTTCCTATGAGGGAGATTCCTACTCATATGCAGCGGCACATAGTCGGTGTACCTGAGCGGTTTTTGGTTCCTCTTTGGAGGATAGCTAGAGTGGTTTTAGCATTTCAGGAGCAATAGACTCTTTTTAGCAAGTGTTTTTATGTAGCCAATGGGTGTTTGTAGCTGGGCTTAGTAGCCATTTTGTACTTAAAACATCTAAGTTTTGGAATATTTCGATGTAAAAAACTGGATTTTGATCTATATATATATATATACAGATATTTTGGTATTTTGATGATGTAAACCTTTTTTAAATGTTTTTGTAAAAATTTTAATGCTGTAAACTTTTACTTTTCATGCATGCTTCTATAGTGAATGAGACAGATGCCAATCTAATACATAGTTAACTAATGAATCAGCAACTGTATTAAATTCTCTAGGAATGTGTTCATATGTGATTATTTCAAATTGATGTTCCAGGAGTCGTACCCTTAAATGATGACGTAACAAGGTTGGATTACAAATGTGATAATGATTTTTTAATGAATCACAACTAGTTGGGAGTCTAACCTGTCCACCGGATTGGAGATGTCCCTTGATGACGCTTCCATGAGAAGTGAAATTATGGACATGTACTCGACAATATTGTTGGTGGTGGTACCAAGAAAGACTCCTTCGGAACAAAATAGTTTCGACTCAAGTGTTTAGATGACCCAAGCAGTTGATGCAATGTGTCGTGTGTGATGACTGGAACCATTCGCGTATCCTATGTATGCTAAGGGTAACGAAGACATCTGCATTGTGAGAAGGATACATGAGACAAGTACTCCAATAAATATCAAAACAATCCAATCACACCAAAAAGGGAAGCAAAACTTATGAATACATAAAATTACAAATCACATGCCTAGTGAAATACTAGGCATAATACTTTTTTAGATAGAGCCCATTTCTGGGCTCCGCTAGTGAGACTCCTTCCCAGTCCTGTAGTTCATATGCCCCTTTCGAGAGGACTTTATTGATGACATAGGGACCTAGCCATAAGGGTTGAAGTGTTCCTACCCCAAGAGGTTGTGTTTTTTATCATAGAGCAAAACAAGATCTCCCTCTTGGTAAGAATGAGGCTTGACCTTTTTGTCATATTGAGATTTTACTTGGCGCTTGTGAGCCCCGAGTGCCAATTCGGCATCTCGATGGGTTTTTTCTAGTTGATTAAGGTATAGTAAGCATTCTTCTTCAGCAGTAGTGCCAAGAAGGAGTTCAATGGCTATTTGTAGGAAAGGGATCTAACACTCGATGGGTAAAACTACTTCCAGGTTGTAAGCGAGTTGAAAAGGTGTAAAGCCCGTGGCAGTTTTTATTGAAGTTCGGTATGCCCATAGCGTCGAATATAACATTCGGTGCCAATTAGTTTTATGATTTCCTACTAACCTATGGATCATGGTTTTTAAGATGCTATTGACAGCTTCTACTTGACCATTAGCTTGGGGGTAGTAGGAGGATGATTGATCCTGACAAAAACTAAGCAGTGATGTTAAATCAGACATCATATGGTTCTGGAAATGAGATCCATGGTCTGTAACAATCGTGCAGGGTACACCAAAATGACAGATAACCCAATTGAATAGGAATAGCACCGCAATTTCTCCATCGGCTCTGTAGGTGGGAAGAGCTTTAGCCCATTTCATGAAATAGTCCACAACTACTATGATATAGTTGTGTCCAACAGAGGAAACAGGATTGCAGGATACGAATTCTATCCCCCATTTGGCAAAGGGGCCAACAGAGATCACCAAGTGTACTAGGGCCAGAGGATCACACATTTTATTTGTTTACACTTGGCAAGGATGGCATTGTTGGATGGCCTTGACACAATCTTTGAGCAAGGTCAGCCAGTAATAGCCTGCGCGTAATATTTTCTCTGTAGTATATATTCCAGAAAGATGACCGCCACATGCCCCAGCATGGAAGTCATTTAAAACATGTTCCACCTCCTCATGAGTGAAGAAAATTTGAAGAACTGTATTTGCACCGCAACAATATAACGTATCGTTAATCACTAGATAGTGTCTTGTTTGATGGTGGATGTGACAACAATCGCCTTTCAATAGTTCGGGGCAGAACCGGTGTGCTTGGAGGTAGACAAGAATGTCACCGTACTAAGGGTCAGTGGTGTCGATAATATAGACAGCCTCATTCAAAAGAGGATCATGGGCTATCTCGTTAGGATTGATGATGGGAAGGTTCGACAAAAGTTTGGTGGAGACTAAGGAGTTCTTCCCCTTGGCAGCTGTGAAAACCAGATCAAATTGTTGGAGGATGATGATCCATTTTGAATATTTTCCTCCAATTACTTGACGAGACAAAATATGTCTCATGGGATTCTCCAAGGCGATGATAGTAGTCTATCATAGCAGGATGTAATGTCAGAATCGGTTGACAGCAAAGAAAATTGCCAATGACAGCTTTTCCACATGTGAATATTTGAGTTCGTGCCCAGCCAGGCCTTTGGACAGATAATAGATCACATGTTCACTCCGGTCATCATGAGTTTGAACCAAGACCATTTTGAGAGAGGATGGCGAGGCTGCCAGGTATAGAAGAAAGTTGCGACCATAGTCGGGAGCACTAAGGAGTGGGGATTATATAAGCACACTTTTCAAGGCATCAAATGATCATTGAGCTTGATCATCCCACAGATACGGCACTCCCTTCTTAAGTAGGTTCATAAAGCCTTTTTTCAAGTCGACATAATTTACGATGAACCTTCGTAAAAGTTTTCTTTCCCTTGCAAACATTGGAGCTGTAGAATGGATTGTGGTTCAGGAAATTGAGTAATTGCCTTTACCTTATTGGGATCAACCCTAATCCCGTACTTGGAGACAATGAATCCAAGTAAGCATCCAGACTCAACAAAGAAAATGCATTTATGTGGATTCAGGTGCATGTTGTAAGATCAGCAACTTAGAAAGATTGCTCTTAAATGGTTTAGGTGTTACGTTCGTTGCTTGGAATGGACTGGAAGGTCATCCAAGTAAGCTTCAATGATATGCCCGATATCATGAAATGCATAGTCCATGGCTCTTTGAAAAGTTGATCCAACATTCTTTAAACCGAATTGGAGTTTGTGATAAGCAAAGATGCCCCATGGGAAAACGAAGGCAGCTTTTTGTTGGTCTTTGGGTTCTATAGCAATCTGGTTATATCTTGAGAATCCATCCATGAATGAAAATGATTCACAACCAGTGCAGTCCTTGATGATTTGATCGATGAACGGTGTCGGATAATTATCCTTGGGACATGCGGAATTCAAGTCTTGATAGTCGACACATACATGGATGGTTCCTTGTTTTTTATCGATGGGCACCAGATTGGAAACCAATTCTATTAAAGGAATAGGATAGACAAAACCAGCATGTAACAATTTTTCTACTTCATTTTTTATGGCTACCATTTTTCGTGGATTGGCCGGTCGAAGCCTTTGACAAACAAGTTTAGCATTGTTGTAAATCTTGATCTCATTCTCGATGATAGACGGATCTATGCTGGGAATTTCCTCATAAGACCAGGTGAATACATCGCGAAATTCCTTTGAAAGGTAGGTGAAGCTTGCAATTTCCTCGGGATTGCAATCTACTCCATTCTGGATGTTTTCCACGATGCCTGTCTTGATAGGAATATCGATGAGCAATGTATTTGAAATATTGCCCATCTTTCCTTCCACCTCCAAATTTTAGATGGTCGTATAGGGTGAGGAAACGATTTCTTGTATGTCAGGGGACAGGATTTGAAGAGGCATCGTGTCTGAATCAGATATCGAAACATGCTGGTTTGCATCCTCCAAAGGTCGCTCTTCTAAACTCATGATTTCTCGAATAGCTTTGTCCGTAGGTAGGACTTGATTTGGTGGATCAAAAGAAAGAGCGTTGATGGGAGGGGAAGTGGTATCGTTGGTGGTAACCAAAGTGACCAAAGATGCTGATGTAGATTGAATGGATTGGTAGGCCAATTCAGCTAGTGACAGCGGCATTTGTTCTCCATATGTGCCAATGTCTGAAGGAGCTGGTAGGATCTAAGGATCGGTCTATTCATGAGGAATAGATGAAAGCATATTGAACTTCTGTGAAACCTTGGGTGGCTAAAGAGGGAAACAACCCATGAGGGAAGAAGCCTTCAGTAGACCGGTATTGATACTGACGTAAGAGTCAGGTACACCACCTACTAGTGGTACAAAGCCGCTGGGTAACATGGAATAATTAGGGGTGTAGAAAGACAGTTGATCTGTTGTAACTACCTTTCAATCCAATGGAAATAGGATGATGCGAAAGACAGTAGATAGGATGGCCATCATGATATATGTCAAACTATTACCCACCAAGAGATTATAGTCGATTTTTTCTATCTATGACTTCTATTTCCACCGTTACTTTTTTCTCACACAAAGTGATGGGGTAGCTAGCTAGGTAACCTTTTTGGATGAAAGTGTGGTTGTCGAAAGCTTTAAGGGAATTTGATAGTAGGGATAGGGTTGGAGAACCTAGAGTGAGCCAACATGAAACCAACAAGACACAGGTCGAAGCACCTTTGTCGATGACAGTTCTGTGTATACCTTTACCTTTCGAAAAAATTGCACTTG
This sequence comes from Pinus tabuliformis, assembly GCA_031772625.1. Taxonomy (NCBI): domain Eukaryota; kingdom Viridiplantae; phylum Streptophyta; class Pinopsida; order Pinales; family Pinaceae; genus Pinus; species Pinus tabuliformis. Next base: position 473,930,728 of record CM062806.1, on the reverse strand, counting down.
AAATGCAAGTTGGTGGGAAAGGGAAGGTTTACACTTTTCCATGTCAAAAATTGCAAGCATGGAATCTCGTGGGTCGATACCAACAATAGCTGAAAGTAAAGATTTCCTTTGTGTTGGGCATGTTTTTAATACTTCGAGTGCTGACATAGTTGACGACGCTTGCGCCAAGTCTTCTACAATACTATAGTTTTGGGCGACACATGCAGATGTATTGTGCGTTGTGCATCGAAGTGACCCTCTTGGGGGGTGAATTACAAGGTCAACAACCGGACGTTCGATATGCAAATCATTGGGCGGAGGTGGGTTTTTACTTGAGGAAGGTTCCTCTGCATGAGTGACAGGAGCTCTATAGGATTTGGCTCTTGTTTGTAGATCTACCATTTCTAATGTGTAAATGGTAGAAGATCCTTCACCAGCTGAAGGATGTTGTGAACCACCATTTGCCCCTTGTGGGGGTTGGGGTTGGTTTGCAATAAGGTTTTGCTATTGTTGAGCAAGGAAAGGATTATTAAGGACATTAGGGGTCCTACTAGTATCCTTTTTAGCAATGTATTCTATGCATTCCTGAAGACATGGGCAGGGATAGGTCATGTGGTCTTCAGCACAGATTTTCCAAGGGAATCTAGTGAGTTTATCCTTTCCATCGTCAGGAGGTGCAACGACCTTCTATTTTGGGTTTTGATGCTTTGTTGACTACTCCTCAGAAGGAGCGGTCTTTTTCTTATTCTTCTTGTTCTTACCACCGAGATTTTGTTAGACTACACAGGGTTTATCACGGTGGTAGGAAGAGCAGTTTATTTGGTAGAGGGGTCCACTGACATCTGGGCAATGTGACCACTGAGTTGTTTTATAGTAGCTGTAGTGACCAATCCAGGGGTCTAGATTAGACTAAATTTAATGTCAACCAAGGTAGGTAAACTTAGAGGCACGTGTCTACAATCTATAGACCTAAAAGGATCTCATATTCCTAGATAAGTGTCTACTGTGACAAGATACAACACTCTTTTACAAGAGATTGGAATATGTCTCCTTTCACAATTCAAACACTCAGATCATCTAATTTAATTAACTGTTCTAAAAACACAACGTGCTGCTAGTCTGAGTTTTCAATCCTCTTACAAGGATATAATTCACAAAAACTCTTTCCAACTAACAAACTAAGAATTCATGAAAACCAAAAACTCTTTTTAAGCATACTAAGACTCAAATGCAGGAAAACAGAGTCCACAGAGATACTTCGAAATTCAGTGCTCAATTAAATATTTTACAAGATCTTGTTCAATAATTTAACAGTTGAAGTTTCAAGCGATCACCATGAATCATACAATAACCCAAGAACTTCTAATCGAATTAATGAATTAACAAGCAAAGAAATGGCATCAAACGCTATTCAGATCTTAAGTTTAAATGTTATGAAAATAAAATGGAAGTATACCAGTCCCCATGTAGGGCCTGTCCACGCGTTGATGGTACACTTAGGAAGCTTCAGACATCGAAAACGTTAACACATAAAACACAAGAATGATAAAACACTACCTGTGATTAAAGTCTGGAATCAATTACATGCAATAGTTCTGGTAACAATACCATATAATATGATATGCTTAATGTCTCTTATCACGCAGTCCGATTTGCAATCGAATGTACATACATTATCACACAGATGTTTCTGCTTTTACAATCAAAAAGGTGATTTTTGTTTTTTTCTAATCTTAACTATTCTAATCTTAACTGGTTTCCAAAGCAAAACGAAATCAGTTTAGGTAACTCTGGCTTTTTGCTGCTTTTATGACCAAAAAGGTTGGGTTTGACCAGCATTGACCATGTATCCAGGAGCTCCGGATGCGATGCCAAATAGATATTTCACCATGTATGCACATTTGTTATCATGTCCCAATCCTCGGTTTTGATTTTCCTTCCATGCCATGTGTCACAACATAAACCAATTACAGGAAGTCATGACATCTCGTAATTTTGTTGAAAATTTCTAATTTTTAACATAAAAATTCACAAATTAAATTTAATGCAAAATAACAATTATAATGCTTAATTGATCAATTTCAATGGACTATGAGGGGTTTATGGAAGGAAATGATGGATGAATGATGGATTTTTAGAAGAAAAAGGATGGCAATAAAATAGTACCAACATCTTCCCCATGATCAATGATTTAGCATGTCCTCATGCTAATCCTGATGTTCTCCCTTTATATTCTGTTCCTGCTTGTGCCTCTACCGCTTTTAGCAAGACATCTATACTCCTCTGAATTTGGGCATCCTTCTAAACTTGGAAATCATGTTACAATTTCTTATATTTTTCTTTGAGAGTTTTTTTTCTAAGTGTACCATTTTGTTACCCATTTGCACGTTTCAGTTTGATCAACCTTAAGTTCTTTGATTTGCTTCTTCAGTTTCTCATTTTTCTGTTGAATCTTCTTGCTCTGAGCTCTCAACATTTCATTCTCCTTCTTTATGACCTTCTCCAGCATGTTTGATTCAATCAATTCCTATTTCAACTCTTCAATTTGTTTCTCTAACCTTCTCTGTTTCTTGTTTGTAGGTACTGGCTCTTTCCTTCCTCCTTTGCTACTCTTGATTTCCATTTCTACTTCTTGTTCTGGCTGTGAATGAGCACTACTTTCAATGTCCATTGGTGCATTTTCATTTGACTCCGGTTGATCATCTTGTGTTTGGTTCTTTTGTACTCTCCTTTATCTTCTTGTATAAGTAGTGAAGATTTTGTCTTGTTCAATTTTCTTGGCAATTTCTTGCCTCATCTTTCTTGTCCTTACACCACTGCTGGGTTGAGGAACATTGCTTGACTTACGCTCAAGGATTTCCTCATCAATATCAAGCATAAACTCAGTTTGTTCTTGCTGCTGTTCCTGTTCATCTTCTTTAATTTGGGTGGCAATTAAGAATTCCTTCCATGTTTTTCCTCTCCTCTGCAACTCAAATTCAATTAGAATTTTGATCAACCCAAAATGACATAAACTCTTATTTTCATTGCCCTTTCATTTCTGAATGGTTTTTTCCATTTTATTCAAACTTTGTAAGAGGAAGTAAGGTAAACTGATGGTGCATTGACCTTTTAAGTGCAACAGAAGTTTGATGTGATATAGGTACACTATACTATAACGCCCTTCACATCTAACAAATTTCTGAATAATGTATACCATTTCATCCCAAGGGTGAATTAGCCAACTTCTGGGAACACCCTTTTTCCAATTGACAAAGGAAACCCTTGACCTAGACATAAACTGGGTCCATGATTTTTCCTTAAACTGTTTGGTCTTGAAATACTTTTCCCCTTCTAGACTGATTCCCAATGTTTGTGCTATGGTATCCTCTGAAATTCTAAAAGAGAAGTTTCCTATTAATGCTTTCTCTCCATTGAATGTGAATGCAAACTGCTTTGTCACTTCTTCATTGTTTCCATTGAATTTCTCTAGAAAGGGTAACTAGTGTGTTTCCCTTAAAATCGTGACACAGTCATCATGATATTGTGAACTATCAAACGTTTCAGGCTCTGCTCTATTGGTCATGTTTTTAAAAAAAAAATCCTTGTTCTAACCCTTTTGTTTATGCTTAGTAATTCAATCAAGGTTTTGCAGTGTGTTACCTTTTTTCTTGCATTCCACTTGGCCGACCTAGTAATGCCCTCGATTTTCAAGGTTTCCTTCTTTAATTTCTTGGGCAGCGGTAGAAACTTGTGGTCAGCCTGTGCTATGCTCTTCCTTTGTAGCGCCTGCTGTCTCGGCCTCTTTGAAAACTTAGGGTGTAAACATTCACATGGTAACGTGCGGCCTCTTTGAAAACTAAGAGTTTAAACATTCACATGGTAACGCACTTTTATGAGCTGATGTTTTATAAAATGAAAACTTAACAACCGACCCTCACCCAATTACTGTAATGATAATGTAGAGTTGAAGGCACATTCACATCATAAAGATAGAGGATTGGTACTGATTTGCATAGGTACAATCATGAGAACACCATATACATGTAAAGAGTGTTTTGGTGATGATAACAGATATATGTTTCATGAGCCGCCTTGCCACCTTGGGTCAACAGAGTATTTATAATTCCCACATTCAAAAATGAACGAAACCATTTAACACTTGTCTTTCCAATGATTTACCACTTGTCTTTCCAATGGTTTGACACTTTTCTACTACGTGTTGGTACTTGGCCGATTGAAAAATGATGGATCGATGGCAAGGTTTGATGGTTGATTTTAAAAAAATGAGGAGTTGATGACAAGGTTTGAAGAGTGGTGTAAGAAAAGGTTTGAAAATCATAGTAGGAATATGGAAATAGGCTATGATAGCAGAGTGATAGCAGAGTTGAGTAGTTAGGAATGTTACAAGGGTGATGGGTATAGTGGTTTTTGAAATTGAGAACAAGCTTTCATAATCATCATTTTTAACACTAAAGTAATTCAGGAATTTTAAATGTTAAAAATAAAAACTTCACCAATACATTGTTGAGTCTTGAAAATGTCATTCATTTCCATTACACTTTCACTATTATGTCCATTATATCACCTCCATTTCACCTCCATTTCACTACTATGTCACCATATTCATCCCACTTTCATTATCATTGGGCTACCTTTATGTTTTTCCAATCTTTATTATTTCTAAGCCTTTTAAGTGAATTTGTGGTTAAACATTAGAAAATAATGTGCATATGCTTATACCTAACAAATGGGTTGAGATTGTTGACATGTGTAGGTTGAAAGGAGGCTTCTAGAAGACCCTTATGTGGCACTCTAAGGCCAAATTCGAATTTGGTTGGAAAGAATCATGGGATCATGAGGACATGTGTCACATCTCCTAATTGTATTGTAACTCTAAAAAGACATGTGTCTTATCAGTTCCTATTTTGATTAGGACTCTAGAGGTAGAGGGAGAGATTCATGGACTATCATTAATGAGATGGCTCTCATCTTTGTGTATAAATAGGAGATCTCTCTCCTTCATTAGTTAGTCTTTTAGTCCCTAGTTCTTAAGTTTGTAGTTCTTCCTTGATGGCTTTTGAAAGCTTTGGAGAACTTTGTTGTACTTTGTACTTTTGAAGAAATTGAATAAAGCTTTGATGTTCTCAACATGGAAGGAGATGTGAAGTAGATGTCATGGAGCATATTAGAATGTAAGGTAGAGTAGATTTCATTTTGTAAATATTGCTTTGTAGAATGTAAGGTAGAGTAGATTTCATTTTGTAAATATTGCTTTGATTTCATTATGTTATTTGATTGCTTTCAAGTTTGATAGATTAGATTTTTCATTCATGCAATTTTAATTCATGCAAGTGTGTTTAATTTTGCTTTGATTTCATAGGTGGTAGAGGGCCCCTGCCTTGTATAGTTGTCATTTAATTTTGCATTTTATTTTTCTCATGTATATTAGCTGTACATAACAAAGTTGTTTTGATTACTGTTGTTTTACATTTTTCTCATGTATATTAGCTGTACATAAATTGCTTTCAAGTTGATTGTAGATTAGTGATGCACATAGCCTTTTAATGACTAATGAATGACATGATAGAATCATCTTGCCCTTTTGCTGAAGCAGCAAGGATACTGGGTCTCATAGTCACTAGCTCATTGTTTGGTTATTGCATTTTATTTTGATTGAACTAATGACATGATACAATCATCTTGTCCTTTTGCTGAAGCAACAAGGATACTGGGTCTCATAGTCATTAGCTCATTGTTTGGTTATTGCATTTTATTTTGATTAAACTAGTTGTATATTTACACTTTTGTTTAAATACTAACTCCATCAAATAATATGTTTTAAGTTCATTTGAAGTGCTAAGTTTTGGAAGTTACCATTAGGGACATAGGCCTTGTCTTGAAATCTTTATCCATACTTGTCCTTTAAAAGTACTCTTAAGACCTTAGAATAGGATTTCCATTTGCATTAAACACTTTAGAAAACCAACAAGAACAAAACCCCAAAAACAACATAAACTATAAAACAACGAAGTAAGAGAAAGGTTAACTAAGCACATATAGTGCACCACACTTCATCAGTTTACGATACCCGGATTGATAATTTATGTAGAGCAATTTAAGACGTTAAATTGACTAGACATACATTACACTTGTTGGTTGACAATGGCTGAGTTGGCGTGCACAGGTAGGACTGATCTTCCTTGTCCAAATATGACTGGTCTTCATTGTCCAAAACAGGTCCCTTTAAAATCTGAAGAACTATGTTTGTACAGCTTCTTTTATCCTTGTTGTTGATGTAGCCTTGATGATAAGCATCCTTTGAAAACTTTTTTGAAGTAGTCTGATGTATCTTGAATGAAATCTTGAACAAGTCCCTCTAATATTGGTACTGGTAACATAGTCTTCTGAACAGGTCCCACTGCATATTGCTTGAACAGGTCCCTCTGATTAGAACAAAAACAAGAACAACTCTTTATTGGAATACTGAAGTACTGAAACAAATTCTTTGAAGATTTACAAATGAGGGGATGAGATAGGGAAAACAAAATGTTGATTCTTATGATTCTTCTCCCCCACTAAAGCTTTGACTTGTCCTCAAGTCATTATTGAAGTGATGAACAAAACAGTAAATAAGAAGAACAAGGAATTCTTACCAGCCAAATGAATGGTTTTCCAGTAAGAATTCTGGGTTAGAATGTGCCAGAGTCTGGTTTTCACATCTAAACCATTTTATTTTTTTATTTTTTTACATTTGTTTTTAATTTATTTATTATTATTATTATTTTATGTGTTTTTTTTGTTTTTTTTAAAGTGAAGTTGAATGAACTAAGGTAGAGATACCACAGTTGAAGGATGCAATATCTCAACCTCCTTTTGCTGAGATATAGTGTGAAGAAAATCCTCCTTGCTGATGGGCTTATGATAGAGTTTCAACCGGTGGCCATTGACAAGAAAGGTGTTGCCTTCTCCATCAATGGTAGTAAGCTTGATTGATCCATTTTCATAGACTTGAACTATTTCATATGGGCCCATCCAATGTGTGGTAAATTTGGCTTTATGATCTCTGAATTTAGAGTCAAACATTAAAGCCCAGTCTCCTTCTTTGAACTGTTTCTTTTTGATGTGTGCATCATGCCACTGCTTCCTTTTCTTCTGCATGAGGATTATTGTCTCCTCTGCTTGCTGCCTCATTTCATCTAATTGGTTCAATTTCATAATTCTCTCTTTTTGTGCTTCATTGAGATCAATTCCTAAATCTGCAACCATCTTATAAGTACGTATTTGAAATTGAATAGGAAGCATTACCTCTTTTCCATACACCAACTGATATGGTGTAAATCTTGTAGTGTTTTTCCACGTGATTCTGTAAGCCCAGAGTGCATCTTTGAGCTTCTCTTCCCAATTCTTTCTGTTCATTGCTACCGTCTTAGTGATAATTCCTTCCAATGTTTTATTGGTAGATTCCACCTGGCCATTGGCCTATGGATGGTAAGGTGTACTTTTCCTGTGCTTGATTTTATATTTTTCTGTGATGTCTTTGACCAGCATTGAGGTAAACTGAGTACCTTGATCTGTCACTATCTCCCTTGGTACTCCATACCTTACAAAAATTTCCTCAAAAAGGAAGTTTACCACTGTTTGTTTAGTTTCGCAGACTAGTGCTTTGGCTTCAGCCCATTTTGTCATGTAATCAGTACATACTAGGATGTACTTTTTACCTTTTGAAGTTGGAGTGATGGGTCCTATAAAATCTAAAGCCCATTTTTCAAATGGCTCTAAATGGATTTGAGTCTGAAGCGGCATTTAATCTGTAGCTATTGGTCTGCCCATTCTTTGACAACTATCACAACTTTTCACATACTTCTTGGAATCCTTAAAAATAGATGGCCAATAGTATCCAAGACTGATAATCTTGAGTGCTGTTCTTTTGGCTGCAAAATTCCCACCACACAGTTCATCATGGAAAGATTTTAAAATATCAATTATTTCATCATTTCTTACACATCTTCTAATAATCATATCATAACCAGTGTAAAATAAATCGCCATTAAACCATGAGTATCTAGCACTTTGTTTGATCAGCCTCTTCCTTTCCTTTAGAGTAAAATATGGAGGTGTTCTTCCTGTGGATAAATAATTGGCTAAGTCAGCATACCAAGGATTCACTATTGAAATTGCGAATAAATTTTCATCTGGAAAAGAATCTTCAACCGGAACAACCTCACCTGGATTTTGCAGTGTAGAAAGAAAATCTGCCACCTGATTCTCCTTACCTGGTCTATCCAACACTGTAATATTAAATTCCTGTAATAATAGCAGCCATTTGGTAACTCTGCCATTAGTGATTGGTTTATTAATTAAATACTTAATGGCAGAGTGATCAGTATGTACAAAATCCTCATAACCAGTGATGTAATGTCAGAATTTATTTACAACATGTATGATGGCAAGCATTTCTTTTTCATTGACTGTGTAGTTTAATTCTACAGGTGTTAGATTTTTGCTAATGAAATAGATGGCATAATTGAAAGACTCTTCTTTTTGGCCTAATGAGGCACCTACCATAGTATCAGATGCATCTATAAAGATGTGAAATGGTAGGGTCCAGTTAGGTCCTTTTAAGACTAGTGTGGTTGATAACTTTTCTTTGAGTGTTTCAAAAGCTTGCTGACACTTCTCATTCCAGTTGAAAGGTGTATCTTTTGCTAGAATATTAAACAGAGGTGAAGCCATTTTACTAAAATGTTCAATGAACCTTCTGTAATAGCTTGTATACCCAAGGAAACTTCTTACCTCTTTTTGAGTCTTCGAAATTGGCAAATTGACAGTGATCTGGATTTTTGATGGATCAGCTTCAATGCCTTGAGAAGCAATATAGTGTCCTAATACTATCCCTTCATTTAACATCATAAAACACTTTTCATTGCTCAGGGATAGATTAGCTTCAATACATCTCTTCAAAACTTTTTCAAGATTCTCTAATGCATGCTCAAATGAATTACCATATGCTGAAAAATCATCCATGTAAACTTCAACACAGTCATGAACTAAATCAGCAAAAATAGCTAATACAGCTCTCTGAAATGTAGCTGGAGCATTGCAAAGTCCAAAACGTAAAACATTATAGGAATAAGTGCCCCAGGGACAAGTAAAAGTGGTTTTGTCCTGGTCCTCTAAGGCTATTCTGATTTGATTATAGCCACTAAAACCATCAAGAAAAGAGAATGATGATTTCCCAGCTAATGTTTCTAGCACTTGGTCAATAAATGGTAGTGGGAAATAGTCTTTGAGGGTTTCTTTGTTCAATTGTCTGTAATCAACACAAATTCTCCACTTGCCATTTTTCTTGGGCACTACTACCAATGGGTAAAGAGTGAGTTGTTTTCTTTCAGTTCCCCGTGAAATAATCATATTACCTGATCTACATCCTATGAATGCATCGAAAATTGCTAACCATGGTCTACCAAGGATGATAGGGTGTCCTCCTAAATTAGATTTTGGCTGAAGAAATAAAAAGTCCACTGGATACTCCTAGGAGTCTAGTGAGACAATTATGTTCTCCAAGATCCCTTCAAGAATCACTTTAGACCTATCAGCTAGTTCTAGAACAATTGTTGTGTGTTGCAAGTTTGTGAGCTGTAGTGTTTTCATTGTTTCAAGAGTCATCACATTTATTGCGGCCCCAAGGTCAACTAAGGTGTTTGGAATAGGTATGTTGTTAATTATTGTAGTGACTTTGGGAATACCAAGATCAACTACTTTTCCATTGAAATGGTGTTTGTCATAAGGCCAGCTAAATGTCCAATAACATGCACAGCTTGTGGATCAATTCTTTTCCTAGTAGGTTTCTTGAGGCACGGTTCTTTGATTGCTTTAGTATATATGCGAATGTCTTTTATGGCTTGCAGTAGTAGAATTTTTTATATAGACATTCTTTAGCTCATCTAAAACATCAAACTGTGGTATAGACATGGGAATTTTTGCTTGGACCAATCGTTTTAGAAAAGGTGGTGGATGCAATGGTTGCATTTGTTTATTTTTGATGTCATCATTTTGTTTCTTTTGAGTTGGAGTTTCATTTTCATTTTCTTCGTTTTCTTCTTGTTTTTCAGCTCTTGGAGGTTATTTTTGAAGTACCTTACCAGACCTCAGATTGATATTTTGTAAAGGTAATGTGGGAGATGATGGTCCCTCATCTACATTATAGGCTGGTCTCTATGCTCTTTTATTTGGATTTGGTACAGGTTGAGCAGGAATCTGAGTGGGTCTAGGAGGTTGTTGGTTAGATGGGAGTTGTAAGTGGGGTGGATTTATTGGTGGAGGAGCAGACAATGCTTGTTGAGTTTTTTGGGGTTCATAAACAACTTGTTGCTGAGGATATTGCTGATATGTTTGAGGATATTGCAAATGTGGCTGATGATACTGTTGATATGGCTGAAAATATTGTTGGTATGGTTGAGGATATGGTTGATATTGTTGAGAGTACTGCTGAAATGGTCTCCATTGTTGCTGTGGGTAATTTTGGTGCTGCCATGGCATGGGCACATTCCAAGAATTCTGAGCATACATCTGATCTTGTGCAGGAAATTGCAAATTTTGGTATGGAAACATACCTGGAGGTGGAAGTCTAGGTTGCCACGGTCTCTTAGCGCCCATGAAATACACATTCTCCATATCTGTATTAGCTACTTCCACATTACAATTACGCAAAATCTTGACTTTAGAGCAATGAAATATATCATAATTTTCAGTACAAAAGGCACAAACTTGAATGTTTTCTAATGGGTAGTCTTTCAAGACATGTTTCTTACGGCACTTTGGACAAAAGATAGCCATTATTTGATCTTCCTCTTCTTGTCTTTTCTTAGCTTTTAGAGTGTCAATTTGAGTTCCTAGGGTACTTAATAAATCTGTTTTGAATTCTTCTAACAGGTTTCCTCTTTCAGCCCTTGTGACACTTGCTGAAGCAGATTTTGTGGCTTTAGATGATAGAGCTCTTTTCCATATCTAGCTTTGCTCCTTGAGTACTTTTCACATAAATCAGCAATTTCTTCGAAAGGTAAAGTGGAAATATCACCTTTGCCCATCAAATTAAGATCATCTAAGTATTCTTCTCGAATGCCCTTCAAAAATATTGTTCGAGTCAAATCAAGAGACATGGTCCTATGTTTTGATTTTTGCAAATTCTAAACAAATCGTTCCAAATACTCCTCTAAATTTTGATCCTCTTGTTGATTCATCCTAAAGATATCATCTTTAGAATATTTCGATCTGCAATAAGGTTGATATTTCTTTAGGAATATTCTTCTCATGCCATCCCAATCAGTTATTGCATGTTCACCAAGTCCCATGAACCATCTTAATGCTGATGCTTTTAATGTTGCTGGGAAGAGTCTAAGCCTATGGGCATCATCTGTGTAACAATATGTTCGACATACTATGTCAAAATCAAACAAGAATGAATCTGGGTCTTCTGAAGCCATGCCATAAAATTTTGGTAGCACAGATGGAGGTATGTTTTTCATTTTTATTTTGTCATCTTCTTCTGGTTCTTGAATAGGAAATTTAAAGGTTGACTCTTCCTCCTCTCTTCGACCTTGATTTGGTGGTCCTCTTGCTGATCCATCTCCTTCCTTAGCCATTTTGATAGGTTTCTCTGTTGATTTAATTTCTTGTTCAGTGTCACTTGTTTCAAAGAGAAGTTCAAGGAGAGATTGTTGAGTTATTGTGCTACTTTCTCTTTTTATAGAGGATTCAGGGAGATGTTTCTTTTGTGATTCGTGTGCTAATAAAATTTGCCTCTCAATGAGTGTAAGTCTTTGCCCTGATTTCTATTTATCCTTTAGTGTTTGTATGGTGACTTTCCCAGCTGGTGTTGTGTGTTCAAATTTTCCTAAAGGGTCTGCTCCTAGTGGTAGGTTAGTTTTTGGATGGGGGGTTTTTATGAATCTACCTTTATCATCTCTAGATCTCGACATAAGTAAGCATGACTTCTAAAATAATGAATTAAGATTAAATCTATGTTTTTGTTTGTTTTTGTTTATTTTGTTTTTTTTTTATATTTTGTTTTTAGAAATCCTCTAGATGCGCCTCCCCGGCAACAACACCAAAATGTAGTGACCAATCCAGGGGTCTAGATTAGACTAAATTTAATGTCAACCAAGGTAGGTAAACTTAGAGGCACATGTCTACAATCTGTAGACCTAAAAGGATCTCATCTACCTAGATAAGTGTCTACTATGACAAGCTACAGCACTCTTTTGCAAGAGATTGGAATATGTCTCCTTTCACAATTCAAACACTCAGATCATCTAATTTAATTACTGTTCTAAAAACACATCGTACTGCTAGTCTGAGTTTTCAATCCTCTTACAAGGATATCATTCACAAAAACTCTTTCCAACTAACAGACTAAGCACTCATGAAAACCAAAAACTCTTTTTAAGCATACTAAGACTCAAATGCATGAAAACAGAGTCCACAGAGATACTTCGAAATTCAGTGCTCAATTAAATCTTTTACAAGATCTTGTTCTATAATTTAGCAGTTCAAGTTTCAAGCGATCACCATGAATCATACAATAACCCAAGAACTTCTAATCGAATTAATGAATTCACAAGCAAAGAAATGGCATCAAATGCTATTCAGATCTTAAGTTTAAATGCTATGAAAATAAAATGGAAGTATACCAGTCCCCACGTAGGGCCCGTCCACGCATTGATGGTACACTTAGGAAGCTTCAGACGTCGAAAACGTTAACACATAAAACACTAGAATGATAAAATGTTGCCTGTGATTAAATTCTGGAATCAATTACATGCAAGAGTTCTGGTAACAATACCATACAATATGATACGCTTAATGTCTCTTATCACGCAGTCCGATTTGCAATCGAATGTACATACATTATCACGCAGATGTTTCTGCTTTTACAATAAAAAAGGTGATTTTTTTTTCTAATCTTACCTATTCTAATCTTAACTGATTTCCAAAGAAAAACGAAATCAGTTTAGGTAACTCTGGCTTTTTGCTGCTTTTATGACCAAAAAGGCTGGGTTCGACCAGCATTGACCATGTATCCAGGAGCTCCAGATGCGATGCCAAATAGATATTTCACCATGTATGTACATCTGTGATCACGTCCCAATCCTCGATTTTGATTTTCCTGCCATGCCACATGTCACAACATAAACCAATTACAAGAAGTCATGACATCCCGTAATTTTGTTGAAAATTTCTAATTTTTAACATAAAAATTCACAAATTAAATTTAATGCAAAATAACAATTATAATGATTAATTGATCAATTTCAATGGACTATGAGGGGTTTATGGAAGGAAATGATGGATGAATGATGGATTTTCAGAAGAAAAAAGATGGCAATAAAATAGTACCAACAGTAGCCCCAGAGATTTCATCGATAATCCCATCGGCGTGCGCTCCGGGGTGCTGAGTAGCGGAAACATTGGAGTTACGAGGGGCATTGGGGATTACGTCGTAAAGAGTGTCAGACTATGAATATATCAGATCTAAGTGTTGGGCACGACGTATGGATTGGTCTTCTGTGACCGCACCACCTAAAGCGACATCTTTAGCAATTTGCGGGAGTAGGGACTTACAGAACCAGTCTGCTAAGAGATAGTCTGGGAGGGGAGCTTTGACTAACCTCCACCTACGTCTCCATTCATGTATATGATCATAGATGTGGGAGGCAGTATCCTAATGTAATGAAGTAAGGAGCTCTGTCCCAGTCTCATAGCGGATGGGTAGCTGGAAGTGCTTTAAGAATTCCATCACTAGAGTGTCGAAGGTATTTACTGACGTGTGTGGTAACTCAATATACCACTTCATTGCGTTACCAGTGAGGGTGCGAGGAAAAAGACGTAACCAGACACTATCATCCAAAACGGAGTTGGAAACACACCAGAGATTATAGGTGGTGATATGAGTGCCTAAATCCTCCCCTTGTTTCCATTCGAACTTGGGGATGTTTGTTGGTATCTTATGCGGGATCGACGACCAAAGTAAGTTGTGGTAGATGGGGTCATTTGTAAGTTTGTACAAGTTGGGGATATCCAATGTTGCCGAGAAAGGAAAAGTGTGTGGTGCCCCCAAATTAGACCAAGGCGATGACATATGACTTGAGGAACCTTGCGGTCCTCCCATCGCTAAAGTCCCAATATTATAGATAGGTTGCATGGTATAGTAGTTGCCTTGGGGTATGGCATTGTAGTGTGGATTTGCATGAGGAATCTGATTTTGGGGTATAGAATTTCCCCCAGGATAAGAAGTTCCCCCTTGAATCATTTGAATTGGTGAGTAGGGTGCCCCCATGGATTGGTTGGGACCTCCTTGAGGATTCCCACCTACCATAGAACTAACCATATGTCCTTGATTGACATAAGGAATGCTCATGTCAATCAATGACTGACCATGCATGCCTGAGAATGGAGGGGGAGTTGCTACGTTCCCTACCAGTATGTGCATATTGGGAATGCCCCCAGATACTTGAATCTGGGGGTTTGAACTGTAAAATAGCTGTCGAACATATTTTTGGTGGATGGGAACTGCGCTAATAGTGCTGTATTGAGTGTTATAAGGAGCGTTGTATGTAGCACTTGTTGAAGGTATACAGTTTGACACTAAGGGGTTGGAACCTGGCATCGGCTGGGTTCCACTCATGGAGGGTGTCATGTGAGTTGTTGTACTTGGGAAAAATGGGATAGCAGGGTTCGCCATCAATGGTGTGGTGGTGACTATCGACTAGGGAAGTGGTGGAGGACCAAAAGTGTCCACAACGTTCCATGACCCATTAGTCATCAACGGGATGGATCAAAATATTCCAACTAAAGAGATATGGAATACAGGTGCCACGGGAACCAAGAGTGGGTCCAATGGATTTGTGAGCGGAGGGTTAAAGGGAGGAAGAAATCCTTTGGTAAAGAAATCCTCTGGTAAACTTGAATCGTCGATTGTCCAAACAGATTCCATGTGAGATGTAGGAGACTGATTCCTCGAAGGTGAGGAATCCAATTCACCGGAGCTTGGCGGATCTTCCACAATGAGTGGACGAAGTCCTAACAATTGTCTAGATTGATGACGAGGGCCAGATGTAGCCATGGTGACCATTACTTTTTATCATTAAATTTTATCATGATATTTGTTAAAGTCTCAATGATAGCACACGGGTACCTAAAATATATAAAAAATACGCTAAGTTGATCAATCAGCAAATAGAGGGAAATGACCCTATCTGATAAGCACCAATCACTAGAGATGAAACCCAGTATCACAATGAATAATAGAGAGGGATGGCCAAATGTATAGTTATAGTTACTCTAGAGCTTCGCCCGAACCTCAGATTGAGGGGCCAAGTACTCTCTTGAAGACAAGCACCCTCCCAAAAACTGAAGACAGAGTAGGTCTGTCTGTATCAGGTACCAAGGTAGCCTGCGCCAGTTACCTTGTGTAAATCCCTCAAAATCTTGGCCACTAAGGATACCTCGTATCACAAATACTACCGAGGGGGACATAGTCGCTGACAATATGCTATGTGGGCAGGATACTTGAGTCCCTGACTCAGCTCTAAAATCCCAGAAGGGATCCCCAATACACAGAATACCCAAAGGAATTGCAAGTGAAGGTAGGCTACCTTCACTTATAGTCCGATGTTGTCTCGTATTTAGCTCCTCTTTGACTGGAGTGGTCCTGGTAGTATGAGTGCAGAAGGAATTTTCTCTCTTTTAATGACACTAGTTTTGGTTTCCGATCTTGGGCAGTTTACTCACACTGCCTATCCCAAGATCCTATCCTGAACTATGTTTTTTTGCTCAATAAAGAGTTACTGGATGATTTTAGGTAAATTTTATGTGTACTTTTTTAGTGTCTTTGGTAGGGGAGTTGACGTATGAAATGTGATGGGACTCTAACTCAAAAATCATGCACAAGATAATGCTTTAAAAAAATATTTGATTTGATGAAAACAAGTTGTATTCTAAAGGTGAGAGTCTTTCACATATTCATATTTTTTCCATGCATCTTGGTCATTATAACACATGCATAACCAATAGAAATCTTTCCAATGCTTTCCTAACAACTAGTTGAAACCAAAATGAAGCCGCTTTTAAGCAGCTAAACAGAAGAATGAATAAAAAATGTGGATCTTTTTTTAATAAAAAATGTTTTAAGAAACGAAAAACTTATTTCCTAAAAAAAAATCTTTCAAGACACTGATCTTGCTAAAAAAATGCATTTGTAGACCCTCTTTCAGTCCATGAGTAGGCTTTCTATCCCCTTGAGTTTGTAGATGCAGTTGTATATCAAGATTTTAAGGGACTAACGCTCTGTAGTAGTGGCCACAGAGAGTTACTGGGTCCACTAACGCTCTGTGTAGTCTACTAACATGCATTAGTGTGGGAAAGAAGCTCAAAACAGGGCCTTTTAGATCATATTCAAGGTTGAATATGTGAAGGCAGAATGCAGCAAGGTTTTGGTGAGTCAGAAAGGGAATGCAGAAGTATAGGGAGGTCTTAGAAGGAAGAGGAAACTAAGAACTATCCAGGTAAACTGGGAACTAGATGTATAGTCCCCAGTGGAGTCGCCAATTCTGCTATAGGATAAAATGCATGGTGAATGGAGAATGGAGATACCCTCAAAGGTCTTCCCGGGACCTTTGGCAAATTGTAAGATTATCTGCAACCGTCACAAAGTTACATAAATTTTCATAAACAATAACTAACTATCAAAGTAGGACAAATAGATTACCTGAAGCCTCTGTGTAGATTTGTTGGAGAGCGCAAAGTAGCTAGGTGGAAGTCCCCTGAGCTAGCTTTAGATCAAGTCCTACACATAGAAGAGACAAGCATAATCACAACATACAACCTTGATAACTAATACATGAATACATAAAAGAACACCAATTTACATATAACTAAGCTACTCATGCTAAAAGGTATTGGACAAACAAAATAATGAATGATAGTACCGACACCATGGAGTAGACAGTACAACTGCATTTCTATATTAATGTTGGAAGAGTGATTACAACCATCTGTTGCATCAGCCTTCCCTTACCCCTCCAGTGTCTCTCTCTCTCTCTCTCTCTTCTTACCAACTTCTTCTGATTTGAGACAATGCTCAACAATCAAGTATGTTATCCTTTCAAATGATCTGACCTCTATCACCATAGCCCTAGCTTTGCTTATGTAGCAATTGAGTTAGGGTTTCCATGTTCCTCCATGAGCTCCTTAGGGTAAAAGCAATGAAGTTGCCATGATTTTCAGCTCTTTCCCATTTTCCTCCTTCATTAGGATTAGAAAACACTCAAATAGGTCAAACTTGAGATGTTTCCTCGCTTTTCTTGAGTAGATTTAGGAGCAAATATCTAGATATTTATGAGTCAATTCACTCCTTTTACCTTTAGAACTTCATTAGGATCCACTAACGACGTTCCCGAACTAACAACTGGAGTTAGTAGGGTTACTAACACACCCTTAGGCTTACTGAGAATATTTATAAAGTAGGTTGTCAGTGTATAGCTAGCGTTAGTCTAGATACAAGGCATGTGATCTTGGTATTTGCTTCAGCTATCATGTCATTCCCTTCTGAGCTGATGAGGAGGTCAATTTGTTGTATAACATCGTGGGTGACTTTTGCTATAGGAAAGCTCCCTTTTTTCCTTAAGAATGCTGGGGAAACTTTTCAAAGAGCGATTTCATATGTTTTCCATGATGTTAAAAACATCCTTCAGCCTTATTTAGATGATCTTCCCGCTCATTCACGTAAGCTCCATGGCCATCCCGACCATCTTCAACAAATTTTTCTTCGTTGTAGACACTACAAAATTCGTCTAAATCTGCATAAATGTTTCTTCTGCATTGAATATGGGTGTGTTGGGAATGGGATCCCCCAAGGATAGTTTTGGGGCTAAAAGCCCATGTTTTGGGTCAATTTTTGTAATAAAGTTGTATAGTCTCCACATTTTGTGGTTGTGGAGTGCGAAGGTGTCATGGGTCATAAAGGGTTGTTTGCCCTTATTTTGTAAAAGTGTAAAGTCGGCTGTAAAGATCTACCCATGGTTCATGGACCATGTGATCGTATGAAAGGAGCTAAGTAAGTAAGCTATAGAAGTCATAAGTTTTGGTAGTAGAATACATGGCTTGGAGTCTTGGTAGAGAAGTCTAATTTTCGGGTCTTAGCATAGGTAGAGGCTCTGCAACTGAGACTGCAGATTCCTAGGGTAGAAGTCCACAACTGAGTGCACAGACCCCTACAGCAGTGTGCGTAGGGCGGAGAGAGTCTGTAATAATCTAGAGATATCAATAAAGAAAAATATTCTACAAATTTTGTGTCTTTATTTCTTGTTAATGCATCTGGTTATATTCCTTTTTGGGTTTAATTTACAATGTTTATGTAATGTGCGAATATATGTGATTATATTGGGTAAATGAATGCAAGTAAGAATATAAGATTATGTGGCACTAACTGTGATTGTTTAGTAATATAAGTAAAACACTTCAGATAACTTGGGAACCTATACAATGCACTGTCATAGCAATGCAAAAGTACCTGGACTGCAGGTTAGGGCTGCGCGAAGGTCAATTGTACTCCTTCGCAGAGGTACTGAAGGATGGAATAAAGGGCTAGACTGACAAAGCCCTAGAACTTAGCGACCTGCATGAAACCAATAACAGAGGGTCTAAAGCGACATCACGACCATCTCAGGGTGTGGAAACTTGGTTCCAGCATCCTCCCATACTGCTTCGGGTGAGACTTTGATCTGCACTCCATGGGTTGATGTCGAAAGGGCTAGTAGTGTAGGGATTTGTTTGGCCAACTAATGCTGAAGTTGGGTCAGACCCCACACAGCCAAAAAATTGTTCCGTTGTCGGGATTGAAATCTGCATAAGAGATGTGTGATGTCGTATCACTGGAATCCAACTAAGAAAGAGATCGAGGGCTAGTTAGACAAGAAAATCCATGAAATCACGACATAGGAGAACAAAAATCTGCTACTGACAAAGGAACAGTGGCTGGATAGGTACATGTATACAGAAATTCACGCGATCTTTTTATGTTCCTTTTCAGTTGAGCTATACGAATGGATCACGAAGCTAATGGATAGCCAAGGAAGGTGGAGACTTGATGGTCTTATTGTCTGGACCCTGGAGTTAGTGCAAAGACTAGAAGCCTCTTAGGATAAGATCGTCTATGCTGTTAATCATTGGCTCGATTGCATCATAGGAGGATTTGTGACTGAATTTTTAGTCGATACCTCAGTTAGCTATAGTGAGGCGAAGCAATGATTTTTCAAAGGTCCGCGAGGTAAGTACTTGAAATCTTTGAATACCTAGACTAAGATGTTATTGTGCGAAAAACGGGTTATGCAGCTATCTCGATGTTCAGGGCTATGCAAAGTGGAAATACTTATAAGAATGAAGGAAGAAAGGGTCTTGACTATAGTCCATTGTTTTCACCTCCATTAGGTGACGAAGAGGGAATAGCGTAGGCTTCTTTGTGAAGTGCAATTCAGTTAATAGGACAAGGATTCCAGTGACTGCGCCCTCCACCCACACCACCTCCAACTTCACCTCCATCACATGTGACTTCACCCATACCACCACCACCTACACCACAGTTTAGCATGGAAAATTCAGTGAAGCTGCTTTTGTTTAAAGGCTTTGGAAAATGAGGACCTGGACAAGTTTTGGTTCATTTTGAAAGCTGTGTGGGAAGCTCAGGACGTCCCAGATGATCACATGAATAAGGAAACATTGGTTAGTGCTTTACAGGATTGCACGCTAACCTGGTACATCAAGTACTCTAATGATAACCAAAAATCTGGGTGGCAGACATCCAGACCACACTAAATAAAGGATTCAGTAGGCCTAAATCCGAGGCATAGTCGATTGTGTGGTTCAAGGAAATCGCAATGAAACTAGGTGAGACACCTTGGGAATTGGATCAGAGGTTGAAGTGTAAAATCCGCGAAGCTAATATGAACTTCACAGATGGACAGAACCACGAGTGGTTTGTGGCTTCGCTCCTGCCAAACCTAAGGGTTGCACTGTCACAATAGAAGATTACAACTCAAGCAGAGGCCTTGGAAATTGAAATGAGACTACATGAAACACCGATGCAAGATCTGAATCTAGGGGTTCAGCAGATCAATGCATAGTTGCAAAATATTTTCCTTAAAATGCAAAGTTTTAAGCAGGACAAAATAGTTTGACCAGAGGTGCACGAAGAGGTATGGTGCTTGAAATGTAAAGGTCAGGGGCATGACAAAGACCATTGCCCAGTCTTTGCGAACTATATTTCAAGAGGAGGATTGATGCCTTTGAGGCTAAAATCCCATGCAAGACCGAGCGTGGGGCCTGCGTTGTGGTGTGCTATATGTCAGGTAGCAGGGAAACATATGACGGATAACTGTCATTTGCTACAGAATTTTGTACAAACACCACAACAATTTTTCTGCAACTTCTATAGGTCGGTAGGGCATGATAAGTGCAACTGCAAAAGTTATGAATTGATGATGGATAGAACACCCACCTATAGGGTTTGGGCAGAAACACGCCCACCTGACCAGAGCATAGGGATGGTGCGAACATGATTTCAGGGGCGTGGAAGAGGCTGAGGTGGAGGAGGACCTGATAGAGGTTGGGGACAGCTGATCTGCAACAATTACGAAGGACTAGGACATTATGCCCACGAATTCACTAATGCTATGCGATTGTCGTGCAAATATTGTACTCAGTTTGATTATGAGATAGAGGATTGTCCTACACTGATAGCAAGGATACGTGACAAAGGAGTGCTACCACCTCAGCCGACTCAGAACCTACATATGATGAGGTCTGAGCCTGGCGAATAGGATCTGAGAGTGAATATAGTGCTCTGAAGTGGAATTGCAGTAGGGGATAATAAGGGAAATAGCCCAAAGACAATGCATGGGTTTACAAAGCTCCGATGAAGGAGGCTGAGTTTGACTTAGAGCGTGCACATGAAACGTTTATGGAAGAAACGAAGAGCTTCACTGAGGCCTCCACCTCAAGGAGCAACGATAAGCCTGATCAAGAATTGGGCCCTTCTATGCTTACGACCTTTCTAGGGACCTTTATGAAGCTAATGTGCGATAGAAAGGTTGTGAAGGGATTATAGGAGCTTATAAATATATGCACCAGAAACACTCTGGGTGAACCGTGTGTGGTACAAAAAATTGGTAAGAATAAAGCAAGGATAGGATGAGAGATGAGACTGACCGCACAGATAGGAGAATATGAAATGGATCGGGTTATTTTGGATCTAGGGTTAGTCGTGAACATTCTACCAAAGTAGACGTGGGAGCGGATGGGAAGACCCATGTTGCAGTGTTCTCTGATCCAGTTAAGGATGGCAAATCAGCAAAAGGTCATCCCCATTGGATGGCTGCAAGGAGTAACCTTAGATATTGAAGGCACGAACACGTTGGCTGACTTTGAAGTGATAGAAATTGTGGATGATAGAAACCCCTAACCTGCGCTCCTTGGCATTGATTGGGATACTGACATGAATGGGGTAATCAACCTAAAGAAGCGAAATATGATATTTGAAAATAAATCGCTTCGCGTAATAGTACCCGTAGATCCTGCTAAAGGATCGTGCTATACTGAACCGGTCTACGATTATGAGAGCAAGGATGATTTGGACTGTATATATAAGACAATAGTGCAAGACCAATATTGGGTGAATCTGAAAGTGAATGGACAAATTACATGGGCTCGCGAGAGTTCCTACACCTCAGACTCTAATGAAGAATTGGAGCGTTGGCAGAATAAATTACATGAAGTAACCACCTTGAGATATAACATGATGACCCAATTGCTACATTGTGTGTCATAAGAGGTAAGAAATATTCCCACTTATGATGGCTTGAATGATGTAGATGTATTTTGGGATGCATTTGAGAGGGAGGTACCAAAAAAGCAGCACTTCTAGGCTTTGGATTGAGCCCTGCACACTACACATTCAAGATGGTGGGGTACGCACAAGGGTTGCCTTGATGACTAGCGCGAGTGTAGGAGAATGATGCGTACACACTTTGGGAAGCCAAAGGTAAGAATGACAGACAAATATGATGGGAAGGATGATCTGCGCACACACTTGGCCAAATGGGCTCAGGCTTATGGAGCGAAGCCCCAATCGGAATGGGTGCACTTGTTCTGTCATACCTTGGATGTAATCCCGATGAACTGGTACTTGGAAACAAAGCTTTGCCATGGTACAGGTGAATCAGATATTCTGCGTGAAGGATTCATAATGACATTGATCTTTGAAGACGGGTTTGACTTTATTGACGAAGCACTACAAGAAGTGAAAGCAACAATCTTTAGGATACCGCAAGATCCTTTGGATCTGATTCAACTCGATTGGATTGCTCAGCTGAGCCACACACGGGAATGCTATAACATGACTGCTGAAGAAGAAGATGAAGATCCACGAAAGATTAACATCCCTGAAACAGAGGGTGACCATGAGGTTGAGGGACCGTAGATTGAGAATCTTGATATAACCATGCAACTAAAAATGAAACAAGTAAATATTGGTATGGAGGCGAAGCCCAAATTCATGAATATTGGAGATTACTAGAATGATGTGACAGTGGATAAGGTTGTTGAATTTCTTCGCGAATACCAGGATTTGTTCCCTACCAAGTTTACTGAGATAAAAGGGATAATAGGAGACCTAGGTGTTATGAAGATTTGTTAAAACCCGGCGCGAATCCAATTAAGCAAAGACCTTACCGTCTCAATCCGAAGTATAAGGAGAAGGTCCACTTAGAGCTAGACAAGATGCTCGCGGCATGCATCATCGAGCTTGTAGAAGAATCTAATTGGGTAATCCCAATGGTGGTACAGGAAAAGAAGCAGAAGGATGAAATAATGATATGCGTATATCCCAGGATGTTGAATGACACTTGCGTACATAATCCTTTCCTGACTCCATTCGCCGATGAGGTGTTGGACAATGTACGAGGCTAGGAAGCGTATTCCTTCACTGATGGGTTCTCTGGGTACCATCAGACCAAAATCGTGTCAAAAGATAGGATCAAGACGACCTTCGTGACTGAGTGGGGATTTTTTCAATACACTATAATGCCTTTCAAATTGAAGAATGCGCCCGCGATTTTCTCGCACATAGTCATTGTTTCATTCAAGGAATGTATTCATAAGTTTTTGGAAGTGTACTTTGATGACTGGACTGTGTTTGGGCTAGTCAAATGCCATGTCGCAAATCTGTGCCTGATGCTAGATACTTGTTAAAGGTACCAGATTGAGCTCAGTTTGAAGAAATGTCTGTTTCGTGTTCCCTTTGGGACCCTGCTGGGGCATGTGGTTTGTATACAGGGACTAATGGTAGATCCCATGAGGATCGTGGTGATACTTAACTTGGAAGTGCCGAGGAGTGTGAAACAGCTACGCGCAACGTTATGAAATGCGAGGTATTACAGGAAGTTTATCAAGGCTATGCCCAAATCACCACACCTATGGAGAAGTTGTTGAAAAATGATGTCATGTTCTATTGGAACCAATACTGTAAGAAAATCTTGGATGTATTGAAAGAAAAGATGGTCACCGCACCGATTTTAGTCTTCCTAAATTGGAAGGAGTTTCATGTGCATGTAGACACATCATGTATAGCACTAGGAACACTACTGACAAAGGCTAGCGGAGGAGAATTGGACCATCCTATAGTGTTCATAAGCAGAAGGTTATCCAAGGCTGAGAAGAACTATTCCACCACCTAGCACGAAGGGCTAGCCATGGCATACGCATTCCATAATTTTAAACATTATTTATTGGCTGGCCATTTTAAGATGTATATGGATCATTCTACATTGAAATACCTGATCAATAAGCCTGTGTTGGGGGGGAGAATCTATAGACGGTTTTTATTGTTCTAGGAATATGCTTTTAAGGTTATTATGAAGCCTGGATGACTGAACGAGGGACCAGACCATAAGTCATGCATCGTAACAGGGGAAGAGCCCACTAATTTGGAGGAGGGATTGCCTGACGT
Source organism: Pinus tabuliformis (assembly GCA_031772625.1). Lineage (NCBI taxonomy): Eukaryota > Viridiplantae > Streptophyta > Pinopsida > Pinales > Pinaceae > Pinus > Pinus tabuliformis. The sequence goes on along the minus strand of CM062806.1, from coordinate 473,906,709 downwards.
GTAGCTATTTGTTGTGCATGTCATAGATGGTCACTTTGAAGACATCATACACTTCCTAATGACATAAACCACCTTGGAAGGTTACACCATCTAGTAGAAGAAGGATTTAGTGGTAGCACGATAGACTTTTCTGTCATTGCCAGAGATCTGTACAAAATAGGGTCTTATGAAGTATTATGACGATATGTACTGGAGTTTGAAAGGAGCAGTATCCTCATGGATGCTCATGGGGGCATTGCACGAGGACATTATGCAGGGAGAGTGACTACACAGAAGATTATGCACTCAGGGTTGTGGTGGCCAACCCTCCATTAGGATTCAAAAGCTTACTGCAAGGCATATGATGTGTGTTAAAGGATGGGTAGGCCATCGCGGAGGGATGAGCTACCTCTAAATCCATAGATGATGTTGCAACCCTTTGATAAATGGGCGATAGATTTTGTGGGACCCATTCAACCCCATGGGAAGAAGACGGGAGCATGGTACATTATCACCACGACAAAGTATTTGACTCGATGGGCGGAGGCATAACCTATGAAGGATTGCACAGGTGTGACTACTGTGTAGTTCCTGTTTGAGTATGTATTGATGCAATTTGGGTGTCCAAATATTTTGATGAGTGATCGTGGTATGCACTTTCTAAATGAGATGATCAGCACGCTGATGGAGGAATTTTCGATATATTACGAGAAGAGCACGCCTTATCACCCAAGGCTAACGGGACAGTGGAAGCATTCAATAAGGTGGTGGAAACTGCACTGACGAAGGTTTGTAATTCTCAACGAAGTGATTGGGACCTATGCATACTCACAGTACTATGGGCCTATCAGACGACTTTCAAGAAGTTGACTAGACATACATCCTTTAGGCTTGTATACAGTGTTGAAGCAGTGATGCCCATAGAATACATTGTGCCTAGTCTACGCATAGTGGCACTAATGGGTATGACAGATCGCGGAGCCCTGGAAGAGAGGGTCGCACAACTGGTTGAGCTCGAGGAAGAGATATTTCTAGATGGATTTCACTAATAGGTCGAGAAGCAACACGAAAAATCATGGCATGATTGGCACATTAGTCACGCAACTTTATGGTAAATGATATGGTTTTGTTATATGACAGTAAGTTTGATAAATTTCCAGGGAAGTTTAGAATGCACTAGTTAGGGCCCTATGTCATTAAGGAGATTACTAATGGTGGAGAAGTTCAGTTGGTTAAATTGAATGCAGATCCCTTCCCAGTAAAGGTGAATGGTAGTCGATAGAAGCCATACACAGGTGGTCCGACCATGTGACTATATAAAGGTAGCATAGTCTTAGCACTCCAGGCAACTGAGAGGAGGCGTGGGACTATAAACTACACTACCTGGGTTGGGGAGCTACGCGATTGGAGGATTGTGCGAAGCAAGGAAGTGTCACAAGGTTCACGATAATGCGAAGGGAGTTACGCTACCCAGGTAGAAATTGTGCAGGTCGGCCGAAAATGACTATTAAAGTCATTTTTCATGATTTGACGGTAGAAATGCAGCCAAATGGAGTGGGCGACCAACATTTAAGATGAAATTTATGGGTCAGATCCTTGAAAATATGCTGCCAATCCCGCATTAATGAAGCAAATGTGGGGGTAATGGTTGGATTTGAATTCAAAATGCCCTATAAATTATATGTGGCTGCCCAGAAAAAAACACTTGGCATTTTGAGAATTGAGTTGTTGAGCTCTCAAGCGCACATGAGCCGCGAGAACATCAAAGCTTTGATAGCCAGTTTAGTATTTGAGACCTTGCCGAAGGAGACACAAGAGTTATTGCATAACGTCATGTTGTCACCTGCAGAAGCTATGGACACCAAAGCAGTGACAGTCGAGGAGGCTGTTCCAGAAGTTTTTAGGGCGGTAAAGGAAGCTGCTCTAGAGATTTCTGAAGTATTAGCGGAAGTTGCCAAATCACCATAGACACCTAGACCAAAGCTGACCCCAACCAAGGAGTCTGCGAAGGATAAAAAGGGCAAGCATCCTGCGATACCAGTGTGCACATCTCTGAGAAGAAACCCACCAAAGGACAAGCCCACCACATAGGAAAAGGGTAAAGCCATTAACCTAGAGCCAGAGGAGGAAGAAATCTAAGACATCACAATGGATGATGAGGACTTGGGGATAGACGTGGAGGAAGTTGATGTCTAGGGTGCTAACCCTATCACTCGGTTACTTGAATAAGTCCCTCTGCGTAAGGGAAAGACTAAGGTGCCAAAATACGTCGACGAGAGCAAGGTCCCCTTGCAAATCCCTCTGCTTCCATACAAAATTGTCTTTGAAGGACCATGCTTGGGCCTGGTTCCTCTATTAAAGCTCGAAGATTGGGACTTAGCCAACCATGAGAAGTTCCTACACTTTGTGACTGAGTAGCTAATGTGTTGCATTATTGTCACAACCATCGGTATGACCACATTGGAGCCATGAAAGTGGAATAGGGGAGTAGACAAGGCAGGTCGTCTCAACCTGCTATGGGTGCCACACTACAACCATACCTTGATTACAGTATTGGTGATCAAGCAGCTGTTATGCTTGGTGCATGATGGGTGTTTGTGGCAAGAGGAGCCAATACCCACCACCGACAGATTGATCCATAGGATCATGCAGCTACCCTACACAGGAGAAAATCTGGCCTTGATGTTTGGCGGAAAAGGTGGTGAGCAGGCCCTCATGGAGGCCATGAAGCAGAAATTTAAGCTTATGAATAAACAGTGAGGCTATGCCATCTCAAGTATCAGTGAACCTATAGTCAAGGTGGCCACTTAGATTTTGGTAGGAAAGGTGATGAGGAAGTGTCACGCAGATGAGGTGTCGACACCTGTCGTCACGCTAGTAGCCCAATGCACTGAAGGAGTCCAGTTCAATTGGGTGCACTATCTCTGTAGTGAATTCCTTGCAAACTACCATGAGGCATAGGATCTCAGCAAGACCTTCCACTATGTGTGGCTCTTGCTGTTGATTTTGCTAGTACGATGGGAGCTGCCAGAAGATAGACAATTCCCCTCAGTCACGTCAGACCTGCCAGAAGCAGCGAAGTACGCTTTGCTGTGGGGGACCAAGGATGTGTAGCACATCAAAGGTAGCAAGATCTTTTGGATCTTGATGGAGATGAACATACTCATGGCTATAAATTGTAAACCGCAATTGTCACCTACTGTGTTTTCCAACTTGCATGGGTATGCGGAGTTCAAGGAAGATTCTCACCATGTGTCAATCACGGCGTAGAAGGACCCTGTGAAGAAATGGTATTACTTGCCTTACTTGGTAATGGATGATGTAATTGATGCAGTGCTTGATCGTTGGCTAGCAGAGTGACACACTACATTAGACTTGGCAGAGGGGGCGAGCAATTCCACCGTGCAGCGCAAGAAGGAGGAGGCCAAGCTCAAGATGGCGTAGCTGGCCGAGAAGAGGAAGAAGGAGGTCGCTGACAAGGCCCAGGCGGAGTGTGATGCTGCCCAAAAAATAGGTGGAATAGAGCAGGGCTATGACAAAGGCATGAGGTCGCCTTCGCCCAAGACAAAGGAAGAAATGGATGAGCAAACCGAGCAGCATGGCGTGGACCTACACACAACGTCTGCCCACATCAAGCATCCAAAGGAACAAGAGAAAGGAGGGTCGAGGAAGAAATACAAGGCCACTAAGATGTCGCTAGACCAAATCACCCTCACAGAGGGAAATTCGCATGACATTCGGGAAACAGTGCAGGATGTCACCACGGAGGCCCTACAACAGTTTAAGTAGCAACAACAACTAATATTGTGGACTATCCAGACAGGCCTGCAGGAGCTGCATACTCGTGCATCACAGGCTAGCATGGTGTCCACTAGCCTCGCTATCGTCACTTCAGAAACTACCGAGATTCTACATGTGAAGGTCTCCAGTGTGATAGTGCTGCCTAATGGAGCACTAACCACAGAGAATGAAGCTGACAGACCCACTGTCAGTGCCCTGAAGGGAGTGGGGTTGAATCTGGTAGCGCTCCCTAGTGAGGAGCTCCACCTATTAGAGGATGGAGTGATTGCAGATCTGAGGGCTCGTGACCACCACCCTCTACAGGTGATGAACGAGTAGAGGATTAACAATGAGCAGATGGCCCTACAACGAGACTCTCCCATCACTATCGTGATCGAGGTAACTAACCAAAAAAAGTGTATAATTTAGGTTATGGAGGAGGCATGCCAAATGGTCCTAGAGTTGGGCATTCCTGAGGAAGAACTGATTAAGGTGTGCATCTGCAAGCTTGCTACAGGGGTGTGTGACGCTCATACATAGATAGCTAGGGTTTAACTAGATCTGAACCTAAAGATTACATAACTATAGTTGAAGGCCCATCCTTCAACTCCGCCAGAAGTAAAGGAGTAGTGTGCAACCGCTATCACAGAGGCAATAGCGGTGGTCGACAATGCAGTAGTAGACTGAACATAACTTTTTGAACAATCGTTCGAGGTCCTGACGAGCCTGCAGGAGGACCCTAATGTATAGTGGCTAGATACAGAAGCATAGGAACTGCAAAATCGCTATGACGAGGTAAAAGGCACAGCATGAACCGTTGCACTCACACAGAGACTCATAAAGTTGTAGGAGTCCAAGAAGTTGAAAGAACAGGTAGATGCAGTGCAGCACAAGGAGGCAGTGCTAAAGGCATGCTTGAAGCCCTGGTTGGGTGAGGCTTACATGGTCACAACCTCTATCGAAGGAAAGCTTGCAAATATGCAAGCAACTAAGAAAAATCTTCAGGCCAATAGTTCAGGAGAAGTGATTGAGAAGATTTTTGGAAAATACTGAAGGGGGGGGGGTGAATCATTATTTCGTACAATTAGAAATTTTAAATATTTTTAGAGCATTAGTTAATATTCAATTATTATTAACTTTTATGCAGTAATAACCATAAATAAAATAACACAGTAGGCACAAAGATTCTAGGTGGAAAACCCCCTCCGAGTCAAACATGGTTGAACACTTTTCTAATAATTTCCTTAATCTTCAGCCCCAACTGAAATTAAAACAACAACTTCCTAGAATTATAGAAAAGCATTCTTCTCCAGCTCCCACTGGATGGATGCTCCAACACCTGAGATTCTTTGGTAGTCAACTGAACGGAGGCCCAAACACCCAATGAGCTACAACTAACCCTAGCACCACCCTACCACCCTATAGAAGAATAAAATAAGAATGCACTCTTGTACCACGGAAAATGGTCCATTTTACAATCATATAGAATGATGTAGAAGAAGAAGACACACTAGACCATAACCCCAACTATGACACAACCACCTAATGATTATCCTAGACCTCCCGACACTGCCTCTTCAACTCTTGGCAGATAGACACTTGTAGAACTTTTACAATGACTCTATACACTGATACTTTTACATGATTGTATGCAGCACTTCCCACTTGAAGGCTTCATGTGGTGAACTTCTTGCTGCTGTTTTTCACCTTGATTGTTGCTCTTTTCATGCTACTCTTTCTCACTCTTTAGAACATTAGATTATGCATTGAGTCTTCTCTTGATGAATATATAATACCTAAAAAACGTCTTCAAAGAAATATCCATGACATGATAATAGAAAAACTAACCTCATCCTGCAAAAAATATGTCAGTGCTAAACAAAAACAACAAATTAGAATACAAAGAAACTAATGCAATTAAGAGATGAACATGAATATGCAGAAGATTCTTACCTATAACTTACCTCTGCTACATCATTTTGTTGCACCTTGTTCTCTGTTGCCCTAGAAAGTCTGGTCCTTTGCACCCCTTGACAACACTTGATCTAGTTTTTCTTGACTTCTAGGAGGACGATATTTAATCTGATGTATCTCTACGATTTAAGATCCCCAACATGTGATATTCGGTCCTGTAGAATCCCTCTATTTCTTCTTTCCAATGCCACAAGTCTGACCCAAGTTGGACTCTTCATGGAAAAGTTATGCCCAAAGTCTCACAATGACCTAATCATGGACTAGTTCAGTGGATCGAACTTGTACGATGTACCACACATCACTGTTTCCTCCTTTGGCTCTGAAATTGATATACCAAAAAATACAGTCCATGCATTGTCTGCCACTTTTTACAGAATTCCAATCCTCTTCTCTGAGAGAGAGTTATGACGATTTTCCCAAGGTCACTTCTTTCAGATGAAATTCGACAGCTTGCAAAAACCCTAACTTCCACAGATCATGTCTCCAACAATATAGCAAACCAAGATCTAAAATTCAGTCATGACGTTCATCAATATTTTTAATCAAATTGGTTTTAATTTCAGAATCTAATACTTCACATAAATGAAGTTATAGTGAAAATTCCACGATCACTACTTTTGGAGGATATATGAGATTTATTTTTATAGAGTTGAGAGGGGATTCTATAGAAAATGTTGGAGGGATTTTAGGAGCTTAAAAAATTATAAATTATTGACTATTCAATGACCAAAACCAATCATGAGTGCCATTCCACAACCCTATAGGGTTTTAGCCCACTAACTAGGGTTACTAACTTCAAACATGAATATCTCTCAAACCATGAAGAATTACTTGGCATGCCATATATCAACGGAAACATCTCGATGAGTAGAATCCATCTAGAAGATCCTTGACTCAAAATAGAGTAAGTTTTCAAGTCAAAATTCCTTCCAATATCAAGGTAGCCCTTGGTGCTGCTTGGGTTGACATCAATGACAAGTTCATATCATCTTTAGATCAACAATCTCCCCCTTTGGCATTGATGGCAACACAAGTACTCCCCTGCGATCAGGGCACTTCTTCCTACTGCCTTCTCTACCCCTTTTACATCAATGGAAAGGGTAACTCCTCCTAACACACAACCATCCTATGGACCTGTACACACTTCCACTCCTCCTTTATTTTTTGAATAAGGAAAATCTAATGAGAACTTGGGAGAATCCCAAGATGCTGACGAAGATATTCAAATGCTTCATGAGTTAAAGGTTTAGTGAAGATATTAGTGATTTGTTCTTTTGTACCAACATATTCAAGTTTGATATTCTTTTCAGTGACTTGTTCTCTAAAAAAATTATATTTTATCAGAATGTGTTTTGTTTTTTAATGCATGACAGGATTCTTGGAGATGTTGATGGCACTGGTGTTATCACAGAAGATGGGAATAGGTTCACTTAATTATACTTGAATATATTGCAATTTTTTTTCATCCAAAGGACTTGAGTATAATAAGTTTTCGCTGCAATGTATTTTGCTTCCATTGTAGATAACGATATTGAGGTTTGATTTTTTCTCAACCATGATACGAGACAACCGCCTAGATAGAATGTTGCTCCACTAGTACTCTTATGATCATCAGTGCTTCCTGCCCCATTTGCATCTATAAAGGCTTGAATAATGAAATTGTTTCCCTTGGGATACCATAAGCCATATTCTATTGTGCCCTTTACATATCGAAGAGTTCTTTCGATGACAATAATATGTGATTCTTTTGGTGCTGCTTGGAATCTTGCCACTTGTCCAAATGCTTGCATAACATCTGGTTGGGAGATTGTTACATATAGAAGACTACCAATCATAGATCTGTACAACCTCTAGTCCACATCCTTAGATGCGTCATCTATGCTCAATTTGTAGCCTGTTTCCATCGGAGTAAGGATGGGTTTTCAATCTTCCATTTTGAACTTCTTGAGCATTTCCTTAATGTACTTGGCTTGAAATATAAATATTCCTTTCTCTTGCTAAGATATTTGAAGCCCTGAGAAGTATGTCAACTCACCAAGTAAAGACATCTCGAACTCACTTTGCCTCTTTATAGAAAATTTCTTACTTAGTCGATCATCATTTCTACCAAAGATTATATCATCCACATATACCTCAACTATTGTTAAATTATCTTTATCTATTTGTACGTAAATATTGCTATCAATAGTACCTTTATTGAACCCTTGTTGACATAGATATCTATCAAGATGAGCATACCATGCTTTAGGAGCCTGCTTGAGACCATACAGAGCCTTCTTTAACCTGCAAAAATAGTCTTCATTTTATGATAGTAGAAAACCTTCAAGTTATTCGATGTAAACTTATTCTTCTAATTCTCCATTCAGAAATGTTGACTTAACATCCATTTGGTAGACTTTTATTTTTCTTGAACATGCATAGCTGAGAAATATCCGGATGGCTTCCATTCTGGCAACTGGTGCAAATGTTTCGTCGAAATCAATTCCTTCCACTTGTGCATATCCTTTGCAAACTAATCTTGTCTATTTTCTGGTAACCTGTAATCCTGCAACTGTTTTTCTTGCCCTGAACCTTTAATGAAACTACCATCTTGTTCAAACTACCTTCCTGTCAATCATAGACTTGTGCCATATACTGCTGCATAGACTACTCTTGTACAAACATTAAGGAGTCAACAAGCCAGATTGTTCAAAATAGTGAGTCACCTAACGGGCCATCTTGACTTGAGTAATTATCTGAAGCAACTGCTAATTCCTCATGACCTTTTTCTTTTACAAATCTTGAAAGCATAACTGCTGAAACCTTGTTATCTACTTTGTCTTCCTGTACCTGTTTCCTTTTCCAGGCCTTCTTATTCCTGCAATCTCGAGCCATGTGCCCATAGTTATGACACTTGAAGCATCCAATGTTTTCCATACGCAATTCCATCTGATATCTATAACCACGAGTGCTATGGCCATAGTTATGGCATTTGAAACATTCAATATTTTTCCCATATAGCACGTATTCTCTTTTGAAAAAACCATCGTGGAACCCATCTCGTGATCTTGAAAACTTGCTTCTAGGGTTTTGCATATAATTATTGTACCTATCAAAAACTTCACAATCCCTACCCATATGTCCATAGTTAGCACATAAAAGGAAACAAACATTAAATAAACAAACATAATTGGAAGATTTTTCATTCTTATTTGGAGGTGATGTTGTAGTTTCTTGTGGTCCTTTGTCCTTGATTTCTTTGGTCTTATTCTTTGGAGTTGCAACATTCTTCTTTGGATTTTCACTTTGATCAACTTCCTTCTTAGAATCATCCAGCGAAGCTGTGGAGCTTGTACCTTCATCAACTGGAGCTTTACACCTTTAATTGCCTTCATTTCTGCTTCTTCATTTGTCTTATCTTGTATTCCTTTTACTACCCCTTGAGTTTGTTGATATCATCACGAGTTGCATCAAGTTCTTCTTGATTTTGAGCAAGATATTCTTGAAACCATCTTTTCAAGATCTTCCTTCTTTTTTCTGTCTCCTCAAAATGTATCTTGAGAAGAGTGGTCTTCCCTAGTTCTTTGTTGAGAACCTGTATCTTTTCCTTTGTGCTTCTCATTTTCAATCCTGAGCCTGCTTATTTCTATTTAAGATGTTTCTAATTCCTTTTTCTTTTGGTAAACGATGGATATATATCTTTGATTAGATTCCTTCCTTTCAATTTTTGCTTCCTACATCTATTGTGTGATTCTGCTAATCTTTGCAAACGCTGTGTTGAGTTCTTGTTGCTTTTGTTGGACTTCTCTCTTGAGGTCTCATGTCGTTGTATTATTGATTTCTTCCAAATTCTTTTGAAGTGACTCTTCAATACATTTTTGTTCTTCAACTTCAATTTTGAGACTTGAACTTGTTCTTCAAGAGTATTGGAACAAATCTTCTCACCCTTGAGCTCTTTTATAAGCTTGATTGCCTCCTTAAAAAATTATTCTATGGTCAACCCTTCATCATACTCAGAAGGATTCGAGTTTTCAATAACATCTTGACCTGATTTCTTTGTTCAATAGAGATTATGAATATTTTCCCAAAGAGCTTTAGTTGTTGAACATTGACCAAGTTTTGTTTTCACAGAATTTGGAAAATCATTCAAAATTACATTCGTGGCCTTTGAATTGTACCTTTTAGCTTCATCGGTAGATGTGTCTCTAGAAACAATTGATTCCCATACTCCATGTGCCTGCAAAGATAATTCCATCCCGGATTCCCATATCTAGTAATTATCTATATCAAAATCAGGGGTTGGTACACAATACTCACTTTCTTGAGACTTTGTTGTACTTGTACCTTCCTTTGAAATCCTTGTAACCTACTTCTTTGACTTTCCCATCTCTATGCTCTAAAAAATGACTTCCAGTGATTAGGATGTTACTGAAGGAACCAAGCTTCGATACCAATTGTTCAAAAAGACTGAGAGTGGGTGGGGGGGGGTTGAATCAGTATTTCTTATAATTATCACTTTAAACCTTTTCATAGCATTAGTTAATCTTCAATTATTATTAACTTTTATGCAGTAATAAAAGTAAATAAAAGAACACATGAGGCAAAAATATTTTAGCTGCAAAACCCCTTCCAGATCAAAAACAACTGAACGATTTTATAATAAATTATTTAATCTTCAGACCCAACTAAAATGAAAGAAACAACTTCCTAGAATTCTAGAAAAGCATTATTCTCCATCTCCCACTGGATGGATGTTCCAACGCCAGAGATTCTTTAGTAGTCAGTTCAACGGATGCCCCAACACCCAATGAGCTACAACTCACCCTAACACAACCCTACCACGCTGAAGTTTTCACAGGCTTGAACCTGTTGGTGACTTCGTGCACTAGCCTACCACCCTATAGAAGAATAAAAGAATAATGGACTCCTGTACCAGGGAAAATGGTCAATTTACAATGATATAGAATGATGTAGAAGAAGAAGACACACTAGACCATAACCAAAACTATGAAACAACCACCTAATGATGATCCTAGACCTCCCTACACCGCCTCTTTAACTCTTGGTAGATAGACACTTGTACAACTTTTACAATGATTCTTTTACAATGACTCTGTACAATGATACTTTTACAATCATTGTATGCAGTGCTTCCCACTTGAAGACTTCATGTGGTGAACTTCCTGATGTTGTTCTGCACCTTGATTGTTGCTCTTGTCATGCTACCATTTCTCACTCTTTAGAACATTATATTATGCATTGAGTCTTCTCTTGATGAGTATATAATACCTGCAAAAAGTCTTCAAAGAAATACCCATGACATGATAATAGGAAAACTTACCTCATCCTGTAGAACATATGTTAGTGTTAAACAAAAACAAAAAATTAGAATAAAAATAAACTAATGCAATTAAGAGATGAACATGCATATATAGAAGATACTTACACATATCTTACCTCTGCTGCATCATTTTGTTGCACCTTGATCTTTGCTGCCCCAGAAAGTTTGGTCCTTTGCATCCCTTGACAACACTTGATCTAGTTTTTCTTGCCTTCTAGAAGCACGATATTTAATTTGATGTATCTCTACGATTTCATATTCCCAGCATGTGATCTTTGGTACTGTAGAATCCGTCTGAGTCTTATTTCCAATGCCACCGGTCTGACCCAATTTGGACTCTTCAAGACAAAGGTATGCCCAATCTCTCATAATGACCTAATTATGGACTAGTCCAATAGAGCGAACTTGTACGACGTACCACATGTCACTGTTTCCTCCTTCAGCTCTGAAATTGATATACAGAAAGCTACAGTCCGTGAAATGTCCACCACTTTTTACATAATTCCAATCTTCTTCTCTGAGAAAGAGTTATGACGAATTTTCCAAGGTCACTTCATTGAGATGAAATTCGGCAACCTACAAAAACTCTAACTTCCACAACTCATGTCTTCGAAAATGTAGCGAACCAAGATCTGAAATTTGGTCACGACGTTCATCAAGATTGCGAATCAAATGGGTTTTAATTTCAAAATCTAAGACTTCGCAGAAATGAATTTATAGCGAAAACTCCACGATCACTACTTTTGGAGGATATATGAGATTTATTTTTATAGAGTTGAGAGGGGCTTCTATGGAGAATGTTGGAAGGATTTTAGGAGCTTAAAAAATTATTGATTATTGACTATTCAATGACCAAAACCAATTATGAGTGCCATGCCACAACCCCATATGGCTTTAGCCCACTGATTGGGGTTACTAACTTCAAACATGAATATCTGTTGGGGGGAAAAGTATCTAATGCAGAATGCCTCTATCCCTACTCTGAAGGTGATAGTACTCCAACAACAACTGAATGCAAAGCTATTCAAAGTTTCTTCTTTACGAGATGAGAGAGGGAAGAAAAGGATGATCTACTAACCGTTATCTTGCGCTAATAGTCGATCCAGTCTTCACTCCTTGCCGCTTGCTCCTAGCTCCTTATCCTTTCACCGGGCCAGCTGCAAACAGATCCTGTAAAAGCACAAGGAAAGGAAACTACAAGAAGCATACATCCATAATCGATTATAGGATTAGCATAAATCAAATATACAAGCATCTATTCATCATAAACACATGCATATAGAAGAACCTCAAATACTTTATTTATAATAGAAGTAAAGTTCTGAGAGAGTTACAACCACGATGGGCCCAATCCAGCAACACCTCCCAGCTAAAAGAAATCTCCTCTTCACCTCCTTTAAGCAAACACCCAATAGCTCTAATCACAAACCAAGAACACTTCCTTACTTGCACAAAATTCCAGCCTCCTTAGACCTCATGAGAGAGCTCTATATATAGGTTCTTGGAGAAAGGATGAGTCATCTTGAGACTGGCCTGAAGCTGACTTGTGTCCTCTCCCACTTTAGTTAATCTTCAGTTCTTGAGTCCACTTGGAGAATCTTGCTTCCACTTGGAGATCAAGACCCTCTTACTCATCACTAGGCGAATTCCTTGACCCAAGTGTCAGTTTGGAAGCTTCCTGGGCAGTTGACACCTTGCAGAATGACTGTGCCACTTGGCCAATCTCGCCCAGCGCAGGTAGCCTTCATTGATTTTGACCTTCAGTGCAGGTAAAAGGAGGAGCAGTTGACATTCAGCGCAGATGCTCAGTGGAGCAGCTGACATGATCCAGAAATAGCCTGTTTTTGAGTGTTTTTGAGTGGAGAACTGATTTTCAGTGCTGTGGTTCGCAGACCTTGTTCCTCTAAGGGTAAGAACAACATGTTTAGGGACTTTGGATCCCTCAGATTATTGACATTTCATGCTCCATGCTGATAGGCACAAAAATGTCTATAACAATTGCCCCCTAAAGTATGAGGTCATTTATCGGGTGAAATTCTTTATTAGGAGGATCCGAAGTTCATTCAATCGGCTGAGAGGTGCCCTGCAATAAAATACAATACAATACATTATTTTTCATTCTGCTTTCATGATCTAGCTGAGGCGGGCATTCCCATGCTCAACTTTATAAATTCATTTCGGTACATATAACGGACGACCGTCTGATGATAGACTGATAATTCTCTGCTGAAATTATCATCCTTTGAGTAGGATGATCATCTGCTGTAATGATGTACATATCAAATTTCTTTATATCCTAAATATATATCGCAGCCCGGATGGATGAAACTAGATCCGGGGTCTTCAATCTCATTCGATCTTCACTCTAAGTACAAGTCGATCCATGTGAGAATTGCGTTGAAGTCAAACATGGAAAGACATCGCTTGATTACCGGTCAATAATGTAAACCGTTAACAAGCGCGAGAGGAATCACCAATAATGACAATGACCCTCAAGGTACTACAGTACAATTCACGTGGTGTGAATAAAGGACTTGGCGTCGAACACCACACAAAATCTTCTGGTCGAAGGTCATTGATGTATACCTGTCGCCGGAAGTGAGAAACTTGCCATTGAGGCATGCAAGCTTCAAAGGACTGGGGGGGTTGTTCCTAGATCAACTTCTTGGATAATGAGATGAAGTCGTCAAGAAGCGATCCATCAAAGGAGGGCCTTAATGAATCCCACATCAGTGACACGGAACGGAGCTAATGACTTTAGTGGAGGTGAAAACAAACTGTGAGATATGATTCAGGGTGGCGATCATGGGTGGATGAAGGATAATGTATGGCAGTGGATGGGACACGGTTGACTCTTTCTGAACACATCTCTTGAACATATAACAACACTAATGTGATGGATCGGTAGCATTATCCCAAATACGGATGGTTTGGCGAGGACCATGGTGATGAGACCGGTGAATGAAACAACCCAACCCGATGTGGTACGGAGGACAAAGTGTTATGTTCAAGAGCGACTTGCTACCATCAAAGCTTCGAGGTTCTCCCAATTTTTCCCCAGTCATTTCTGACCAGTACCTCTTTATTTTTGTCAAGCTTGAGGAGGATAACATATGCTTGTTCTATAACCTGCCCTTCGGGCAAGCCCATCGCTATGTTTTAACGAGCCTAGCGATATGGAAACTCGTTCTCGTCTAAAGACAAGTTTGTCGCTATTTAATCATTTTAACGAGTCTAGCGACAAAGACAACTCGACCCTTTTCATTTTTAGAGAGTCTGAAAAGGTACAGAAAGTTAACTCCAAAATTCCTTTTTCGTCATCTAATCCCTTAAGTCCGAAAAAGTATAAAACAATACAAAAGGGATGAATTTTTGATAACTTTAACGAGCCGAACAAAACAAGCGCTCGACCTTTTTGTGCAATAATCCCTCAGGTCCAAAAAGATTAAAATATAGAGGAGGGATAGCTCTTCTAGTCCTTTTAACGAGCTGGAAGGCCAAAACTCGGCAATCTTTTCATATTTTACGAGTCAGTTGAAAAGATCTTAAAGAAGACTCGTCTTTTGAGGAACGAGTGATAAACAGGGATAGCAGCAGATTCCAGGTACAGGTTGGAATTTTCCAATCACGGCAGTGTCACAAGGATGGCTAAGTGAAATCACTCTTCGCAGTTGTTCCTCAAAATGGGTAAACAATCATATGGAGGTGAACGATGGGCCAAATGGAATGGAGGTGGCAAGTGCAAACACAACCAAGTCTTTTATGGCTGATCACAATGGTTATTTACCGGGATAGGTTCATTTTTTAATGAGCTTGAACTCTGGTGGAACCCTTGCTCACGCTTTTCTATTTTTTAACGAGCATAAATTCTGCGGTAAAACTGCTCAAAAGCTTATGTTTATTTTTTAACGAGCATGAACTATGACGCTAAAACTGCTCGGATCTTGCGTTTATTTTTTAACGAGCATGAACTTTATGCTAAAAATGCTCGTTATACCAGTCATAGGATAAGAAATGTCTTCCTGCAAGATTCCAATTTTTATAGAGCTTGCACCTCACATAAGCTATGCTCTAAATTTGGCAATTTTTTGACCTTTGCCCCACATCTTTGCATGCCCCCAGGTATAAAATACAATTTCAAGGCTGCCCCTCCTCTCCCTCACCTTTGTTTTTCTTTGGGTGTTCACAGCTACTTGTCGTCCCGCTAGTCTAATGTTAACGATACTTGTCTTCTCGTTATTTTAACGGGTCTCATGTGGTACTTGTCTTCCCATCGGCCCAGTTTTAACAGATCTTTTGCAAGATCGCAAGAGAACAGCTACTTGCGACAAGAGAGCAGCTACTTGCGACAAGAGAAGAACACTACTCAAAGACAAAACATTGATGTTATTGAGGGAGGCTTGCCTCTTTCTGGTTACCCAAAGAATGGTTTTATTTGCTGGCGCAAATGAAACTCTTTCTTCGGCAATGTCTATCATTAGGTTACTCAAAGATGGTTACTACTTGTTGCAGCAAATGAATCCCCTTCTTTGGAGGCTGCCCCTACTTATCCTCTAAAACATTAGTTTTAATGGGTGAGGTTTTCCTTTTATCCAAAGATGGTTTCCATTTGCTGCCGCAATAAAATCTCTTTCCTTGGTAACCTACCTGTTTAGACAGAGATGAACGACCTTTGTCAAACAAGTAACCTTATCAAAAGAATCCTATTCTAGAACAACCCCTCTTCCATCCACGGACGGGGTACGGACTAGTCATATTCTTTCGCGGAAATTCTACTTTATACCCAAGGTTTCCTCTGCCCGAAGCAGACCAGGATGCATGCCCCCTGGGTTCCAGTTCTATCTTTCTGAATCACTCGCATTCATCGGGAAGGAGGACTGGGGGTGGAGACCTTTCTTGGGTGAATAGACCATTGAGGATTGGTATTTGACTATTTGCGATGCGTGATCCTGGAAATGAAAGTTGGTCTACGAGCTTGACCACCCTTCCTTCGTGTGGAAAACACATTACTCTAAAGAGTGAGGAGACTATAGCTCCCATGCAATATATATAGTCACGTCCAAGGAGTAGGTTATAATCCAAGGGTCCTTGAACGACCATCACGTTCAAATTAACGGTCTTCCCTTTCAATGTAACAGGCACATTGGGGAGGATCCCTAATGGTTGACTGGTTCCTTTATCAAAGCCCGAGAGATTTCTCATCTCAGGCAAAAGCGCCGGGGAACCCAGTGCTTTCCAAGCAACAGAGGAAAGGATACTCACAAATGCCCCTTCATCAATGATAGTTCCAACCATCACCATTCTATAAATTTGGACTATGATTCTGAATGGTATACTGGCTGGTAACCGGGGTCTGCCCAGTTGGTTCCAATCAAAGGACACAACCAGGTTGCTTGGTGGTGGGACCGAATACACGGCCGGATACGATCCTGACGATGTTCCTTCCTGCGATAAAGGAATGGGCGCATTGCCCTGATGTTCATCAGAATCTGTGTTGACGAAAAGAATCTGGATGGTGTCATCCTTATTCTCTTCTGTGAGGGTGTCATTTGAAGATGAATCTTCAATGACGGTGTCATTTGAGGATGAAACCTCTGAAGGAAGAACCGGGTCAACTGCCGTATCGACCTTTAGATTTTCGTCTGGTCTGGATTCAGTAGGTTCATTTTCAATGACTGATGCTTCAGCTGACCACTTGAGCGGGACAGCTGTATTTTCAACCAACGAAGGACTTGGCACGAGTTTTTTGTATCCAGGAGGAAGTACTACCGGTGAAACCGGGCGATCTTCCAAAAATCTCTTCGCTTCGTCTAAGAAGGGACAACGGTGAATGGTGTGACTGCCTTCACACAGTCTGCAGGGGGATCTTACTCCCCCTCTCTGTCTTGAACCTTCACTTTCGCTGGTTGATGGTAAGAAATAAACATGGCTATCAGAGGTTGATGCTCCCGAATTGTGCAGACGAGGGGACCAGTCCCTTAGTATCTGGGGAATACAGGGACAATCTCTATGGAAGTGGTCTCCTCTACATATGACACATAGCAATTTAGGCCCGGTCTGTGCTGTGTGTGGGTTTTTGTCAGATGTCTTTTGCTTGCCCCCAGTCGCCTTAGGCTCCTTCTTCTTCTTCCCTTTCTTCTTCTTTTCCTTCTTCTTCACGGGAGCTTGGCTTTTGCCAGCTTTACCCTTTGAAGATGAAGGATTGGAGGAAGGGTTAGAGGAAGTAGAAGGCTGGTGGGATGCTCTAGACTCATCTAACTGTTGACTCGACTGCTCAGGAACCATGGTGTTCTGAACTACACTAGTTGAGAATAGCCAAACAGGCAGGCCAATTGTCAGTCCTGGAAGCGACAATGTGGCCATGTGGGGCGCACCAACTTCTCCCCAAGAGGAGAATGGACTAGGACTTCCATCATGTGGAGTTCCTTGGTTGGGGCGTTCCATGTTCTCAACTTTAAGATCAACGCGGGAATAGGAGGTGATTATGTTCCGTTTAAAATAAATTTTATAACGACGCTTAGACACAACTTGCTTTTTCACTTTTTAAGAGTCGAGAAAAAGCTAAAGATGACTCTATTCTCCTTCGATGTTTTAACGAGCCCGAAGTGACAAATTCTCGGATGGACTTTTTCAGTTATAGAGTTTGAAAAAGGCCAAAAGAAACTGCTCTGGAGTTCTAGGCAGAGGGTGTGCCAAACCTTTCGCAAAACCACAGAATACGTTTTACGGTACGAGTGGTCGATCTTCGTGAATGCTGTGTTCACTGCATTGCGATCAGTAGGGCGGCCGACACGGTTTCCTATGGATAAAGGCTTTGATCCTATAGGGGTCTCCCAATATATACGCGACGGTACGTGGGAGCACAAGTCCGTATTGATACTTATCGCTTCACCGTGGAGGAATCACCCAACCACTCAACGCTAAGATATCACGTTTAACGACGCCGGAACACGTCTCTAGCTTAGACCTCTAGATGTTTGCGTTATGTTTCAATGCGTTGTTATGTAAATTCAATTTATTTTAAGGTTGATCTTGTTTAGCAGTTTGCCTTTATGGATCACCACGAGATGTATAGAAACACTCCTGAATGCAATCTAAGATGATAAGCAAGCTTTTCAATCTTTCAACTTTGAAAACCTTAACTACTGAGGGAGAAGGAAGATAACACCTTTTCACACAGATCATAGAGCACACACTAATGCACTTTCCTAAATCACATGCAAACTGTCATAATGTACATGCACAATGCAAGTATTTCTTTTCTCTTTCTTAATGTTGATGAAATACAAAAAGAAAGCTGTTGTATAACTTTGAATTCAATTTCAAGCGAAAGCAAACAAGTTTGTCCAAAACTCGGAAGACACCTTACGATTCACTTGTTTCGACACTTAGAAATATATAAATTCAAACCATATAACGAAAGCGACAAACTCAATCAGCTATGAATCAGCAAATAAACTAACTCTTAAGATCAAAACGACACTTAATCACAGGTCTAGATCTAAGAGGTCAATGCAAGATTGGTTCACTTTCGTTATGGGAAGTAAATGATGCAAGAAATACCAAAGAACAAATACAGTTTCTTTATACAACTGAGGCGGAATAATGACCAAGGAAGATGGTTTCAGATAGGCCTACTGACTGGCAGGAAACAGCAAAAACAACAGTGAAAACAAATCAAGACTCAGCAGGAAACCACAGTAACTCAAGCCAAGACTGGTCCAGCGCAGGTGTAACACTGCCTGTTTGACCTTCAGCGCAGGTAGCCCCTTCGGGAACTTCGCTGAAATGCAGACTGCTAGTGTACAGCCTGCAATGAAGAACGAGACTTTCGTCCGTCTTGGTTTCCGGGTCACAGATTGCTCAAAAATTCACAGTTTTTGCTCAAATCAGAAGCTATCAGTCAAGGACACACTAAGGGATGCAAAGGAGGATGAAAAGCTATCACTAACAGCTTATTAGAGTCCTTGTGGATCAGCTCTTCAGACCATAAACTTGCTCAGAAACTGAGCCAGAGTAGCTGCCCTCTACTTTGTGTTTGATGGATTCAAACACAGTTCGATTTGGTACTCTCCTTGTTTATGTAATGAATAGCAAGAAACACAACAAACTAACAAGATACGCTCCCCAACGGAGTCGCCATTTTGTTGGGGAGAAAAGTATCTAATGCAGAATGCCTCTATCCCTACTCTAAAGGTGATAGTACTCCAGCAACAACTGAATGCAAAGCTATTCAAAGTTTCTTCTTTACGAGATGAGAGAGGGAAGAAAAGGATGATCTACTAACCGTTATCTTGCGCTAATAGTCGATCCAGTCTTCACTCCTTGCCGCTTGCTCCTAGCTCCTTATCCTTTCACCGGGCCAGCTGCACACAGATCCTGTAAAAGCACAAGGAAAGGAAACTACAACAAACATACATCCATAATCGATTATAGGATTAGCATAAATAAAATATACAAGCATCTATTCATCATAAACACATGCATATAGAAGAACCTCAAATACTTTATTGATAATAGAAGTAAAGTTCTCAGAGAGTTACAACCACGATGGGCCCAATCCAGCAACACCTCCCAGCTGAAAGAAATCTCCTCTTCACCTCCTTTAAGCAAACACCCAATAGCTCTAATCACAAACCAACAGCACTTCCTTACTTGCACAAAATTCCAGCCTCCTTAGACCTCATGAGAGAGCTCTATATATAGGTTCTTGGAGAAAGGATGAGTCATCTTGAGATTTGCCTGAAGCTGACTTGTGTCCTCTCCCACTTTAGTTAATCTTCAGTTCTTGAGTCCACTTGGAGAATCTTTCTTCCACTTGGAGATCAAGACCCTCTTACTCATCACTAGGCGAATTCCTTGACCCAAGTGTCAGTTTGGAAGCTTCCTGGGCAGTTGACACCTTGCAGAATGACTGTGCCACTTGGCCAATCTCGCCCAGCGTAGGTAGCCTTCATTGATTTTGACCTTCAGCACGGGTACAAGGAGGAGCAGTTGACATTCAGCGCAGATGCTCAGTGGAGCAGCTGACATGATCCAGAAATAGCCTGTTTTTGAGTGTTTTTGAGTGGAGAACTGATTTTCAGTGCTGTGGTTCGCAGACCTTGTTCCTCTAAGGGTAAGAACAACATGTTTAGGGACTTTGGATCCCTCAGATTATTGACATTTCATGCTCCATGCTGATAGGCACAAAAATGTCTATAACAGTTGCCCCCTAAAGTATGAGGTCGTTTATCGAGTGAAATTCTTTATTAGGAGGATCCGAAGTTCATTCAATCGGCTGAGAGGTGCCCTGCAATAAAATACAATACAATACATTATTTTTCATTCTGCTTTCATGATCTAGCTGAGGCGGGCATTCCCATGCTCAGCTTTATAAATTCATTTCGGTACATATAACGGACGACCGTCTGATGATAGACTGATAATTCTCTGCTGAAATTATCATCCTTTGAGTAGGATGATCATCTGCTGTAATGATGTACATATCAAATGTCTTTATATCCTGAATATATATCGCAGCCCGGATGTATGAAACTAGATCCGGGGTCTTCAATCTCATTCGATCTTCACTCTAAGTACAAGTCGATCCATGTGAGAATTGCGTTGAAGTCAAACATGGAAAGACATCGCTTGATTACCGGTCAATAATGTAAACCGTTAACAAGCGCGAGAGGAATCACCAATAATGACAATGACCCTCAAGGTACTACAGTACAATTCACGTGGTGTGAATAAAGGACTTGGCGTCGAACACCACACAAAATCTTCTGGTCGAAGGTCATTGATGTATACCTGTCGCCGGAAGTGAGAAACTTGCCATTGAGGCATGCAAGCTTCAAAGTACTGGGGGGGTTGTTCCTAGATCAACTTCTTGGATAATGAGCTGAAGTCGACAAGAAGCGATCCGTCAAAGGAGGGCCTTAATGAATCCCACATCAGTGACACGGAACGGAGCTAATGACTTTAGTGGAGGTGAAAACAAACTGTGAGATATGATTCAAGGTGGCGATCATGGGTGGATGAAGGATAATGTATGGCAGTGGATGGGACACGGTTGACTCTTTCTGAACACATCTCTTGAACATATAACGACACTAATGTGATGGATCGGTAGCATTACCCCAAATACGGATGGTTTGGCGAGGACCATGGTGATGAGACCGGTGAATGAAACAACCCAACCCGATGTGGTACGGAGGACAAAGTGTCATGTTCAAGAGCGACTTGCTACCATCAAAGCTTCGAGGTTCTCCCAATTTTTCCCCAGTCATTTCTGACCAGTACCTCTTTATTTTTTTCAAGCTTGAGGAGGATAACATATGCTTGTTCTATAACCTGCCCTTCGGGCAAGCCCATCGCTATGTTTTAACGAGCCTAGCGATATGGAAACTCGTTCTCGTCTAAAGACAAGTTTGTCGCTATTTAATCATTTTAACGAGTCTAGCGACAAAGACAACTCGGTCCTTTTCATTTTTAGAGAGTCTGAAAAGGTACAGAAAGTTAACTCCAAAATTCCTTTTTCGTCATCTAATCCCTTAAGTCCGAAAAAGTATAAAACAATACAAAAGGGATGAATTTTCGATAACTTTAACGAGCCAAACAAAACAAGCGCTCGACCTTTTTGTGCAATAATCCCTCAGGTCCAAAAAGATTAAAATCTAGAGGAGGGATAGCTCTTCTGGTCCTTTTAACGAGCTGGAAGGCCAAAACTCGGCAATCTTTTCATATTTTACGAGTCAGTTGAAAAGAGCTTAAAGAAGACTCGTCTTTTGAGGAACGAGTGATAAACAGGGATAGCAGCAGATTCCAGGTACAGGTTGGAATTTTCCAATCATGGCATTGTCACAAGGATGGCTAAGTGAAATCACTCTTCGCAGTTGTTCCTCAAAATGGGTAAACAATCATATGGAGGTGAACGATGGGCCAAATGGAATGGAGGTGGCAAGTGCAAACACAACCAAGTCTTTTATGGCTGATCACAATGGTTATTTACCGGGATAGGTTCATTTTTTAATGAGCTTGAACTCTGGTGGAACCCTTGCTCACGCTTTTCTATTTTTTAACGAGCATAAATTCTGCGGTAAAACTGCTCGAAAGATTATGTTTATTTTTTAACGAGCATGAACTATGACGCTAAAATTGCTCGGATCTTGCGTTTATTTTTTAACGAGCATGAACTTTATGCTAAAAATGCTCGTTATACCAGTCATAGGATAAGAAATGTCTTCCTGCAAGATTCCAATTTTTATAGAGCTTGCACCTCACATAAGCTATGCTCTAAATTTGGCAATTTTTTGACCTTTGCCCCACATCTTTGCATGCCCCCAGGTATAAAATACAATTTCAAGGCTGCCCCTCCTCTCCCTCAGCTTTGTTTTTCTTTGGGTTTTCACAGCTACTTGTCATCCCGCTAGTCTAATGTTAACGATACTTGTCTTCTCGTTATTTTAACGGGTCTCATGTGGTACTTGTCTTCCCATCGGCCCAGTTTTAACAGATCTTTTGCAAGATCGCAAGAGAACAGCTACTTGCAACAAGAGAGCAGCTACTTGCGACAAGAGAAGAACACTACTCAAAGACAAAACATTGATGTTATTGAGGGAGGCTTGCCTCTTTCTGGTTACCCAAAGAATGGTTTTATTTGCTGGCGCAAATGAAACTCTTTCTTCGGCGATGTCTATCATTAGGTTACTCAAAGATGGTTACTACTTGTTGCAGCAAATGAATCCCCTTCTTTGGAGGCTGCCCCTACTTATCCTCTAAAACATTAGTTTTAATGGGTGAGGCTTGCCTTTTATCCAAAGATGGTTTCCATTTGCTGCCGCAATAGAATCTCTTTCCTTGGTAACCTACCTTTTTAGACAGAGATGAACGACCTTTGTCAAACAAGTAACCTTATCAAAAGAATCCTATTCTAGAACAACCCCTCTTCCATCCACGGACGGGGTACGGACTAGTCATATTCTTTCGCGGAAATTCTACTTTATACCCAAGGTTTCCTCTGCCCGAAGCAGACCAGGATGCATGCCCCCTGGGTTCCAGTTCTATCTTTCCGAATCACTCGCATTCATCGGGAAGGAGGACTGGGGGTGGAGACCTTTCTTGGGTGAATAGACCATTGAGGATTGGTATTTGACTATTTGCGATGCGTGATCCTGGAAATGAAAGTTGGTCTACGAGCTTGACCACCCTTCCTTCGTGTGGAAAACACATTACTCTAAAGAGTGAGGAGACTATAGCTCCCATGCAATATATATAGTCACGTCCAAGGAGTAGGTTATAATCCAAGGGTCCTTGAACGACCATCACGTTCAAATTAACGGTCTTCCCTTTCAATGTAACAGGCACATTGGGGAGGATCCCTAATGGTCGACTGGTTCCTTTATCAAAGCCCGAGAGATTTCTCATCTCAGGCAAAAGCGCCGGGGAACCCAGTGCTTTCCAAGCAACAGAGGAAAGGATACTCACAGATGCCCCTTCATCAATGATAGTTCCAGCCATCACCATTCTATAAATTTGGACTATGATTCTGAATGGTATACTGGTTGGTAACCGGGGTCTGCCCAGTTGGTTCCAATCAAAGGACACAACCAGGTTGCTTGGTGGTGGGACCGAATACACGGCCGGATACGATCCTGACGATGTTCCTTCCTGCGATAAAGGAAAGGGTGCATTGCCCTGATGCTCATCAGAATCTGTGTTGACGAAAAGAATCTGGATGGTGTCATCCTTATTCTCTTCCGTGAGGGTGTCATTTGAAGATGAATCTTCAATGACGGTGTCATTTGAGGATGAAACCTCTGAAGGAAGAACCGGGTCAACTGCCGTATCGACCTTTAGACTTTCGTCTGGTCTGGATTCAGTAGGTTCATTTTCAATGACTGACGCTTCAGCTGACCACTTGAGCGGGACAGCTGTATTTTCAGCCAACGAAGGACTTGGCACGAGTTTTTTGTATCCAGGAGGAAGTACTACCGGTGAAACCGGGCGATCTTCCAAAACTCTCTTCGCTTCGTCTAAGAAGGGACAACGGTGAATGGTGTGACCGCCTTCACACAGTCTGCAGGGTGATCTTACTCCCCCTCTCTGTCTTGAACCTTCACTTTCGCTGGTTGACGGTAAGCAATAAACATGGCTATTAGAGGTTGATGCTCCCGAATTGTGCAGACGAGGGGACCAGTCCCTTAGTATCCGGGGAATACAGGGACAATCTCTATGGAAGTGGTCTCCTCTACATATGACACATGGCGATTTAGGCCCGATCTATGCTGTGTGTGGGTTTTTGTCAGATGTCTTTTGCTTGCCCCCAGTCGCCTTAGGCTCCTTCTTCTTCTTCCCTTTCTTCTTCTTTTCCTTCTTCTTCGAGGGAGCTTGGCTTTTGCCAGCTTTACCCTTTGAAGATGAAGGATTGGAGGAAGGGTTAGAGGAAGTAGAAGGCTGGTGGGATGCTCTAGACTCATCTAACTGTTGACTCGACTGCTCAGGAACCATGGTGTTCTGAACTACACTAGTTGAGAATAGCCAAACAGGCAGGCCAATTGTCAGTCCTGGAAGCGACAATGTGGCCATGTGGGGCGCACCAACTTCTCCCCAAGAGGAGAATGGACTAGGACTTCCATCATGTGGAGCTCCTTGGTTGGGGCGTTCCATGTTCTCAACTTTAAGATCAACGCGGGAATAGGAGGTGATTATGTTCCGTTTAAAATAAATTTTATAACGACGCTTAGACACAACTTGCTTTTTCACTTTTTAAGAGTCGAGAAAAAGCTAAAGATGACTCTAGTCTCCTTCGATGTTTTAACGAGCCCGAAGTGACAAATGCTCGGATGGACTTTTTCAGTTATAGAGTTTGAAAAAGGCCAAAAGAAACTGCTCTGGAGTTCTAGGCAGAGGGTGTGCCAAACCTTTCGCAAAACCACAGAATACGTTTTACGGTACGAGTGGTCGATCTTCGTGAATGCTGTGTTCACTGCATTGCGATCAGTAGGGCGGCCGACATGGTTTCCTATGGATAAAGGCTTTGATCCGATAGGGGTCTCCCAATATATACGCGACGGTACGTGGGAGCACAAGTCCGTATTGATACTTATCGCTTCACCGTGGAGGAATCACCCAACCACTCAACGCTAAGATATCACGTTTAACGACGCCGGAACACGTCTCTAGCTTAGACCTCTAGATGTTTGCGTTATGTTTCAATGCGTTGTTATGTAAATTCAATTTATTTTAAGGTTGATCTTGTTTAGCAGTTTTCCTTTATGGATCACCACGAGATGTATAGAAACACTCCTGAATGCAATCTAAGATGATAAGCAAACTTTTCAATCTTTCAACTTTGAAAACCTTAACTACTGAGGGAGAAGGAAGATAACACCTTTTCACACAGATCATAGAGCACACACTAATGCACTTTCCTAAATCACATGCAAACTGTCATAATGTACATGCACAATGCAAGTATTTCTTTTCTCTTTCTTAATGTTGATGAAATACAAAAAGAAAGCTGTTGTATAACTTTGAATTCAATTTCAAGCGAAAGCAAACAAGTTTGTCCAAAAATCGGAAGACACCTTACGATTCACTTGTTTCGACACTTAGAAATATATAAATTCAAACCATATAACGAAAGCGACAAACTCAATCAGCTATGAATCAACAAATAAACTAACTCTTAAGATCAAAATGACACTTAATCACAGGTCTAGATTTAAGAGGTCAATGCAAGACTGGTTCACTTTCGTTATGGGAAGTAAATGACGCAAGAAATACCAAAGAACAAATACAGTTTCTTTATACAACTGAGGCGGAATAATGACCAAGGAAGATGGTTTCAGATAGGCCTACTGACTGGCAGCAAACAGCAAAAACAACAGTGAAAACAAATCAAGACTCAGCAGGAAACCACAGTAACTCAAGCCAAGACTGGTCCAGCGCAGGTGTAACACTGCCTGTTTGACCTTCAGCGCAGGTAGCCCCTTCGGGAACTTCGCTGAAATGCAGACTGCTAGTGTACAGCCTGCAATGAAGAACGAGACTTTCGTCCGTCTTGGTTTCCGGGTCACAGATTGCTCAAAAATTCACAGTTTTTGCTCAAATCAGAAGCTATCAGTCAAGGACACACTAAGGGATGCAAAGGAGGATGAAAAGCTATCACTAAGAGCTTATTAGAGTCCTTGTGGATCAGCTCTTCAAACCATAAACTTGCTCAGAAACTGAGCCAGAGTAGCTGCCCTCTACTTTGTGTTTGATGGATTCAAACACAGTTCGATTTGGTACTCTCCTTGTTTATGTAATGAATAGCAAGAAACACAACAAACTAACAAGATAGGCTCCCCAGCGGAGTCGCCATTTTGTTGGGGAGAAAAGTATCTAATGCAGAATGCCTCTATCCCTACTCTAAAGGTGATAGTACTCCAGCAACAACTGAATGCAAAGCTATTCAAAGTTTCTTCTTTACGAGATGAGAGAGGGAAGAAAAGGATGATCTACTAACCGTTATCTTGCGCTAATAGTCGATCCAGTCTTCACTCCTTGCCGCTTGCTCCTAGCTCCTTATCCTTTCACCGGGCCAGCTGCTCTCAGATCCTGTAAAAGCACAAGGAAAGGAAACTACAACAAGCATACATCCATAATCGATTATAGGATTAGCATAAATCAAATATACAAGCATCTATTCATCATAAACACATGCATATAGAAGAACCTCAAATACTTTATTGATAATAGAAGTAAAGTTCTGAGAGAGTTACAACCACGATGGGCCCAATCCAGCAACACCTCCCAGCTGAAAGAAATCTCCTCTTCACCTCCTTTAAGCAAACACCCAATAGCTCTAATCACAAACCAACAGCACTTCCTTACTTGCACAAAATTCCAGCCTCCTTAGACCTCATGAGAGAGCTCTATATATAGGTTTTTGGAGAAAGGATGAGTCATCTTGAGACTGGCCTGAAGCTGACTTGTGTCCTCTCCCACTTTAGTTAATCTTCAGTTCTTGAGTCCACTTGGAGAATCTTGCTTCCACTTGGAGATCAAGACCCTCTTACTCATCACTAGGCGAATTCCTTGACCCAAGTGTCAGTTTGGAAGCTTCCTGGGCAGTTGACACCTTGTAGAATGACTGTGCCACTTGGCCAATCTCGCCCAGCGCAGGTAGCCTTCATTGATTTTGACCTTCAGCGTAGGTACAAGGAGGAGCAGTTGACATTCAGCGCAGATGCTCAGTGGAGTAGCTGACATGATCCAAAAATAGCCTGTTTTTGAGTGTTTTTGAGTGGAGAACTGATTTTCAGTGTTGTGGTTCGCAGACCTTGTTCCTCTAAGGGTAAGAACAACATGTTTAGGGACTTTGGATCCCTCAAATTATTGACATTTCATGCTCCATGATGATAGGCACAAAAATGTCTATAACAATATCTCTCAAACCATGAAGAATTACTTGGCGTGCCATATATCAATGGAAACATCTCGACGAGTAGAATCCATCTAGAAGGTCCTTGACTCAAAATAGAAAAAGTTGTCAAGAAAAATTCCTTTCAAGATCAGGGTAACCCCTGGTGTTACTTGGGTTGACATAAATGACAACCTCAGATCATCTTTAGATCAACACAGATGGTGGAAGAAGCGAAGAAGATGGCCGCACAGTGGACTACTGAAGTTGCGATCATATAGGTTGAGCTGGGAGGTATTCACGCTAAGATATTCGCACCTGCAGAGTGACTCGAGGGCTAGTCACGATGTTTGGGTTGGGGGCCTATTTGGAACGGGATCCCCCAAGGATAATTTTGGGGCTAAAAGCCCATCTTTTGGGTCAAATTTTGTAATAAAGTTGTAAAGTCTCCACATTTTGTGATATCGGAGCACGAAAGTGTCATGAGTCATAAAGGGTTGTCTGCCCTTCTTTTGTAAAAGTGTAAAGTCAGCTCTAAAGATCTACGCATGGTCTGCAGATCATGGGATTGTATAAAAAGAGCTAAATAAATAAGCTCTAGAAGTCATAAGGTTTGGTAGTAGAAGACAAGGCTTGGAGTCTTGGTAGAGAAGTCTAAGTTTCGGATCTTAGCATAGGTAGAGGCTCTGTAGCTGAGTGCGCAGAGGCCTAGGGTAGAAGTCTGCAACTGAGTGCACGGACCCCTATATCTGTGTGTGCAAGGCGGAGAGAGTCTATAATAATCTGGAGATATCAATAAAGAGAAGTATTCTACAGATTTTGTGTCTTTATTTCCTGTTAATGCATCTGGTTATATTGTGTTTTGGGTTTAATTTGCAATGTTTATGTAATGCACGAATATATGTGATTAGATTGGGTAAATGAATGCAAGTAAGAATATTAGATTTCACGGCGCTAACTATGATTGTTTAGTAAGATAAGTAAAACACTTAAGATAACTTGGGAACTTGTACAATACACTGTCATAGCAGTGTAAAAGTACCTAGAGCATAGGTTAGGGCTGCGCGAAGGTCAATCGTACTCCTTCGCGGAGGTAATAAAGGACAGAATAAAGGGCTAGACTAATAACAGTCCTAGAACTTATCGACCTATGAGAAAGCAGGAACAGAGGGCATAAACTGACATCACGACCATCTCAGGGTGCGGAAACTTGGTTCTAGTATCCCCCCATATTACTTCGGGTGAGACTTCAGTCCACGCTCTGTGGGCTAGTGCTGAAAGGGCCAGTAGTGTAGGGATTTGTTTGGATAACTAATGTTAAACCTGGGTTAGGCCCCACGCAGCCAACATGACACTTTCTCAGTTACATTGTTTTGAAAGATGGAATTCGTCTTGATCCTCTTAAAGCCGAGGCATTTTTCAATCTACCCCCTCCCTTTCATCACATCAACTATAGAGTCTGCAAGGGAAAGAGAATTTTCTTCATCATTTTGTGCCTAACTATGCTGAGCTAGCTTCAGGGTTCACCTAGTTGCTTAAGCAAGGGATTCCATTCGTTTGGGATGAGGCTACCCAAAAATCTTTCATGACTTAAAAGTGGTCCTCATTAATTCTCCTTTGCTACATCCTCCGAACTACCATCGCGATTATTTTCTCTATCTAGCTGCAGCCTCTAGCACCATTTCTATGGTGTTGGTGCAAGACGATGACGAAGGCCATGAACATGATATTTACTACCTCAGTCGTAATCTCCTCAATCCTGAGACGCGTTATTATCATGTCAAGAAGTTGGCTTTGGCTATCGTTCAAGCTGTTGAATTCTTTCAGCATTACATTCTCCTCCGCACTACAACGGTGATTTCTGAGTGTAACCCCATGACTTACATTCTAACTCGTCAGTTACTGGGAGGTAAGTATTCTAAGTGGATTTTCATCCTCCAAGAATTTGATTTGGTGTTCACTACTGCCAAATCCAGGAAATGACTTGTATTTTCCGAGTTGATTTTCTCTCTTGCCTTTGCCTCTCTTCCTGCTAGTGCTAATGAGCAGCTCCCAAACGAGACTCTTTTTTTTATTAGCATTCTCGACCCTTGGTTCGATGATATCATTGTGTATCTCCAAACATCTACATTCTAGTATGCGTTGACCAAGGATGATCATCGACGCATTCGGCATCAATCCAAACCTTACCGCATCATTGGAGATACTTTATACCACATTGGTGTTGATTCAATTATTTATCGATGGTCGACTCTCGAGGAGGCTAAAAGAGTCTTGAATGACTATCACTCTAGTGCATGTGGTGGTCATTTGTCTAGCTATGAAAATACTCAAAGGATACTCTGTGTTGGTTACTTTTGGCCCTCCATCTTTAAGGATTGCATCCTTGTTGTTCACAAATGCCAAAATGCACACCCCACCTGGGGGGCATGGTCATATTATCATTGTTATGGATTATTTCACCAAATGGGCTAAAGCGATGCCTACATATTTATCTGACTATAAAACGACGGTGCAATTCCTATTCAATCATGTTATTTCCAGGTTTGGAGTGCCTCAAGCCATTGTCACCAACCATGACTCCCATTTTCGTGATTACATGATGGTTGAACTGACTTCTATGTTGAGCTTGCATCACAATGGTTCAACCCTATATTACCCTCAGGCCAACGACCAAGTTGAATCTGTAAACAAAGTCTTAGTTATGATGCTTCAACGCACCATTGGGATACACAAATCAAATTGGCATCTCATGCCTTTTTTAGCTCTGTGGTCGTACCAAACCTCGACCAAAGACGCAACTGGATTCACACCTTTCTAGATCGTTTACGGTCTAGAAGAAAATTTACCAATTTAGTGTGAAATTCCCTCACTCAAATTGGTTGTTGAACCACTCCCTACAACCTTTCCTCAAGAATAACATCTCTTGTATTTGGAACGACTGGATGAAACCTGCCATCTCTCTACTTTAGTCATTGAAACATAGAAAAAGTAGGTTAAGTCCCGTTTTGATAAGTCAGTTTCTCCATGTGTTTTTTATGATGGTGATTTGGTCCTATTATATGACCAAGAAAATGATAATATGGGTGCAGGTAAATTCGAAACCATGTGGCATGGGCCCTATATTTTCAAATGGGTGTTACAAAAAGGGGCCTATGGGCTAATTGATTATGACGAAACCCCTTAGAAAATCCCTGTAATGGGTTGTATCTCAAGAAGTATTATGCCTGAGTCATCTTGCATGGCTACTTTTGTACATAAGTGTGTTATTAAATTTTGTGCAAGTTGGTTTGGTTTGGTATGTTTTTTTAAGAAACTTTCCTGCTTATTATGTCTTGACCTACTTTGCAGACGTCTGTGAGATTTTACGTCAGTTTCGCTGATGGTGCTTGTCGTAGTACTTAGAGTCTATCTTCTGCAGCATGGGATATCTATGCCCCTAATGGTGAGTTGATTGATCTTCAAGGTATTTGTTTGGGTCAAACAACTAATAACAATGTTGAAGATAGCACAGTCATCGAAATCTTGTCAAAAGCCATTGCTCTTGACATTTGGGAAATGGTTGTTAACCTCGATTCACAACTTGTTGTTCTTCAACTCAATGGGAAATATTTCGTCAAAAACCCTCACATATTAAGAATGTATTTGCGTATTCATCTATTGCAAAGAAATTTTGATTACATCACATATCATCATATTCCTAATCATATGAATACATTGACAGATGCGTTAGCTATTTATGTGTTAGAAAGACATTTACGCAACATGTCAAAAAATAAAACATTGTATCATAGTAGACAGGAAATATAACATATATATATATATATATATATATATATATATATATATATATATATATATATATATATATATGTGTGTGTGTGTGTGTGTGTCGATAATGTTTGAGTGACATACATAAAAACCCAAAAAAATATATATGTGTTAAGTACATCCGTGGCTCGTAGGCCTCAAAATTGTAAATGCTAAACTATGGACTACTCGGTCTGGTGATCTTGACAGCACGTCACTGCTCATTCTACTTGATTTAGTAAATGGCAGATTTGGTCTAACACCCCCACTATCTGCCATTGATACTAGCGTGGGATGTCACCCACCCGGGCATGATCTGAGATACCTCTAGTCAATCCCTCAAGGTTTCGTGCAACCTCCTCCTTGTTATCGACTCCTTCCTAATAAGGAGAGATCTCAAACTACTGAGCAACACGTCTAGAAATTGGGGAGATCTCGACTGGTCGCTCTGGTCCTACATCTGCAATTACAAAAATGAAATGTCACAAATACATATATTTCAAAATCAATAAAAAATCATAAAATTAAAATTGTTTTGATTACCTCCATCGTAAAAAATCTTCTCCCTCTGGGAGCAACATGTCAGGATCATCGTAGAAGTCAGTACCACTATATGGCCAATCCTCTACTATGATCAGCTGACGCCTCAGCCACGAAAAGAAGGCAAGCTAGTATGACATATGCATGCCCCTATTGGTTCTGGGCATCATTTCACTCCAACGGACCATCCGTGGGCCTCGTGGCAATAGGGGGTTCACCTCTACAAGCTGATAGTGAAATAGTTGGATCCACTGCAAAAAGAAGGTCACTAGAACATAACCATATCTGAAGTGCCTCAAGTTTCCTACTCTAGCTTTGGATAATCGGCGCTTCATGTTTACCTTCATGGCTCCATCTAGTTGAAGATAGTCGATGCCATGCAGTCTATGGCATATTGGAATTTGGACTTGTTGGACTCATGTAATTCCTGAGCCCCAGCCACTTTATTTATGGTCAAGAGCAGCACTTTCAACACAAGGTCATTAACAGTCATGATGTCAACCTTACCACTCTTTGATTTCAGTTCTTCTAGATAGTGTTCTGTGAGCAACATGTTCACACTTTCCCCAATAGGCCTGGCCCCATATAGATTGACTGGTTCCCCTCTTCGGGACAGTCTAGTGATGAAATAGATGTATGAAGTTTCTAATTCCAATTCTTGATCCTGGATCAAAAAAACTTCCCAATTAATGTCCCAAATACTGATCAAATATTGCAGTAGCTCAGCTTAAGCCCGAAGGCCAAGTGTGAGGAATAATTTGATGAGATTACAGTTCTTCGAGGCATTTAAATAGTTTTCATCTACCAATGCCTATGAATCGATTTCCTCATGCTCACATTCTTTCCAATCGACCATTTTTTGTTGTATTTGGCCTGTAAAAACCATATAGTCAAGTAAACATTCATCCTTGACTCAAGAAATTCAGATTCAAAGCAGGGAAATCAAGCAAAAATTCTTACTCTCGACACCGGTGTGACTATTTTAAAAACAATATCGTTGACGACGAAAGTGATCGTGTTAATGGCCCTCGATCGACGTGATTCCGAGCCTGGATCTCGCACCGACCAAAAGCATTTTTTTTGCTAAGATCTCTTCCAAAAATCCAAAAAATGGTTAAGAACAAGAAAAACAAGCATGAAAATGAAGCTAAGGGTCTCAAATCTTACCTTCCACTGGCACTGCATCAATCGACCTCCTGGATCTCCCACAATATGCTCCTGAAAACCTAGGGCACAAATGGGTAAAAAATGCTCCACACAAGGTAAAAAGGTAAATGGTAAAAAATAAATTACTTCTCCCTTTTTATTCATTTTTTCATGACATTTTAGGGTTTTGTAAGTATTTTTCGCCTACTTTCACTTTAGAAATTGGACAATGTGTTTTCTTTTTGTGCAGTGACAGGTGATGGATTGTTGATGATGTTGCTGAGTCGTGTTTCAACTCTTTTCTCGACTTGTAAAAACTCAAATGAAAAGATCACCAAGTATTTTTCCCTTTTTGACTCGTTAAAGAGAATAAAAATGGGGGGTCTAATTTCAGCTCTTTTCCGACTCCTAAAACATGAAAAAATTACTGAAACTCTTGTCATTTTGAACTCGTTAAAGGCTACGAAACATCATTTACCCAGTATATGTTTACCCCTTTTTCGGGCTGGGATGAACTATTTACGAAAAATTTATTCCTTAACTGACATGGTCAAGCAGTTCTCTCAAGTATTGTTTTTACCTTTTCAGGCTCGAGAGACACAATTATATGAAAAGGGACCTTTTGGAGTTTTCTTTTCTGTGTCTTTTTCAAACTCTCTAAACAAGAAAAAGATACTGAGTAACACCTTTATCGGACTCGTTAAACTTAGAAGACATCAGATTCATCACCATGACGAACATGAGCTTCTCCTTCCTCGGTATCATTAAAATTACTAGGTCCAATTCATCCAAAGGATGGACTTACAGTGCAAGCACATGTTATCCACTTCAAGTTTTCAATAAAAAATAATTGGGTTACCTGCCAAAAATGGTGGGGGAAAATTGGAAATTCTATCAGTTGTGTTGGTAGCTCACTCTTGAACATGACACTTTTTGCTTCATGTTGGGTCGGGATATCCTCACTTCATCGTCGATGTTCCTGGGTTGGGCCATTCATCATGACCTCCGATCCTATGGATCAAAAAGCCGCCAAACTCCAGAGTCGTGTCGCCAATATGTTCAAGAGTTATCCTTCTGTAGTTACACTCATTCTTGATTCTTTGTATCATACAAAATAATTAAATCCCTTTGTCTCGCGTCGATGATGTGGGATACATCATGGCCCTCCTTTGACAAGGTCACTTCCTGTTGAATTCAGCTCATTATCTGGGAAGTTGGTCGAGAAACTCCTCTCCAGTTCTTTAGAGCTTGCATGCCCTAATCACAATTTCTTCGCACTCAATGACAAGTTCATGCCATTGGCTTTCAATTAGGTGATTTCACGGGTGTTCGACTTCAGTTCCTCATTCAATTTTTGTGGATTGTTCTCCTGGTACCTTGAACGCCATCGTCATTATTGGTGGTTTCTCTCGTGCTAGTTAACGGTTCACATCATTGACCGGTAATCACGCGATTTTATAGCATGTTCAACTTCGAAACATGTATTCACATGTTAAAATTTGTACTCTGATCGGGTCGTGTTGGAGCGCAAGACCCTGGGCTCAGATTACTAAAGTCCAGGTTGCAAGGCGATGTGATATGATCATGTTGATATACATGTCTCTTTAAGATGGATGGCTACGACCATACCATGAGTTACTATATGTGATCCTTCTCATAATTTGATGGTTGTGACCATACCTTGGGTTCGATATGATCCTCTTTGCTAGACAGCTACGCCCATACCTTGGATCCATTTACATGATCTTTCTCTAGATGGCTGCGTCCATACCATGTTTCATGTATCGTTTATCAAAGTTTTCAATGATGTATATGTATCTATGCTTGCTTCTAAATTTTCTGATGACAGTTTCCAGTTCCATGCATCTACTTGTAAATCATTTCACCTGTCACTCTAGTTTGGCCTTCACACTTTAGGGGGCATATGTTACACAACATTTTATCACTATCCCTATACTCTCCATTGCTCAATCCTGGAGGACCTCTACAATGAACTCTATATGCTTTCCCATCTTGAAGAGCATGTCTTTACATCCCTATTCATGAGCAGGATATTCACCTCTTGGATCATTTCCCAAGAATCTTCCTTTGATCCTAGTTTTCAAGACCGACACTAGTGATCAGTTCCTTCCTTGCAATGATTTGCAGATTTTGAAACCAGACCTAGCACCGTACGGCGCAATTGAGCCATTCTTCACTCACGTTGATCCTCCTTTGGAAATTTTTTAAAAATGGAGTCGAAGCTTCCGGATGTAGAAGCTTCGTGGAATGAAAATATGGTAAATGGTTGGGTTGGATAGAGATGAGGAAGTCAGTTTGGGCTCCTTTCCCCTATAAATATGGAATGAACCAAAGAGATAAGCCCTCTCCCATCATAAGAGGAACCATCTCCCCTCCATCAAATCTATATAAACTCCTCCTTTTCCAAGTTGAACTAGTCTTTTTGGAGCTTGAATAACCAACAAGATATCTATAGCTTTGTTTCCTTCTAGTTTATGTGTGCAAAGGGAGAATTGTGTGTTTGGTTTGGTTTGAACTAAAGGGAAGAAACCTTAAACTTCCATTTTTTAGGCTAACCATGAGATGCTAGAAGTGGTGTTGGAACCCTGATACATTGGAGGAGACCTACAACATCAAGGCTTTGGTTGTATCTCTTTTTGAGATTTATATCAATACAATTAATGATTTATTTCCTACATTGAGTGTCATATCACATTTGATGGCTTAATATTCCTTGAATTTTTAAGTAAATTGAATGCGATTGTATGCTATTACGTTTGATGTTGTCTCTTGTGTATTTGTTTCAGGTATTTGAAGGAGAAGAACTCAAAGGAAGCTAGAGCAAAGGAGTGAGGTCATCATCAAGAAAAGTAGCGTTCTAAGAGGTAGGCCCTCATATTCAATTATAGTTTAAGGAATTTTTCATTAGGTTATTCTTTTTTCCGCTAGACCCACTCTAGGGCTAGAGGGATCACCTATGTCTGTAGAGGAGATTTACCTACTGCAGAAATTGGTGACTCCACTGGCGAGCCATCCCTCTCTTTTAATTGATTTTCATTTCGTGGTTTCTGTGAACTTTTGTTGTATCACCCTTTCCCTTTGGTTTTCTGTGCCCAAAAATCTATAGTCAACCCTAGCTGCAGTCAATGTTGGTCAAATTCAACATTTGGCCTCGATTTCTATGCCCAAAAATGCGGCCTGCCCAAATAGAAATACCTCACCAAAAAACACAGTCAAACAAGTTAATGCTACTGGTCAATGCATGGTCAAACTATCCCAAAACTTCATCAATGCCCAAAATAGAAATTTAGTCCTCTTGAAATTTTTCTCTCCTGAAATTTCACTCTCCTAAAATTTTGAATGTGTGGAGAGAGAGGCCCAGAAATCCATACCCAATCAATGAGGAGAGAGAGAGAGAAGTGTGAAGATGAGTGTGCCTAAATCAGGCTAAGTCACCTTCTATTGATATGCAATGCTGATGATGAATAGACGTTATTGTTGGGTTTCTGAGCCTACATAAGTTTGTTGGCCAACCTTGAGAATTTGATCAAAATCAAAATAAATTCATAACTTCATTTGTACATGTCAGAATCAGATGATATTTAGATCAGTCTTACACCTATCAGAGAGAGGAATCCAAGAAGAATACCAGCTATCATAAATAAGATGACCCATGTGGATTTTGGCCCTAGTTACCAGTTTTAACACTCCCTCTCAACTAGGGATAACTCCATCTGCTAATCCATCTGGCAATCTGGAATATCTCTGCCATTAATGCACTGCTCTGGTTTGTTGAACCATAAAGAAAAAGAAGTGATCGATAATGTATCATACCATTCTCTACTGACCTGAAGTCAATCTCGATCAAAGGAGAGTGTGTCATACCACTCTTACTAACTTGAAGTCAGCTGCAATTGATCTAGATCAATATTGGTCATCCTAGCATAGCGAGTACACGATGCATCCATCAGTAGTACTATGGTTCCTATTCTCATTTCCATACTCATTGGCCATATGCGAGGTACTTCCCATGCGTCCCAGACTTCATGGGTAGCATGTCTCAGTAGGAGAACGATGAACCACTCATCCTACCTATATGTTGCCAAGGGGTATCACAGGGGAAGGCTGAACTACTCATCCTACACATTGAAAACCACTAGGGGAAGGTTGAACCACTCACCCTATGGTTTCTCATCGCTCCAAGAAGTACCCCATGCCCCTCGGAGCTCCCAGAGCTCAATGGCCATCTCATATAGGACCCTCGTAAGAGGGTCTCTCCATGACTCTAAGGCGTTCTTGGAAGGCCAAGAACATGACCTTACCTAGGGTTTTTATCAGAATATTGGTGACCTTATCATCAGTCCCAATGTGATGGGGCCTTATTGCTCCTCGTTGTACCATATCCCAGATAAATTAGTACCTTATATCTATATCCTTGGAGCGATCATGAAACATGAGATTCTCTGATAATCGGTTCCCACTCTAGCTGTCGTAGAGGAT
Organism: Pinus tabuliformis; assembly: GCA_031772625.1. Lineage (NCBI taxonomy): Eukaryota > Viridiplantae > Streptophyta > Pinopsida > Pinales > Pinaceae > Pinus > Pinus tabuliformis. The sequence goes on along the minus strand of CM062806.1, from coordinate 473,869,267 downwards.
CGCGATGGTATCCAACACATGTCCAAAAAAAACACTGAAGAGCTTCCTCAACGATACAGCTTCATAGGAGGCCACACTAGCAGCTATGTATTTGGCCTCGGCGATGCTCAAGGCAACAACTTTCTACTTCCTACTCATCTAGGATATCGAAGCATAACCCAAAGAAAAAAAACATCCAGAAGTGCTCTTGCGATCCACCACACTCCCAACCCAATCAACATTAGAACAACCATGCAACCTCACATCTTCAGAAGTGTATCTCAGTCCATGAGTGATTGTTCCCCAAATATATCTTAGAAGATTCTTGACACCAATCCAATGTATATGCTGAGGCTCAACCATATATTGGCTCAATGTGTTAACTGCAAAATATATGTCCGAATGAGATTTCACCAAGAACATCAATTCTCATATGATTTGATGATACTCAGAAACATTTCCCAATTTAGGACTAGTAGCACTACCACATAACTTCTTAAAGTTAAGTTCCACCAGAGTAGTCACAGGCTTGCAGTCCACCATCCCAAATCTTTCCAATATCTTCACAACATATTTGTCTTGAGAGAGGAAAATTTCACTTGGATTTTTCCAGACCTCCAAACCTAGGAAATAGTGCATCATTCCTAGGTCCTTCATCTCAAATTAAGAAGTCAACTCCCTCTTACATTTTTGAATGAGAGGGTATGCACTTCCTTCAGCTTCATGCTTGATTTTGTAGAGCCACTGAGAGGTTACAACCAACTTATCCTAGGGTCTAGGGATCACATCCTAAACATAATTTTTCATAATTGACTCGTATTGTTCATTCATATCATCCTTCCATACTTGATGCTTCACATCTTGTCTGAATTATGAGGCTAATTTTGAATGATAGTTCTCATGGCGGTCAAATATCCTTGATACCTGTTCGACTTCTTGCTTTCACGGAAATCCCCCATTCGTGCAATATGTCTCTCAGCATCTTCGAGAGTCTCCCTAAGCCACGAGGGTATCCTTTTGGAGGAGGAGGACTCATGAGGAGGAGTATCAATAGGATCCATAGGTTCATCAACATCAAGCATCGTTTCTTCTTCTTTTGCACATTGATTTCCATGTCAGCTTCTTTGTCCTTCCTTAAGATAGGAAGGTTGTTGATCTTCGTGAGGGCCATATCTTCATCGAAGGTGACATCATGAGTTATCTCAACTTACTTTTGACCAGCTACATAAATTATATATCCCTTATAATTTTCACTATAGCCCACAAAGATTCCTTTCTTCCCAAATGCATTCAATTTGCTTATTTTCTCTTTCAGCACATTAAAATATATGAGACTTCCAAAATTCAAGAATGAGAGACATTGGGTTTCTTACCAGTGAAAATTTCTTCAGGAGACTTAGAGTCCAGTGCTTGATGAGGGCATCAGTTTTGAACACACGCTGGTATTTGCAGCTTTAGCTCATAGGAACTTAAGAAGGCCTTGATCATGAAGCATGGCACAAACTACTTCTGCAATAGCGAAATTATTCCTTTTAGCCACACTATTCTACTCAGGAGTGTATGGTGTTGTAGTTTCCCTCTTAATGCTAGATTATCTATAACAATCTTGGAATTCATTGGATTCATACTTGATCCCATTATCAATCCTCAATATCTTGATTTTCTTCTTCGGATTGGTTTTTGATCAAGACTTTGAAGTGTCGGAACTAGGTGAAGACTTCATCCTTCTTCTTCAAGAAGTAGATATAGGTCTTGCAGGAATAATCATCCGTAAAGGTAGGATAATGTAAGTATCCTCCCAAAGAGTTTATGGACATCATAGCAGATATGTCGAAGTGGATCAATTGCAATATATATGTGGTATTTCTATTATTTTAGGGGAATGGTCCCTTTGTATGTTTTCCTTTGGCACATACCTGATATACACGTTCATGATATAATTTGAACTCGGGAATACCTATCACCATCTGTCTCACATTGGGTAGGGCCTTATAATGGAGATGGGAAAATGTCTGTTGCCATAGTTCAGATTGTAGATATGTGTCACAAGACATGGATCCCAATGGACTTCCTCCAACTTGATACAAATTGTAAACCTAGAACCCAAGATTAAAAGCATCTTTAAATTTTGTTTTCCAAACATGTACCTTACCATCGATGAATGTGTTATAGGACAAATTGACCTCCTAATCAACTCAGATGAGAAAGACAAGATGACTGAGTGAATGACCACAGTTGCAAGCCCAGAATCCACACTAACGCTCTCTGTACACTGACAACCTGCTTTATAAAGCTTGTTACCAAGCATAAAGGAGCGTTAGTCAACATGCTAGCTCTTGTTGTTAGACCATGGGGAGCGTTAGTGAACGTAAGTGATGTTCAAGAGGTAATGCCAATAAATATCTAGATATTAAATCCATAAAATTGTGCAAGAAAAGCAGGGAAACTCCAAAAATCAAGATATTTGGAGAAATTATATTCTGGGAATAGAGGCAAATGGGAAAAAGCTGGTAAACAATGCAGGTTCATGGTTTTTGCCCAAATGAACTACTGGTGGAGTTGAGCAGCCCTAAATCGATTGCTATATAAGCAATGAGAGGGCCATTGCAAAAAGGTCAGAGCATTTAGAAGGGTAGTACATGGTGTTGTTGATACATTGTCATATTCTTGAAGGAGCTAGCTAAAAGAAGGAGAGAGAGAGAGATGAAGAAGGGATAAGGAAGGTTGATACAACAGGGTTGTTGTAATCATTATTCTATTCTGAATATAGGACTGCGGTTGTGTTCCCTACTCCAAAGTGTCGGTGATATTGTGCATTTATTTGTTCATTCTGATGCTTATTGTGTTGAGTAGATAAGTTACACATGTATACATGTTTGTTATGGATTCTTACATTAATTGTCAAAAGTATATGCTGTGATTGGTTTGCTTCGTTCTTTTGTGCAGGAATCATCTTGGAGCCGGTCAGGAGGAGTTCTTCTTACCACACGGAGATCCCCAAGCGAATCTAGAAAGAACCAAAGGTGAGCCTTTCTCCATATCCTGTCAATATATGTCTGATAAATGAACATGTGTGTAACAAGTATCTTTTGTAGATAAACTTATGGTCTGTCGGAAGTCCCAGGAAGACTTTCGAGGCTAGTTTTCATCCCGTGAATTTTACCCCATAGCAGAATTGGCGACTCCACTGGGGACTATACATTTAGTTCCCGGTTATCCGGACTCCTCTCAGATCTCTTCTCTCTTCTATGAGCTTCCCACTTCTTCATATCCTTCTCTGATCCACCATCTAACTTGTTGCATCCTGCAAAGTTGCATTCTCTTCAGAAACTGATCCCAAAAGCCCACTTTTTGAGCTCTTTCCCTCACTAACGTAGGTTTTTGGTCTACACAGAGCTTTATAAAGCTCTTTGACTATGCACGGGAAGTGTTAGTGGCCAAACTAACGCTCTATTTACACACAGACAGAGCGTTAGTCTCCCATTTCCATGTTTTTCAAGAGATTTTGTGGACCAAAAGGGGGGGAACTTGTCTCAGGGGCTAAATTAAGATCTGCAACAGTATCATGCTAACAAATTTGGTGTCTTAAAAATTATTTTTTAAGAAAATTCTTTAGTTTTTCTTTCATAAAATAAATTTTTGCTGAAAGAAAAGCTGATAAATTGTACATCTCCTTTTGTCAAAATAGTTGTAGACTGCTTTGTTTTGGTTCAATAGTTGTTAGGGAATATTGAGAAAAGAAACTTTTGGTTATGAAAAGTGTTGAATGGCTTTATATGCACTGACGAATACATGAATATGTGAAATAATACATGTGTAGAATAAGACTTGTTTGCATAAGAAATTGAACTTTTTTTTTCAAAGCATTGTTCTACACGGTTTATTGAGTCGAGAGTCTCATCACATTCATACGCCAACACCCCCTCTAAAGACAAATAAGAAAGTACACTAAAATTTACACTAAAAAAATAAGTTACTCCTTTTAGAGCAAACCAACATTAGATAGATTAGGACCTTGGGATAAGAGAGTGAGTCAACTACCCAAGGTTGAAAATCAAACTAGTGTCATTAACGAGTGAAAAATCCTTCTACACTGATATTACCAGGACCACTCCACTCACAACGTAGCGAAATACGAGACAACATCGGACTGTAATCGAAGGTAGCATGCCTTCTTTTACAACTCCTTTTGGAATTCTGTGTATCGGGGTTCCCTTCGGGGATTTCTGAACTAAGTCGGGGACTCGGGTATCCTCCCCACACAACGTGCTATTTATGACTATGTCCCCCCTGGTAATGTCCATGATTTGAGGTATCTCTAGTGGCCAATACTTCTAGGTACTTACCTAAGGTGACTAGGAGGGGCTGTCCTGGTACCTCAAACAGACATACCTACTTTGTCTTTAGTTTTTTGGAGGGTACTCATCTTCACGAGAGTACTTGGCCACTCAATCTGAGGTTCGGGCGAAGCTCAAAAGTAACCGTAACCATACATTTTGCCATCCTTATCTATTACTCATTGAGAGATTTGGTTTCATCTCCAGTAATCAGTGTTTATCAGACGAGGTAATTTCATTTTGTTTGCTGATTGTCATATTTAGTGTATTTTTTCTTTTTAGGTACCTGAGTGCTATCGTTTTTGAGACTTAAAGAATATCACCTTAAAATTTATCTGGTAAAACTTACCAATCATTGTGGCTACATCCAGCCCTCATCGTCAATCCAGACGGTTGTTAGGACTTCCTCCACTCATCATGGAGGATCCGCCGAGATCCATGGACTCAGATTCCTCATCTTCGAGGAATCAGTCTCCTAAATTGCACACGGGATCTTTTTGGATGACCGACGATTCTAGTTTGTTGGAGGATTTCTTCACGGAAGGATTTCTTCCTCATTTTAACACTTCACTTACAAATCTATTAGATCTTTTCATTGCTCCTATGGTACCTGTACTTCACTCTTTAGTGGGAGGAACTCTCCCATCTATTCAGTCGACACCTCAAGGGTTGTGGAATTATAGAGACACTGTGAATCCTCTACCACTCCCCCAGTCGACAGTCATCACAACACTGGTAATGTGGAACCCCGCAATCCCGTTTGTCCTAGGTATTGCAGCTCACATAACACCCTCTATAAGTGGAACCCAGCAGATGCCAAGTTCCACTCCTATGGCGCGCCAAAGCATACCTTCGACTAGTGCCACATATAGTTCTCCATATAACACTCAATGTGGCACTATGGGCATAGTTCCAGTTTACCAACACCAAGGTTGGCTACCAATGTATGGTTCTAACCCACATATTTATATCTTTGGGGCAGTTCCTAATATGCACATGTCGGCGGGGAATCTCACAGTTCCCCCGCCGTTCTCAAGCATGCATGGACAGTTGCTGATTGACTTGAGTGTACCCTCTATCAATCAAAGCCATATGGTTAGTTCTATGTCGGTTGGAATCCATAAGGGATCCCCACCCAATCCATGGGGGCACCCTACTCACAAACTCTAATGAGTCAAGGGGACACCACTTATAGTGGGGACAACTTCATACCCCAGTAACAAAATCCTCATGGGAATCCAATTTACAAAACCGTACTGCAAAGCAACTACTACACCACACAACCCATGTACACCATGGGGAACCAAATGATGGGAGTAGCATAGAGCTCCTCAGGGCATCCATCATCACAATGGTCCGAGTCGGGGGCACCCAACAATTTGCCTTTTTTGGCAACCTTGGATATCCGCAACTTATACAAGTGGACAAACGACCCCATCTTCCATAACCTACAATGGCCACCGATCCCACATAAAATACCGGTGGATATTCCTAAGTTCGACAGAAAACAAGGGGAGGATCTGGGCACTCATGTCACCACCTACCATCTATGGTGTGTTTCTAACTCCATGGTGGATGACAGTGTCCGGTTACGTCTTTTTCCCCGCACCCTCATTAGAAATGCTACAAAGTGGTATATTGAGTTACCATGTGCGTCAGTGAATACCTTTAATGCTTTAGTGATGGAGTTCCTAAAGCACTTTCAGTTACCTATCTGTTATGAGACAGGGATGGAGCTCATTACTTCATTTCATCAGGATACTGCCACCCACATCTCAAATCATATCCATGAATGGAGAAGTAGGTGGAGGTTAGTCAAAGCTCCCATCCCTGAATTTCTCTTAACAGACTGGTTCTGTAAGTCATTGCTCTCACAAACCGCTAGAGATGTTGCTCTAGGTGGTGCGGTCATAGAGGACCAATCCATACATCATGCCCAGCACTTGGATTTAATTTATTCACAGTCTGGAACTCTGTACGACATTATCCCCTATGCTCCCAGTAACCCTAATCCTCCCACCACTCAGCGCCCTAGAGCGCATGCCGACAGGATCGTCGGTGCAACCTCCAAGGTCGTTGTAAAACAACTTAGTGGGTCCATTTCCAAGCTAGCAATGGACCCCTCTACCAAAACGACTTCTCCTTCCACCACTGTGATTAACTCTGTGTAGTCTACACATAAATCCAGTAGCAAGAACAAGAAGAAATAGAACAAGACCACTCCTTCTGAGGATTAGTCATCTAAGCAGCCCAACCCAAAACAGAAGGTCGTTGTACCTACTAATACGGAAAAGGATAAAGGCACCAACTATTCGTGCAAACTCTATCTTGAAGATCATGTAAACTAGAATTGTTCACGTCTTCAAGAATGCACAGATTACCTTACCAAGAAAGGTTCTGGTAAGACACCTGCGGTCCTTAGAAATCCTTTTCCTAATCAACAACAACAACATCTCATTGCCAATCAACTACTACCCACATCAGGGGGCAGCGACGGTTCGCAACAACCTTCAGCTGGTGAAGGAAGTTCTACTATTTACACATTTGATATGGTAGAACTAACCACAAGAGCCAAATCTTATGAAGCTCTTATCGCTTCGGCAGCAGAAGCATCCGTAGGTCAAAACCCATCGCCACCCAATGATTTGTGAATTGAAAGGTCGGTTGAGGACTTTATAATTCGACCCCCCAAGGGGGCACTTCGATGCACAACGCACAACACATCTACACGTGCCACCCAACACTACAACATCGTAGAGGATTTGGCGCAAGTGTCGTCGGCAATGTTGGCACTCGAAGTATTACAAACATGCCCCAGCCAAAGGAAAGCTTTGCTTTCGACTATGGGGGGTATTGACCCTGCGGATTCCATGCTTGTTATTTTCAACATGGACAAGTGTAAACCTCCCCTTTCCCACCAACTTGAATTTCAGGTGCATATCACTTCGAAAGGTAAAGGTATACACCGAACTATCATCGACGAATGTGCTTCAACCTGCGTCATGTCAGTTCATGTTTGCTCGCCTTGGGTTCCCTAACCCTCTCCCCACCATCAAACTCCCTTAAATCTTTCGACAGCCAAACCTTTGTCCCAAAAGAATACTTAGCCAATTTTCCCATCACTTTGGCTGGGAAAACAGTAACGGTGGATGTAGAAGTCATAGACAGGAAACTTGACTATAATCTGTTGCTAGGTCGCAGTTGGACATATGCCATGACGACCATTGTATCCACTGTCTTTCGTATCATCCTATTTCCATTGGATGGAAAGGTCATCACAGTGGATCAGTTGTCTTTCTCCACCTCCGATTATTCACCATTACCAAACGTCTCCGTACCCCTAGTAGGAGGTGTAACTGACAGTTTTGTCAGTATAGGTACCGGTCTATTGAAGGCTTCCTCCCTGATGGGTTCCTTTCCTCTACGGTCACCACAGATTCCATAATCGGTCAATATACTTTCATCAATTCCTCATGAACTGACTGATCCCTGGATCCCAACCGCACCTTCAGACCTTGACACATTCGAAGACCAGATGTCATTGTCATTAGCTGAATCGGCCTACCAAGGTATTCAATCTACATTCACATCTCCAGTCAAGTTGGCTATCACCGACAGTACCACCCCCCTTCCCATAACCTCTCTTCCTTTAGATCCATGCGATCAACTCCCCTCAAGGGACGAATCCATTAGAGAAATCATGAGTTTTGGAGAGTAACATTGGGAGGATTGGCATATTTGGGGTCCGACATCTGATTTGAACATGATGCCTCTTCAATTCCTTTCCTTTGACACAAACGAAATCATTTCCCCACCCTATACAAGCATCCAAACTTATGGGTTGGAATAAAATATGGACGACACTTCCAGGTCAATGCCCATAGATATTTCAGTCACGATAGGCACCATGGAAGATACCCAAATTAGCACAGATTGCAATCCTGAGGAAATTGCAAGCTCCACCTGCCTACATGAGGAATTCCATGAAGAATTTGTTTGGTCTCAGGAGGAAATGCCCAACTTTAACTCGTCATTTGTCACGCATGATATCCAACTTTATGACGAGGCAAAACGGAATGGGTGGCCACTTCCATCCCTCGATATAGCCGTTGAAACTATGCCCGACCCTACGGCCAAAGAAGAATGCCTACTATACCTCAAACAACTAGATAAAACCTGTAGAGCTTCTGATTTAGCACTGACAACTCACAAGGAGCGGGTACAAGCCATATTTGCACAAGCGGTTAGTTTTTCTTCTTTCCAGGAGGGTGATCTCGTATCACTCTATCATCCAAAAGATAATATCTTGGAGGCATGCACGCTTCGATCCATTTGGCTAGGTCCCTATGTCATAACTAAAGTCCTCCCCTCAGGGGCATATGAACTACAGGAATGGGATAGAATCCCACTCAAGGAGCCCACATATGAGCTCTATTTGAAAAAGTATTCTACCTAGTGTCATGTTGGGTAGGTGCTTTGTAATTTTATGTCTTCATAAGTTTTGCATCCCTTTTTTGATGTGATTGGATTGTTTTTTTATTTAGTGGAGTACTTGTCTCATACATTCTGTTTGCTATGTAGATGTCGTCATTGCCCCTAGCATACGTAGGATGCGCAGATGGTTCCAGTCGTCACACACGGCACATTGCATCAGTTGCTTGGGTCATCTATAGACCCGAGTTGGAACTATTTTGCTCCGGGGGGTCTTTCTTGGTACTGCCACCAACAACATTGCTAAGTACATGTCCGTCATTTCACTTCTCATGGAAGCATCATCAAGGGGCATCTCCAATTTGGTGGTCAGGTTAGACTCCCAGCTAGTCATTATGCAATTGACAAACCATTATCACATCCATAATCCAGCCTTGTTACGTAACTATCTAAGGGTACGCCTCTTGGAATGTTGATTTGACACAATCACATATGAGCATGTTCCTCGAGAATTAAATACTGTCGCTGATTTGTTAGCTAACTATGTATTAGATTGGCATTTGTCCCATTTGTAATAGCAACATGCATGAGAAGTAAAAACATTTACTAAAGTTAAAAATTTGTTACAAAAAACATTTTTAAACACATTTACACCACCAAAATACCAAAAATATATGTATATATATATATATATATATATCGAAATCCAGTTTTTTACATCAAAATATTCCAAAACTTGGATGAGTTAAGTACAAAATGGCTCAAATCCTAGCTACAAACACTCATATGGCTACGCCAGAACACCTGCTAAAATAAGCATATTTCTCCAGAAAAGCTAAAACAACTCTAGCTACCCTCCGAAGAGGAACCAGAAACTTCTCAGGTACACCAACGGTGTGTCGCTGCATATGAGCACGAATCTCCCTCATAGGAAGGGGGGACACCCATAGTCAAACCCTCTAGGTTCCTCAGAACCTCGTAGAGACTGTCGGCATCGCCTCCTCCAGCATGTAGTTGGCCACCTCATCACACATAGCGAGGTTTGCCCATAGGTCATACTGGCGCCACATCTGTGTTAAGCATAAACGTTTCATGTCAATTCTTATCTCATCATTAAAAAACGTTACATATACATTCAAAAGTACAAAAATACTTAAGTACTATCACAACTTATTCTCACCTTGAGGACCCCAGTTGGTCCCGGGCGATAACATCAAGTCTAGGTCACCGGTAAAGTCCATGCCTTCATAGACATATTCGTCAACAATCACAATCTGGCTACGAAGCCACTGGAAGAAGTCTTAGTCAAAGAAGTGCCGGAGTGGTCCTCCTCCTGTACAAGGATCAAGTGATGACCAACGACCTTGCCTTGGCTCCCTCAGATCAAAGGGACCTAAGCTCACCCATAGGTGCATGACAGGTACCCTCTCAAGGAAAAATGAGAATATGATAGTACCGTACCCAAAACTATGTTGGGTACGGGTCTTGCATGCTGTCAATTCTGCCTTCAACTGGCGAAGCACTGCTTCACACTAGTTGAACATCTAGGGCTGGACACAGTCAACGGAAAGCAATAGTTGGGCCTTTATTGCTATGTGGGGACTTTTCGACCCCACCAATTGCACAATCAACCATAAAACTGCCCTCATAGACCGAGATCAAATCCTCTCTATCGGGACTCTGTTGCTGACTAGTCCACTCCCAGGGATGCACTAGATATCTACCAGCTTGAATTAGATCGTGGATTTGACCTGCCATTGGTAAGGTTTGCATGTACCCCACGACACGAAAAAGCAGTCAAAAAGTAAATGTCATCCTGGTCAATTGCCAACTCTTGATCTCCAATCATGAACACTTGCTCGTGTTCACCCCAGTGTTGTACGATCCATCTCAGTAGCTCCTCCTATCCTCTCATAAGCTCTAGCCTTGCATACTTCAACAAACCGCAGTGGTACAATGCAAGTATGCAAGCTAGATCATTTCGCATCAGCAATTCCTCATTATCATGGGCCCGTTCTCTCCGTAGGTGAGTCATTTCAGCTTGAAACCTACACAAAATAACCCTAAAACCAGTTAAAATGGGGAAAAATCACTTAAGGAATTCATGCATGAGGGTTTCAAATGTGCCCTACTGCCCTAACACCCCTCCCAGTGCTACACAGGGAGGATTAACACCCCCCAATGGCTCGTACAGAGCGTTTAATGCTCCCTACTAGCTTGCTGGAGGGCATTAGTGTGCAAACATGGCTCTATGGCACCTCAGGTCTGAAACTTTCCACCCACAGAATTGATAAAAAAAATTCATAAAGCATAGAGAAAGCCTTTAGCTCTCACCTAGGACTGACAGCACGTCAAATGGTTGCTCGAATCTCCTGCAATGGTTCGCGGAAAATCTGCTCCTCTTTAGCTCCAAGTAGATCTCACAAACTTCAAAATAGTGAAAATGATGCATGTGAAAGCTCAAAGCATTTCTTTATATAACTTTGAGAGACATGATTTTTTGAAAATCATTAAAGACGAAGTAGTCCATTCTACATGATTTTTTATCATGCATGAACCCAGATCATAAGAATTTTTGCTTTTTTACTGCTTTTGATGAAAGTACTTCAGGAATGAAAGGCAGTAAAAGCTACATGCAAGTCTTTTTAGAGCACTGTTAGGGATATTTTATTTCTCTTTAAAAAATATAAACATCCTCGAGCTTTTGTCATTGCTCTCGTTAAATCTATGCAATGATAGATAGAGCACTTTTGGAGACATTTTATTGCTCTTTAAAAAATATAAACATCTTTGAGTTTTTGTAGTAGGGTTCATTAAACATATATACCACAATCCGTAAAGCACTTTTAGGGATATTTTATCGCTCTTTAAACAATATAAAAATCCCCAAGTTTTTCATCATTTGCACTCGTTAAATATATGAAAATAATGCTCTGAGCACCTCTTTTTTTATCTTGTTCCAGCTCATAAACCGAAAAAGACCAATGGAGCATTCTTTTTATGCACCTTTTTCTCACTCTTTAAACTAAAAAAATCTCGAGCTATGTCTTGCTGCTCATTAAACATGCTAAAGATGACCCGAGCATTCTTTTAGGTATTTTTTTAAGCTCGTTAAAAAATGAAAAATCTCAAGTTTTTGTTACTGAGCTCGTTAAAGTGTCACGACAAAACACGAGTTTAGTCTGCCACCTTGTACTCGTAACAAAATGAGGTCAACATCTATTGGAAAAAGGTTTCTCTTTATCTAGGTCCAATAGATTAAATACGGAAAAGTAACTGATACGGGTATACTATTAACCTTTTGTCACACCCGGTTAACAACTATGACAAACAGACCACCATACAGTCTCTCTTTACAATCTTTTCAGACTCCCAAAAGATGAAAAGATCATCGAGTTGTCTAGTTTGGACTCTTTAAGTACACAGACAAGATATAGAGTCGTTCTTTTTACGATACTTTTTAGACTCTTAAAAGATGAAAAAATCGACGAGTTTGCCTATTTAGACTCATTAAACTAATCAGATAGGCCAAAGAGACATTCTTTTTGCGATCCTTTTCAGACTCTCTAAACATGAAAAGATCGATGAGTTTACCCATCTAGACTCATTAAAAATCAGATGGGGAAGTGAAAATGCAGCCATATCCTGAAGCGTGGTTTGGTAGCAAAAGTTCCCTTGAACATGGCACTCCCTCAGATAAACCATCATTTTGATAGCCTCTCAATATGAACCCTACCAACCTATGAGTTTTTAGCCTATATACCCTGATGCCATTGCATCTCCGTATCTTAAACACTCTGTAGTGTTGATGAGTCTAGTGATGTCTAGTTAAAACCGTTGTTATGCCTTCTATTGTTCAAGGGTCCCTACTTGTTTCCTTGATCAACTAATCCTACATATCCTTTCATCACGCCCTTTGTTGTTTAGACCCAAAAGCTCAAAATATTCTTCAAAAAACAAAATCATCCTTGTTCTGTTTCATGTCGAATGACGAAGGACACGTCATTGCCTACCTTTCGACAGGTTCCTTCCTATTGACTTCAACACTCTATCTAGAAAGGTAACCTAGAAACACATTCAGTGCCTTGGTGCTTGCAGACATTAGTGGTAGGTTACCTTGTGCTTGATGATGAGCCCCAATTTTTGGTAACAATTTGGGCTCATTTGGCCTACTTACCTTGCTCAACCCTTCATTTTTTATCACTTATGCATCATTTCTTAGTATATTCGTGTTATTTGTAGGAAGAAGGGCAGTCATTATGCCTATGTGGCTAATACATGATGATTTCAGGTTTTTTGACATTAAATGGAGCAAAGACCACGCAGATGGAGACAAGGAGACAGCCAAGGTGGCATTGCGGGTTTATAGGGAGGTTTTCCACAGCCTTGAATGACCTTCCTCGTGATTTCCACCCCAACTCCGAGCTCCAATAGTTATCACCACCGAGCTAGAAGGCAACCAACGGATTCTACAGGAACAACAGTTTACATTTAGTTGGACAGCCAAGCCCCACTAATTGAGGAGGCCAGCTTGGCCCTCATCATGTATAAATATTGAGGCTGTAGCCTTCGATAAAGACTCTTGAACCTTTGTTGTAGATTTTGAATCACGAGCTGCAGCTCTGTTTTTTCTCTTTGTAAGCCAATTTTAGCATGTTGTTAGACTCATGATTATGATCTTTTAATAAAAGGCAGGAAGATTTGGATTCAATTCTCAGTTCTTAGAGGAGCTATAGCTCTCAGGTTAGGGCCCAACCTGAGAGCAATAGACCTCCTTTTCTTTGTATTGTTACTTGTCTTTCCTTTCAGCATTTCATTTCTTTGCCTTGACATGCATTTGGAAAACACAGTCTGCTGATTCAATTTCTTGATGTGATTAAGTAGGATTAGTTTCTGGATAAAGTGCTTTCAGTAGCTTAGATTAGAGTAGGAGGATTAGAATTCATCAGAGCTCCAAGAAAAGGTTGATCGTGCACTCACTGCCACCTCTGTTTAGAGATTGGGGGTGTAGACCGTGCCAACCACCAAAAAAACGCAGTCTTATATGTTCATGCAAGCTTTAAAGTCATATTTCCATTGGTAGAAGTATCCATGCAGTTATATCTTGAGCAATGACCCATTGTTTCAGCTCCATGCATGATTTCTCTCTTAACTTAGATCGTTGCTCTTTGATTTTTAATAAAACAGATAGAATAGGATGATGAATTCTCGGTTTTGTGCAAGACAGAGGTGATTTGTTTCATTTACACTGCGCAACACCACTTCAAAACTTTCTTATCCTCCTTAGTCGTCCCTAAGCCATCTCCTTACCTCGCAGCTAGATCCTTTGCCCACCAACTCTTCTATTATCCATGTTGCCTCATCTTTTCGGCCTTCCATTGCCTCTACCCTTCTATCGACCAACCAGCTTTATACACTCTCTCCCCATCTCATATCTCTGTCCCTGAGCCATCTCAAGTTCCCCTTTCATCTTACCTATCCACCCATATAGCTCCTTCACTCCTCCATCACCCAAAAATCCAACTGCAGAACATCCTGTAGAAGTTAGCAGACTTCCTGTAGAAATCTGGAGCTTCCTGTAGGATCCCCTGCAGACATCCTGTAGAAGCCTGCAAACACGGTTGCCAAGCACTTGAACGTTGTGAACTTCTGTGGAATGATGTTAGGGATCCCCTGGAACCTCTCAGAGTCCTCCTGACCTTTCCCAAGCCTTCCTCCCCTTTGAACTACCCCTGCACAGTCAAGACCTAGTAAGAAGCACAATCATAATAACTCCAACCACTTGAGCAAAAATACAAAAAACGTGTTCTCTTAAATGGAAGTAGTTTAAATTCATGCATCTCATCTCACTAGAAGTAATGGCATCATTGTTAGGAGTTGCATTCCCATCATTGCATTGTGAGGATTAAGCTGGTCAGATAGGGTTTACTAGGGTTTCCATGTTTGTTTGGCTTTCAGTTCATTCTTGCAAAGTAGGTTAATTTCCTTTGAGATAGCCTTTGTTCATCATTTAGAAAGCTTCTTCTGAGAACATATAGAGGTTGGCTTGAGCCCTAGTGGACTTGTGCCAGCTGACCAAGTGACAGCTGCGACAAGAGCTAGTACTTTTGCATACAACACCGTTGCTTCCAAGTTTGTTATGAACTACCGGGTTGATAAAATTAGAGAAGGAAGCTCCAGGAGTTGTAGCATTATTGCTACAATACTGGAGCTCACCATCTTTTTGGCGTCGTTGCCGGGGAAGCGTCAGAGTATTAGTAATTGTTGCTTTTCTTTTGTTTTATTACTCTCGCCTTCTGCCAAGTAGTTTATTTCATTTCCATTCTGCAAAAGTAGCATAGACATTTCCTGCTTTCATAGACTAGCATTTCAATTCCGCAATTTCAATTTTGCAAGCATAGATTAGCCTTTCAATTCTGCAAGCGTAGACTAGCATTTCCATTCCTACAATTCCATTTGAGCAAAGTAGATTAGTTCTTTCCTGCTTTCATTTCAATTCTGCATTTTATTTCAGCAAGATAGTTAGTTGTAGATCAATCTGTTTTAGTTTTGCAGGTACCAAAGAAAAACAAAAGCAATAAAAAAAACAAGTCTTTCCATTTCATGCCTCATAGGAATCGAGATAAAACAGGAAAATTCCTACCCAACACCCCCACCACATCACTGAGTCACCCTTCTCTCTTCTTCGGTGACAGTGATCCAGAAGAACTTATAGGTGAACCTCCTGAGATATACGAAGATCCTATAGCAGAAGAAGAATTAGAGACCATCCCATCTGAAGCTATGGCTGACAATAGAGGAGAAGATGAGAGAATAGAAGGTGCCTTCCCCATCCGAGAAACCAATGGAGACATGAAAATGAAAAACATTAGTCCCTCCGCTCTACCTCACTTCCGTGGACTGACTACTGAAGATCTTGATACCTTCCTGTTTGTGTTTGCTGTCCTTTGTAGAACCTATGACTATACTGAAGATGAGCAGAAGTTGAAACTCTTCCCTTCAACTCTTAAGGATGTAGCATTACGCTGGTTCATGGGCTTACCTGGGAATAGTATCACCACTTGGGCTCAGATGTAGCAAGATTTCAATACCGAGTACCGAGACTACTGTAGGTCCAAGGAAACCAAGGGAGAAATCTTTCGGATGACCATGGGAAATCATGAGTCCTTAGAGGATTATGAGGAGAGGTTCCAACTTAGCTATAAGCGGGCCAGGTGCACACTTGACCCTGAATCCCTCAAGTTGGTCCTGCTCCGAGGAGTCCCTGAAGACCTTTTAGATACCCTTCACATGTTAGTTGGGGGAGATATTTACCAACTACCTTATGAGGACATCAAGACTGTGTTCAGAAACCACTCTAGGGCGGCCCGGAAACGAGGTAGAGGAAACCTCCTCTCAGCTGGTATCCCTTTCTCCAAGCATGAGTTTGCAAATCAATTAGAAGATCTTAAGAGTGAGGTGAGACAGACCATCGCCATGCAACTGGACACATTCAGGATCCAGCAGAAGAAGGAAGAAGCTGAGAGGGCCTTGGCTATCATCTGCCCTAGATGTACAAGGATACACCCTAAGAATGAATGCCCATTGCATCCAGTTGAAGTGTGCTTCGTTTGTGAGGAGGACCATCCCACAAATCAATGTCCAACCTTACCTGGGCTTAAAGCTATGTACCAAGGGATAGAAGCTCCCACTGAACCTCTCTATTTCCTCAACCAAAGGAGGCCACAAGGACCTAGACCTTACCAGCAGGGGATGCAAGGGGCACATCAAGCTTATTGCAGCCCCAACCAATCGACTCCTATGCCTTCCTGGGGTCCCCCTGCTCATCCTTCCTGGTCTATGCCTCCTCCATGGTCTTATCCACCTCAGTACCCTACTCAACCCACTACTCATTCATATCATTCACATGCCCAGCCACAGCCTCAGTGGAATGCACCTCCGTCGGGGTGGAGGCCCCAGTACAACACTCCTCCCGCCATTTTGC
The DNA here is from genome assembly GCA_031772625.1 of Pinus tabuliformis. NCBI lineage: Eukaryota > Viridiplantae > Streptophyta > Pinopsida > Pinales > Pinaceae > Pinus > Pinus tabuliformis. The sequence goes on along the minus strand of CM062806.1, from coordinate 473,852,536 downwards.
CTCCACCACCAGTTCAACCTCAACCATTACCTCCTTGCTCCTCCAAGGCAACCTCAAATGCCTGCTCAACCAAACCCGAACCCCAACAATAGACAGGCCCAGCAGGTATACACTGGGGAAACATCATGCCCTACCTATGCTGTGGAGATCCAGGAGATCAATCTTCGATCTGGAAAGACTCTTCCGGATCGCCAGCCTCCTCCCCCAGAGGACGAGGAGGACAAACAGGAAAGTGAACCAAAGGCTATTCCACCCTTTCCTGAAAGACTAACATCCACCACACAACCCAACCCAGAGGAGGATGAGCTTCTGGGAGAGCTCAAGCAGTTGTGTGTGAAAATACCACTTCTCCAAGCCATCAAGGATGTGCCAATATACAACAAATTGGTTAAGGAAAGGTGTTTCAAACACCCAGGCAGGCGAAAGAGAGATGCTTCAATCATCAATGTCTTAGGACAACTGTCTGACCTTATGTTAGGACAAGTCATCTGCCCAAAGTATCTAGATCCTGGGAGTCCTGTAGTAGATGTCCACATCAATGGCACCATCATACCTCACACCTTGATTGATTTGGGGGCTGCCATTAATGTGATGACCAGGGATACCATGCTCAAATTCAATCTTTAGGGTTCCTTGAGGAAGACCTCGACAGTCCTGCAACTGGCAGATCGCTCCACCGTGACTCTCGAAGGGATTGTGGAGGATGTCTTGGTCTCTGTCGACTCTTGGGAATACCCTGCAGATTTCTTGGTTCTGCAACCCAAGGCAAAGCTTACTGGATATCCTCTTATTTTGGGAAGGCCTTGGTTAGCCACTGCAGATGCTTACATAAGTTGCCGTGCAGGAAACATGACCATCAAAAACGGTCCTATGTCCAAGCAGCTAGTCCTCTACCCTCCTGCCCAACCCTCCTTAGAGCATGACTTACCACTGTGGTTGGAGGAAGGAGAAGAGGATGAGGTGTACTCAGCACCTTTGTGCACCCTAGATACCACTAGAAGAGACCCCCCAACCGAGGATGACTTGATTGAGACTTTGATCCAGAATCCACCTTCCAGTGCACTATCCTTAGAGAAATTGGTGGAGGACACCCAAGCCAGCACCTTAGTGGACCTTTGTACCACCAACCCTGTCACTCCCAGAGTCAAGAATGTGGAGTTCAGCCCTGAGAGAACGTTAAAGATCAGCTCCTCCCTATCTCCTTCCCAGGAAAAGGAGCTGTGTAGCCTGTTGGCCAGCCATCTAGATGCTTTTGCTTGGAGCTATAAGGAGATTAAAGGAGTCCATCCTTCGGTCTGTACCCATAACATATAAATCAAAGAGGATTGTAAGCCGGTTAGGCAACCTCAGAGGAGAATGAATCCAGCCCTTAAGGACATTGTCAAGGAAGAATTGCAAAAACTGTTGGATGTCGGATTCATTTACCCCATCTCAGATAGTGAATGGGTGTCCCCGCTGGTGTTGGTTCCCAAGAAAAATGGGAAATGGAGAATCTGTGTGGACTATCGAGAACTGAACAAAGCTACCAAGAAAGACCATTTCCCTCTACCTTTCATAGATCAAGTGTTGGATGGACTGGCAGGAAAGAAGTTCTTCTCTTTCCTGGACGGGTTTAGCGGGTACAACCAAATCCAAATCAGCCCGGAAGACCAAGATAAGACCACCTTCACTTGTCCTTGGGGTACCTTTGCCTACCGAGTTCTTCCCTTTGGGCTATGCAATGCTCCTGCTACCTTCCAGAGAGCTGTCTCGAGCATCTTCTCGGAGCTGGTCCATGATGCGGTGGAAATCTATATGGATGACTTCACTCCTTATGGGTCCAACTTCCAGGAAGCATTGTCCAATCTGGGAAAGGTCCTAACCAAATGCATTGAGATGAACCTGTCCCTTAGTCCTGAAAAATGTGAATTCCTGATGACTGAAGGGACCGTGCTAGGCCATACCATTTCTTGCCAAGGGTTACAAGTGGATCCTAACAAAATTGCTCTCATCAAGAAGGTTCCACCTCCCCAAAAGGTAAGGGATGTTCGGAGTTTCTTAGGATTAGCAGGGTATTACAGGAGATTCATTAAAGACTTCAGCAAGCTAGCCTCGCCATTGTTTGGCTGTTGGCAAAAGATGTGGAGTTTAAATGGACTGACGATTGTTAGAGGCTGCTGAATGAATTAAAGGACAAGTTGGTGTCAGCCCCAATCTTGAGAGGTCCAAACTGGGCCCTACCTTTCCACATCCACACTGATGCCTCGAACAAAGCCATAGGGGCAGCTTTAGGACAAGTTGAACAAAAACTTCCATATGCCATTTACTTTGTTAGCAAAAACTTGTCCAAAGCTGAACTGAATTACACTGTAACTGAGAACGAATTCTTGGCTGTGGTCCATGCACTGAACAAGTTCTGACATTATATTACTGGCTATCAAACCTTTGTACATACGGATCATGCTGCAATTAGATATTTAATGAATAAACCAGATGTGAAATGCTCGTATTATTAGATGGTTACTTTTGTTCCAGTAGTTTGATTTGACCATTGTTGACAAACCAGGTAAAGAAAATGTTGTTGCTGACTTTTTATCTAGATTGGATTTGTCTGCAGATGAGGATGGAACAGTGGATGACCAGATGCCCGATGAACATCTGTTTGCTATCTCAGTACTCTCTCCATGGTTTGCTGATATAGCACACTACCTTGTTTCAACACAGTTCCCTCCGCACCTATCTTCAAGAGAGAAGAGCAGAATCATTAGAAAAAGTGCCTCATTTACTTGGATCGGGGGCAATCTGTTCAAGCTTGGCCCTGATCAGATCTTAAGGCGTTGTGTAAGGGAGAAGGAAGTCTTTGATATCCTCCTCACCTGTCATGATGGGCCTTATGGAGGACATTTTGCAGCAAAGAGGACTTCCTTCAAAATTCTGCAGGCGGGCTACTATTGGCCCACACTTCACCAAGATGTCAGAATATATATCAGCCGATGTGACCAATGCCAAAGAATGGGGAAACCGACTCAAAGGGATGAGATGCCTCTCCAACCTCAAGTGACTCTTGAGCCATTTGAGAAGTGGGGTATGGATTTTGTGGGTCCAATCAACCCTCCTTCGAGGCAAAGGTCTTACATCATTGTGTGCACTGACTACCTGACAAAGTGGGCAGAGACTAAAGCAATCAAAGCAGCAACAGAAGAGAAGGTGGCCGAGTTCTTAAGAGAAAACATCTTCTACAAGTTTGGCTACCCAAGAGAGCTGGTCACCGATCAAGGGAGCCAGTTCACATCCAACCTAATTGAAGACCTACTAGCTCATCACAAAATCAAGCATAGGACTTCCACCCCCTATCATCCACAGGCAAATGGGCAAGTGGAAGTCACCAACAGAGCATTGGAAGGGATTTTGACTAAGGTGGTGAGCAGCAGTAGGAAAGATTGGGCGGATCGCCTGATTGAGGCCACATGGGCTTACAACACCACCTGGAAGACCACCACCGGCTTCACACCTTATGAGCTGGTCCATGGGAAGAAAGCTTTGTTGTCCATTGAATTTGAATACAACACTTTGAGGATGGCAGCTCAGCTGGACCTAGATCTCAGCCATGCACAACAAGAAAGGTTATTGCAGCTGAATGGACTGGACGAGCACCGAATGTAGGCCCTCCTTCACTCGGAAGTGGTTCCACTTCAGAGCAAGGTGTGGCATGACCAACACCTCAATGACAAGCAATTCTAGCCAGGATATTGGGCATTTTTGTATGACTCCAGGTACAAAGATTTCAAGGGGAAGCTGAGAACCAGATGACTGGGACCATATGCAGTGGAAAAATGTCATGACAATGGATCTGTTCTTATCCGGACCATTGATGAGGTAGCCATCCCCATGCTTGTCAATGGGCATCGATTGAAGATCTACAGGAAACCTCTCTCTAGGAAAGAGTTCATCAAAACTATGGAGAAGTCAGTGTTGGTCATAGAGAAGGGTTCTGCCTCTGCTTTGGGCATACCCTAAAAGATCTAAAAAAAATAAAAAATAATAATAATAATAAATAATAAAGATCCTTAGGTGAAAAGCTTTCTGAGGCTCCCAAGGCAGGTGGTATGGGTGAAAACCTCATTGAGGCGCCCCTATTGTCTTTCAAAAAAAAAAAAAAAGAGATTTAAAAAAAAGATCCTTGAGTGAAAACCTCTCTGAGGCGCTTAAGGCAGATGGCAAGGGTGAAAACCTCATTGAGGCGCCCTTGTTATCTTTCAAAAAAAAAAAAAGAGAAAAAAAAAAGAAAAAACAATAAGCAAAAAAGGCGAGGACAACAAGTTTATAATGTGAAAATGCATGCAGGTTGCAGGTGTTCTATGAAGGAGAGGAGGTCTTTTAACACAAAGCCAAAGATCCTTATCATGCTGCCAGGAGACCTCACCAGAACCTCCTCCAAGAATACTCATTTTCTCCAAGGTATGTGCACAATTTCATCACGGCTTGAGTCTTCTACAGGAAGATGCAGACTTTCTACAGGAAGGTGCAGACTTTCTACAGGAAACAAACTTTCTACAGGAAGTTTTGTATTTCTACAGGAAACTTCCTGTAGAAGTTTGGGACGGCCCAGAATTCATTTTATGAGGAGATCTAACGACCAAGGATCAGTTTGGACGCATTCAAGCTACTGTTGTCACCTCTTTCTACCATCCCTGTCGACATGCAATGAAGTTACCTGCACCATCAAAGAAGATCATTGAGTTATCAAGAGAAAAGCAATTTTTGAGATGGAAAAACGTTGAGATGTCATACCATATCCATCCCAGCCATCCATGAGCTCTGTGAGCATGATCGTGGGGCCATTGCCTTCGTCGTGCAGCATGCACCTGAGGAGGAAAAACTGTTACAGGACATCCTGCAGGAGTCCCGTAACAGTTAAGCCCGCTAGAGTGCACACCATTCACAACGCTTGCCATATACAATGAAAACGCGGGCGCATGCAGCCGAAGCATCAAATCCATCGTCAGCGGCCTGTGAATATGAACCTCCGGGCCTGTGTAAATCCACCTGCAGCAAATAAATCCACTCATCATCATTCAAGAACAGAAAAATCGCGTTGCGGCCGCGCAGGTAAGTGTCTCGACCCTTTCTTCCATTGAATTGCATGAATTTTACTTTGAAAATGTTTGCAAGTGTGAAGTGAATGGGTTGAACATTGTATGGCCATTCGAATGGCCACATCGATCAGTTAATGGTCTAGTCGGATGTTTGGGTGGCATTCGTGGCAAAAGAAACGGGCAGTACACACGTGAGAGCAATCCCGTCGAAAAAAACGAGTTTAACACAAGAGACGGCGGCAGATCTGCGGGGAATGATGCGGCAGTAAGGGAACTCACAGGAAAATGATGGGATGACGTCGTCCAACGGTCCGGAAGGGACAGCTCACCCCCGCGCCACGGATTCCGCCGATTCAAATCTAATCGGCTAGATTGCCACCCCATGTGTTATAGACAATTTTGTGCCTTGCAGCATCAGACATAAATTGTCAATAATCCAAGGGATCCAAAGTCCCTAAACACGATGTTCCTACCCCTAGAGGAACAAGGTCAGCAAACCAACAGCTCTCAGATCAGTTCTCCACCTGAAAACACTCAAAAACAAGCAATCCTGAAATCAAAGCAGGTGCTCCACTAGGCTTCTGTGCTGAAACTCAACTCCTCCATGGTGTACCTGCGTTGCAAAGCAGGTAGAACAAAGGCCACCTGCGCTGAGCGAGATGGGACAAGTGGCACACTGAGTCATTGCTCTGGAATCTTCCAAAAATGACACTTGGATCAGGGATTTCGCCTTGTGATGAGTCAGAGGCTCTGTTTCTCCAAGTGGAAGCAAGGTTCTCCAAGTGGACTCAAGAACTGAAGATCAACTGAAGAGAGAGAGGACACAAGGCAGCTACACATCAGTTGCAAGCTGACTCATCCTTTCTCAATTCATCTATATATTGAGCTCTCTCCTATGAGCTCAGGAGGCTGGAATTTTGTGCAAAGTAATGATATGCTGTTGGTTTCACTATAGAACTATTGGGTGATTGCTTGAAGGAGGTGAAGAGGAGAAATTCTTTCTGCTGGGAGGTGTTGCTGGATTGGGGCCTTCAATGGTTGTAACTCTCTCAGAACTTTACTTCTTCGATTAATAAAAGCTATTGAGATTCTTCTATATGCACTTGTTTCAATGATGTATTGTGATAATTGTATATTTGATTTATGCTAATCCTTGAATCAGTTATGATTGCATGCTTCTTGTAGTTTCCTTCTTTGTTATTTTGCAGGATCTCATTGTAGCTGGGCCAGCAAAAGAGCAAGGAGCTGGGAGCAAGCAGAAAAGAGAAGAGTTTGGATTCGACATTAAGCGCAAGGCAACGGTTAGTGCATTTCTTCATTCTCTCTTGCTTTCGTAAAGAAGTAAACCTTAAGTAGTTTTCTTTACAGTTGTTGCTGAGGTACTATCACCCTTAGAGTGGGATAGGGTCATCCGAATCAGATACTTTTCCCTACAAAAAACTGGCGACTCCACTGGGGATCGTATCTGTTTGATTGTTTGTAGTATTTTGCTATTCATTTCCTGAACAAAAGAGTACCAAATCGAAAAGCTTTTGACTATATCAAAAGCGAAGTAGAGGGCAGCTACTCTAGCTCATTTCTGAGCATGTTCATGATTTGAAGAGCTGATCTACAAGGATCCTTGTAAGCTCTTAGTGATAGCTTTTCATCTTCCTTGTCATCCCTTTGTGTGTGCTTGACTGATAGCTTCTGATTTGAGCAAAAACTGTGAATTTTTGAGAAAATTGTGACCCGGAAACTGAGAAAACGCAACTTTCGTTTTCCAAAGCAGGTAGTACACAGGCTACCTGCTTTGCAACGCAGGTCCCGAAGGGGCTACCTGCGCTGAGAGCCAGATTGGCTGTGCAGCACCTGCGTTGGCCCAATTTTGCCTTGTGCATTTGGGGTTTCCTCCCTTTTTCTTGCCTGTTTTCACTATAGATTTTGCAGCCAGTTACCAGTCTTGTACCTGTTCTGAAACCAACCTTACTTGCCATCATTCCGCCTCTGTTATATAACGAAATTGTACTTGTTCTTTTGTATTTCTTACATCATTTACAATTTCCCATAACGAAAGTGAACTAGTCTTGCTTTGGCCTCTTAGATCTGAACCTGTGTTAGGCATTTTGCTGGTCTAGAGAGTTAGCTTGTTTGCTGTCCATAGCTAATTAGTCTTTTTACTTTCGTCATTGTGGTTTGATTTCATGCATTTCCAGTGTTTAAACAAGTAAATCTTAAGGTGTCTTTTGATTTTGGACTAGCTTGTTTACTTTCGCTTGAAATCGAAATCAAAGTTATATAACAACTTTCTTTTTGTAATACATCAACATTAAGAAAGGGAAAAGAAAATACATGCATTGTGCATTTTGCATTTGACTGTTTGCATGCTGATTTAGGAAAAATTGCATTAGTGTGTGCTCTATGATCTGTGTGAAAAGATTTGCCTTTCTTCTCCCGCAGTAGTTAAGATTTTCAAAGTTGAAAGATTGAAAAGTTTGCTTCTCATCTTAGACTGCATTCAGGAATTTGTTACATACATCTCGTGGTGATCCTTAAAGGCAAACTGCTAAACAAGATCAACATTAAAATAAATTCAATTTACATAACAACGCTTTGTAACATAACGCAAATACATAGAGGTCTAGGTAGAGACGTGTTCCGGCGTCGTTAAACATAGTGACTGTCGATCTCTACGAAGGTGGGTGATTCCTCCTGAGAGTCGGTGGCACTAATACGGACTTGTGCTCCCACGTACCGTCACGTATATATTGGGAGACCCCTATAGGAATAAAGCCTTTATCCATAGGAAGCCGTGTCGGCCGCCCTACTGATCGCGATGCAGTGAACACAGCATTCACGAAGATCGACCACCCGTACCATAAAACGTATTCTGTGGTTTCGCGAAAATTTTGGCACACCCTCTGCCTAGAACTCCAGAGAAGTTTCTTTTGGCCTTTTTCAAACTCTATAACTGAAAAAGTCCATCCGAGCATTTGTCACTTCGGGCTCGTTAAAACATCGAAGGAGACTAGAGTCATCTTTAGCTTTTTCTCGACTCTTAAAACATGAAAAAGCAAAGTTGTGTCTAAAGTGTCGTTAATAAAATTTATTTTAATCGGAACATAATCACCTGTTATGCCCACGTTGATCTTTCAGTTGAAAAGTATGGAGCCTACCAACCAAGGAAGTCACCTTGGCGGAAGTCCCAATCCCTTCTCCTCTTGGGGAGATGTTGGTGCGCCTCATATGGCCACATTGTCGCTTCCAGGATTGACAATTGGCCTACCTGTATGGCTCTTTTCAACTAATGTAGTTCAGATCACCACTAATCCTGAGCAGTCGAATCAACAGTCAGACCAGTCTAGAACTACCCACCAGCCTTCCACTTCTTACAATTCTTCCTCTGATCCTTCATCTTCGCAAGGTAGAGCCGGCAAAAGTCAGCCTCCCATGGAGAAGAAGGAGAAGAAGAAGAAAGAAAAGAAGCAGAAGGAGCCTAAGGCGAAGGCGACTGGGGGCAAGCAAAAGACATCTGACAAAAATCCACACACTGCACCGACCGGGCCTAAATCGCCATGTGTCATTTGCAAAGGGACCCACTTCCACCGTGACTGTCCTTGTATTCCCCGGATACTAAGGGACTGGTCCCCCAGGTTGCACAATCCGGTAGCATCAACCTCTGATAGACATGTTGATTGCATTCCGTCAACTAGCGAGAGTGAAGGACGAAAAGGGAGACCAAGATCACCCTGTATGTTGTGTGAAGGCGATCACGCCATCCAGCGATGTCCATTCTTAGATGAGGCGAAGAGAGTTTTGGAAGATCGTCCGGTTTCACCGTTACGACTTCCTCCTAGATACCAAAAACTCGTGCCAAGTCCCTCGATAGTTGAAAATCCAGCTGGCCCGCTCAAGTGGTCAGCTGAAGTGTTAGTCATTGAGAATGAACCTGCTGAATCCAGACCAGACGAAAGTCTAAAGGTCGAAACGGCAGTTGACCCGGTTCTTCCTTCAGAGGTTTCATCCTCAAATGACTCCGTCATTGAAGACCCATCTTCAAATGACACCCTCACTGAAGAGGATAAGGATGACACCGTCCATATTCTTTTCATCAACACAGACTCTGATGAGCATCAGGGCAACGCGCCCATTCCTTTATCGCAGGAAGGAACATCGTCAGGGTCGTATCCGGCCGTGTATTCGGTCCCACCACCAAGCAACGTGGTTGTGTCCTTTGATTGGAATCAACTAGGCAGACCCCGGTTACCAGCCAGTATCCCATTCAGAATCATCGTCCAAATCTATAGAATGGTGATGGCTGGAACTATCATTGATGAAGGGGCATCTGTGAGTATCCTTTCCTCTATTGCTTGGAAAGCACTGGGTTCCCCGGCGCTTTTACCTGAGATGAGAAATCTATCGGGTTTTGATAAAGGAACCAGTCACCCATTAGGGATTCTCCCCAATGTTCCCATTACATTGAAGGGGAAGACAGTTCATATGAAAGTCATTGTCATCCAGGGACCCTTGGTATATAACTTACTCCTTGGACGAGACTATATATATTGCATGGAGGCGATAGTGTCCTCACTCTTTAGAGTTATGTGTTTTCCGCACGAAGGAAGAATGGTCAAGCTCGTAGACCAACTTTCATTTCCAGGATCACGCATCGCAAATAGTCAAATACCATCCCTTAACGGTTTATTCACTCAAGGAATGCCTACACCCCCGGTTCTACTTCCCGATGAATGCGAGTGATTCGGAAAGATGTAACTGGGACCCAGGGGGCATGCACCCTGGCCTGCCTTGGGCAGAGGAAACCTTGGGTATAAAGTTAATTTCCGCAGAAGAATGGGACTAGTCCGTACCCCGTCCGAAAGAAGGAAGAGAGGGTTGTTCTAGGATAAAGTTCTTTTGTCAAAGTTATGTGAGTGAGATAATCAGCTTCTCGCTCCCTTTGTCTAAAAAGTAGGCTCTCCTGAGGGAGGAGATCCATTTGTGGCGGCAAGTAGCCACCATCTTTGAAGGCAAGCCTCACCCATTAAAACATATGTTTTGAAGGATAAGTAGGGGCAGCCTCCAAAGAAAGAGATGAAATTGCTGCAACAAGTAGTCACCATCCTTAGCAACCTAGTAATAGACATCGCCGGAAAAAAGAGTTTAGTTTGCGGCAGCGAACAGAACCATTTTTCGGATAATAAGTAAGAGGCAGCGCCTCGAAATTATACTTTATACCTAGGGGCATGCAAACCTTTTGGAGTGAAAGCATGGGACGACTATTTATTTTTTAAATTTTTAGGTCCTCCCTTTAAACCTGTAGGTCTAACCCGTTAAACTCGTAGGATTAGCCGTTTCCAGCTTGCATAAAGAAAGGATGTGGGGCAAAACTCAAAACTTGCCAAATAGGAGCATAGCTTCGTGAGATAAAGCTCCTTAAAAAATAGCTATCTCACCTGAGGCGTTTCTTGTATTATGACTGGTATAATTGAGCAAGGTTTGGTCGCATTCAAGCTCGTTAAAAAATGAACTGCCCCTTAAGGTTTAGGGGGCATATGCCTCGTCTGCATTATTATGCTGGGGGCATCCATCACCGAGCAGTTTTAGCACATAGTTCATGCTCGTTAAAAAAAAAAATAAACATAAGTTGTGAGCAATCTTCCCCTAGAGTTCAAGCTCACCCAGAAAAAATGAACCGGTAAATAACCTTGGTAAATGTAACCTTTGACAGCCATATTAAAGCCCTTGGTCGTGTTCTTGCAGTCTCACCTCCATCCGTTCATTTGGCCAATCGTTCATCTCCATATGTTTGTTTACCCATTTTGAGGAACAGCTGCGAAGAGTGATTTCACTTAGCCATCCTTGTGACACTGCCGTGATTGGAAAATTCCAACCTGTACCTGGAATCTGCTGCTATCTTTGTTTATCACTCGTTCCTCAAAAGACGAGTCTTCTTTGAGCTCTTTTCTCTTGACTCGTAAAATATGAAAATTTTGCCGAGTTTTGGCCTTCCAGCTCGTTAAACGACCGGAAGAGCTATCCCTCCTCTAGATTTTAATCTTTTTGGACCTGAGGGATTATTGCACAAAAAGATCGAGCGCTTGTTTTGTTCGGCTCGTTAAAGCAATCGAAAATTCATCCCTTCTATATTGTTTTATACTTTTTCGGACTTAAGGGATTAGATGACGAAAAAGGAATTCTGGAGTTGACTTTATGTACCTTTTCAGACTCTCTAAAAATGAAAAGGACCGAGTTATCCTTGTCGTTAGACTCGTTAAATTCATTAAATAGCGACAAACTTGTCTTTAGACGAGAACGAGTTTCCCTATCGCTAAGCTCGTTAAAACATAGCGATGGGCTTGCCCGAAGGGCAGGTTATAGAAAAAGCATATGTTATCCTCCTCAAGCTTGATAAAAATAAAGAGGTACTGGTCAGCAATGACTGGGGAAAAATTGGGAGAACCTCACAGCTTTAATGGTAGCAAGTCGCTCTTGAACATGACACTTTGTCCTCCGTATCACATCGGGTTGGGTTGTTTCATTCACCGGTCTCATCACCATGGTCCTCGCCACACCATCCACATTTGGGGTAATGCTACCAATCCATCACATCAGTGTCGTTATATGTTCGAGAGATGCTATTTTGCAAAGAGTCAACCGTGTCCCATCCACTGCCATACATTGTCCTTCATCCATTTCATGACCGCCACCCTGAATCATACATCACAGTTTGTTTTCACCTCATCACAATCACTAGCTCCGTTCCGTGTCACTGATGTGGGATTCATTAAGGCCCTCCTTTGACGGATCACTCCTTGTCGACATCAGCTCATTATCCAAGGAGTTGATCTAGGAACAACCCCTTCAGTACTTTGAAGCTTGCATGCCTCAATGGCAAGTTTCTCACTTCCGGCGACAGGTATACATCAATGACCTTCGACCAGAAGATTTTGCATGGTGGTCAACGCCAAGTCCTTTATTCCCACCATGTGAATTGTACTGCCGTACCTTGAGGGTCATCATCCTTATCGGTGATTCCTCTCGCGCTTGTTAACGGTTTACATCATTGACCGATAATCAAGCGATGTCTTTCCATGTTCGACTTCAAGAAATTCTCACATGGATCGACTTGTGCATCGAGTGAAGATCGGAAGAGATTGAAGACCCCGGATCTAGTTTCATCCATCCGGGCTGCGATATATATTCAGGATATAAAGACATTTGATGTGTACATCATTGCAGCAGATGATCATCCTTCTCAAAGGATGATAATTTCAGCAGAGAATTATCAGTCTATCATCAGACGATCGTCTGTGCTATGTACCAAAATGAATTTATAAAGCTGAGCATGGGAATGCCCGCCTCAGCTAGATCATGAAAAAGAATGAAAAATAATGTATTGTATTGTATCTTATTACAGGACACTTCTCAGCAGATTGAATGAACTTCGGATCCTCCTAATAAAGCATTTCACCCGATAAACGACCTCATACTTTAGGGGGCATCTGTTATAGACAATTTTGTGCCTTGCAGCATCAGGCATGAATTGTCAATAATCCAAGGGATCCAAAGTCCCTAAACACGATGTTCCTACCCCTAGAGGAACAAGGTCAGCAAACCAACAGCTCTCAGATCAGTTCTCCACCTGAAAACACTCAAAAACAAGCAATCCTGAAATCAAAGCAGGTGCTCCACTAGGCTTCTGCGCTGAAACTCAACTCCTCCATGGTGTACCTGCATTGCAAAGCAGGTAGAACAAAGGCCACCTGCGCTGAGCGAGATGGGACAAGTGGCACACTGATTCATTGCTCTGGAATCTTCCAAAAATGACACTTGGATCAGGGATTTCGCCTTGTGATGAGTCAGAGGCTCTGTTTCTCCAAGTGGAAGCAAGGTTCTCCAAGTGGACTCAAGAACTGAAGATCAACTGAAGAGAGAGAGGACACAAGGCAGCTACACATCAGTTGCAAGCTGACTCATCCTTTCTCAATTCATCTATATATTGAGCTCTCTCCTATGAGCTCAGGAGGCTGGAATTTTGTGCAAAGTAATGATACGCTGTTGGTTTCACTATAGAACTATTGGGTGATTGCTTGAAGGAGGTGAAGAGGAGAAATTCTTTCTGCGGGGAGGTGTTGCTGGATTGGGGCCTTCAATGGTTGTAACTCTCTTAGAACTTTACTTCTTCTATTAATAAAAGCTATTGAGATTCTTCTATATGCACTTGTTTCAATGATGTATTGTGATAATTGTATATTTGATTTATGCTAATCCTTGAATCAGTTATGATTGCATGCTTCTTGTAGTTTCCTTCTTTGTTATTTTGCAGGATCTCATTGTAGCTGGGCCAGCAAAAGAGCAAGGAGCTGGGAGCAAGCAGCAAAGAGAAGAGTTTGGATTCGACATTAAGCGCAAGGCAACGGTTAGTGCATTTCTTCATTCTCTCTTGCTTTCGTAAAGAAGTAAACCTTAAGTAGTTTTCTTTACAGTTGTTGCTGAGGTACTATCACCCTTAGAGTGGGATAGGGTCATCCGAATCAGATACTTTTCCCTACAACACCATGCATTTATCATTCACCGTTTGAGACTCGAGTGATCATCCGGATCCCTCTGCATCTCGATACTCCGAGTCTTTGGCCATCAGAACTCCTGTGAAGCAACACCAAGAGCGCAGACCCACTGCAGTATCCCCCAGAAATCGCGCGCTGCTCCTACAGGAAAGCTGTTTCTACAGGAAGTCGGGTTCCTCACGTCAAAAGGTGGCGGATTAAAAAGGTAAGCCTGAACTCTCCATGCAATTGGTTTTTGAGGGTGGCAGAATCGTCGTCTACAGTCTGGTCGTAGAAAATTGTTTCAAATGTTGTCTGCCGTGCATGAACTTTCGTCCTACAGGATGTCAGTGTAATTAAGCTGTGTTAAGGTCCTCAGGAGATAAGCTTCGTGGATTATATGCATGACAGAAGCGTAATTCTACGCTCTGTCCCAGTAGGCCAAATTTCTTCCGCATTTGCCACCTCCAGCTAACGCAGCAGTTTTTCACCATGCCGGGTGGGTTCATCAGAAGGGAACCCACTGATTCAATGAAGTTAAGAGAAAATCCTGAGGTGGTGGAGCTCTTCACACAAGCGCAATGGATATCCTTCTGTGACAAATTGCAGGGCTATGACGACGAAGTGGTAGAAGAGTTTTTGCAAGCTATGAGGCCGAAATCTAAAACATTGGCCACCGTTAACTTCAGGGGTTTAAGCCTCAAACTCACCCCACAATTCATCAGCCGAGTTACGGAGCTCCCAATGGGATTACCATGGGATAAAGAAGAAAGGAAATTGGGCCAACAGGCTAAGAAAGAATTCTTTCCACCAGAGGAGGAATTCTCAGAAGACAAAAATGTGGTTCATAGAACCAGTTTACTCCCACCGTGGAATGAAGTTAGCCTACAAATTATGAAGTACATCACCTGTGAAGGCCGTTTTAGCATTGTATACGGGTACCACTTTCGGTTACTCACTGAATTAAGGCACCAGATGGATCTACCTGTAGAAAACAAGCTCAGTCTCCCCTACTTTCTATTACAGTCTTTGATTGAGTGTGCCACCAAGTTGAAAGAAGGCACACCAGACCAGGTAGCCCACCATGGACTGATCAAACTCCTCGTGGAGGATGTGCTCCACACATACAAGGTTCCTCTCTCATGGGAAGCCTTCAGAAATTTGACGAAGGATGGGGATATAAAGATGCTGACCGAAGAGCTTGGTTCATCTAGCAGTGAGGAGAAAGAGTCAGTGCCGACGGGAAAGAAAGAAACAGGCCAGAAGAACACGACCACGGAGTAGAAGAAAAAGAAAGAGAAGAAACGAGAGACAAAGGGTGCCAAAGAGAAAGATGACACACCCATCTTGACAGCAAGAGAGAAAAGGTTGCAAGGCTGAGAAGGTCCACATCAGCAAAAGTTCCTCGACAGCGACCGCAACCAAGTCAAAAAGCAAAACTCATGCAGCAAAGCAAACCAAGGCGGTGACACCTGTTTCTACAGGAAAGCCGAAACCGGCTTCTACAGGAAGCCCAGAATTAACTGAACAAGGGTCTTCTACAGGAAGCCCGAAATCGACTAAAACAGGGTCTTCTACAGGAAGCCCCGAAAAGTGAAACCCAAGGAGAAGAAAGCTGACATTCGTGAAAGGGACGCAGCATCTGTGCTGGCCGCCCTCAGCACACCTCCTAAGCCAAAGGAGAAGAGAAAGAGGGAGACCCCTCTATATTTTAAAGCTCAAAGAAGTGTGAGAATAAAGACGGGCAAGCCATAGTCTCCGTCCAGCAGCCTGATCATCATTGAAGATGCCCCTACTTCGCCCAAGGAAAGGTCCCCCTCGAGGATATCAGTCACCTATGAGAGGGGGAGCCCGAAGAAAACTACGTGGCAAGAAAATTTAGACCAATTGACTGAAAAAGCTCGGCTACAAGATGTTGAAGATGCTCTACAGGAAACCTTAGCCAGGCTTAAAGAAACTGAGAGAATGGAAGGAGAAGCACCCTTATCACCACCAAGGGAGGGTGAAGTAGAGCCACCAAAGGAAGTGGAGAAAGAGCATATACTAGAGCCGAGCCCTGAGCCAAGTCTGAGTTCATATTACAACTTTTTAGAGGTTGGAAAAATTATACCTCAGAAATTTACTGTGCCACTGTTTTTTGCATTAGAGGAAGAAAGAGTCCGTACACACACGTGGATTAAAATAGCCAAGTCAAAGGGTGTGGCGGACATAGGTCCCTTACAGGAGCAGCTCAAGGAGGCCAGAAGTGAATTGTCCATGGCTAAACATGTGGCAAATTTCCAACGCGTGTTCCTACAAGAAGAAAACCAGAAGCTGAGATTGCAGCTACAGGAGCTGAGGGCAGGGACAGGTACATCCTCCAAGGACACCATAGAGGAATAGCAAGGCAAAAAGGAATTGAACACCGGTCTTGGGGAGCCAACCACACTTCTACAGGAAGCAGAACAACAAGCACAAATTGAGGTGCAAGCTATCAGAGAACAGCTGCAGCAGAAAGAAGCACAATTGGCCTGCATGGCCAGCTGGGCCATGGATGCTATCCAATGCAGGCAGCCGGCCAAATCCTATGGCTTGTACTTGAAAGACCAATGGCTTTAATTCCAAATCAATACCTTGGTGCAAAGAGGTATCTCTCAGCCCCAAGACCCGCAGCAATTCACTGAAGTTTGCAGTACTAGCTCATCAGAGGATAGGGCCAAATTAGTGGAGTTCTACCTCCATAATCTGGCCCTGCCTAATGTAGTTTCATGGGATCCCAATATGGCCTTGGGAGATATGCAATTAATGGAATTTGACTCATGGCTAAACCATGAGGACAAAAGAGCAGCAGAAGCCAAAGAAATCATGAACCGAGAGCTGAACGAGCCATTGCTCATCAGACCAGAACCAGGGGATCCAGTTGCACTAATCTCGGCACACCAACATCTGTCCACTGACCCTCAAGATTCATTAAGATATATGGATCAACAGGCCCAAGCCATAGCTCATTTTGAGGACATGCAGAGATTGTTAGGAGACAACGCTGTCCAAGCATGCACACGCAGATGGAATACATTGGCACACAGTCTGAAAATATGAGAGTACCATACCCCAACTCGGATGAGGGAAGCTCTGGTACGGGTAGCCCTCTATAAGAAATCCATGCAAAACCTCTAGGCCAGCTGGATTGGCCTTAAACTCAGCCCACCACTGCTGCTAGGGTTGATGGAAGGCAGCACAGAGAAAGATGATAATGAACAGTGGGAAGAGGTAAACAGAAGGGTTGGGTTTCATATCAGCAAGGAGGACACTACTACAGAGGCTTGGGATGTAAGGGTAGCAGTAAAGGCAATGAATGATGAAGAGTTGGACTAGTTGCTCAAGGATGAGCAAATATTTTAGCTGGGGGGTGATGATGAGCCCCAATTTTTGGTAACAATTTGGGCTCATTTGGCCTACTTACCTTGCTCAACCCTTCATTTTTTATCACTTATGCATCATTTCTTAGTATATTCGTGTTATTTGTAGGAAGAAGGGCAGTCATTATGCCTATGTGGCTAATACATGATGATTTCAGGTTTTTTGACATTAAATGGAGCAAAGACCACGCAGATGGAGACAAGGAGACAACCAAGGTGGCATTGCGGGTTTATAGGGAGGTTGTCCACAGCCTTGAATGACCTTCCTCGTGATCTCCACCCCAACTCCGAGCTCCAACAACTATCACCACCGAGCTAGAAGGCAGCCAACAGATTCTACAGGAACAACAGTTTACTTTTAGTTGGACAGCCAAGCCCCACTAATTGAGGAGGCCAGCTTCGCCCTCATCATGTATCAATATTGAGGCTGTAGCCTTCGATAAAGACTCTTGAACCTTTGTTGTAGATTTTGAATCACGAGCTGTAGCTCTATTTTTTCTCTTTGTAAGCCAATTTTGGCATGTTGTTAGACTCATGATTATGATCTTTTAATAAAAGGCAGGCAGATTTGGATTCAATTCTGAGTTCTTAGAGGAGCTATAGCTCTCAGGTTAGGGTCGAACCTGAGAGCAATAGACCTCCTTTTCTTTGTATTGTTACTTGTCTTCCCTTTCAGCATTTCATTTCTTTACCTTGACATGCATTTGGAAAACACAGTCTGCTGATTCAATTTTCTTGATGTGATTAAGTAGGATTAGTTTCTGGATAAAGTGCTTTCAGCAGCTTAGATTAGAGTAGGAGGATTCGAATTCATCAGAGCTCCAAGAAAAGGTTGATCGTGCACTCACTGCCACCTCTGTTTAGAGATTGGGGGTGTAGACCGTGCCAACCACCAAAAAAACACAGTCTTATATGTTCATGCAAGCTTTAAAGTCATATTTCCATTGGTAGAATTATCCATGCAGTTAGATCTTGAGCAATAACCCCTTGTTTCAGCTCCATGCACGATTCCTCCCTTAACTTACATCGTTGTTCTTTGATTTTTAATAAAACAGATAAAATAGGATGATGAATTCTCGGTTTTGTGCAAGAAAGAGGTGATTTGTTTCATTTACACTGCGCAACACCACTTCAACACTTCCTTATCCTCCTCAGTCGTCCCTAAGCCATCTCCTTACCTCGCAGCTAGATCCTTTGCCCACCAACTCTTCTATTATCCACGTTGCCTCATCTTTTCGGCCTTCCATTGCCTCTACCCTTCTATCGACCAACCAGCTTTATACACTCTCTCCCCATCTCATCTCTATGTCCCTGAGCCATCTCAAGTTCCCCTTTCATCTTACCTATCCACCCATACAGCTCCTTCACTCCTCCATCACCCAAAACTCCGATTGCAGAACATCCTGTAGAAGTTAGCACACTTCCTGTAGAAATCTCGAGCTTCCTGTAGGATCCCCTGCAGACATCCTGTAGAAGCCTACAAACACGGTTGCCAAGCACCTGAACGTTGTGAACTCCTGTGTAATGATGTTAGGGATCCCCTGGAACCTCTCAGAGTCCTCCTGACCTTTCCCAAGCCTTCCTCCCCTTTGAACTACCCCTGCACATTCAAGACCCAGTAAGAAGCACAATCATAATAACTCTAACCACTTGAGCAAAAATACAAAAAATGTGTTCTGTTCAATGGAAGTAGTTTAAATTCATGCATCTCATCTCACTAGAAGTAATGGCATCATTGTTAGGAGTTGCATTCCCATCATTGCATTGTGAGGATTAAGCTGGTCAGATTAGGGTTTACTAGGGTTTCCATGTTTGGTTGGCTTTCAGTTCATTCTTGCAAAGTAGGTTAATTTCCTTTGAGATAGCCTTCGTTCATCATTTAGAAAGCTTCTTCTTAGAACATATAGAAGTTGGCTTGAGCCCTAGCGGACTTGTGCCAGCTGACCAAGTGACAACTGCGACAAGAGCTAGTACTTGTGCATACAACACCGTTGCTTCCAAGTTTGTTACGAACTACCGGGTTGATAAAATTAGAGAAGGAAGCTCCAGGAGTTGTAGCATTATTGATACAATACTGGAGCCCACCACTTGATCACGATTTTTCATTATTGGCTCCTCGTTAAGCGATTCTACTAGTGTTCGATGAAAAAAAATCTTTCACACTTGTTAGTTTGCACTGTGCATCTTGGAGACCATCACCATTATCGATGGCCTTCCCCACATCTGTTAACAGTCTCCATTATTGGCTAGTAATCAGATGATTTCATACATGTTCAATGTCAACTCATTTTATCACATGTACCGATCTATGATGTTCGGTGAAGTAGGAATTAAGGCCTTGGGTAGAGGCTTGCATCATTCAGTGTTGTTTCCTCTCCCAAGCTGTGATATTGTTCTTTGAAGACAACCATTTCAGGATAATCTATTATGACACTAGATCCACCCTGTGCCATATTGGCAGCCAGCATTGTTATATCTCTGAGGAGAAAGTTACTCTGACATAGCTACTGAGCATGGGAATTCCCGACTCAAGACATGATTTTAGCACTTCATATATATGTACTTTTGTTGTATTAGGTTTTCCTTACTGCACGAAACTTCTCTCTCTCTCTACAAAGATTTTGACAAGAAAACTACAGTATTTTCATAAATTATTTCAGCCATCGTCTCTGCCTCTGATCTCATACTTTAGGGGGCATCTGTTATAGGAAAAATTGACCTCCTAATCAACTCATAGGAGAAAGACAAGATGACTAAATGAATGACCACATTTGCAGGCCCAGAATCCACACTAATGCTCTCTGTACATTGAGAACCTGCTTTATAAAGCTTGTTACCAAGCATAAAGGAGTGTTAGTCAACCTGCTAACTCTTGTTGTTAGACCAAGGGGAGCATTATTGAACTTAAGTGATGTTCAAGAGGTTATGCCAATGAATCTGCCAATAAATATCTAGATATTAAATCCCTAAAATTGTGCAATAAAAGCAGGGAAACTCCAAAAATCAAGATATTTGGAGAAATTATATTCCAGGAAAAGAGGAAAATGGGAAAAAGCTGGTAAACAAGGTAGGTTCATGGTTTTTGCCCAAATGAACTACATGTGGAATTGGGCAGCCCTAAATCAATTGCTATATAAGCAATGAGAGGGCCATTGCAAAAAGGTCAGATCATTTAGAAGGGTAGTACATGGTGCTATTGTGATATTGTCATATTCTTGAAGGAGCTAGCTGAAAGAAGGAGAGAGAGAGAGAGAGAGGAAGAAGGGATAAGGAAGGCTGATACAACAGGGTTGTAATCATTCTTCTATTCTGAATATAGGACTGCGATTATGTTCCCTACTCCAAAGTGTCAGTCATATTGTGCATTTATTTGTTCATTCTGATGCTTGTTGTGCTGAGTAGATAAGTTACGGATTCTTACATTAATTTTCAGAAGTATATGTTGTGATTGATTTGCTTCGTTCTTTTATGTAGGAATTGTCTTGGAGCCGGTCAGGAGGAGTTCTTCTTAACACACGGAGATCCCCAAGCGAATCTAGAAAGAACCAAAGGTGATCCTTTCTCCATATCCTGTCAATATATGTTTGATAGATGAACATGTGTGTAACAGGTAGCTCTTGCAAATAACCTTACGGTCTGTCGGAAGTCCCGGGAAGACTTTCAAGGGTAGTTTGTGTCCTATGTATTTTACCCCATAGCAGAATGTTGCCTTGAATCCTTTGTCCTCCATGGTTGAAATGGACACCAGGTTCTTCTTTACATCAGGTACATGTAGTACTTCTTGCAAATGAATAGTGTTACCTTGATTCAATTGAAGGGTAACATTCCCTACTCCCTTCATGGGATAGTTGGCATCATCTCCAAGATTGTCTCCTTTTCTATCAGATTAGAGAGGGATTCCTTGTATCCAGTGAAGTTCCTTGAGGGACCACTATCAATCAGCCAATTTCCCAAAGTGTATGGAAGATAGTACTCTTTTTTCTTATTGTTAACAACATTTCATTCTTCATACCAGGAGTTCCTTGATTTCTTGGACGGTCGACCATTTCCTTGATGTCTTGCATTCTTTTTTCCTTTGCCATTGGACCTGCCATTCCTTTGATCGTTGTTGTTGAAGTTTCCCCTGGAATTATTATGATCATCATCATGTGATGTGTCCCTTCTATTTTGACACTCCATTGCATAGTGGAAAAACTTATTACAAACAAAACACCTACCCTTCCATCCTCCCCTAGGTCCAGGATTTCCATGCAAATGACCTTTAGACCCTGCATTATTTCTCCTTTTGGCATGAGCGGAGAATGTAGTGGGGTTGCTTCTATTAGAAGCCATCTCTTTCTCCACCATTGTTGTTTCTTATTGAATGCATATCAACATCAATTCATCAACCCTGGAATTCGATCATTGTTGAGGATGATGGTTCTAAATACATACCACTCAGGTGGGATTCGTCCAAGGGTGGTAAGAGTAAGTTCCCTGTTAGGAATGACTTCTCCAATAAATAGCAGATCATTCTTGATCATAGTAATCCTCAAGAAATAGGATTGAATATCCTCATCCTTGCCCTTCTTAATATCCTTGAACTTATTCTTGAAAAATATAATTTGATTAGAATTACTAACCTTGAACATGTCGACCAATCTGTCTTAGATCTCCTTGGAGGTCTTCAATTCAGAGATGTAGGCCACTAGATGCTTGTCAATGGAATCCATGATAATATTCTTTACTTCGACTTCAGCCTTATTATACTTGGTCTTCGTAGCAGCCAGTGCATTTGAAGGAGGCTCAAGGATTTTACCCTGCACATAGTCCATAAGGTCAAATCAAGGGATATCTTCCATCCATGATAGTTAGATTTATCATGCTGCTTGTCTTCAGCCAGGAAGTAGGATGAGGAACCCGTTGAACCTTTTTTCCTTTTCGAACTGTCTTTAGTGATTTCTCTTTCACTCTTGCCTGGTCTTGAAAGTCCTAGACCCACCAACATGCCAAGGGGATCTCCTTGGTAAGAAGTCCCAATTAGACCTCAGATCATTTGGTGTAGGAGTCCCAACAGTGGGTCGTAAGTTAATTCCTTGACTGCGATGTCACACAGAGGAAAGTAAGATAACTCTGTTAGTAGCAAGGGTGTGACCGCTACAGTGAGTCAAGGAAGATCCATGAAATGTCCTAACACAAAGGGGCTGAGATGAGTGCACCCCTTAACAATCTCTATTAGTATTTAGCTGGCAAGAGAACACACAAGTGAAGATGCATCACAAGCTGGAAAGCAGAATAGTTGACAATGAAAAGTGATGGTTAAACCAACAATGCATTTTCAACAAGATTCTTATAATTGCATACGAATCAGTTCATACAAAAGTACATAAGTTGAACAACATATATCATTAAGGCAACTAGAACAATCCAACTACAATAACAACATATGCATGAAAATGTGTTGGCTCTTATTATATAAAGCAGTGTAAGTTCCAATCATACAATACATCCATGTAAACCTAATAGCCCCATCATTGAAACGTTACAACCACATCCGCCTGCTCCTCCAAAGAGATGAACTAGCTCCATGCAGTGGAGAAGCCAAGGCGCATTATAATACTATCCAAGCTTTCTTCAAGGTAGTCTTAATAGAAGCTTGGCTGACCAAAAGCCTATGCAATGAGTTATGAGGGACTATTTATAGCAAAGGGTGGGGTGACCCTTGACATTCCTCTTTGTGACCATTCAACTACCCTCATGACTCTTCACCTAATCTATGGTTGTTACATCCACTATTGAGACTTCACTTACACTTGACATGACTCAACATTACAATGCACATGTACCCATGTAAACAATGGCTTGAACAAGCCAAACTAGAAATCATTCTGACTTAGACAATTATAGAAGTCCAACTGCTTGGAATCCTCATGTTGATCAATAATAACATATTGATGCCAAGATTGGTAGTCCTTGATAGTGTCCGTGTGTTCCATCATGACATCTGTCTGAAACCTGAGCCTTGCCTCCATAGCATCTGGGTACATTATTTGGGATCCTCTGTCCAACTCATCTGAAAGCATGCACATCATTGTCTTCAATTTTGATAGACCAACCATACTTGCACATGATGTCTGCACTGGTAGGCAAGTCTGGGCTGGTGGCGGTGCACATCAACTCGTTGAGGTACAAGTCAATATCCTGATAGACTTGCTTCTTTTTCTTCTCGTGGGTGAGAGTCCCTTTTCTTCTCCTGGCTGAGAGTCCCAAGTGATGGGATCACATGTGTGGTGCACCACAACATCCATTTTCTTGAATACTCGTGCATGGGAAGCATGTATGCTAGTGATGAGTTGCAGTAGGTCTTCATAGTTCTAGATCTGACTCCAGATGTGTGCTTGCAGCTCAACCGCATTGGCCCTCATAATCTTTGGCAATTGAAGTGGGGCTCCCTTGTACTTCATCATCCATGATTTCATGTTATTAACGACAGCATGTATGTTCTTCAAGATGTGTGCTCTTCTCGCACATCACTACTGCCATCTGTAGAGATGGACGACTGCTTGGTCCAAGGTACCAAACTTGGAATACAATTCTCACATAACTGTATCCAGGGACAATACTTCATCTAGTATTGCCTTCTTCAATTCAGCTCGAGCGAACATTGTCACCAAGTCTCCTCCTTGCTTGGCCACCTATAATTCCTTTGCCATTCACTCATTCTCAGCTATGAGGAAACGAACACTAGAGCTAGTGGCTTCGGCATACACTCTAGTTGCATTAGACAAAGCAGTTGGATGCTTGTGCACATCAGTCATGGTCACTTGTTCTTCAACTTGCGTAGGAGATGTTTGGTCCTCTAGAGTCAGTACTCTGTGAGACTACACAACTTGGTGATGAGATTTGTTGAAGGAGATGTTGTGCACTTCTGCTTCTAGCTGACCACCAAGGATCTCAGTGCCTCCTTGGTTATTTGAGACTTGCCCATCATCCGAATGCATTGAAGCAGGTGAGTCGACCTATTTGTGGTGAGGCATGAGGTTGGTTTCCTGTTCCAACTCCTGTTGCTCCATGTTTGCATCCAATTATTTAAGTGCCTGTTATATCTCATGAGAAAAGTCTTACCCCTAGAATGGTTTACCCTGTTTTCCTGATGCCAACTGTTTAGATGAATCAACTACTTGTACGATTGCTACTCCGTCTGTCTGCACATTGTTGGGCAATTTATTGGACTTAAATTGCTGCATAAATTATTGACCAGGGAAACTCGTAAGCTTGTGATGATGCCAGCACAATATATGCAGGAGTAGGAAACTAACCTATGTCTAACTAAATTATTTATGATTCAATATAATATGCAAGGGAAGAGGCTCCTAACTAAGGAGGTCCTGGTTGTCCTTCCCTACAATATCATAGAGAAATCATTCCTAAAACCAGAAACTTGAAATAAAGACAAGAGAATGAACTTAGTTATTGTTTAGATTCAATTAGAGAGAGAGACTAACTTAGTCTCTTTATTGTCCTCTCATGTGCTAATCCAAACTAAACTAAGATTCATTCATAAGCATAAGAAATGAAATGACTTGAAATTTAAAAACAAAAGAATGAATTTCAATTACCATATAAATCATTGGAGAGAGAGCCTAACTTAGACTCTTGGTATCTCCTCATATGATACTTCAAACATAGAAGCAAAAGAATGAATTTTAATTATCATGCAAATCAAATGGAGAGAGAGTCTAACTTAGACCCTTGGTTGTTCTCTCACATGCTGATAAGATTTTAATTCAAAACTCATTCACCAATCAAATCCTTAAACATCTAAACAATGAAATGAAACAAGATCTAATATGAAATAACATGTTTCTCTCATCCTTTTAGAGCGAGCTCAATTTTCTTAAGAACAAGACAAATTATTCCATATACTACATTAAGAAAACTTATATCTAAAACTACATAAATTCATATCCTACATTCACACAATTTATATCTAAAACTACATAATGGAAATATATGAAAAATGAAGCCTTATTCTATTCCATCATCAATTGGATACAATGCTCTAATAGTCCTCCTTTTGGAATGGAGGAGGTACTCCTATTTATACAATGAGAGGAGATAACAAAGTCATAATGATGATCCATTAATCTCTCTTTTAGTTCCATACATTTATCAACCATCTAGACACATAACCCTATCCTCCATGATTTCCTCCATGAGGTCCATGATCTTCTCCATGATCTTTTCCATGAGGTTTATCTTATCAAATTCGAATTTTATCATTCAAGGCCACATAAAGGTGTCTTGGAAGCTTCCTTGCAACCTACACATGTCACCAAAACAACCCACTTTCCATATATAAAGTAAAATATATTATTTTCTAATATTTAATCAAGAATTTCTCTCAAAAATGCTTAAAAATAAACAATATTTGGAAAATATAAATGAGACCCATTAACGGTGAATAGTAGGGAAAATGGAGTGACAAGGTGATGAATAGTGAGCGAAATAATGGAAGCATAAGTGAAAAATGTATGGTAATGAGTGCCATTTTTGGAGCCCAACATACTCCCCAACTGAAGTTCTTGCATGTCCTCATGCAAGCTACTACAATGACTTATTTGATTTGATTCTTAAATGAGCTTCCTTTTACAAGATGTTTGGTTCTTGTGTAACAAACATCTTTCAATCATGGACTTCCTTTTAACTTTGCACATCTTTGGATAACTTTTATTTGTTTGCAAAGCATTGACATATTTTAATGATTGGTTCTTGTGTTACAATCATTATTTACTTTGATCTCTTCTTAATGATTGGTTCTTGTGTTACAATCATTATTTACTTTGATCTCTTTTTAATGATTGGTTCTTGTGTTTACAATCATAATTTACTTTGTTGAGATCTCTTTTTAATGATTGGTTCTTGTGTTTACAATCATTATTTACTTTGTTGAGATCAATCATATGCTCATCATTTTGTAGTAGTTTTTATTGTGAGAAGACTATGTGGGTTAAGATGTAATATGAATGAGGAAAAAGAATGAAGTGTGAAATCCCCCCTCCCCAACTGATGGTTTTTGGAAATTTTAAATGAGAAAGGAAATAGTGAAATAGTGGAATATTTTCCAAATAGCATCATTTTAGCATCTAAAAAGAATTTCAAGATTAAAGGTTAGAAAACATCATACCTTACTTACCTAAGGAAGTGGATGAATCATGCATGTTCAGCTACCAAAATTCTGTTCTGAAGCTTCTTCTTCAAGTTGTGGATGAAAGATGGGTCTGTGTTGTCGTATCGGCTGCTGGATCCTCTGCTACTAGATGATGAATCCGAGGAGTCTGCTGAACATGGCTAAAAGTCGTATCTGCTACTAGATCTTCTACTGCTGGATGATGAATCTGATGAGTCTGCTAAATATGGCTGAAAATCTATAAGGCTTGGAAGGTATACAAAATATAGAAGTTACATTTCCCTCCCAGCCTTATTTATTGACTTGTCCTCAAGTGAAATACAATGTATACAATGAATGGAAATACAATGAATGGAAATTGGCTTCATCTGCTACAAAATATGGGTCTTCAAGTCTTCAACGCTCGATGGCACAAATCTTACTACGTGATTAAATGTGTTGATGTCGAACATAGCAAGAAGTTGTTGACTTAGTGGCCGTTAATGAATGCCCCTAGCCAACACAAGAGCTCCCACCAATGATTCCAATGGGAGTCAGGATGCCTAACACATCTCTGTAGGTACGAATAAATTTGTCGTGGTCGAGTCACCTACAAGATCCAACGAACAAGGGATATTAATGTACTCCCATTGTTCATTGGAAAGAGTACTTGCCATTAAGGCATGCAAGCCTCTAGGTGTTTTTTCAATGATACTTAGACTCTAGGACTTTGACTCAAGCAGAGTTTTATTGCGGAAATGAAGGGGAATGGTAATGACATGGAAAATGACAATAAGGAAATGCATGGTGTATGAATAAGAACTCTTGCTGTGAAAAATGGATATTGAGATGGGATGCTTTATGGACATGGACAATTGGTGGAAAATCTTTTGCAGAATGGGAGTGCAAAATAATGGTTCTGGACATGGATTTCTCTTTAGAATGTTTCATGAAATTAGTCATTGGAAGACCAATTGTGCGCACAATGTAATCTCCTTATGATCACTTGATTGTCCTGTAACCTGTAAAAAACTTGGTACAAAGAAAACATAAGTGTGCTCATGAAGAAATGGCCAGTTGCTTCATGATTCTTACGCAAAAATTTCATACCAAATAAAACAAATTAAGGACAAACAAAGTGTTAAAATTGACTTAATCATGATATTAATATCAATCCATTTGTGAAAATAACCATGAAAAGTAATATTCCCTGTTTGTGTCAGCTGACTTCTGTGCATGGCATCATAGATTTGTTGTGTCTTGCAGGTTAGTACGTTATAAAAGCATACAACAATATCAATTTTCCAATTCTAAACAAGTTAGTACGCATTTAAATAATCCACCAAATGTTATTTCAACTTATGCTTCCAAATGTTCCATTATTTATTTTCAAACCGGCGTGAAGTTTGTGAATTTTTTTTTTTAATAAGTTTTTTTTTTTTTCATCTTGTTCTTATGATTCTCTCAATTCTGATGGCCCCAAAGTTTTGTTTACGCTAGTGCCCTTCACATGCCAATGGCTTTTTTTTTTTTGTAAATCATTCTAAACAACAATACAACAATTGTTAACTTTTTTTTTTTTTAATTATTTTTTTTATTGTTTTTTTTGTTAAGAAACTTGATAACAAAAGATAATATATTATTATAATATATTAATATAATTAATACAATCATATTAATATTAATATAGTAATATATTAAATTAATTATACAATCATATTAATATATTAAAACAAAAGATAATATATTAATATATTGAATTTATTAATACAATCATAATATTTATATAAATCAAATATTATTTAAATCAAAACATATCTATCATAACTAAATATACAATCAAAACAAATCCATAATTAAAAAAAATGATAACTACAAATCAAAAGAAACCGAAAATAGATAAATATAAAACACATAAAAATAAGTATAATATATTACAATAAATACAAAACCAATTTAATCTAATAATGAAAATGAAATCCAAACAAAACCTGAAAATTGGCAGGTGAAGGGATATGGAGATTTTGTAATTGGAGCAACAAACTGGCCAGAAATAATGGATCCAGCAGTTCTAAGGCCAGGACGTTTTGGCAATTTACTTCTTGTTCCTCTGCCACACTCATTAAAAGATACAACTGGAAAGTAGTTTCCTGTCTTCCGATCAACTTGCAAGAAATCAGCCACCAGTGGAGGAACTGCATTCTGGGAGTAACGTGTAAAATCATTAACCAGATTTATAGTTATATTTGGTTTCCAGAATGAAACCCAATCGGAGGAACTATCATCATTTAATTCAGCTACGTTTTCCTCAATTTATGATCCATCCTGGTCTCCAACTGCACCACCACTCAGCAGGCTCTTAAGCTTATCTACCTTTGGCTTTGGAAGGTATGTAACAATACGGTGGGTTTCCCAAAAGTGGCTGATTGATCATACTCAGGATCACTAGGATCTGGGGCATATCCTGATCGAGCAAAGAAGACATGAGCATAGACGCTCCCGTTATTCTTTACAGCCTCTGAAGGATGGTAAACCATTTTATGTTTTCGAACACTGTTTGGGCCCCAGACTACAAAAGGTACATTGGTTTCTTGCCAGACAAGAGCTGCTTTATTGCTAAAATCATAGAACCTCTCATTCTCAGAGAGATAGAGCCACATATCAAGGTTTTCGCCCTTAGAAAACAGATTTGACATCTGAAGCAGAGGATGGCTTCTTCGAAGAGAAAATCTGCATGGCGAAGTACCAGAAGGCGGCCATTCTCAAAACCCCTAACAACATCTGCCCAGGGCCGAAATTGATGGTGCTGGAGGTTATCACGGTTGGTTTCTTCCTCTGAGAATTCCCACTCATTCAATCGACTGCGGCTGCAGTTCAACGTTATCTGGGGGCGGTTGATACCAGCAAAATCACACTTCCTCCTCCTTCCCGTTGGCAGGTGCATGCGTACCGCGCCGCTGCTTTCGCCATTGAAAATTTACGAGAAGTTTTACATGCTGAGCATGCCGCCTGCTGCTGCTACTGTTGTACTGGTTTTTCAGAATATATGATCACAAGACCTGAAACACTGTATTGTTGAGTTTAAGCTTCCTGACTGTATATTTCTACGACTGTCATGTTGATATAAGTTTCTGATTGTGTGCAATTTTATCCGATTAAGCTAAGCTACATCCAGCTGCTGCAACAATTCGGGCTTCTCCAACAATCCGGATAACTGAAGCTCGTAAGTTTTAGAATCAGATTCAATTTATTCATACTGCTCCCATCCTTCACAAATTCTCCAGTAGCACGCTTCATATCATCTTTCACCTCATCGTCGATGCTATTCAGACTCTTCTTTTCCTGCAGAGAACAAAAGAATGAAAGTCAATTTTTTTCAATAATAAAAGAAAATATTAAAATGAAAACTTAATTTTTTTATTTTGTATGTTGATTCTATTTATTGCTTCAAATTTTTTATTAAACAACAAATTAAAAAAACAAAAAAAAAATTAATTTGTGATTTTAGTTAAAGTTGTAAAATCAACAAACTTTTCTTTTCTCTTTTTTTTTATTAAAACCTACTATTAAACAATAACTATAATGAAGTTAGTTTTTTCTTTTTAACAACAAAAGAAATGGTTAATTTTTATTATTATTATTATTATTATTATTTAATAATAATAATATGTATATATGATACATATATTATTAAAAAAAAAATTATTTTTTTTTAAATCTAAAATTTAAAAAAACTAAATTTCATCTAAAAATTTAAAAATGTTTTTTTTCACAAAATTTTTTATTTCTTTTTGCAAATTAATTCTTCAGCAAGAGTTTTTTTTATTTGAACCAAATCAATGGACTTTCTGATCTTCCTGATCGCACGAAGCGCAGGAAGAGAGCATACTTATCGATTGATTTGTGTTTATTTATGCAGGGGGGTGTTTTTGAAAAGACAAAATTTAAAACTAGCTAAACACTAAATCATCAGAAAACTTACACTTAAACTCCTTTGTGAAAATCCTGCTGTCACCAGGTCTCACAAGTTATTTTGTCTAAAGAAAAATACTAATACTGAATTAAATTCTAATGCCTAATCCCTTAGCACCATCCCCGGCAACGGCGCCAAAATGTTGGGCAATTTATTGGACTTAAATTTCTGCATAAATTATCGACCAGGGAAACTTGTAAGCTTGTGATGATGCTAGCACAATATATGCAGGAGTAGGAAACTAACCTATGTCTAACTAAATTATTTATGATTCAATATAATATGCAAGGGAAGAGGCTCCTAACTAAGGAGGTCCTGGTTGTCCTTCCCTACAATATCATAGAGAAATCATTCCTAAAACCGGAAACTTGAAATAAAGACAAGAGAATGAACTTAGTTATTGTTTAGATTCAAGTAGAGAGAGAGACTAACTTAGTCTCTTGATTGTCCTCTCATGTACTAATCCAAACTAAACTAAGATTCATTCATAAGCATAAGAAATGAAATGACTTGAAATTTAAAAACAAAAGAATGAATTTCAATTACCATATAAATCATTGGAGAGAGAGCCTAACTTAGACTCTTGGTATCTCCTCATATGATATTTGAAACATAGAAGCAAAAGAATGAATTTTAATTATCATGCAAATCAAATGGAGAGAGAGTCTAACTTAGACCCTTGGTTGTTCTCTCACATGCTGATAAGATTTTAATTCAAAACTCATTCACCAATCAAATCCTTAAACATCTAAACAATGAAATGAAACAAGATCTAATATGAAATAACATGTTTCTCTCATCCTTTTAGAGTGAGCTCAATTCTCTTAAGAACAAGACAAATTATTCCATATACTACATTAAGAAAACTTATATCTAAAACTACATAAATTCATATCCTACATTCACACAATTTATATCTAAAACTACATAATGGAAATATATGAAAAATGAAGCCTTATTCTATTCCATCATCAATTGGATACAATGCTCTAAGAGTCCTCCTTTTGGAATGGAGGAGGTACTCCTATTTATACAATGAGAGGAGATAACAAAGTCATAATGATGATCCATTAATCTCTCTTTTAGTTCCATACATTTCTCAACCATCTAGACACGTAACCCTATCCTCCATGATTTCCTCCATGAGGTCCATGATCTTTTCCATGAGGTTTATCTTATCAAATTCGAATTTTATCATTCAAGGCCACATAAAGGTGTCTTGGAAGCTTCCTTGCAACCTACACATGTCACCAAAACAACCCACTTTCCATATATAAAGTAAAATATATTATTTTCTAATATTTAATCAAGAATTTCTCTCAAAAATGCTTAAAAATAAACAATATTTGGAAAATATAAATGAGACCCATTAACGGTTAATAGTAGGGAAAATGGAGTGACAAGGTGATGAATAGTGAGCGAAATAATGGAAGCATAAGTGAAAAATGTATGGTAATGAGTGCCATTTTTGGAGCCCAACACACATGATGCGTCCTTTTCTGTATCTGCTGTTATTGCGCTTCCTTCTCTTATTGGCAGAGTTCTTGTTCTTTTTGAAGTAGCTTCCTTAGCTCATGCAACTCGTTCTCTAATTCTTCCATTATTTTCTTATCCCTCTTCCTTTACGCAATGCGCTTGTCGCATTGCTGCCTCTTTACTTGAATAGCCATAGCTGCTTGCTCTACAAGTGGATTTTCTCGAAACTTGAAGCTTTGTTCCTCCTCCATGCGATTTACAGTTTTCCTCTTCCCTCTGTCATGCACATGTATGCTTGGCTCTACTGCCTCTGCTGCTACTGCTGGTGCTCTCCATGATGTTGCTACATGATACTTTGCTAACCACTCTAAGGCGAAGCCGACCTTCTCATTAGGTCCATAGGAACTGTAGCAATACCTCCATGAGTCTTCCTTGGCCCAATAAAATGCCCCATGGATCCATTTGAACTAAACTCTCATGTAGTGACCCTTCACAATGCAATGTGGGTCATACTGGTTGAAGCTTCAGAGGTCGAACAGCTACTTCTTCATGTATTCTACTTCGAAATCTTCTTGATTGATATTCTGGATCTCATATAACCAAATCTGCAAGGAAAGAGTGGGCCACAGTGTCTTCTTCTTCCATTGTATTCTAGCTATCAATCCTGCTGAAATGTGATATGCTAATTCCTGCATGACATGTATGTCCAAGGAAAACTTGGGCATAACATGCAGAGGCTTCTCCACACTAAACATTCAGATGAAAGTGTCAGACGATGAGGCATACCAATCTTCAATGCCTAACAACACCTCTATTGCTTCCTTTGACATGCAGGGTGGATCATGTTCGAATATCATCCTTTATACTAGGGTGAAAAAATGGTTAGACATCCGTATGATTACTCCCCTGAAGCTGCATTCGGACAACAACTTGAAATATGTGTTCACAAAAGTCTCCACCAGTGACCATGCTCACTCCAATCCTAGGAACTCATGTCGGGCATGTTATAGACATTTTTGGGCACTGCAACCCCAATCATAAATGTCCATAAACCAAGGACTCTTAAGTCCCTAAAAGTTTTGTTCCAACCTCTAAAAGAGCAAGGTCAACTGATTACATCTTATCCCAGAAGTTCTCCATGAAAAACTACTCAAAACTGGTCAAAACTAGAGCATCTCACCTGCTCCATGGTCAAAGTGCATTGCATCCCACCTAAATACACACAGGACATGTGATGCATCTTGAAAAACCCTTATATGGGGTGCGATGGGCGAGAGTGGACAAATGGCAGGGTTAATCTGCAAGGTGGAGGATCATGGAATCTTCCAGAAACTTCTCCTGTGACACTTGCCTCTCTGCATTCACCCAGGGATGAGTAAGAGATAATCAATCTCCAAGTGGAATCAAGAACTATCAGAGAGAGGACAGTAATCAAATCTCAAAAGCTAACTCACCCCCCTTGCAAACATCTATATATGGATCCCTCATCCCATAGATCCAAAGGCTGGAATTTTGTATCTTGTAAGGAAGTGCTACTGGTTTCTTGGTGTAACATCATAGTGTTGGGTGATCTAAGCTTTTTATGAGGTGAAGAAGGGCTTTATTGCTGAGAGGATGATGCTAGGTCAGAATAATTGGTTGTAATCCTCTTTTCTATTCTTGATTATTAATAAAGCTATTCAAGTTTTCCTCCACATTCTTGTATGATTGATGATATATGCATTTGTGTGGTCATATATATCTGGTCCTATATTGTTTATGATAATAGATCTATGTTCTTGGATAGTGTTATACTGCTTTGATTCTACAGGTGCTCTTTGAAGCTGGGTAGATGAGGAAGCGAGTGGAAAAGATCTATCAGAAGGGAGAGGAATCAAGCAAGGAACCAAGCGCAAGACAGAGGTTGGTCTCCTTTATTCCCCTCTTATCTATTTCTCATAAAGGAAAACGAAAGTAGTTTTAGTTTGTTTGTTTCTAAGGTAGCTACCGGCCTTAGTGGGACTAGCAGCTCTGCATAGACACTAGATTTCCTGATAACAAATTGGCGACTCCGCTGGGGAGCGAATAGATTGTTTGTTTATCTACATTTGTTTACTTTATAAACTTACAGACGGAGCCTGAAGTTAAGCCAGCTAGCCTTTGAACTGCATTTGCTATGCAAGTGCAAAGTAGATCAATGCTCTTTCAGTCTATCTCTGGGTTTTGTTTATGAACTGAAAAATCGATTTACAAGCTCTCTAAATGCCCTTGTGGTGGCTCTAGTAACCTCCTTAGATCTACCCCTGTGATTGATTTACTAATTACCACTTGCTCGACCTAAATCCCTAAACTCAGCTGCAAACTGTGACCTAGAACCCAGTTGAAGTCTCATCCATGGACCATCACACTGTCTCTTCTTTGGATTTGGGATGCATCATACTTCTCGAGTGTAGTAGGTGCGCTGCATCTCTTTTTCCCTGTGTTACAGGTGCGCTAATCAGGCAAGGCCTCTTCTGCTCTTAGATTTTGGTTTCTATGTTCACTCTTTTCAGCTCTATTCAGGAGTTTTGTTGTCTGTAGTCAGTACACCTCCGTTGAAACCCTTCCTTGCCATTATTCCACCTCCATTGTGCAAAGAACTGTAAATGTTTTTATGTATTTTGAGCCATTTTCAGTTCTCTTTTACAAAGAAGTAGCGTAATTGAACTGTCATTTCTTGATTTGAAAGTGTCACAAGTGTCGTTTTCAGTCATAGAAGAGAATATGAATGTTCTTGATAGTCGATTACACTGTTACTCTTGTATTTGATTTGAATTAGTAGTTTTTCAAGTGTCGAAAGAAAGTTTTCAATTCCAAATCGCAAAGTGTCGTCATTGCCTTCATTTTGTCTTGAAAAGAAACTTGCTAGTAATGTCGCTTTGAAAAATAATTCAGATTTACGCTTAGCTTTCTTTTTATCATTCACACATTAAGAAGGCTGAAAAAAATACATGCATGTGCATTTGCATTTAGACTGTTTGTTGGTTTGATTTAGGACAGTGCATATAGTGTGTGCTCTCTGCTCTATGTTGAAAGAATATCATCTCTCTTTCCTTAGTAGCTAGGATTTTCATTGCAAAAAGAAGATTAAATGATTGTTTATCATCTTAGATTACATTTTAGGAATTGTACATCTACATCATGCGGTGAACCTAAAAGGCAAATTCCTTAAGCAAGATCAACTGTAAATAAATTTAATGAATCTAAAAATGCTTTGGAACCTAACGTACAACATTTAGAATTCTAGGCTAGAGACGTATTTCGGCGTCGTAAAGCCTGGTAACTATTGTTTTCATTGATGGTTGGGTGATTCCTCCACTTTGAGACGATAAGCGCCAGTACGGACTTGTGCTCCCACGTACCATCGAGTATATATTGGGATACCACAATAGGATTTATCCTTTATCCATAGGAAGTCGTGTCTGCCGCCCTATCGATCACAATGCACTGAACACAACATTCAAGAAGATTGACTGTCGTACCGTAAAAAGTATTCTGCAGTTTTGCAATTGGTTTGGTAATCCCTCTGTCTAGATTTCCAGAGCAATCTCTTTCGTTCCTTTTCAGACTCCTTAAACGAAAAGGTCCATTTGAGCACTTGTCACTTCAGGCTCATTAAAAATTGAAGGCGACTAGAGTCATCTTTTGTTTTTTCTCGACTCCTAAAGTGAAAAAACAAGTTGTGTCAAAGCGTCTAAAATTTATTTAATTAGGAAACATATTTCCCCTTTATTTTTAGTTGATCGAGTAATCCACAATCGTGGAAGAAAGTCAATTGAAACCCCGTCGTTCGCGAAGGCTTACGAGTTAACCATCTTTGTCTCCAGAATTGAAACTGTTACGGACAAAGCGAACTCGTTTAACCGGTTCCAAATCCCCTAGTAAAGTTAGAACAAGTGTTCCAACACCTTTGGAGACTCCGGTTACTCCAAAAAAATTTGGTATCTCTGCCTTTACAGAAGAAGTTTAGCAGCCACCAAAGGATAGTAGAACTGATCCTGGTGTGAAGGTAAACACTTGTATTACTGAACCAACTCCATCTACAGCTGATTCGGAAGGTGTTATTCCCCAAACGTCTGTCGCTGCAGATTCTATACCTTCTTCGGCACCAGAAATATTTTACGTACCTGACGGTCTACCTCTTCCACTTGGTCTGATTGCTATAGAAGAGATTGTGGAGGATCCTCCATCTAGTACTCCATCGCGATTTGGAGTCGGGATCACTCTATATCCTTCTTCATCAGAAATTAGTCTACCGTCATCGGAAGCTCCTGTAGAGTTGCTAGGAAATCTTTTGGATAGACTAGAAATGTCTGAACAACTGTCGACATCTAGGATTGTGTCATCTGACACAGCGATGGCAGAACTTCCTGCTGTCACTCCAACAATGTTCGTCGGCATACCATCTGTCCCAACTAGCTCTCAATCGCTAGAAGGGGCCCACTCAGGGGCTTTTTTGACAGTATGGTCCGTTCCTGTTTGTTCATCTGGAATAGTATCTGGGAACTCTTATGTTGAGTCTCAGCAAATTGATCCTTCAGGGTGTCAATTTGGGCAGTCCGGTCCTCAAGGAAAAACAATTCCTTTGAGTATCGGATTACCGCTGTATGGGGGGCAATATACCCTTTCATTATCTCCTCCGGTAAGACAACCATACGAGAGTTCACAAAAAAATTTAGGTTATGCTCGAATTACATCTACCGATTGCGTGTCAATACTGCATCAACAACCAAGAGTTGTATACTCGATGCAACAATGTTTACGTATGTCAAATATACCAACTATGCTGGCCCATTGTGACGATGTCGCAAGTACAAGCATTTCCTGTTGTATTCCAACCTCAGGTTTCTCAAGTTGTAATGAAATAGCCTCTTGTCCCTGCGACTCAACCACAATTGCCAACTAGTGGAATGACACTGGCCCAAACGGGTACAATTACTCCTCATCTTTGTCAAACGGTCAGTATTGGACAACAGCACATGGCTTCGTAACCATGGCTGGTGAAATACCAATAACTACAATTCCAACAAGTATGCCAAGGATCTGAGAAACAAATATTTGCAAATAATGGGCAACCAAACGGTTAAAATAAACCATTCTACAATGGTTATGCCCATCAACCTTACCAAAGTTACCACCATCAAATGCATTATGATGGTATGCAAAGACCAACTCCTCAAGCCATTCCATCCTATCCTGGGTATGCTTAATCAAACCTGAATCAACAGTTACCCTTCTTGGAAACTTTAGAGTTACCAGATCTAAATCGGCTAACGAATGATCCAATTTCTTATGCCCATTGGTGGCCAGGGATTCCGCATAAACTTTCGTCAGATATTCCTAAATTTAATGGAAATCCGGGTGAAGACCCGTCGAATCATGTGATGACATTTCATCTGTGGTGTTCATCAAACACCCTAAACGATGATTCGATTAGGCTTCACCTTTTTCAGAGGACGTTAACTGGTCTGGCAGCAAAATGGTATATCGAGTTTGTCGTGGCGGAAAAAATCATTTGGGCTGACACAACTGACCTCCCTAGGAGTTTAAACTCGCTAGCGACAAACAAGACAAAATGGAGTGATCTTTCTCTAAATATACCTTTTATAACATGAAAAGTACAAGTGTTTAGGCTTACCTTATTCCAAAACGCTATTGTTGTAGTTCGTCTTTGCCAATCTGGATGAGCTCTTCCTTCAAGTCAATTCCTGCAACCACAAACAATCAAACAATTACCGAGCACTTGTATTTCATATAATAAAACATACATTCAACATGCAGACCAAGGAACACATGAAATAACTCATTAACACAAGCTATTGAGAAAAATAAACCAGTTTGTATTAATAACGAAACAAAGAAACTCTTACAACCTGGCCTTGGTGTTGTGCAAGTTCCTCCCAGGGTCCATCAAGTGTTTTCCTCTACTTTGACAAAGCTCACCCACTTCCAAGTAGAATCATGTAAAGACAATCTCTCCTCACAAAGGTTCTAATGGAAGACCTAAATCCTGCAGCATTTACCCAAAGAAAATGTATAGCTCCAACCTCCCCTCCTTCTGGCTCAATGCCTTTATTTATAGTGCTGTAAAGAGGTTATTCAGGTCCACTATCAATGGGATCATCCCCCTCTATGGGTGGGATAGCTCCCTTATTGATGGGATAAGCTCCCTCTTAATAGAGATACATGAACCAACTGGAGGCGCATCCATTTCATCAAACCGACCTCTAGAATGTTCTAGAAGTAACCACAAGTAACTTTTTCAAGATAAAACTTGCGCATTTTGCCTTTTACAGAAGGACGCACCTGTCCTTTAACATACAGAGCGTCCATGGACGCAGGTTTTGTGAACATGGCCTGCGTCCCCGCAGGTAAGGCTAGAGAGAACCTGCGACCCCAGAGATAAACATAGTTTTTACAAGACTTTCTCTCTTTTTGAGTTTGAGATGGATAACAGAGGCATAAAGACTTGCCTAAGAGGGTAGCATGACTGTTGATTTGAGCCATACTAACTGTAAGTAGTCAAGGTGACATTTTTTAGTGTAACAGATTGCCCCCTAAAGTGCGAAGCCTGGAATAGATTGGTGTTTTGTAATTCTAGGAAGGGTGAAGCGCTTTATCATTTCAAGGATTGACTTGTGGATGACCTGGTTAGAACCTGCAATTTTCAACACAAAATACATGTATAAGATTATATCATCACTGAGGTAGGCATTCCCATACTCAGATTCAAAACTTTAACTAATGGACTAACTATTCTGATACAGGAATGATCTTGCAGTACATCATTTTTATAGACTTTTGTAGACACAGTATGGACGCAGCCATCTGTTTATGATTAGTCTACATAGACAATGAATACAAAACTCCTTGCAGCCTGGATGGTAGAAACTAGATCCAGGGTCTTCACTTCTACTTCCCAAATTGGTACGATTCTAAACATGTGATTAAATGATTTGATGTCGAACATGTTAGAAACCACTTGATTACCAGTCGATGATGTGAACTGTTAACAAGCGTGAGAGAGACCATCAGTAATGTCAATGGTTCTCAAAGTACCAAGCACAACCCGTGAAATGTGAATAGATGTTCTGATGTCGAACACTTCACGGAATCCTTTGATCGAAAGTCAATGATGTAAACTGTCGTCAAAGGCGAGAAACCTGCCATTGATGCATGCAGACTTCAAGGTACTGTCGATTCCTAAGTCATCATTCTAGATAATGTGTCGATGTCGATAGAAAGCGACTCGTTGCAGGCAAGCCTGCAACACGAAATCATTGTTCAAGTTGAAGAAATGTTGCTGTAAGGACTGACTCAGGGATGGTCAAATGGATGATAAGTATTTTGCAGATGAAAGTTTTGCTTGCAGACCTCTTGAACACATAACGACACAACAGATGGTTTGGTGACGAATAACTCAAAGTTGATCCCTGAACCCGGTTAAAGATTTTCAAAGTGATTTGGTCAACTGTGAGGTAAAAGATTTCCCAACCCAGGTGAAATGCAAAAGTGTCGTGTTCAAGAGTGGTAATAAAGTTTCGTTTGAGACAAAAGGTGACAAATAGGTTCATTCTTCTCTCTTTTCCCCCACCATTTCTGGCAAGTACCTCTTTATTTTTATCAAGCTTGAGGAGGATAACATATGCTTGGTTATAAGCTCATCCTTCGGACGAGTCCAACCTAGTTTAAATTCGAACCCTAGGAAGGAGTGGTTCGTTCCTGTTTGTAATTGAACAGGTCCTTTACTGTAAAAGTTTAACGAGCCCAGTATAGGAACAACTCGGCGTTTTTCAATTTTAGAGAGTCTGAAAAAACTTAAGGAAACTCCACGTTGAACTTTTTCGTAAATTTGTGTCCCTCAAGCCCGAAAAAGTATAAAATAATACCTGGGGGAACCGCTTGATCTTGCGACCAAGGAGTACTTTCATGATAGTGTCGTTGACCTGAAAAGTAAAAAGCGATCAAAGACACGTCGTTTTATTTCCTTATCGAGTTTGAAACGACAAAAACCCGGCAATCTTTTCCTGATTTTTCGGTCAGAAAAGAGCTAAAAGGGGACCGTCTTTTAATTCTGTTTTAACGAGTGTAAAAGAGACACTCGGCGATCTTTTCATGTTTTAGGAGTCAAAAAAGGGCTTAAAAGATGACTCTGATATTTTTATTTGTGAAAATTACAATTTCCCTCGAAATCCCTTTGTCCTGCACAAAAGCGACACATTACTCATACCTGTTTAAAATAGGCAAAAATACGTTGAAAAACATCTTTTCATGGTAAAAAATGAACTCATTCACCCAAAAAACCTATAAAAAGACCTTTTACCATGTCATTTTTACCGTTTGACTTTGGAGGTTGAAAAAGGAGCTTTTGACAAGAAACTTCTCGTGGTCGTTGCGGAAAATCTGACCGTCGGAATCGAACGCCGCTTCACCCAGGTATTTTACACATCCTACTCTGCATTTCTATCCATTTAGAATTAAGTTTTAGGTCTCTGTTTCATTTTTTGGGGGGGTTTTGGGTTCAAAATGCGCCTCTCGGCGGACGCAGGTGCCCTTCGGGTGACCTGCGTCCCCCGACTTTTTCTCACACGGGAAAATGGTCGGGGGACGCAGCCCGCCTTCAGGCAAGCTGCGTCCGGACGCCCTCTGCTACAAAGCTGGGGTGCGTCCTCCGAGTAATGCGCATTTGAAAACCCCAACTCCCTCAAAAAACCACCAAATTTCTTCAAATCAATTTCTAATTGTCTTTTTTGATATGCAGGGCATTAATCATGTTAGACTGGAGAGAGAGAGAGCACGTAGAGGAAGATGAAGCTGCAATAAACCACCAGCCCTCTTTGGATGCCTTAAGAACATGCGGGTTGTATAAATATTGGACCATACCGGGCATGAGGGGCCAGGTAAGATTCTTGGAATGGCTGGTTGAGCGATGGAACGTTCAAGATCAATGCTTTTACATAGGAGGGCACCAGCTCGAGATAGAGCCCTCGGATGTATACTTTCTTACTGGCTTGCCAAACAGAGGTGAGCAACTCAATCTTGCGGGGACCAGGCCGGGTGGCCAATCCCTTGATGATCTCCGCGAGGAGTGGTGCAGACCCAGGACTTGCCATAAAAAAGGCGTAGAGATAAAACACACCGCTCTGCCGGAACTCAGAGTCATTCCGTTCACGGTTACCAGAATTTGCGGCGCGGCCGCTTTACACATTGCTTCCGGATCCCAAATGCGGATGGCAGTTGACTGTTACCAAGGCACCATCTTCAACTGGTGTGAAGCTGTGTCGGCTCATATGAAGAGCCAACTGACCAAGGCAAAGAACGGACGACTAAAGACTTTTGGATATGGGCCTATAGTCGTGAGCTTTGCCTTGGAGAGAGTTCCAATGCTGATCCCTCAGCAACTCACTATTGATGACTTGGGTCCTCGGGAGCCAAAGCTTATTCGATGGGTTGCGGTGATGGCCCGGCATCCTGACGAGGGCGCGACAGTGGTTCGATTCTCAGACAGTTACTTTGACTGGTTAGAGGGCCAGCTTTTTGTGATACAAGACTTTCCATATGCCGGAATGGATTTCAGAGGTGATCCGGACATGGTTCTTCCACAGGGAGAACAATGGGACGACAGAGGTACTTTTATTTTCACAAGTTTTCTAGTTATGTATTTTTTTATTTTTCATATATATCGTCTCAAACTAATAGTAAAATTTTCAAAATGCAGATGTTGGCCCACAGCGTCCAGCCAATCTCCGGCCTTATGATAGACGACATCCAGCTGCACCGGCACCGGCCCCACAGGACGCAGCTGCAGACGTATTAGCTGAGTTGGAGCATGACCTAGATCGTCTCACAGTAGACATACCTGAGACTACTATGGACGACATTCCTATCAGGCTTCAACGTTTTGTAGTTGCAGTCCCTGGACCATTTAGGAGATTTCTGCGTAAGGTAGCCCGCGCAGTGGTGTCGTACAGAGAGCACCACCAGTGATTGACTAGTCACTTTTGTAGTCACATGTGACATTTTTGACTTTTTGTACTATCATTTTGCCGATCATAAGGTGTTTTCAACCTATGATCGAAGACGATGTATATATTTTTTGGACACACTTCTATCTATATATATCACTATTACCGGCTTATCTTGTTTAACATG
The DNA here is from genome assembly GCA_031772625.1 of Pinus tabuliformis. Lineage (NCBI taxonomy): Eukaryota > Viridiplantae > Streptophyta > Pinopsida > Pinales > Pinaceae > Pinus > Pinus tabuliformis. The sequence continues at coordinate 473,810,771 of CM062806.1, read as the reverse complement.
TATGATGAAATGTCTTTAAATTTACTTGCATGATTATTATAAATGTCTGTCCAACACTCGAGAAGCAATTGCATCTGCTAATGTATTCAAGGACCTTGGAATATGTTGATATTCAATGTAATCAAATTCACGTTCCAAGAGACGCACTCTCAAAAACAACCTTAACAACAGGATTTCTAATGGCATAAACTCTATTAAGCTGTAATACAACAAGTTCAGAATCTAACCTCACAATCAAACGTCGAATTCCAAATGAAATAGATTCGGATAATAATTCAACCACTGCACTGTATTCTGCAATGTTATTCGTTGTTTGACCGAGGCTTACCCCATGCATAGAAACTAACTCGTCAGAGGGTGAATAGATAACCCAAGCTGCGGAAGAAATATTCCGTGTACTACGAAAAGCACCATCAGCGAATCCAATGTATGTTTGGAGAGGCGTCGACATCTACAATATCAAGAGTAAAACCAAAATAAGCCAAAATAATGACGACAAACCACACTCGCTAAGCTAAGCACACAGACTAAACTAACACACTTGCTAGCTAGAAAGAAAATCTAACCTATCTAAAAACTTCTCCATACCCATCATTTTAAGCATAATACCTCTTTAGGTAAAGTCCATTTCTGGGTTTACCCAAAGAGTCCCCATCAAAATCAACTAACTCATAAGCCCCTTTTGCTAGCTTTCGCTTTACAATGTAGGGCCCATGCCACATGGGAACGAATTTTCGGCACCTAGCTTATCGTTAGCTTGATCATATAATAGTACTAGGTCTCCTTCCGAAAAACTTCGAGGAGTTACATTTTTATCGTACTGGGCTTTCATTCGTTTTGCGTGAGTCTCGATAGCTAAAGTAGCGTCACGTCGAGTCTCATCTAATTTAGCCAAGTATAACAACCGTTTCTCCTCTTCGGAAGTAGCTGGAAGTAATTCGACAGCCATTTGAAGTGATGGGATTTCGCATTCAATAGGTAACACAGCTTCTAAGCCATAAACTAGCTGGAAAGGGGTGAAACCTGTTGAATTTTTCACTGAAGTTCGATATGCCCATAGCGCCGAAAATAACATGTTATGCCAATTCGTTCGATGGATACCAATGATCCGTCGAATCATGATGACTAGAACTTTGTTGATTGACTCAACCAAACCGTTGGCTTGCGGATAATAAGGTGTAGAGCTATCGTGGCGCAAACCAAGCTGGCTTGTAAGCTCAGTCATCATGACATTTCGAAAATGGCTCCCATGGTCAGTAATGATTGCTTGTGGGACACCAAACCTAGTTATGATATGATTGAATACGAAAACTGCAGCTGTCTTGCCGCTTGCGTCGAATGTAGGCATCGCCTCGGCCCACTTAGTAAAATAATCAACCGCGAGGATGATATACGCATGCCCCCCGGCCGAGTGAGGGTTACAAGTAATAAAGTCAATACCCCATTTGGCGAATGGACCAGCGGCAATTATAGGGTGGAGAGGAGCAGGTGGAGCGCGCATCTTTCGATCAAAAACTTGACAGTTGTGGCATTTTCTGACGGCAAGGATACAATCTTTAAACATAGACGGCCAGAAATAGCCAGCGCGCAACACCTTCTGAGCTGTGGCATACCCAGACATATGACCGCCACATGCTCCAGAGTGACAATCATTCAAAACTCTCTCAGCCTCGTCATGAGTTAAACAACGTCGAAAAACTAAGTCTGCCCCAAGGCGATAAAGTGTATCTCCAATAATTCTGTATTGCTGGGATTGAAACTGAATTTTTCGACGGTCTTCCTTGGAAGCTTTAGGCCGAAAGGTTTGGGTTTGGAGATAGATGATTATATCCCCATACCACGGATCGACAGTACTAATAAGAAACAAAGATTCGTCCGCAATGGACTCCTCTGCCACAGTCTCTGTTTCAGCACTCGGGAAATCACACATCAATTCCGCGAAGACTAAAGATTTCTTAGACTTGGACTTCTCAAACTCCAAGTCGAACTCTTGCAGGATGACGATCCATTTAGAGTACTTGCCCCCTAGCAGTTGTTTTGTCAAGATATAAATCATAGGGTTGCAATCCGAAATAACAGTAGTTTTGCGGAGAAGAATGTAGTGACGGAAACGCTGGACAGCTTGAACGGCTGCCAGGGCCAATTTCTCCACATGTGAATATTTTAACTCAGTTGGATTTAAGGTTCTGCTAAGGTAATATATCACATGCTCTGCCTTGAATTCATCTTCTTGAACTAACACCATTCCAATGGTGGAATGCGAAGCTGCGAGGTATAAGAAGTAGTCCTGGTTGTAGTTGGGAGGATGCAATAACGGTGCATGGGTCAACGCGTGTTTCAATGCATCAAAAGATTGTTGGGCAATCTCGTCCCAAAAGAATTGTACGTTCTGTTTCAACAACCGTGTAAAACCTTTAGTGACCTCGGCGTAGTTAGGGATGAATCGGCGTAAAAAGTTCGCTTTCCCTTGCAAACTTTGGAGTTGGCGCAAACTCGAAGGAGGAGGCAATTGGATGATAGCCTCGACTTTCGAGGGATCGACGCGAATGCCGGCTTTGGAAACAACAAATCCCAGCAATCGACCTGTTTCTATACAGAAAACACACTTGTGGGGATTCAACCGAATTCGATAATGCCTACACCTCATAAAGATTGCTCGTAAATGGACAAGGTGATCAGCTCGGTGTAAAGAATGAGCAGGCAAATCATCGAGATAGGGTTGCACAATGTGCTTGATGTCATGAAATGCATAAGACATGGCCCGTTGAAAAGTAGCGCCGACATTCTTAAGCCCAAAAGGTAATTTGCAATAAGCAAATGTCCCCCATGGACAAATGAATGCCGTTTTTGGTTGGTCGGCAGGTAGAATATTGATTTGATTATAGCCTGAGAAACCATCCATAAAGGAAAACATCTCACTTCCGGCACAATCATCAATTATTTGATCGATATAAGGCGTAGGATAGTTGTCTTTTGGACAAGCTCGATTGATATCCCTATAGTCGATACAGATTCTTATTGTTCCTTGTTTTTTATTGACGGGAACAATATTCGATACCCAATCCGTTAACGGGATCGGATAAATGAAACCTGCTTTCAACAGCTTTTCGACTTCTGCTTTAATTGCAGCTGCTTTTCGAGGGTGAATCTGACGCAACCGTTGCCGAATGGGTTTAGCATCCGGGTAGGTTTTGATTTCATGAACAACAATGGCAGGATCGATTCCTGGCATTTCCTCGTAGGACCAGGCAAACACGTCGCGGAATTCTTGGAATAGGGCCTTGTAAGTTTCGATTTCTTCTTCAGTACATGCGGCACCTATATGAATGTTCTCCTTAATTCCGGGCTTCACTGATATATCAATGGGAACAGTACGAGAAATATTCCCTAAATTCAGCTCTGAATCAGAATGTTTCGTTGGATCCTGAGCGTCTTTGACATATTCAGCGGTAAAGATAGATGAAAAATCATTTTCAAATGCATCGCCCTTAGGTAAAAACGAAGATCTGTGATGGAGATCTTCCCATGGTAGATCATCTACACTTAGGATTTCGCGAAGTCGTTCGTCAGATGACACGTCTTCGGGAAACGTTATCCATTCTAAAGGTGAGGTGAAAAGTGACTCTTCACTGACCACATTCATTTGGTCGGTTTCGGTTGAATGAAAATCAGTAAAAGACATAAGAGCTTCATAAGCAATTTCATACGGACTCAACGGCATAACATCACCGAGTGAATCTAGCTCAGAGTCAGAGGGAACATACCAAGGATCATCATGAATAATGTTTTCTGACGTGATCATATGAATTGTTGCAAATGAAGGATCTACATTGAGTGGAGGGAGAGGAAAAGTTCCCAGTAAACCGGAATCCTTAACTAAACCTACACCAATGTCCTTGTAAGGGAGTGTCGTTTTACCAACATGTTGGATAGTTTCTGAAGAGGATGGGTCGGATGAAAAGTATGTCAGCTGATCAATAGTCACGATCTTACCGTTATGTGGAAACTTAATGACTCTGAAGACCGATGAAACGACCGCTGTCATAGCATATGACCAACTTCGACCCAAAAGAAGGTTGTAGTCTAGAGGGGCATCAACCACTTCCACATCCAGACTAACGGTTTTACCTTCGACCCCTATAGGTAATTCTTGTAGAATACCAAACGGACGGAACCCACGGCCATCAAAGGCCTTAAGGATGGTGGGGGATTGGTTCAACGAAGGAGAACCAAGTGATCTCCAACATTGAATTGACATAATACACGTGGAAGCTCCCTCATCAATCACAGTCCGATGAATAGGCCTGTTTTTGACTATCACTGGGATTTGGAAAGCCATTTGATTGGGGAGACGTGGTGTACTATTTTCTAGATCAAAGATCATTAGGTTCGGGTCCTGAACATCGACAGCTCCAATAGCCGACAAAAGCAATTTTCGTTGCGCTGGACATGATTGCAGCACTTCGAGTGCCGACATTGCTGAAGGTGAAACAGCTAAGTCTTCAACAATGTTGAAAGCAGACCTTCGAAGTACACCCTTGGCGGGCGGCTTAATCACTAAGTCTGGGTTAGGTTTTTCGATCTGTAGTGGATCGGAACCAGGAGTTGAGGTTGATGGGTTAGAGTGAGAAGATTCTGCTTCTTTACCATCAACAGGAGCCTTACTACCATAATCTTGCGATCGAGTCGCAATCCTGACATGAGACATCATCAAAATGGGTTCTTCACTGGCATTCGAAGAAGAACCTATCATCTTATTCTCCTGCTCTGGAAATGGATTTTTTAACACAGCAGGAGTGGGAGAACCTTTAACTATTTTCACTACCTCGGCCCGATGAGGGCAGTCTCTCGTAAAATGATCTTCTTCACAAATGAGACAAGGATAACGAGGTTTGCGCTTTTCGTCATTGGTTTCCGATTTTTTCTGTTTTCTCCTTTGGAGCCTTGTCTGCTTTGGCCTTCTTCTTTCCTTTCTTCTTTCCACCGTTTTTTGGTTTGGCCGTAGATGACTCTACGGCGTGAATGTCGGCGGTGAGTTCAGGAGAAGACTCTCCTGTCGGAGAATCAGGCAAAGTGATAATTGGAGTAGTTGAAGCCTTGGAAGACTTCTTCTTGCTCTTCGTAGTCACGATACCAATCATACCATCAGCGGCATGAGATCCCGAAGGAGCAGCAGCGATTTGGTTTGACTTGGGAAGATCCGGAATTTTCTCGTGTAACGTACCCGACTGAGTATAAACTAAGTCAAGGTACTGTGCTTGAGCAATGACTTGCTCCTCAGTAACTACTCCGGCCTTAGCTACATCTTCAGTAATTCTTGGTAATAATGATTTGACAAACCATTCAGCTAAGATTTGGTCCGGGATAAAAACTTTCACTAATCTCCTTCGACGTCTCCACTCATGAATGTGATCAGAAATGTACGTGGATGTCGATTGTTTTAGCGAAGTTAATAATTCTGTACCATTATCGTATCTGACTGGTAACTGAAAATGAGTTAAGAACGAGGTAGCTAACTGGCTAAAGTTGTAAAAAGAGGCCCGTGGCAACTCAATGTACCACTTGGCCGCGAGACCAATGAGTGTACGCTGGAAAAGACGTAAGCGGATGGAATCATCTGAGATGGAATTTGATGCACACCAGAGGTGGTAAGTCATCACGTGATTGGATGGATCCTCTCCAGACTTCCTTCGAACTTGGGTATATCGCTGGGCAACTTATTTGGCATTGGCGGCCAGAACTGTTGATATTGAATTGGATCGTTTGTTAGGCGCGTCAAGTCGGGTAAATCTAAAGTTGCAATAAAAGGTAACTGCCGGTTAGGATCTCTAAAATTCTGAGTCACAATACCAGCCCCAGGAGGAGGATATCCAGGATAACTAGGAACAGGAATCGCATTGGGGATATTATATCCTCCTGGAAAACCAGGATTAACCGGACCGTACTGGGGTTGCTGAGGTTGTTGATAAGTGTACCCAGGATACGGTTGATACTGGTAAGCCGGTTGTTGGGTAGCTTGCGCAGGTTGATACGGTCCCTGGTACGGAGGTTGAACAAATTGAGGTTGAGTAGTAACAACCGTACTTGTACCAGGTGGTCCTATAGGCATCTGGACTGTGGTTTGGACTGTAGATCCAGACAACGGAACAGATGTCTGAGGAGTGGTTACAGGGACTGTAGAAACCGGAGCTGCCGATACTCCAGAAGTAAGCATGGTAGATGTAGCGGTAGTTGCTGCAGCCGTGTGAGGTGGAGTACCAGGTGCAATTGGCGGCTGAGTAACTACCGAAGTTACAGGGGTCTGAACACTTGACTGGACAGGTTGCGGTTGCTGGGGTGGACCAGGAACTACAGGTTGTCCTGCTTGAGGTGCTGACTGTATACTTGGCTGCAACATCTGTTGACCCTGTGACGGATCCCATGTTAACAATCCAGGGTACTGATTCGTAACAGGTTGAGGATACTGAGATCCATAGCCGTATTGAGGATAGGGTTGATAACTGTAAGGTGCAGTCCCATATGATTGCCCTTGAGGTGGTTGATAACCTTGACCAGGGTATTGACCCGTAGGTTGATAACCTTGAGGTAAATACGAGTACTGGGGTTGACCTTGACCTTGAGGTTGGTATCCTTGAGGTTGGTACCCTTGGGGTTGATACCCTTGGGGTTGCCATCCTTGAGGTTGCCATCCTTGAGGTTGATATTGATACTGAGGTTGACTTTGGGGTACATATTGAGGCTGGGGTTGATACCCTAGAGGTTGCCCCCCAGACACGAATGAAGTACCTTGAGGTTGTCCCCCAGGCATTAACGAAGGTTGCCCCCCAGGCGGTAATTGGCCACCTTGAGGTTGGTTAACGGGAGTTGAACCTGACATCATATAAACATCACCTATACTCAATGGTACATTACCACTGTTTCCAACTAATAACCCATGATCAATGGGTCGAGGAGATGCTCCCGCAAAGGTACCAGAAAGTGATTGATACCCAGTAGGAACAGAAGGACCACCATGTAAAAATGATTCAGGACTTTGCGTAAACACAGATGACTGACCAGACATATTTATAGGAGTATGAATTCCTCCGGGTGGAAAAGGAGTACGAGGTGTAGAAAAACTTACTGAGTTGTCTAAGAAATTGGTTAATGCAAGGTACCAAGGTTCACTCCTAGGAGGACTGTAAAAGATGGATTCACGCTCCCTTAGATCAAGGGTAACTATATCTTCAGAATCAGAAACGCCTATTTCTTCCTCTGGAACAAGTTCTTCTATAGCAATTAACCCAACAGGAAGATTTTCGGTGATAATTCTTTCTATTCTTGGTGAATCAGGAACACTAGGAGTTGGAGTAACAGGTTCGGAAATTTCAGGTTCTTCGCCTGTTTCACTGGCAGATGAAAAACTACCAGCAAGCTCGGAAACTGTAACAGCTTCGGGATTGTAACCTGTTTCTAAACTTTGGTAATCTGGATGGACTACCAAGGAAGATTCTCCTTCTTCAGGCGAACCTACTCTACTGCCACTAGGAGGAGTTACAAGGACCTTTAAACCTTCTAAATTACCCGGAATATCTTCAGGAGATTCACCCCGCGATTGACGGAGTTTTCTTAACAAATCTAGTCCGGTGACAATCTCAGGAGACTGGCCCCCAATTCGACGGGACCGTCTCGGTAATTCCGCCACAATTAATGATTTTTAACTACAACACACGAAAACAAAGTAAAAAATTTCAAATCAAACCACCTAAGTCTTCTAAAGAACCAAACAAATTTGAAGCACACGCCTAAATAATCTAGAGTGTCAAAGCACACACAAACAGTATCTTCCGGACCAAAAGCGCTAGTTGGTGATTAGGTCCAACCTCGCAGGATTCAGTACAGAAATGGCGGGTGGAACAGTTACGCCGACAACCTGCTTAATGAATAGACTGGACCAAGTACCTCCACTTTAACCGTCTCGAAGTGAAGCGTACCCCCCAGAAAATCCAAGTGAGTATAGCCGACGTCTGCTCCAAGTATAGTGGGACCTTCCCTCCACCGTCACCTTGGGTAGAATCCTAGATATTATGGCCACTAAGGTTACCAATCACAACAATTATACCTGGGGGAACAGTCTAAACTCCGACAGCACGCAAGGGCAGAGTAACAAGCTCAATCCCCTTACCGGCTCCTTGACAGTAATCCAAGGTTTACTGATAAGTGACCCCTGGCTCCTCGACAATGGTTAATCCGAGGTTTACCGTTTTTAATACGTACTGTCTGGCGTCGTTCCCAACGAGGGAGGAATGATCCCCTCACTGGTTCGGACACGAGCTCGTGCTTCTCCTTTAAGAGGAGCTTTCCCAGAATGTAACTGAAACAATTGGATTTGTTCTACTCAAGATAGACTAACTGTTTGGTTTTATAGTCTTGGAGAGTTAAGTACTCACCTACTCCAAGACCCTAGCCTAAGCTATGTTGGTGCTTCAGAACCCTAAAAAATAAAAGTTACTAGTTCAATTTTAATTTAAGCGTTACTTTTAAGGTTGTTCTTTAAGTCAAAAGGTGATGGAAGTGAAACTTGTGGTGTGTTGACTCGACTCAAAACCACTACAAAATGCACCTAGGATGATTTATCTACTACTTTTGCTTTTTCGATGAATTGTTTTAACTAAAAAGTTGAGAGAATGCAATCTTTATAAACGCAACTTCTTAATTGAAGACAATCAAAGAAACAATTCGATTTTCTTTTCCAAGCATAAAAACATAACTTCTCTTTACATGCACGAAAAACTCTTTTCTTCTTTGAAAAACAAAAAGCTACTTGAAACAAGACTTTTTAAAGAAGATGTTTTTGTATTTTTCTTTTAATAAAGCAAATAAAACTAATATAACCAAAAAGCAATCTTTAACAACTATCAAAATCTATGAAAATTCACTCAAAACCACTACAAAAGGCAAATTCATTCTAAGCAATTCTAACAAGGCCAAAACTAACAATGATTATTCTAAGGTGTTTTACTTGATCACAATCAAATCAAGGACTAGCTTATTGCAGAACCAAAAACTAGTCAAAACAAAATTCTAATATTTTTGTTCTTTTTGTAAAATGGAAATCAATACTTTATAAACAAGCAATTCGAAATTTGACCCAAAACAACTTAAATGGCAAGCTGCTCATAGAAGGAGACTTTACGACAGGCCCGACTTCTAAGAAGGTTGACTAAACAGAGAGATCTAAGGCTGGACAACTTTCTACGCTCAAAGTCACTACAAAACCTATCCAAAAATCAAACCCTAGGTCTAAACTTCGTTGAAATCCACTAAAACACTCAAAGCTCACAAAACCAGTTCAGGTGAGAATTCTTGACAGGGTACTAAAGGATCTGGGCAGAAAACACTAAGAAAAACCAAAATCTAAAAGCAATTTAAAGCAAAATGGAATTTTCTTAACTTTTACAGGAAGACGCAGGCCACCCGTTGTCACAGGTGCGGGCCCGCTCTGTGCAGACGGCAACAGCGCATCCAGGGACGCACTGTGTAGACTCAGAGGGTGCGTCCTTCTGGAAAAAGAAAGAAAAACCAAAGCTAATTAAATCTAAAGCTAAGCCACCCAAATACTAATTCTCACAGTCAAAAACCAGAAAATAAAAATGATTTTCTCAAAGCAAAGTTCATATAAAGGAAAAGACTCTCTCATTAATGGATTCCCCAGCGGAGTCGCCAATTTGTCGTGGCGGAAAAAATCATTTGGGCTGACACAACTGACCTCCCTAGGAGTTTAAACTCGCTAGCGACAAACAAGACAAAATGGAGTGATCTTTCTCTAAATATACCTTTTATAACATGAAAAGTACAAGTGTTTAGGCTTACCTTATTCCAAAACGCTATTGTTGTAGTTCGTCTTTGCCAATCCGGATGAGCTCTTCCTTCAAGTCAATTCCTGCAAGCACAAACAATCAAACAATTACCGAGCACTTGTATTTCATATAATAAAACATACATTCAACATGCAGACCAAGGAACACATGAAATAACTCATTAACACAAGCTATTGAGAAAAATAAACCAGTTTGTATTAATAACGAAACAAAGAAACTCTTACAACCTGGCCTTGGTGTTGTGCAAGTTCCTCCCAGGGTCCATCAAGTGTTTTCCTCTACTTTGACAAAGCTCACCCACTTCCAAGTAGAATCATGTAAAGACAATCTCTCCTCACAAAGGTTCTAATGGAAGACCTAAATCCTGCAGCATTTACCCAAAGAAAATGTATAGCTCCAACCTCCCCTCCTTCTGGCTCAATGCCTTTATTTATAGTGCTGTAAAGAGGTTATTCAGGTCCACTATCAATGGGATCATCCCCCTCTATGGGTGGGATAGCTCCCTTATTGATGGGATAAGCTCCCTCTTAATAGAGATACATGAACCAACTGGAGGCGCATCCATTTCATCAAACCGACCTCTAGAATGTTCTAGAAGTAACCACAAGTAACTTTTTCAAGATAAAACTTGCGCATTTTTCCTTTTACAGAAGGACGCACCTGTCCTTTAACATACAGAGCGTCCATGGACGCAGGTTTTGTGAACATGGCCTGCGTCCCCGCAGGTAAGGCTAGAGAGAACCTGCGACCTCAGAGATAAACATAGTTTTTACAAGACTTTCTCTCTTTTTGAGTTTGAGATGGATAACAGAGGCATAAAGACTTGCCTAAGAGGGTAGCATGACTGTTGATTTGAGCCATACTAACTGTAAGTAGTCAAGGTGACATTTTTTAGTGTAACAGAGTTACCTAGAGCTTCGTTTGACAACTTCAGTGCCCTAGCCACAACCTTTTTAACCCATTTTCAGTTACCAATAAGGTACGAAATGGGAACAGAACTTACCAATTTCAAGCAAACAACGGCCACTCACATATCCGATCATATTCATGAGTGGCGACATCGTCGTAGAATGGTAAAAAAGTATGTTCCTAATCAGCTTTTAGCTGAATGGTTTATTAAGTCATTATTACCTTCCATTACAGAAGATGTGGGAAAAGGAGGAGTCGTCACTGAAGAGCAAGTTATTGCTTGTGTGAAATATTTATACTTGATTTATACTCAATCTGGCACACTCTACGATAAAATCCCTGACGCTCCCAGACAAGAATTTTCCGTCCCTCCTCCTCCTAAATCGAACAATGACTCTCATGTCAGCGATGGTGTGATTGGTACGACAGACACGAAATCGAAAAAGGCTACACCTAAAAAGGCATGTAAGATTTCCAGTCAAAATGCAAAAGAATAACTTCTTGCCTCGGAAGTAAATGCCATCTCGACTGATAAAGGAAAAGAAACCAAGCAACTAGGAGGCAAGAAGAAAAACAAAGGGAAGAAGAAGAAATAGGAGGAATCATCACTTGAAAATTCTTCCACAAACCCTTCTGGAGATAAGAAATCAAGTCATCCATGTCTAATATGTGATGAGGATCATTGGACAAGAGATTGTCCATATAAATCTGAGCTTAGAAAATTCTTCAAGAATTCAAAAACCTCGGCGGTATTGACTGATCAGTTTCCAAATCCAAGAACAAATCTGGTTGCTAGTGAAAATGCTTCCCCGTCCCAAGTGTTGATGTTATCGGTTTCGAAACACCAAAATTATGCTTTGATATCGACAAGGAATAAAGATTACGGGAATCCACAGCTGTTGAACAACAAGGATAAGGATCAACCTAGTAGTTCAACAACAACTTCGACAGAAGTTGCGCCACCCATCATTCCAGAGCTAACAATAAAACCGCCAAAGGGAGTAGTACACAAGTCGCCATTTAATCCTTGTGCCAGAGCAGCACAACATTATAATATAGTGGAAGATCTGGCCCAATCGCCATCCGCTATGTCGACACTTGAAGTACTACAAAATTTCCCATCCCAAAAGCAGGCTTTATTATCAGCTATAGGTAGGATAGACCCAAAGGATTCTAATCTTGTGTCCTTTAATCACAAAGGATATGAACCTCAGTTACCAGCTTAACTAGCTTTCCTCATTCAGGTGAAAGCCCTCAACAAAAATGTTCATAGAACAATTATTGATGAGAGGGCATCTACATGTATTATGTCGATGAGTTTCTAGAAAACTTTAGGATCTCCAACCTTGTCACGATCTTCGACGACATTAAAAGCATTTGATGGACGAACATATACCCCATATGGTATTCTAAGTAACTTGCAAGTTGAACTAGGGGGGAAAACAGTAGAAATAGATGTCAAAGTAATCGACGGAAACCTCGATTACAACATCCTACTGGGAAGACCATGGATATATGCTATGGCTGCGGTTGTGTCGACCTACTTTAGGAAGATTGCATTTCATTTTCAAGGAGGAATTACAATCGTTGACCAACAAACATTTCTCCCCAATAGTTCCCAAGTTACAGGAAGCATTTTGATGATCCATGGAAGCACCCATTCGCTCCAAAATATCGGAGTAGGCCTACTAAAAGACCCTATATTAATGGGGACTTTTGCCCTCCTGCCTCCAATCAATCTGGCGGAAGTGGCGACGGTAGGAACCTGCAATATGATATCTTCGATTCAAAAGATCTCAGAAAACGATATTAACATGGATCATCTGTAGGTATTGCCTCCAAACCTAATAAAAATATTGTAGCAATCAATGTTTTCGGCATGGGAGGCAAACCCAAATCAACGCTCATCAAGCGTTTGGATAGATAGGTCTAAGGAATATGGCACCCCTTTAGATCCTTGGTCGCAAGTGCATTACACCGACGAAGGAATTGTTTAGTCAATGATAATTGAAGGGGCGTCATGGGAAGATTACCACCATTGTTCCCATCTTCTGGATTGTCAAGAAGATACTCCTGATGACCTTCACCATCCTTCAGTTTTTGATTTCCTATCAAATACTGTAAACATGGTAGATTCTGAGTGAAACTTGTCCAATATTGAAGAGACTATCGCCATAAATATCTCGACCAAAACGGATGTTGTAGAGAATATTTATGTTGGCAAATGTTGTTCTCCTTCAGAACTAGAAATATATAACGCTCTTTTTCGTGAATTTAAAGATGTCTTTGCTTGGTCATATGATGAAATGCCAGGCATTGACTCGAGTATAGTTGAACACGAAATAAAGATGTATCCAGATGTCAAACTAGTACGGCAACGGCTACAACAGGTGCACCCCAAGAAAGCCGCTACCATCAAGGCAGAAGTCAAGAAACTTCTCCATGCTAGTTTTATTTACCCGGTTCCTCTAACCGATTGGGTATCGAACATTGTTCTTGTAATGAAAAAATAAGGAACAATTAGAGTGTGCGTCGATTATAGGGATGTAAATCAAGCTTTTCCAAAATACAACTACCCTACACCCTTTATTGACAAGATAATTGATGAATGCGTCGAATGTGAAATCTTTTCATTTATGGATGGATTCTCCGGGTATAATCAAATAAATATCCACCCACAGGACCAGTCAAAGAATGCATTTATTTGTCTGTGGGGCACATTTTCATATTGCAAAATACCCTTTGGTTTAAAGAACGCAGGGGAAACATTTCAGAGGGCAATGAATTATGCCTTCCATGACATCAAAAAAATCGTTCAACCATATATCGACGACCTTCCGGCTCATTCACGAAAGCGGACCGATCATCCGTAGCATTTGAGAGCGATATTTCTACGTTGCCGACACTACAAGATACGACTCAATCCACACAAATGTGTGTTCTGTGTCAGTTCTGGTCGTTTGCTTGGCTTTGTAGTCTCAAAGGATGGGATTCGTCTCGACCCATGTAAGGTTCAGGCAATCATAAATTTGCCTCCGCCTTCAAATTTGCTTCAGATTCATAAACTCCAAGGGAAAGAAAACTTTCTGAGGAGGTTCATTCCAAATTATGCCGAACTTGCTAAAGGTTATACACGTCTATTGAAAAAGGAAGTGCCTTTCATCTAGGATCAGGTCGCACAAGCTTCCTTTGATGCTTTAAAAGAATCCCTAATGAAAGAATCATTAATGTACACTCCTGATTATCAAAAAGACTTTAACCTGTATCTGGCTGCAGCAGATACAACCATCGCAATGGTCTTAGTTCAAGAAGAAAACGGAATTAAACATCATATATATTATTTGAGTAAAACTTAAATGATACAGAAAGCAAGTATTCCTATGTTGAAAAGCTGGCTCTCGTAGCTGTTCAAGCGATACAGCGGTTTCGACACTATGTCCTCTTTCAAAAAAATATCATTTTATCAGATTGCAACCCCATGACTTATATATTGTCGCGACAGTTGTTGGGGGGAAAATATTCAAAATGGATAGCAATTCTTAAAGAGTTTGATCTGGAATTTGTAAAATCCAAATCAAAGAAATCCATGGTTTTCAGGGAATTACTATGCGATCTCCCATCATCGTCCAACGATGAAACATCCGAAGAAACCATCGTGGATGAATCTTTGTTTCTGATATCTTCAAGCAATCCATGGTATGGAGATATAATCATCTATCTCCAAACCCAAAAATATAGGTCTAATACCTCTCTCTCGGAACAAAAACGTATTCGATACCAATCAAAAGACTACATGATCGTTGGTGATACACTTTATCGTCGTGGTATCGATACAGTTCTGAGGAGGTGCCTCACCCATGAGGAGGCCGAAAAAGCCTTGAATGATTGCCATTCAGGCACGTGTGGGGGGCATCAATCTGGTTATGCTACAACGCAAAAAATTTTACGAGCAGGATACTTCTGGCCAACAATGCTCAAAGATTGCATAACCACAGTCAGGAGTTGCCATGCATGTCAAATTTTCGATAGCAAAACCAGAAAACCACTCGCACCTCTGCAACTGATAGTTGTTGTCGGGCCATTCACCAAATGGGGCATTGATTTCATGACATGTAACCCCACCCCGACTGGGGGGCATGGGTATATCATAGTCGCAGTAGACTATTTTACCAAATGGGCCGAGGCGATGCCTACATTAGATAACACTGGTGAAGCAGCTGCCCTTTTCTTTTTCAATCATGTAGTCACCAAATTCGGCATTCCACAGGCTATAGTCACAGATCATGGATCGCATTTTCGCAATCACATGATGGTTGAATTGGCTGCAAAATTAGGGTTGTCTCAGGACAGCTCTACTCCGTATTACCCGCAAGCCAATGGACAATTTGAAGCAATCAACAAAGTCCTGAAGCGGATGTTGTAAAGGATGATTGGAGTCCACAAAAGGAGTTGGAACCTGATCCTGTACTCAACCTTGTGGGCATACCGAACATCGGTAAGGAATGCAACCAGGTTTACACCCTTTCAACTAGTGTATGGCCTAGAAGCAATCTTACCAGTTCAGTGTGAAATCTCGTCCCTCAAACTCGCAGTTGACCTTCTCCCCAGAACTTCAGAAGAGGAGGCTCGTTTCTTGGAATTAATCCAATTGGATGAAACTCGACGTGATGTCTCTTTGGCTAACGAATCCCATAAGAAATGAGTCAAGGCGCAGTTTGACAAAAATGTCAAACCCCGTGTCTTCTCAGAATGTGACTTGATCTTACTTTACGACCATGAATCAGATAAATTGGGAGCAGGTAAGTTCAAGTCTTTGTGGATGGGCCCCTATATTGTTAAGCATGTATTAGCAAAAGGAGCCTACGAGTTAATGGATTATGACAGGATTCCACTGGCGCAACCTCATAACGGGTTGTACCTTAAGCATTACTACACATGATTCAGTGTGGTAACCCATATGCTTTTGTTACATTTTTGTTTTCGCTAAGAGTAATTGTTTTGGTCAAATAATCCACTTTTTACATTTGTCGCAGATGTCGAACCTATTGGAATCTTTTGTTGGATATTCTGATGGGGCGAGTCGTAGTTCGCAGAACCTATCTTTTGTGGCCTGGGCCATTTTTTATCCAAGCAGCAAGTTAGTAAGTTTCAGAGGGGTATGTATTGGTCGGTCAACAAATAACATCGCTGAATATAGCACGTTAATAGAAATTCTCTCTGATGCCATCACACATGGCATAAGCCGACTTATCGTCAGGCTAGACTCACAGCTCGTCATACTACAACTCACTGGTATCCACTCCGTCCGAAATCCAGCTATCTATCGCATGTTCCTAAGGGTCAAGATTTTGGAGAGACAATTTGATTTTATTCAATATCAGCATATTTCCAGAAACTTAAACACATTAACAGACTCATTGGCAAATTATGTGTTAGATAAACTTTGCAACATTTATCAAAAGAAGCATTTCATCAGTATTTGCATCAGGATCATGTAACTTAACCAAAATAAAACTCTTAAAATCAAAAATATATATATAATTGTTTATGGTTTACACATAATGTTCTGTAACCAAGACAAAATTGGTCAAATGACCCGAAACTCAAAACGCTCGGGGGCACCCTAGTCTAATGATGCTGGTGATAACAAGTCACCGCCTGTGCAATCATGCGTAAAATCCTAGTCCACCGACTCGGCACGCCAGTAGTATGTCGCTGCAACCTCAAGGGCAGCTCGTCGGTCCTCACTTCCGGAATACCAAGAGTAAGGCCTTAGACCTGATCCTGCAATGCTGAAAGAGTCTCGACCACATCAAGGTCACGAAGGATAGCCCTTCCCACGCTGTCTCCTGCTAGAGTGGCAGCTGGCACTCTCAGGTGTACTACTGGTCGAACTGGTCCAACATCTGCATGAGCACATGAGTTTTGATTAGTCCTGATAGACGAAATCACAAGAACATTATAAAGAGAAACGATAAACAGAGATATGGTCAGAGAATTTACCGATGACACCCAACTGCTCGCCAGCAGGTAGTACCAAATTCGGATCACCCTGGAAATCCATACCAGCATATGGATACTCGGAAAAACCATCTCTTGATGGTTGAACCACTCGAAAAAGGTATTAGAAAAGGAAACCTGGGACTGACTAGCATGTCTGGCAATAAGGTTGACCCATCCCTGCATCTGTGGCTCAGTCGGTGGAGGTAAACCAAGTGAAACATACTACGGCTGCATCAGCGGGATCTTTTCCAAGGCGAAAGCTGTCAAGATAGAACCATATCCAAAGTTCTTCAATATTTCATTTTTCACCTTGGTCAATTGTTCTTTCATCACAGAGAGTACTGCATCACACCAGCTGAACACCTTTGGTTCAAGGCATTCCAAGGCGTACTGCATATAATACCTATTGGCCACGTGAAGAGCCGCACTACCAGCTAGTCTAACAAAAGTAAACATAATGGTCCTTAGGGACTTGTCAGTGACATCTCAGATAATGATCTTTCCATCCTTACTCGGCTGAGATCCCTCTCTGCAATACATGCGAATGTAATCTCTCACAGATTCACCCCCACGGGCCGAACCTGATAATGAGATAGGGGCACCCCGCCTTGATAAGCCGGTCAAAAAATAAATGTCCACGATAGTCAAGGGGATGGATTTGCCCCTAATCTGGAACACCTGGGTGGTAGGATCCCATGCATCGAGAAAATATTGCAACAGGTTGATTTGTTGCCTCATGCAAGAGATGCGGAAAAACTTGAACAGACCACAGTTCCACAGTGCATTTACCGTAACTGGATCATGTAAAGAAAGCATTTCCTCTTCTTCATGCTCATGTTCTCACCATGTAACAGGCATTTTTCTCTAATGAATCTCTGAAACAAACAAGAGGAGAGTCAAGATCATGATTTGGTGAAAAACAGGCAAAAATTTCCATGAAAAACTGTGCATAAATTGCCCTCTTTGCGCCCATCGCACCCCCAGCAGTGTTCTAGGTGGGATGCATGCTGACTGGCCAATGGCCAAGCCAGCATGCATCACACCTTTCGGCGTAGAAGAGGTGCGATGGAGCCAGGGTGAGTTTTTCAAACCCGAGAGGCTTAGAAAAACTACAAAACATGCTCAGAATTAAAAAAGGAAAGGATGCAACTAAAGAGCTCAGGTTTAGCTCCTACCTAGTCCAGACGGCACCGAGAATAGTCCGCAGAATCTCCCGGAATCAGCTAGTGAAAATCAAGGGGGAAAGCACCTCCAAAGCTCCAACAAACCAAAGTTCAAATGAAATGGTAAAATGAGAGGTAAAATGCACTTTTGAATTACTTTTCACGTAATTCAAGTAAAATATTAGCGTTTTAACTCATTTTTCAAACATGTATTGTTCATTTCTAACTAGTTTGATGAAGCAATTGAGTAGGCAGTACAACCTTTGAAAGCACAAAGTTGTCAATGGTAAAATCAAGATAATCAATGACCATTATATCGAGCAATTTTAACGCGGAATTCAAGCTCGTTAAAAAATAAACATAAGCAATGAGCAAATGTTCCCCTAGAGTTTAAGCTCATTAAAAAATGAACCATTTTCTGGTAAATAACCTTCGTGAATGTATTATCATCAGCCTTTGAAGCCTTGGTCGTGTTCTCATCATCACCTCCACTCTGTATTGGCCGATAATTCACCTCCATTTGATTATTTATCCCTTTTCAGGAATAGCTGCGAAGAGTGATCCTGTTAGCCATCCTTGTGACACTGCCATGATTGGAAAATTCCAAACCTTACCTAGAATCAGCTGCTACCTGAATTTATCACTCGTTCCTCAAAAAACGAGTCTCCTTTAAGCTCTTTTCAACTGACTTGTAAAATATGAAAAGATTGCCGAGAAATTGGCCTCTCCAGCTCGTTAAAGGGACCGAAAGTGCTATCCCTCCTTTAGATTTTAATCTTTTTGGACTTGAGGGATCATTACACGAAAAGAACGAGCGATTTTTTTCTTCGGCTCGTTAAAAGTACTAAAAATTCGTCCCTTTTGTATTGTTTTATAGTTTTTAGGACTCAAGGGATTATATGACGAAAAAGGATTATTGGATTTTTCTTTACGTCCCTTTTTCAGACTCTCTAAAATTGAAAAGGATTGATTTATCCTTGTCGTTAAACACATTAAAATCGAATAGCGACAAACTTGTCCATATAGAGAAGAACGAGTTTCACTATCGCTAGGCTCGTTAAAACATAGCGATGGGTTTGCCCGAAGGGAAAATTATAGAACAAGCATATGTTATCCTCCTCAAGCTTGACAAAAATAAAGAGGTACTGGTTAGCAATGACTGGGAAAAAATTGGGAAGAAAACATGAAGAAACTTTATTGGTAGCAAGTCGCTCTTGAACATGACACTTTCACTCCGCATCTGAGCCGGGTTGGGTTGTTCTGTTCACTAGTCATATCACCATGGGTCCATAACACCATCCATATTTGGGGTTAACGCTATCAATACATCATGTCAGTGTCGTCGATATGTTCAAGAGAAGTCACTCATAGAATTCACCTGTGTCTCACCCACTGCAATACATTTACCTCCATTCTTTCATGACCGCCACCTTGAACCTTATATCACCAGATCATTTTAACCTCCATTAAAATCATTTGCTCTGTTCCGTGTCATTGATGTGGGATTCACTAAGGCCCTCCTATGATGGATCGCTTCTTGTTGACATCAGCTCATTATCCAAGAAGTCGATCTAGGAACAACCCTTTCAGTACTTTGAAGCTTGCATGCCTCAATGGCAAGTTTCTCACTTCCGGCGACAGGTTTACATCAATGGACTTCGACCGAAAGATTTTGCGTGGTGTTCGACGCAAAATTCCTTATTCACACCACGTGAATTGTACTGTAGTACCTTGAGGGTCATCATCATTATCGGTGATTTCTCTCGCGCCTATTAAAAGCTTACATCATTGGCTGGTAATCAGGCGATGTCTTTCCATGTTCGACTCCAGAACATCTCTCACGTGGATCGACTTGTACTTTGAGTGAAGATCGAACGATATTGAAGACCCCGGATATAGTTTCATCCATCCGGGCTGTGATATATATTTAGGAAAATAAAGACATCAAATTTACATCATTACTACACAGATAATCATCCAACCTAAGGGATGATGGCTCTACCAGAATCATCAGTCTACACTCAGACGATTGTCTGTCTTATGTACATGAAAATGAATTTATAAAGTTGAGCATGGGAATGCCCGCCTCAGCTAGATCATGAAAATATTATGAAGATAATGCATTGTATTGTATCTTATTACAGGTCGCCTTCCAGCTTGAAAAAACTTTAGATCCTCATGATAAAGCATTTCACCCGACATCAACAGATTAACAACCTCATGCTTTAGGGGGCAACTGTTATAGACATTTTTGAGCACTGCAACCCCGATCATAAATGTCCATAAACCAAGGGCTCTTAAGTCCCTAAAAGTGTTGTTCCAACCTCTAAAAGAACAAGGTTAACTGATTACATCTTCTCCCAGAAGTTCTCCATGAAAAACTACTCAGAACTGGTCAAAACTGGACCATCTCACCTGCTCCATGGTCAAAGTGCGTTGCATCCCACCTAAATACACACGAGGGGTGTGATGCATCTTGAAAAGCCCTTCTATGGGGTGTGATGGGCGAGAGTGGACAAATGGCAGGGTCAATCTGCAAGGTGGAGGATCATGGAATCTTTCAGAAACTTCTCCTGTGACACTTGCCTCTCTGCATTCACCCAGGGATGAGTAAGAGATCATCAATCTCCAAGTGGAATCAAGAACTATCAGAGAGAGGACACTAATCAAATCTCAAAAGTTGACTCACCCCCTTTACAAACATCTATATATGGATCCCTCATCCCAGAGATCTAGAGGCTGGAATTTTGTATCTTGCAAGGAAGTGTTGCTGGTTTCTTGGTGTAACATCATAGTGTTGGGCGATCTAAGATTTTCATGAGGTGAAGAAGGGATTTGTTGCTAAGAGGATGATGATGGGTCAGAACAATTGGTTGTAATCCTCTTTGCTATTCTTGATTATTAATAAAGCTATTCAAGTTTTCCTCCACATTCTTGTATGATTGATGATATATGCATTTGTGTGGTCAATATATATCTGGTCCTATATTGTTTATGACAATAGATCTATGTTCTTGGATAGTGTTATGTTGCTTTGATTCTACAAGTGCTCTTTGAAGCTGGGTAGACGAGGAAGCGAGTCGCAAAGATCTATCAGAAGGGAGAGGAATCAAGCAAGGAACCAAGCACAAGACAGAGGTTGATATCATTTATTCCCCTCTTATCTATTTCTCATAAAGGAAAACGAAAGTAGTTTTAGTGTGTTTGTTTCTAAGGTAGCTACCAGCCTTAGTGGGACTAGCAACTCTGCATAGACACTAGATTTCCTGATAATAGGGCACAGACTACATCTAGGATGTAGGTGGACATGTAAATCTCTTCATGCATACCCTCGAGTGATTGTCGAGCCTTCATGACCTGTTCCTTCAACTGATGAGCCAATATGCCAGACCAGGTACATGGTCTTCCTTCCCTAGCTAGTTGGTCCAATGTTATCACCCAACTCTGAGGAAAGGTTTCAGTGCTCACTTGGCCACTCAGTCGACATGCGAATATGACCAAGTACTGGTATGCCTTCCTCAATATCTTTGTCATGTATATCTCGTTGGGTGTCATCCTAAAACGAGCTGGCTCCTTTACCCAATCCTTCAGAATGTCTCTGGAGTTACCTCTGCTACTGGGCAAGCTGAATGGAGGAGTCATGAAAGTCACGGACTCTGACATCTGATACATCTTATCATAATCTTGTGCCCAAAATGTTACAAGCTTCGTCACACTGGCACTACTCAAGGTCATCGTCTTGGGGTCAGTGTGAGAGACGATCTAATGAATCATGTCCGTGCATGGGAACGCGAGGTATCTACGTGAAATTTGGTACAAGCTAGACTTGTGAATGTTCACATACACCTGATGGTCTTCGAGGTCTTCCCCAAAAGTGCCTGTGAATGTTTCATTAACCTCTTGCCACTTCAGTGTGATGTCCTTGTCTAGATATAGCTTCGTGTCTTCATAGATTGACAGACTAGAGGACACTTGCTCAATTGTTGCTCCAGTTGCAACTCCATCAATGTCCTGTGATCCTGTTCTCTTGGAATCCATTGAGATAGATGAACACCTGAAAGATATGGAAACAAGAAGCATGCATGGAAAGAAATATGTCAGTGACACAGCACATACCTGGTAAACTGATGAGCAAGATTGCGCAAATTTTACTGGGAGGCCGGGTGATTGGATGCCAAAACAACGTAAAAGGCAGTTTGCAATATCTGGGAGGCAGGACTGGCTACTAGATCTGTGAAATGTGAAATCCAGTCAGGCAGTTGTCTGTTGGGATTGCGCAATGCACAGTTTTAGTTGGGAAGGACTGTTGGCCCAGGGACAAATTTGCGCAATTTCTTGGGCCAAGTAGCATCGTTCCTCCAGAAATGCACAAAACAATCCTAGAGGCCAGTGTTGGGTAGGAATGCACATTTCTGGAGAGGAAGGTGAGTCTTCCTTCCCCAAATTGTGTAATGCAGCCTTAGTGAAGGTAGAGCCTGGGCCAAGGTTGGCCCGGCTCACTGATAGGAAACTAAAAGAAAATAAAATAGTGAATCCATGGTGACACTAAGTGATAGCATAAGTGATTGACAGTGCATGCAAAACATGAATGAAATATTCAGCAAACAAATCAACATGCATGTGGGTGAGGTAGTTCGCCAATTGGGCGAATGTCCGTGAAAAATAGTTTCATGCACGTGACAACAGTGAGATAGCAACAAAAACTAAAATAGAGCCAAGAAAATCTAGTACACATATAAACAATAGTAATCGTTCAAAGAAATCAAGCAAACAACACTCACACAAGCGAATACACAAAAAGCGACAGAAATGCTAAAAAGGACAAGTTGAGGATACTTACCCGTGAATAGCTGAGCCAGATGTGTCAAAGAGTCCTAGATGTGTTGTGGGATGTCAGATCTCCAAGATCGATGTGAATGAATGAGCTCTGATGCGTCAAATAAATAATTTTGGTCTCATGACGCGCATGCCACAAATATAGGAAAAAGTGACACTTGGAGGGAAACTTCTAAAACAACTTTACATGTATGCTAAAAATAGTTCCCTAAATCATGGGATTCCTTTTGCATGTTGTCTCTTACTATTCCAGGAAGAGAAAGTCATGCATGCATGCAAGTCAAGTTTCCTCAGTCCCAGGTGGAACTGGTCAACCAAACTGTTCATGCATGTAGTTGCTCAACTGCTTGGGAAAAATGCACATTCCTGGCTAGGAGCTGTGCTGATTACCTAGGGGGATTGTGTAATTTCTAGGCAGAGCAGCTGACCGCTGCCCAGATTTGCGCAAATCCTAGGTTGAGTAGCCCTGCTGGGGAAATTTGTGCCAATCCTGCTGGGATTGTTGGCTGGTAGTATTACGCAATCCTGGATCCCAGTAGGCTACTAGAGAAGATTACGCAATTTCTGGAGGGAAGGGTAGCTTTGCTCTAGAAATGCACAATTTCAAGGGGAAGCTGCTCAACTTGTAGCTGGACCAAGTCTGAGTGAACAACCTGTGAAGGGAAGGGATTGACTATGATCCATAGGTTGCCTTTCTGTGAGGAAAACACTGAAGCTTGAGTACTTGATGAAGCAAGACAAAGTGCTGTGAAAGATTGGTAGGGAGGCTCCAAAACAGGCTAAGGAAAATTTTCGAGGGTGGTTGTAGCTGCTACAACACTTGGAGATACATTGATAGAACTCTAGCTCTCTGAATGGACCTTGTTCGTGAAAAGAAAGTCTAACAACTTTGGTAGTATTTTTCAATTCTCAGCTCATCTTGGTTTCACACTAAGTTGATTGTAAGATGCAGCATCTACCAAAATCTTGGTCACTTGACACACATTCCAAGCCAAGGCAACACAGTTGTTTCGATTGGGGTTGAGAGGTATATAAGTGCACAAGTAGTATAGTCATCAGAGTCTTAGGTTTATCTCTAGTGTTTCTCCACTACCAGCAGGCCTGGAAAGTACCCCGGTGGAGTCACATAGGAACACAAGCATGGCTCCGCTACCAGCGAGCCTGTTCAGTGCCTCGGTGGAGTTACTCACATCACCTCCCTACGCAGGAAGCTTTTCTCTTCTTTCACCTTATTCATTTTTAATTTTTCACTGTGCATGGCACTTATTCATTTCAGAGGCAGAAGAGGGATCCCAACCTAATGAGAGTAGAGGAGTTTGTTCCAGCAGAGAAGCATTTTATTGTATCTCTAACATTCCTGTTAAGGTTTTCCCCCTCACCTTACTCTATTTGACTGAGCTGACAAGGGTTAACCCAAAAACAACCAACTAGAGAAGGTGACACTAGTTAGTGCGCAAGCATTGTGTTATCACCAAGGTTCACTTAAAACAGTGTGCATTTTCCTTCGACGTATCATGGACTAAGAGTAACAATCTCATCATATAGAGGCAAGATGACGGATAACCAAGTAGTGATAGTTGTACAAGCCCTCTTATACTTTACCCAGCTTTCTTCAAGAGTCATACATGGTTTCATGCAAGACTAACCTACGAACGAAACAAACAAATGAAATAACAAACATCAAAGTAAAGAAAAAGCAAAAGAGAAAGTGAAAGAAAAGAGAATAAGCAAACAAACCAGCAAACAAAGTGTTAGGCCCCTACACTAGTAGTATAGGCCCCTATACTACTAGTGTAGGGGCCTAACACAAAGCATGTAATCAGACAAGCATGCAAGCAAACAACTGAAAGAAAACACCACTCCTACTCCTACATTAACGGTGCATGGGCCTGATCACTTGAAGTGATACTTCCAATGCAGCCATCGGCGCATTGGTAGACCCATGTTGGTGAAGGCTTAGTTTGCGAGCAACCCGGTTGTGCGAGCCAGCAAGAAAGAAAGATATAACAATGAAGACAACCACACTTTGTGTTTCAAAGTGCCCACGGGACATAAGTGAGTTCATGTGCATGACGGGCAGTCCATAGACTTACCATGGTGTTGGGTGGAACTACATGCAACTTTGAAGCATGAGCATACTCTTGACTATGACATGCAAGCAAACAAAAGAAACAAAGATTACTTGCATTTCAAACAAGTTCTTGTAATGTAAGACTCCTCAAATGCATGAGAAATGGGATCGTGCAGTTCGAGTGGAGGGAGTTTGATCTATGAGTAAGATGGATCTTTAATTCATACCGATGAGTGATGAGGAGCCTTGTGTGATTAAACAATTTCATGATTGGAAGTGAGACTAACCGCAAGAGAGCGAGGGCATGACATAAACATCAGCTCAGGCTGATGTGCCTTGATAGTCTTGGGTGTTTCAACTTCATCATTAGGTGGATCATAATAAGCAAGTGACTTTGAAAGATTAATTGTGACATAGTCATGATCATGATAAAAAATGGAAGTAAATGGATCATGACCACCACGATCAGAAAGACCAATGAATTCTTCCGCATCCTCATGATCAGACGAATCAAACAGAGGGGTAGATGGAAAGCGAACAAACTCATCCTCTGTATCTCTGGAAAAGACAAATGAAGGATCAAGTGGATCTTCAATCAGTATCTTATCTCCTCCATTGTTGAATGATGGACTAACATCCGATGAGTCCTGCGAGTGATCAAAAATGGGTACATTTGTGGATGAAGACACACATGCAAAATCATGGATGGCAAGTTCACCAAAGAGGTTAGGAAAGAATAGAGGGGGCTCAGAAGGAAGGAAGTCATCCTTCATCGAGTGTTGATGTCAAGATCCCACTCATACTCTTCATGATTGATAGCACATGTTGGTTGTGCAACACCAACTCCGCCAATGGGTTTTTCCTCGTTCACAACAAGTGAAGAGTCTAGAATGGATGAACGAAGACAACATCATTCGGAGGAACACGTGAGTGTGATGATGTAGAAAAGGATGAGTATGATAACTTGAAGGACTCACAACCAAATCTGCACTAAAATTGAGTGAAGTCATGTTGGGAGAGTGTGAAGGATGAACAGGTGTGTGAGTATGAAATTCAACATCACTTGGTAGTGGTGGAGTTGTTGAATGAGAGGAAGGCAGACAGTCAATTGAGACGGTGTCCATATCCACATGAGATTGTGCGGCTCCATCAATGAAGAATGTTGAGCGAGGCTTGATTTCAAGCTTTCTCTTGGGACAGGAAAATTTCTTAAGGCAATACTTGAACCTATCCCAAAGATAAGAAAATTTCATCTGCCTCCTCGGAGCTTGAAACTACAAGTCACGGAAGTGTTGCCAAAAATCAATAACTGATTCATGTGGAGCCCTCTTTTTCTGTAATAGTTTCCAGTCAATATGGTCTCGATCAAAATTATAGAACATGTCTTCAATAAGATCACATAAGTGCTCAAAGGAGTGCATGGTGTCAGCTGGTAGGCTGAGCACCCAATGAAATGGAGATTTGTGAAGTGTGTATGCAAGTGACAAACTAGCCTGTTTGTCAGAAAACTCATCTTCCTCATGAAGCATGGAAAGAAAGTTATGTAAGTGCTCAGGCTAGGCCACTTTTCCTTCACCATCATACATGTGAGTGGAAAAGAGATTGAAAAGATTCCCCGTGATGGAGACATCTTCACGATTCGAAAAAAACTGTAGGGGAAGAACAATGCAAGACTCCATGAAATATGTGCAAAGGTTCAAAACTAGATGAGAGGACATAGCTTGTCATTAGGCCCTCCTTCTAGTGCTAGAAATGTTGATAGTGAGCACCCGCCAACATGTCAAGGGTATCTCCCTTGTAAGAAGTCCCAATTAGACCTCAGACAGTTTTGTGTAGGAGTCCCAGCAGTGGTTCGTAAGGTAATGCCTTGAATGCGATGTTACAAAAAGGAAAGTAAGATAACTTTGTTAGTAGCAATGGTGTGACCACTGCAGTGAGTCAAGGAAGACGCATGAAATTTTCTAACACAAAGGGGGTGAGAACAGTGCACCCCTTAACAACCTATATCAATACTTAGCTCAGAAGGTAACACACGAGCAAAGATGCATCACAAGATGGAAAGAAGAATAGTGGAAAATCCAAAGTGATGGATAAACCAACAACACATTTGCAACAAGATTCTTATAATTGCATATGAATCAGTTCATACACAAATACGTAAGTTAAACAACATATATCATTAAGGCAACTGGAATAGTCCAACTACAATAACAACATATGCATGAAAATGTGTGGGCTCTTATTATATAAATAAGTGTCAGTTCCAATCATACAATACATCCATGTAAACCTTCTAGCCCCATCAGTGAAATGTTACAGTCACATTCGCTTGCTCCTCCAAAGAGATGAACTGGCTTCGTGCAGTGGAGAAGCCAAGGCGCGTTATAATACTGTCCAAGATTCTTAAAGATAGTCTCAATAGAAGCTTGGCTGACCAAAAGCCCATACAATGAGTTATAAGGGACTATTTATAAAAAAGGGTGGGGTGACCCTTGACATTCCCCTTTGTGACCATTCAACTACCCTCATGACTGTTCACCTACTCTATGATTGTTACATCCACTATTGAGACTTCACTTACACTTAACATGACTCAACATTACAATGCACATTTACCCATGTGAACAATGGCTTGAACAAGACAAAATAAACATCATTCTGACTTAGAAAACTATAGAATTCCAACTGCTCAACATCCTCATGTTGATCAACAATAGCATACTGATGCCAAGATTGGTAGTCCTTGATAGTGTTCGTGTGTTTTGTTGTGACGTGTGTCTGAAACCTGAACCTTACCTCCATAGCATCTAGGTACACTACTTGGGCTCCACTGTCCAACTCATATGAAAGCATGTGCATCATTGTGTTCAATGTGGTCAGACCAACAACATACTTGCACATGATGTCTGCATTGATAGAAAAGTTTGGGCTGGTGGCGGTGTGCATCAACTTGTCAAAGTACGACTCAAGCTTCTGTCAGGCTTGCTTCTTTGTCTTCACCTAGGTGAGATTCCCAAGTGATGGGATCACATGTGTGTGCACCACAACAACCATGTTCTTGAATACTCATGCATGGGAAGCCTCTATGCTAGTGATTTGTTGTGGTAGGTCTTTATAGTTTAATATCTGACTACGGATTTGTGCTTGCAGCTCAACCGCATTGGCCCTCATCATCTTTGGCTAGTGAAGTGGGGCTCCCTTGTACTTCATTGTCCATGCTTTCATGTTATCAATAGCAGCATGTATGTTCTTCAAGATGCGTGCTTTTCTCACACATCGTTGCTGCCATCCATGGAGATGGACGACTTCTTGGTGTATGATACCAAACTTGGAGTACAATGCTTGCATAACTTTATGAAGGGACAATACTTCATCTAGTATTGCCTTCTTTAGTTCAGCTTGGGTGAACATTGTCACCAAGTCTCCTTGTTGCTTGGCCACCTGTAGTTCCTTCGCCATTTTCTCATTCTCAGCTATGAGGAAACGAACACTAGAGCTAGTGGCTTAAGCATACACTCTAGTTGCATCAACCAAAGAAGTTGGATGCTTATGCACATCAGTCACGATCACTTGTTCTTCAAATTGCATAGGAGATGTTTGGTCCTCCAGAGTCGGTACTTTGTGAGACTGCACAACTCGATGATGAGATTCATCAAAGGAGATGTTGTTCACCTTTGCTTCCGGCTGACCACCAAGGATCTCAGTGCCTCCTTGGGAATTCAAGACTTTCTCATCATCTGGATGCATTGAAGCGGGTGAGTCGAACTCTTTGTGGTGAGGCATGAGGTCAGTGTACTGTTCCAACTCCTGTTGCTCCATGTCTGCATCCAACTGTTCAAGCGCCTATTCTATCTCATGAACAAAGTCTTGCCCCTACAATGGTTCACCCTGTTTGCCTGATGCCAGCTATCCAAATGAATAAAATACTTGTATGGGGGTTGCTTCGCCTGTCTACACATGATGCGCCCCTTGTTGTATCTGCTACTGCTACGCTTCCTTCTCTTGTTGGTCCATATCTTATTCTATCTAGAGTTGCTCCCTCAGCTCATGCAACTCCTTCTCTAATTCTTCCATTCTCTTCTTATCCCTCTGCCTTTACGCGATGTGCTTGTCGTGTTGCTACCTCTTTTCTTGAATAGACATAATTTCTTGCTCTACAAGTGGATCTGCTCAAAACTTGCAACTTTGTTCCTCCTCCATGCGGTTGAAAATCTTCCTCTTCCCTTTGTCGTGCACAAGTATGCTTGGTTCTGTTGCCTCTGCTGCTATTGGTACTGCTGCTATTACTGGTGCTCTCTGTGATGCTACTTCATGCTGCTTTGGTAGCCACTCTATGGCGAAGCCGACCTATACATTGGGTCCAGAGGAACTATAGAAATGCCTCCATAACTCTTCCTTAGTCCAATGAAATGCCCCATGGATCCAGTTGAACTGAGCTCTCATGCAGTGATATTTGACAATGCAATGTGGGTCATATGGGTTGAAGCTTCAGAGGTCAAATAGGTACTTCTTCATCTGTTCTACTTCGAAATCCGCTTGATTGATAGGCCAGATCTCATATAACCCAATTTGGAATGGAAGAGTGGGCCACGATGCCTTCTTCTTCTACTGCAATCTAGCTATCAATCATGTTGAGATGTGGTACGCTACTTCCTACATGACAAGTACATCCAAGGAAAACTTGGTCAGCGCATGCGGAGGCTTCTCCACACTAAACATTCAGATGAAAGTGTCGGATGATGAGGCATATCAATCTTCAATGCCTAACAAAGCCTCCATTTCTTCCTTTGACATGCAGGGTGGATCCTATTCGAATATCATCCTCTATACTGGGGTGACAAAATGATCGGACATCCAAATTATTACTCCCCTAAAGCAGCATTCGAACAACAACTTGAAATATGTGTTCACAATAGTCTCCGCGATGACCATGCCCACACCAAGCCTGGGAACTCATGTCGGGCACAGACTGCATCTAGGATGTAGGCAGATATGTAAATATTTTCATGCATACCCTTTGGTGATTGGTTGAGCATTCGTGACTTGTTCCTTCAACTGATGAGCCAGTATGCCGAACCAGTTGCTTGGTCTTCCTTCCCTAGCCAGTTGGTCCAATGCGATCACGCAACTCTGAGGAAAGGTTTCAGTGCTGGCTTGGCCACTTAGTTGACATGAAAATATGACCAAGTATTGGTACGCCTTCCTCAATATCTTTGTCTTGTAGATCTGGCTGGGTGTCATCCTGAAATGAGTTGGTTCCTTTACCCAATCTTTCAAAATGTCTCTGGAGTTACCTCTACTACTAGGCAAGTTGAATGGAGGACTCATGATAGTCATAGGTTCTAACATCTGATACATCTCATCGTAATCTCGTGCCAAGAAGGTTGCAAGCTTTGTCCCACTGACACTACTCAAGGTCATCATCTCAGGGTCAGTGTGAGAGACGATTCAGTGAATCATGTCTGCGCATGGGAACACAGGGTATCTGCATGCAATTCGGTACAAGTTGGACTTGTGAATTTTCATGTACGGCTAACAGTCTTCGAGGTCTTCCCCAAAAGTTCCTGTGAATGTTTAATTAACCTCTTTCCCCTTCAGTTTGATGTCCTTGTCTAGATACAACTTCATATCTTCATAGATTGATAGACTAGAGGAAACCTACTCAACTACTGCTCTAGCTGCAACTCCATCAATGTCATGTGATCCTATTCTCTTGGAAGCCATTGAGGCAAATGAACACCTGAAAGATCTGGAAACAAGAAACATGCATGGAAAAAAATATGTCAGTTGAAACAAAGCAATTCCGGGTAAGGACACAGAACATACCTAGGAAACTGATGAGCAAGATTGTGCAACTTTTTCTGGGAGGCTAGGTGACTAGATGCCAGAACTGTGCAAAAGGGAGTCTCAGCTATCTAGGAGGTAGGATTGGCCACTAAATCTATGAAATGTGCAATCCAGTAAGGCAAATGGCTATTGGGATTGCAATGCACAATTCCAGTTGGGAACGATTGTTGGCCGAGGGACAGATTCGCGTAATTTCTTGGGCCAAGAAGCCACTGTCCTCCATAAATGTACAAAAATGTCCTCGAGGCTAGTGTTTGGCAAGAATGCACATTTTTTGAGAGGAAGGTGAGTCTTCCTTCCCTAGAGTGCACAATGCAGCCTTGGTGAAGGTAGAGTCCGGGCCAAGGTTGGCCCGTCTTGTCGACCGGAAACTGAAAGCAAATAAAACAGTGAATGCATGGCGACACTAAGTGATAGCAGAAGTGATTGACAGTGCATGCAAAACATTAATGAAAGATACAACAAACATATCAACATGCATGTGGGTGAGTCAGTTCGTCGGTTGGGCGAACGTCCGTGCAAAACAGTTTCATGCATGCGAGAATAGTGAGATAGCAACAAAAACGGAAACAGAGCTAGGACAATCTAGTAAACATGTAAACGACAGAAAGTGTTCAAAGAAATGAAGTAAACAACACTCGCACAAGTGAATACACAAAAAGCAACAGAAATTCTGAAAAAGACAAGTTGAGGCCACTTGCCCATGAATAGCTGAGTCGAGTGTGTCAAAGAGTCATGGATGTGTTGTGGGATGTTAGAGCTCAAAGATCGATGTGAATGAATGAGCTCTGATGCATTGAATAGATAAGTTTGGGCTCATGAAACGTGTTATCACAAAATCTGACCCTGATAGGCTGCTGATCAAGTAGACTTTGAGTAACTCTTTCAAACCAAACTTTTGGTTGAGGCTTAGCCTCCTCAACTTGAGAGGGCTCTCTCAATAGGTTTAAGTTTTTTGATTAATGATTAGATGGCTACCTCTAGGAATAAAAGTGGACAAAATGTATATAACTGGTTGAATCAAAGATTAGCAAACATCTATTGGGCTATGGAGTCAAGATAGTCTTCAACAAAACATCATAATCAGCTAAACATGGAAGTCAAGGCACCTGGAGTTTAAGTCTATAAGTAAAACAGTAACACAATGAATAAACATAGTTTACAAGCATGTGAAGGAAGTTAGAGCATTTTCCAATGAATTCTTAGTAACACATGCTCATACCACTACAAATAAGTAATTGAAAAATACCATATAAATATCAAACACATAAAGCCCTTGTGAATATTGAGTAGTAAAACTGATCTCTGTATTAAGTTTGAAAAACACACAGTCTGCTCCAATAACACAACTTCTTTTGCTCTTAAAATGGCCAACCCTAAGGAATTCAATCTCATGCTTTATATAGAGTTTTTACAACCTTGGATTCTATGATCCATACTTAGGAGAATTCGAATTTCTAAAATTGACACCTATCTACTCATAAAACAAACTTCTTAATTACAAACTGACAGCTAACTGTCTTTTAAGAGTCCTAATACAAATAGGAGTGAAACTCTAAAACATGTTTCAAGAACCTTATCTATGACTTAAATACATTCTTTGACAGCTTCTAATCCATATCTTCGACCATTATGATGCCTCCAGCACTGTTACAAATCTTTCTGATTCATGACCTAACTGTCCTAAAAACAAGGAGACATAGTTCCTCCTTTTTAGCCCTTAATCCTTTATGCTTATCTTTGAGCAGTTTTGCTGGCATTGTTGTTGTAGCCTCTATTCAGATTTTGTTAAATATATTTCTAGGTCTTGAATATGTCTCTTCAATCTCCTGTTAGTAGCCCTCAACTGAACATTCATCATACTTATGAATCTGGCTTCTTTAATTGCAAGAACAATCCAAGTAGAGTATTGAGCTTCATTGCTGACTATTTCTGGTTTGGAAACTTTTTCAACTTCCTAGAGAGCCTTTATCCTTTTGAAATCTATCTTCTCAACAACATGCCTTCTTGCTCTCTTCCTTAGTCTAGCAATTTCATTATTAGCTTCTCTTAACCTTTCTTCCATTTCTTCATAACTGGTTTTTTCTGTTTGACTGGAAAAAACTCTATTTTTTTCAATTTCAGGTTTTGTGATGAAAGGTCTATCAACTTTTCCTGAAAAATGGAAGCTTCTTCTGTTTTCCTTAACTCAGTATTGGACTTTTGCATCTTTTTAGATTGCCTAGTTCAAGTTTTTCTGGGCTTGAACACAATGTTGCAACCTCATCCTCAAATTCCAGTTTCTTAGAAGATTTCATCTTCTTCGATTTTCCTTCATCAGATTTTATGAAATCTGCCTGCACCAAAGGGGATTCTTCAATATCAATGGCTTGTAGAATATCATTTAAATTACCTTTTAAGTCTAGATTTTCTCCTGAGATCACTGATTTACCCTTCTCCTTTGCAATTTGACTTCTAGTGAATCTCCTTTGAACTGGTTTGTTAGCTGACTATTCTTGTGTCATTTCTTTAATTTCAGCTATCTTTTCCTTCGTAGATTTAGGAGTCTCAACAATGACTAGTGATGCTTTACTCACTTGCTCATTCACCTGCTTTCTAGGTTTCAGCTTAACAAATCTTTTTGACCTGGTCATTACAGGCTTACTGATTTTTGCTGGTGGAGTTTCTTTAGCCTTAGGGTTAATGCTTGTATCTTGATTTTCCATTCCAAAACCACATAAAAACAAAAATGAAGACCATTCTCTGTTGATCCTTTTGAGTTCATGTAAAACTATCAGTTTAATTAGACCATGATGAAAAAGGGAGGTTTCATATCCTTGAGATTTCATTTGCACTTTATTTGCCATCTTAGCTATGCTTCGATATAGGAAGAAAGGAAAATCTAAAGAAATCATACCAGTAAAATGCAACAGGAGTTTAAAATGATATGAATATACTTTATGATATCTTCCCTCACAGGTAAAATACCTTTGAATGTTGAAGAGAAAGTTGGCATAGATGTCTTTGATGTAGTTCCTTGGAATTGCCTTGGTTAAGTCTGTTCCTACAAACTCTGGCTTCAGAAACACTTTACATGGTTCCATGTCAAATCTGAAGTTTTTGAACCATCTATCTCACCCCCTACAAATATCTGTCACCAAATCTATGATCTCAGAAGTAATTGGCAAGTTTAGGATTCCAATTTTTGTATCTGAGCCAGTGAAATGTAGGGCAAACTCCTTTGTCACCTGAGTGTGTCCTCCCTGCAATTTTTCACAAAATTTCCAACATCTTCTTTCCTTGAAGGCTTCCATTACTGATTTATCTCTAGCTAAGACCTTGGTGCTCTCAGGCTCTATTCTTAAACAATGACCAGACCTGTGAGTTTTCCTTTCTTCTATTATCTTTGCCTCTGAATTCCTGTAACAAATCAGCCTCGCTTGAATTTCTGTTTATCAGCCTCGCTTTCTTATGGTGGTTAGCCTCGCTTGAATTATAGTTTGGTAAGAGATTACCATAAGCTTATCATTTGAAAATGGTCTGTTTGAGTGTTTGCATGCAAACTACAATAAGAAACTAGCCAACCCTTTTGAATTTGAAATCAACTATCATGATGAGCCCTACATTTGAAATGATGGATTTGGATGGTTGCATGCTTAAGGACTGACTCCTAGCTAACACCTAATAATGAAAAATTAATGGAATTTGAACGAATTGATGTTTTGACAAGACTGCCTATGAATCCGCACTTTTGTAGCGCGCTTAGTGTATTTTCAAGGAAAAGTGCTATGAAAAGAAAAGTGTTTTCGTAGCGCAAAATAGACCTTTTACACTGTCTACACTACGAAAACATGGTTTCGTGGCTAATTCCAAAAAAAATTCAAAATGGTTTAAGATATGAGTTCTAAACAGAATGTGAGACTTCTAAGACAAGGAATAAGGTTATTAAACTTTATTTGGATATGAAAATGAGAATTTTGAGACTCTTAACCCATCACCTACCCATTAAAACATAAAATGACTTAACACCTATCTAGGAACAATGTAAACTATTCAGGATTAGAAAATAAAACTTTTATGGTGATAACAAAACGCATGCCACAAATCTAGGAAAAAGCGACACTTGGAGGGAAACTTCTAAAACATATTTGCATGTAATCCACTGTTGCTAAAAATATCTCCCTGAATCATGGGATGCCTTTTGCATGTTGTCTCTTGCTATTCCGGGAAGAGCAAGTCATGCATGCATGCAAGTCAAGTTTCCTCGGTCCCGGGTGGAACTGGTCAACTAGATTGTTCATGAATGCAGTTGCTCAACTGCTTGGGAAAAATGCACATTCCTAGCTGGGAGATGGGTTAACTACCCTGGAGGATTGTCCAATTTTTGGGCAAAGCAGCTGACTTCTACCCAGATTTGCGCAAATCCTAGGCTAAGTAGCCTTGATGGGGAAATTTGTGCATATCCTGCTGGGAGTGTTGGCTGGCAGGATTGCGCAATCCTGGATCCTAGCAGGCTGCCAGAGAGGATTGCACAATTTCTGGAGGGAAGGATGGATTCCCTCCAGAAATGTGTAATTTTCAAGTTGAAGCTGCTCAACCTACAACTAGACCAAGTCTGGTTGAACAGCCTGTGAGGGAAACGGATCGATTGTGATTGACAGGGTGCCTATATACAAGGAAAACACTGAAGCTTAAGTACTTGACAAAGCAAGACAAAGTGTTGTGAAAGGTTGGTAGGGAGGCTCCAAAACAGGGTAAGGAAAAAATTTGGAGTGTGGTTGTTGCCACTACAACACTTGGGCTTTGTCTTCACCTCAACTCTGATGCCATGTTAATTTTAGGCAACAATGGTATGTTCTATGCTTTAGAGCAATTTTACTTCAATTTCTTAAGTTCCCCAATATCAATATTCAGTTTAGCAATCACATCAACATGATAGTAAAATGAAGATAGAACATAAACATAAAGAGTAGAAGACAAGCCAAGACAAGAGGACACAATATGTGGCACCAGCCAGGGAAAAAACCCAATGCGGGGAAACCCTTGATCAATTCTTCTTATAGTCTTCAACAATTTAGCAGAGAGATGGTACAATTAACAAATCTGATAATTTATAACAACAGCAAAAGAGCCCTAACCAGAAAAGTCAACGTTGGTCAACAGGGAAGATTTGACCCTCAACAAATTGGTCAAC
The DNA here is from genome assembly GCA_031772625.1 of Pinus tabuliformis. Taxonomy (NCBI): domain Eukaryota; kingdom Viridiplantae; phylum Streptophyta; class Pinopsida; order Pinales; family Pinaceae; genus Pinus; species Pinus tabuliformis. Next base: position 473,774,909 of record CM062806.1, on the reverse strand, counting down.
TTCAGTCAACTTTGGCCTCAAAACAGTAAGATGAATCAGCCCTCAAAACAACCTAAAAACTACCTAGTCAAATGTGGTCAAACATCCAACCTGCGATCAACCCTAACTACAGTCAACGCTGGTAAAAGTTAATGTCTAGCCTCAACTTCTATGCCCAGAAATGTAGCTTGCCCAAACAAAAATACCTCACCAAAAAATGAATTCAAACAAGTTAACGATGCTTCCCAATGCATGTTAAACTATCCCATAATTTGGTTAACACGGTCAACGCCCAAAACAAGAATTTCCTCCTAAATTTTTGCTCTCCTGAAATTTTGGTCTCATGATATTTTGGTCTCCTAAAATTTCGAACATGTGGAGAGAGAGGGGCCTAGAAATCCATACCCAATCAATGACGAGAGAGAGAGATAAGTGTGAATATTGGTTTATCCAAATGAGGCTACATCACCTTCTATTTATATGCAACGTTGAGGATGAATAAACGTGATTGTTGGGCTTCTGAGCCTACATAAGTTTGATGGCCAACCTTGACAATTTGACCATAATCAAAATAAATTCATAACTTCATTTGTCCATGTCAGAATCGGATTATCTTTAAATCAATCCTACACCTCTCAGAGAGAGGAATCCATGAAAAATATTAGCTGTCATAAATAAGATGAACCATGGAGCTTGGCCCTAGTTGCCAATTTTAACAAGTGTTCTGCCGAATCTCTTCTTGCACAAATTCAGACCACAAATGATCCCACGCTAGTAGCCTCTCCCTCCCATTTACCTAATCCTGGTATTTGTGCCAGATCTTGGGAAGGCCTAGAACTGTTAGGTTGACCAGATCATCTTTAGCAACTCTAACACCAACACTTCCAAGCTCATCCCAACATTGGGTGAACTTGGTCAAGTAATTTGGTATTGTGTCACCTTTCTCTATGTTGAGTTTCCTGAGCTTGTCCTTTAATGCCAACTTGTTTTGGTCATTGTTGTTCTGAAACAAGTCTTTCAAGGACTTACAAATTGCATGTGGAGTCTCCTTCCCATGGAGGATCGAGAGAATATGATCTCGAACTCCTTCTAGTATGATCCTTCTCGCCTTTGCAACACATTTCCTCCACTTTGCCAGATCTTCAGCATCAGTTGCTGGAGGCTTAGGAATATCTTCGTCTATGAATTTCTTTGGCCCATTGTCTTCCAACACTCCCTCCATCCTGTCCTTCCAAGAAATATAGTTCGAACTACCCTCAAGGGCATATTGAAGTCTCAATCTGTAGAATGACATCTTGCTAGCTCTGAATAATGATATTGAAATTTGACTTCACCTGCAAAAGAAAAACTCATATTCTCCTCTTCTAGAGTGATTTATGCTTTGATACCATGTAAAAATCCATTGTAGATTAAAAATTCTAATTCTAACTTACTAAAACAATAGACTTGAATCTACTCTACTCATCAGCGAAACAATTGAATGATTGCGAAATCACGAAGCATAAAAGATAATGAATTCTATCAACACATTACACAATGATATCCTGGGGAAAGCCACAACTAAAAACCCCTGTTATCTGTATATTGCATTAGTCAGAAAATATGAGATGATTACAATGCTTTTCTCAAGCCTAAGCAACCTCTACACTATCTCTATCTATATCAAAACATCCTAGACAAGCCCATGCCAATACTTAACCAATTTTTGGCTTTCAAAAGTCCCTATTTCCTTGCACTATTTCCTTTGGAATTAGCCCCCTATTAATCAGGGAAATTCCTCAATATGCATTGTGCAATCCTCATAGGCCTTCCTTTGACTACATGAACCACATGTACAATTCAGATGATTATACAACTGATAGTACACTGTCCCTGAACTCAAATTTCAATTGGGTAACTCTCAGATATGACATGCATGAGTTATTTAAGAGTGAATCATCAGTTAACTGGTTGAACACATGAACCGACACCCCACTAGGTGACCTCCTACTAGTTCATCTATCAGTTGGAACTAGTTTAACTCACTTTAACTCAGTGAGACTGAATTAATTAATTACAACTAAAAATAAACTCAACTAGGGCTCCTATAAAGTAGGAGACACTCTACATGACTCAAGTTAGACCCTCAACTCGAATTAACTAATCCAACTACGTCAATTTAACTTATTTAACTCATACAAGTTGTCTTGTGGTGTGGAATTACAATTTTATTCCCAATTTAATTCAAGGACACAATTAAATTATGATTTTCATGTTGCACTTTCAACATATTTGAACTCAATAATACAATCTTGAGCGTGCCGTAATTCTATAAATCCCTTTATTCTTGGCTCTTTATTTATATTTTATATGTTATTATTAGTTTTTAGTGTAATCATAGCACCCATTTTTGTTACAATGGAATTAAATACGACTATATTAATAAGTTACCAAACTAATTATTGTAGCACCACTTCTATAGATGCTTTCAGTTATCATGTTCCTTTATGTTGAGTGCATATGTTATTTGGTGTTTCGTATCTATCAATACTAAGGTTATGTGCATGTGCATGTGGAAGTAATATAATGCATTAGCCCTGCTAATTATAAAGAAACATATGCACATGCACATTATGTGAAAATGCTATTATAAAGAAACAAAGTATCTCTACATAATGTGTAGAGTTTATTGACCACCATAAGAAATTAGTCAACAAATTTTTTTCATTAATACAATCAATAAACATGTTTTTTCAAGGTAATATATCGTAGGAAAACCTCCAAGCACTTCCCTTAATTCCAAGGATGGCACCTAAAGTAAACCTTAGATTTTTCAATGCACAAGGCTAGGTAAACAACAAAGCTCAAAACCATTATATCTATATACTTATTATGAGCTCAAAATTCCACTTACAAGAATAAACTCTTGATGTAGAGGTTAACACTCCATCCTACAACTAATCAAACTAGACCCAATTAAAAAACTATAATTTATAAAACAATAAAACTCAAGGTCAAAAGGGAAATAACTGCGAGGATGATTCTTTATCCTAGAAGAAATACAATAGATAATTATGTACGGGATCTTGGTCAAGCCACCATCAAACATGCCAAGGAATATGCTTTATGTGTGGCAGCTCCCTAGCCAAAGAATAAAAGGTCAAGGATTTGAAGGTCATCATGGATTTGATGATGGTAATCAAATCTATGCTAAGAAAACTAAGTGTGATGGAAAGTAAACTTCCAATCAAAATGGATAGAAATAAACTAATTGTAAGTTCCTTCAATGAAATTTCATTATTCCATGTGAAAAGAAGCCAAGGTCACAAAACTAAGCATTGGGATGTATATGAAAAATGAGGGGTTCCATAATTTTTTGATCCCCTAATTAGTTGATTTGGACTAGTGATTTAATCAAGGTGTTAACTATCACATGCATTAATAATGAGCACACCATTCCATTAGTATCAAAATGTGAGATTGGAGGACATCCCTAGGTACTTTCAACATGAAAGAATTAATACTTTCTCTAGGTGATGAAGGATTCCGATTGAAATTTCATCATTTTCTAATGGAATTGTGGTGAATTTAGGGTTTCAATTTTATAGTGTTCTAAATTCAAGAGGGACCCACCTTTTCATATGTCAGACCTCTATTATTTTTCTATTTGTTATTGTTTTTTGCATTCATATAGATGGTGGAATCATTTATGGGAATGTAGTATTGGTGGAATGATTAGGTTGCAATGCTATTTGATATAACTATTATAACGGGCTATTCTTGAATTTCAATTTATATCCTTCCTTTCATCTAACTCATGTTATATATCTACATTCTTCTAGGTTTGTTGCCATTGAGACATTTGGTGTAGCTAATCTAGAACTTGGAATACATATTGGGTTGTTACAGAATCATAATATTCAGAATTGGGGATTATTATACAGGAGTCACATTATTTGAAAATTTATGATAATAGGGATAAGTGTTTTTTCTCATTGAACAAGGAAAAATTTCTAATTTTTAGAAACTTCCTATTTTTTTAAGAACTTTCTATTTTTATGTTAAAATTACCCATGTTTTAGCTTATTCTTGGTTATAAAGCCAATGGGTCTCATAGTGAAAAAAAAAACTAGAAGTCCAAAATAATTTCTCTAATTTGGTCACTCCTCATAAAACTCAGTGTATAGAAATGTCAATTATGGACAATATATACATCTACAAGTTGAAAAAATATTACAAATACATGAAGAAATTATACGATTAACGAGAGTCCTTTAGTTTCAAAAACTCAAACTTGAATAAAATCAAACACCATTGTGTATCGCACCATGCCAACGATCATGAACCACTTGGTCCATAAAAAAAATATAAACATTTTAGATGTTTATTCTAATATGATAAAGAATATGGTTCTAAATCTTTATGAACCATCTTTATCCATGGCTGGGAGGAATAAGATTTTAGAAAATTCAACTCAGGAAAATCTTAAAAAAGATGAAGTCGTTCAACTAAAAGAGCCAAATAGACCTATAATAAGAGCACTATCCTCCCTCTAACATTCATGGATAAAATAAGCAATATCCAATTTTTCCATTAATTTTCATGCTTTTTCAAAATTATTAAATTTTTTTATTTATTATTATCTTATAATTTAATTTATTATAAAATTTTATTAATATATTTTTTTTAACACACATATTTTTATATTTATTATTAATTTAGTTATAAATCTTTTTTTACAGGTGGGAAAACTTATCATAATTTAGTTTGAGGATAGTCGTTTCTAGTTGTAACTCTCAATGCAGACTGACTCATCAAAATTAATCAAGGAAAACCAAGCCATCTGGAATAACCTAATGATGGTCCCTAAGGGGATAGGCTTTCAGTCTTGCCCGATAACTTTCACTCTCGCTGGATACTTCTAATCATGAACTTATTTCTTTACATCCAAAAAAGACAAACTTTTAACTAAAAATAACAATTTTAAAACATACTCCAAATTTATATCTAAATACAAATTTTACTTTAATAATATAATAATTTTATTTTAATATTTATAAATATTTGAAAAAAATAAGAGCGAAATCCTTCACAATAATAACCAAGAACGTTGCAAGAGTCCCTAAGCATACTCGTTGAATATCATATAACACATGGTAACCCTCAACATATTATATAATACTCAAAAGTATATTTCCTACGAGGTGAAGGTATCGCGGTCGTCACTTTAGGATTTCTGTGTGCCTGAAACCTTCTTGAGAAATGGTTTTGTTATATGTATAATAAACATATATATATATATATATTCTGTTGGAATAAGAAATATATATATATACTCCATTTCTGCTCTATATATAGAATAAAAGCGAAATCCTTCACAATAATAACCAAGAACGTTGCAAGAGTCCCTAAGCATACTCGTTGAATAATATCATATAACTCATGGTAACCCTCAACGTATTATATAATACTCAAAAGTATATTTCCTACGAGGTTAATGTATTGCGGTCGTGACTTTAGGATTTCTGTGTGCCTGAAACCTTCTTGACAAATGGTTTTGTTATATATATATATATATAAATATAAATAATATTTATGTTATTTTATATATATATATATATATATATATATTATTTATTATTTATTATTTCAAAGAAATCACCAACTTGATTGAAGTCAATGAGAAGTTGGTCTAAAGTTTAACAAGTTCATTGGGTTATGAGAAAATTTTAATGCATAATAAGTTGATGACCATAGTCATTTGGGATGTAAGATTTTTAAATTCACTGGGGATGGTAATGGTTAACTACTCATTTATGCCATTTTAAATTTAAGCATAATATAATTTTTATATTAACTTGGAAGGCCAATGATGGCAATATTTATACATTAATTTTTGGATAGTTTACTTTGCTATGTAGATATCATCTGATTTTCTTCGATTTATATATAATAATATAATTTTTATATTAACTTGGAAGGGCAAGGATGGCAATATTTATACATCAACTTTTGGATAGTTTACTTTGCTGTGTAGATATCATCTGATTTTCTTCGATTTATATATAATTTGGTATTATTATTAATGTTTTTTATATTTTATAAATTGTATTTATATTTTATATATTAATCATTATGCTATATTGTATAAAAAAATTCTCTTCATATTAATCATTCCACATAATTGATATAATTTGTATAATAACTTGGAGGGTCAATGACGAGAATATCCATTGGGTATCTACGGTTTAGGTCAACGTATAGTTTACTTTACCAGGGACGTTTGAGCTTGAACTTTGATATCCACTTGTTGTTATTAATCTTATTCCTCATTTATATTTTATAAAATATAATTATATTTTATAATATAATTATAATTACATTATATTTTATATAATTATATTTAAACTTTATAAAAAGTATACTCATATTTATAAGCTCCATAGATTAATCATTCCAAATAATCCATATAATTGGGACAAGTCTTTCAAATTAGACCATGACAATCTCTATAAAATAATCAGTCAATATAGTTAATACAAATAATACAAATAAATGAGACAAGGGCATAATCTCTTATTTGCAGGTATTTTTACGAGCATAATATATTTGTGGGAATCCCCCCTTAGAAGGAAAAGTAAGTTTATTTTAATTATTTTTTATTAAAATAAAAAATTTATTAATAAAAATTTATTTATTTGAATTAAAATTTATTTGAGAGATGTGTTTATTTAATATTATATCATTATTTAATACATAATTATTTAATTTTAATTGTATTATGAATCAATTAAATAACATATTATATCTATAAATTTATTTATTCAATAAAAGGTTTTTTCATCATCATCATCATCATCATCATCATCATCATCATCATCATCATCATCATCATCATCATCATCATCATCATCATCATCATCATCATCATGATGCCAATAAATAAATTTTATATAACATAATTAATGAGTTCTAATAATAATAAACATTATGATGTAGAATGAAAATGTGTTACAAGGATAATATGTATGGGAATTTTTCGCTTTAAAATTATATTATTAACTGTATATTGGTTTTGGTTAAATTTCATTCAATGTACTCCTTTATTTTATTTTTTTCTCGTTAAAGCTATACTATTCTATTAAATTATGTACAGGAAAACATTACAATCAGGAAGACAGGTTGCCCAAGGCCGACTGTGGCTCTTTGGGTAGCAGTTCACAACTCAGTATTAGCCCTCGCAGGGGTAGCGTTACCAGACATAACCTCTTCCAAAACACAAAATTGTAATCAGACCATGCAAAAGCATCCCACGCAGGGGCTTCGGAACAAAAACAAAGATTTTTCCCTCGCAGGGGCGACAGAGGACCTGTGACAGCATGATTACGAGTCCTGCTAGCAGGACTATGGCATACATAAACATATATAAGAACTAGAGAGACCCAAACAGAGACACTTGGCCTATACCCGACGCAGACGGAGACTGAAGACTTATACCGGACCTGAGCAAAAGAGGAGGATGACGGAGCGTGCCGTTGGATGTTATTCCTCTGGCTTCTCCTCGAGAATTTCATACCACCCGTATCCTTCAGGGCGGCCTTCCCACTGTTCCACTTCGGCCTTTTTGGAGGTCGACGCCTCCTTCTCCTGAGGTTGGATGGGAATCTGCTTAGGTGCTCCCTCTGGCTCTGCCTCAACAGTTTCCGGTTGTTCATCTGGGAGCACCTCCTTGCTGCCCGAACCGCCTTCATCTTCCGGAGAGTCCTCAATGAATAGGACTGAGATGTGTGCATTGATGCGGGCATTATTCCTCGAGCTGCCGAGGGTGAAAATGGCAGTTCCAAACGCTGGCAGCGGGGGCGGTCCAGCACTGGGACTGCCCGAATCCATAAATTGACTAACCTGTATGGGAGTGGCCCCTGCCCTTCTGTGGCAATAACAACAGTAGCAGTGGTGATGGGATTCCGCAGCAGGGTGGCGCGAAGAGCCTCCACGAGCGGAGCCTCTCCGACTGAGCAACCTTTGCCTTGGTCTGACCATATTTGTCGTGATGCTGGTGGCGTGGAGCAGAGCGTCCGATGAAGATTTACCCTGCTTGAGTCGCCCCCCCACGTAATTGAGACCCCTCCCAACAGATCTGGGACGAAGCTTAATAGCACATAAACAGCAACCAACAGGGAATTCGAACTCGAGATGTTCCTTGGCTTCTTGATGGCTGTCTATGACAGCAGGAGCTGAAACCTGAAGAAGAAGATTTCCCACAAGAAGATTGCCCTTAAGAGCCTGCACTGCGTGAACCTTACATTGCGAATGGGCCTGCAATAATCCTTCGCCCATCTTAATCCTTTCAAAATTCTCTCGATAACTGCCCTCCATAACTGCTCTCTGCGACCACAGCACTTCACCTTATGTTGCATTGAATGCACTGAGCTCGCGTATCTGTTCTTCATTCCTCGGCGGCAGGAGGCGATGAATACCTTAATTGAACACGAGGCGGCACATGCTTGGCATGTGGCCTTTCCCTGCCAGACGTGCTAACACCCGCATCCGGGGATTCAGCATCTCTTTGGATGAGACTTTCACAATCCTGGGCCTGGAGATTGTTTGGGATGATATCCATGTTACCTGATAGGAGGGTCTGTTCATTTTCTACCCCAATATTGGCTAGGAGGTCAGCAATCTTGTTGCCTTCTCTTTTTGTGTGATGAAAGGAGATGGCTCTGTGATTGCGCAGATCATGAGCAATGTTATTTAGCCTCGCTTCTAGTCTCCAGCTAGATGCAACTTTCCTGGCTTGAGAGCCATTCTGTATGCGCGTTGCCATGTTGATGAGGATCTGGGAATCGCCTTCTACAATCAAGGGTTGAAGGTTGAGGTTCCTGGCTAGCAAGAGTCCTTGCCAGAGTCCCTCTAGCTCTGCGGAGTTGTTGGTGTCCCACCCTATATTTCCAAAGTAGATCTGCAGAGGAGTGCCTTCATGGTTCCTCAAAATACCTCCAAATCCCGCTGCTCCAGGATTGCCTTTGGAAGCCCCATCAAAGTTGAGTTTGTATGAGTTAATAGGAGGGGCGCTCCAGCAACTGTTGTCCTTGATGCTGCTATTAGCTGGGTGATGCTTGGAAACTTCTTGTGGCAGCTGCAGTTGCCAATTGTCGAGAATGTTTTTCTCATTATCTGTAGCAGGGAGATCCTCTTTTGTCCATGATCGAAGCAGCATCGTTTCTTTGAGATTCCCATGCAGTCTGTTCCAAATTTCTTCAATGGGAGAGCGCTTGTTTTTGAATATGCGCTTGTTTCTTTCCTTCCAAATGTTCCATAAGACAGTTCCCGGGATGATATTCCACAGGTGATTGAGGATCTCACAGTTGTAGGGGTTCTTTGGCCACTGTCTGATGGAATTGATGATGTCGTTATCCCCTTTACATCTTTTTTGGCATCTAAAGCTCACCTTTTCCCATAACTGGTTGGCTAGAGAGCATGTATCCAAGAGGTGTTGAAGAGTTTCCTCGTGTTGAAAACAGTTGTGACATATAGAGGGGCCTTGAAAATTACGTCTCCTTAACTTATCCCATGTGAGAATTCTTTTGTGTCCTACTAGCCAGAGGAAGTAGGAGATTTTGGGCCAGGCTCCGAGACCCCATATTTTACTCCATAGAGGATCCGGCGGAGTGGGAAAGTTGCCGACTAACTTGTAGGCTTCGGAAGTGGTGTAGGACCCCTTGGGTAGATATCCCCATCTGAGTATATCATTGCTTTCATCATACCGTATGCTTCTTTTCCTTAACTCTTTCTCAAATTCTGCTGCTTCCTGTATATTTGTATTGTTGATTATTTGATTACTCTGTCTCCATTTTCTGAACCCATGCTCCGTCTCCTGCATCCAAAATTGTTGGACTTTAACCTGCTGCTGCTCCTGCATGTCCGGAATCAGAGATGGATGAAGAACACTAGTGAGCTTGGGCATTTGGTTCCAATTTGGTGCTGAGATTGGAGGGCGTGTTTGATGTGTCTACCGAGACCCTCAACCATAAGAACAAAGAGGAAGGGGGATAGGGGGTCCCCTTGTCTGATACCTCGAGAGGGTTTGAAAGGGCGGGAGGGGATGCCGTTCACAAGGATGGAAAAATGAGTGGAAGTGATAAGGCTCATGATCCAGCGAACCCACATGGAACAAAATCCAAAAGCTTTCAACATGTGTTGAATATAAGTCCAACTGAGCTTATCGAAAGCTTTAGAGAGATCCAGTTTGAGTAACATACCTGCTTGTTTAGAGTGCTTGAGAGAGTGAATAATCTCGTGCGTGAGGAGAATGCCATCCATTATCTGTCTGCCTTCCACGTACCCCGACTGTTCCGGTGAGATGAGCATAGGTAAGAGGGGTTTTAACCTATTTGCAATAACTTTAGATATGACTTTATAGATGACATTACAAAGAGCTATAGGCCTGAATTTGTCAGGGGTGATGGAATTCTCCTCTTTAGGGATGAGAGTAATGAAGGTGGAGTTGAGGGAGGGGAGAAGCCAGCGCAGGGCCCTTGATTCCTCTACAATCTGCCAAACCTCCAACTTAATCATGTCCCAGAAAGCGTGAAAGAACGTGGTTGTGAAACCATCTGGGCCAGGGGCCTTACCTTCTTTGAGCTGGGACATTGCCTCGTCTACTTCGTGGAGAAGAATAGGGCGCATGAGAAGCTCATTATGTTCCTCCGTGATGAGTTTTGGCACATTGCTGATTATCTTTCCAATAGCCTGTTGCCGATCTTCTACTTGTTCATGGTGGACATGTTGGAAATGATTGAGGAGTACCTCTTCGATTTCCTCATGCTTCTCTACTTTTGCCCCTTCTTGATTCTGAATGAAGGGTATATTATTATGCATCCTTCTCTGCACCATAGTTCTGTGGAAGAATTTGGTGTTGCGCTCCCCCTCCTTCAGCCATCTGACCCTTGACTTTTGCCTCCAGTAGATTTCCTCTTGTTTTCTCCTTTCATCGAGTTGACTTTGAATGTGTCGTTCCTGTTCCAGGGTTGCCTCCGTGTGCCCTTCTGTGATTATCTTTTGTTGGAGATCCACCAGTTCCTGATTTAGCTCCTGTTGCGCCATAAATATATTTCCAAAGGTCTCCCTATTCCATCTTTTCAGGTGACTTTTTAGAAATCGTAGCTTCTGTTGGAACTGATACATTTTTGCCCCTTCTGGAGGGACGAAAGAGGCCCAAATGGTCTTGACAAAGTCCTTGAATGCAGGGTGCGAAAGCCAAAACCCCTCAAAGCGGAAGGGTCTTTTTGTCAAATCACCTGGTCTCTGCCATTGTAGAGCAATCGGCCAGTGATCCGACCCAGTATGTGCAAGTATTGCAGCTGAGAAATCTCCTCCAAGATGCACCGCATTATCTGAGATGAGAAAGCGATCCAATTTAGAGGAAATTTGATGCTTGCCAGCTCTGCGATTGCTCCAAGTGAAGGTGCCATTACAGAACAGCATGTCTATGAGAGAGGCAGTTTGGATGAAGTCCTTGAAGCCAACAACTTCTGGTTCCATTCTGATTCTCCCTCCTATATTTTCCTCGATTTTGGTTATCATGTTAAAGTCTCCTGCCTCAATCCATAGTGGATGTCTTCTATTTATGCTCAGAGCTTATATAGTATCAAGGAGCGCAATTTTGCTTCCTGTGTCTTGTGGAAAATATACATTTGATAAGTTACCATGAATATTGGTGCCCAATATGTGAAAGGCCGCCTGTATGAGATGATGAGAGGCATGAAAATCTGTGAGTGTTACCGCTTGGGTATTCCATGCTATAGCAAGCCCCCCTGAGGCTCCCGAGGCATCTACAGCAACCGATCGACACCCTGGCCATGCTTTTGAGAGTATGTTACCCAGAGTGGAACTATTGCATTTGGTTTCCTGGAGAAAGCACATCTGCGGCTTTTCCATTTTGATCATGTTTTTTAACATCCTGAGTTTTCCAGGGCTATTGAGCCCTCTTAAGTTCCAGGATACAAGCTTCATGGTTCAACTAGTGTTGGAGGGCCTGTAGTACTTCGTCAACTTAGCATATCTGCCTGAATCCACCAGGATTTTCCCAATCTCGATTGTTCTCTGGAGATCTGTTTTTCTTCCTCTCTTTTTAGTGTCCTTTGGACGCAGGCTGCCATCCCAATGACTTCCTGGTTGTATCCCTAGTTGGTGTTGGTGGTAGGCTCTTGAGATGACCACTTCGAGCTTATTTAGTTGATTCTCAGATATTGTGTCATATGCTCTCTTTTTGCAAGCTAGTTCTAGTTCCAGAATGTCCAGACCATGTAGATCTATGCTTTCTGGCTCTTCTTCCATTTGTTGCACTTGACTGCTTTCCTCTTGATTGATCTCTGAGTCCTGTGGGAGGTCTGCCTTTCCATCTACATCCATGTCCTTGTGAATCTCCACTGTATCTTTCTGACTTCTGCTGAGGATGGTCGGGATGATGATGGGAGGCTGAGATTTGGGAGGGGGATCAGATGGAGGGGGATGGGATGAAGAGGATGGGCGAGCTGGGTTGGTCTCAGAGATCAGGGGTTGTTCTTCAGAGGTATGGGCCAGAATATCGAAGCTGTTCTTAGATGCTGGGTCTTGGGATTTGTTAGGCTGGGGTTTGGACCCATTCTGGGGCTTTTTATGCGAGCGCTTCCGACTTGGGACTTTGGTAAAACCATCCTGGGTTAGGGTTTCAGAAGGATCAGAGGAATTGGCTTTGACATTTTGAGGGCAGTCCCTGAAGAGATGCCCCAAAGCATGGCACTTTCTGCAACGAAAGGGCACGTGTTCATAGTCGAGAGGCTGGATCCACTCCTCGTCTCGGTGGGCAAGAGTTACCGACTCTGGTAAAGCTTCATTCAGGCGAATAAAGACACATATTCGAGCGTAGGAGATATACTTACGGGATTTGGTTTCTTCTGCCGCTCTGATATATTCTCCCACTCCATTTCCTATGCCCTTGAGAATGTCCTCGTCCCAGTATTCATCTGGAAGAGAGTACAATCTGATCCAAACTGGTGCCCAAGTGAGATCTTCCTTATCTGGGTTGAATCTTGGAATCCATTCCCTCAGATATAATCCTGCTGAGTTGAAAAAGTAAGGCCCTGCTCCCAGAATCCTATATTTGTCCTCTAAGCAGAAAAAGATTGCGGTGAAAAAGCCTTTCGGCCCTAGCTGGAGAGTGACATCTCCTTTAGGTTTCCATTTCGCCGCAATCCAGCCATATAAGGCTTTCTCAGTCGGCCAAAACCCTATGAACTTTCCAATGAGGGCATGATCTTTCATGTACTCTATTCTTCTGTCAATCTTGTCTCCCGGCAGCTCTATTCGTGGCCGTTCTTTGGCCACAGGTCGGCATGTTGATGAGGATATTTTCGGGCCTTCTTCTTGAGTTTCTTTTTCTTCTTGTGGATTGTTGTCTTTGTTCTTCCGATTTCCATTCTCTTTGTCATTATCTTGATGCTTTTTCCCTTTGTTTAGAATTTCCTGATCTACCGATCCAAAAATGACCGCTTGCTCAGGATCGTGCAGTGAAGGGGAGGGCTCTGACGCCCTCCCCTGAGGAGGTTCCATTGCACCCCGCTGAACCCCTGCAACTCTGTCACGCCACAGAGATTTCCTTACAGTCCTTGAGCGTGTTCCGCAGTACCGTCGGCGCCGTCGAGGGTTTTCTCAGAACCCTAGCTCCGTTCCTAGTCCGTCCCAACCAATTGGTTTTTGCATAATGTACTCCTTTATTTAATATTATATAGTTTATTTAATATTATGATGATGATGATGGTTAACGTCTACTGAGATCAAACATTGGTTTATCGGACCTAAAGAAACAAATTATTTATTTTGATTTAAGATTTTCTTTCTATGCTCAAAAAGCTTGGAGAAAAGCCTCCCAAGCTCACTATAATTTTGACATTCTAAAAGGCTAGGAAGGTTAGTATTGTAACAAAGATTGTGATCCTGAGATCTAATGTGGTCGTATGCGGGGTATTCTAAGAGGAAGTGGTTGTCATCCTCGATGTTCCTATTCTCACATAGATGGTAGATCCTTTCCATCCATGGTGTTTTAGGAACTGCCCAACGACATGCTTCTCTATGGAGCTCGTGAGAATTCATTCTAATCTTTGCTATATTAATTTTCTTCTTTGAGCTAGTTAAAATAGAGAGATACTTTTGATCTTCTAAGGTGGGGTTGATGACCTTCTTATAATAACTTAAACATTATTTTATAGAAATTTTATATAATATAATTAATATATTATAATAATAATAAACATAATGACTATAAAATGAACACATGTGTAGACATTTTTTTAGGGTAAAATGTATGGGATTTTTTCACATTAAAGATATATTATTAAAAGTATAAGGTTTTAGTTAAATTTTATTCAATAAACTCATTTATTTAATATTATATAGTTTATTTAAAATATTATTTTATATTAATTTTATAAAGCATAATTAATAAATTAGGGGTTGTTTTTAGTGTGATTTTTTGGAAGTTTTTATGGTGGGGTTTTCTAGTATAATTTCTCTAAAATCTCGCAAGAATTTATTGAAATCACAAGCTTGATCGGTAATCTTGTGTAATCAAAATGCCTTAAGGTTTTCCAGAGTGATGAATCCATAAATACAGTAAAAAAACTAGTTTAAATAACACAAATCAAGATTTCACCTCAAATTTTTCCACTTACACTAGAAAGTCAAAAAAATCGCACTAAAAACAACTCCAAATAAATTATAATAATAATAAATCTCATGACCATAGAATGAACACATGTGTAAGCATGCTTAGAGAGTAATATGTACGCTAATTTTTCATTTTAAAGATATATTATTAAAATTATATTAGCTTTAGATAAATTTTATTCAATGACTTGTTTCTTTAATATTATATAACTTATTTAAAATATTATTTTATAGTTTTGGGATTTGTTCTGATTTCATTTTAAAGATATATTATTAAAATTATATTAGCTTTAGATAAATTTTATTCAATGACTTGTTTCTTTAATATTATATAACTTATTTAAAATATTATTTTATAGTTTTGGGATTTGTTATGATTCGATGAGTTGTTGTTTTAGTATTATAAATGTAAATAATATTAATTAATATTTATAATGTATTTTTTAATAAAATATATTATTATTAAATTACAATTCTCAATTTTTTATTAATAAATTATAATAATAATATCATAAATACAAATTTAAACCGTTATCCTATATAAATTTTATATAACATAATTAATGAATTATAGTAATAATAAACATCCTAACTATAGAATGAACACGTGTGGACAGATCTACGATGGTAGTATGTATGATAATTTTCCAGTTTATTAATATTAAAAATATATTATTAAAAGTATATTTGTTTTAGTTAAATTTTATTCAATGCAGTTGTTTATTTAATATTATATAACTTACTTCAAACATTATCTTACAATTTTTTTATATAACCTAATTAATGAACTATAATAGTAATGAACATCATAAGTATAGAATAAACACAAGTGTGTGGACATTTCTACGAGGGTAATATGTATGGAATTTTTCACTTTAAAGATAAATAATTAAAAGTATATTAGTTTTAGTTAAATTTTATTAATATAATTGTAGATGGTGGTAGTGGTTAACGTCCACTGAGACCAAACTTTGGTCTATTCAACCTAAAGAAACAAATTATTTAGTTTGATTTAAGATTTTATTCCTATGCTCAAAAAGCTTGGAGAGCTTAGTGTAATTTTGAAACTGAGATCTAATGTGATTGTATGTGGGGCACCCTAAGAGGAAGTGATTTTCATCCTCGATGTTTGTATTCTTACAGAGATGGCAGAACCTTTCCATCCATGGTGTTTTAGGAACTTCCCAACGACCCGTTTCACTATGCATCTCATGAGAGTTCGTTCTAATCTTGGCTATATTAATTTTCTTCTTTGAGCTAGTTAAAACAGAGAGATACTTTTGATCTTCTAGGGTGGGGTTGATGACCTCCTTATAATATCTTAATTTTCTTTTAGCTACTAAATCTTTCTCACACCACATTTTTTCTTTGAACTTAGAAGTAACAATAATTTTAATGTTATTAATGTTTTGCAATGCAACATTTTCGTCGATCTCCCAATGGTTTAACCAGGCCCCGGTGTCTTTATACCGACCTCGTTTGAGCCTTAGGTGGTTTTGGCTAGAATTTAAAGCTATCTTAGGAAGTCTATGGTCTCCTATGTTATTGAGTTTGTGCTTGTACAACAGAAGCCTAGTCATAACTAAGCTCTCGATAGGGGAAAGACACACTTCTATAAGGAGAATAGGATAGGGTGTGTTGTTTTTAATTTTGAGGTTATACGTTATAAAATGCTTCTGGATTTTCTCAATCTTTCTCCAGGATTCTATAGATATGCTACAACCCCAAACTTCACATCCATATAAGATAACCAGAGTGACTAAAGTTTCAAAGAGGATCTTCTGTCTATCCCACATTACAAGGTTTGCGGTTTTACAATTATTTTCAAGAGAAAAATAAGCTTTCCATCCCCCATTAATCCTTTTCTCAATGCTCTAGTTCCAGTTGAGCTTGTGATGAATATCAATTCCTAGGTACTTCTAGGAAGACACTTCCTCCAATTTATTATTGTCATACATACAATTAGCGTAAGTGTCCTTCTTGGATTTGATAATCATAACTTTTGTTTTGTCAGTGTTAAAAGTCACACCCATGGTAGAGCAGAAATCCTTAAGAAGTATAAGTTGCTTATCAAGATCAGATGGGCACCTTGCGAGAAGAACAATATCATCAGCGTAGAGAAGAAGGATGATGACTATCCTAACTAAGATCGTGCCATCACATCCTGCTTCCTCTAAACAACCTTCTAGCTTGTCGATGTAAATCCCAAATAGGGTAGGGGAGAGGGGGAAACCTTGTTTAACTCCGATATGACACTTAATATCTTTCGACCACCCCTCATTACTCTTTAACTTGGCAATTACATTCTCGTATAACCTTATAGCGACAGCTCTCAACTTGAAAGGAACCTTTAGCTCTTCTAATCTGTTCCAAAGGTTGTTTCTAGGAACTATATCAAAAGCCTTTCTAAAGTCCACAAAGCAACAAAAGAGATTGGATTTATCATTGTGGCATTCCTCCACAATGATCCTAAGCATAACGAGGTGGTCTGTTGTTGAGTGTTGCTTTCTAAAACCCACTTGGCCTTTAGCCCACTTACCTTCACTTTCAAGCCATATGCTCAACTTCCTTTCCAAAATAACACCACATAACTTGGCTAGGAGAGGGTTGATCATAATTGTCTGATAATTAGAGGGGTTATTTGTCTCCCCACTTTTAAAGATAGGGATAATGAGGCTTTGAGTCCATGGTTTAGGGAACCCTTTCTTGACCACTTGATTGAAAAGCTTATGAATGTGGGGGATGAGAACAGGACCTCCAATTTTTATTATTTCCACCTGGTGACCTTCAATGTCCTTACCTTTCCCATTAGCCAAGTGATTAACCCCAAAATCAATGTCTTGTACTGAGAAAACTTCTTTCATTGTGAGCAAGGTTTTTAAAGTTACCCATGACATTTGGGGATTCATAAAGCTTTTTAAGATAGGAATTCTAGTCGTGTAAAGCAATTTTATTATTATCTTTAGTTTTCCTAGTTAAAATCTGCCTCCAGAATTTCTTAGGAGCTACCTTAGAGAGGTGTAAGAGATTCTCTTGTGTTTTACGAATATGTTGCCTTTTTTCCTTTTAGTTAGGCCTTTGTATATTTTTATTTTGCCAATTTTAAGAGATTCATCAACAACTTCCTTAATTGCTCTCCTCACACTTTTACAATCTTTTTCATACCATGGGTTGGTTTTGCTATTTATTTTATTACTTGAAACTTTAACTAAGAACTTGTTAATAGAATATGAGAGGGTTGTAGTAAAATTATGATAGAGATCTTCTATGTTGTCTATACTAGATAAAGGAAGCAAATTAGTTTTAATTCATTTAGAAAGAGATCTTTTTTATTTTTATCAAAGATTAACTTCTTTTGGCTGTAAGGATTATCTTCTATGGGATCTCTATGCCTGACAAAATTGAGAGTTATAAGTAAAGGCCTATGATCAGAGTCAGGCTCGTGGTCGTTTAAGATGTCAAAATTTGTTATTTTGTTGTATAGAGGGAGATCGGAGATAACATAGTCTACCACACTGCTACCAAGCCCATGGATGCAGGTCATCTGGCTAGAATTGGGCCACCTCTTTAGACCGTTGCAAATTATGAGATTCTGAGCACTACAGAGCTTGACTAGCTCCGACCCAAACAAATTCTCCGCGAGGTCTTCAAAGCTCCTTTTGTACTAGCCAACCAGAGGAAGGTCTTCGTCTAACCAAAGAGGATTAGGGTTGGAATGATTGCTTAGAAGAATAGCTTGGTTTCTTGAAGTTAGAGCATTGAGGTCACCCATTAAAAGGATATTGCCTTCATTCCTTAGGCTAGAAATATCATTCTCTAAACCATTGTAAGGACTATTTTTATCTATATTCTTTTTCTTATAGAAGTTAGAATTGATGGGGGGAATAACGGATTGCTATGTAGGTCTTTTTATCATAAATGTGAGTAATTTCTATCCAACTATACCGGTTGTAAGTGTCGTTTTTATAAATCCTAGCATGGGGAGTGATGTTATTCTTAATGTAACAAGCTATACCCCCAATGCCTCTATGGGAGGATCGCTTATTCCAGGTAGACCATAATATAAAGCCATCTATGTTAGGGACCTTAGATTCTTCGTGCTCCCAAGTTTCAACAAGCTAAATAATATCAACATCATTTGAGATCCAACTTAGCTTGGGGCCTTTGTTCCATGGAAACACCCAACAGTTCTAAGAAAGAACCTAGAGCATGTTGAATTGCTATTTATTATTATCTTTTTGGTTTCTATATTGAATAACGACTTTTCTATTTTTGATTACTGCCCATTTTCCTTCCTTCCTAGCTTCCTTTACCTTTTGAACCTCCTTTCTCAATTCTGCTTGATCTTCTAGAATGAGATCTTCATTTATAAATATTCTCGTTCCTTTTAGACTTGAGGTTTTACTAAGTATGTCATACTTATGGTCAGTAGATCTCACCTTTATTCGAATAAGTCGTCCTTTATTTTCAGTTAGTTTCCCCAACCTTGTTGCTTCTGTGAGGCATGTTGTTTCAATTTGTAATCTGTTATGTAATTCTGTCTGGGCTATGGCTAAAGTATCCTCATCTATATCCTCTTTCAAACCGAAGATTATAAGGTTCAAGGCCCTTTTGTTACACTCATAGTCTAATTATATCAATTTTTTCATTTCATCTTTAATTGGTTTGATATTTAATTTACCTGCCACACTATTTAGCGTGAGGCAGCTATTAACTTTTTCTTCTAGCTCTTTAATCATGTCCTTAATTTTAAAACTCTCTAAAGTATCAACATCTACTTGCTGGGATATTTGGTTCATATCTTGGTTTTGTTTTTCTATAACCTGCAACCTAGTCTACATTGCCTCCATCTTATTCTCCAATAGTTCTATTTTATTTTCTATTTGTTTTTGTATTTTGTCTTCAAGGGATGTGAATTTATTTTCTAGCATGGATGCTAACTTTGTTTGTAGCTTGGCTTCTCTTTCTTCTCTACATTTCTCTAAAGACTCTATATACTCATAGAGGCTCTGTAGAGTAACTATGCTAGGTCTACCTTTGGTAATCTTTGGTAATTGTGGTGAATTATTCATGCTTGAAAATATATGAGCAGATATGTATTAGAAAAATATAAGGAATGTGTGCACTTGATATCAGCAAGCTGGACCACAGACGCACGTGCCCCAGATTGTTTTTCTATTACTGCAGAGAGATCGTGAATTATTACCGCAGAGAGATCATGAATTATTACCGCAGAGAGATCGTAAATTATGAAAGGGGAAAAATTAGCCTAGTAAATTATATAAGTTAATATGATATAACTTATTTAAAATATTATCTTATAGTTTTGGTATTTGTTATCTATCATTGAAGTGTTTTATTATGATTATGAATGTACATAATATTAATTAATATTTATAATGTATTAGTTAATAAGAAATTATTTTTATTAAGTGATAGTTTTTTATTTTTTCGTAATAAATTATAATAATAATAGCAATATAAACACAAATTTTATATAAAATAATTAATGAATAATAAAAATAATAATAAATGTCATGAATACAGAATGAAGGCATGTTTCGTATAAAATAATAATAATAATAATAATAATAATAATAATAATAAACGTTATGAATATAGAATGAACACATGTCTTAGAATTTATGTGAGGATAATATGTATGGGTTTTTTACACTTATTAAAAATATATTGGTTTTAGCTAAATTTTATCGAATATATTTTCTTTTTTAATATTATATAATTTATTTAGCGTTTTTTGAATTAGTGATGGTTGTGAAAATGAAGTATTATCTATTACAAGATTTTAAGTTCAAATCCCCATGTTTACCCATGGGTCATGTATTGGGATCACATAAGAGTTATAGTGGTAACAAGTGGAATCAGTCCCATATCATGCAAATATGAAATTAGGCTAGTTGTTGATTCCTTTAGTTAAAAAAGAAAACCACATAAACATTATATAGCTTATGAAAGACATTATCTTAGAGTTTTGGAATTTGTAATGAATTAATGAGGTATTGTATTATGATTATGTTTTGAAAAATGTAGTAAGAAATTCTCAATCTGATTTTCCATTGATGAAATTGAGAAAACTTGAATATACACATCAACAGACAACTTGGATGATAATAACTTGTCTGATATGGCTTGTGTCACCTAGTTTACTCAGTAAATTCCAGTTGGAGGAGTTAGAGTTTAGTTTTGCATGTGTGATTGCTAATTTGTAGCAAACAAGGTCAATTATCTCAGGTTGTTTTCAATTAAACTAGTTCCAACTTTTGGAGGAGCTAGTGGAAGGTTAGTTAAGCAGTGAGACTTCAGTCAAACTCAGTGATCATCTAGTTAACTGATCAATCAACCCAAAATAACTAGTGCATGCAAAGAATTCAAGTTACCCAGTTGAGGTGGAGATTCCAAGGCAGTGTAACATCAATTGTAGACTAGTCTTCAATGTACAAGTGTTGCATGTAATTAGATGATCAACCTAAAGGAATTGCACAATTCAATAGATGATTTTCCTAAATAATAGGGGCTAATTCCTCAAAGAATAATGCAAGGAAATAAAAGCTCAAGCCGAGGAAAAGAATTGACTAAGTCTCGGTCAGAAGCCTTTAATGAGCAGAGAGATATGTTGTGCAATTGCAGGGTTCGCTCAAATGAGTAAGAAATTGTAATACATCTCTATCCCATTTGATTAATGTAAGAGGCATTGGGGTTTTTAGCAGATTTCTTTTCCCAGATGTTAGGTCCCTATACTACTAGTGTAACCCCTTATTTTTATCAGTGCAACGCCCTTATTATATTGTTGTGCCCATGTAGTCCCCATATTGTTATTATTTTTCCCCATCGAAGCCCACTATTGTTATTGTCGCGCCCTTACATTATTATTGTTATGTCAGCTCTGATTACATTATGACCCCTTAGACTCCTATATATAGAAAGGAGGCCTTATCATTGTATCGTCCAAGAATTGTTCATTTGTGTAATGTAAAGGAGGTTGCCCCCTCGAAGAGGTTGATTTCTAAGGCATTGATCTATCTTTTCTATCTTTTTCTGAGCTCTTTTCATAACATTTGGTATCAGAGCTTTGGATTCTAGGGTTTCACTACTCCCAACAGGTCATTGTGGAATTTTCAATATAATTTTTTTTGACGAAGTTTCAGAAGATAAAAAAAATTCATTTGAGACAAAAGCATTTTGAACCTTGGGTTCGAATTTTAGATCTTGTATCACTATGTTTTCAGAGATATGATTTGGGGAAGTTAGGGTTTTTGCAAGCTCCACAATTCCATCTCAAATAGGTCATCATGGAATTTTCGCTATAATTGTTTTCTATGAAGGTTTAGACTCTAAAATTAAAACCCATTTTAGCTGAAATTGTGGTGAAGCTCAGGTTCGAATTTCAGATCTTGTTTCATTATATTTTCAGAGATTCAATCCAAGCCATTTAGGGTTTCTACATACTCCAAATTACATCCCAAATAGGTGACCTGGGAAAATCGTCATAATTTTGTCTCTAAGCATCAGATTGAAATTTTTTAAGAAGCTACAGAAAGAGAATGGAGTGTATTTTTCTATGTATTATTTTTAGGTCCGAAGGATGAAACAGTAAGTGTAACTTCGTACAAGTTCGCTCTACTTAAAAAGTATATAGGCAGGTCATCTTGGGAGAGTGGGCATAACTCTTTCTTGGAGAATCCAATCTCGATCAGAATAGTGGCATTGGAAAGAGGATGAAGAGGGCTACTTAAGGTAGCAATTTCAGACCTTGGAGATCCAAAATTACATAGTTAAAGTCATTTTAAGATAGAGCTCCTGAAATCAACAAAAGGAGATATGAGGAAGTTTGATGGCAAGGATCTAGTAAATTGGATACTACAGATGGAAAAATAATTTGATCTACATGATGTACATCTGTTACAAAAGGTACGTATTGCATCTTTATATTTAGAATCGAATCAATATTTATTGTATAAAGGGCTTTGTTCTCGTAAGCCACTTTTCACTTGGTCAATTTTCACAGAGGAAATGATAGCACATTATGAGGATACAAAGAGCAATACCTTCTTTAGCTAATAGATAAATGTCAAAGAAAAGGGTTCAATGGCAGACCACATTGAGGACTTCCAAAAAATTAATATAAGGATAAATGATATTCCAGAGAAGCAAAGGATTGATGTCTTCATGGGGAATTTAAACGATAGCATTAAACAAGAGGTTCGTCTTTGGGAACCTGATTCATTGGAGAAGGCATTCAGGTTGGCAAGAAAAATTGAAAGAAAAATTATGGAAACAAGGAATCCTACCACTCACAACTATAAATATGGAAGTGTTTTTTCTCCTAGCCTTTCACAACCTACAAGGTTTACACCACAACAATTGGAAGAAAAAAGAGAAAAAAGGCTTTCTTACATTTGTGATAGAAAATACACGAAAGGTCATAAGTGTGTTGAGAAGAAATTATTTTACATAGATTGTGAAGAGGAGGAAGAAAAGGATTAGGAAAAATCAAAAGAAGAGGATATACAACAGGAACCAACCCAGGAGAAGGAGGAAATGAATCCTATCATATCTTGTAAATCATTAGCAAGAATTACCACTCTTGAAATTCTCAAGATAAAGGGACATATAAAGAAGAAAAAGGTTCAATAAGTGAAAGATCACATCGAGCATCAAGAAATGAATTCAACCATTTATTGTAATGCATCGGCGGGAATTACCACTCCTCAAACTATCAAGATAGAAGGACATGTCAAGAAGAAAAAGGTAATAGCGTTGATTGATTCGGGCAATGCCCATAATTTTATTCATTGTAAGATAGCAAAGGAATTGAATTTCTTCCTATACCTAGCACCAGAGTGTCAAGTGATGGTTTCAAATGGAAGAACCATAAATTTCTCTGGAAAGTTCCATAATATCAAGCTATCCATGGGATAATATGTTTTGAATAGTCCAATGCTTTCCATTCCAATGGGTGGTGCTGATGTTGTATTAGGAGTCCAATGGCTACAATCTTTGGGTACGATAACTTTTAATTTTCAAGAACTCTTCTTGAATTTGTTTTTAGAAGGAAAGGAAGTTGAATTAAGGGGTATCGCATGGAAACCAGGAAAGATAATCAACTCTAACAGCATGAAAAAACTTCTAAAGGAAGAACAACATGGTGTAATTGCACAATTATGTTCGCTAAAGGTTCCCACGTCGAAATCATCGATTTCTCCAGATCTCCAAAAAGTCTTATATAATCATTCCAAGGTATTTGAGACTCCTAAAGGCCTCCCACCTATTTGTGATCATGATCATGCTACTCCTTTTCCAAGAATTTTTCCTCCAAACATCAAGCCTTACAAATATCCCTTTGCACAAAAGAGTGAAATTGAACGTATGGTTGCAGAAATGCTAGAGGCTGGTATAATTCAACCTAGTCAAAGTTATTTCTCTGGTGCAGTAGTATTGGTGCACAAGAAGGATGGATCATGGCGCATGTGTTTGGATTATAGAGAGCTCATCATGCTCACTATTAAAGATAAAGTTTCCATTCCTCTCATTGATGAATTATTGGACGAATTGCATGGAGAAATTTACTTCAGCAAGTTGGACCTTCATGCAGGATATCTTCAAATCAGGATGAATACTGAAGACATTCCGAAAATAAAATTTAGAACTCACGAGGGTCATTATTATTTTTTGGTCATGTCTTTTGGCCTTACGAATGCACATTATAGATTCCAAGGTTCGATGAATTCCATTTTCAAACCCTTCCTTAGAAAATTTGTGTTAGTATTTTTTGATGATATACTCATCTACAAAAAGTCTTGGAAGGATCATATTCAACATCTTGATAGAGTGCTCTGACTATTGGATGAGAAACAATTATATGAAAAAACTTTCAAATTTTTCTTTGGAGTACAAGAGGTGGAATACTTGGGTCATATTGTATCTCATCAAGGTGTTAAGGTAGACCCTCAACAACAACAAGTTCTCCAACTCTTAAAGGATAACCTCACTTTGGCACAAAATTGAATGAAACAACAGGCAGATCAACATCACAACGAAAGAAGTTTTGATATAAGTGACTGTGTATTTTTATGAATACAACCATACAAACAAATGTCCCTAAAGTAAGCTAAGAAGGATAATATATTATCAGCAAGTACTATGGTCCTTACAAGGCACTGCAAAAGAATGGTACTATGGCATACAAATTGGCGCTTCCTGCATCTTCTCGAGTGCCCCCAATTTTCCATGTTTCATGCTTAAAGAAGTTTATAAGTGACAAGATCCCAGTTCAAACAATATTGTCGTATTTTGACGAGGAAGGGAAAATAATATTGGAACATGAAGAAGTCACAAGAAAAAGAACCTAGTAGCTACGAAATCAATCAATTTCATAGTATCTCATCAAGTGGAAGAACTTACCCACTGAAGATTCCAATGGGAGGACGAGAATTTTATAAAGAAGCATCCAGAACTACTCAAGCATTGAGGACAACACTTTTTGAAGGAGAGGGGCATGTTATGTCCCTATAATACTAGTGTAACCCCTTATTCTTATTAGTGCAACCACCTTATTATATTATTGTGCCCATGTAGTCCCCATATTGTTATTATTTTTCCCCATAGAAGCCCACTATTGTTATTGTTGTGCCCTTACATTATTACTGTTATGTCGGCTCTTATTACATTATGACCCCTTGGACTCCTATATATAAAAAGGAGGTATTGTCATTTGTATCATCCAAGAATTGTTCATTTATGTAATGTAAAGGAGGTTCCCCCCTCGAAGAGGTTGATTTCTAAGGCATTGATCTATCTTTTCTAACTTTTTGTGAGCTCGTTTCATAACACTAGATAAAATACTTGTTGTATGTGTGTTATTCCTTCTTGTATGTCTGAAATTTTTGTTCTAAATTGTGAATTAATGTCTGTAGAGCAGTGGTGTAGATATGTGTGTTTTGATTTTGATTAAAAATTCATGAGCAGTTGCAAATCTAAAAACTAATTTCTACATGGTATCAGAGCTAGATTCACATTAGAGCAGAAAATTCAAAGTTGTTTATGAGAGGTTCGAATTTGAAGATCAGTGTAGTAGGATTTCTTCAGAGTTGAGAAGATGGCCTTAAATGGGCTAAGGCTATAGTATGCCTTGGAAGTTACCTCTAATTTTGTTGCATGGAAGGATTTCAGGGAGGAAGTATTGGATTTCAATGGGTTGCTAGAATACATAAACACAAATGTTGCAAAACCTCAAATATTTGATACCCATAACCTTGCTCAGTGGAAGAAATATGTAGCCAAGGCGAGGAGAATAATATTGGAAGGATTATGAGATCATATTGTCTCAAATATCCATGAAAAATAAACTTTGTTCACAATGTGGAAAGAATTGATAGAATTGCTTGAGAATAGTAGTGACCACAGGAAGTTGGCACTCAAGAATAAAGATGGAAGCATCAAGATGCAGAAGAATTATACAATTCCACAATATTTAAGCAAGTTTCATAGTGTCATGATGAATTTGGTGGGGTCGGTGTTAATTGCCCTAAATAATACTTGGTAACATTAGCCCTTCTAGGCCTTCCTAAGAGCTAGCATAACTATCAAGTTTTGTTGAATGGGAGGGAGAAACTACCGAGTTGGGAGCGCTTATGGTATGACTTGGTACAGGAGGAAATAAGGCATAATATCAAAGATGGGACTTCAGCCAAGGGTGAGGATGAAGAAAAATCTGCATTGGATGGAAAGGAAAAGAAGGGAAAAGGGAAGAAATCCCAATCCAAACTAGAATCCAGTCAAGGGGAAAAGAAGAAAGATCTATCAAAAATTAAATGCTTCCATTGTGATGGATTCAGGCACTATTCCACGAAGTGTCCACACAAGAAGGAAAACAAGAAGACCTTAGGAGGAGTAGTAGGTGAATATTTGGCTTGACAATTTGATCTTGAATTTACCCTCATTGCATGCATGTCTAACACGGTGATGGGGAGTGTGTGGTACTTGGACTCAGGTGCGTCGTTCCATATGACGGGAAATAGATATTTTTTTCAGTGACCTGAAGGATAAATATTTGTAGATGCACATCGACATGGGGGACAACAAAAGGTATAGCATGACCAAGATTTGTACAGTCACCTTTCAAAGGTAGTCGAGCTGCCCCCTCAGGCTCAAGGAAGTCATGTTCATTATGGGCCTAAAGAAAAATCTCATCTCTATTGTAGTTTTGGAAGACCATGGTTATGATGTGATATTTAGCAAAGGAAAGACATTCTTGAGACACATAGTTGTGGGATAGGTGAAGCAGATTGGGGTTCCTGTGAAGAACCTATACAAGCTAGATGTGGAGTATTCTGTTGCATTGAGCACAAAGGAAGAGAAGGTGTGGAACCATGATGTTGGTGAACTTTGGCATAGAATACTTGGCCATTTGTATCATGGTGCTTTGATGATCATGCAGCTGAAAACTATAGGCCTCCCCAAAGGGGAAAATGTGAAGTAAGATGTATGCAAAGGATATACTTTGGGGAAGTACACAAAGTCCACATTCCATGATCAGGATAGAAAAGCACATGCAACCCTTGAAAGGGACCACTTTGATGTATATGGACCTTTCTCGATAGCCTCCACTACCAAGCACATATATTTTGTCATTTGTATTGATGACTTCTCATTGAAGTGATGGATCTTATTCATGCGGAAGAAGGATGAGAAATTCTCCAAGTTCGTAGAATTCAAGGCACCAGTTGAGATGTTAACAAGAAAGAAGGTGAAGGATCTCAAGAGCGATAATGGAGGTGAGTACGTGTCAAATGATTTTTTATTTTTTTTGCAAAAGAAAGCATTCGAGGAGAGTTGACAACACTCCATAACCCACATTAGAATGGGGTGGCTGAGAGGAAGAACTGTAGCATCGTGGGAGAAATGACAATGATGTTGCATGATCAAGGCCTAACTCTGCATTTCTAGGCTAAGGCATGCAATACAATAGTCTATTTTCAAAATCGGAGTCCTCACCGAATTCTTGACATGATTATAGTAGAGAAGGATTTCTCAGGGAGAAATTCGGATGTGTTGCACTTCAGGATTTTTGGAGCCTCTGTTTACTACCATGTCTCTAAAGAATCAAGGAAGAAGTTAGAGCCAACAACATAATTAGGGGTATTTGTGGGTTACACAAAATCTCCTCACAACTACCATGTGTACTTTCCATCCCTTAGAATGATAGTTGTGCAAAGGGATGTATGATAAAGATAAATCCATGTGAATCTCTTTTGAGAGGGAGCTTGAGATCCCAATAGAAGAGGAGATTTTAGCTCCAAATGAGGAACCTCAAAAATTTGTGGAGTAGCCACAAATTGAGGAGTAGAGAGTGGAGACGGCTACTCAAGCATAAACATCTAGATAAGGCATGAAAAGGACTAGGGAAGATAAGAGACTTGTACATGATGCGAGGGAGAATGTGGGTGCTGCTTCAAATAATCATAGGAAGAGAATGTCACTACATCGGTAAATTGGCTACATGTCTCTAATGATTGAGTTTTTACATATTGAGCCATCCCCTTTCGAGGAAGAAATAGAGAAATTTGTATGGGTTGATGCAATGGTGGAGGAATATGAATCCATTGTTAAGAACAATGTTTGGGAAGTGGTCCCTAGACGAGTCGACAAATCAGTCGTGGGTTCGAGATGGATCTTCAAGGTAAATCATGCAACAAATGGAAGCATAGAGAAGTACAAGGCCATATTTGTGGCCAAGGGGTACTCTCAATTTGAGGGGATTGACTATGAGGAGACCTTTGCTTCTCTAGCAAGGTACTCATCCATCATCTCAATTCTTAACCTGACTACAAAGATGAGGTGGAAGATCCACTAGATGGATGTGAAAATAACATTCCTCAATGGATATATTGAGGAGGAGGTGTATATCGATCCACCAGAAGGCTTCGAGGCTTTTTATCTAGAGTCTCATGTGTGTAGACTCAAGTGAGCATTGTACAGTCTCAAGAAAGCACCTTGTGCTTGGTACACCAGGATCGATAGCTATCTCACTGGTTTGGGCTTCACCAAAAGTGAAGCAGATAAAAAACTTTATCATATCTTGGTAGAAGGTAAATTGTTGATTATTTTCTTATATGTTGATGACTTGATTTTAACTTGTGATGAGAAGTTGATCAGATCTTGCAAGGAGGACCTTGAAAGAGAGTTTCAAATGAAGGACATGGGTATCATGCACTATTTCCTCGGATTGGAAGTATGGAAAGGTGATGGGGAATTGTTTGTCTATTAGGGAATGTATGCCAATGAGATACTTCAGAGGCTCTGCATGGATAGTTACAAACCCATGGAGACACCTCTGTGAACATCTGGAGGAAAGAGGATGCCACTTTAGGTGAGGAAGTGGATGCTACTGGTTACTGGCAGTTGGTGGGTTAACTAATGTATCTTGTGAACACATAACCAAAAATATGATATACAGTAAACCAATTGAGCCAAGATGTCAAGCAAGTTATTTTGGAAGGAAACTAAGCATGTTCTATGGTACCTCATAGGAACTACCCAGTTTAGACTATGGTACAAATGAACAGAGGGAATGAATTTGTGTGGCTTCATAGATGCAGATTAGGTGGGGAGTCCATCAGACCTAAAGAGTACATCAAGTGGAATTTTCAGTGTTGGGTTCACAGTGGTTTTCTGGTATAGCAGGAAGCAAATATTTGTGGCACTCAGCTCAACAGAAGAAAAATACATGGATTCTAGTCAAGCAAAATCTGAGACGATCTGGATGAGAAAGATACTTGTTGGATTGTTTTGTCAAATGATGGATCAAACTGAGATCTAGTGTGATGATCATATTTTCATTCAACTCTCTAAAACCATGTTTTTCATGATCCATCCAAGAATATATATCTGGTGTCACCATTTACAGGACTTTGTGCAGAGGTGGATAATGTTGTGTAGTACATTATGAAAATGGAACAAGATATTGTATTTTGACAATGGCCTCATCAAGAGGGAAGTCCGAGTTCCACAATGTGGTGTTAAGATATGAGTTATGGATCCAATCTTTACCACATTTAATTGTCAATATGGGGTCGTTAATTATTTCAAGGTATCATGAAAAGTCTATGCAGGCTATAGGTTCCCTACCCAATATTGAACATTTGCAAAATACAAGGCCCAAAAATTTCTTAAATCGAATAAGAAAAAGGTAAAGAACAATAACAACAATCTAGAGTAACAACAAAGCAAAGAACATTAACGACAACAAAAAGTAACAGTAATTCAAAATAATAACAAGATAATAAAATAGAAAAGTAGAAACAACAAAACATTAACACCATAATCAACACATACAAATTCACACGACTAACTATAAAAATGCCTGATCAGGAGAGTGGGTCATCAGGTGCTCAGAATTTAGCTCAAAAAACAAAGTTATCAAAATCGCTTGAAAACTGAACACCCACGTCTACCTTGGCGATACGATCCCAACGCAACTCATTTCACTCAAAACCGAGTTCGTATGAGGAAGATATCGCATTCTATCTGGTTTGCCAAATAGAGGAATTTTTGCAAAAAAATGTATAATCACTGCACAGTCAACAATCGATAGTTCTGACGTGGAAGGTGACTAGGTAGGTTAACGAGATGGTCAACGTCCAATATAGTCTTACCAAGTGTCTCTTTTATATTGGTCTGCAGGGGATATGGCTCATTGTCATTGGTTGGAGTTGGACCAATAGGAGGGGACAAGTGGCAAGCCTGGAGGCCAGCACATGTCCATCCCCAAAGGTTGGGCTATCGGAGCATTGCAGAAAAAATTATGGTAGGCTGGGGAGTCAAACTTGGGACCTGAACTATACAAACTCAACAACATACCAATACACCATTGCTGTGGTTCTTACCGTACTATGGTTTCACATTAATTTTGTTATGATATATTTTTGCGGTTGGGTGTTGGGAGGGAGCCAGCCCCTCCCATGTGAACACAACCACAACCCTGGTGACTACAGTTAATGATTAACCAAAAACCACAACATAAAAACCATAACCGCGACATTTTTTGCCACCGTGTGACCTACCACGGAAACCGTCAGTTAACGGTTAGCCTAAAACGTGCCATAAAACACACTTAAAGTGCTAATCCAGATTAACTTTAATTAATCCATGTTTATCCATTTAATTAATGCAGGATTAGTTCAACAACATTTTTGGTTTTCCGATAAATTCATATATTCCTCCAGTTTTGGTGGAACTAACTAGAGTTCATCCAGTTTTAGAGGAATTTTCCTAGGGAAAACAATCTCTATCATAACTTTTGCAAAATTTGACCAAATTAGGATTATGAAAAGGTGTTCCTAGATGATTTTGATGTTCTGAGCACATTGAAGTAGGTGTCAGGAGAAGTATAGCATTATAAGCAACATTTTTTCCATTATTGAGCTAATATAGAGCCCAAGCTATGGAAGTTGGACTAAGGAGATGAAGCCGAGGAGGGGTGAACTCCTTCATCAAAACACTGTGTTAAGTGTTCATTTGATGGTTTGATGTACATTTAATTTCTGTTGTTCATCAATTTACTTTCATGTTATTTTTCTCATGAAATTAGCATAAAAACTGAAAAATTTTATCTATTTTCATTCATAAACACACTAAGGGAACCTATGCACATGAATCAAAAGATAAGAATTGGTTTCTAAATATGAAGTTGAAATTAGCACAACAAAACTAACATTCAACAACAGATCAAGTTGGTATCAGAGCAAAGGTTATTTGCTTGATTTCTTTAATTTTTTGCAAGTAGTGATGCTTACAAGGTTAAAGTTGGAGAGAGGAGAAGGGAAACTATTGGTCTTGAGGTAATGCCCAAAAGAAGGAGAGCCACAAGGCCACAATCTCCACCCAAAGTTCCAATCCCATCTGCACTTGAAACAACTCAATTTTTACCTTCAATTGAGATTGAGGAGGTACAAGTGTTTGGTCAATTTAGTGTGTTCTAAATTGCTAATTAAAATGTCAATCCGGGATTCGTAAACTGATGAAGTGAGGTGTACTATATGTACAAGATAACTATTTTCTTAGTCTTTTGTCGTTTTTTAGTTTTTTAGTTTGTTTCTGGGTTTATCTTTTATGGATTCCCTAGTGTGTGATGGCGAAATTGAAAGTTAAGTATGGATGGTAATGGTGATTTCTACAGTGATTTTCCAAACTTAAAAGTG
The DNA here is from genome assembly GCA_031772625.1 of Pinus tabuliformis. Classification (NCBI taxonomy): domain Eukaryota; kingdom Viridiplantae; phylum Streptophyta; class Pinopsida; order Pinales; family Pinaceae; genus Pinus; species Pinus tabuliformis. The sequence continues at coordinate 473,743,029 of CM062806.1, read as the reverse complement.
TTCAAAAAGAAAGCTCTAAACTAACTGTAATGAAATCAATTCTCAAGAGGAAGTAAATGAAACAAACAGTGAACTAGTGACAATGGCCTAGTATCCTTACTGCTGCATGAAAAAGAAAGTAAAAACTGAACTTAAAGCAACTCAAAGACTGAAAGAAAAGCAACTAAATCACACTACTTCAACCCCTGTTCTGATCCTTTACCCTTCAACTCAATCTGCCTATGGGGAGTAATCATAATCAAGCTAAGTAATATGATATCTAAATTGCAGGAAATTAAATTGCATAAAAGGAAACTAATCACACTACTTCAACCCCTGTTCTGATCCTTTACCCTTCAACTCAATCTGCCTGTGGGGAGTAATCATAAACAAGCTGAGTAATATGACATCTAAATTGCAGGAAAGCAAACTAAATCATACTACAATAAGTAATATTTTGATTCCTTACGAATAGAGTCACTTGACTATAGAAAGGAAATCATAAACAGATGAGTAATATGATGTCTAAGTAGCAGAAAAATAAATAAGCAAAACGAAATTTGAAAAATGACAGTGCTGGAATTAAACTTCAAGAAATGAAAATCAGCAGCAAGGACAAGATGATCTCATGTCAGTAGTTATCAAAAAAATATGTAAATCTGCCTGGGTTACCTACAACAAAACCTGTAAAAGAAGCACTGATCAGCTAACAGTTAGAAAAGAAGCATAAAGGAAATATAGACAACAAATGAACATCAGAAGAACACGATATATATACAAGCAATGATTTAAAAAACAGTAAATGAAGGCAAGTAAGAAACTATACAAAGCTCTGGTGTACAGGGGCCCTCTGCAACATCGGCCAGTCAATCACTTAGTCACAAATCAGATTCAGAAAAACAGTCTTCTCATGTATTTAAGGCAAAGTGAAATGCAGTACAGTGGGCGAAAACAATCAAGATTACAATAAAAAAGCTAGTCCATTCAGCGTATATCAACGCGTTATTTATAAGAAAAAGGTGTTGCAACTAATTCCTAAATTTATGCCGCCAAGAGACACGTAAATCTCCTTGAGCCGAGATCTAGCGTGATGGTCATGAATTCATGGAGTGGTGGCTGCTTGGTTCAGTTCACGGGCTGCTCTCCAAGTGTGCCAGTACCTCCAGAAACTAAGGATCATGCCACGCAAACCTTCATGTGGGCAAAACAAAGCCGTGCCACTGCAAAACTCCTCATTTGGTCCTTCCTTTGACCATCGTTGACCGCGACTGTTTATGAGTGATTTGGCTGATCTGAGGGGACACACCCCATGTACACGTCACGTGCAGCTTACCCATGTGGCTGGTTTCTCCATTGGACACCTGTAGCATAGCCTTTAACAAAATGGCTGCGGAAACTTGGGTTGTCTGCGGAAAGTGACAAGTTTCCGCAGCTGTTTGAAAAAAAATCTAAATCAAACAAAAGCCATAAACATAGTTAGGAAACCATTCCATAAGCTCTTTTTAGGCTATTATGCAATGATTTGACAGCTTGGTGGATGAAGTAAATGGAAAAAGAAGGCTGAAAGGGTATATAGGGAAGTGCAGGTTTGGGACTCAACATACCCCCACTGTGAAGGTGTTGCATGTCCTCATGCAACCAAAATTTAGTCACCCTTTTCTAATCCATATGTTCTGATGCTTCTGCTAGGACATCTAGCCCTCTTTTCTTCTTCTTTGGTGCTACCACCATTCTTGGTTTCCTTATTAGACATTTGAACTTGAGATTAATCAATGCTCTGCTCAACTTTTTGCACTTTTTCTTCAGCTTCTTGTTTTTCTTTTGCCATAGTCCTAAATGGAGCATAGTGTTATCATGAATAATTTTATCTACGTTGCTCTTCTCTTTGAGTGCTTCATTTTCCTGCTTGATATGCATGTTTAGGACTTCTAATTCAAATACCTCCCATTTTAAGGACTGAACTTGTGCATCTAGTGGCAGAGTGGTACTTGGACCTGCAGCTGATTTTTCTAATGATTCCAAGTAGTCATATACTTCCTGTTGATTGGGGTCTACTTCAGGTGTCTTTCTTGGACTGAGTTCAAAATCTAGTGGAGGAGGAGGACTGCTCTCTAACTCTGGCCGAGAAGGGCTTTCATCATGTGGAGGACTGATTTCAATGCTTGGTTGAGGATGAGGTGGACTACAACCAGCTGGAGTTTTCTCAGGTGTCTCTCCACCAAAGTCAGTGAAGTGGGGCCATTTTATTTGCATTTTACTCCCTTTTCCTCTTAACCTTGTGCTTCTCCTTAAGTATTGTTGGCTAGTACTCTTTTCTTGTATACTCTGTTTTCCTTTTGCCTTTTGCTTTGCTATAGCAGCAGCCTGAAGATGTACTAATCTTTCTGACAGTGGTTGATAATCCTCCTCTATGGATTGCTTAGGGGATGGGTAGACTTCTTGGATGGTCCTTTTGCCTTTTTCTTTCTTCTGTTTCTTGTCTTTAGCTCTATCTTCTTCTTCTTTTTGACCGGTTTCTTGAGTTTCTATAGTAGGGGATTCTTGGACTGTAGTGCTCTTTTCTCTCCTCCTACTTTTTCTTGGTGTCCTCAGTGTGCTACTTTCAAAGGCCTCAGATGGCTCTTGGAAGTAGTTTCTTATCAAGAATTTCTCCGATGTATCTTTGTTTTTCCTTAAGTGGTCTTCAATAAGAATTTTTATAAGTCCATGATGGTATAGATGAGGGTCTATATTGCCTATGTGTTTTTGGACTGTAATGCTCATCTTCTTCAAACTCAAGAGCAAGAAATAAGGCAAATTAAGAGTTTGATTTTCTAATAAATTCATCAACAGTCTAGCATGGTACATATACATCGAACCGAAGCGTCCTTCACAGGTGACAAATTTTTGGATAACTAATAGCAGGCTAGCCCATTCTTCCTTTAATGCATGAACATGAATTCCTTTAGTAAACACGGTAGTGTCCATACCTGGGTCTCTTAGCATGATTCTCCATGCCTGTTCATCCATGCTTTTATTTTTGAATCATCTCTCACCATCCTGAGGTAAGCTTGTAGTAGCTGCTACTATTGTTTAGGTCACCGTGAGCTTCAAATATCCAATCTCCACTTTCTGACCATCAAATGACCGTGTAAAAGCCTTGGTTACTTCTTTGTTATAGCCTTTAAACCTTTGAATGAACTGTAACCATTTAGTTTTCTTCAGTAAATCCTTGGCTTGAGGGTAACCTTCTAGATATTTCGGTCCTTCTGGCTCTGCCCTGAGTAGTTTTCCCATTCCTTTCCCTGTTTTAAATTTCAACTGAGGATGCAATTGCGTATGAGGATTTTAGCAGAGGACAGTAGCTCGGTTGCAGGGTTTATGGTAAAAGGTAATGGCTGCAATCGATAGCAGGTAATGGGAGTGCTTCGGATTTCAGGCGGAACAGAGGATAAACAGTAGTGAATGGGTTTACAGACTGAAGTGCATGTGTATGAAAGGAAGGTCTTAAATGAAATGGTAAGTGACCGATAGTGGAGGTGAGATTTTTTTTTTGAATTAACGGCTGCGTACAGGAGATCACACAGTTTAATAGATAGCTGCGGAAAATACGGTGAGGAAGAGCCGTAAAGAGATTGGTCACATCTTATGAGCGCAGGTGGCAAATGACAGTGCAGTCAACTTGAGTTTAAACCCGAAAACCCATCATGAGACCGTTAAGAAATGAATGCATGGTGTATGGAGTAAGATCATGGGATAGGAGTGAGTAATGGAGCTATCATATCGAATCATTGCACATAGTAGAACTTTTCATGGTTTGATAACTATGCATAATCATGACTTTAATTGCTATTTGATAAAAAAAAATTGCTCATACCTTTGGAAACTTTGTCATTTCTTGCCCATAGTTTTTAACCAACTGTTCTTTCTTGATTTCTTGGAGATGCTCCATGTCTTCATGGCATTTTCTCACTTACACCTGCATTTTCATGATTTTTGTACTAACATTTTGTCTGTGAATTTGAAAAACAGAGTGGTGGTGGCTGCGGAAATCGTTTCTGGCTGCAGAAACTGTTTCTGGCTACGGAAACTGCTTCCAGCTGCGGAAACTAGTACAACACCCACTTGGCTAAACAAATATGGTTAGAAAAGAACTAATTGAGTGAAAATAGTCCTGAAAGGAACTTTTATTTATGAAATGAAAATGAAATGAGTGGAATGGAATGAAAATGAAGCGGAGTGAAGTGAAGAGAAAATGTGAATGAGATGGAGATGGAGTGGAATGGCGAATGAGGTGGAGTGAAGATGGAAAGAGAAGGAGAGGAGATTTTTTTTTTGGAAAATATAGAGTGTCAAGTGTCCTTGATTTTCAATCTATATTTTCTGTATAAGACTGCCAATCTATGATTGGTTTTCAGGCTTATACATTTTTTCTTTTTTTCTTTTTTTAAACTGAAAAAAATCAAAGGCTAGGCTGGTGGGGAAGAAGGATTCTTCTCCACCAGCCTTATTGCAGAATTCGCTTGGAACATCTTGACAAATTCTTCTTTTGAGAGTGGCTTATGATAAATTTTCAATCGGTGGCCATTCACAAGAAAAGAAATATGAAATTCATCAATGGCCTTGATTCTTATTGCTCCATTATTAAAGACTTTGTCAATTTCATATGGCCCAAGCCAATGGGTCTGAAATTAACCTTTAAATTCTTTGAACTTGGAATCAAATAGTAATGCCCAATCTCCCTCTTGAAACTTTCTCTCTTTGATGTATCTGTCATGCCATTTAGCTCTTTGATGTTGAACTAGATCAGTCTTTAAAATTTCTTCTTGTCTGATCTCATCTAGCTCGTTCAGCTGCTCCATTCTGTGCTTTTGGGCTTCTGATAGATTCATCCCCAACTGGACTACCATCTTGAAAGTCTTGACTTGAAACTCAATGGGGAGCAGGACTTCTTTCCCATAAATAATTTCATAGGGAGAATGTCCTGTTGTATTCCTCCATGTAGTTCTATAGGCACATAAGGCTTCAGGAAGCCTTTCTGCCCAATCTTTTCTATGTAGATGAACAGTTTTGGTGATGATGCTCTCAAGAACTTTGTTTGTAGACTCCACTTGGCCATTTTCTTGCGGATGGTAAGGAGTAGATTTTCTGTGCTTAATTTTGTATTCTTCCATCAGCTTCTCCATCAAGTTAGATGTAAATTGACTTCCCTGATCTGTCACAATTTCTCTTGGGACACCAAAACGAGTAAAAATATCCTCAAAAAGAAATTGAACAACTGAATTTTCAGTGGCAAAAGGCAATGCTTTGGCTTCTACCCATTTGGTGACATAATCAGTGCATACCAATATATACTTTTTCTGTTTAGATGGTGGATTAATAGGTCCAATGAAATCTAAAGCCCATTTTTCAAAGGGTTCGATGAGTACCTGTGGATGTAATGGCATTTCATTTGAAAGAGTCGGTCTCCCAACTCTTTGGCAGCTGTCACACCATTTGACATATTGTTTTGCATCTTTGAAAAGGGAAGGCCAATAATATCCTAAAGAAAGGATTTTATAGGCCGTCCTTTTGTCAGCAAAGTGTCCACCGCATGGTTCATCATGACATGCCTTGAGGATGTCAGGAATTTTATCTTCCCGAACACATCTTCTGATCACACAGTCTAGCCCTGTTTTAAACAATTCATTAGAAATCCATGAATAACTTGAACTCTCATGAATAATTCTTCTTTTTTCACTAGGAAATAAATGTGGAGGTAGCTTTCCTGTAACCAAATAGTTAGCAATATCTGCATACCAAGGAGTCTTAGTAGTTATTGCAAATAAATACTCATCTAGAAACTTATCCTCTACAGGAGAATCTTCATTAGTATTTTGGATTCTAGACAAGAAATCAGCTACTGTATTTTGTTTCCCTGGTCTATCCAACACAGTAATATTGAATTCTTGTAAAAGTAAGAGCCATCTTGTAACTTTTCCATTAGTAACAGGTTTATTCATGAGATATCTAATTGCAGAATGATAGGTATGGACAAAAGTTTCATAGCCAGTTATATAGTGTCTAAACTTATTGATTGCATGAACAACAACTAAGAACTCTTTTTCAGTCACAGTATAGTTTAACTCTGTGGGAGTCAAATTTTTACTGGTGTAGTAAATGGCATAAGGAACTAAATCCTTTTGTCCCAACACAGCTCCTAGAGCTGTATCTGAAGCATCTGTGGGAATATGGAAAGGAAGTTTCCAATTTGGCCCTCTCAAAATGGGTGCTTCAGATATTCTTGTTTTCAAAGTTTCAAATGCAGATTGACAATCATGATCCCATTTGAATTCACAGTCTTTTGTAAGTAATTTGAAGAGTGGAGATGCTATTTTGGTGAAGTTTTCAATAAATATTCTATAGTATCCAGTAAATCCAAGAAAACTTCTAACATCTTTTTGACAATTTGGAATAGGCAACTTGGAGATGACTTCAACTTTTGATCTATCAACTTTAATTCCATCCCCTGAAATATGATGTCCTAAAACAATCCCTTCAGTAAAAATCATAAAGAATTTTTCATGACTCAATGATAGGTTTGTTTCTTTACATCTTATAAGGACTTTTTCCAAATTCTCTAATGCCTCTTCAAATGAATTACCATAAACTGTAAAATCATCCATATAAACCTCTACATAATCATGGATTAGATCGGAAAAGATTCCTAGTACTGCCCTTTGAAATGTTGCAGGTGCATTACATAATCCAAAAGGAAGTACTCGGTAAGCAAAATTTCCCCATGGACAGGTAAATGTGGTCTTGTCCTAATCTTCAGGTGCTACCCGAATCTGATTATAGCCACTAAAACCATCCAAAAATGAAAAATACTTTTTGCCTGCTAAAGTACCTAATACCTAATCGATAAAGGGTAAAGGAAAGTGATCCTTCAAAGTTGCTTTGTTCAATTCCCTGTAATCAATGCATACCCTCCATTTCCCATTCTTTTTAGGTACTATAACCAAAGGAGAAACCCATCGGCTATCTGAAATTGGATAAATGAAGTTTACATTAAGTAGTTTTTGGAGCTCTTCTTTCACTATCTCCCTAAGGTTTGGATTCATCCTTCTCTGAGGTTGTCTGATTGGTCTACTATTTTCCTCAATGTAGATGTGATGAATGCAAGTCTTAGGGTCAATACCTTTCATATCAGTATATTCCCATGAAAATGCAGTAGAATGTTTTTGCAAGATTTTGGTTAGTTCTTCCTGTTGTGATCTTCCCAAATTTTTGTTGATATTCAATGTTTTACCTGGAAAGATCTCAATGGCAGAACTACCAAACTCTTCCATAGAGAAAAGAGACATTTGTCTAGATGATAGATACTCAATATTAGAATCTAACTGAAATTGTGTGTGGTCATATTCCGAAGATGTTTCAAAGTTTTCTAATGTGTTCAGAATTTGACTATCTTCACTAACTTCAAAAATGGTAAAGACAAGTTGTATAGCATCTTCATCATCAATCCACTCATTATCTCCTATTTCTGTAATTTCTTTTGCTGGAGGATACAGATTGAATTTCTTTGTCAAATTACCATCAGAAATATACATATCCCCAAACCTACAACTGATGAAAGCATCGGCTGTGGCTAGCCAAGGTCTTCCTAAGATGAGAGTGTGTCCTCCTAAATTACTCTTGGGGGTTAAAATCATGAAATCTACTGGATATTACCAAGAGTCTAAGGAGACCGAAATGTCTTCTAATACATCATCTGGTTTGATAATTGATCGATCTGCAAGTTGCAGTAAAGTAGGTGTAAAAAGAAGATTAGGAAATTTTAGTTGTTCCATAGTCTGTCTACTCATAATTTTAATAGCAGCCCCTAAATCAATCAAAGTATTTGGAATTTCTACCCCATTGATATGTGTTTTGACAATTGGACTACCGGGATCTACATATTTCTGCATAGTAAATTTTCCCATCATGATATCTGCAATTTTTCCTACCAGGTGGATTCTTCTTGTATCTCTAGGTTTCCTTCCTGGTCTTTTAGGACTCAACTCCTTTATTGTCTTTGCTAGAATAGGAGTCTCTCTAATGGCTTGTAACAAGGGAATATTGATACAGACATTCTTCAATTCATCTAGAAAATCATAGTCAGGCAACAAGATTTGTTTTTCCACCCCTTCGTCAATTTGTAATATTTCAGGGAAAGGAGGTGTGGATGAAGATGCAGGTTTCTCAAATATAGGAGTTGTGGGGGTTAACTCTTTTTCTTTTTCTTTCTGAGTTCTTGGGTTTTGAAGAGATGCTTCAGAACCCTTATTGGTTTCAAGAGAATCTTCCTCAGAAATGCTTTGCTTTTGGGCATCTATAGAAGGTTTATCTAAAACTCTACCAGATCTGAGTTGTACATCATTGATAGGAACAATCATATAGGTAGGAAATTGTTGACCTTCTACCATGTAAGAATTTTGAGGGCTTTTATTATTGGGGTTCGGCAATGGCTGGGAAGGAAGTTGATTTGACTTCTGTTGGAATGGAATCAAGAGTTGAGAATTTGGGTTCTGTTGAGAAGGTTGTTGTTGTTGTTGAAATGGCAATGATAGTTGTGGATTTTGATTTGGAAGTTGTGGAGCTTGTTGGTTTTGAAAAGATGGAGGATATTGATAAAATTGAGCAAATCTCCCATAAGGATTTTGCATGCCTTGTACCCATGATTGAAAAGGATTTTGAGGTTGGGACCAAGGTTGTTGCCAAGGATTCCAATTTGGTGGGGTTTGAAAGTTCATAGAGTTGTTAAACCCTTGGTTTTTTTGCCCCTGCCAAGGTCTCCTTGCAACAAAATAGAGAGACTCAATTGTATTTGGATCTTCTTGGAAGACAGCTTTGAGCCCAGGAATTGAAGGACAATCATTGGTCTCATGATTCTCTGAACAAATCGCACATGTTTCTACAACTTTTACATCCAAGGGACATTCCCTGAGAGCATGTTTCTTTCTACATTTTGGGTAAAATATGGCTAAAGCTTCAGCTTCCGCTTTCTGCTTATTATGGATCTTAAGAGTGTCTAGTTGCTCACTAAGACTCCCTAAGATATCAGTTTTGAATTCATCAAGTATATTGCCAATATCATCCCTACTTACTGATCCAGTTGCAGATTTGTTTGCTCTGATGAGAGAAGGATCTCTAGGCCCTTTTCCAGTTTTAGATTTTCCTCTTGAGAGATGGACACACAGTTCTACTATATCATGAAGTGGAAGTTGAGATATGTCTCCTTTTCCCATCATGTTCAAAATATCTATCCATTCATCTCTAATGGTTTTTAATAGAAGGGCTTTCAAGGTTTCCTCATCTAAGTTACTCATTTTTGCTCTTTTCAGATTGTATTGGAATCTTTCAAGTAAATCCTCCAAGTTTTCATCTTCTCTTTGTACCATTTTAAATACTTCATCCTTGTGGTTGGTGGGCATACAATAGTCCAGGTATCTATCCACAAATGTTTGTTTCATATCATTCCAAGTCCTAATGCATTGAGTGAGTAATCCCATGAACCATTTCAAAGCAGCTCCTTTCAATGTTGAAGGAAACAGTTTGAGTTTTTGAGAGTCTTCCAGATAATCATAGGTTCGACACACGACCTCAAACTCAAATAGAAATGTTTCAGGATCCTCATTTCTTAACCCATGAAAGTTTGGGAGGACAGATGGTGAAATATTTTTCATTATTGCTCGAGAATCCTCATCGATTATAGGAAATCCAAATGAGTTATCTCCATCCCTATTTCCACCATTGTTACCTCTACCTCCTCCATTATTTCCTCCTCCCCCTCCTCTACCTCTACCAAATCCGTTAACTCCCTCCTCTGTCATGGTAGCTTCCTCAGAGATTTCAGAGTCCTCTGGTTCCTCTACTAATGGCAAACGAGGAGGAATTTCTCCCTCTTATTCCTCAGGTGATTCTACTTTTTCAATTACAATGTGTCTCCCTGTAGAAGGAAAGAAAGGATCTTTTCCTAATTCAGATTCGATGGATGGTGTGGAAGAGTCTCCTAACTCAACTACTGCCTCTTGAATTCCAGGAATCCTAGGGCTAGGAGTGTGGGTTGGTGATGATGGAGGTGTCTCTTGTCTATTCCTTGAAGTAGATGGAGTTGTGAAAATCGAACTCTTGGCTCTAGCTAAAAACCTTCCCCTAGAATCTCTTGCTCTATGCATATCATTTTTCTTTTTCTTCAAGTCAGGCTAATAATTCTCTTTCTGATCTTCCAGGTCACTCTAGGTGCAAGAAGAGAGCATACTCAAGAAACTATTAAACCAATAACTTTCTCTTTTCTGATCCTCCAGATCACTCTAGGTGCAAGAGGAGAGCATACTTTGAGAGGTTATCAATTTTCCTTCCTTGAATTTTTTTTTTTATTTATATTTTTTTTAAGAAATTGGCTACCTAGTTTCACTTCCCCGGCAACGACGCCAAAATGTTTGGTCAATTTAGTGTGTTCTAAATTGGTAATTAAAATGTCAATCCGGGATTCGTAAACTGACGAAGTGAGGTGTACTATATGTACAAGATAACCATTTTCTTAGTCTTTTGTTGTTTTTGAGTTTTTTAGTTTGTTTTTGGATTTATCTTTTATGGATTCCCTAGTGTGTGATGGCAAAATTGAAAGTTAAGTATGGATGGTAATGGTGATTTCTACAGTGATTTTCCAAACTTAAAAGTGTTCAAAAAGAAAGCTCTAAACTAACTGTAATGAAATCAATTCTCAAGAGGAAGTAAATGAACCAAATAGTGAACTAGTGACAATGGCCCATTATCCTTACTGCTGCATGAAAAAGAAAGTAAAAACTGAACTTAAAGCAACTCAAAGACTGAAAGCAAAGCAACTAAATCACACTACTTCAACCCCCGTTCTGATCCTTTACCCTTCAACTCAATCTGCCTATGGGGAGTAATCATAAACAAGCTGAGTAATATGATATCTAAATTGCAGGAAATTAAATTGCATAAAAGGAAACTAATCACACTACTTCAACCCCTGTTCTGATCCTTTACCCTTCAACTCAATCTACCTATGGGGAGTAATCATAAACAAGCTGATTAATATGACATCTAAATTGCAGGAAAGCAAACTAAATCATACTACAATAAGTAATATTTTGATTCCTTACTAATAGAGTCACCTGACTATAGAAAGGAAATCATAAACAGATGAGTAATATGATGTCTAAGTAGCAGAAAAATAAATAAGCAAAATGCAATTTGAAAAATGACAGTGCTGGAATTAAACTTCAGGAAATGAAAATCAACAGCAAGGACAAGATGATCTCATGTCAGTAGTTATCAAAAAAATATGTAAATCTACCCGGGTTACCTACAACAAAACCTGTAAAAGAAGCACTGATCAGCTAACAATTAGAAAAGAAACATAAAGGAAATATAGACAGCAAATGAACATCAGAGCAACATGATATATATACAAGCAATGATTTAAAAAAATAGTAAATGAAAGCAAGTAAGAAACTATACAAAGCTCTGGTGTACAGGGGCCCTCTGCAACCTCGACCAGTCAATCACTTAGTCACAAATCAGATTCAAAAAAACAGTATTCTCATGTATTTAAAGCAAAGTGAAATGTAGTACAGTGGGCGACAATAGTCAAGATTACAATACAAAATTTAGTCCATTCAGCGTATATCAACGCGTTATTTATAAGAAAAAGGTGCTGCAACTAATTCCTAGATTTATGCTGCCAAGAGGCACATAAATCTCCTTGAGCCGAGATCTAGCGTGATGGTCATGAATTCATGGAGTGGTGGCTGCTTGGTTCAGTTCATGGGCTACTCTCCAGGTGTGCCAGTACCTCCGGAAACTAAGGATCGTGCCACGCAAACCTTCACATGGGCAAAACAGAGTCGTGCCACTGCAAAACTCCTCATTTGGCCCTTCCTTTGACGATCGTTGACCGCGACTGTTTATGAGTGATTTGGCTGATCTGAGGGGACACACCCCATGTACACGTCACGTGCAGCTTACACATGTGGCTAGTTTCTCCATTGGACACCTGTAGCATAGCCTTTAACAAAATGGCTGCAGAAACTTGGGCTGGCTGCGGAAAGTGACAAGTTTCCGCAACTGTTTGAACAAAAATCTAAATCAAACAACATTCATAAACATAGTTAGGAAACCATTCCATAAGCTCTTTTTAGACTATTATGCAACGATTTGACAGCTTGGTGGATGAAGTAAATGGAAAAAGAAGGCTGAAAGGGTATATAGGGAAGTGCAGGTTTGGGACTCAACAACAAGCAGTACCAAAAGATGAGCTTAAATCCAAAGCCATCATGTGTAGAGTAAGAGAGACTAAACACCTTTCATAAGAGGAAGCATTCAAGAAATATTTCTATGACTTAACTGACATGGTTAGAGTCGTATATGAAGAGAGGAATACTAGAATGGCTAGAGAGATTTATAGGCCCTCACATGGAGAGGGAAGCTCAGGAGATAAAAAATATGAAAAGAAGGATTCAAAAGGTAATGGAGGAAAGCCTCCTCCATATCCACCATCTTCATCTTCCTCATCATCTTCATCATCTTCATCATCCTCATCATCTCAAGCAACATCATCTTCCACTTCCACTACAAAAATTGTTCATACTCATTCAAAAACCCCAAAGGAAAAAAATCCCTTACTCAAATTGGACATTAAGTTTGAACTTCCCATGTATAATGGTGAGGTGAATGCAAAAAAGTTAGACAATTGGATTCATCAATTAGAGGTTTATTGAAAAATTTAGAACCTTTAAGAATATGACATAAAGTTCCAATTGGCTTCATTGAGGGTAGAAGGAGCAACATTAGTTTGGTGGGAAGCAAATACTCAAGAGGAGATGTGAATTCATGGTAAGATATCCATTTCTTGGGTTGAATTTATTTATGCAATTAAAAGACAACTTTATCCTTTAGCGTATATGCAAAAAGCCATTATGAGTTGGTAAAAGTTTAGGCAAATCAAAGGCCAAATAGTTCGAGACGATACCCAGGATTTTAGGAAGAGGGATTTTTTGTTAGGAGTAAACTTGAATCCAAAGATACATTGTTGAAATATATTGGTGGTTTACATTCCTATTTAGAACATACTATCCTTGTGTTCAATCTAAGCAATTTGGATGAGGTCTGCGTGCAAGCCACGCAACTTGAAACAAGAGGAAAGAAAATTCAGGAACAGGGTAGTAAGAAGAAGCCATTAAAGGGTAAGGAGAAAGAGAAGGGCGGAAAATGGAAGGGAAAGAAGAATATAAGTGTGAAGAAAGAAGAGTAGAAAACTATATTCTAACATTGTTCCAAAGCAGGGCATGATGAAACCCATTGTTGGAAATTTCATCCCGAACTAAGGCCTAAGAAACCAAACAATAAGGGAAAACAAAAGATGACAACTACCACACAACATGATCTTGGATCCGATTCTGGTGATGAGACCAAGATTTCAGCCAAGGTCACAAAAGGAAAAGAAGCTATTTCAAGCACTAGTTCCTCACATAGCCATAACAACACTACAAATGAAGAATCAAGAATAGAGTTGTTCCATGTAAGGGTAATTTCAAATCATACAAATATTGATGCATTATTTGATAGTGGGTTACAATCAAACTTAATTTCAGAAGACTTGGTAAAAAAGATTAACCTTGAAACTTTACCTCATCATAAGACATATACCTTGGGTTGGATAGTGAATAATGCAAATTTACAGGTTACAAGGAAATGCTTATTCAAGTTTGCCATTACTAAAAAATTCATTGATGAAGTTGAGTTAGATGTAGTTCCACTTGACATCTCAGGAATCATTTTGGGAAGTCCTTATTTGTATGATAGGAAAGAAATATTTTATCTCCGTGAGAACAAATATCTATTTCTCAAGAATGGAGTGGAGTATATTGTGAGAGCCTATTGCAAAAACTTAAATATTTCTTTGGTTAATGCAGGGCAGATGAAGAGACTAGTAAATGCAAGTAAAAATTTTGTGCTTCTCATGATCAAGAAAAATAATGATATTGATTATGAATATTTTCAAGATTGTGATGACAAATTAAAAACTGATTTGTTTGATGTGGTAAGTAAGCATGGCAAGATGTTTCGGGAACTAAAGGGGTTACCTCCCAAGAGGGGAATTCAACACGAGATACAGTTGCAGCAAGATGTTCCACTTCCAAATATTGGCATGTATAGCATGTAAATAACGGAGAGCATGGAAATCAAGAAGAAAATTAAATAATTGTTGAACGAAGGTATCATATGCCCATCTACTTTTCCATGTGGTTCGCCCATTTTTTTGGTGCCAAAGAAGGAAAAGACCTGGTGCATATGAGTGGATTTCCATGCACTAAACAAAATAACGGTAAAGAATCGTCATCCACTCCCAAGAATTGATTATTTTCTTGATCAGTTGAGGTATGTAAAGTATTTCAATAAGGAAAACTTACAAAGTGGTTATCATCAAGTTAGAATAGCTGAAGAGGACATTTGGAAAACCACATTTAAAACTAAACAAGGATTGTTTGAGTGGCTTGTTATGCCTTTCAGTCTTACAAATGCTCCAACTACTTTCATGAAAGTTATGAATGATGTATTGATACCATTTCTAGATGACTTTGTCATTGTTTAAATAGATGATATTCTAATATTTAGAAAACACGGAGATGAACATGTCAGGCATGTGAACAAAGTACTTAATGTCTTGATAAAATAACAATTGTTTTTAAAGATGTCAAAGTGTGAATTTAGAAAGAATTCTTTAGTATATTTGGGACACATTGTTGGAGGAGGTGAGATGAGGATATCCCCTCTAAGGTTGAGGTCATTCTGAATTTGCCCAAGCCCAATACAGTTACAAAGGTAAGAAGCTTTCTTGGGGCAGCACGATATTGGAGGAAATTTATTGCTAATTTTTCTTCCATTGCAGCTCCACTACATGCATTGACTAGTGTCAAGAAAGTCTTCCATTGGGGATATGTATAATAGAAAGCATTTGATCCTTTAAAGAAAAATATCAGTTCAGCACTGGTATTGGCTCTTCCGGATCTTAGACAACCATTTGAGATTCAAACAAATTCTAGTGATTATGCCATGGGAGCAGTTCTTATGCATCATGATAAGCCCATTTCATTTCATTCTGAAAATTTTAATGGTGTTGTGACTAAATATCCCACTTATGACAAATAACTTTACGCATTCGTACAAAGTTTCAAAAAATGGAAACACTACTTGATGGGGAAGGAGACCATTATCCATGCTGACCATCAACCATTGTAGTACTTACAGTGGCAGTTAATGTTGCAGCAATCGTGACACTTCAGATGGATGGGTTTTCTACAATAGTTTCATTTGGTTATCAAGTACAAAAAGGGAATCTACAATAAGGTAGTTGATATGCTTTCTAGGCCTATTGTAAATTCAGATTTTTTACTCAAGCCCAACTCTGTTTTACATGAAATTTACATTGAGCAATATGCATATGATAACGAATTTAAGGATGTGTATGCAATATTGAGGCAAGGAAACCAAATTGAAGAGTTAGATTACCATGTACATAACATTTTGTTGTATCACTTGGGCAAGTCAAATATTCCATACGGATAAAGAAACAATATCATAAGGGAGGCACACACTTCATTGATTGCTGGACACTTTGGTGTAGGCAAGACATTAGCGAATCTCCAAAGGTATTGTTATTGTCCATGCATGTTTGATAATGTATCTCGTTTCATTAGAGGATGTTATTTGTGTGCAACAAGTAAGCCTAGCAATAGGAAACTAGGACTGTACACTCCACTTCCAGTACCTTCACGTCCATGGGAGAGTATCTCAGTGGATTTTTTGGAAGGTCTTTCCATTGTCAAGGAAAGGTCATGATTACTTATATGTAGTTATAGATAGTTTCAACAAGATGTGTATACTAACACCATGTAAAAATCAAATTACAGCTGAAAAAACATCTCATCTTTTCTTTAAAAATATTTGGGTTCATTTCGGTCTTCCTACTTCCATTATAAGTGATCGAGATTCTCTATTTGTCAGGAATTTTTGGTCAAATTTGTCGGACATGATGGACACTAAATTGAAGAAGAGTACATCCTTTCATTCGCAAACAGATGGAAAAATTGAGGTGGTCAACATGACAGTCATTCATCTTCTCAGAGGATATTGTAGCAAACATCCCAAGTTGTGGGATGAACAATTCCATTACATACAACATGCATACGATAGGGCAAAGCATTCTTCCACAAGCACATCACCATTTGATGAATGTTTTGGGTACTTTCCAAGATCACCATTGGAATTCATCTTTGAGAAAGATGTCACCATTGATTTTCACATCGACATCGATAAAGCAAGAAATTTCATTGAGAAAATTTAGTTGATAGATCACACAGTGCAGGAACAACTGGAAAAAGGTCAAAGCAACTACAAGGAAAGGCATGAAAAACACCATGTCGATCATAAATTTCAAGTTGGAGACGAATTTTGGTTATATATTAGCAAAGAGAGACTTCAAGGGGAAGGTAAAAATCTTAAGCCAATCCGTTATGGTCCTTTTAAAATTCTAGAAAAGATTGGTAACAATGCATTTAAGCTAGATTTTCCTCATATGCAAATATACTCTGTTGTTAATGTTGATAATTTAAGATTGTTTGAGCCTCCTTTTATTGATGATCAAGGAGAAAATGTTCATCTTCCATCAATAGATTATTTCTCGCTAGAATATCTTAATGAACTTCAACAAAGTCTCATACTTGACAGAAGAACCAAAAATTCAAAGAGAGGGAATGTCAAATACCTTAGAGTGGAAATCAAGGGACAAAAACCTTCTAAGGCCAAATGGTTGTGGATCGATAAGGTGAGGGAGTTGTACCCTCACCTGCTGAACAATTGATAGTATTTTTTGGGCTCCAAAATGCTTCTAGTGGGAAGGAATGATCAGGTGCTCAGTATTTAGCTCAAAAACCAAAATTCTCATAATTGCTAGAAACCTAAATGAACGCGTATGTCTCAGTGATATGATCCTAACGCAACTTGTTTCAATGAAAATCGAGTTCGTGTGAGGAAGATATTGCGTTTTGTTCGCTTTGCTAAAGAGAGGAATTTTTACAAAAAAGGTACAATCATTGCACAGTTAGTAGTCCGTACTGATGATGTGGCAAGTGACTGGGAAGGTCAACGGAATGGTCAAAATTCAATATGGTCTCACCAAGTGTCGTATTTATATTGGTCTGCAGGTGTGGTGATATGGCTTGTTGTCATTGGTTGGAGCTAGACCAATGAGGAGGGGACAAGTGGCAAGCCCGAAGGCCACCATGTGTCCTTACCCAAAGGTCAGGCTACCAGTGCATTGCAGCAAAATATTATGGCAGGTCAGGGAGTCGAACCCAGGACCTACGCTATTCAAACTCAATGACATACCAATACACCACCACTATGGTTCTTGCCATACTATGGTTTCACATTAATTGTTTTATGATATATGTTTGCGGTTAGGGGTTAGGAGGGAGCCAGCCTACGGTCCAGCCCCTTCCCATGTGAACACAACTACAACCCTAGTGGCTATAATGATTAACAACAAACCACAACATAAAAACCATAACCGTGACATTTTATGCCACTATGTGACCTACCACAGAAACCATCGATTAATGGTTAACCTAAAACGCACCGTAAAACGTGCTAATTCGGATTAACGTTAATTAATCCACGTTTATCCATTTAATTAATGCAGGATTAGTTCGATGAAATTTTTGGTTGTCCAATAAATTTGAATATTCCTCCAGTTTTGGTGGTCCGATAAATTTAGAGATTCCTCCAGTTTTGGCGGAACTAACTGAAGTTCCTCCAGTTTTAGAGGAGTTTTCCTAGGGAAAATAGTTTCTGTCATAACTTTTGCAAAATTCGACCAATTGGGATCAAGAAAGGGTGTTCCTAGATTATTTTGATGTTTTGAGCACATTGAAGTAGGTTTCATGAGTAGTAGAGTATTGTAAACAACAATTTTTCCATTATTGAGCTAATACAGAGGTCCAAGCCATGGAAGTTGGACCAAGGAGATGTAGCTAAGGAGGGGTGAAATCCTTCATCAAAACATTGTGTTAAGTGTTCATTTTGATGGTTTTTTGTACATTTAATTGATGTTGTTCAACACTTTATTTTCATGTTATTTTTCTCATGAACTTAACATAAAACTTGAAAAAATTTACTTGTTTTCATTCACAAACACCATAAGGGAACCTATGCACATGAAGCAAAAGATAAGAATTTTTTTTAAATTTGAAGTTGAAATTAGCAAATAAAAACTAACATTCAACAACAAATCAGTGGGCCCCACTCTCCTATTAGGGCTATGGTGAAGAGTAAAGATCACATGAGACTACAAAATACTAGAATTTGCATTATTAAAAAGGAATTACAATTGAGTTATGTTGTTACACATCTCTCATAAAATTCCATCATTCTGCTATGCTGAGCCTTACTTATACAATTCATCATTACATGAATAGGATTTAACAAACTCAGAAATGGTGGCAATCATGCCTGCCCACAAATATACAATAATTGTTCAGGTAGAAACAAAATGTAAAGATAGCAGTCAAGGTCGATCATCAACTTCTTGGCAGTTGAATAGTTCTAACAATCCCATCCTTGAATAACACTACCAGCTCATTAATAGCATCATGCTAACTCATATCTCATTGAACATCATTTGTTGTGATTCTAAAAAGAAACTTAGTCAACAAGCCATCTAAGTAATGTTCCCCTAGGACTACACTTCATTAATCAACATTTCAAGAAGACATGCTAATGTGTTATACCTTGTTTGTTTTGAGATATAAATTTACCTCATAAAAGATATGAAATGGGTAAAAAGGGATAGGTAGAGGTGAGTGAGAATGAGTAATTTTATTAAGCAATATCTACGCCCAATCGGCTTGTTTGGATGTCCTCATGCAAATAGTTTCCTGTGCAGATCAGGTTTAGATCCACTATGACTGGCATGAAGCTGTGTGAGATCGTATTGTTTTTCCATATCAATCTGATGGAGCTTAAACCCATCTGAGTAAATGATATCCTTCCACCAGTATTCATCCACAACATAGGTTGGTCCATACAGATGAGAAGGTAGTCAGATAATAGGAAATTGGAACCTTTAGCCCAACCAACGAACTCCAAAATGTTGTATACAAGGAATATAGTGTGGAATTCTCCCCAAAGCTCTTACAAAGTTCGGTGCCCCAAAGGGCTATTTTACCCTTACTATTGATGATGAGAACATCCAACACTTTTGACAAATGTCCTTAGCTTCTTCCTGAAAAGTGAAGATCTTGCTTGTGCAAATGTCGACACACCATCATTTTGTCCTGAGCATTTGGTCTTTTGATCCCTCTAGTTTAAGAAACTGATGATGTTTAGTAAAAAAATCATGAGATTGGAAATGCTCCATTCTAACCATCAATGGATGATTTTATAGGTTTTATTTGAACGTATCGAGGGCCTTTTTCCATTTGACTTGATTAATGACAAAAGATGTAAAATTTCTCAACTGAATATCTCCTACAAATGGTGCTAGATTGAATGAATGATTAGTTCGTAGGATATAATCATGCAGGCACAACTCACATAGAAAATTTTGGTTAATATGATTGTGAATTCTCAGAATACGCAACAACTACATGCGATCTTCTATGTTGTGACATATCCCCTAGTGAGTACTTTCTAGATAGAAAAATAGATACTATTCATGAAGGAAAAGGGAATAAAAGTTAGCAGGGGGGCTACATTCCATTATGTGTTGCATTAAGGTGAACATTTTGTCTTTATCAGTTTTCAATAACTAGACCTATCGCTACAACTCTTTGACCTCCTTCTGCAAATTTTCTTATTTCCATTTAGCCTTTTCAACTTTAGTAGTATAATCATCAACCACCCTTCTTGTATTCTCTAGAATCTCCTTTATTACCTTTCGATGGGCCTACCTAGGAATTAATGCACACTGGAAACTAAAAGTAGTGATCTTCCATTTCTGGATATTTGTTGCCAAAAGAAACTCCTGAGCTTCTTCAAGATGGGGGAATGTCTCGATTTGTGTAGATCTGAGGTCATCTCCTTATCCTTTCTCTGAACTACCACTGAAACCATCCTGTCGGGTCCAAGTACAGTTTCTTGGTCAGGATTAATATTTCACCTTTTCCTTTCTCATTTTTGCAACCCCATCACCCATTTTGTTAGTTTAGTAATTTCCATATTTAACTCAATGTTTTATTTGAACAACAGTTGATACTGACTCTGAATGGGGGCTTTCCTTTTTACAAGTTCCTCAACAAATTCCTGTTTCACCATGACTTCCTCCATCTGTCTCGGGGCTGGTACTAGTCCTTGTGGAGCAGCATCAACAAACTGATCGAACAGTTCCTGTTTTATCACAACTTCCTCCATCTTTTTGGATGTCGGTACTCATGGAGCGACATCGACACATGCTCCTGCAAACATTGGTACTGTTGAATTTCCTTCTATTTTATCAGAAGTAGATACTGGTTTTTGTGGAATAGTACCAATCACACTTTCTTCCTCAAATCATTCTGAGGTCGATACTTGTTTTTGTGGAGTAGTACCAGCAAAAATTTCCTCCTCCTCTTATTCCAAATTCGACACTGGTTTTTGTAGAGCAGTGTCGTCCACAACCTCTTCTCCTATTTGCTAAGGAATTTATATTGATCCTTGTCGAGAAATATTAATGTCCACCTCTCCTTCCATCTGCTCTGATGCTCATACTAGTTCTTGTGGAACAATATCAATGCCAACCTCCTATTCCATCTGATCAGGAGTGGATATTGGTTCTTGTGGAGCAATATCAATGGCGACCTCCTCTTCCATCTGATCAAGAGTTGATACTGGGTCTTAAGGAGCAGTATCAATGGTAATTTCTTCTATTTGTACAAATATGATATTTCTACTTGTGGATTAGCATAAAAAATAACCCTTTCTTCCATTTGTCAAAGGTTGACACTGGTTCTTGTGGGAAAGTATCATCCACAACTCCTTCCTCCATTTTCTCCAATGTCGATACCGAATCTTGTGGAATAGCATTGAAAACAATATCTTCTTCCAATTGTTCAAGGGTTGACACTGGTTGTTGTGGGGAAGTATTATCCACAACTTCTTTCTCCAATTGATATGGCATCGATACTGGTTCTTATGGAATAACATCGAAAACAACCCCTTCTTCTACTTATTCTAAATATTATCACTAGGTTAGATAGGATGGGTTATGTTAACCTCCAACCAAGAGTAGCTATTTCAAACCACTTGTAGCTAGAAGTTATCCCTACTAGCACGAGAGGACTCTCTCAAGGAAAACTAGATAATATTCTAAACAAAACTCAATTTTATATGGCTAACTCTGGATTTTTGTATGATTTCTTGCAAGTGAAAGAAAGTGTCATAATCACCACGATTAGACATGGAGTCAAAGAAAAAATCAATGTTAGGTCCCTATAATACTAGTGATTACCCCATTACTATTGTAGTTATATCCCTTATTAATATTATTGTGCCCCTATTGTCCCCATATTGTTATTACTGTGCCCCAAAGAATCCCTCTATTGTTATTTTTGTGGCTTTATATTATTATTGTTAGGTTGGCTGGGTTATATTGTGACTCCTTAGACTCCTATATATAGAAAGGAGGTTTTTTCATTTAAATCATCCAATAATTGTTCATTTATGTAATGCAAAGGAGGTTTCCCCCTTAAAGATGCTGAATTCTAAGGCGTTGGTCTATCTTTTCTATCTTTTTGTGAGCTGGTTTCATAACATTTGGTATCAGAGCTTTAGATTCTAGGGTTTCGCTGCTCCAAATAGGTGATCATGGAATTTGCGCTATAACATTTTTTATCCAATGTTTCAGAAGCTAAAAAAAAAAACCCATTTGATAAGAAATCGTACTAAAGGTTGGGTCCAAATTTCAGAGCATTTTGCACTATATTTGCGGAGATATGATCTGAGGAAGTTGGTCCTTTTGCAGACTCCTGAATTACATTCCAAACAGGTGACCTGGGGAAAATCATCATAACTTTCTCTCTAAGCATTGTATTGAAATTTGCTAAGAAGGTACAAAAAGAGGATGGAATTTAGTTTCTTGTATATATCGTTTAGAGAAAGAAGTCGAAACAGTGACTTGTGGAATATCGTACAAGTTCGCTCTACTAAACTAGTCTATAATTAGGTCACTGTGGGAGATTTGCAATAACTCTTCCTTGGAGAATCCAATTTGGATCAAACTTGTGGCATTGGAAAGAGGACACAGAGGACTACTGCACAGGTTGCAATTTCAGAATTGAATAATTAGAAATTATAGAGATACATCAGAGGCAATATTGAGCTCCTACAAAGTGAAAAAAGGTGTGTAGATTTTTTTAATTTTTTTCTTAAATCTTGGTTTGAAAAATTATATTTTTAAGAATTCAAATGGCATAGTAGAGCATTATTATCGGTAATTGATTCCCCGAGGAAAGAAAATGCAAACACCTAGTAAGCAACCTGAAAGCACTAGCATGACTCATGAAGAAGAGGAAGAAATGCTACATGATATATCAAAATTACAAGACCAAGTGCAACAAATGTCACTCTCACAAAAGCTAACAGAAGCTAAGATAAATGGCATGGAATATAAGATAAAGGGCGTGGAAGCTAATATGAATGGAATGGAAGCTAATATGGATGATTTGAAGATATATTTGAAGACAGGCATGGAAGATTTGAAGACAAATTTGACAAAGTTTCTACAAGAAATGCTTACTGATGGTGAAAGGGTAGTAAATGAAACTCATGATGAGAACAAAAGAAATGTTAATCATGATTTCATAGGCTCTAATGTTGGACCAAAGACCTACCATATTCCAAAAATCAATATGAGAAAGTTTGATGGCAAGGATCTCGCAACACGGATATTACAAAAGGAGCAATTTTTCGATCTCAAAAATGTGAAAAGCTCACAAAAGGTACATATTGCAACTTTATATTTGGAACCAAATCAGTTTGTATGGTATAAATGGCTTTGCTCTCATAAAAAAACTATCACTTGGGCAATTTTTACGGAATAATTGACAGCACATTATGAGGATACAAAAAGAAACACCTTTTTTAGCCAATTGATAAGTCTCAAACAAAAGGGTTCAATAATGGAGCACATTGAGGAGTTCCAAAAATTGAACATAAGGGTAAAAAAATATTCTAGAGGAGCATAGGATTGATGTGTTCATAGGGACTTTAAAGGATAATATCCAACATGATGTTTGCCTTTGGGAACCTGATTCATTAGAGAAGGCATTCATGTTAGGAAGAGAAATGGAAAGCAAAATTATGGCAACCAGGAAGCATACCACTCACAACTATAAATATGGAAGTGTTGTTGCCCCTAGTCTTCCACAACCTATAAGGTTGACACCACAAACATTGGAATAAAAAAGAGCAAAAGGGCTTTGTTATAGTTGTGATAGCAAATACACTTAAGTTCATAAGCGTGCTGAGATTCTAAATCGATTGTGAAGAGGAAGAAGAAAAGGAGCAAGAAAGGTCAAAAGAAGAGGATATACTCCAGGAACAAAGCCTAGATAAAGAAGAAATGAATCCAACCATATCTTGTAATTCATTGGCTGGAATTACCACTCCTCAAACCATCAAGATAGAAGGAAAAAGCAAGAAGAAAAGGGTAATAGTGTTGATTGATTAAGGAAGTACCCACAATTTTATTCATTGTAAGATAGCAAAAGAATTGAATTGCTTCCTATATCTAGCACCAAAGTGTCAAGTGATGGTTGCAAATGGAGGAACGATAAATTTCTCTGGAAAGTGCCATAATGTCAAGCTATCCATGGGAGAATATGTATTGAATAGCCCAATGCTTTCTATTCCAATGGGAGGTGCTAATGTTGTACTAGGAGTCCAATGGCTACAATCCTTGGGTACAATAGCTTTTAATTTTCAAGAACATTTCATGAAATTTTCTATGGAAGGAAAGGAATTTGAATTAAGGGGTATTACAGGGAAATCGGGGAAGATAATCAGCTCTAACAGTATGACAAAGCTTCTAAAAAAGGAACAAATAGGTGTAATTGCACAATTATGTTCGCTAGATGTTTCCACATTGGAGTCATCTATTTCTCCAGATCTCCAAAAAGTCTTGGACAATCATTCCAAGGTATTTGAGACTCCCAAAGGTCTCCCACCTATTCGTGATCATGATCATTCTATTCATCCGATTCCAGGAAGTGTTCCTCCAAACATCAGGCCGTACAAATATCCCTATGCCCAAAAGAGTGAAATTGAATGTATGGTTGTAGAAATGCTAGAGGTGGGTATAATTCAACCTAGTCAAATTTCTTTCTCTACTCTAGTAATATTGGTGCACAAGAAGGATGGATCATGGCACATGTCTTCGGATTATAGGGAGCTCAACAAGCTCACTATTAAAGATAAGTTTCCCATTCCTATCATTGATGAATTACTGGATGAATTGCATGGATCAATTTACTTCACCAAGTTGGATCTTCGTTAAGGATATCATCAAATCAGAATAAAGACTAAAGACATTCTGAAAACAACATTTAGAACTCATGAGGGTCATTATGAATTTTTGGTCATGCCTTTTGGCCTTACCAATGCACCTTCTACATTTCAAGGTTTGATGAATTCCATTTTTAAACCCTTCCTTAGAAAATTTGTGTTAGTATTTTTTGATGATATACTAATTTACAGAAAGTCTTGGAAGGATCATGTTGAACATGTTGACAGGGTGCTACAACTATTGGAGGAGAAACAATTACATGCAAAAAGATCCAAATGCTTCTTTGGAGTACAAGAGGTGGAATATCTAGGTCATATTGTATCTCATGAAGGAATTAAGGTAGACCCTAGCAAAATTAAAGCCATTAAGGAATGGAAAATCCCCACATCCATAAAGCATCTACGAGGATTTATCGGGTTGACAGGGTATTATTGGAAGTTTGTTAATAATTATGGGAGAATAGTAGCACCTATAACAACATTATTGAAGAAATATGCATTTTCATGGACTCCAGAAGCAACAAAGGCCTTCGAACATCTTAAAGGGGCAATGTGCCAAGCATCGGCCTTAGCTACACCGGACTTCACAAAAACCTTTATTGTGGAATGTGATGCTTCAGGAAATGGAATTGTTGCTGTTTTAATGCAAGATGAAAGACCCATTGCTTTTGAAAGTTGTCCAATCAAGGGAAAGTTTTTACACAAAGCTATTTATGAGAAGGAAATTTTGGCGATATTCCATGTACTTAAGAAATGGCGACCCTACCTAATGGGAAGACACTTAAAGATAAAAACGGATCATGATAGCCTTAAACACTTTTTAGAACAAAGATTATCCTCTAAAGAGCAACAAAAGTGGGTCACAAAGATGTTGGGTTATGACTTTGAAATCATCTACAAAAAAGGGAAGAAAAATGTGGTGGCAGATGCACTCTCAAGAAAATATGAGGATGTGGAAGAATTGTTGTGTGCCATTTCTATTATCCAACCAGACTGGATAAACGAAGCAAGGGAGGAATGGAAGAATGATGAAGAAGTGTGGGAACTTATTCGAAAGTTACAACAAGATTCCAATATATCTGATACATTTAGTTGGAAAAATGATTCATTATGGTACAAAGATTGCTTATACCTCCGTAAGAATTCCCAAATAAAACAAAAGATTCTTATGGAATTGCACACTTCTCCCTTAGGAGGGCACTTAGGATTTTTAAAAACTTACCACAGGGTTAAGAAGGAATCTTTTTGGGATGGCCTTAAACTAGATATTCAAAAGTCTGTGGCAGAATGTTTGGTTTGCCAACAAAATAAAGTTGAAACAATTAAGACAATGGGTCTATTACAACCTTTATCCATTCCAAGCCAACGTTGGGAGGAGGTTTCAATGGATTTTATCACAGGTTTACCCAAGTCTGAGGGAAAGAGTGTCATCATGGTGGTAGTTGACAAACTTACCAAGTATGCACACTTTTGTGCATTATCACATCCATTTAAAGCCAGTACAATTTCTACTGCATTTATGGAAAGAATTCAAAAGCTAAATGGAAGCCCAAAGATTATTGTAAGTGACAGAGATCCCATTTTCACTAGAAATTTTTGGATAGAATTATTTTCTTGTCTTGGTACTTAGTTAACTCATAGCTCATCTTATCATCCTCAATCTGATGGGAAAACTGAGATAGTAAATAAATGTTTGGAAGGTTATCTTCGTTGCTTTGTATTTGATAAACAGACACAATGGGTCAAATGGTTGCATCTGGCTGATTGGTGGTATAACACTTCCTTCCATACAGAAATAAAAATGACCCCATTTATGGCACTTTATGGATATCAGCCACCATCCATCACATCATATTTAAGAGAAAATTCTAAGGTTCAAGCAGTGGAACATCACATCGAACATCAACAACAAATCCTCCAACTCTTAAAGGATAACCTTGTGTTGGAACAGAATACAATGAAACAATAGGCAGATCAACATCGCAACGAAAGAAGTTTTGATGTAGGTGATTGGGTATTCCTACGGCTACAACCATATAAGCAAATGTCCCTCAAGCAAGCTAAGAAGGATAATAAATTATCACCAAAGTATTATGGTCCGTACAAGATGTTGCAAAATATTGGTACTATGGCTTACAAATTGGAGCTTCCTGCAACTTCTTGATTGCACCCAGTTTTCCATGTTTCATGTTTAAAGAAGGTTATAGGCGACAAGCTCCCAGTTCAAACAATATTGCCAAAACTTGATGAGGAAGGAAATATTATATTGGAATCGGAAGCAGTCACAGAAACAAGAACTCGACAACTACGAAATCGATCAATTTCGGAGTATCTTATCAAGTGGAAGAACTTATCCACTGAAGATTCCACATGTGAGGATGATAATTTTATACAGAAGCATCCAGAACTACTCAAGCGTTGAGGACAAAACTTTTTTGAAGGAAAGGGGCATGTTAGGTCCCTATAATACTAGTGATTACCCCATTACTATTGTAGTTGTATCCATTATTAATATTGTTGTGCCCCTATTGTCCCCATATTGTTATTACTTTGCCCCATAGAATCCCTCTGTTGTTATTTTTGTGGCTTTATATTATTATTGTTAGGTCGGCTGGGTTATATTGTGACTCCTTAGACTCCTATATATAGAAAGGAGGTTTTGTCATTTTAATCATCCAAGAATTGTTCATTTATGTAATGTAAAGGAGGTTTCCCCCTCAAAGAGGCTGAATTCTAAGGCATTGATCTATCTTTTCTATCTTTTTGTGAGTTGGTTTCATAACACTCAATTACAGACAAACATCTTTTTGTGGAAGTTGAGGCATTTTTTGGTTTACTAATGTGAATATGAATATTTACAGTAATCACAACAAATTGAAGGAAGTTGAAGAAATATAAAATTGAACTCCAAGTAATCGAATAATCTATAAAAATTGAAAACAACATAGAAGTATGATGCGTAGAACTGAAACCAAAAATGAATCTCAGGTTATTAAACAGATACTGCTGCAACTGTACTTCTTATTAACTGGAGAAATATATACAAAAGTGGCCTTCTCAAAAAATCTATCCACACTTTTCTCATCTATCCCTATGAATATATGAAATTAGAGGATTTAAAATGCAATTCCTAATACAAATCAACTACTGAGAAATACTTGACACATATCTTAACACTATGCTACCACATAAACTAGCTGAGTTGAGTTGTCATTCATAAAAGCCTGAAATGTTGAGTATACTTGACAAATACTATTTGAAAAAGAAGTCTTCAAACTATTGGATGTCTCATGCTACCACCTATTGACTTCCCAAATATCAAATCCTAGTATGGGGAGTTGAAATCCATCCATGGTTGATGCTAGAGTCCTATTACAATACTTCAGGTATAAAATATTTGAAAACTTTGTCCATATCCTATTATCTAGGATTTGATTTTTGACCCACTAAAAATGTGGAAACTAAAGAGTAAATTGTGGGATTTGAGAGAATATTAATCAATATTCATTATCCAAATCAATTTGGAGTCGAACTTGCTGAGCTGGACCTCCACCAAGTCGAATTTCAAAATTTATGAAACAAATTTCGCTAGGGAAAATTCTGTAAACTAGGCCTCAAAGATAAATGTGTATCTTTGAAACCCTGATAGTTGTGTAAAACCTGAGAGAGGCTTTTGTATATTATCTTGTGGTGAAAAAAAAAAATCTTTCATATTTCCAAAATTCCTTTCCATTTGGTCAGAAAGTGAGCTTGAAGTTGACTACTAAAGCAACCATTTCCATAATTTCCCTAGCAAAATTTTGGTAGCAAATTTCAAAAAACACCTTTTTGCTAGCTATTTGACCTTTCTAATAATGTTTTCATCTTCACTGATGTTTATTAGCTAAAAAAAATTCATTTACACTCCTTTAGCTGAGGTATAAACTTGATTTTTCCTCCATGAAAAGCTACAACAATTTCATAGCAAATATTCACCTTCAATATGGGGAATTGCTACAAAATTTGTATTTTCTACTAACATGTCTTCCTGAAAAATAGGATTCCTTTGTGTGATGATGTGGACAGTCCTATGACTTGTATCCCATCTAGTTTCCTCACTATTTTATGCCCAAGAACTTCCAAAACACAGAAAATAGAGTTTTGACAGTTACGTAGCAAACTCCAGTAGCAAATTCAAGAAACACTTTTCTGCTACTCCTCTGCTCTTTCTGCAAGTTTTGAGGCCTTCCTTGATGTTATTAAGCTAAATACATGTGATTAGAACTCCCGTTGTTGTGTTTTTATCTTGTCTTATTATCCATGAACAGCTACAGTAGTTTCGTAGCAAAAAATTGGCTTTACTATGGGGAGTCACTACGAAACTGTGTATTTTTTAGTTTTTTTATTTCTCATGATTTTTTCCACCTCCATGTCATTTCTAATAACCTGTATAAGCCTGTACACTACTGAAATTATTACTTAAACATAGTATAGGAAAAAATTATGGATGTTACCATTTTCAAGGGGAGGTCTCTACTTTAGCAAAAATCTTAAGATTTCTTGATACTCAAATATACCTATGATAACATTGGCTCCAACTGGGGATGTTGTCCCCCCTATGTGGCAACAAAGAACAAGCAGCTCTAGCATCTAAA
This sequence comes from Pinus tabuliformis, assembly GCA_031772625.1. Classification (NCBI taxonomy): domain Eukaryota; kingdom Viridiplantae; phylum Streptophyta; class Pinopsida; order Pinales; family Pinaceae; genus Pinus; species Pinus tabuliformis. The sequence goes on along the minus strand of CM062806.1, from coordinate 473,713,849 downwards.
CATTTGGTTGATCCCAATTTAAAAACTAATTCAAACCCACTCACTAAACTAAAAGGCAAACAACAAACCAATTGGAAACCAACTACTACTACTGCAATATGATATCAAACTATTGTACAAACTAAAACTGACAACTGCAAAATTGTTGGGTGTGGAGCATGATTATCATCCTAATTTAGAGGTCTTTGTTTCAGCCAGATGTATACCCCAAGAAGATTGTACACCCCTCCATGCGGGGGGGACTTTTCCCCCTCGTGGGGGTTTGGGGGGGGCATCGCCCTTGGCTGGGGGTCCAGGGGCCAGCGGTCCCCTAGTGGGGGTTTCGGGTGTAGTGCCCCGAAGCTAAAATAGATGTAAAATTCCCTTGTAAAAGTATAGTAATTTTGAGTCAATCTGGGCTGTTCATTAGGTAGATGATATGACCATAGAATTTATGTTTATTTTAGGGTTTTTTGCCCTAGAAGGCAACCCCTCTCTTTGTATGAGGGTATTGTATTGAGGTTGTAACATAGATGTGTATTCTCAGAGTGAGAAAAAGATAGGTGAGACTGTGAGAGAAAACAGAGGATATTACAGCAGATCTGTTGTAGGTTGTGTCTCTTCATTTTGTTGGATAATAGAAAGGATGGACTGGCTGTTCGAGGTGGACGTAGCCCAAACTGGGTGAACCACGTATATTTGTGTCTCTCTGGTTTTTTGTGTTTGTATTTTTCTGCATATTGTATGTCTTGCATTTCTATGTCAGATATAATATTTTTCTAACAAAAATGTAGTCTAAAACTTAACGAAATGCTTTCCCAACAAGTATATTTATGTACCAATAACCCTACTCTAACATCTACAAATCCACCTGCTTAATTCAAGCAATATGAAACTTCCAGTATAAACAATAAAAGAGTTGATTCAATGCCTGGGCTCCTTGAATGTATTTAAGTGGACCATCTATTGGCAACTCAAAATAAAAACTAAATCCGTCACCTGAGCTTATAAATGAAGGAAACTCCACCTTCACTGATGACTAAAAAATATTTACCAAAGGATCTTGATAATCATGAAAAATCACCTCTTCTTGATATGTAAAACCATAAGGGATGGATTCATTCATAACTAATGGCTTCTTTTGTCCTATATCTTCAATTCCAAGAACATCATCAAATAAAAAGACAACAATAGATGTGTCTTCCCTTTCACGTAAATCAACAAAACCATCCATGCATCCTTGAATATCTTCAAACATGACATCCATATTGTGTGTATCAAAACTAATCTTTTTCTTATCAAGCAAATCACATATAACCATTGGTATTTTTGCTTCACGAATGTCATCTTGATTCTGAACACTAACAACTCCTATACAAAAACTTGATGCATATCATCCATGTCATTTTGATGATTCCCAAATAGAATAGGTAAAAGTTGTATATCCATCTCTCCATGTAGCTCGGGTTTACCTAAAAGTGAAATTTCATGCACTTTAACCAGGACAACATCATTATGATTTTCAATGGAAAAAAGTTCTTGTCTAGGTAGAGAACTTTCATCATATGTTACCTCACTGTTTAGAATTTTCATGCATGTATTTTCAACAACCTGATCTTGAGGAGTTTCTTCTTGACATAAAATCTCAGAAAAGGAATGGGTTGAAATTATTTTTGAATGATTTGGCTCATACCTTTGACTGCGTATAGATTGTGTTGGCTTGAGGGGGCTTGAGGGGGCCTGACCCAGGTTCGTAGTTAATTAGACAAAAAAACCCTTGTGCTACTGGCCCTTTCGGCAACAGCTCGCAGAGCGCGGATTGAGGTCTCACCCAAAACAATATGGGGGGATGCTGGAACCAAGTTTCCACACCCTTGAGATGTCTGAGGGGTCAGTTTAGTCCAAATATGAATACCTTTTTGCAGGTCACTTCACGCGCTGTCCTAACCTGCAAGACCTTCGCGATTTGTTATAATCACCTTAACATAGCCCTAACCAGGGGCTGAGGTGCTTTCACGCTACCCTAGTAGCGATCTACAATACTTCCCCAAGTTATACCGCTGATCTTACTTATCTCCTTATAACAATTAGTTATCTTCGCGTAAACGGATACTTAATATTATATTCACTTTATCAACACATTCATATAAGTTCGTGGATCATGTAAACAATAGAAATGGAATTTATATATGATACATTCAATGCACAAAACAGGAAAGAGATACACAAAAATGATGTAAAACTTCTCTTTATTACTTCTCCAAAGGTTACATAATCGACTCACCCTGCGCACTCAACTAGAGTGGTCTGTGCACTTAGCTGCAGACTACTAGGCCTCTGCACACTCAGCTACAGAGCCTTATCCTAATCTATGACCCAAAGACTCGACTCAACACTTAGATAAGACTCAGTTCTTCATCCTTCATTCATGACTATCACTCCCTTTCTTTACAACTTAGAGCCTCACTCTATTTATACAATCCCATGGTCTGCAAACCATGGGTAGATTTCTAAAGCTGACATTACATTACAAAAATGAGGGTGGACAATCCTATGACTCATTTATAATCTTTACACTCTACGCCCACAAAACACGGAGTCTTTACATCAGATTTGGTCAAAATTTTGGCTTTAAGCCCCAAAAATTGCCTTAGGTGATCCCACACCCAATAGGCCCCCAACAAAAGCATCGTGACTCGCCCTCGATTCAGTTTTTTTGTGCGAAGATCTTCATGCGGAGACTTCCCAACTTTTCCCAAACTATTGCAAGATCAACAACGCACTGAGCGGCTCCCAGCTGTATCTCCTGGACGCATTGTTCAGAGACTACTGTATCTGAATTACTTCCTTGTATCTAGTCTTGTGTTCTTGCATTTGTTTATAGTCCCGTGCCTCCTTTCAGCTACCTGGAGCACTAATACTATGCTTCGATCTGCTAGTTAGATAGTTGATCCGCCTGTGTATGGCTTCAACCGTCTGCCATTCACTCTTCTTGGAAAAGGTTCTCCATTTAATTTTACCAATTGCACCATGCCTTCCTATGTGACCTCCTTAATAACATATGGTCCCAGCCAATGCATTCTGAATTTTCCCAAGAATTTAACAAACTTACTATCATACAGTAACACCAAATCGTTCACCTTGAAGGTGTGCAACTTAATATGTCAATTGTGCCAGGATTTTTTGCATTGATTTTGTACCTGTTGGTGAAAGCCAACTAGAAATTGTTCTTCCTCGAGTTCCTCCAACTACGCAAGTCTTTCCTCCAGGACTCCATAGTTCCTCATACTTGTGAGCATTGCTATGTGCAGACTAGGCATGACGTATTCCATCGACATTATGGCTTCCACTCCATAGACCAGCCAGAAAGGTGTCTGTCCCATCAGTTTCTTGCATGTCGTCCTATAAGACCATAATAATGTAGGTACACGCAGGTCCCAATCACTTCACTTTCGTGTGGATAACTTTCTGTGCACTTGTTCTCTCCATAGTATGTCGTTCTAACTTGAGGAGTTGTTTCAGCAATTGCCCCCCAAACACATGCTTATTGACCATGTTTCCCCACTCGAAGCTCATGTGCATCTACCATATGCTTGTACCCACCTAGACAGTTGCACACACGGACCATCCCATCCATTATAGTTATCTTCCCATCGCACTATAGGTTTCCCAAACTATGAGCACAACATTTTCCTACATGCGTGCCAGTGTTCAAAGCTTCCTCTGTGCATACCCCAACACCTTGTGGGCGTAGCACACAATACCCAATTCAAGGCCTAGAAATGTTTCTTTTCCTACACCTCCCTTTCAAATATGTCCAAGAAAGAATTTGCCTCACCTAAACCATTATACATAGGTAGATCCGTCACTTCTGTCAATATGCAGCACAATGATCTTGTCATCATATTACAGTTCAGCATGGTTACCTTATGTAACCGGTTCTGCCACCACTCTATCTCCTCATCAGAGTCTGTCGTATAGGAGCTTTCATGCTCCCATGAGATCCATTCATCTGTGGTGGGATTTACCCAATATTTCTCTCGTGCGTTTATCTTGTAGATGCAGTCCAAATCGTTGTCACTTTCATAGTCGTGCACTGGCTTTGTGTAGCACGATCCTTCCGTAGGGTCCAAGGGTATAACTACGCGCAAAGACTTATTCTGAAAAATCATCTTGCACTTCTTTAGATTAATCAACCCGTTCATGTCAGTGGCCTAATCAATTCCTAAGAGCGCGCGGTAGGGATTGTTTTCATCAACAATCTCTATCACTTCAAAGTCTACTAGCGCGCTCGCTCCTCAATATCCATGGTGATTCCCTGCAATCATCCCATGGGTATTATCTTCTATTGGTTCGCCATTCACAGTTGAATAGGAGACAATTGCATCATAGGCCTCCCCATGCACTCCCATGTCTGCTTCGATAGAACGTTCCTTCTAACCCTAAATCCAAAATTACTTGGTCCATCTCATATTCTCCAATCTATCGAATTAGCCTCATTTCTCTCCCTATCCTAGTCTTGTGTTTTCCAATCTTCTGGACTACGCGCGGTTCTCCTGGCATGGTCCCAGTGCATCTGTTAATGAGTTCCTACAATCCTTTTACAGCCTTACTGTTGTGCAGTAGCTTCATGCATGTTTCCAGGAACGTTGTAAGCATAGATGGGTCAATTTCCGGCTCTGGTCTATCTTTTCTTTCTGAAGTGGAGGCATCAGTGAAGCTCCTCTTAGTTTCTCTGAAGGTTTCCTTAGTGTGCTCCAAATCAAACTCTGCTTCTTTTCTTGGAGCCTAGCGAACCCAATTACTATCTTCGTGCTATTTGCCTTTATCATCTCCCATCGCGATTACACTTCGGAGCACAATGTTCACATTTGGATCGTCCTCGCGCAGCTCAGACCTCATCATCTACAGGTTCCGAGTTGAGGGAGGTGGTAGCACTCCCTTGTCACGTATCCTAGCTATCAACATAGGGAAATCCTTTGTCTCATGATCAAACAAGGTAAAATACAGACATGATGGATGCGTTGGATTCGTACAATCACGGGCATAATTTCCTAGACCTCCACAATTATAGCATATCAGCTTTCCATGACCTCTTCCGCACTCCTGAAATTTGGTTCGCGCCACTCCTTGCATTCTGGTCTAGGGGCCCCGTTTCAGCTTGAACTCTATAGGTGGGAGTTCTATCCATCATTAGCTCATAGCTTCTACAGGTGTGCTCATCATGTCCAACTGATATACAAAAAATACAAAACAATTGTTGCAAATTTTGTGTGTACTTCTGTAACAAATGGTAGTTGTTTGTAGCATGCTTTCTTCCTATTTGACAAATCGCGCACCACAAAGAAGGTGTCGCGCTAGGTCCTGCTTGTGCTTCCGGCCTTAACGACATCGGTCCTCCTCCTATGAGGTAATTCACAAACACAGGGTATTGGTCCTTATCATGACCCTGACCCTTGAATTTTACGCACCACACTTCTTCACACACTTCTGGGCGAGCTGTCTTGTCATGTTCCAGACTCTGCATCTCAAGGCATAAGTTTTTCAACTATGCGTGGATCTGTTGAATTCCCAAGTTAGGATCCTACATCGGGGTTTCATGTAGCCTCATCACAATTTCCAAGGCCGTTTCCTAAATCTTTAACCTCTGTTGCGATAGCGCGTTCCTCAAATGTGGTGTTAGCGATGCTACAAACCATTCGTCGTGTTGTCCATTCATTAAAGTCATATTAACTTCATGAATTGTGCACTTTAGCCTCTGATCCAACTTCCAAAGAGTATTGCCTGGTAGCATTATGATCTCTTTGAATCCAATGATCGACTGTTCTTCTCACTTTAGCCTACTAAATTCTATGTTTATCACATCCGTGATTCCCGCATTTGGATTGTCATTAGAATGCTTAATATACTAGGTCAGTGCGTGATCCTGTAGAGCACTGACCAACATCGTTTTCTTTATATTATCATCTGTAACTCCCTGCACTTCCCATGCGGCTCTTATCACCAACCAAAACTGCTCTAGATCTTCATTTCCAACTCCCTTAAACATAGGCAACTTTATCGCGCTTCCCATATTGACTTGTCGTGGTGGCGGAGGTGGTATGGGTGAAGATGAGGTGAAGGCGGTCAAACTGGTGGTAGTGTGGGTAAGGCTGGTATGTGCATAATCCTCTGCCTTATCCAATGGATCACACTTCATGGTGAGACCTTCACGATCTCTTCCTCGTCCCCTCACGGAGATGAAATCAAAGGTCTATTCTCTGGTCCCTTACTTCCTTCATTTTTGTTGTTTTTTCCACTTCGCGTAGCTCCAGACATCAACGTAATTGCATAATCATATTTTCACACAAAAACATTTTAATCCAAGTATTCAGAGGCTTTACGTACTTACATCGTGGTCCTTTGAGAAAGCGTTGCTTTGCCTCGCTATAGAGGACTGAAGTATCTACCATGAACTCCGTAATGGATCCTCCTATAATTTGATCGAGCCAATGCTCAATAGCACGTGAAATATTATCCTCTGATGCTTCCAATCTATGCACCAACTCCAGGGTCCACACAGTAGGATTGTCAAGTTTCCACCTTCCTTGGCTATCTGCTAGCTTCACGATCCACTCGTACAACTCAGTAGGAAAATATATGAAAAAGATTTCGTGGATCTATATGTACAGGTAGCATTCTAACCACTCTTTCTTTGATAATCATGGATTCCTATTCTCCTGTGCTACAAACTCGTGAATTCTCTTGTCCAACCAATCTTCAATTTCCTTCTTAGTTGGATTCGAATGATACGACATCAGATGTCTCTATGCAGATTCTGGTCCCGACAACGAAACCATTTGTTGCCTTGAGGGTACCTGACCTAGGTTTGGAGTTAATTAGCCAAAAAATCCCTGTACTACTGGCCCTTTCAGCAACAACTCGTGGAGTGTGGACTGAGGTCTCACGTGAAGCAGTATGGGGGGATCTTACTTATCTCCTTATAAAAGTTAGTTATATTCACGTAAACAAATACTTAATAATATATTCACTTTGTCAACACATTCATATAAGTCCACGCATCATATAAACAATAGAAATGCAATTTATATATGATACGTTCAATGCACAAAACAGGAAAAAGATACATAGAAATGATGTAAAACTTCTCTTTATTACTTCTCCAAAGGTTACAGACTCGACTCGCCCTGCACACTCAACTGAAGGGGTTCGTGCACTCAGCTGCGGACTACTAGGCCTATGCGCACTCAATTGTAGAGCCTTCTCCTACTCTACGACCCAAATACTCGACTCGATAGTTAGATAAGACTCAGTTCTTCATCCTTCATTCATGACTATCATTCCCTTTCTTTACAACTTAGAGCCTCACTCTATTTATACAATCCCATGGTCCGCAGACCATGGGTAGATTTCTAAAGCCAACATTACATTAAAAAGGTGAGGGAGGACAACCCTATGACTCATTTACAATCTTTGCACTCCGCGCCCACAAAACGCAGAGTCTTTACATTAGATTTATTCAAAATCTGGGCTTTAAGCCCCAAAACTTGCCTTGGGGGATCCCGCACCCAAAAGATTGACAACGCTACAAATCCTCATGGATTTCATGTAATATGATTTGACTGTCAAATGGATAATTAATTTCATCTTCAACTAAAGAAAATACATCTGCTTGTTGTAAAATTTCTTGATCATCATGAAAACTAGCTTGAGAAGAAAATTCATAAAGTGCCTCTAACATGTCCTCATCCATACTTTCTACATCATCATCAATACTTTCAAGATATTGAATAAAGCCCTTACAAAAATTACAACAGTCTTGGAATAGTGGTAAGGAAGGATAAGACTTCCCATAATGTCCAAAGAATATTCAATGGAAATGTTTAAGAGAACACAAGCTTCATAATGGAAACCCTTCATACCATACTCTAGCTTTGTCTTCTAGGGTAGCTATAAATATATTCGTGAGAAAATCCTCAAGAAACTCAACCTTCAGTCTACATACATGCATATGAAATCTAACCAAATGCAGAACATCATCATCTTTCTTTTCATCTTTGAACATGGGAAGATGGGTTAACCAATCAACACAAGGCATAGGATTTGGAAAACCATAGATGTGATACCAATCCATAGGAGCATACCTGGAATTTATTCTTGCAGTACAACTCATCTTGGAATTTCTTCAAGCTACTGATCTTCAAGCATTGGAGTCACCATGAAACTTTGATCTTTTGGATCTCTTGAGATTGGAGTCACCAGGGTAATATCAAAACCTTTAGGAAACTCTAATTTCTTGTTACGCTCAAGAATCAGAATGAAGAGACTCAAAGAAAGTCTTGGAAAAGGTGATTTTCGGCTCCCGACAGACGCACCAAATTGTTATCACTAGGTTAGAGAGGATGGGTTGTGTCAACCTCGAACCAAGAGTAACTATTTCAAACCACTTGTAGCTAGAAGTTAGCCCTTCTAGCATGAGAGGAATCTCTTAAGAAAAACTATATAATATTCTAAATAAAACTCACTTTCAGATGGCTAACTCTAGATTTTTGTATGATTTCTTGCAGGTGGAATAAAGTGTGATAATCACCACCAATGGGCATGGTGTCAAAAGAAAAACTCAATTACAGACAAACATCGTTTTATGGAAGTTGAGACATTTTTTCATTTAATAATGTGAATATGAACATTTACAGTAATCACAACAAATTGAAGGAAGTTGGAGAAATATAACATTGAATTCCAAGTAATCAAATAATCTATGAAAACTGATAAAAACATATAAGTATGATGAGATAGCACTGAAACCAAAAATGAATCTTAGGTTAAAAACTGAATATTGTTGCAAACTGTACTTCATATTAACTGGAAAAAAATATACAAAACTGGTCTTCTCACATCATCCATCCACACTTTTCTCATCTTTCCCTATGAATATATACCATGAGAGGGTTTAAAAGCCAATTACTAATACAAATCAACTACTGAGAAATACTTGACACATATCTTAACACTATGCTTCCACATAATCTAGCTGAGTTGAGTTGTCATTCATAAAACTCTGAAATGTTGAGTATACTTGACAAATCCTATTTGAAAAAGAAGTCTTCAAAATATTGGTTGTCTCATGCTGCCACCTCTTGACTTCCCAAATATCAAATCATAGTATGGGGAGTCGAAATGCATCCTTTTTTGAAGATAGAGTCCTATTACAATACTTTAGGAATAAAATATTTGAAAAATCTGTCCATATCCTATCATCTAGGATTTGATTTTTGACCCACTAAAAATGACGAAACTAAAGAGTAAATTATGGTATTTGATAGAATATTAATCAATATTCATTATCAAAATCAATTTGGATTCAACCTTGCTGAGTTGTACCTCCACCAAGTCGAATTTCCAAATTTCTGCAACAAATCTGGCTAGGAAAAATTATGTAAAATAGGCCACAAAGATAAATGTGTATATTTCAAACCATGATAGTTGTGTAAAAACACAGAGAGGATTTTGTATATGCGCTTTGTATTGAAAAAAACCTCCCAATTTCCAAAATTCCTTTCCATTTGGTTAGCAAGTTGCTTGAAATTGACTATTAAAACAATCATTTCCAGAATTTCCGTAGCAAAATTTTGGTAGAAAATTTCAAAAAACACCTTTCTGCTAGTTATTTGACCTTTCTAACATTGCTGAAGTATTCATTTATGTTTATTAGCTAATCGAATTCCATTTGCACTCCCTTAGTTGAGGTTTAAACTTATTTTTTCCTCCATGAAAAGCTACAACAATTTCGTAGCAAATATTTAACTTCAATATAGGGATTTGCTACGAAATTTGAATTTTTTGCTGACATGTCTTCTTGAAAAATAGGAGCCCTTTGTGTTATGATGTGGAAAATCGTATGACTTGTAGCCCATCTATTTTCTTCACTATTTGATGCCCAAGAACTTCCAAAGCACAGAAAAACAAAGTTTTGACAGTTTTGTAGAAAATTCAAAAAACACCTTTCTGCTACTCCTCTGCTCTTTTTGCAAGTTCTAAGGTCTTCCTTGATGTTATTAAGCTAAATACATGCCCTTAGAACTCCCTTTGCTATTTTTTTAGCTTGTATTATCCTCCATGAGAAGCTACAATGATTTCATAGCAGAAGATTGACTTTACTATGGGGAGTCGCTATGAAACTGTGCATTTCTGAGTTTTTTTTTTATTTTTCATGATTTTTACACCTCCATGTCTTTTATAATAGCTTATATAAGCCTATATACTACTAAAATTATTAGTTAAACACAGTATAGGAGAAAATTATGGATGTTACCATTTTCAAGGGGTGGTCTCTACTTTAGCAAAAATCTTCAGATTTCTTGATACTCAAATATACCTGTGATAACATTGGCTCCCACTGGGGATGTTGTCCCCTTGTGGGGAAACAAAGAACAACAGCACCAGAGCCTTACCATTGGGCTTATCACGATTTCAAAACTACATTCAAACCCACTCACCATGCTGAAAAGCAAACTACAAACCAACTGGAAACCAACTACCACTGCTGCAATATGAAATCAAACTGTTGTACAAACTAAAACTGAAAACTGTAAAATGTATTCTAAAATTTAAGGAAATTATTGCCCAACAAACTTATTTATGTACCAATAACCCTACTCTAACATCTGAAAATCCACCTGCTTAATTCATGAAACATGAAACTTCTAGTATAACCGATCAAAGAGTTGATTCAATGTCTGTGCTCCTTGACTGTATTTAAGTGGACCATCTATTGGCAACAAAATAAAAATTTAATCCATCACCTAAGCCTATAAATGAAAGAAACTCCATCTTCATTGATGACTCGAAAATATTTTCCAAAGGATCTTGATAATCATGAAAATCACCTCTTCTTGATATGTAAAACCATGAGGGTTGAATTCATTCATAACTGATGGCTCTTTTTTCCTATGTCTTCAATTCCAAGAACATCATCAAATAAAAATAAGACAATATATTTGTCTTCCCTTTCATGTAAATAAAAAAAAACCATCCATGCATCCTTGAACATATTCAAACATGACATCCATATTGTGTGTATCAAAACTAATTTTTTGCTTATCAAACAAATCATATATAACCTTTGGTAGTTTTGTTTAAGAAATTTCATCTTGTTTTTTAACACTAACAAATCCTATACAAACAAATTTATGCATATCATCCACGTCATTTTGATGATTCCCAAATAGAATAGGTAAGCCTTGTACATCCAACTCTTCATGTGGCTCTGGTTTACCTAAAAGTGAACTTTCATGCACTTTAACCAACACAACATCACGATGATTTTCATTGGAAAAAATTTCTTGTCTAGGTAGACAAATTTCATCATACTTCACCTCACTCTTTAAAATTTTCATTCATGTATTTTCAACGACCTGATATTAAGGAGTTTCTTCTTGACATAAAATCTTAAAAGGGAATGGGCTGAAAAAAATTTGAATGATTTAACTCATACCTTTGATTGCATATAGATTGACATGGATGCAAATCCTCATGGATTTCATGTAATATGATTTGACTGTCAAATAGCTGATCCATTTCACCTTCAACTAAAGAAAATACATCTGCTTGTTGGAAAATTTCTTAATCATCATGACAACTAGCTTGAGAAGAAAATTCATAAAGTGCCTCTAACATCTCCTCATCCTTACATTCTACATCATCATCAATAGTTTCAAGATATTGAATGAAACCCTTACAAAAATTACAACAGTCTTGAAACAGTGGTAAGGAAGGATGAGACTTCCCATAATGTCCAAAGAATATTCTCTAGAAATCATTAAGAGAACACAAGCTTCCTGACGGAAAGCCTTCATACCATGTAGAAAATCCTATAGATCCACAAGGTCATGCAATTTACTAAAGCACAAGACAAGAATCTACTTCTACTATCAACCAGCGGAAGCCAATAGATCGATGAAAACAATAAGAACAAGAAGAAGACAAATCAATGACATATAATACAAGATGTATCTGGGGAACACCACTACTCCAAACCCTGCTATCTGTATTGCATATATAAGAAATATGAGTGAAGATACAAAGATTTTTCTCACTAGAAAAATTCTGCACAAGTATGTTCAAGTCTCTCAGCTCACAAACAAGCTCTTGGCCAACAATTAGCCAATTCTACAACTCTCCAAGCCCCTATTTCCTTGGAAAATTCCTATGGCTGAATAACCCATATTAATGGGAATCCAGTGCTTCCAAAACTACACAATCCAAACTAGATCCAGTACCTGATTTCATGCATGACTTATACAACTTAGTAAATCATACAACTAATAGTACATTGTGCCTACACTCTAGTCTCAACTGGGTGTTTCTCTGAATTGACATGCATGAGTTTCTCATGAGGAAATCTTCAGTTAACTGGAGTAGCACTAGTGGATAGATTAGTGCACCAACTGAGTGTTAGTCCTCTATTAGTTCCAAAAACATTTTAAAAATAATTTAATTGAACTTAACTCAGTAAATTGAGTGATCTAATTTCCACTCAATTTAAAAACGTACTGGACACCTAAAACTTAAGGGGAACATGAACATGACTACATAAAGACTTGCAACTCGAAATTCCTAAGCTAATTAAGTTAATTAAAGTTAATTAACCATTTATAAGTTTCCATGAGAATAGAATTCGATTTTAATTCTCAGTTTAATTCAAGGACAGAGTAGAAGTAGATCAGAGGAATGACCTTGCCGGGACGATGGTAGTGTTTCTAGGTCAGGGTTTTTGAGCAACTGTTATAGACCCAGAGCTGGAAGCGAATAGATCGAGGCTAGCGGTTTTACTCAGAAGGGGACAAGAACTGACTCTCCAGATGGTCAACGAGGGGTCCATTGGGACCCCTATCTTTAAACAAATAGTTATGCAGAAGCAGAAGCAGACAACGCAGGAAGGAGTCAGAATGACAGGCTCAAGCAGAACAGTGGGAAAAATAAGGAGAAAAAACAAGTAGAAGTCAGAGAGCCCAGCAGCAACCCACAAATCAAAGGAAAAGGAAATGAGGGTTTGGAGAACAGTGGAAAAAATGACACTACAGGACAAAAACTTACAGTCAATAATGAAAAACAGTCAAAGGAAAAGGGGGAACATAAGGAAGGCTCCCAGGGGAAAGAAGAAACGGAAATGTGAAACCAGCTTGAACCCCAGCAGCAACCCAACAGTAAGCGGAATCTGCAAACCTAGAAAAGCATATACCCTTAGAGTTGTCATAATAGATCCGAAGATTCAAGCATATCGAGAGCACATGGAAGAGCATGCAGTCATTTGCAAGTTTATGGGCTTGTGGCCAACTGAAAGAGCATTATGTCAATGGATATGACAGCAATGGAAACCCAAAGGCAATGTGAAACTACACTTAGGAGCAAAAGGTTTCTTCACTGTAGTTTTCACCAACCTAGAAGACAAGGAAAAATTTTTTGATGGAGGCCCGTATTTCCTAGCTTCAGCCGATCTCTACATGCGACCATGGAAACCAAATTTTGTTCCAGAAAAAGAAACTTTCACTCAGGTACCAGTGTGGATCTGCCTGTTTTCTCTTCCCATAGACTATTGGGGTCTATCAGCTCTGAAACAAATTGGGGATCAGCTGGGCACTTTTATCAAAGCCTCAGAAGCAACCATGCAAAGAAAAGACACCTCGTGTGCAAGAATCTGCGTGGAAATGGATGTATCAGGTGCTCTACATGAGGGTTTATGGCTAGAGTATAGGGACGAGGATTACTTCCAAGCAATAGACTATGAATAGATTCCTTTTCGCTGCCGAAGATGTCATGAGCATGGACATCTAATGAGGGAATGCCCCTTGAATAAACAAGAAGAAGTTACTAAAACAGAGCAAGCAAGCAAAGGCAGAGATAACTTTGTAAAACCAAAGATAAGACAAAGAGCCAACCGAAGAAGAAGAAACAGAATAGAAACAGAACGAGGTCACCACAACAACACTTTTGAAATCTTAGAGTTAGATACAGACTCAGAGGATTTGAATAAAGTTCTAACTTTAAATGAAGGGCTAACTGAAAAAGCCGAGAAAACTATAAAAGAAGCAGAGGAAGCCAGTATTAGCAAAGAAGTCCAAATGAAGGAACAAATAGAAGAGCCAGAGGAGGATGCAGACATGCTAACCAGCCATGGAGGAAGCGATGACTTAGAGTTGGAGGAGGTTCTAGCACAGGAAAGGATGAACCTACCAGTCATGGCCGAGAACTGGAAAGCTCGAGGCATAGAAAATGTACCGGAAGAAGAGATCAGGAAGGTCAATGATCTATTTGTAGCAAGGCAGAAAGCGGAGTTAGAAAGACAAAGTAGAAAGTTAGGTATAGCAAAAGGAGTTGGGAACCACCCAAAGAGTCTTCTCTGCAACTCAACAAGCTCAAAGCAAAGGAAGAAGAGAGGCCGAAGAACAAGTGGTGAAGTTCTGCAGGAGCTAGGGATAATAATGATAAACTCAGGGAAGATGAAGGCTCTAAATGCCTTCCCATCTTACCAATAATTCTTCTAGTTAATCATGAAAATCATTTCATGGAATGCAAGAGGGCTAAACAGCCAAGCAAAGCATAGAATTCTGAAAAGAAAATTTCAGAAAGAAAAACCGGATATCATATTCATTCAGGAAACTAAATGCGGCAATACTAGCATGGCTAACATCAGTAAGAAGCTCGGCAATCACATAGATTATATGGAAGTAGAGAGTCAGGGTCGAGAAGGAGGTTTAGTCACTATGTGGGACTTGAGGATGATTCAAGTCCTCTCAGCAGAACCAACCAGAACATTCATAGCCGTAGAAGCCCAACCCACAGGTAACTCTGAATCCTTCTTATGCACAAATGTTTATGGACCGCAAAAGATAGAGGGTAAAATTACCTTTTTGAGTTCTCTGTTAAGTTTGATTTCTAGGCATCCATATTCCAAATGCATTATGGGGGGTGACTTTAACATGATAACTACCCTTCTGGAGAAGAAAGGAGGAATAAGAAAACTCAGTAAGGATGAGGAATTATTTACAAATTTCATTGACAATGCTAAACTAGTGGATATCCCACCAAAGAGTGGCACTTTCACATGGAATAACAGACGAGGTGGCGATAGGCTGATTGCCTCTCGTTTGGATAGATTCCTCATTTCTGAGAGCATCATTATGGATGGTATTCTAGTTGAATCAGACATCCTTCCAAGTGGAGGATCTGACCACTGGCCAATATCTTTAATAGCAGCTATCCATGGCACTCCAAGGAATAAACCTTTCAGATTCGAGAAATTTTGGCTGGAACACCCCAACTTCCTCCATCTAGTGGAGAAATGGTGGTCTGAACCTATGATTGGAAGGGGATCCAAAATGTTTAATCTTCAGAAGAAATTAAAGTACACTAAAGCCAAAATAAAAGAATGGAATATTATGGAGTTTGGAGATATTTTTAAGGAGAAAACCTTAATAGAAGATAAACTAGAACAGATACACAAAGCTTGGGCTTCAGGGCACAACAGTGAGGAGTCTGTAGAGCAGGAAAAGGCTCTAACTCATCAGTGGCATACACGCTGTCAGCAGGAAGAAATTCTTTGGAAGCAGAAATACAGAATACAATGGCTAAAAGAGGGAGAGCAGAACACCAAATTTTTTCACAAATCTGCTCTAGATTACAGGAGTGCGAATAAAATACTAGAACTCAAGGATGAGAATGGGGAAACTTTAAAAAATCACCAAGACATAGCGGCTTTACTCACTAGACATTTCAGCATTATTGCCCAAGAACCGCAAGCAAACAGAGAGGATGCTATAAAGGAGCTCATTACGACCATTCCCAAAACTATTACCAATGATCAGAAGTCAGCCCTCAGCAGAGAAATTTCCCTGGAGGAAGTGGAAGAAGCAGTCAGAAGCATGCCAGGTGATAAGGCCCCTAGACCGGATGGTTTCACTGTTAATTTTTACAAAGCTTGCTGGAACCTAGTGAAACATGAAGTTTGGGAAGTTGTAGAGGACTCTAAGCGATCTGGATCCATCCTCAAATCTCTTAACTCCACCTTTATAGCGCTTATCACAAAGATGGAAGAAGCAAACACTCCTGAGAAGTTTAGACCAATTGCTCTGTGTAATGTCATTTATAAAATCATATCAAAAATTATAGCTAATAGACTGAAGCCAATTCTTCCTGGCCTCATATCAGAAGAGCAATCGGGGTATGTCGAAGGGAGACAAATCTTAGACAATATTCTACTAGCTTAAGAAATGGTTCACACTCTTCAAACTAGCAAATTAGCAGGGATGTTAATGCAGTTGGATCTACCGAAAGCCTATGATAAAGTCAGCTGGAAATATCTAGAAGCCATTCTAAAAGCCTTCGGTTTTTGCAAGCAATGGATCAATTGGATTCTAGCCCTTATTAAATCCTCCAGGTTCTCGATCCTTGTCAATGGATCCCCCTCTGAACCCTTTTCACCCACTCGTGGAATCAGACAAGGAGACCCTCTCTCCCCCTTCCTGTTCGTAATCCTCATGGAAGGACTCAGCAGACTCATAGCCAAAGCGAAAAGAGAAGGGAAGATCAAGGGACTTCAGCCTCTCCAATCCATTCCAGCTACCACACACCAACAATTTGTGGATGATACAATGTTACATGGAACCCCTATGGTGAGAGAGGCTCTGGCGTTTAATAAAATCCTTGATCTATTCAGCAAGGCGTCGGGAATGGAAATTAATTTTTCCAAGTCCATGATTTTTTTCTTTCACACCCATCCAGCTATTCAGAAGCATCTCTCTAATTTACTTGGTTTCAGAAAAGGATGTCTACCATCAAGATATTTAGGAGCACCTATAACACTCAAACCCTGGCAAAAAGTGCACTGGGAGAAAATCTTGGCCAACTTGGAGAAAAGGTGTAAGCACTGGACGCACAGGGCACTTAATTTTGCTGGGAGATTAGTCCTCACCAAGGTAGTTCTGCAGGCTATCCCGCAGTACTTACTCTCCATGCTGCCGTCCCCCAAGGGAATCCTTCAACAAATTAGAACAATCCAAAGATCCTTTTTATGGAACGGAAATGGGGAAAAGAAAAAATGGGCGCTTGTGGCATGGCACAAACTCTGCAAACTGAAAATTTTGGGAGGCCTAAATCTGGTGGATCCTTCAATCATCAACATGACTTGTGGAGAAAAACTCTGGTGGAGATGGATAAAAGAGCCCAATATTCCCTAGGCAAGACACTAGAAATAGAAATATACCCCAGAGTGCAACAATCAGGATCTTATTAGACTTCGGGAGGTTCCTGAGGGTTCCCCCATATGGAATCTTGCTAGGAAAAATTGCAACTTGGTGCAGGAAAATAGTTTTTGGGAAATTCGAAATGGGCATTCAGCTCTTTTTTGGGAAGATTCTTGGCAGCAACTCCCAAAACTAGAAAAGCCAAAGCTCGCTCTTCTTAAGCAGAAATTCTAAAACGAAGGCCAATACAGAGTCCAACATTACTGGAACCAGAACACCAGGGATCCCAACTGGAGAGAATGGATAAACTTCAACTTCAACAATAGAAATGGGGAAAACGACAGCACAAAGCATCTAATTTATCAACTACTCAAAAGGAAGATAAGAAATACGGAAGAAAAGGACCAACTTAGATGGGGAATGAAAGGCAACGGTAACTTCTCACTCAAGGAAGCCAGGGAACTGATAGATAATGCAGAGCAGAGGGAGGTAATTCCTTGGAGTCATAAAGTGTGGGACAACCTGTTTTGGCCAAAAATCAAAATGTTCCTCTGGCTCTTAATGAGGAAAAAAACCTTGACATGGGAAAATCTACACAATAAAGGTTTTCATGGGCCTTCCAGATGCCCAATGTGCCTGGTAGAGGAAGAAACAATAAACCATTTATTTAATTCCTATGACTGGGCCTGTCATTTATGGAATTGGGCGGAGGGTATTTTTCTAAATTCTAACAGAAATAGGGAGTCCATCCAAGACACCATACAAAATTGGCAAAGAAATTACTCAAAGTATCCCAGAGTCAACAACATTTGGAAAGTTATGCCAGGTTTCTTAACATGGACCATAAGGAAGGAACGTAATAGGAGAATTTTCCAAGATGAATACAGAAACACAGAGCATTCCATAGATACTATTATGATAAATATCAGACAATTAATTCAAGTGAAATGCAAAGCGGAAACTAATGAGAAGCCTTCGTCTAACGACTTACGCATTTTAAAACTCTTCCAGCTGGACATCAACCAGAGCATGCCCACATCGAGATGCCAGCAGAACCCAAATTCTGAGTCCAACAGTTGGAAATATCCACCGGTTGGTTATCTGAAGTTGAATTTTGATGGCGCGTCCAGAGGTAACCCTGGAATGGCAAGTATAGGAGGCATCATAAGAAACCATGAAGGAGACATTCTTCATATTTACTGCAAAGCTCTGGGAGAAGGGACGAACAATGAAATGGAGTTTGCAGCCTTAGAACAAGGGCTACGGATTCTAAAAGACATGCAGAATTGTACCGCGATGGTAGAAGACGACTCAGCCATGATAATTTTTGTGGCAAAGAAAATCCATGGTGGAACCAAAGTGAGCAAAGCAACGAAACATTGGAGATTAGCAAAGGTGACGGAAAACATAGCCGAGTTAATCAGCGGTATGAGAGGGTTGGTCTTCCAAGCGGTGAGACGTAAGGCGAATGCGATAGCAGACCACCTAGCAAATCATGGCATCGACAACCAAAACAGGGGATGGGACAGCTGTTGGCAGCATGTGAACTGTCCATACCTGAAGGAGAAGTGCATCCAGCTTGCCAAACAAGACATGGATAATGCCAACCGGGCTTAACCGGAAGGCGTTCGGCTTCCGCGTCATTCTATGATGGGACACGCTGGAGTTGCTACGGACATTAAAAGTTGGCAGAGGGCAGAAGGACAGGTAATTCCGGTGCTTTTATGGCAACAGAAGGGGAATAAAGGAAACAAATCTAAAATGATGAGCCGAAACGATCACCACCGCCACCACATCAAGTTAGCGGACACTTGGCACACTCTGACTAGAGAGAGAAGAGATAACATTTATGTCAAGGTTTTGATACATCACATGGAAAACACAGCTCTATGCAGTAACAATTATGTTAGTACCTCCACGTCGTTTTGGGAGGAACGGATCGTCATGGGTAATATCCTCCAGAACAATTATTTAACAGTGAGCAAAGGCAGAGGCACCATCAGCATTTTTCAGTGCATCATTCCGGTACATTTTCTTTTGACTCTCTGCTGCAGCATCGCTGCAAACATGGAGCTCAAGACAGCGAGGGAAATTTACGAGACCAAAACCGCGTCGAAGAACAAACGCAAATTGTCTGACCTGGAGGCTTCTGTGGAGGAAGAAGAGCAAAAGAAATCTGAGGAAGATATAGCGCAGGAGGTTGATTGGCTTTAGGATCCCAGAACAGTAACCAAACGCACCACTCATTTTGTGCGCACTCAAGCGGAAAGCTGGCAAATAAAAACCCTGCTGGCGCATGCTTTGGAATCTAGGGAAGACAGTAAGAAGCTGCCTCAAAGTGACCAGTTCATCCCTGAGGCCCAGATGAAAAGTTTATATGGAATTTATGAAGCTCCAAACTTCAAGATCACTGTGGTGCATGAGGTAGTAGATTCTCTGTCCAAGAAGATGACGGTGCTTATTAAGCTCCTCAGGAAGATGCTAAATCCAGAAGCTCGGTGGACTGGCGAACCGCAGCAAGAGAATCAGGCCGAATTTCGTAGCTATCAATCCCTGCAAGCGAGAGCGGACAACCATGTTCTGGAACAGGCCTTGGACACAGCGAGCAGGTTCGGGATGCCCCCTCAGTAATTCAGTGTTGATGTTCATTCTCATCTGTCTTGACCGGTTGTTCATCTGTCTTGACCAGTTTTTTGGTATCCCTAAGATCTGGGGTTTTCTCATTTCTATAGTTTCTTCTTGGTGAAGGGTTGTTGTCTTCATCTCACCCTCTCTTATTCTCAGGCGAAGTTAGATAGAAGGATTAGCCACCCTGCGTGGTGTGTAGATAATAGTTTTTGGTTAAATTGTATGGAAATTATGGTTTCTGGCTTGCTATCTTCAGGCCTCGATCTGCTATGGCAGATTTTTTGTACTATATTTTTACCTTTTTAATATAATCTTCTGACTTACAAAAAAAAAATCAAGGAAAAATTAAACTAGAATTTCTTGTTGCCATTTCTCAACACTCCCTCTCAACAAGAAAGGGATTATCAGCTACCCTGATCTGTCTCTGTGAAACTCTAATTTACATCTTGAAAATTCCTTTGTCAAAATATCAACATCTTGCTCCTCTATGGGAATGTACTCTAACAACATAATCT
The DNA here is from genome assembly GCA_031772625.1 of Pinus tabuliformis. Taxonomy (NCBI): domain Eukaryota; kingdom Viridiplantae; phylum Streptophyta; class Pinopsida; order Pinales; family Pinaceae; genus Pinus; species Pinus tabuliformis. The sequence goes on along the minus strand of CM062806.1, from coordinate 473,693,484 downwards.
ACCTCAATACACAATCTATGAGATGATGATATTGGATATCAATATGCTTGGACCGATCATGAAAAACTAGATTTTCGGAGAGTTTGGTACAACTTTGATTATCGTTGTAAATCATAGTTGGATCCATTTGCTGTCCAAACAAACCAACCAGGATCTTCCTCATCCAGATGGCCTCACATTCTACCTGACTTGCAACCATGTACTCTACCTCTACCGAACTGAGTGCAACCGATCTCTCTGTCCTAATGTACCAAGAAACTACTACTAACACAATACTGAAGATCCCTCCTGATGTGCTCTTCCTTTTGGATGGACTCCCTGCCCAATCTGCATCAGTGAAGCCTTGCATACCTGCATTTGGCCATGGATGCTATCAAGAATGGTACACACACATATGAATGGACTCTCTCTAGAATAGCCTCTACTCTACTGTCTCTATTGTGAAAGGAATACTTGGTGTGTTTTCCCAAAGTACACCCCTTGCATGTATCAACTTGCTCAAGTGTACCTTTGGGAGGATCAGTAGAGATCTGCTGCAATATCTTCAAAGCTCCATGATGCAAGTGGCCCAATCTCCTATTCCACAACTCACCATCGTCTTGTCTCTACACCATTTCTGCTTTTGTGATCAAAGCAGCACACTCCTCCACCTCCAACATATAGAGATTCTTCACCCGAATCCCTATCTTCTTTACCTGACCTATGGATATGTGTCAAAGGAATGCCTTTCCTTTCGATAATATCACATCATAGCCTCTATCCTCAAGCATGGAAATGGACACCAAGTTCTTATTTAGCTTGGGAACATACATATCATTCTTCAAGGTGTGTGGAGTCCCATGCTCCCTCTGAAAATTAATAGTGCCCAATCCAGTAACACTATACTTCTCGTCATCACCCATTTCGATATGCATATGGAGCTCTTTCTACTCCAGGTCACTCAATAAATCTTTGTCACCAGTCATGTGGAATGAAGCTCCATTGTCTAAGTACCATACACTTACCATCATCAATGACATGATGCGTGCAATGAGGTAAAAGTCCAATTCGAATTGAGAGGCAAAAACCTCACCCGCCGCTCCTCCTGAGGACTTCTTCTTGAACTTCTTGAGTGGAAAATTTGTAGCAAAATGGCCCAGCTCATGACAATGAAAGCACTTAACTTTCTTCATGTCTTTCTTCTTACCTCCATGATAAGAATCTGATTTGGAATGGAAATCTTTCCCTTTCCCCTTATTTGTCTTAATCGCTAAGGCATAATTCTCTTCAACATCAGTCTTTTATGAAGAGTCATCCCTAATGTTCCTCCTAATCTCCTCCTGCATCAAATCCGACCACAGTTGCTCCTAATCTGGTAGCTTCTCCCAACCATTGACAAAGTCCTGATAACTATGCCAAATCTTTAGGAGTCCCAGAAGAGAAAGAGCCACCATATCATCCTCGGCAACCATGATTCCAACACTTCCAAGTTCATCACGACATTGAGTGAACCTGGTAAAGTATTTTGGAATAGTCTCGCCTTTCTCCATTTTGATTTTTCAAAGTTTGTCCTTCAATACCAATTTCCTTTGGTCATTGTTGTTCTAATACAAGTCTGTCAATACTTTCCACATAGCATATTGAGTTTCCTTTCCATGGAGACTGAAGACATTGTGGTCTCAAACTCCCTCAAGGATTATCTACCTTGCCTTCACCACACACTTCTTACATTCGACCAAATTTTGTGCATCTGATGTTGCTAGCTTAGGAATTTCTTGATCAACAAATTTGTTGGCTTATGGGGGCCTGACCCAGGTTCGGAGTTATTGAGCCAAACAAATCCCTACACTACTGGCCCTTTCAGCATCAACCCATAGAGCGCGGACCAAAGTCTCACCCGAAGCAGTATGGGGGGATGCTAGAACCAAGTTTATGCAACCTTGAGATGTTTGAGTTTTCAACTTAGTCCAACTATATTTGTCTTTACACAGGTCATTTCGTGCACTATCCCAGCCTTCAATACCTTCGTGATCTGTTATAATCATCTTTCGCGTAGCCCTAACTAGGGGATGAGATGCTTTCGCACTACTAGGGCAGTGAACTGCACTATTTCTCCAACTACACCATGTATCTTACTTATCTTCTTAACATATCTTAGTTAACTTCGCATAAACAAATATTATATCTTGCATTCACTTAATCAATACAATTATACACATTTGCATATCATATCAGTATTAGAACTAAATTTCATACCCAAGATAACAGATGCATAAAACAGGAAATAAATACACAGAAATGATAGGAAACTTCTCTTTATTAATAATTCCACTGTTACAGACTCGACTCTCCCTACGCACTCAGCTGCAGGGGTCCGCGCACTTAGCTACAAACTACTAGGCCTCTTCGCACTCAGCTGTAGAGCCTTCTCATACTCTATGACCCAAAAAGTAGACTTTACTTCATAGATCTATCTCGCATACATCATATGTTCATATTTTCTTATCAATTTAGTTATCTCTTAAATAATTAGAGCCTCGCTCTATTTATACAATCCCATGGTCCACGAACCATGGGTAGATCTCTACAGCTGACATTACAATAACAAAACTAAGGGCAGACAACCCTATGGCTCTTTTACAAACGACGCACTTCGCACCCACAAAATGCGGTGTCTTTACCTTGGAATTACAATATTTGGTCAAAATTTAGGCTCTAAGACCCATAACTTCCCTTGGGGGATCCCATGCCCAACAAGCCCCCATCAAAAACATCGTGAATCACCCCCAAGTTACTCTGTTGGTGTGGAGATCTTTGCGCAAAGACCTCCCAACTCTGACTAGATCGTTGTAATCTCAGTAATGCACTGACTGTTGTGGCTGAACTACTGCCTTGGATCCTTTCCTGTGTTGCTTGCCACTACGTGAGATTTTCTTCAATGGAGGCTGTAATGGTGTATGCCTCATCAATCCACGGCTGTAAGCACACCTTCAAAACTGCTTCCTTATGCCAAGTAGCATCCACCTACTCCTTGAGCGCTTTAGCATGTTGTATCCTCGTGAGCCTCTGTGTAAGGGAAATCGTATGTGCTGTCCGTTTTACTTCATCGTATCTCTAATGTAGCTCGCGCACCTCTGTCTCTAGGCATTGTATTTTTGCGTCTTCCTGCAAGGTGGTAAGAACCTTGAACGATTGCTCGAACATCTTTGTGCAGTCTGTCACTGTATTATTTACCACCGATATTGCTGCTGTAATTGTGATGGCACGCTGTTCCTTAACCTCCAGTGGAGTTGAAGGCTTCATCTTCAATTACAGTTTAGTTATCTGAAGGTTCAGCTCTAGCTGACCCTGGGCATTTCCTATTTTTCCTCGTGCAACCCTGTTACTAATTTTCGTACGCGCGCTTCCACTAATTCTTTTGCTTGGATGGCCAACTCAGGGACCATCTGGCAGGATTCCTCTACCACCTGCACTATTTTTCTATTCTGCACCACTATGTCGTCATGCTACAGGCTCAACTATTTAATGTTGATGCGTTTCTCGCTCATCGCCTGGAGCGCGCGACCCTCCCTAGGTCGTAGTTCTACAGTAACTCCATCCTGCAAAATCTAGAGTGTCTCCTGAGGGAGCACAAATACGTTTCATCTGATTGCCTTGAACCCGTGGACCATAGGCCTGTCAACCTCATTTTCTATAATGAGTGCTCCATCTGGCAGCACTATGATGTTGATCATTCGGGTGAGCAGCATTTCCTCGGCTGCGAACGTGCCTACTACGAGGCTGGTAGGCATAGTGCCATCTTGTGGAGTGCGCACCTGCAACTCCTGTATGTGCCCGGAGAGCCCCCAACACCATCTGGTGTTCCTCCTCAAACTACTGGAGGGCCTCCGTGGTGACATCCCTCACCGTATTTCCAATTTCATGTAGATCCCCCTGAGTGAGGGTGATTGGGTTGAATGAAGTCTTTGAAGCCTTTGACTTCTTTCGTGGCCCTACTTGCTCTCTTGGGTGCCGATGTTTTAGCTGAGTGGATGTTGTCTGCGGGTTCGCACCACCTTGCTTTGTATCTGTCTCTAGCTTAGGTGAAGGTGACTTCTATCCTTCGCTCGCTTCTTCTGCTGTCTTCTGCTGCTCTTCTACTAACTTCGCAGTGCCACGTGCCGCCTGGGGCTTAGCCACTACTTCTTCCTTCCTACGTTTCTCTTCCAATTGCGCTACCTTCCATTTCGCCTCTTCCTTCTTCCGCTATGCGGTGGACTTCCCTGCCTCCACCGTGGAGACAGTTGGAGCATGCCACTTCAACAGCCACAACTCAAGGACTGTGAAGATGACATCATCTGTCACCAGATAGGGTAACTCACGCCACGTCTTTGCGGGGTCTTTATGCGCCCTGATGTAGACATGGTGAAAATTTGCCTTGAACTCCATGAAGCTCTGTAGATAGTTATAGACTGTGGGCGATAACCACGGCTTGTGATTAACCCCCATTCTGATGTTCATCTCCATGAGCACCCAGAATATTTTACTATACTTTATCCTTTGTGCATCCCTGGTTGCCCACAGTGAAGCGTACTTCGCTGACTCCAGAAGATCCTGTGCGATCATCAGGAACTGGCTATCTTCGGGCAATTCCCATGCCACCAGTACTATGGACAATAGAGGCCATGCATAGTGAAAAGTTTTTCCCTGTTCCTATGCCTCGCGGTAGTTCGCAAGGAACTTTCTGCATAAGTAGTTTTCCTAGTTGAACTGGACCCCTTCTACATATTGCTCTGCTAGTGTAACCATCGGCACAACCACGTCATCTGCGTGGCACTTCCGCATAACCTTCCCTGCCAATATTTGCATCATGACTTTAACTATAGGGTTGTTGATGCTAGAAATGGTGTACCCTCTCTTCTTCTTCTCCAGCTTAAACTTCTTCTTCATGGCCTCCGTGATGGCAAAATCATCACTCTTGCCCTCTGAGATGTTTGCAATGGTGCCGAGTAATTCTATGAATCAAATGGTCTATGATGGGGATGGGTTCCTCCAACCACAAGCACCCATAATGTACCAGGTAGAGCAGTTTCCTAATGAAAAAAATGGTCACTGGGGCACGAGGGTAATAAGACACCCAGAGCAAGTTTAGCAACCCTACTTTCTCAACTCCTCTTAGCCATTTACGTGACTCCATTTCTATGATTCCAGACGGAGCATCTTTCTTCTGGCGCATGAGCTATGTAGTCGCGAGATGTGGGAACTTCTCATTGTCCGCGAGATCCCAATCCTCAAACTTCATCATGGGCACTCGTCCCAAGTGCACTCCTTCAAAAATAATGTCATCAAGGAGTATTAGAGTTTGCAGAGAGATCTTTCTCTCATCTATATCTTTAGGCACCTTTTCTTTACCCTTTTGCAAAGGAACATATGTGGGCAGCCTGGTAAGAGGGTCCGCACCCTGGGTCTCAACCTCCATTCCTACATCCTCATCCTCTACCAGGATTTCTTTGAATTCTTCCTCCTCATCGACCTCCAAATTGATATCCTTCCCCTTTTCTTCCATGGTGAGCCTAGTCCTCAACATATTTCTAGGTGATATGCACACTGATACCATGGCCTGCTTGTCTTTCTTGGGTCTCGGCGTGCGTAGTGATTTAGGGATTTCTACGACTATCCTGGCACTTTCTGGGGCTTCCACTTCCGTAATGGTTTGTGTAGCTTCCTCGGTGGTCATTACTCTGGCATCCATGTCTTCTTCAAGTGCCTCCATAGTGCGATTCCACAAGTCTCTCAATGTCTAGGGTAATTGCTCAAGCAACAAATTCGCCTTTAGAAGATTGAACAAGTTTGGGTTCATGAATGTCTGTGTGCATAACAACTCATTCCTCAAATTGCCAAGTGTTGTTTGTTGGACAACCCTTTGTAATTTATAGCACCTTTTGAATTTGAACTCGACTGTTCCCCCCCACATTTGGTCCATTAATGCTCGATTAGCGCAGATTTTCAAGAATCTAGCCCACAAAGTTCACCTTAAATGCCCACTGCCCACTCCATTTGGCCTCAAACCAAGCATCACATTGTGAATAGTGATTGTAACGGTCACTTTCTAGCCGACCCACGCAGCAACGTAGCTACCCTCGCACTGTCGTAGACCCTGGGGCACTTTGCTATTGTGCATAGTCCTGACATTGCACAGCTCTCGGGAAGAGTAGTTTATAGTCCCATGCCTCCTTTCAGTTGCCTGGAGCACTAAGATTGTTCTTCTATTGGCTAGTCATATGGTCGAGCCCCTTGTTTATGTCTTCAAATGAGTGCCATTGACTTTTCTTGGGAAGAGTTCTCCATTTAACTTTACCAACTACACTATGCCACCATTTGTGATCTCCTTAATAACATACGGTCCCAGCCACTGCATTCTGAGCTTCCCAGGGAATCTATTGAACATACTATCATACAACAACACCAAATCATTCACCTTGAAGGTGCACAAATTAATATGATAATCACGCCAAGCCTTTTCACACTACTTTTGGAGTTGCTCGTGAAATCCAGCTAAAAATCGTTCTTCCTAGAGCTCATCCAACTACATGAGCCTCTCCTCTAGGGCTCTGTGATCCATCATACCTGTTAGCACTACTATGCACAGATTAGGCACGATGTATTCCATGGGCCTTATGAATTCCACTCCACAGACAAGCCTAAAAGGTGTCTATCCCGTCAGTTTCTTGCATGTTGTCCTATAAGCCCATAATACTGTAGGTACGTGCAGGTCCCAATCACTTTGCTACGCATTGCATACCTTGGTCAGTGCAGTCTCTGGTACTTTGTTGAACACTTCTACTATCCCATTATCCTGTGGGTGATACGGTGTGCTCTTCTGATGATACACCTGAAAATCTTTCATCAACGCACTGATTGTTTCGTTAAGGAAGTGTGTATTGTGATCGCTCATTAAGATCTTCAGACATCCAAATCACGCCAGTATGTGTTCAAACAGAAAGTTTGCGGCAGTTACGGCCATGCAATCCTTCACTAGATGCACTTTTGCCCAACGAATCAGGTACTCTGTCGTAGTGATAATATACCTCATGCCTATTTTTCCTTGAGGTTTGATAGGTCCTATAAAATCTATTGCCCACTTTTCAAAAGGTTGTAATGTCATTTGTGGATTCAAAGGCATTTCGTTCCTCCATGATGGCTCACCTGTTCTTTGACATACATCGCATGCCTTTCAATGTGCTTTTGAATCTTAATGAAGGGTTGGCCACCAAAACCTGGCACGTAGAATCTTTTTCGTGGTTTCTCTTCCCACATAATGTCCTCCCGCAGAGCCCCCATGAGCATCCATGAGGATGTTGCTTCGCTCAAATTCAGGTACATACCTTCGCAGTATTTCATCATTCCCCATCTTGTATAGATGCCCAGTAATGACAGAGAAATCTGCTGCATGCACCACTAATTCCTTCTTCTGTTGGACAAAGTATTGTTTTGGCACAGTTCTAGTTGTTAGAAAGTGAATTATATCTTCAAAATGTCCATCCATTACGTGCATAGCAAAGAGCTGTGTGTCGGGTAATCCTTCCTCCAGACTAGTAGGTTCCTCCCCTGTCTCAATGCGCAACAGGTGATCTGGTCCTGTGTTCAATCATCCAGGCTTCACAGCAACTTCAAAATCATATTATTGGAAAAATAAAAGCCATCAGCATATGTGCCCCCCCCAAAACAGGCTTATTGACAAAGTACTTCAGCGATGAATGATCCGTATACATATTAAAGTTTCCTCCTAGAAAGTAGTGTCGATACTTCTAGAGCACATACACCATAGCTAGTCCCTTGCGCTCAGTGGTGGAATATTTCTTTTCTACTTTAGATAATCTATGACTTGCGAACATGATAGGGTGATCCAAGCCTTCTCCACCATCCTATGTTAATACTACCCCCAGCGCTATACATGATGCGTCAACATGGACATGAAACTCTTTTTTCCAGTTCAAGAAGACTAGAATCGGTGCAATAACCATATTTTCTTTCTATACATCTAGGCTTTTCTTACAATCATCATTACAGAAGAACGTGACATCCTTTTTCAAAAGCTTTTCCATCGGCGCAGTGATCTGGGCATAGCCTTTGATGAACTTTCTGTAGTACCCTGTATGTCCCAGAGTAGTGTGCAACTGTTTCGCACTCCACGACGCTTTCAAATTCAGAATCACTGTAATTATCATGGCGTCTACCCTAAGCCCTTATTTACAAACCACATGCCCCAATAGGTTCCCAAAAGAAATGAGAAACAGACACTTCTTGAGGTTGAGCATGATTTGGTATCTTCGTCATGTATCTAGCATCAAGCGCAAGTTCGCTACAGGGCACCTAACCAACCCAAATATAGTCTAGTAATCAAAATAGACCTCCAAGAACTTATTAATATATTCCTTGAATGCCGCAACAAGCACGTGTGAAACAATAGTAGGGGAATTCTTCAATCCAAATGGCATGACAGTATATTGAAAGAAACCCCACTCAGTCGCGAAGGTTGTCTTGCTCCTATCCTCCAACATGATTTTGATCTGGTGGTACCCTAAGAACCCATCAGTGAAAGAATATGTTTCATGGCTGTCTACATTGTCCAACACCTCATCTGTGAATGGAGTTGGGAATGGATCATGTACACATGCGTCATTCAGTTTTCTGAGATCCACGCATATTCTTATTTCATCCTTCTGCTTCTTATCTTGTACCACCATCGGGCTTACCTAATCGGATTCCTCCACAGGCTCAATGATGCCTACCACAAGCATCTTGTCTATTTCTACGTGGACCTTCTCCTTGTATTTTATATTTAAGCAACACGGCCTCTGCTTAACTGGCTTCACGTCGGGTTTTAACGTGATCTTCATTACCCCTAAATCTCTGATTATTTCCTTCAAATCCATAAACTTGGCTAGGAATAAGTCTTGATATTTGCAGAGTAATTCAACAACCTTATCCACCATCGTGCCTGCCCAGTAGTCTCCAATCTTTGCAAATTTAGGTTCCGCCTCCATACCAATATTCAACTTCTTAGTCTTCACCGGCATAGTTATGTCAAGGTTCTCAATCTGTGGTCCCTAAACCTCGCGATGGCCTTCTGTCTCTGGAATGTTAATTTTATGCGGATCTTCATCTTCTTCTTCTACAGTTACATTATAACATTCCAGCATGAAACTCATTTGAGTAGACCATTCAGGCCGAATCAATTCTACCGGCTCCTGTGGCATCCTAAAGATGGTTGATTTTACCTCTTGTAGCGCTTCATCAATATTGTCCCACCCATCCTCCAAACTGAAGGTCATCACGAACCCTTCGTGTAGAACATCCCATTCACTTGTCCTATGGTGGAGCTCTGTTTCTATATACTAGTTCATTTGTATAACATCTAGGGTATGACAGAACAGGTGCACCCACTCAGGTTGTGGCTTTCTCCATAGGCTTGCGTCCACTTGGCGAGATGTGCGTGCAGATCATCCTGCCCATTATACTTATCTATCAGTCGCACCCTAGGCTTCCCAAATCATGTGCACATCATTTCCCTACATTTTCACCATTCATCAAAGCTCCCTTTGTGCATACCCCACCATCTCGTGGGCGTAGCACATAGTACCTAGTCTAAGCCCTGGAATCGTTGCTTTTTTGGTACCTCCCTTTCAAATTTATTCAAGAAGGTACCTACCTCACTTAGACCATCACAAGTAGGTAGGTCTCTTACTTCTGTCGATATGTAATGAAACGACCTTGTCATCATATTACAATTCAATGTAGTTACCTCACGTAACCGATTCTGCCATCGCTCTGTTTCCTCATCCGAATCCGAAGTACAAGAGCTTTCACGCTCCCATTAAATCTGCCTATATGCAGTGGGATTCAACCAGTCCTGGTTTTGCGTTGTTATCTTATATATGAAGTCCAAATCATCATTACTTTCATAGTCACGCACTGGCTCCATATATCGCGATTTTTTAGCAGGGGCCAGGGGTATAATTACGCGTAGAGACTTATTTTCAAAAATCATTTTTCGCTTTTTCAAATTGATCAACCCATTCATGTCAGTGGCGTAATCAATTCCTAAGACTGCGGGGTAGGTATTATTGTCATCAACAATCTCTATCACTTCAAAGTCTTCTAGCTCGCTTTCTTCCTCAATATCCACAGTTATTCCCTGCAATCACCCCATGGGTATTATTTTCTACTAGTTCACCATCCTTAGCTAAATTGGAGACCATTGCAGTGCAGGTCACCCCATTCGCTCCCATGTTTGTTTTGGCAGAAAATTTGCATCCAATCCTAAATTCAAGATGATCTGATCCATCTTATATTCTCCAATCTGCGCAGTTAGTCTCATCTCTTTTCCCATTCTTGTCTTATGTTTTTCTATCTTCCTGACTACGCGCGCTTCTCCTGGCGTGGTCCTAGCACATCTGTTAATGAGTTCCTGTAACCCTTTAAACACCTTACTATCGTGCAATAGCTTCATACATTTTTCTAGGAACATTATCAGCATAGATGGTTCCATCTCTAGCTCGGGTTTATCTTTTCTTCCTGAAGTGGAGGCATCAATGAAGCTCTTCTTAGCTTTCATGAAGTTTTCCTGAGTGCGCTCCAAATAAAACTCTGCTTCTTTCATCGGAGCTTTGCGAACCCAAGTACTATCTTCTGGTTGTTTTCCTTTGTCATCTCCCATCACGATTCCACTTTGGAGCACAATGTTCACATTCAGATATTCCTCATGTGGCTCAGACCTCATCATATGCAGGTTCTAAGTTGGGGGATGTTATAGACATTTTTGTGCCTTACAGCATGAAGCATGAAATGTCCATAATCTAAGGGATCCAAAGTCCCTAAACATGTTGTTCCTACCCCTAGGGGAACAAGGTCAGCAAACCACAGCAATCCAAACAAGTTCTCCACTGAAAATTACTCAAAAACAAGGCAATTCTGGATCATGTCAACTGCTCCACTGAGCATCTGCGTTGAATGTCAACTGCTCCATGCTTCCCTTTCAACGTAATGGGCACATTGGGGAGGATCCCTAATGGTCGAATGGTTCCTTTATCGAAACCCGAGAGATTTCTTATCTCAGGCAAAAGCGCCGGGGAACCCAATGCTTTCCAAGCAACAGAGGAAAGGATACTCACAGATGCCCCTTCATCAATGATAGTGCCAGCCATCACCATTCTGTATATTTGGACTATGATTCTGAATGGTATACTGGCTGGCAACTGGGGTCTACCTAGTTGGTTCCAGTCAAAGGACACAACCAGGTTGCTTGGTGGTGGGACCGAATACACGGCCGGATATGACCCTGACGATGTTCCTTCCTGCGATAAAGGAATGGGCGCATTGCCCTGACGCTCGTCAGAGTCTGTGTTGATGAAAAGAATCTGGATGGTGTCATCCTTATTCTCTTCAGTGAGGGTGTCATTTGAAGATGAAACTTCTGAAGGGAGAACCGGGTCAACTGTCGTTTCGACCTTTGGACTTTCGTCCGGTCTGGATTCAGTAGGTTCATTTTCAATGACTGACGCTTCAACTGACCACTTGAGCGGGTCAGCTGTATTCTCAACCAACGAAGGACTTGGCACGAGTTTTTTGTATCCAGGAGGAAGTCTCAACGGTGAAACCAGACAATCTTCCAAAACTCTCTTCGCTTCGTCTAAGAAGGGACAACGGTGGATGGCGTGATCGCCTTCACACAGTCTGCAGGGGGATCTTTCTCCCCCTCTTCAAAGATTGATAATTTCAACGTAATTGTTGTTGGTTTGAGTTTAGAACTATTGGGTGATTTGCTTTGAAGGAGGTGAAGAGGAGATTTCTTTTTGCTGGGAAGGTGATGATGGATTGGGCCTCTTATGGTTGTATCACTTCCTGAACCTTACTTCTTCCATTAATAAAGCATTTGAGGTTCTTCTATATGCATGTGTCTCAATGGTGTATTGTTATACTTGTGTATTTGATTTATTCTAATCCTTGAATCAATTATGGATGTATGCTTCTTGTATTTTCCCTCTCTTTCCATTTTGCAGGATCTTGGTGTAGCTGGGCCAGTGAAAGAGCAAGGAGATGGGGGCAAGCAGCAAGGAGAGAAGATTGGATCAACCATTAGCGAAAGACATCGGTTAGTGGATCTCTTTCTCCCCTCTTTTACATCTCATAAAGAAGTAATCTTAGATAGCTTTGCTTTGATTGTTGCTAAGGAACTATCACCCTTAGAGTGGGATAGGGTCATTCCGTATTGGATACTTTTCCCAACAACAGGGGAGGCGTTAGCGCTCCTTTGTCGCGTATCCTAGCTATCAAGTGTAGGACAATCTTCTCTCTCATGATCAAAAAAGGTGTAATACAAACATGACAGACACGTTGGATTCGTGAAATCAGGTGCATAATGTCCTGGCCCTCCGCAATTGTAGCATATCAACTGCCCGCGACCTCTTCCAGGTCCTCCTCTGCCTCTACCTCGTCTATGCCCTTGAAATCCTATTCATGCCATTCCTGCATTTTGGTCAAGGGGCTGTGTTTCAGCCTGAACTTTGTAGGTGGGAGTTCTATCCATCGTTAAATCATAGCTTCTACAAGTGCACTCATCATGTCCCACTGACCTACAAAAGTTGTAGAACAACTATTTCAAATTTTACGTATACTTCTGTAACAAGTGACAATTGTCTGTGGCATGTTTTCCTACTATTTGAAAAATCGCACACCATAAAGTAGGTGTCGCGTTAGGTCCTACTTGTGTTTCTAGTCTTAAGGGCATCGGTCCTCCTCCTACGAGGTAATTTGTGAAAACCGAGCAATGGTCCTTGTCATGACCCTGACCCTCGCATTCTATGCACCATATCTCTTCGTGCATTTATGGTCGAGTTGTCTTGTCCTGTTTCAAACTCTACATCTCAAGGCATAAATTCATCAGCTGCGCATGGATCTACTGAGCTCCTAAGCTAGGATCCTGCATCGGGGTCTCATGTAGCCTCATAGAAATCTTTAAGGCCTCCTCCTGAGTTGTTATCTTCTGTTACAATAGCGTGCTCCTTAAATGTGGCATTAGCGAAGCTACAAACCACTGGTGATGCTGTCCATCCATTAGATTCATATTAGCTTTGCGAATCATACATTTTAGCCTCTGATCTAGCTCCCAAGGAGTCTCACTTGGTAGCATTGTGATCTCTTTGAATCCAATGATTGACTGTGCTTCAGACTATGGCTTGCTAAATTCTCTATTCAGCGCTTCTTGGATATCCACGATTCCCACATTTGGATTATCATTGGAGTGATTAATATACCAGGTTAGTGAATGGTCCCACAGGTCGCTAATCATTGTTTCTTTCTTTATATTGTCATCTGTAACTCCTTGTGATTCCCATACAACCCTTACCACAAATCAGAATTGGTCTAGATCCTCATTTCCCAAACCTTTGAACATAGGCAACTTCACTGTGCTTGCCATATTGAATTGCGGTGGTGGTGGAGGTGGTATGGGTGAAGATGGAGGTGATGGTGGTGAAGTTGGTGGTAGTGTGGGTGGAGGTGGTATTCACGGAATTATTTGCATTATCAGATGGATCACACTTCATGGTGATACCTTCGCGAGCTCTTCCTCGTCCCCTCGTTGAGGTGAAATCAAGGGGCTAGTTTCTGGTCCCTTATTTCCTTTGTTCTTGTAAGCTTTTCCACTTTGCGTAGCCCTAAACATCAAGGTAAATGCATAACCCTCTTTTCACACAATAGCATTTTAATCCAAGTGTTCAAAGACTTTACGTAGTTACCTTGCGGTCCTTTGAGAAAGCATCGCTCTACCTCACTGTAGCTAACTGAGGTGTCAACCACGAACTCAGTAATGAATCCTCCTATAATACAATCGAGCTAATGATCAACTACATGCACGATTTTATCCTTCGATGCCTCCAACCTTTGCACTCACTTTGGGGTCCACACAATAGGATTGTCAAGTTTCCACCTTCCTTGGCTATCTGCTAGCTTCGCGATCCACTCGTATAGCTTAGTAGGGAAGGACGTGAAGAAGATTTCGTGGATCTCCATGTACAGGTAGCTGCCTCACTAGTCTTATTTTGATAGTAGTGGGTTCTTGTTATCCTGCACTGTGAACTTGTGAATTCTTCTGTCTAACCAGCCGTTAATTTCCTTCTTAGTTGGATTCCAATGATACGACATCAGACATCTCTATGTAGATTTTGGTCCCGAAAACGGAACCATTTGTTGGCTTATGGGGGCCTGACCCAGGTTCGTAGTTATTCAGCTAAACAAATCCCTACACTAATGGCCCTTTCGGCATTAGCCCATGGAGCACGGACCGAAATCTCACCCTAAGCAGTATGGGGGGATGATGGAACCAAGCTTCTGCACCCTTGAGATGTCTGAGTTGTCAACTTAATCCAACTAGATCTGTCTTCGCACAGGTCATTTCATGCACTGTCCCAACCTTCAATACCTTCATGATCTATTATAATCATCTTATACACAGCCCTAACCAGGGGCTGAGATGCTTTCGCGTTGCTAGGGCAGCGAATTGCACTATTTCCCCAAATATACCGCGTATCTTACTTATCTTCTTAACATATATTAGTTAGCTTCTTGTAAACAGATATTATATCTTTCATTAACTTAATCAATACAATTAGACACATTCTGCATCATATAACTATTAGAAGTGAATTTCATACCCAAGATAACAGATGCATAAAACAGGAAATAAATACACAGAAATGATAGGAAACGTCTCTTTATTAATACTTCCACTGTTATAGACTCGACTTGCCTTTGCGCACTCAGCTGCAGGGGTCCGCGCACTCAGCTGTGGACTACTAGGCTGCTATGGGGTAAAATGCACGTGTATGGAGAATGTAAATACTCTCAAAGGTCTTCCTGGGACCTTCGATAGACTGTAAGATTATGTACAACTACACAAATTTACATGCATGTTCATAGATAATAACTAACAATCGAAGCACTAGAAGTAGATTACCTCAAGTCTCCGTGTAGATTTGTTTGTATTTCACAATGCAGCCAAGTGGAACTCCCTCAAAGCTGGCTCCAAAATAAAGTCCTGCACATAGAAGAGACAATTGTAATCACAACATACAAATTTGATAACTAATACATGAATATATAAGAGAACATCTATTTTCATACAACTAAGCTACTCATGCTAATAGGCATTGAACAAACAACTGAATGAATGATAGTATCAACACCACGAGTAGGTAGTACAACTGCAGTTCTATATTAATGTTGGAAGAGTGAATACAACCATATATTGTATCAGCCTTCCTTTACCCCTCCAACTTCTTTCTCTTTCTCCCTTCTTGCTCACTTATTATGATATGAGTTAATGCTCAATAGTCAAGTATGCTATCCTTTCAAATGCTCTGACCTCTTTCACAATAACCCTCACCTTGATCATATAGCAATTGAGTTAGGGTTGCCAAGATCCTCCTTGAGTTCACTAGGGAAAAAGCAATGAACTTGCCATGATTTTCAGCTCTTTCCCATTTGCCTCCTTTTTTCAGATTAGAAATCCTCCAAATATCTCAAATTTGGATGTTTCCTTGCTTTTCTTGAGTAATTTTAGGGACAAATGTCTAGATATTTGTGAGTCAATTTGTTCCTTTGACCCTTGGAACTTCACAAAGTTTCACTAACACTGTTCCCATACTAGTAACATGCTTTATTAAGGTCACTAACGGACCTATAGGCTTGGTAACAAGCTTTATAAAGCAGGTTGTTAGTGCGCAACCAGTGTTAGTGTGCAACAAGGCCTGTGATTGTGGTCTTTGTTTCAGCTATCATGTCTTTCCCCTCTGAGTTGATGAGGAGGTCAATTTGTTGTATAATAGATGCCCCCTAAAGTATGAGATCAGAGGCAGAGACGATGGCTAAAGTAATTTACTACTGTAATTTTCCTTTCAAAAAGAGATAGAGGATCGAAGCTTCGGGTGGTACTGGAAACCTGATACAACACACATATATAAACTGCTAAAATCATGTCCTAAGTTAGATATTCCAATGCTCAGTAGCTATGTCATAGTGATTTTCTCCAAACAAATATTACAAATGCTGGCCGTCGATAAGCACAATGTATATCTAGTGTCATAATAGAATCACCCTGATAAGTTGTCTCCAAAAAACAATATCCACAGCTTGGGAGAGGAAACAAGGCTGAATGATGCAAGCCTCTACCCAAGGTCTTGATTTCTGCTTCACTGAACAACATAGATCGATACATGTGAATATATGCGTTGACGTCAAACATACATGAGATCATCTGATTACCAGTCAATAATGGAGATTGTTAATAGACGCGAGGAAGGCCACCGATAATGGTGATGGTCTCCAAGATGCACAGTATAATCTAATGAGTGTGAAAGATGTCTTTATCATCGAACACCCATTAGAATCACTTAACCAGGAGCCAATAATGAGAACCCTTGATCAAACACAAGGAAATCTGCCACTAATATCTGCAAGTACCAAGGTATTGAATGTGTTTCTGCGTTGTCTTCCTAGATAGAGTGTTGAAGTCGATAGGAAGAAACCTGTCGGAAGGTAGGCAATAATGTGTCCTACATCAATTGAAACAAAATGGGACAAGAATGATTTTGGTTTTTGATGAATATTTTTAGCATTTGGGTCTAAACAATGGAGGGCATGATGGAAGGATATTCTTGATGGGTTGATGGAGGAAACAAAAGGTTAACCCTTGAACAATATAAGGCACGAAAATGGTTTTAACCATGCAGCGCTAGACTCATGAACACTACAGAGTGTTAGGATACAAAGATGCAACTACATCAGGGTATTTAGGCTAAACTCATAGGATGGTAGGATTCATATTGAGAGGCCGTCACAAGGAAGGTATCTAAGGGGGTGCCATGTTTAAGGGAACAACTACTGCCAAACCATGCTTTCTAACATTGAATGCAGCTGTACTGTCAAATTTCCCCATCTGATTAGTTTAATGTGTCCAGATGGGTAAACTCATCGATCTTTTCATATTTAAAGAGTCTAAAAAGGACCGCAAAAAGAGCGACTCTCTGCCCTATCTGATTAGTTTAATGAGTCTAGACAAGCAAAATCGTCGATTTTTTCATGTTTTAAGAGTCTGAAAAGTATCGTAAAAAGAGTGACTCTATATCTTGTTTGTGTAATTTAACGAGTCTAGACTAGACAACTTGGTGGTATTTTCATATTTAGAGAGTCTAAAAAGATCGTAAAGAGCAACTCCATGGTGGTCCCTTTGTCATAGGTTTTATCTGGGTGCGATAAAAGGTTAATAGTATACCCGGATCAGTTACTTTTCCGTAAGTTAATCTATTGAATCCGGATAAAGAGAAACCTATGTTCAATATATGTCGACCTCATTTTGTTACGAGTACGAGGAGATGGACTAAACTCGTTTTTCGTCGTGAATTTTTAATGAGTCACGCGATGACAAACTCAATACCTTCATCAAATTTTAATGAGTCAAATGAAGGAAACTCAGGGTATCTTTTTCAGTTTAGTGAGCGAGGAAAAAGAGGTAAAAACAACTGCCCATTCCTCCTTAAATGTTTTAACGAGCCTGAAGGAGAGAAAAACTCGGGGATTTTTTGATTTAAGCGAGAAATGGTCCCAAAAAATAAAGTGCTCTAGTTGTTGTCGTATATTTTTAACTAGCTCGGTAACAAAAACTTGCGATTTTTCAGTTTAACGAGCGAGAAAAGTACCTAAAAGAATGCTTGGGTCATCTTTATAAATTTTTAATGAGCCTAAAGACAAAACTCAGGATTTTTTCAGTTTAATGAGCAAGAAAAAAGTGCCTAAAAAAATTGCTCATTTGGTCTTTTTCAGTTTAATGAGCTAGAAAAAGATCAAAAAAGAGTTGCTCAGACCATCATCATATATGTTTAACAAGCCCAATGATGAAAGGCTCAAAGATGTTTCTATTTTTTAAAGAGCAATAAAATATCCTAAAAAGTGCTCTACTTGAGAATTGCATGTAGTTGTTACTGCTTTTCATTCCTGAAGGTACTTTCATCAAAAAGCAGTAAAAAGTATAAAAAGGCAACAAATCCTAGCATATGGGTTCATGCATGATAAAAAATCATAGAGAATGGACTACTTCCTCTTTTATGATTTCAAAAAATCATGTCTCCAAAAAATAAATATAAGGAAATGTTTTGAGTTTTTACATTCACCATTTTCACTATTTGAGTTTTGTGAAAGCATTTTGGAGCTAAAGAGGAGCAGATTTTCTGCGGACCATTGCAGGAGATCCGGGTGACCATTCGACGTGTCGTTAGTCCCAGGTAAAGGCTAAAATCTTGCTCTATGCATTGCTTAACTCTTTTTGAGAGTTTCAGGAGTGGAATTTTGCAGATCTGAGGTGCCCTAAAGCCCTGTTTACACACTAACGCCCTCCAGATGGCCTGTAGGGAGTGTTAAATGCTCTGTACAAACCATTGGAGGGTGTTAATCCTCCCTGTGCAGCACTGGGGGTAGTGTTAGAGCTGAAGGGCGTAGTTAAGACCCTCATGCATGGATTCCTGAAGTATTTTCTCCCCATTTTGACTGTTTTTAGGGTTATTTTGTGTAGGTTTCAGGCTATATGATTCACTTATGGAGAGAACGGGCCCATGATAGCCAGGAATTACTGATGTGAAATGATCCAGCATGCATACTTGCATTGCGTCGCTGCGGTTTACTGAAGTATGAAAAGCTGGACTTGATGAAAGGGCAGGAGGATTTATTGAGATGGATTATCTAGCGTTGGGATGAACACGAGCAAGTGTTTAAGATTGGAGAACAAGAGCTGCCTATTGGCTATGATGACATATATTTTTTAACTAGTTTGTCATGTCGTGGGGCACAGGCAAACCTCACCGGTGGTAGTCTAGATCCATGATCTACCTCAGAGCTAGTGCAATCCTACTGCATCCCTGAGAGTAGACTAGTCAGCAACAAAGTCCCCATAGAAAGGATAAGGTCTAGGTCTATGAGGGCAGTTTTATGGTTGATTGTGCAGTTGGCGGGGTCAAAGAGTCCCCATGTTGCGACAAAGGCCCAACTATTGCTCACAGTTGACTGTGTCCAACCACAAACGTTCAACTGGTGTGAAGCAGTGCTTCACCAGTTGAAGGTAGAATTAATAGCATGCAAGACTCGTACCCAACATAGTTTTGGGTATGGTACCATCATAGTTTCATTTTTCATTGAGAGGGTTGCTGTTAAGCACCCAAGGATGAGCTTAGGTCCCCTTGATCTGAGGGAGACAAGGTAGGGTTGCTGGTCATCACTTGATCCTCGTATAGGAGGAGGACCAATCTGACATTTCTTCGATGAAGATTTCTTCCAGTGGCTTCATGGCAAAATTGTGATGATTGATGACTATGCTTATGAGGGCATGGACTTTATCGATGACCCAGACTTGCTGCTGCCACTTGGGACCAACTGGGGTCCTCAAGGTGAGAATGATTTTTGACAGCACTTTTAAGTATTTTGGACTTTTGAATGTTTATGTAATGTTTTTTATAGGTGAAATAATAACTGACATGAAGTTTTATGCTTATCACAAATGTGGCGCCATTATGACCTGCAGGTGAACCTCGCCGTATGCGACGAGGAGGCCAACTACCTGCTGGAGGGGGCGATGCCGACAGTCTCCGCGAGGTTCTGAGGAACCTAGAGGGTTTGACCATGGGTGTCCCCCCCCTTACGATGAGGGAGGTTCCCGCCCATATGCATCGACACACAGTTGGCGTACCTGAGCGGTTTCTTGTTCCTCTTTGGAGAGTAGCTAGAGTAGTTTTAGCATTTTTAGAGCAATAGGCTCTTTTTAGCAGGTGTTTTGGCATAGCCAATGAGTGCTTGTAGCTCGGCTTTTATAGCCATTTTGTACTTAAATCATCCAAGTTTTGGAATATTTTTGATGTAAAAGACTGGATTTTTATCTATATATCTATATATATTTTTTGGTATTTTGATGGCGCAAATGTGTTTTTAAATGTTTTTGTAAAAAAAAAATTAACTTAGTAAATTTTTACTGTTCATGCATGCTTCTATAAAGAATGAGATAGATGCCAATCTAATACATATTTAGCTAATGAATCAACAATTGCATTAAATTCTTGAGGAATGTGTTCGTATGTGATATCAAATTGATGTTCCAGGAGTCGCACCCTTAGATAATGACATAACAAGGTTGGATTACGAATGTGATAATGATTTGTCAATTGCATGACGACTAGCTGGGAGTCTAACCTCACCACTAGATTGGAGATGTCCCTTGATGATGCTTCCATGAGAAGTGAAATTACAGACATGTACTCAGCAATATTTTTGGTGGCGGTTCCAAGGAAGACTCCCCTAGAACAAAATAGTTCCGACTCGGGTGTGTAGATGACCCAAGCAGCTAATGCAATGTGCCGTGTGTGATGACTGGAACCATCCGCGTATTCTACATATCTGAAGGTGAGTAAGACATCTTCATTGTGAGAAGAATGTATGAGACAAGTACTCCACTAAATAACAAAACAATACAATCACACCAAAAAAGGAAAGCAAAACTTATGAATACATAAAATTACAAAGCACATGCCCAGTACAATACTAGGCATAATACTCTTTCAGATAGAGCCCATATCTAGGCTCCTTGAGTGGGACTCCTTCCCAGTCCTGCAGTTCATATGCCCCTATGAGGAGGACTTTCGTTATGACATATGGACCTAGCCACATGGGTTGAAGCATGCATGCCTCCAAGAGGTCATCTTTTGGATGATAGAGCAACACAAGGTTGCCTTCTTGGTAAGAACGAAGCTTAATCTCTTTCGCAAATTGGGATTGTACCTAGCGCTTGTGAGCCTCGAGTGCCAAGTCAGCATCTCGATGGGTTTTATCTAGTTGTTTAAGGTATAGTAAGCATTCTTCTTCGGCAGTAGTGCCGGGTAGGGGTTCAACGGCTATTTCTAGGGAAGGGATCTGACACTCAATGGGTTTTTCATCGTCGTAAAGCTGGATCTCATGTGCGGCAATAGACAGATTAATGTCGGGAATTTCCTCATGAGACCCATTGAATACATCATGGGATTCCTTAAATAGGTAGGTGGAGCTTGCAATTTCCTCAAGATTGCAATCGGCTCCAATCTGGATGTTTTCCACAATGCCTGTCTTGATAGAAATATCGATGGGCAATGATTTGGAAGTGTCGCCCATGTTTCCTTCCGCATCCAAAGTTTGGATGGTCATATAGGGTGAGGAAACGATTTCTGGTATGTCAGGGGATAGGATTTGAAGAGTCATTGTGTCCGAATCAGATATCGAAACTAAATGGTGCCAATCCTCCCAATGTTGCTCTCTAAAACTCATGATTTCTTGAATAGATTCATCTGTAGATAGGAGTTGATTGAGTGGATCTAAAGGAGAAGTGGTTATGGGAGGGATGGTGGTACCGTCGGCAGTAACCAACATGACCGGAGATGCGGATGTGGATTGAATGGCTTGGTAGACCACCTCAGCTGGTGACAACGGTAATTGTTCTCTGAATGTGTCAAGGTCTGAAGGCACTGATAGGAACCATGGGTCGGTCAGTTCATGAGGAATAGATGAAAGAATGTTTGCCGTTTGTGAAACCTTCAGCAACTAAAGAGGAAAAAAACCCATGAGGGAAGAAGCCTTTAGTAGATCGATACCTAAACTAACATAAGAGTCAGTTCCATCTCCTACTAGGGGTACGAAGCCACTTGGCAATGGTGAATAATCAAGGGTGTAGAAAGACAACTGATCTACTATAACTACCTTTCCATCCAATGGAAATAGGATGATGCAAAAGACAGTAGATACGACAACCATCATGGCATATGTCCAACTACAACCCAGCAAGAGATTATAGTTGAGTTTTTTGTCTACGACTTCTATGTCCACCGTAACCATTTTCCCATACAAAGTGATGGGGTAACTAGCCAAGTACCCTTTTGGGATGAAAGTGTGGCCGTCTAAAGCTTTCAAGGAGTTCGAAGATGGGGTTAGGGTTGGAGAACCCAGGGTGAGCCAACATGAAGCCGACATGATGCAAGTTGAAGCACCTTTATCAATGACAGTTCTGTGCATACCTTTACCTTTCGAAGTTATATGCACCTGAAATGCAAGCTGGTGAGAAAGGGGAGGTTTACACTTGTCCATGTCGAAAATAGCAAGCATGGAATCTGTTGGGTCGATACCACCTATAGCCAAAAGCAAAGCTTTCCATTGTGTTGGGCATGTTTGTAATACTTCGAGCGCCGACATAGCCTATGGCACTTGCGTCAAATCTTCTACAATGTTGTAGTTTTGGGCGGTATGTGCAGATGTATTATGTGTTGTGCGTCGAAGTGCCCCTTTTGGGGGTCGAATTACAAGGTCCACAACCGACCTTTCGATATGCAAATTGTTGGGCAGTAGTGGGTTTTGACCTGAGGAAGGTTTTGCTGCAGGAGCGCCAGGAGCTCCATAAGATTTGGATCTTGTGGTGAGTTCTACCGTTTCAAATGTGTAAATGATAGAAGATCCTTCACCAGCTGAAGGATGTTGTGAGCCATTGTTGCCCCCTTGCAGGGGTTGCGGTTGGTTTGCAATAATATTTTGCTACTGCTAAGTGGGAAAGGGATTCCTAAGGACAGTGGGTGTCTTACTAGTATCCCTTTTGGCAAGGTATTCTGTGCATTCTTGAAGATGTGGACAACGCCAGGTCACGTGGTCTTCAGTACAGTTTGCAGGGATATCTAGTGGGTTTGTCTTTTTCCTCGTCAGTAGGCACAATGGCCTTTTGTTTTGAGTTTTGCTGCTTTGTTGACTGCTCCTAAGAAGGAGCGGTATTTTTCTTATTCTTCTTGTTCTTGCCACCCGATTTTTGCATAGACTGCATATAATTTATCGCATGGTAGGAATAGCAGTCGATTTGGTAGAGGGGTCCACTGACATCTCGATGATGTGACCGTTGAGTTGTTTTACAGTAGCCCCAGAGGCTGCACCGATAATCTCATCGGTGTGCACTCTGGGGTGCTGAGTAGCGGAAACATTGGGGTTTCTAGGGGCATTGGGGATTATGTCATAAAGACTGCCAAACTGTGAATATATCAAATCTAAGTGCTGGGCATCGCGTATGGATTGGTCTTCTGTAACCGCGCCACCTAGAGTGAGATCTCTAGCGATTTGCGAGAGTAAGGACTTGCAGAACCAGTCCGTTAAGAGAAAGTTTGGGATGTGAGCTTTGACTAACCTCCGCTTACGTCTCCATTCATGTATATGATCGGAGATGTGGGTGGAAGTATCCTGATGAAATGAAGTGAGGAGCTCTGTCCCAATCTCATAGCGGATGGGTAGCTGGAAGTGCTTTAGGAATTCCATTGCTAAAGCATCGAAGGTGTTTACTGACACATGTGGTAACTCAATATACCATTTCGCTGTGTTGCCAGTGAGGGTGCGGGGAAAAAGATGTAACTGGACACTATCATCCAACATAGAGTTTGAAACACACCAAGGATGGTAGGTGGTGATATGGGTGTTCGGATCCTCCCCTTGTTTCCCATCACGCTTTGGGATGTCCATTGGTATGTGTTACACAAAAATATCGTCATCATGATTATTTTAACTTAGTATGGGTCTATCATCACTTGTACTGTCCTCCTAAGCAAGTCTCAGACCTCAGCTATTCAAATCAAGCTTTGGAAATGAGAGAAAGACATTAAAAATCAATGTAACTCTGGTTCCACACTTTCTCTCATGATCACTTGTGGTCCCACACCTTCTGTGTACAAAAACTGTGGACCTGCCTGCTCTGTCCCTAACGGTGTAGGTGCGGACCCCTGTGAAAGTCAAAAGGTGCAAGTTTTATCTTAAAAAACTCACTTTGGGTTAATTCAAGAGGTTTCTAGAAGGAATTTTGACGTGGATTGTCCGCTTTGAGGTGGTTCATGCATCCCAAAAGAGAAGTTGCTAATCCCTTGAGGAGAGGAGCTATCCCTTTGAAGGAGGGCTTTATCCCTTTGAAGGAGGACCTAGTAACCTCCCTCCATTGCACTATAAATACAGGCATTGGGCTGGTTACTAGAGAGGTTAGAAGCTGAACATTTTTTAGGGTAAATGCTGGTGAAATAAAGACTTCCTAGTTAAGCCTAAAGAGGAGAGATCAAATACCTTTTTGGTTTCATTGGGGAGTGAGTGAAACTTGTCAAAGTAGAGGAGACTTCTTGCTGGACCCTGGGAGGAGCTTGTACAACATCAAGGCAATGGTTGTAAGGTTCTTCTTCTTTTGAATTAATACAATCAAACTCATTTTTCTCAACAAGTATCTTATGTTATTTGTTTCATGGACTCCTTGACTTTCATGTTAAATATGTTTTATGCAATTGGCTTTTCAGGTGCTATTTAATTTGTTTTCCTTGTTTGTGTTTGTAGATTCGCGAAAAGGAGCTCATTTGGATCGAAGGAGCGAGGGCATCCACAAGCTGGCGTTGGACCTAAGGTAGGCCCTAAAAACACTTATTTTCTATTGTTTATAAAATCATATTTAGAGAAAGATAGTGTCTGGTTGGTTTGCTTGTCATTAGGTCTTCTTAGATTCTAGGAAGGTCTATCTTGTCCGCAAGATCGACTTATTCCGTGTGACAAAATGGCGACTCCACTAGGGACTTGATTGTTTTCCTTATTTTTACTTTGACCTGAGAAACTTTATTTTTGTTTTTGTTTTTGGCTTGATGATTGTGGGATTGGGTGAATTTAGTTAATTTTGAGTTATTTTTTATTTTCATAGTTTTGGGAGAAGTACGCACCCTATGAGTTAAGCACAGTGCGTACCTGTACGCGCTTTTGCTTTGTGCACAGAGCGTGAACGCCCCTGTGTAAACAGGCTGCCTGTGTACCTTGTCAAAATTTTGAGAAATTTTAAATTTTCCTCTTTTTATCAGTTTAGAATTTTTTTATAGGTTTTATCCATTGCCCAGACCTACGTGTACCCTGTCAAAAATTTCCTTGGATTGATTTCGTTAGTGTTAGGGTTTTAGGTGAAATTCCTAGGAATTTTTCTTGTTGGGTTTGTTTTTCATTTTGGTTGTGTAGTGGCTCTGAGCTTAGAAGCTGTAGGGACTTCAGATCACCTTAGTGTCTACCAACCTTCTTATAAGTCTGACCATGTATGAAATCTCCCCTTTTTGAGGAATCTGCTTTGTATTTTCTCATTTCAAAACTTTGAAAAGATTGTATTTGAGAGTTTAAATTTTCATTTTCAAAAAGAAAACAAAATTGGTTGTTCTTGACTGATTTTTGATTCTGCATAAATTAGTCCTGAGCTTGCATCTAGCTGAGTAAAACATCCTTAAAAAATACTTTTAGTAGGCTTTGACTTCAAATAGGTTTTTATAGTTTGTAGCTCTCAAAGTTAGTCATTTTCATTAGTTTTGAGTGTTTTATTTACAAAATAAAAAACAAAAAAATCTCTTTTGGAAAAGTTTTTTTTTTGCAGTGTTTGAGTGCTTTGAAATGAAAGGGGAAATTTTTGTGAAATAATTAGTTGTCTCGTTTTGAGTGCTTTGGAAAGGAAAAGCTCTTCTTTTAATTTGTTTAATTGAGAAAGATTTGTGTTTACGAAGTATTTGCATTCTCAAACTCTTTCTTAGTTTAGAAGTTCATCGAAGAGAAAAGATTGTTTAAATCATCTTAGGTGCATTTTTAGTGATTTTGAGTCAAGTCTTCATACCACGAGTTTCATCTCCGCACTTTTGGACTTAAACAAAAACCACTAAAATTAACGCTTAAAGTAAAATTCACCTAGTAACATTTTTATTTCTAGGGCTCTGATACACCAACTTAGCTTAGGCTAGTGTCTTGGAGTAGGAGAGTAAGTAACTCTCCAAGACAGTAAAAACAAACAAGTAGCTGTATCTTGTGGTAGGGAAGAAATCCAATTGTTGCATTTATGCTCTGGGAAAGCTCCTCTTAAAGGAGAAGCACGAGATTGTGTCCAAACCAGTGTGGGAATCAAACCTTCCTCATTGGGAACAACGCCAGATATTCACGTATTAAAAACGGTAAACCTCGGATTAACCATTATCGAGGAGCCTGGGGTCACTTGTTGGTAAACCTTGGATTATGTCAAGGAGCCTTCAAGAGGATTGATCTTGCTACTCTGCCCTTGTGTGCGTATCAGATCGTAGACTGTTCCCCCAGGTATATTTGTCTCAGTTGGTAACCTTAGTGGCCATATTCTTTAGGACTCTTCCTGAGGTGACAGTGGTGGGAAGATCCCACTGTACCTGGAGCAGACGTCGGCTAGACTCACTTGGATTTTCTAGGGGGTTCACTTCACTCGAGATGGTTAAGTGGAGGAACTTGTGCCAGTCTATTCATTAAGCAGGTTGCCGGGGTAACTGTTCCAACCGCCATTTCTGTACTGAACTCTGCGACGTTGGATTTCATCACCAACTAGTGTTTTCGGTCCGGAAAGTTACTGTTTGTGTGTGTTTGATATCCTAGATTCTTTAGGCATATGATTCAAATTTGTTTGGTTCTTTAGAGGCCTTAGGCGCTTTTCATTGAGATTTTACTTTGTTTGCGTGTGAAGTAGTTAAAAGTCTTTAACTGTGGCTGAATTACCAAGACAATCCCGTAGACTACGGGGCCAGTCTCTTGAGATTATAAACGTGGCTGAGTTACTGAGGAAGTCCCGTAGACTTCGAGGCCAACCTCCTGAGGAAGTACCAAGCCAACTTGAAGGCTTAAAAGTCCTCGTAACTCCTAGAGACAGTAGAGTTGGGTCACCAGAAGAAGGAGAATCTTCTTTGATAGTACATCCTGATTTTCAAACGCCTGTAGCAGAATATAATCCACATTCAGTGTCTGTCTCCGAAATCGCTGGCAGCTTTTCATCTACTAGTGATATAGGTGAAGAACTCGAAATATCCGAGCTTGAAAGTGAATTTGCTGCTACTCCGACATCGGGGTTTGTTTCTCCAACTTTTAGTGGTCCTGGTTCACCTAGGGTAGAAAGATTAATTACTCAAGATCTTCCTTCTGGCCTTATTTCTATTGAAGAAATTGCTCCGGAAGAAGAAGAAGTAGGCATCCCTATCCCTGAAAGTCAACCTGTCATTGAACTAAGGGAGCGTGAATCAATTTTTTACAGTCCACCTAGGAGTAGTTCTTGGTATCTTTCTTTGACTAATTATTTAGAAAACTTAGGGTTAAATTTTTCACCACCTCGTGCTCCTTATCACTCAACACTTAGAGGTTTTTATACTCCCGTCAATATGTCGGGATGGTCGTCCATGTTTACTCAATCACCTGAATCCTTTTTGTACGGCGATCCATCTATTCCCTCTGGGTATCAGTCTCTTTCTGGTACTTTTTTGGGAGCATCTCCTCAACCCGTTGAGCAAGGGTTATTAACTGGAAGCAATGGTAATAAACCATTGAGCGTAGAAGACATTCTTATGGTGTCATGTTCTATTTCCAATCCTCAACCTCAAGGTGGCCAGTTACCACCTGGGGGGCAACCTCAATTAATGCCTGGGGGGCAACCTCAAGGTACACAATTTGCATCTGGGGGGCAACCTCAAGGACAATACATACCTACGGGATAGTACGTTCCTCAAGGTCAACCCCAGACTCAATATGTACCCCAAGGTCAACCCCAATATCAATTTATACCTCAAGGTCAACCCCAGTATTAGTATGTGCCTCAAGGGTATCAACCCTAAGGTCAATACTCGAACCAAGGTTTCCAACCACCCCAAGGTCAAACATTTGTTCAGGGAACGAGAAATGTACCTTTCAATTATCAATCCTACCCTCAACCCGGTTATGGTCCTCAATATTCTCAACCAGTTATGGGTCAGTACCCAGGAATGAATATAGTGTGGGATCCATCACAAACCCAACAGGTGTTGTAGGCAAGTGTACAGTTGTCATCTCAAACTGGACAACCCTTAGTTTCTGGTACATCCCAGCAACCAGTCCACTCTAACATTCAAACTTTTGTACCTTCGGTAGTTTCTCAGCCTGGGCCTAATACACCTCGTACTCCACCTCAAACGACTGCTACAACTGCCGCAACATCTGTTCAATCTACCCCACCTACTTCTAGAGTATTGACAGCTCCGGTTTCTACTGTTCCTGTATCTACTCCTCAGACATCTTTACCACCGTCTGGATCTACGATTCAAACTTCGGTTCAGATGCCTGTAGGACAACCTGGTTTAAGTACGGTTGTCACAAGTCAACCACAATTCACCTATCAACCATACCAGGGACAGTACCAATTCGGTCCTGCTGTCCAGCAGCCAGTTTATCAGTATCAACAGTATCCTGGGTACACTTATCAACAACCTCAACAACCCCAGTACGGTCCGGTTAGTCCTGGTTTTCCGGGAGGATACAATATCCCGAACGCGATTCCTATTCCTAGTTATCCTGGATATCCTCCTCCTGGTACTGGTCTCATGACCCAAAGTTTTAGGGATCCTAATCGGTAGTTACCGTTTATCACAACTTTGGACTTACCTGACTTGTCGCGCCTAATGAACGATCCCATTAACTATCTTCCATTTTGGCCGCCAATGCCGAATAAGTTGCCCAGTGACATTCCCAAGTTCGAAGGTAAATCAGGAGAGGACCCATCGAACCATGTGATGACTTACCACCTCTGGTGTGCGTCTAACTCCATCACAGATGATTCAATCCGTCTTAGGATTTTCCAGCGCACTCTAATTGGTCTTGCGGCCAAGTGGTACATTGAGTTACCGCGAGGCACTTTTTATAATTTTAGTCAGTTAGCTACCTCGTTTTTAACTCATTTTCAGTTGCCAGTCCGATATGACAATGGCACGGAATTTTTAACTTCGCTAAAACAATCGACATCCACTTACATTTCAGATCATATTCATGAGTGGAGACGTCGACGTCGT
Organism: Pinus tabuliformis; assembly: GCA_031772625.1. NCBI lineage: Eukaryota > Viridiplantae > Streptophyta > Pinopsida > Pinales > Pinaceae > Pinus > Pinus tabuliformis. The sequence continues at coordinate 473,664,565 of CM062806.1, read as the reverse complement.
TTAGTGAAGGTATTTATTCCGGATCAAATCTTGGCTAAGTGGTTTGTAAAATCTTTGTTGCCAAAAATCACTGAAGATGTTGCTAAAGCCTGAGTTGTTACTGAGGAGCAAGTCATTTCTCAAGCACAGTACCTTGACTTGGTCTATATTTAGTCAGGTACGTTACACGAAAAAATCCCCGATCTTCTCAAGTCAAATCAAATCGCTGCAGCTCCTTCGGGATCTCATGCCGCTGATGGTATGATTGGCACGGTTAACACTAAAAGTAAGAAGAAGTCTTCCAAGAATTCTTCTCCCATTATAACCTTACCTGATTCCCCAATAGGAGATTCTTCTGCAGAGATTTCCGTCGACATTCACGTTGTAGAGTCATCTACAGCCAATCAAAATCTGGTGGGAAGAAGAAAGGAAAGAAGAAGAATAAAACGAACAAAAGTTCAAAGGAGAAACCTGAAAAGACGGAATACAATGACGAAAAGCGAAAACCTCGTTATCCTTGTCTCATTTGTGACGATGAACATTTTACAAGAGACTGCCCTTATCATGCAGAGGTTGCGAAGATTGTCAAGGGTTCCCAAACTCCTGCTGTTTTGAAGGATCCTTTTCCGGCTCAAGACAGTAAGATGATAGGTTCATCCTCGAGTGCCAATGAAGAACCCATACTGATGATGTCCCATGTTAGGATTGCGACTCGATCACAAGATTATGGTAGTAAGAGTCCTATTGATGGTAAAGAAGCAGAATCTTCTCATTCTAATCCATCAACCTCAGCTCCCGGTTCCGATCCACTACAGATCGAGAAACCTAATCCAGACTTGGTAATCAAACTGCCCACCAAGGGTATACTTCAAAAGTCAGCTTTCAATCCACATGCGAGAGCGGCTCAGAATTATAACATTGTTGAGGATTTAGCTGTTTCACCCTCAGCAATGTCGGCTTTGGAAGTGCTGCAATCATGCCCAACACAACGTAAATTACTTTTGTCGGCTATAGGAGCTGTTGATGTTCAGGACCCAAACCTAATAATTTTCGATCTAGAAAATAGTACACTGCGTTTGCCTCATCAAATGGCTTTCCAGATTCCAGTGATAGTCAAAAATAGGCCTATTCATTGGACTGTAATTGATGAGGGAGCCTCAACGTGTATTATGTCGATACAGTGTTGGAGATCGCTTGGTTCTCCTTCACTAAATCAATCCCCGACGATTCTAAAGGCCTTTGATGGCCGTGGGTTTCATTCTTTTGGCATTCTACAGGATTTTCCTATAGGGGTTGAAGGAAAAACCGTTAGTCTAGATGTGGAGGTGGTTGATGCCCCTCTAGACTACAACCTTCTCTTGGGTCGAAGTTGGTCTTACGCTATGACAACGGTCGTTTCATCGGTCTTTCGAGTAATAAAATTTACACACAATGGAAAGATCATAACAATAGACCAGCTGGCTTACTTTTCATCCAACCTAGCCTCTTCGGAGAGTATTTAGCATGTTGGTAAAACAATTATCCCATCTAAGGATGTTGGAGTAGGATTAGTTAAAGATGCCGGTTTACTGGGAACTTTTCCTTTTCCTCCAATCAACGCATCATATTCATTTGCAACCATTCATATGATTACATTAGACACCATTGTTTATGATGATCCTTGGATCATTCTTTCTGAATCTGAGATAGACTCATTTGGTGATTCCATGCCTTTGAGTCCATATGAAATTGCCTATGAAGCCGTGCAGTCTTTTGTCGACTTGTTTTCAACCAAAAATGACTTAATGAATGTGGTATGTGAGGAATCACTTTTCACATCAACCTCAGATTTAACTATGTTTTCTGAACTTGTTCACTCTGATGAACAAATCCGTGAAATCCTATGTGTAGATGATTTACCATGGGAAGATCTCCATCACAGATCTTCGTTTTTACCTGAGGATGATCGTTTTGAAAATGATTTCTCATCAATTTTTACAACTGAATATGTCAAGGAACCTCAAAATCCAATGAAACATCCCGATTCAGAGTTAAATTTTGGAGACATCTCTCGAACTATTCCTCTTGACATTTCGGTTAAGCCCGGAATTGTTGAGAACATTCATATAGGTGCCTCGTGTACATATGACGAAATTCAATTATATAAGGCCCTATTTCAAGAATTCAGTGACGCGTTTGCCTGGTCCTATGAGGAAATGCCAGGAATTGATCTTATGATTGTTGTTCATGAAATCAAGACTTACCCGGACGCTAAACCCGTCCGGCAACATTTGCGTCAGATTCACCCACGAAAAGCTACTACAATTAAAGCAGAAGTTGAAAAATTGTTGAAAGCAGGTTTCATTTATCCGATCCCGTTAATGGATTGGGTATCGAATATTGTTCCGTTTAACAAAAAGCAAGGAACAATAAGAATATGCATCGATTATAGGGCTATTAATCGAGCCTGTCCAAAGGACAATTACCCAACTCCCTATATCGATCAAGTCATTGATGATTGTGCCGGTAGCGAAATATTTTCCTTTATGGACGGTTTTTCCGGATACAATCAAATCAACATTCTACCTGTCGATCAACCAAAAATGGCTTTCATTTGTCCATGGGGGAAATTTGCTTATTGCAAATTACCTTTTGGGCTTAAGAATGCCGGAGCAACTTTTCAAAGGGCAATGTCTTATGCGTTTCATGACATCAAGCACATTGTGCAACCCTATCTCGATGATTTGCCTGCTCATTCATTACATAGAGCTGATCACCTCGTCCATTTACGAGCAATATTTATGAGGTGTAGGCATTATCGAATTCAGTTGAATCCACACAAATGTGTCTTCTGTATAGAAACGGGTCGATTTCTGGGATTTGTAGTTTCGAAAGCCGACATTCGCGTTGATCCCTCGAAGGTTGAAGCTATCATCAAATTGCCTCCTCTTTCGAGTCTTCGCCAACTCCAAAGTTTGCAGGGGAAAGAAACTTTTTACGACGATTCATTCCTAACTATGCCAAGGTTACAAAGGGTTTTACCCGGTTGTTGAAGAAAAACAATCAATTCTATTGGGACGAGATAGCTCAGAAATCTTTTGATGCACTCAAACATGCGTTGACCCATGCACCGTTGTTGCATCCTCCCAACTACAACCAACATTACTTCTTGTATCTCGCCGACTCTCATTCCACCATTGGAATGGTCTTAGTTCAGGAAGATGAATTCGGAACGGAACATGTGATATGTTACCTTAGTCGAACGTTAAATCCAACTGAGCTAAAATACTCACATGTGGAGAAATTGGCATTGGCAGCCGTTCAAGCTGTCTAACGTTTTCGTCACTACATTCTACTACGTAAAACTACGGTAATTTCGGATTGCAACCCTATGATATACATTTTGACCAAGCAATTGCTAGGGGGCAAGTACTCTAAATGGATCGTTATCCTGCAAGAGTTCGACTTGGAATTTGAGAAATCTAAGTCTAAGAAATCTTTAGTTTTTGCGGAGTTAATGTGTGACTTCCTGCGTGCTGACACGGAAACTGTGGCGGAGGAGCCCATTGCGGACGAATCCTTGTTTCTAATCAGCACTTTAGATCCGTGGTATGGGGATATCATTTTTTATCTCCAGACCCAATCCTTTCGGCCAGAAATTTCAAGGTCAGAACGTCGGAAAATCCGGTTCCACTCCCAACAGTTCAGGATTATTGGAGATACTCTTTATCGCCGTGGGGCGGACTCTGTTTTTCAACGTTGCTTAACTCACGAAGAAGCTAAAAGGGTTCTAAATGAATGTCACTCTGGAGCATGTGGCGGTCATATGTCTGGGTTTGCCACAACCCAAAAGATATTGCGCGCTAGCTACTTCTGGCCGTCTTTATTTAAAGATTGTATTACGTCGGTCCGAAAATGCCACAACTGCCAGATTTTTGATCGTAAGATGCACGCTCCACCTGCTCCTCTCCACCCTATAATTGCCATTGGTCCTTTTTCCAAATGGGGTATCGATTTTATTACATGTAACCCTCACTCGGCCGGGGGGCATGCGTATATCATCCTTGCGGTAGATTATTTTACTAAGTGGGCCGAGGTGATGCCTACATTCGAGGCAGACGGCAAGACAGCTACAATTTTCATGTTCAATCATATAATTGTTAGGTTTGGTGTCCCACAAGTGATAATCACTGATCATGGCCGTCATTTTCGAAACGTTATGATGACCGAACTTACAGGCCAGCTTGGTTTACGTCACGATAGTTCAACCCCTTATTATCCACAAGCAAATGGTCTGGTTGAGTCCATCAACAAAGTTTTAGTTATCATGATCCGATGAATCATTGGGATTCATCGGTTGAATTGGCACAACATGCTATTTTCAGTGCTTTGGGCGTACCGAACTTCAGTAAAGACATCAACAGGGTTCACTCCTTTCCAACTAGTCTATGGTTTGGAAGCTGTGTTACCCATTGAATGCGAAATCCCGTCACTGCAAATGGCCATCGAGTTACTTCCAGCCACTTCCGAAGAGGAAAAGCGTTTGTTATACTTGGCTCAATTAGATGAGAATCGACGTGATGCTGCATTGGAAATCAAGACTCACGCAAAACGAATGAAAGCTCAGTATGATAGAAATGTGACCCCTCGAAATTTTTTGGAAGGAGATCTAGTCTTAGTTTATGATCAAGCTAATGATAAATTAGGCGCTGGAAAATTCGTTCCTATGTGGCATGGTCCCTATGTTGTCAAGCGAAAGCTAGCCAAAGGGTCTTATGAATTGGTAGACTTTGATGGGGACTCTTTGGGTAAACCAAGAAATGGCCTTTACTTGAAGAGGTATTATGCTTAAAAGAATGGGTATGGATATTTTTAGTTAGGATAGTTTTTCTTTCTAGCTGGTGTGTTTTAGTTTAAACAGTGTGCTTAGCTTAGAGAGTGTTTTTCATCATTATTCCTGCTTATCTTGGTTTTACTATTGATATTGCAGATGTCGATGTCTCTCCAAACATACATTGGTTTCGCTGATGGTGCTTGTCGTAATACACGGAACATCTCTTTCGCAGCTTGCGTTATCTATTCACCCTCTGACAAGTTAGTATCTATGCATGGGGTAAGCCTCGGTCAAACAACAAACAACATTGCCGAGTATAGTGCAGTGATTGAGTTATTGTCTGAATCTATTTCATTTGGGATTCAGAGTTTGATAGTGAGGTTAGATTCTGAACTCGTTGTATTACAGCTTAATAGAGTGTATGCCATTAGAAATCCAGTGTTATTAAGATTATTTTTGAGAGTGCGTCTCTTGGAACGTGAATTTGATTACATTGAATATAAACATATTCCAAGATCTTTAAATACATTAGCAGATGGAATTGCTTCTCGAATGTTAAATAGACATTTGCAATAATCATACATGTAAATTTAAAATCATTCCATAATATGATTAACAAGATAAGCCGGTAATAGTGATATATATATAGGAGTGTGTCAAAAAATACATCATCCTCGATCATAGGTTGAAAAACACCTTATGATTGGCAAAAATGATAAGTACAAAAAAAAAAAAATGTCACATGTGCCCACAATAGGCGATCATCCTATCACTGGTGATGATCTCTATAAGAAACCACTGCACAGGCCACCTTGCAAAGGAACCTCCTAAAAGGTCCCGAGACTCCAATCACATAGCGCTGAAGTCGACGAGGAATTTCGTCTATAGTGGTCTCAGGAATATCTCCTGTCAAGCGCTATGTGAGACTGCAATGTGCGCTATGTGGGTTGTTACCGAAAGGGATAGTAAGGTAGGGATTTGTTGGTTGGCACAAATAAATCTGAACCTGGGTTAGGACCCCATAAGCCACAAAGTGGTTCCATTTCCAAGACCCAGATATGCTTGAAAGAGATGTGTGATGTCGCATCATTGGAATCCAACCAAGAAGGAAATTGAAAAGCGGTTGGATTGGAAGATTCACAAGTTCACGGCACAAGAAAATAGGAATCTGCTCCTGTCAAAAGAAGAGTGGTTGAATAGGTATCTGTATATGGAGATACACAAGATATTCCTATGCACCTTCCCCATTGAGTTGTATGAATGGTTGGCTAAATTGATAGATAGCCAAGGAAGGTGGAAGCTTGATAGTCCTACAGTTTTGACTGCAGAATTAGTGCAACGATTAGAAGCTTCTGAAAACAAGATTATGTGGGCTATTGATCATTGGCTCAATCAGATTCTAGGAGGATTTGTTACAAAATTTGTAGTTGATACCTCAGTCAGCTACAATGAAGTAGAGCTACAATTTTTCAAAGGACCGCGAGGTAAGTATTTAAGATCGTTGAATACTTGGATTTAAATTCGGTTATGTGAAAAATGGGTTGTGCCATTTCCTTGATGTTCGGAGCTATGTAAATTGGAATACTCTTTATAGATCAAGAAATATCAGGTCCAGAATATAGTTCATTAATCGGACCTCCTTCAAGTGACGACGAAGGAGCGGTGCAGACTTCACCACGAAGTGCTATCTAGCTGATAACGCAGGGTTTTCCATGAGCACATCATCCATCCACTCCACCTCCACTACATACACCTTCACCCACACTTATACCTCCACCACCACCATTCAACATGGAAAACACAATGAAGTTACCGATTTTCAAGGGCATTGGGAGTGAAGATACGGAGTAGTTTTGGTTTTTTGTGAATGTCGTGTGGACAATGCAACATATTATTGATGATGATATAAAGAAGACAGTTGGTTACTGCTCTGCAGGATCGTGCACTAACTTGGTATAATAAGTATTGTTATGATAATCCTCTTGCATCGCTAGCAGAGACTAAGGTGGATTTAAACAAGGAGTTTAGTAAGCCTAAGTCTACCTCACAGTCAGTAATTAGATTCAAGGAAATCATGATGAGGGTCAATGAGACGCCTTGGGAATTAGATCAAAGGTTGAAGTGTCAAATTCAAGAAAATAACATGCTGCTCACATATAGTCAACATCACGAGTGGTTTATAGCTTCGCTTTTGCACCACCTGAGAATTTCTCTATCACAACAGAAGTTAGGAACACAAGAAGAAGCCTTGGAAATCAAGATGAGGTTGCATGCAATGCCTATTGAGGATGTGACCTTGGGGGTACAACAGATCCACCCTTAGCTACAAAGCTTACACTTAGAACTGCAAAGCTTGAAGAAATACAAGGAGACTAAACTAGAGATGCACGTAGAAGTTTGGTGTCTGAAGTGCAAGAGATATGGGAACCATAAAGACCATTGTCCCATTTACTCAAATTATATTACAGGAGGAGGACCCATTCCCCTAAAGCCAGAAGCTCCAGCAAGGCCGATCGTGGGGGTTATGCTATGGTGCGCTATTTGTCAGGTTCCTAGACAGCATGTGATGGATAATTGTCATTTACTTCAAAAGTTCATCCAGACACCCCAACAGTTGTTCTGTAACTTCTACAAATAGGTGGGCCATGATGAACACAACTGTTGCAGCTGTGAGTTAATGGTGGAAAGAACACCTACATTCTAGATGCAAGCAGAAACTAGGCCTCCAGAACAGGGTACTAGAGGACTGCACGGAGGTTATCAGGGACGAGGATGGGGCCGAGGAGGAGGAGGACCTGGTAGAGGCTGTGGTCAAATCATCTGCTACAACTGCGCACATCCAGGGCACTAAGCATGAGAATGTTAGAATAAAACGTGCACGTCATGTCAATACCGTAGCAAGTTTGACCATACTATAGAAGAGTGCTCGGTGTTGATACATAAAATGCAAGAGAAGAAAGTGCAGCCTCAACATCTTATGAAAAACTTACAGATGATGAGAGTTGAGCCCCACGAGGAAGATCAAAGTGTGAATATAGTGCCGAGAAGTGGAATAATGACTGGCGATGATAAATTTAAACAACGTGAAGAGGAAGGATGGGTCCACAAAGCCCCAGAGAAGAAATTTGGTTTTGATCTGAATCGTGCTAAGGAAACCTTCGTGGAAGCCAAGAAGAGCTTCGCTAAGGCCTCCACCTTGGGAAGCCAAGACAAGGTGTAAGAAACCAGCGCGCTTGTAGAGGTTGATCCCTTTGTGCTTACTACATTTTTAGAGACCTGCATAAAGCTGTTGCATGATAGAAAAGTTATGGAAGGCATGTAGGAATTAATAAACAAATGTGCTAGTAAGGAGAAGGTCCCTGATGGACACTGTGTGGTCAGAAAAATTGGCAAAAATAAGGCATGAACGGGGTGTGACATGAGGCTCACCGCACAAATAGGTGATTATGAGATGGACCAAGTCATTTTGGATTTGGGGTTTGATGTGAATGTATTGCCAAAATAGACATGGGAAATAATGGGGAGACTTGCGTTGCAGTGGTCTCCTATCCAGCTCAGAATGGTGAACCAACAGAAAATCATCCCCATGGGATGATTATATGGGGTAACCATTGATATAGAAGGTGTGAGCGCGATGGCCAACTTTGAGGTTATAGAGATCATTGATGATAATAATCCATGCCCCGTTCTCTTGGGAATTGATTGAGCCATTGATATGAATGGGGTCATCAATTTGAAGAAGAGGACAATGTCGTTTGAAAGGAAATCGCTTCAGGTTGTAGTACTATTGGACCCTGTAGAAGGGGCGTGCTATACTGAACTAGTCTGCGTCTATGAAGAACATGACGATGAACTAGATCAAATCTACAAAATAATAGCATGAGTTCAGGGCTGGATCAATTTGATGGCAGATGGATGGATTGCATGGAACCAAGAGAGTTCCTATGCCTCTGATTCAGATGAAGAATTAGAGCATTGGAAGAATCATTTGCATGAAGTCTCCACATTGCGATGCAATATGATGACGAAGTCGTTGTGCTATGTCTCGTCGAAGGTAAGGAAATTACCCTATTATGATGGTTTAAATGACATAGATAAGTTTTTGGATGCATTTGAGCGTGAAGTCCTTGAGGGCCACCACTTCCAAGCACTAGATTTGGCACTGCGTGCTATGCCCACCCAATGGTGGGGTACGCATAAGGATAGATTTAAGGGATGGCAAGATTACAGAAGAATGATGAAGTTATGGTTTGGGCATCCTAATACTAGATTGACTGAGAAATATAATGGAAGGGATGATCCACGCGATCACTTAGGAAAATGGACTAAACCATGGGGGACAGAGCCACAGCCAGAGTGGGTACACATATTTTGCCATACTTTGGATGCAATTTGCATGAACTAGTATCTGGAAACATAGCTCCACCATGGCACTGCAGAATGGGATATATTGAGGGAAGGATTACTATTAACATTCAGCTTTGAAGATGGCTTCGTAGGCATTGATGAAACTATATAAGAGATTAAGGCAGTTATCTTCAGAACACTGCAAGAACTTGTTGAATGGATCCAACCAGATTGGAGCACCAAGCTGCAGCATGTGTTGGAATGCTATAATGTGACTGCTGAAGAGGAGGATGAAGGTCTAAGAAACATTAATATTCTAGAGGTAGAAGGGCATCGCAAAGTCGAAGGCCCACAAATAGACAACCTGAACATCACCACGCCATTGAAGACAAAGAAAGTAAATATTGACACTGAAGCAGAACCAAAGTTTGCAAATATTAGAGATTATTGGGATGATGCTACTATGGATAAAGTTGTTGAGTTACTCTACGATAATCAAGATCTCTTCCCTACCAAATTTTCACATTTGAAAGGCATAGTTGGAAATTTGGGTGTTATGAAGATCACTCTGAAGCCAGATGCGAAGCCTATTAAACAGAGGTCATATTGCCTTTATCCAAAATACAAGGAAAAGGTTTTCCTAGAGCTAGATAAGATGTTGGAAAAGAGCATCATAAAACGGGTTGAAGAATCTGATTGGGTGATCCCGATGGTGGTTCAGGGGAAGAAACATAAGGGTGAGATAAGGATTTGCGTAGATCTTCAGAAGCTTAATGATACTATGTCAATTACCTATTCCCAACACTATTTACAGATGAAGTGCTACATAATGTGGGAGGGAACGAGGCCTATTCCTTCACTGATGGGTTTTCTGGGTATCATCAGATCAAGATCACACCCAAGGATAGGAGAAAAATGACCTTTGTGACAGAGTAGGGTTGTTTTTAGTATACTGTGATGCCGTTTGGACTTAAGAACATGCCTATGATATTTTCCTGCGTAGTCATAGTAACGGTCAAGGACTTCATTCATAAGTTCGTGGAAGTATACTTTGATGACTCGATGATGTTCAGATTAGTAAAGCGCCATGTATCAAGTTTGCGCTTGATGTTTGATATGTGTCGTAGATACTAGATCGCACTAAACTTGAAGAAATGCATATTCTGTGTTCCCTTTGGGATCTTGCTAGGTAACGTTATGTGCAAGAAAGGATTAATGGTGGATCCTACAAAAATAACAGCAATTGTGAATTTTGAGTCCCAAAGGAATGTTAAGTAGTTGTGCACAATGTTGGGACATGCGGGATAATACATAAAAATTATCAAAGCTTATGCCCAAATTACCATACCCATGGAGAAGTTGCTGAAGAAGGATGCAACATTCTATTGGGATGAAGAATGTCAGCACAACTTAGATGTATTGAAGGAAAATATGGTCACAACGAAGATCTTGGTATTCCCTGATTGGAAAAATGAGTTTCACGTACATGTGGATGCCTCTTGCATTATGTTGGGTGTGGTGTTAACGCAGGCTGGTGAAGGAGAAATGCATCATGTTATAGCCTTTGCCAATAGGAAATTATCAAAGGATGAGAAGAATTATTCAACGATTGAGCGCTAAGGATTGGCCATGGTGTACATGTTGGGTTAGGGCATCCTGACCCAGGTTTAGAGTGAGTTTCACCAACCAACAAATCCCTACACTACTGGCCCTTTCGGCAACAACACGCATAGTGCAAGCTGCAGTCTCACCCGAAGTAGTATGGGGGGATGAAAGAACCAAGTTTCTGCATCCAGAGATGAGTGTGATGTGTTCTAGTGACTCAGATCTGCCTTCATGTAGATCAATAAGCCCTTAGGCCTCGGTATTATAAATCTATTCAAACAGTCTTCAAACCTTCATGAAGGTCTACGATTGGCTTTTGTGGACCTTTATCAGTTGATTTATCCACTTACACCCATAAGAGAAAAATTATAGATGAGGGCTTGCGTAGATAAGCTTTTTTTAGTAATAGACATTAGATAATTCATCAAAGTCTTCAGGAAAATACATAAACATGATTGTGTACATTATCTATCAGTTATCCAATAGAATCACGTACCATTAGATCAACAATTCATAAACACATTATTCATCCATAGCATATATCGTAAATAGAAATAAACAAATATATAGAGTATTTTTTCGGTAATATTATTTATTGATCTTCAGTTCAACTTTACAGACTCAAAACTACCCTACGCACTCAGTTGCAAGGGTCCACACACTCAGCTACAGATTTTATCTAGGCCTCTGTGCACTCAGCTGTAGAGCCTTTCTCTCATATAAGATGCACTTGTCTGCACTATCACTTTCTTCTTACTTACCCATTACATCCATGATTATCTTCATACCTGTCTTAGACTCTCTAAGACATACCTATTTATATAATCCCATGGTCTGTGGACCATGGGTGGGTCTCAAAGCTGACTCAAACTTTACAGAAATAAGGGGTTAAAACCCCTTTTAACCTTAACCATCTACATGCTACGCATCCACAAATCACGGAGAATTTACATTAGTTACAAAATATACATCAAAACTTGGGTTATTTTACCCCCAAAACTGACCCACGGGACCCCATCCCAACAGGCCTCGAACACAAAGATCATGACTTGCACTCGAGTCACTCGTCTAGCATTGTGATCTTGCTGTGAAGATCCCTAGCTCCACCTGAACTACTGTAACCTCAACAATGCTCTGTGTGGATGCTTGCTTGACCTTTTCAACTAATTTTTTTGTAGTTGGTCCTTCTACAGCTAACCTCATTATCTGTTGCATCTTATGCAAGCCCTTTATAATATCTTGGATGGTGGTTGTGACTTGGTAAGCCTCTTCCATCAATGGATGCAAGCTAGCCTTTAACAAGGCCTCCTTCTTCTGTGTCGCTTCTACCTCCGTGAGGAGCTTCTTCCCCTCCTGTGATTTCACAAGACGTTGCGCTAGTGCGATGGAGCACATCGTTGCCCTAAATTTGTCATAATGCCACTGCAGCTACCTGATCTCTGTATTCAGTGTCTGCAAGTTTGGATCTTCTTGTAGATTTGTTACCGACTTCATGGCCTACTCAAATAATGTTGTGTAGTTTGTTGGAAATAACACTAAGAGGGGGGGTGAATCAGTATTATCAAATTCTTTTGAATATACCTTCTAGATTTATACTTTAATTTATTCTTCAGATATTGATCATTAATTTGTATGTCAGAGCCATATAATAATGAACAAGAACAAGAAATATAGACAGGCACACCAAAGAACACCAGATATAAGGTGGAAACCCAATGTGGGTGAAAACCACCTGTTGCAATATGTCTCTATCTTCTTTTAATTAGAAACTTATTTTACAAGGATTTTGTACTAGTGCAGTCCTTTACCAGTACGCAGGCTGCAACCTGCAGAGAGCTACAACTCTCTCTCATTTTCTAGTCTCTCCTAGAAGGGAGCTACAACCCCCTTTTCTCTTTTACTTCTTTAAGGACCACGTTTCATTAATTTTCAAACTGGATCCAAGAAGATCAAATAATCATCAAGTACATGCAAATAACCCAATCTCCTTATGCAATCAACCAATGAATCACCCAACTTCTTAGGATGTTGTAAACAGAAAAGTAATACCAGAAATCTAACCCAGAACTCTGCAGTAATAGATAAAAGACAACCAACACATGTTTCAAGATAGGTCTTCAACTTCACCAATAGTGGCCTGCGAACACCCGCAGCTATTCTATGTATAAACTACGCAGATCCGCACCCGGTCGATCTACTACTCTGCGTATCTCCGCACCACTCGTTCTACTGCCCTGCGTAGTTCTGCTCAGATCCACACCTGCGCTACCCGCCTGACAGCATACCTCCGCAACTTGTTCTTCTGTTCCCTGCGTATCTCCGCACTGCGCCTTCACCTGCGCTGCGTACCTCACATTGCGCCTTCTGTTGCGATGCGTACCCCCGCACTGTGCCTTCTCCTGCGCTGCATACCCCCACACTCACGCAGTGGATCACCTGCGAACCTCTGGTTAGGGCCAAATTAACATTCCTCCAATGTGCCATAGTCAGTCAGATCCACAGATTTGATCATGTACCTGAGAGATCACGACTTATCAATAGATTTGCCTTAAATTTTCTCCTTGATTTAGATCTAGATTTTAAAACCAATCACCCAAACTTTCAGATCTTAAGATATTCAAGTTTCACAAGTTTCTAGCCAAGTGATATCTTTTCCTTTTTATAGGCGAGCCCGTATTTAAACCATGGGACAAAACCATCGAAAACCAATACAAGGGATCCAAACAGGGGTTCAAATAATTTAGATCAGGGAAAATTTTAAGAACCCCCCCTAAATTTATAAATATAATAAATGGGCGAATCTCCATGGTATATAGGAAAAATGGAAGGCGATTTTATCAATAATATAATATGCATATATAATTTTTCGGCGAATCTCTCACCAGGCATGGCGAATATTTTACTCAACTATAAAATCTTGTAAGATCTTGGCGAGTATTTCACTAAATAATAAAACTTTGTAAAGTCCTAGTGAATCTTAGCATAGGCTACATGCTGGTTTAATTCCCCCATTTAAATAGGCTACATTCCAGGTCAATACCATGGGTCAATACCATGTGCCATTTTGGTTAATACCATGGTTCAATACCATGTGCCATTTTTATTTTTATTAATTCTAATATTAGGGTTAATAATGGTTTTTTGCATGGTATTAATAACAATCTAGTCCATGGTATTTGCCCCATAGTATTTTGGCCATAGGTTTCACCTAAATATAACCCATTTTTTGAGTGTTCGTAAATATAAGGTGACTTATGGAGTAAATATAAAAAAATGTTTTATTTGTTTACCATACCTCTCGTTTATTTATATTTTTATTAATTTACCATACCTCTTTTACAAATATGGTATTTGGCCCATAGGATTCACTTAAATAAAACCTCTTTCTTGAGCCTTCATAAATAGAACGAGGGTTATGGACTAAATATAAAAAGAGGTTTTATTTATTTAGGATACGTCTAGTTTATATATTTTTATTTATTTACCATAACTTTTGAGTAAGTATAAAAAGACGTTTTATTTATTTACCATACCTCCACTTTACTTATATTTTTATTTCTTTACACCCTTACATGTATATAAGGTGACTTATGGAGTAAATATAAAAAATGTTTTATTTATTTACCATACCTCTCATTTATTTATATTTTTATTAATTTACCATACCTCTTTTGTAAATATGGTATTTGGCCCATAGGATTCACTTAAATAAAACCTATTCTTGAAAATGGGCGAATGGATTCACTTAAATAATACCTATTCTTGAAAATGGGCGAATGGAAGGTTGTAAGTCCTAATTTCAAGGGCTAAATTTACCTTTTTTACCCTCTCCCTTAAAATAAGGTGGGCTATTTGAGGTGATTTGTAAAAATGCACTATGATACAAAATATTCGCCCACTAAAAATTTAAAACCCCTTAATTTCGCCAAAGGGCGAACATTCGCCCCTAAAATTATCCTTGATTTAGATCCTAAACCACGGGCCAAAACCATAGGATCATGAATGATGGGCTAAATACCAAGGGCCAAACATAAGAAACCCCATGTGAGCGCACTTCTCTGCATTGGAGTGAGTGAACTGGGGGACCGCACCTTATGAACGGATAACCTGCAGGTATGTCCGCACTTCCTGGACGGTGAACCTACTGGTCCAGACCTTTTGAACGATGCACCTGCGAAGCTCTTATTTTCAATCATTTTGAGAGCCTGAAATAGATTTTTGCCACTTGAGTGAGTTGCCATCAAGTACAACACCTATACCAGAGAGCCAAACCAGAATCATAATGCCAACAATCTCCCCCTTTGGACTTGATGGAAACCTCAAGATCATCAACGTCATTCTCCCCCTTTGAAATCAGGGGCAAAGGATCATGCTCCCCCTAAGAACATGCTTAGGCCTTTGCTTTGCTGATCATGCTCCTCCTGACTGCAATCGAAAAATTTCTTCAAGAAGAACCATAATCCACCATACACCATACATGATTGTGACAGAGATAGAGACATATTGTAGCAATATTCCGATCAGCATCCATGTTCTCCTTCTGTACTTCCTCCAAGATCTTCTGACATAATGCCAACAATGCATTATTAGAATAATATATGCTCCCCCTGAACCTGTGTCAATCGATCTTTGACCAATCCGCAACCCAAAAAATGTACGCGTATACCCCATATGAAACTTGCGTACAACCAACAATCTCTGAAACAGATGAGATTCAACAACAGGATGATGCATCAACAACCCCCAAATTTTGCCTGAGGTATTCAAAGGTCTCCCTGGGCAATGGTTTGGTGAGTATATCAGCAACTTGTTCCTTAGAAGGAACATACTCCAACTTGACCTTTTGTTCAAGCACTTGTTCCCTGAGAAAGTGATACTTGATTGGTATGTGCTTGGTCTTTGAATGCATGACTGGGTTCTTTGAAATGCTGATTGCACTTGTATTATCACATAAGATGGAGATAGGTGGAGTAAAAGTGATCTGAAAATCCTGCAAGGTCTGCATCATCCAAAGTAGTTGAGTGCAACAAGATGCAGCAACCACATATTCCGCTTCAGCTGTAGATAAAGCAATCAAACTTTGTTTCTTGCTGAACCAAGATACTAATTTGGAACCCATAAAGAATGCACCACCACTTGTGCTCTTCCTGTCATCCACGCTTCCGGCCCAATCTGCATCTGTATAAGCATGAAGTGTGAGATCTGTATCTCTAGGATACCATAAGCCATATTTTTGAGTTCCTTGAAGGTACTTGAAAATTCTCTTCATTGCCTGAAGATGAGTTTCCTTTGGATTTTCCTGAAATCTTCCAACTATTCCCATTACATGCATGATGTTTGGTCGGGTACCTGTCAAATAAAGTAGACTTCCAATCATAGATCTGTAGGTTGGTTGATGCACTACTGCTGATTCATCATTTGCACTGAGGCTACATCTTGTGACCATGGGGGTACATACTAGTTTTGCATCTTCCATGCCATATTTCTTCAAAATCTTCTTGAGATACTTGGTTTGAGACAAGAAGATCCCGCCTTCATTTTGTTGGATTTGCAATCCAAGAAAATATGTCAGTTCTCTAAGCAAATACATTTCGAATTCTTTCTACATCACCAAGGCAAAGCTTTGACTCATAGCGTCTTCATTGCTGCCAAAGATAATATCATCTACATACACAACAATTATTAGCAATTTGTCATTTTAAATTTTTATATAAAGATTGCTATCTGCTGATCCCTTTGAAAAACCTTGTTGATGAAGATATTTGTCAAACGGTAGTACCAAGCCCTTGGAGCCTGTTTAAGACCATAGAGAGCCTTTTTTAGTCTGCATACAAGATTTGGATCATTCCCAAGGATGAACCCATCTGGTTGCTCAATGTACACTTCTTCTTCTAAGTCTCCATTCAGAAAGGCTGATTTTACGTCCATTTGAAATACTTTGAACTTCTAAAAGCTTGAGAGAGCAAGGAACATTCGGATGGCCTCAAGTCTAGCAACGGGAGCAAAGGTTTCTTCAAAGTCTATTCCTTCTTATTGAGCATACCCTTTACAAACAAGTCTGGCCTTGTTTCTAATTACTTCCCCATTTTCATTCAACTTATTTTTGAAGATCCATTTTGTACCTATGACATTCTTATCTTTTGGTCTAGGAACCAACTCCCAAGTGTTGTTCTTTTCGATCTGCTCAAGTTCTTCATCCATCGCCTTGACCCAAAATTCATCTTTGCATGCCTCTCTTACATTTTGTGGTTCAGTGGAGGAGAGTAATGCCAAATAGCTCGAGGCTTCTGCAATTGTTCTTCTTGTTTGTACACCTGCCTCTTTCTGCCCCAAAATCTAAGATTCTGGATGATTCTTCTGAACGTATCTGGATGGAGTCTTCTCTTCTATCCTTATTTGTTCCTCTGGTGCCTCTTGAGGTTGTTCTTCATCATTAATCTAATTTGGAGAGTAGTCTTCATCCTTTTCGATATTTTCATAATTCACTTGCCTAGGAATGTATCCTTTTTCGTCAACCACTACATAATTGCTGTCAACAATTCTTCCAAGTCTTTTATTGTAACACTTATATGCTTTTTTGTGGGGAGAATAACCAAGGAGAATGCCTTCATCTGCTCTAGGTTCAAGTTTGCCAAGTTGTTCATCATTATTATTAATATAGCATTTGCTTCCAAAAATTTTGAAATGCTTTACCGAAGGAGTCTCACCATACCAGAGCTCATGAGGGGTTTGAGTGCTGTTCACTCGGACATTTGTTTTGTTGATAATAACAACTACAGCAAAAGCAGCTTCACCCCAGAAGGTTGCGGGAGTCCCAGACTCATCAAGCATAGCACGAGCCATTTGTTGGACCGTTTTGTTCATCCTTTCCACCACTCCATTTTGCTGAGGAGTCCTAGCTGTAGAGAATTCCCTTCTTATTCCATGTTCTTCACAGAAATCGAAAAATTTATTTGAGGTAAACTCCCCACCTCTGTCGGACCCGAGGCACTTAATTTTGTGATCTGATTCGTTTTCAGCCAAGGCTTTGAAAGATTTGAATTTTTCGAATGCTTTGTCCTTGTGTTTCATAAGTCCCAACCAAACCATCCTGGAGAAGTTGTCAATGAATAATATAAAGTGTTCTTCTCCTCGAGGTGACCTTGTCCTAAATGGACCACATACATTTGTATGGACTAGTTCAAGAGGCCTGCTAGCCGATCCTTCCTTCTCAGGGAAGTTAGTTCTAGTTTGCTTACCAAACTGACATGATTTGCATATGGTGTTGTCTAGAATTTTGATATCTGGAAGACCATGAACTGTCTGGTATTTGCATGCTTTCCTTATTTGTGAAAAGCTTAGATGCCCCAACCTCCGATGCCATAACCAATGTTCATCATCTTTGCTCAAATAGCATTGTCGTTGTCCTTCTTCAAATATGTATAGATTATTTGGAGTTCTTCTGCCTTTGATCACTGTCTTTTCTGTGTCAAGATCACGAACACTACATCCATTTGATCGACATATTACCTCTGTTCCTTGATCGCACATCTCACTGACACTTAGAAGATTGTGCTTCAAGCCATCAACATACAAAACATTTCCAGCTTTGACCTTTTCTTTCAACTAAGCAGTGCCTTTTCCTTTTATGGCTGCAGGGGTATCATTTCCAAAAGAAACTTTGTTTCCCTTTTTTAAAGTAGTATATGATTCAAGTTTTTCTTTATCACCTGTCATATGCTTCGAACATCCGTTGTCGATGTACCATAGATTTTCTTATCCTTCTGCAAAAAATGCTATCCCACATCTTTCTGTTTGTGATTCCTTTATTCTCCATGTTCCGGTGCTTGAGGCTTGTGCCTTTGTCTGCCAAAACCTGCTTCTGCATTCAAAATCTTCATGACCGAAGTTATTACAAATAGAACATTCAATTTCATTTTCAAGGGAAGAAAAGTTGTTATAGGTCCTTTTCGTAATCCCAGTCATACTTCTTTGTTTTTGAGCTTCTCTAATCATGATTGTCTTATAAGAAACACATTGAGCTGCTTTGTGACCAAAGTTATGGCAAGAGAAACAATGGCCATTGAAGAAACTTCTCCGATTATCAAATCTACCAGCCAAATGATTTCTATTGTCATCCATTCTTGAAGCAAATTGAGAAGATTTTACCTGTGGCTGGTTGTATCTTTTGTTCACCCTTAAGATGGATTGCCCCTGGTTTACCTGGTAGTCTTTGTTTGTTCTTGATGTAATTCATCCCTGCCTTACCTGGTGATCTCCATTGTGCTTTTGCTCATTCCTCCTTGCTGCATCAAGATAACTCTTTGAGGTGGATGCTTGAGATGTTTCTCCATTATAACCCAGACCTGTCTTGATTAGTGGAGAACGCTGTACATTGATAATCTCATCCAGAGTTTCAGATCCTTTAACAAATTTAAGATTAAGAGCCTTTGTTTTCTCAATTTCTTTTCTAAGGCCAACAATTTCACATTCTAACTTCTCAAGAGATTTTTCTTTTTCATCAATTTGGAATTGCAGAGTATCAATGATCATATATTTTTCTTCTAAACATATTTTGAGTTGAGAAATCTCTTCATAAAAACCATCTACATCTATAGCGTCCATGTAATCATCATCTTCAAAGGCCATTAAAAGTTTATAATAATTACCTCGTTCATCTTCATCACTATTTGATAGGCCATCACTGTCTTCATGAGTGTAGTAACTTTTCTTAGTTGCATTCTGTTTCTTGTTCCATCTAACAGGTTCCTTCCCTTTGTCAATCTTATCTTTGTGAGGACATTTGGCAGCATAGTGGCTGACTCTTCCACAAGCAAAGCATTTGAAAGGTAACTTACCTCGGAAACGACCAGTACCCCATTGAAGATTTCTGACAAAATTTGATTCTTCTTCTTCTTCTGACACGTGTCCTGACTCATAGTACTCTCCTTTGCCTGAAGCCTTGAAGGTAGCTTCTCTCCTATCTGATGGACCTCCTTTCCTCATTTCATAAGCAGTCAGAATTCCGTGCAGCTGTGACATTTTAAGGCTTTGTAGATTCTCCTTTTCTTCTATTGCAGAAACTTTAGATTCAAACCTAGGGGACAAAGATATTAGAACTTTTTCAACCACAACAACCTCTTTTATTTCTTCTCCCAAATTTTTCATACAATTAACAATCTCATCTACACGAAGAAAATAGTTAGCCACACTTTCATCATTATACATCCTGAGATTTTCATACTGAATCCTGAGGGTTTGAAGTTTTTCTCGTTTTACCTGATCATTCCCTTCATATCTCAGAACAATCTTGTCCCATATCTCTTTTGTGGATTTAAACTGCATTACCTTGACAAATTCTTATTGAGATAGGCATCCTAATAGAGTATTGACCGCCTTTGCATTTGTTTCATATTTCTTCTTCTCAGCCGGATCTGTAGGAGTTGCTGATGGAAAAGTATACCCTGTATCTATGATATCCCATACTTATGTACCAAGATATTGAAGATAGTCAGTAACTCTTACCTTCCAATAAACGAAGTTTGTCCCATCAAAAATTGGTGGCCTAATTGATGCTTCCCTCTCGTATTTGCTCATGATGAAAGATCTTTCTTCAAGCGATCAAGCTTCTTATGAAGAACCTGCTCTGATACCAATTGTTGGAAATAATACTGAGAGGGGGGTGAATCAGTGTTATCAAATTCTTTTGAATATACCTTCCAGATTTATACTTTAATTTATTCTTTAGATATTGTTCATTAATTTGTATGTCAGAGCCATATAATAATGAACAAGAACAAGAAAAATATATAGGCACACCAAAGAACACCAGATATAAGGTGGAAACCCAATGTGGGTGAAAACCACCTGCTGCAATATGTATCTATATTATTTTAAATAGAAACTTCTTTTACAAGGATTTTGTATTGGTGCAGTCCTTTACCAGTACGCAGGCCGCAACTTGCAGAGAGCTACATTTTTCTCTCGTTTTCCAGTCTCTCCTAGAAGGGAGCTACAACCCCCTTTGCTCTTTTACTTCTTTAAGGACCACGTTTCATTAATTTTCAAACTGGATCCAAGAAGATCAAATAATCATCAAGTACATGCAATTCACCCAATATCCTCATACAATCAACCAATGAATCACCCAACTTCTCAGGATGCTGTAAACAGAAAGTAATACCAGAAATCTAACCCAGAACTCTGCACCAATAGATAAAAGACAGCCAACACATGTTTCAAGATAGGTCCGCAACTTCACCAATAGTGGCCTGCGAACACCCGCAGCTCTTCTGTGTCTAAACTGCGTAGATCCGCACCCGGTCAGTCTACTGCTCTGCGTATCTCCGCACCACTTGTTTTGCTGCCCTGCGTACTTCTGCTCAGATCCGCACCTGCGCTGCCCGCCTGTCAGCGTACCTCCGCAACTTGTTCTTCTGTTCCCTGCGTATCTCCGCACTGTGCCTTCACCTGCGCTGCATACCTCGCACTGCGCCTTCTGCTGCACTGCGTACCCCTGCATTGTGCCTTCTCCTGCGCTACGTACCCCCACACTCGCGCCGTGGATTGCCTGCGAACCTCTGATTAGGGCCAAATTAACAGTCCTCAAATGTGCGACAGTCAGTCAGATCCACAGATCTGATCATGTACCCGAGAGATCATGACTTATCAATAGATTTGCCTTAAATTTTCTCCTTGATTTAGATCTAGCTTTTAAAACCAATCACCCAAACTTTCAGATCTTAAGATATTCAAATTTCACAAGCGTCTAGCCAAGTGATCTCTTTTCCTTTTTATAGGCGAGCCCTTATTCAAACCATGGGACAAAACCATCGAAAACCAATACAAGGGATCCAAACAGGGGTTCAAATAATTTAGATCCTAAACCATGGGCCAAAAACATAGGATCATGAACGACGGGCTAAATAGCAAGGGCCAAACATAAGAAACCCCACGTGAGTTCACTTCTCTGCATTGGAGTGAGTGAACTGGGGGACCGCACCTTATGAACGGATAACCTGCGGGTATGTCCGCACTTCTTGGACGACGAACCTGCGGGTCCGCACCTTTTGAACGATGCACCTGCGAACCTCTTATTTTCAATCATTTTGAGATCCTGAAATAGAGTTTTGCCACTTGAGTGAGTTGCCATC
The DNA here is from genome assembly GCA_031772625.1 of Pinus tabuliformis. Lineage (NCBI taxonomy): Eukaryota > Viridiplantae > Streptophyta > Pinopsida > Pinales > Pinaceae > Pinus > Pinus tabuliformis. Next base: position 473,642,689 of record CM062806.1, on the reverse strand, counting down.
AAGTACAACACCTGTACGAGAGAACCAAACCAGAATCATAATGCCAACATAGTTTGTAACTATGGCATCTAGAGTGGCCATTCCTTCGTTGATCCTGTCCCCACGATACTCCCAAACCTCCAGAGGAGTCACGAGCTGCAATTTCAATTGCAGTTCGGTGATTTTCATGTTGAATCCAACTTGAACTCAGTTAACCTCAGCTTTGGCTTCATTCACACAAGAAACTAATTTTCTAATCTTCGCTTCTGGCTATATGTCCTTAGGGATATGAATCTTAGGCACTGTTTTGCAGGCCTCCGCAACTACTGATTCCAGTCGTGAACTGTGCATATGGAGTGTTTCCTTCTCCTACAAAAATTGTGTCTTTTCAACGAACATCTGCTGATTACCTTTGATCTTGTGGAAAGCACTAAGAGATCATTGTTCCTGTTATGAAACTAGCTCAAGAAAAGATAGGAAAGATAGATCAACACCTTAAAATTCAACCTCTTCGAGGGGGCAACCTCCTTTACATTACATAAATGAACAATTCTTGGATGATACAAATGAAAAGACCTCCTTTCTATATATAGGAGTCTAAGGGGTCATAACATAATCAGAGCCGACATAACAACAATAATGTAAGGGCACAATAATAACAATAGTGGGCTTCTATGGGGCACAATAGTAACAATATGGGCACTACATGGGTACATCAATATAATAAGTGGGTTGTACTAATAACAATAAGGGGTTACACTAGTAGTATAGGGGCCTAACATGCCCCTCTCCTTCAAAAAGCATTGTCCTCAACGCTTGAGTAGTTCTTGATTCTTCTGTATAAAATTCTTGTCCTCCCATGTGGAATATTCAGCGGGTAAGTTCTTCCACTTGATGAGATACTTTGAAATTGATCGATTTCGTAGCTGTCGGGTTCTTGTTTCTGTGACTGCTCCAGGTTCCAATATGATTTTTCCTTCCTTTTCAATATCTGTCAATATTGTTTGAATTGGGATATTTTGCAACTTTTGAATAAGTGGCCATACTTCTTTGTCCTTCTTCCATTCATCCCTTGCTTCGTTTATCCAATCTAGTTGGATAATAGAAATAGCACAAAACAATGCTTCCACATCCTCATCCTTGAAGATTCTTCCCATTCGGTAAGGTCGCCATTTTTTAAGTGCATGTAGTATTGCCAACATTTCCTTCTCATAAATAGCTTGCTTTAGATGTAGCAGTAAAAATACCCAATCACCTACATCAAAACAGTTTTCACTATGATGTTGATCTACCTGTTGTTTCATTTGATTTTGCACCGAAGTGGCGTTATCCTTTAAAAGTTGGAGAACTTGTTGTTGATGCTCGATGTGATCTTTCACTGCTTGAACCTTTTTCTTCTTGATATGTCCTTCTATCTTTAGAGTTTGAGGAGTGGTAATTTCTTCCAATCCTTTACAAGATATGGTCGGATTCATTTCTTGACGCTCGATGTGATCTTTCACTTCTTGAACATTTTTCTTCTTGATATGTCCTTCTATCTTGATAGTTTGAGGAGTGGTAATTCCGACCAGTGAATTACAAGATATGGATGGATTCATTTTTTCTTTCTTGATGTGGTCTTTCACTTCTTGCACCTTTTTCTTCTTGATATTTCCTTCTATCTTGAGAGTTTGAGGAGTGGTCATTCTTGCCAATAGTTTACAAGATATGTTCTGATTCATTTATTCTTTCTCCGGGGTCGGGTCCTGGCATATATCCTCTTCTTTTGATGTTTCTTGATCCATTTCTTCCTCCTATTCATACTCTATGTAAAATAATTTCTTCTCAGAACACTTATGACCTTTAGTGCATTTTCTATCACAATTGTAACAAAGCCCTTTTTCTCCTTTTTCTTCCAATTGTTGTGGTGTAACCCTTGTAGGTTGTGGAAGGCTAGGAGAAACAACACGTCCATCTTTAAAGTTGTGAGCGGTAGACTTCCTTGTTGCCATAATTTTACTTTCAAATATGTCACAAAGCCCTTTTACTCTTTCCAATTGTTGTGGTGTTGCTCTTTGTATCCTCATAATGTGTTATAATTTCCTCCATGAGAATTGACCACGTAACAAGTTGTTTACGAGAAAAAAGCCCTTTATACCATAAAAATTGATCAGGTTCTAAATATGAAGATGCAATACATACCTTTTGTAACAGTGGTAAATGATGTAGATCAAAATATTGCTCCATCTGAGGTATCCAATTTACCGGATCCTTGCCATCAAAATTCCTCATCTTGCTTTTTCTTGATTTTAGGACCTCGATCTTGAAACAACTGTAACTCTGTACTTGCAGATATCTAAGTTCTAAAATTTCTACCTATAGTAGCCCTCTGTGTCCTCTTTCCAATGCCACCAGTCTGATCCAAATTGGATTCTCCAAAAGAAATTTATGCACAATATCCCACGATGACCTGATTATAGACCTTTCCAGAAGAGCGAACTTGTATGAACTGCCACGTGTCAATTTTTCAACCTTTGGCTCTGAAAAAGATATACAACAAACTACAGTCCGTCCTCTTTCTGTACCTTCTTACGAAATTTCAATCCAATGCTGAGAGAGAAAGTTATGACTATTTTCCCCAGGTCACCTGTTTGGAATGTAATTCAGAAGTCTGCAAAAAGACCAAATTCCTCAGATCATATCTCCGGAAATATGACGCAAAATGCTCTGAAATTCGGACCCAAGGTTCAGCGCGATTTCTTCTCAAATGGGTTTTTTTGTGACTTCTGAAACGTCATAGAAAAAACGTTATAGCGAAAATGCCACGATGACCTGTTTGGAGCAGCGAAACCCTAGAATCCAGAGCTCTGATACCAAATGTTATGAAACCAGCGCAAGAAAAGATAGAAAAGATAGATCAACGCCTTAGAATTCAGCCTCTTCGAGGGGGCAACCTCCTTTACATTACATAAATGAACAATTCTTGGATGATACAAATGAAAAGACCTCCTTTTTATATATAGGAGTCTAAGGGGTCATAACATAATCAGAGCCGACATAACAATAATAATGTAAGGGCACAATAATAACAATAGTGGGCTTCTATGGGGCACAATAGTAACAATATGGGCACTACATGGGTACATCAATATAATAAGTGGGTTGTACTAATAACAATAAGGGGTTACACTAGTAGTATAGGGGCCTAACAGTTCCCTAAGACGAAACTCTTCCACGACTCCCTATAATAATGCATGCAATGACTCTAGTTGTGGTGTGACAAAGTTTAGGCCCATATTTGGGACTTTTTCAAGGAGGGTGCTCTATTCCTCGGTGTCGGTGTGGACTGAGCCTGTAGGTAAGGGGAAGACTAACACATCCTGTGGCCACAGAATCATCTCTGCACCTGTACTTTGACCTCATGCCTAACTGCTTGTTGCGCCACTCACTTTCCAGACATCTTCTTGGATCTTGATTGCTTGGAGCTACAAATCTCGAAGATCCTTCTGAACTCTGCCCAATGTTTGCATGTACTATTGTTCTAGCTGCTGCAACACTTCTATTCCAGTGTCCCTAACTTTATCACCGATCTCATCCAGATCACTTTTGGTGAGAACCATGGGATCAACCTGTGTTTTCTGAGATTTCTTCTTCTTCCACAATCCACCTTACTGCACCAAATCTCGCCTTTTTAGAATTAAGGGGGTGCGCAACCCTTCCTCGCCTCTGCCGCCTTGTCCTACTTCTATTTTTATTTCTAGCAAAGGTGACTTGTCACCTTTCTGGGTCTCGCACTACTCTTGTCCTACCTTCTCCTTGGCAGCACGTTCCTCCTCAAGCTGGGTCTTCTCTGTAGCATCCTTCTTTTTCTTTTCAACCAAGTTCTGTGTAGCCTGCTTAGCTGCCTCCTTCCTTTTCTTCATGGATGATCCAAATAGAAAATGGAATCAACCGTAGTATTCATCCACCCATGTTATTCATACACCCATGGAATTTACCCATGGTATTGTAAGTAGCATACACCCATGGTATTTATCCACCCATGGTATTGTAAGTGACATCCACCGATGGTACTCATTCACCCATGGAATTGACCCGTGGTATTGTAACTGAAAAATACTATAAGTAACAAGTCACATTTTGTAAAAGGACAGTTTCTTCGCCACAATGTAGCTTTTATAGTTATTCTCTGTTTTACTAAAACATTTCTTTGTGGTTTTGTTTATTGGACATTCTCCTATTTTTCTTCTGTAATTTCAATTTTCCATATCTTGGGGGTCTCTCCCCCAAAATCCATTTCAATCTTTTAGATCTTGGGGGTCTCCCCCCAAGATCTAGATCAGTGGTATTATAGCAGGTTATAATTCCATGGGGATGAGGGTTTGATGCATATTTCAGTTTCAAAATTTTCAGAAATATTCAAAAAACTTCAGGCATGTGCTATGTCCTTCACAGAGCATTTTCTTGGCCCAAGCATGAAGAAATTTTCTTTTTTCATTTTTTTGCATGAATTCCTTTGGGCGGCGAGTTTGCAGATCAGATGTGATTTTTTTTTTGTGAAAATTTACAAAAAAATAAATAATAGATATGGATTCCTTGCAAAAAAATACCCAAATTCAAAAAACAAAATCAGCTGAATCAGAGTCTGGATGAGGGAGATATTGTTGATTAAAATCAGCTATGTTACATAATTGTTTCTAACGACAATTCGTGGACAGCATCTATCCTATCTCTTTTTGCAATTTTGATGCATAATTTTAAAAAAGTGATTGTAGATCTGAGCTCCTCTCGAAAAATTCTCAATTTCAAAAAAAAATGATTCGAATCAGAGTTTAGATGTGGGAGATATCACTGATTTAAAATCAGCTAAGTTTTAAGAACTTTTGTGACGGTGGAAAAGTTGCAGTGTGATTATGAGATTCTAGAGTTTCCAGATAAGGATTTCCAACACATGGGAAGATGCAAAATGGTCCTTTTGTTTCCAAAAACATGTTATAATAAATATTCCAAGTTATATTGACTTAGTTATGTCCATTTTAATTCTGGAGCAGATTCAGAGTGGGTTCCCTTTAGAAACATGCCCTACTACCTTGCTTTAGTAGGCACCTACTTCACATTCATCAGTTTCAACATAGAAGCATTCGACTTGGGTTCTTTGGAGACGTGCCCTCCCACCCCGGGCTATGTAGGCACCTCCTACTTCATCAACAACCAACATCATGGTTATGGTTCAACCGCACAAAATCCTTGTCATCGAAGTCCATTTGCTAGGCCACACACTGTTAGTATCACAATTGGTCACAAGCATCATAGGGTATCTCTATCATTGGATCTTCATTTTTCATGGTTATGGGTCATCCACAAACCCACATTTCATCGAAGTCCATTTTCTAGATCACACACTACCACTATCACAGTTGGTCACAAGCATTACAGGGTATCTCTATCCTTGGATCTTCATTCATCATGGTTATTGGTCATCCACAACCCACAGTTCATACAAGTCCATTTGCTAGGCCGCACACTATCAGTATCATGGTTGGTCATAAGAATTACAGGGTATCTTTATCCTCGGATCTTCGTTCATCATGGTTATGGTTTAATCACATAAAACCCTTCTCTTCAGTGGCTCTTCATATTCAACAAAGGCTTCGTAGGAGGGAACTTCACGCAATGGGGACCATTTTAAGGAGGGAGGAATGATCCGAATAGAAAATGGCACCAACTCGTGATATTCATCCACCCATGTTATTCATCCACCCATGGAATTTACCCATGGTATTGTAAGTGGCATACACCCATGGTATTGTAAGTGACATACACCCATGGTATTCATTCACCCATGGAATTGACCTATGGTATTGTAACTGAAAAATACTATAAGTAACAAGTCACATTTTGTAAAAGGACAATTTGTCCACTACAATGTAGCTTTTACAATTATTCTTTGTTTTAATAAAACTTTTCATTGTGGTTTTGTTTATTGAGCATTCACCTCTTTTTATTATGGAATTTCAAATTTTCAGATGTTGGTGGCCTCTCCCCCAAAATCCATTCCAATCTTTTAGATCTTGGGGACCTCCCCCAAAGATCTAGATCAACAGATGCACTCTCCACACCTGTTCTTGGCTCGAAAACTATATCTGAAGGGGCGCACCACTTAGCTAGCCAATGCGCCACTACTTCCTGCACATCGGTCTCCGTCACAAAATATGGCAAGTCATGCCGCTTCTATGATGGATCCTTCCATGCCTGGATATACACCCTTTGAAATTCAGCCTTGAAGGTTGCGTAAGCTAACAACTGCATGTACAAGGTTGGGACAACCTTGGACACTGGTTAATCACCATGCAGAGACTTGATTCCATCAAGACCCAAAATATTTTTGTCTCCGTGATCCGCGTAGGGTCCTTGGTAGCCCATAGGGAGGTGAATTGCACTGCCTCCAGCAATCCTTCTTCATGTGGAGGAAATTGGCTATTCTCTAGCAGTTCCCACATAACCAACACAATAGATAGCTGCAACCAAGTGTAATGAAATAGTTTGGTTTCATCCTGGACCTCGCAGCAGTTTGCTAGGAACTCTTGACAGAGATACCTAGACCAGTTGAACTACACGCCCTTTGTGCACTCTGCATCCAGGGACACTATGGGTCCCAGAACTTCATCTCCACGACACTTTCTCATCACCTTTCCTACCAATATCTATGTGGCCAATTGAACTACGGGGTCTAAGATAGACAAAATGGAATACCCGTGCGACTTTTTCACAAGTTCGTAATCCTTCTTCATTCGTTCTGCTAGCTCCTTCTCCCCCGTATTTCTGCAAAAATCCTTGGCCAGGTTCATACCTTCATAGGGAAGGTGCATAATCCTTCGGATGAGCATATATGTGATGGGTATAGGCCCTCCTAGCCATAAACACCCATCATACAACAAATGGAGCAGTTGGCGAATGAAAATCATATTAATGGGGGTGCGGTGGTAGTGTGGCACCCATAACAAGTTGTGTAGTCCTGATTTCCCAACACTGCGGACCCATTCCTCCATTTCCAACATTGTCACACCCATTTCTTCATAGTAAATGTTTTCATGTACTTCTCTATCACTAAGTGTGGGAACTTAGCATCATCTGCGAGGTATCAATCCTCCATCTTCAATAATGGGACTCGCATGAGCCATGGACCATAAAAAGGCCCTCGTTTAGGTAGCAGGGGTGTGGAGATGGTGAATTTCTCTAAGTCTAGGTCTTTAGTGATCTTCACCTTCCCCTTTCTCAAAGGAACATATACAGGTAGCTTTGTGATAGGTTATGCGCCTTCAGTGTCAATATCCTCCGTTCCTTGGCCTTCTTCCGCCTCCAGGTCTACAACCTTTTTCTTATATTTTGCTGGTTTTTTATCTTTCTTTGGGGTTGGTGTCACAGTATGCTTCCTTGGGGACATTCGTATCTGCACTAGATTTTTCTGCTTCTCCTTTGCTGCAGGTTTCTTTTCTTTCACCATGGATTGCTTTGGCCTCAGTGACCTTGGCACCATGGGCATCACATGCATAGCTTCAACACTGGATACTTTAGGTGATGAAGCGTCGAATACAACTGATTCTGAATGTTAGGCTTTGGTGGGGTTGGTGGAAGTCATTGTTTCTATTAAAAAATCATGAGCTCCTAGAGAAACGTCTCTGAGGGTGAAGAATTCCTCCCAAAATGCTTAGCTCATAAGTGATAGACAATAAATTTCAGAAAAAATTCTAAGGGTGCAAAGTTTTCTCTGTTGGATCGGCATGCATAATTTGTAGGGGTTTTTGAATTCAAATCCAATGGTTCCCCCCAAATTTTGACAATTAATGTTGTTCTGGTGGTAGATATTCAAAGATTTTTGCCTTAAATACCGCCAACCCACTCCTCTTAATTGTCTTCTAGTTGTCAAGTCGTGAATAGTTACTCCAACAGTGACTTTTCTATTGTGTTGCGCAACACTCCCCTCCATAGTGCAACTTCATCAATCGTATCTTCATGATCTTCCATGCAGCCCACCTGTCACGTAGTCCTCTGACCTTGCCAGTGTAGTTTATAGTCCCGCACTCCCTTGCAATAGCCTGGAGCACTAAGGCTGTCCTACCACCATATAGTCAATGCACAGGATCCCCTGTATACAGCTTCAATCGGATCCCGTTCACTCTTCCCGAAAAAGGTTCTTCATTCATCTTCATGAGCTGAATGCATCTCCATCTATAATTTCTTTGATAATATATGGCCCTAGCCAATGCATTTGAAATTTCCCTAGAAAATTAGTGAACTTACTATCATATAACAAGACCAAATCATTTACCTTGAAAGTGTGAAGCTTGATGTGTCGACTGTGCCATGCCTTTTCACGTTCCTTCTGTACTTGCTGATGGAATACTGCCAAGAATCGTTCTTATTCAAGCTCCATCAGCTGCGCAAGCCATTTCTCCAGGGTTTTGTGATCTTCCATACCTGTGAGAGCTGCTATGCACAGACTAGGAACAATATACTCCATTGGAATTACAGCTTCTACCCCATAGACCAACCTGAACGGTGTTTTTCCTATCAGCTTCTTGCAAGTAGTCCTATAGGCCCATAGTATTGTAGGTACATGCACATCCCAGTCATTTTTTTGTGTGTTGCATATCTTTGTCAGCACGTTCTTCAAAATCTTGTTGAAGGCTTCAATAGTTCCATTGGCCCGTGGGTGATATGGTGTACTCTTCTGATGGTAGACTTGGAATTCCTTTGTTAACGCTTTGATTGTCTCATTCAGAAAGTACATACCTCTGTTGCTCATCAACACTTTCCTACAGCAAAATCTAGTTAAGACACACTCAAAAAAACAATTTGATGTTGTAGGTCCTATACAATCTCTAATTTGCTGTGCCTTTTCCCATCTGGTTAGATATTCCATCATGGTGATGATATAGAGAACCCCAATTTTCTTCCCTAGGGGTTGAATTGGCCCAAAAAAATCAATTGCCCATTTTTCAAAATGGCTGCAATGATACTTGAGTTTGTAATGGAAATTCATCCCTTTGCGATGGTCTACCCATTCTCTGACACTTGCTACATTCCTTACAATACGCTTTTGAATACTTATGTACCATTGGCCACTATAGGCATGTGCGCAAAATCTTCTACGCAGTCGTTTTTCCTGAATAGTGTCCTCCCGCAGCCACTCTAGGAGCTCCAACGAGAATGCTATTCCTCTCAAAATTTGGCACATATCTTTGCAATATCTCACCTACACGCATCTTATATAGATGTCCTACAATTACTAAAAAGTATACCACACACAATACTAGCTCCTTCTTTTGCTGACTTGTATACCCTTCCAGTGTCATCCCTATAGTCAAGAAATGAATGATATCTGCAAAGTGGTTATACGCTATGCGCACCATGAAGAGTTGTGCATCTGGAAACCATTCCTCCAAATTATTAGGCTCCTCTCCTATTTTGATCCACGAAAGATGGTCATGTCCAGTATTCAACCTCCTTGGCTTCAAAAGTACCTCAAAGTCATACTCCTGGAATAGCAGCAACCATCGACAGATCTTCCCCCCCAACACAAGCTTATTGACCAGGTATTTCAAGTAATAATGATCTGTGTACATCTTGAAATGCCCTCCTAAAAAATAGTGCCTAAACTTTTGCTTCACGTACACCATGGCAGATCCTTTACGTTTAGTCGTTGAGTAATTCTTCTCAGCCTTTGATAATTTCCTACTCGTGAAGGCTATAGGATGGTCCATTTTTCCCTCATTGGCTTTCATTGACATTACACCCAACGTAATGCAAGAGGCATCAACATGTACATGAAATTCCTTCTTCCAATCCAGGAATACTAGGATCGGCACGGTGACCATATTTTCTTTAAAAGCATCTAAGATGCGCTGGCATTCTTCAGCCGAATAGAATGTTGTGTCCTTCTTCAATAGCTTTTCCATAGGTGCGGTAATTTGAGCATATGCTTTGATAGTTTTTCTGTAATATCCTGTATTTCCTAATGTTGCACACAACTTCTTAAAGTTACTTAGTGCCTCCAAATTCACAATGACTGCAATATTTATAGGGTCCACCATTAGTCCTTGCTTGCACACCACGTGACCTAGCAAGATTCCAAAGGGAACACAAAATATGCATTTCTTCAAATTCAGCACGATCTAGTATCGGCAACATGTATCCAACAACAAGCGCAAACTTGCTACATGGCATTTTACTAACCCGAGCACTCTCCAGTCATCAAATTATACTTCCAGGAAATTATGAATGAACTCCTTGAACACTGCAATGACTACACGAGAAATTGTTGCAGGCATATTCTTGAGTCTGAATGGCATCACAGTGTATTGAAAGCATCCCCATTCCATCATGAAGGTCATTTTTCCCCTATCCTTAGGTACGATCTTAATCTGATGATATCCCAAAAACCCATCAGTGAACGAGTAGACCTCCTGCCCTCAAACATTGTCTAATAATTCGTTGGTGAATGGCGTTGAGAATGGATCATGGACACAACCATCATTAAGCTTCTACATATCTATGCAAATCCTTATCTCACCCTTCTACTTCTTCTCCTGAACCACCATTGGGTTCACCCAATCAAATTCTTCAACTGGTTCTATGATGCCTGCTTCCAACATCTTATCCAACTCTACGTGAACCTTTTCCTCGTATTTAGGATTAAGGAAATACAACCTCTGTTTAACGGGCATCGCATCCAACTTCAAATTAATCTTAATAATTCCCAAGTCTCCTACTATTCCCTTCAAATCTGAAAACTTGGTAGGAAATAGGTCCTAATATTCGCGGAGTAATTCAGAAACTTTATCCACTTTTGCGTCGTCCCAGTAATCTCCAATATTTGCAAACTTCGGTTCTGCTTCAGTCCCAATTTTTACATGCTTTGTTTTCAATGGTGTGGTGATGTTTGAGTTTTCTATTTTTAGGCCCTCAACTTCGCGATGCCCTTCCACCTCTAGAATATTGATATTTCTTGGATCTCCATCCTCCTCCTCAACAGTCACATTATAACATTCCAGCACATGGTGCAATTGGGTGCTCCAATCTAGCTAGACCCATTCCAGAGGTTCTTGCAGTGTTTTGAAGATAACTACCTTAATCTCCTGTAGGGTCTCATCGATGCTAGCGAATCCATCTTCAAAATTGAATGTTAATAAGAACCCTTCTCTCAATATATCCCAATCTGCAGTGCCATGGTCGAGCTCCATCTCTAAAGACCAATGTAGAAATTCTCACTGTATATTAAACTGATTATGCAATGTACTAAAGAAAAATACTTAATCTATTTCTACTATCAAACTTGCAGAAGATTAATGGATTTTGAGCAAGATAAAAAAAAACACATATAACAGAGAAGAAGACTCAATCACACATGAAACATAGAAGAGTACTGCAGGGAAACCCTCAGTTAAAAAACCCGCTATTCTGTATTATCATACAAGTGGAAATATCTCAAGATTACAGAAAGCTTTAGCTCTCAAGCTATCCAGCTCTCAGTAAAATCCCTCATTGCTGCTCATAGACAGAATAGACAACACATATGCCTTCTCCTCTGTCCTTCAAGCCTCCTATTTTCTTGCGCAGTTTTTCACTGGTGCTCCAGCTGTTACCTAGTGTGATACTAATCACACACACTGCTCTCACCTGCTGTAGAAACTGCGCAATCCTCAAGGAATGAATTCATTCTGCATGCAAGATATTTCCTCATAGGAATATTCTTGCAACTAATAATACACGGTCCCTGCCTTTAATATTAACTGGGTCTTTGTCTGAACTGACATGCATGAGTTATTTATGAGAGAATATTCAGTTATCTAGAGAACACTAGTTGCATGAATGCATGCATTAACTGACTGAACTCACAATCAGTTCCACAAACTGTTTGGAACTAATCTAACTGGACTTAACTTAGTTAATTGAGCTAACTAATGACAACTCAAATACAACTCGTCCTTATCTCCTTAATTAAGGGATAACTTCCTCAATCAAAGGGATAACTATTTCATGACTTCATAAAGACTTCATGTTTGAATTTCACCAAATAATTAACTCAAGATGAATGAATTAATTATTTTTCAAACATCTGGTGAGACTAAATTCGAATTTTAATTCTCAATTTTAATTCAAGGACAAATTAAAATTGGAATATCCAGAAATGCTATATTTAACAATGTTATTTTTAGCATTTATTGTTGCTATTTTCAACACTCCCTCTCAACAAGAAAGGGATTATTTGCCACCCCGATCCTATCTCAATGGAACTCGAATTTACACTTTGACAATGCCTTAGTAAAAATGTCGGCATCTTGCTCCTCAGTTGAAATATACTGCAACAACATGATCCTCCTCACCACAAAGTCTCTGAGATGATGATACTGAATGTTGATATGCTAGGACCTGTCATGAAATACTGGATTCTCAGAGAGTTTTATACAACTCTGATTGTCACAATAGATCACAGTTGGATCCATCCTCTGATCAAACAAACCAACTAGAAATTTCCGCATCCAAATGGCCTCACATGTTGCCTAACTTGCAGCCATGTATTCAGCCTCTGCTGAGCTGAGTGCAACTGACCTCTGTTTCTTGCTGTACCAAGAAACTGCAGATGAACCAAGGTTGAAAATTCTTCCTGATGTGCTCTTCCAATCTGATGGACTCCCTGCTCAATTTGCATCTGTGAAGCCTTGTAGCTTCACTCCCTCTTACCATATGTACCATAATCCATATTGAGATGTGCCTCTAAGGTATCTCAAAACATGCTTATCTACCTTCCAAAATAACTTGGTAGGCTGAACCATGGCTTGACTTAGCTAGTTTACTGCATAGCACAAATCTGGTCATGTGTTCACTAAGTACATCAGTGAACCCACAAGCTGCCGATACATAGTAGCTTCTACTACTTCTCCTGAAGTAACATCCTCCTTCCTCCAGTCACCTGCTAGAGGAGTCTGCATGGGCTTGCACTTCTCCATGTGGAATCTCCTGAGTATCTCATTGGCATACTTGCCTTGAGACATAAACACTTCCCCATCCTTCTGCCACACTTCCATGCCTAGAATGTAGTGCATGATACCCATGTCTTTCATCTCGAACTATCTTGCAAGGTCCTCCTTACAAGACATTATCAATTGATCAGCACCTATCAATATCAAATCATCAACATAAAGAACAATGATAAACTACTTACCTTCCACCATGATGTGGTACAAGTTCGCATCCTCTTCATTCTTTGTGAAGCCCAACTCGATGAAGTAGTTGTCGATCCTGGTGTACCAAGCATGAGGTTCTTGCTTCAGCCCATACAAAGCTCTCTTGAGTCGGCACACATGCAACTCATGATCGAAGGTCTCAAAACCTTCCGACTGTTCTATGTACACCTCTTCCTCAATCTTGCCATTGAGGAATGCAGCCTTCGCATCCATCTAATGTATCTTCCAACACATCTATGCTGATAGTTCCAACATCGATCTGATAGATGAGTACCTTGCTACAGGAGCAAAAGTCTCATCATAGTCAATCCCCTCGACCTGTGAGAACCCACAGGAAGTGAACCTTGCCTTATGTTTCTCCACACTACCATCAGCAACTTGCTTTACCTTGTAAAGCCGACAAGAACTCACAACTGACTTGTTCTCTAGTCTTGGAACCACATCCCAAACATTGTTCTGAGCTATGGAGTCATCCTCCTCCACCGTAGCATCAAACCAAATCGGCTGCTGCACTGCTTCCTCCAAGGAAGATGGCTCAGTATCAACACATTCCCCAACAAGGGCCATGTATCCAATGTACCTATCAGGTGACCCCTCTGTATGCATTGAGAAGATGGTTCTCCCACATTCTCTCTCACATCCGATAACAATCTGTCATCTTCTCTCATGCACTTCCACCCATCTCTGGAAGACTCTACTTGAGTGGATGTCTCCACTCCTAGAACGTCTACATGCGCCTACTTCGCATCAGTCTAAGGCCCCTCCTCCTTAGGAACCAAATGTTCCTCCACAACCTGTAGTTGGAGTTCCCTCTCAAGGGAAAATCACATGGCCTTCTGCTCATCAAACTTAAGATCTCTGCGAACCACTGTCTTCCAACTAGTAGGAAAATACACCCGATAGTTGTGGGGTGTATTAGTGTACCCCATAAGAATCCCCAACTCTGCTATCGGCTCAAGTTTATTCTGGGCATCCTTGGTCACATGGCAATAAACCAATGAGCCAAAGATCCTGAAGTGACCCACATCTGGTATCTTCATGGAGAAAGCTTCCTTTGGTGTCTTCATCCCAAGTATGCGATGCGGGCTTCTATTCTAAAAGTATACTGCTGTGTTCCATGCCTCAGCCCACAAGTGAAGTGGTAGGCCTTGGTCATGCAACATCACCTAAGTTGCTCCCACAATTGTTCTATTCTTCCTCTCGGCCAGTCCATTTTGTTGTGGGTTATGAGGTGCCATCAACTCCCATTTAATTCCTTCTGCTACACCGAAGTCCTTAAACTCTTGAGAGACATACTCTCCACCATTGTCACTTCTTAAGGCCCTGATCTTCTTTCCTGATTCTTTCTCAACCAAAGCTTTGAACTCACAAAACTTTGAGAAGGTTTGATCCTTCTTCTACATGAAATATATCTAGCATTTACGAGAAAAATCATTAATGAAAATCACATAATACCTTTGTTTCATGGTGGTGGCTGTTGAGAATGGTCCACACACATCTATATGAACTCACTCCAAGATTTCTTCAGCTCGAATGTCTCGTTCATGAAATGAAGACTTGGTGTACTTTCCCAAGGTACAACCTTTGCATGTGTCTACTTGCTCAAGTTTACCTTTGGGAAGTCTGGTACAAATCTGCTACATTATCTTAAAGGCCCCATGATGCAAATGGCCCAACCACCTGTGCCATAACTCGCCAATATCTTGGCTTTGCACCAATTCTTCTTTCGAACTCAATGCAGCACAATCATCTACCTCCAGCTTGTAGAGATTCTTCACTTAAATCCCAATCCTCTTGGTCTGACCCGTGGCAATGTGTCTCAGGAACGTCTTTCCTTTACTAAAGACTACATCATAGCCTTTGTCTTCCAAAATCACGACCGATACCAAGTTCTTATTCAGTCCAAGCACATACTTTACATTAGTCAGGGTCAGAGGATCTCCATGCTCCCTCTGAAAAACAACCATATCTTCACTTGAAACATGGTACTTTCCATCATCACCCATCTCTATGCACATCTTGAGGTCTTTCTCCTCCAAGGTATTGAATAAACTCTTATCGCCAGTCATGTGGAATGAGGCTCCACTATCCAAATACCAAACACAAACCACCATCGATGAAACCATGCATGCGATGAGGGTAAAATTGAATTCAAACTGAGAGGCCAGTGCCTCACCTTCTGATCCTTTTGAGGATCCCTTCTTGGATTTATTTAATGTACAATTAGTTTCATATGGCCCACCTCATGAAAATTAAAGCATCTCACTTTAGATTTGTCAGTCTTCTTCCCACCATGGGAAGAACTTGATTTGGAATGGGAAGCCTTCCCTTTCCCTTTCCTTGCCTTACTGGCTAAGGCTAGATTTTCTTCATCATCATGTTTAGATGAAGAACCATCTCTAGTGCTTCTCCTGATCTCCTCCTGCATCAGATCCAACCACAGTCATTCCCAATCCGACAGTTTCTCTCTTCCATTCACTGAGTCCTGGTAGCTATTCTAGCTCTTTGGAAGACTGAGGAGAGCAAGGCTCACCATATCATCATCAACTGTCATTACTCCTACTCTACCAAGCTCATCGCTGTAGGTGGTGAGGTTGTTTAGATATGTAGAAATAGTGTCCCCCTTTTCACACTTGATTTCCTGAAGCTTGTCCTTGAGCGCCAGCTTCCTCTGGTTGTTGTTGTTTTGATATAGGTCCTTCAATGTCTTCCACATTGAAAACAAAGTCTCCTTCCCATGGAGACTCAAGACAATATGGTCTCAAACTCCCTCCAGAAGAATCCTCCTCACTTTTGCCAAACACTTCTTCCATTCAGCCAATTCTTAGGAATTAGCTGATGCTGTCTTGTGGATTTCTTAATCAATGAAATCCTTCAAACCATTGTCTTCTAATACTGCTTCCATGCGATCCTTCCATGTTATGTAATTCGCGCTGCTATCCAAGGCATACTCGAGTCTCAAGCCATTGAATGCCATTGATGAATATTGAGGTGTGATAAGAAATCGATTTTGTAAATACAATCAAGAACTTCAAACTTGAAACTTTTCCCTTCTCAATATGCTGTTCACAACTCTGATCACCTTTGCTCTAATAGCATGTAGAAATTCTCACTATAGATTAAACTGATTATGAAATGTACTAAAGAAAAATACTTAATCTACTTCTACTATCAAACTTGTGGAACCTTAATCTATTTTGAGTGAGATCAAACATAACACATATAACAGAGAAGAAGAATCAATCACACATGAAACACAGAAGAATAATTTGGGGAAAGCCTCCACTAAAAACCTTGCTATTTGTATTATCATACAAGTGGAAATATCTCAGGATTACACAAATCTTTATCTCTCAAGCTATCCATCTCTCAGTACAATCCCTCACTGTTGCTCATAGATAGAATAGACAACACATATGCCTTCTCCTCTGTCCTCCAAGCATCCTATTTCCTTGGGAAGTTTTTCCTTGGTGCTCCAGCTGTTACCTAGTGTAATACTGATCGCACACACTACTCTCACCTACTATAGAAATTGCACAATCCTCAAGGAATGAATTCCTTCTTCATGCAAGAGATTTCCTCATAGGAATATTCTTGCAACTGATAGTACACTGTTCATGCCTTTAATCTCAACTGGGTCTTTGTTTGAACTGACATGCATGAGTTATTTATGAGAGAATATTTAGTTATCTAGAGAACTCTAGTTGTATGCATGCATGCATTAACTGACTGAACTCACAATCAGTTCCACAAACTGTTTGGAACTAATCTAACTGGACTTAACTCAGTTAATTGAGCTAACTAATTACAACTCAAATACAACTCATCCTTATCTCCTTAATTAAGGGATAACTTCCTCAATCAAAGGGATAACTGTTGCATGACTTCACAAAGACTTCATGTTTGAATTTCTCCAACTAATTAACTAAAGATGAATTAATTAAAAAATTATTCAAACATCTGGTGAGACTAAATTCGAATTTTAATTCTCAATTTTAATTCAAGGAAAAATTAAAATTGGAATATCCTGAAATGCTATCTTTAGCAATGCTATTTTTAGCATTTCTTGTTGTTATTTTCAACAACCAGTTCATGGGAATTGTGTCCGAAGTGTGGAAAAATAAGTGCACCCACTCTGGCTATGGCTCTGTTCCATAAGCTTTAGTCCAATTTTCTAGGTGATCACTTGGATCATCCCTCCCATCGTATTTTTTGGCCAATCGAGTGTTAGGATGTCCAAACCATAATCTCATCATTATTTTGTAATCCTACCATCCATTAAAGCTATCCTTGTGCATACCCCACCATCATGCGGGTGTAGCACACAGTGCCAAATATAACGCTTGGAAGTGGTGATGCTCAAGGACTTCACACTCAAACTCATGAAAAAACTTATCCATGTCAGTTAAACCATCATAATAAGGTAATTTCCTTACCTCCAATGAAATGCAACGCAACTGTTTAGTCATCATGTTGTAGCGTAGTGTAGATACTTCATGCATCTGATTCTACCAATGCTCCAACTCTTCATATGAGTCAGAGGTGTAGGAAATCTCCCGGTCCCTCCAATCTGTCCATCTGTCATCAGATTAATCCAGTCCTAGTATCATGTTGTTATTTTATAGATCTGATCCAGTTCATCATGACTTTCTTTATAATCACGGACCAGTTCAGTGTAGCATGCCCCTTTTGCAGGGTTGAATGGCACTACAACTTGAAGTGATTTCCTTTCAAATGAAATTGTCCTATTTTTCACGTCGATCACCCCATTCATGTCAATGGCCCAACCAATTCCTAGGAGTATAGGGTATGGATTACTGTCATCAACGATCTCTATCACTTCAAAGTCAACCATCGCGCTCACACCTTCTATATCAATTGTTACTCCATATAGTCATACCATAGGAATGATCTTCTGTTGGTTTTCCATTCTGAGTTGGATCAAAGACCACTATAGTGCAGGTCTCCCCATTCTTTCCCATGATTGTTTTTGCGAAATGCTCGCATCAGACCTCAGATCCAAGATGACCTGGTCCATCTCGTAATCTCCTATCTGTGTGGTGAGCCTCATATCACGCCCTGAACTAGACTTATGTTTGCCAAATTTTTTAACTACACAGTGGCCATCAAGGGCATTCTCTTTGTTGGTGCATTTGTTTATTAACTCCTGCACGATTTTCACAGCTTTGTTATCGCACAGTAGTTTCATGCAGGTCTCCAAGAATGTAGTAAGGACAAAGGGATCAACCTCTATAAGCGCGCTGGTTTCTTGCACTTTGTTCTGGCTTCTTGAGGTGGAGGCCTCAGAGAATGCTTTTCTTAGCTTCCATAAAAGTTTCCTTAGCATGTGCGAAATCAAAAAAACTTCCTTTTCTCGGGCCTTGCGGACCCATCCATCCTCTTTAGGTTGTTTTCCTTTATCATCACTAGTTGCTATTCCTCTTCTCAGCACTATATTCACGCTCTGGTCCTCCTCGCAGGGCCCATTTCTCATCATCTATAAGTTCTGCGTAGGTTGTTGAGGATGTGCCTTTTTCTTCTGCATCTTAGCTATCAACACTGGGCATTCTTCTATAGTGTGATCAAACTTGCTGCAATATTGACATGACGGGCATGTTTGATTCTGACACTCCCATGCGTAGTGCCCCGGTGTCGCAAAGTTGTAATAGATAACCTATCCTCGGCCTCTACCAGGCCCTCCTCCTCCTCGGTCTCATCCTCATACCTGATAACCTCTACGTGCTCCTCCGACGCCCTACTCTGGAGGTCGAGTTTCTACTTGCATCCGGTATGTAGGTGTTCTTTCCATCATTAACTTATAGTTGCGAGAGTGGTCGTGGGACACTAATTTATAGAAGTTACAAAACAACTGCTGCAGTGTCTGGACATATTTTTGAAGCAAATGATAGTTATCCATTGCATGTTGTCCAAGAAAATGAAAAATATCGCACCATAGCATGGCCCCTACACTCATTCTTGTTGGACATTCTGGTCTCAGGGGAATTGGTCCTCCTCCTGTAAAATAATTTGTGAAGATGGGGCAGTTTCCTTTATCATGCCCCTGGCCCGTACACTTCAAACACCATACTTCTGCGCACACCTTTGGTTTAGTCTCCTTGTCTTTCTTCAAGCTCTGCAATTCCAAGCAGAGGCTCTGTAACTGAGAATGAATCTGTTGTACCCCCAAGGTCTCATCATGAATAGGGGTTTCATGTAACCTCATCACAATCTCCAGAGCTTCTTCCTGAGTTCCTATCTTCTGTTGCGACAGAGAAATCCTTAGGTGGGGCAGTAGTAAAGCTATAAACCATTCACGTTGCTAACCATCTTTGAGTTGCATGTTAACTTCTTGAACCACACATTTTAGCCTTTGATCTAACTCCCAAGGTTTCTCATCAACCCTCATCGTGATCTCCTTAAATCCAACTACTGAATGTGAGTCGGCCTTAGGCTTACTAAACTCTTTGTTTAAAGTAACCTTAGTCTCTACTAGAATTTCCAGAGGATTATCGTAACAATACTTAATATACCAAGTCAGTGCACAATCCTACATAGCGATAACAAATTGTGCCTTCTTTATATTGTCATTAGTAATCTGTTGCGTTGTCCATACAACATTCAAAAAAAACCATAACTTCTCTGTATCTTCACTCCCTATTCCCTTGAAAATTGGCAGCTTCATTGTGTTCGACATGTTGAATGGTAGTTGTGGTGGTGGAGGTATGGGTGAAGGTGTATGTGGTGGAGGTGGAGGTGGAGTGGATGGATGACGTGTCTGCACAAAACCCTATCTTATTAGCTGAACAATGCTTCACGATGGGTTACTTTTCACCCATTCATCATCACTTACATGAGGTCCAATGAAGGGACTATACTCCAGTCGTGATCCTTCTCGATTTCTAAAGAATTTTCCACTTTGCTTAGCTCCAAACATCAAAGCAATGTCATAATCCGTTTTTTACATAACAACATCTTAATCTAGGTATTCAAAGATCTTAAATACTTACCTCGTGGTCCTTTGAAAAATTTCCACTCCACTTCGTTGTAGCTAACTTTGGTATCAACTGCAAATTCTATAAAAAGTCCTCCTATAATTCGATTGAGCCAGTGATCGACAACCCACGCGATCTTGTCTTTAGAGGCTTCTAATCGTCACAGTAGTTCTGGAGTCCACAATATTGGATCGTCAAGCTTCCACCTCCCTTGACCATCTTCCCACTTAGCTAGCCACTCGTATAAATCAATTGGGAAGGTGCAAAAGAATTTTTTTTGTATTTTAGTATACAAATACCTATCCAACCACTGCTCCTTTAATAGGTGTGAATTCATGTTTTCTTAAGCTATGAATTCATGAATTTTTCTATCCAGAAACTTTTCATTTCTTTCTTCTCTAGGTTCCATTGATGCGACATAACACATATCTTTCAAGTAGATCTCAGTCCCGAAACATAACCATTTATTAGCTTAGGGGGTCCTGACCCAGGTTCAGAGTTAGTTGTGCCAACAAACAAATCCCTACACTACTAGCCCTTTCGGCAATAATCCATGTAGCGAGGTTGCAGTCTCACCCGAAGCAGTATGGGGGGATGGAAGAACCAAGTTTTTTCATCCACAGACAAGTGTGATGTATTTAAGCACCTTAGATATTCCTTCACACAGATCGATATGCCCTTAGGCCTCAGTACTAAAACTCTATTCAAAAAGTCTTCAGACCTCCATGAAGGTCTACGATCGACTTTTGTAGACCTTTATGAGTTGATTTTTCCACTTACGTGCATCAAAGAACAATTCTATATTAGGCCTTCCGTAGATAATATTGTGTTATTAATAAACATTAGATAATTGATCAAAGTCTTCATGAAAATACATAAACATGCTTCTATACATTATCTAATAGTTATCCAATAGAATCACGTACCATTAGATAAATAATTCATAAACACATTATTCATCCATAGCATATAAATAAACAGATATACACAATATTTCTTCGGTAATCTTCTTTATTGATCTTCAGTTCAACTTTACAGACTCAAAACTACGTTGTGCACTCAACTGTAGGGGTCCGTGCACTCAGCTGCAGACTCTATCTAGGCCTCTACGCACTCAGCTGCAGAGTCTTTCTCTCTAATTAGACCCACTTATATGTGCTATCAATTTCTTCTTACTGACCCATTACATCCATGAATATCTTCATACCTGCCTAAGACTCTCTAAGACATGATACCTACTTATACAATCCCATCAAACCCGACTCAAAATTTTCATAAACAAGGGCTAAAACCCCTTTAACTATTAACCATATATGCACTCCGCATCCAAAAATCGTGGAGAATTTACATTAGTTACAAAATATACATAAAAAATTGGGTTATTTTACCCCAAAAATTGACCCAGGGGACCCCATCCCAACAACACGTGCTACAAAAGTTCAAGCATTATATATTAGGAGGGAATTTCAAAATGTACACGTATCATTCTGCCTTGAAATACCTGGTCAATAAGCCTGTGTTGGGGGGGAAGATCTGGAGATGGTTGCTACTATTCCAAGAGTATGACTTTGAAGTAATTGCGAAGCCAAGAAGGTTAAATGCAGGACCTGACCATCTGTCGCGGATCGAAACAGGTGAAGAACCCAATAATATGGAGGAAGGGTTGCCAGATGCATATCTCTTCACAGTGTGCATAGAAGATGATAATTTTGCAGATATTATTCACTTCTCGACTATGGGGATTGCACCAGAAGGATATACAAGTCAACAAAAAAAGGAATTAGTAGTGCATGCGATAGATTTTTCAGTTATTGCGGGATATCTGTATAAGATGGGTGCAGATGAAATATTGTGAAGATATGTGCAAGATTTTTAGAGGGATATAATTCTTGCTGAAGCTCATGGGGGGTCTGCAGGAGGTCATTATGAAGGAAAGGCAACTGTGCAGAAGATTTTGTGCACAGGTCTATGGTGGCCAACGCTACACAAGGATTCCAAGGCATATTGTAAGGCATGTGATGCATGTCAGAGAATGGGTAGACCATCACAAATGGATGAATTTTCATTACATCCTCAAGTATCTTTGTAGCCATTTGAGAAATGGGTGATTGATTTTTTTGGGCCAATCTAGCCCCTAGGAAAGAAAACAGGTGCATAATATATCATCACCGCGATGAAATATCTAACTAGATGAGCAGAAGCACAACCAGTTAAGAATTGTACAGGGTCTATGACCACAAAATTTTTGTTTGAATATGTCTTAACTAGGTTTGGATACCCAAAAGTGTTGATGAGTGATAGGGGTACGCACTTTCTGAACAAAACAATCAACGCCCTAACTGAAGAATTCCAGGTCTACCATCAGAAGAGTACACCATATCACACACAGGCCAATGGAATTGTTGAATTCCTTAATAATATTTTGGAGAATGCACTAACAAAGATATGAAATGGGTAGCAAAATGACTAGGATGTTTATGTACCCGTAATACTATGGGCTTATAGGACTGTTGGTCAGGTAAATCCCCTCTGCGGACAGAGGCGATCCCACTAGCCTATAACAGAACTAGCCACAATCAAACCACGCTGCTACGCAAGTTCCTAGTTATGCATCAAAGGTGAATCAAGAAGACCAACCTGAAGTCCAACGCTATGATTGAAGCAGAGTTGATATCCCCACTCCCTCGCTCCAACAGACCATAAACGAACACCTGCACATGCAAAGGAAGAGACAGATACCAACATAAAAACTACCAAGGCACAACTATATTTCAGTCAGAAAGGAAATAAATCAACACATCACCATGATAGATAATGAGATTGGAACTATAATAGCAGTCGCTCATCAATTAATAATAAACAGGAAAAGTTACAACCATTGTTCTGACGTCGACCCTTCTCCTGGCTGGGTGAATAACTATATGTGTCTTGCAATGCATCTCCTCTCTGGTAGCATAACCTCTCTAGCACTCACTATCATTCCTCTAAGAACTCAAGAACTCAACATCTAACACTCCATGACTAACGATTATCACTACTATCACTAGCTTGTTCAATGCATAATGACAAGCTTATATAGATGAAGAGAGGAGGAGGATACGATGAACCGGGACACCTTTTGTGGATTAACATTATCCCCAAAAGCCATTAAAGATGGAGATAGGATAGAGCTCGACATAAAGCTGATTTTTTATCCTCAGAAAAGCTCCATGTAATGAAGGAAACAACAGTCGGACGTGCGTTAAGGCAAAAAGCATGACTAAACTTGGTTGGCGCGACTGTTGCTCTAAGACAGAGCACCAATGGTCGCGCCCTCTTTTGAGGATCTCCATGATTGGCGCGGGTAAGATACTGTGGACTTGCGCCAATGGAAAAATATCACTTTTCAGGGATAATCTGCAGAAGGTGTCTTCAGGGAACATGGAGTACATACTCAGGGGAACATAATGTAAGTGTTTTTAGACTTTGTCAGTTCTTATAACTCCCGGGAAGAGTCCTCCAAGGTACGACAAGAGGAGTAACAGGGATGGTGACAAATTACTGTGTAACAGATGCCCCCTAAAGCATGAAGTCCGAGAGGTGGAGAGGGGTGAAATGCTTTACAAGAACACACAAGAACACATAACAGCACATATAGTTACTGCCGCCGAGGATCTGTATTAAGAGACATGACTGATAGTTCAATTACATGATGTACGTGGTATGGTCGCAGCCATCCATAAGAGAGTACATAAATAATCTAGATCCATATGGACGCAGCCATCTGGTTAGGATCAATGAATTGACTCGGGTATGGTCGCAGCCATCCAGTGAATGAGTCAAGTATCAAGAATCACGCCTGGATTACAATAGAAACAATCTAGGGTCTTGCGCTCCATCTCGACCCGAACAAGAGTACAAGTTCAAGCATGTGAATATATGAGTTGAAGTCGAACATGCATGAACATCGTCTGATTACCAGTCAATAATGGAAATTGTTAACAGACGCGAGAGGTACCACCAATTATGACAATGGCCCTCAAGGTACTATAGGTACAATCTACGACATGTGAATCAATGATCCGAAGTCGAACACCCGTAGAATCATTCGATCGGAGGCCAATGATGAAAACCTCACGTCGAACATGAAGAACCTGCCATTGAGGCATGCAGGCTCCAAGGCACCGGAAAGGAGTCTCTAGATCAACTTCCTGGATAATGAGTTGAAGTCGATAGGAAGTGACCTTGATCGAAGGTGGGCCATAATGTTTCCCACATCATCGACACGAGACAGAGAGATAATGTTGTGAATCGAGATTGTGCGAACTATCAGAGGGAGGTTGTTTCTTTGCAGAGGTCAACTTCTCTTGAACATATCGGCGGCACATTAACGGAATTGGCAGTATTTGACATCAATGTATCAAAGGTCATGATGACGAGGCAATGAGTGGATGAGAGGTAAAATAGGGTACCCAAGTCCATGGAAGCAAGTGAAAGATATGAGATGAAATATCCCCACCCCGGACATGAAAACAAAAAATGCCATGTTCAAGAGCGACATACTGTCGTTATGGTAATAATTATGGTTCAAAATTTTCTTTTCCCCCCGCCATTTCTGGCGAGTACCCCAGTTATTTTTAACAAGCTTGATGGGGATAGCATATGCTTGTGTTGTGACAAAACCCCATGTCATTAAGTTTTAACGAGTCTGAAAAAGGAAGAACTCGACGTCTTTTCATGTTTAGAGAGTTTGAAAAGACAGCAGAAAAGGAAACTTCAGGGATGTCCTTTTTCGTAAAGTTGTGTCTCTCGGGCCCAAAAAAGTATAAAATAATACCCGAAAGAACCGCCCGATCATTACGATCGAGGAGTACTTTTCATAATTAGTGATTTTGACCTGAAAAAGTAAAAAAGTGGTCAAAACCACGTCGCATCATAACCATTAACGAGTTTGAAACGACAAAAACCCGGTGATCTTTTTATGTTTTAACGGTCGACAAAAATAACTTAAAACGACCGCCCCTTATTACCATTTAACGAGTCGAGAGGAGTGACTCGGCAATCTTTTCTTCTTTAAATGGTCAGAAAAGAGCTGAAAGCGGACCTTGAAGTAACCTCTTCTTGTGTTTTACCGAGCTCAAAAACCGAAAAAAGGAGTTCGTTATGTTGCTTGAGTGGCACTAATCCCTGTCAACATACAAAAACAGCGTAAAACCCTACTTTGACATAAAAACATTCACAAAAACATGATTGTAATGTGTTTTTTAAGCCAAAAGAAGTTATAGATAGTGAAATAGTAAAAAATAAAATTACTTTTCACTTTTTACCTTGTGAGTTTACCGTTGGAGGGTTTTGGGTGCAAATTTCAACTGCTGATTGCGACCAATCCAGGAGACCATTCGAGCCGCCGTTTGAAACAGGTAAGAGGCCTCATCCTTAGCTTCATTTTTATTCCATTCTTTCAGTTTTCCATCCACAGAATGATCCTCTACAAGGGGTATTGTAAAAAATAGGGTTGCGCCCATTGGCGCGAGTTTCCCACGCGGGTTCGCGCCAATGGGCTATTTTTCTAAAAGGAGTCACGCCATTTTCGCGACTGTTTGTAAAACAGTCGCGCCAATTGCGCGAACCAATTTTCACATAATTTTGACCGTTGAAAATGCAATTTTCTTTGATTTTTTGTTTCACCATTGATCTTATGATGACATTTTGGTGTTTTGGTTGCAGGAATTGGTCAGAATGGCTATAGAATGGAGAGAAAGGGAACATGAGGCCATAGATGCTTTGGCATTGGAAGATGACGCATGCATGGATGCTTTGTGAGATTGCGGCTTGAAAAAAATCTTCCTTACCTCATACTTACGTGCACAACCTGAGTTACTGAGATTTATTGTTGATGCTTGGGACATAGAGGATCAGGTATTCCGCCTGAAGGACCAGACATTGGAGCTGGATGTCTCTGATGTCTATTTTATTACTGGACTATCTCGGCGGGGTGCACGACCCATCTTGACTGGTAGCAGGCCTTACGGGGAAAAGATGGGTGAAGTAAAGGAAAGGGTTTGTCCTGGGGCCCATACTGGGTCCAACAGTGCCAAGGTGGATATTGTCACTATTCCGGATCTGGTGTTACGAGTGGTACTATTCACTATCACTCGGATGGCCGGGGTATAGGCACCCCACGAGGCCAGCAAGAATCACTTGCTGCTGGCAACTGAGTGCCTACACCCCACATTATTTGATTGGGCCACGGCAGTAACAACAAATATCAAGAGGCAGCTTACCAAATGTAAGCGTGATGGCAATAAACAGTTCGGATATGGATCCATCATAGTATCGTTTTTCCTGGAGCGGCTACCGATATTCCAGATCCCAGGAGCTATAGTGGCAGATCCAGTGCCACGGGAGCCGAGGTTGGCTCGATGGGCACCACTTATGCCCAGAGGGGGTGGGGGCCAGCAGATGGCCTGGAGGCCCGAGTTCTTCATTTGGCTCCAACACCAGATGATTGTCGTGGAGGACTGGCCCTATGCGGGCACTGATTTTACCGGAGATCTAGACCTCCTGTTGCCGGAGGGAGGGGACTGGGACGAGGAGCTAGGTAAGGACCCTTTATGTTTTTAATATTTTTACATATTCAAGTTTTTATAATTCATGTATGTTTCTTACAGCACCTATATATATGTATGCAGACGTTGGTGCAGAGCGACCAGCCGACTTGCCTCACAACGTACGGAGAGTACAACCTGCGGCGGACCCTCAGGCAGAGGGTGACGATGATGACCTAGTACAGAACCTCGAGGCACTTACTCGAGGGATCCCAGATTATGGCAGACTGGCAGACGTGCCTAGAGCGTACCAGAGGCATACAGTGGGAGTATCTACTCGCATCCATCGTCTGTTGAGATGTTTGGTGCGGGCGGTGACATGCTATCATGAGCGTCACCGCGATTAGACGCCTAGGTTTCATTTTTGCACCTTTTTGAGAGACATGTTGTCGACGGCTGTATGAGTTTTGGACATGTATTATTTTTTGTATTATGTAATGCGCGGGGTGCAAACATTTTGACACACACGTATATATATACATATGTTCATGGTTCATTATTGTGTTTTCATGTGCTTGCTTACATAATGTTTTAATTACAAATTATGGAGATGTCTATCTAATACATGATTGGCCAATGCATCAGATAATGTGTTTAATTGTCTCGGAACATGTTGATATGTAATAAAATCAATATGTCTTTCTAACAACCTTACACGTAAATACAACCTTAGTATATGATGGTTTCTGATGGAATATTGCCCGTTGAGCTGGTGGACAACAAGTTGAGAGTCCAGGTTTACTATCAATGCGCGAATACCGAAATTAATTGCTCTAGTAAGTAGCTCGATTACAGCACAGTATTCGGCGACATTGTTAGTAGTATGGCCTAAACACACACCCTGGAAATCTATTAACTCGCTATGAGGATCGTAGATTACCCATGCCGCAGAATACAAATCGCGGGTACTGCGGCAGGCACCATCAGCGAAACCAACATAAGGTGCATCCGGCATCTGCACAAGAAGCGAAAAACACAATAAGTGGTAGCTATGTCTCGAAAACCGACACACAATACACTAAAGTACATGTATGTACACAATAAAATGTACCAGCATCACGCATAGTACTTTTTCAAGTAAAGCCCATTTCGGGGCTTCCCAAGAGGGTTTCCTTCATAATCAATCAGCTCGTAGGCCCCTTTCTGCAGGACTTTCTTGACAATATAAGGGCCTAGCCACATAGACTCGAGCTTTCCTGCGCCTAGCTTATCTTTCGCTTGATCATAGAGTAGGACCAAGTCTCCCTCAACGAAAGAATGTGGATGGACGGTCTGATCGAAGTGAGTCTTGACTCGCTTCTTTTGCGTTTCGATGGCCAAAGAGGCCAGGTGACGAGTCTCATCTAACCGTTCTAGGTAAAGAAGGCATTCTTCTAACGGGGTAGTGTTGGGAAGCAGCTCGACGGCTAATTTCAATGAAGGGATCTCACATTCAATTGGAAGGGTAGCCTCTAGTCCATAAACTAGTTGAAATGGAGTGAAACCAGTGGCATCCTTCACGGAGGTTCGGTAAGCCCATAAGGCAGGGAATAACATCAAATGCCAGTTAGATTTATGCACACCAACGATACGTTGAAGCATTGTAACCAAGATTTTATTGACAGCCTCAACTTGACCATTGGACTGAGGGTAGTATGGAGTTGAACTATCGTGTTGCAAGCCTAGCTGGGTTGTTAATTCCGACATCATATGATTACGGAAATGCTTTCAGTGATCAGTGACAATGGCTTGAGGGACACCGAATCACGAAATAACATGATTGAATAAAAATTGTGCTGCAGTGTGACCGTCTTCGGTTAATGTAGGCATCGCCTCGGCCCATTTAGTAAAGTAATCGACGACAACGATGACAAACCCATGCCCCCCAGCCGAGCGAGGGTTACAGGTCATATAATCAATGCCCCATTTTGCAAAAGGGCCGACGGAAACCACAGGGTGCAACGGAGCAGAAGGCGCTCGCATTTTCCGCTAGTATATCTGGCACTCATGACAAGAGCGAACAGAAAGGATGCAATCCTTGAAAATAGAGGGCCAAAAATAGCCAGGATGAAGGATTTTTTGGGCTGTAGCATATCCGGACATATGTCCGCCACAAGCACCAGAGTGGCAGTCATTTAGAACCCGTTCAGCTTCCTCTAGAGTAAGACAACGGCGGAGAATGGAGTCCGCACCAAGACGATATAATGTATCTCCAATGATACGGTAGGGTTGAAATTGATGACGACTCCTCCGCCGTGCGTCTTTAGACACGCTCGGGCGGAAGGAGGACGTTTGCAGATATGTGATTATATCTCCGTACCATGGATCGAGGGTGCTAATGAGGAATAGGGTTTCATCTGGAATTTGATCTTCTGCGGGCGAGGTCGAGGAAGAAGATGGCAAAGAGCAAATTAACTCAGCAAATACAAGGGATTTCTTAGACTTGGCAGTGATAAATTCCAAGTCAAACTCTTGGAGGATAACAATCCACTTTGAGTATTTGCCCCCCAATAACTGGCGTGACAATATATACGTCATGGGGTTGCAGTCAGAAATCACAGTAGTAGTACGCAAAAGAATATAATGACAGAAACGTTGTACAGCACAAACTGCGGCTAGTGCCAACTTTTCGATATAAGCATATCGAGTTTCCGTGTCGAAAAGGTTGCGGCTGAGATAATAAATAACATGTTCAGTGTTATCATCATCAGTTTGAACAAGAACCATGCCGATAGTGGTATCGGCGGCAGCCAAATACAAGGTGTAGTCGCGATAATAATTTGGAGGACGAAGCAATGGAGCAGAAACAAGGAGACTCTTGAGACGCTCAAAAGATTCATGAGCTATGGCATCCCAATGAAAAGGGACATCACGCTTCAGTAATCCTGTAAAACCTTTAGCCACCTCGGCATAGTTGGGAACAAAACGACGTAAAAAATTGGCTTTCCTCTGCAAACTCTGCAACTGATGCAAAGAAGTTGGTGGAGGGAGATTGACGATTGGTTCGACTTTAAGGGGATCCAAACGGATGCCCTCTTTAGAAACGATAAAACTGAGAAGTCTGCCAGATTCAACGCAGAAGACACATTTGTGAGGATTTAGCCTGATTCGGTAGTATCGGCAGTGAAGAAAGATTTCGCGAAGGTGTTTAGGGTGGTCCTGACGTTTAGCTGAATGAGCAGGAAGATCATCCAGATAAGGTTGCACAATATGCCGAATGTCATGAAATGCATAAGACATTGCACGCTGGAAGGTAGCACCGGCATTTTTAAGGCCGAAAGGGAGCTTCTTATAGGCAAAAGTCCCCCATGGGCAAATAAAAGCAGTTTTGTGTTGATCAGCGGGAGCAATATTAATCTGGTTATAACCAGAGAAACCGTCCATAAAAGAATACATTTCACTGCCAGCGCACTCGTCAATGATCTGATCAATGAATGGTGTGGGAAAGTTATCTTTAGGACAGGCTTTGTTTATATCGCAGTAATCGACACAAACTCGGATGGTACCCTATTTTTTAGTTACAGGAACAACGTTAGAAACCCAATCTGTAAGAGGAATAGGGTAAATAAAACTGGCGTTAAGAAGCTTTTCTACTTCGGCCTTAATCGCTGCAGCCTTCCGGGGGTGTACAGGGCGTAAACGTTGACGAACAGGCTTAGCATCTGGGTACGTGATTATTTCATGTATCACTATACTAGAATCAATGCCGGCCATTTCTTCATATGACCATGCGAAAACATCACGAAATTCGCGAAAAAGTTCGGAATAAAGTTGAATCTCCTCTGGAGTACAAGTGACTCCGATGTGAAGATGCTCGACTATCCCGGGTTTGACAGAGATGTCGAGGGGTTGGGTTCGCGTAATGTTTGCCATATTCCCTTCAGAAAAAATCTGATCAATTTGAATAGGCGTTTGAAGGATTTGTGATGGGAGACAAGGAGCAAACCGCTTGAGGCATGTCAAAACATGCTGCGAGGCAGGGAGAAATGAGGAATGATGGTGAGAACTATACCAAGGAGGGTTGTCCAGAGACATAGTCTCAATAATAGCTTAGTCGGAGAGGAATGTTTCTCCTAGGGAATCCGAAGAAGCTGTGTCTAGAAGCCCTGAGGATGGAGTAAGCGCAGAAGAGGGAGCCGAGGCAGCAATGATTTCAACATAATTAAACTCGGCAGAACTCAACGGAATCCGGTCGCCCCATGAATCTACTCGGTCTGTGGAGGGTACTAGCCACAGATCAGAGCCAGTAGCGATCATATTGATAGAGGCGATATTTAGAGGAGGGAGTGGAAAAACACCCATAAGATCAGGATCTTTGAAAATTCCAGCTCCCAAACTCTTAGGTAAGTTGGAGGTATGTTCCACGAATGGGATGGTGCCTTCGGAAGAAGAAGCAAAAAAGGAGAGCTGGTCAACGGTAACGATCTTCCCTTGACGAAAGAAACGGATGATTCGGAAGAAAGATGAAGCAACAACTTGCATTGCGTATATCCAGCTACGTCCGAGAAGGAGGTTGTAGGTTAGAGTAGCATCAACGACTTCAACTTCCATCTCGACCGTCTTCCCTTCCAAAGAGATTGGTAAACGTTGGAGTATACCGTAAGGACGGGACGCTCTTCCATCAAAAGCTTCCAAGGTAGTGGGAGATTGGCTCAACGTCGGAGATCCAATAGCTTTCCAACAGGCAACAGACATGATGCAAGTTGAGGCATCTTCATCAATAACTGTACGATGAATCATTTTGGAATCAATAACTACTTGTATGAGGAAGGCGATTTGGGGAGGCAGTCTTTGAGTGTGGCGTTCTAAGTCAAAAGTTATTAAATCCGAATCGGCCGGGTCTATGCCACCAATGGCAGATAGCATGGACTTCCTCCGAGAAGGGCAGCTCTGGAGAACCTCTAAAGCGGACATAGCCGACGGAGTCTGTGCTAAGTCCTCAACGATGTTGTAGTGCTGTGCAGCACGAGCATTCGGATTATACGAGGATTTCTGGAGTACTCCTTTTGGAGGGGGTCGAAGAGGCGTTTCAGTGGTAGGTCTCTCGATGTGGAGCGGACCTGAACTGAACGGAGGAGCACTTGGGGGAACCTCAGGCTCCTTCCCGGGAGATGACGGATAATCTTTCGTTCGAGTACTGATATTAATGGGTATTGTTGATGAGCCCCAAAAATGTACAATT
The DNA here is from genome assembly GCA_031772625.1 of Pinus tabuliformis. Classification (NCBI taxonomy): domain Eukaryota; kingdom Viridiplantae; phylum Streptophyta; class Pinopsida; order Pinales; family Pinaceae; genus Pinus; species Pinus tabuliformis. Next base: position 473,610,744 of record CM062806.1, on the reverse strand, counting down.
ATTTGGGCTCATTCAACCTCCTAATTTGGCTTAGTCCACCATTCTCATTTGTTTATTGCATGTTTTTTGATTATTTTTATGTTAATAGAATGAATTTGGTTAGTCATTATGCCAACAAGTCTAATGGGTGCTTTGTGTAGCCTTTTTGGTCAACTTGGAGACAAAATTGAAGGTCTTAATGAGCACTTGGCAGCCAAATTCGTGGGAGAACAAGCTAGAGAATTTGTAGGAAGGTGTCCCCCTCATTTATGGGCCCTTACCTCGAATTCTCCACCATCAGCTCAGAGTTCAAGGGCCACCGAATCCATCAGCAGAAGGGCAGCCAAGCAAGTCAAGTAGGACTGCTGTTAACTACAAGTCTTGGGCAGTCAAGTCCCTAACTTTTAGGAGGACTGTTGGGTCCTCAAATTGTATAAATAAGAGGGCTCGGGGCCTCATTTTGGTTAGCTAGTGGTTAGTCATTTTGTAGCTAGTTAGTCATTTTGTTTTAGCCATTAGTTAGCTAGTTTGTAGTTCGATTTTTATGCAATAGATTAGCTTTGCTTTCAGCTCATGTTCAAGTTCTCCTTGTGGACAGTTTTGATGTACTTTTCATTTCTTGATTAATAAATATGGATCCAGCTTTGCACCAGATCTAAATCTTTCATGGGAGGCTGTAGCTCTTGGGGTTGGGCCCATCTCAAGCGCCCAGTACCTCCCTTGTTTCTCTTTATGTGTGTTTGCTGCGTTCTTGAGAAAAAATCTGCTCTTTATATTTAATTCATGCTGTGTTACTTAGGTTGCTTTCGATGGTTAAAGTAGTTTCTTATGTTTAAGATAGATTGGTAGGAGTTATTCATGCGTTTATATCTCTTTGATAATGTTTTGTTCACAGGTTGTACGTGATTCTTTTCATGAATAAGGTTGTTGTCCACCGATTTCACTAACTTGTTAGATAGATCACATGATATTTCGATTGCATGCAAGATGTAGTTGGTTTGATCAAGCAACCACTATGCAGGTTATCTTCATCACCTCCTTGTTCATTTGAGCCTCGTTCAGATCAGCTCCTCCATCACCAAGTCTGTTCCCTCATCTCCCATCTTCTCTTTTGCCAAGTAACCTTACCTTCTTCCCCATTGTTGTCTCAACTACCTTCAAGCCAAGTCAGCTTTCCACATCATCTCACCACTCCATCCATCAGTTCCTGGGTCACTTCAGACCCCCATCCTACCTCCATAACCATCCATGCATCTTCCCTCAACCATCCATCCTCAAAAATCCAATTCGTAAACATCCTGTAGAAGAATTACAGAACATCCTATAGAAACCCCCGCGTTTCCTGTAGAATCCCCTGCAGACATCCTGTAGGAGGCCACTCACTCGGTTGCTGAGCCTCTGAACGTGAGGAACCTCTATGGACTGATGCTAAGGATCTCTGGGGACCTCTCCTAGCCTCCCCAACCTTTCCCAAGCTTTCCTTCCTTCCGCATCACATCTGCACACCCAAACCCTAATAAGCACAAAATCACAATCACTCCATCCACTTAAAGAAAAAATACAAAAACATGTCTTTTAAGATGCAAGTAGATTAGATTCATGCATTTTCACTTATTAGAAGTAATGGCATCATTGGTAGAAGTTTCCTTCACATTCTTTGCATCATAGAGGTTAGACTAGTTAAATTAGGGTTTCCTAGGGTTTCCATGTTTTGATTTGCTTTCAGTTCATTTTTGCCAAGTAGATTAGTCTTCTTTGAGCTAGCTTTCATCCATCATTTAACAAGCTTCTTATGAGAGCCTATAGAAGTTGGCTTGAGCCCTAGCGGACTTGTGCCAGCTGACCAAGTGACAGCTGCGACAAGAGCTAGTACTTGTGCATACAGCACCGTCGCTTCCAAGTTTGTACGAACTACCGGGTTGATAAAATTAAGAGACAGGAAGCCCCAGGAGTTGTAGCATTATTGCTACAATACTGGGGCTCACCATCTTTTTGGTGCTGTTGCCGGGGAGACCCAAACAATGAAGATTGTTTCTACAGGAAGACAGAGACTGTTTCTACAGGAAGACAGAGGACTGTTTCTACAGGAAGCCAACGAACAGTTTCTACAGGAAAGTTTGAAAAGAGGGAAGCCAAAGGAGAAATCGGCCGAGATGCTAGCCAAGGAATCCACCAGGGCCATCAAAGACAAGGAGAGATTGGTTGTTCAGAGGATGAGCAACACTTTCAGTAGGGGGGTGATGATGAGCCCCAAAAATGTACAATTATTTGGGCTCATTCAACCTCCTAATTTGGCTTAGTTCACCATTATCATTTGTTTATTGCATGTTTTTTGATTATTTTTATGTTAATAGAATGAATTTGGTTAGTCATTATGCCAACAAGTCTAATGGTTGCTTTGTGTAGCCTTTTTGGTCAACTTGGAGAGAAAATTGAAGGTCTTAATGAGCACTTGGTAGCCAAATTCGTGGGAGAACAAGCTAGAGGATTTGTAGGAAGGTGTCCCCCTCATTTATGGGCCCTTACCTCGAATTCTCCACCATCAGCTCGGAGTTCAAGGGCCACCGAATCCATCAGCACAAGGGAAGCCAAGCAAGTCAAGTAGGACTGCTGTTAACTACAAGTCTTGGGCAGCCAAGTCCCTAACTTTTAGGAGGACTGTTGGGTCCTCAAATTGTATATATAAGAGGGCTCGGGGCCTCATTTTGGTTAGCTAGTGGTTAGTCATTTTGTAGCTAGTTAGTCATTTTGTTTTAGCCATTAGTTAGCTAGTTTGTAGTTCGATTTTTATGTAATAGATTAGCTTTGCTTTCAGCTCATGTTCAAGTTCTCCTTGTGGACAGTTTTGATGTACTTTTCATTTCTTGATTAATAAAGATGGATCCAGCTTTGCACCAGCTCTAAATCTTTCATGGGAGGCTGTAGCTCTTGGGGTTGGGCCCATCTCAAGCGCCCAATACCTCCCTTGTTTCTCTTTATGTGTGTTTGCTGCTTTCTTGAGAAAAAATATGCTCTTTAGATTTAATTCATGCTGTGTTACTTAGGTTGCTTTCAATGGTTAAAGTAGTTTCTTATGTTTAAGATAGATTGGTAGGAGTTATTCATGCATTTATATCTCTTTCATAATGTTTTTTTCACTGGTTGTACGTGATTCTTTTCATGAATAAGGTTGTTGTCCACCGATTTCACTAACTTGTTAGATAGATCACATGATATTTCGATTGCATGCAAGATGTAGTTGGTTTGATCAAGCAACCACTATGCAGGGTATCTTCATCACCTCCTCGTTCATTTGAGCCTCGTTCAGATCAGCTCCTCCATCACCAAGTCTGTTCCCTCATCTCCCATCTTCTCTTTTGCCAAGTAACCTTACCTTCTTCTCCATTGTTGTCTCAACTACCTTCAAGCCAAGTCAGCTTTCCACATCATCTCACCACTCCATCAATCAGTTCCTGAGTCACTTCAGACCCCCATCCTACCTCCATAACCATCCATGCATCTTCCCTCAACCACCCATCCTCAAAAATCCAATTCGTAAACATCCTGTAGAAGAATTACAGAACATCCTGTAGAAACCCCTGCGTTTCCTGTAGAATCCCCTGCAGACATCCTGTAGGAGGCCACTTACTCGGTTGCTGAGCCTCTGAACATGAGGAACCTCTATGGACTGATGCTAAGGATCTCTGGGGACATCTCCTAGCCTCCCCAAACTTTCCCAAGCTTTCCTTCCTTCCGCATCACATCTGCACACCGAAACCCTAATAAGCACAAAATCACAATCACTCCATCCACTTAAAGAAAAAATACAAGAACATGTCTTTTAAGATGCAAGTAGATTAGATTCATGCATTTTCACTTATTAGAATTAATGGCATCATTGGTATAAGTTTCCTTCACATTCTTTGCATCATAGAGGTTAGACTAGTTAAATTAGGGTTTCCTAGGGTTTCCATGTTTTGATTTGCTTTCAGTTCATTTTTGCCAAGTAGATTAGTCTTCTTTGAGCTAGCTTTCGTCCATCATTTAACAAGCTTCTTCTGAGATCCTATAGAAGTTGGCTTGAGCCCTAGCGGACTTGTGCCATCTGACCAAGTGACAGCTGCGACAAGAGCTAGTACTTGTGCATACAGCACCGTCGCTTCCAAGTTTGTACGAACTACCGGGTTGATAAAATTAAGAGACAGGACGCCCCAGGAGTTGTAGCATTATTGCTACAATACTGGGGCTCACCAATTGTACCAACCATAAACACTTGAGAACCAAAGGAAGAAGGAGGTTGAGTAGGATCAGCCACCATTTGAGTTTTTTGAGTGTGTTGGGCGGGAAAGGGCTCTTTGAGCACCGCAGGAGTCCCAGAGGTGCCTTTTAACAAACGACTAACTTCGGACCGCCTCGAACAATCCTTGGTAAAGTGATCCTCATCGCAAATAAGACAAGGATATTTGGGTTTGCGTTTAGGGCCATCCTCAGGTTGAGGTTTTGGGGTTTCCTGCTTAGGTTGTTTCGGCTTATTTTTCGCTTTCCCTTTTTCTTCCCTTTCAAAGCCTTGTTTGTCGTATTAGATTGGACGGCATTAACCTCAGAAGTAATATTCGAACCAGGCGATGCCTGGGAAGGTTTTCCATTCGAAGTAGATGTTTTTTTCTTCGCAGGATTCGCCGAATTTTTCTTTGAGGATGAATTAACCGAACCAATGATACCGTCAACAGTGGGTGTTGGCGGGGCTTTAGATGTTCCTTGTCTTGGGACATCAGGCAGATAATCATATAATGTACCTGACTGAGAATAAACCAAGTCAAGGTACTGAGCTCGAGCAATAGCTTGCTCTTCAGTGACACATGCCCCCATGGCGATATCCCGAGCTATCGGAGGCACGAACAAAGTCGTAAACCAATCGGTAAGAAGCTGGTCGGGAATCCAAAATTTGATCATACGTCTACGCCGTCTCCATTCATGGATATGATCAGAGATATGCGTAGCCGTCGTTTGTCTCAAGGAAGTGAGGAGGTGTGTACCCGTTTCGTATCGAATGGGTAACTGGAAGTGAGTGAGAAATGCCATAGCCAAAGAATTGAAATCTTGGAAGGACCCGCGATGAAGTTCGATATACCACTTAGCGGCAGAGCCAGTGAGAGTCCTTTGAAAAAGGTGAAGCCGAATTGAATCGTCAAGCCATGAATTAGATGAACACCACAAATGATAGGTCATAACATGGGCTTGTGGGTCTTCATTGGCTTTACCATCGAATTTTGGACAGTCACCAGGTATTTTAGTTGGAACTGGAGGCCAATAAGGATTATGGAGAATAGGATCATTGGTTAATTTGGATACGTCCGGTAATTCTAAAGTCGCTAAGAATGGTAATTGAGGATTGAAAAGCATCTGGGGCTGTTGGTAGGGTGGAGCACCGGGGTTCCAACCAGGTGGTGGTTGCCCCCATAGAGTTTGTCCGGAAGGATTTGGCCCCATAGTGGATTGGCCATAGGGATTCGTATATTGCCCCCCAGCATAAGGATTACCAAATGATACCGCAGACATGCCATATAGCTGTTGATAAGTTTGCGATGGATTCGCTTGCGGTTGCTGGTAGTTCTGGTACGGGGCAAATGAAAATTGCCCTTGAGGTTGTTGGTAGCCATACGGTGGTGGGGCTCCAAATTGAGTTGGAGGACCAGGCTGGGTTGGATAAAAAGTTTGTGATTGAGACCCAGCCTGCATTTGAAGACTAGATGGGTATTGGGGTCCCATTTGGGGCCACGGGCCGGATTGAGCAGCACCAATAGACTGTCCTATAGGTTGGGCTATCTGGCCAGAAGGAAAACCTTGTTGATAGTGAGGTTGGACGATCTGTCCAGAAGGTTGTACCTGCTGATACTGAGGTTGGCCTAGCTGTTGGAACTTTTGTTGCATAGTTGAAGGTTGTCCTAGCAGACTAGATGGTTGAGGAGACTGGGTAGTTGGTTGGCCTAACTGTGTTTGAGGCTGACCAGCCTGCCCAGAGGGTTGTGAATACTAGACAATAGGTTGACCAAGTGGTTGAGTAACTTGTCCAGACATTGGACTATACTGGACATTATATTGGTTTGGGTTAATAGCTTGTTGACCACTTTGTCCAACGGGATAGCCCTGCTGGATACCAGGTTGGACTTGTTGAAAAGACGACTGACCTGAGTTACCAGAAGGTTGCATATAAGAAGAGGAAAAAGGAGCAGCAGTAACGAAAGGGTTTCCATGAAAGGATTGCCCTGGTTGGTCTTGAGGGGGTTGTATTGGAGATTGCGCAGATAAAACTTGACCACCATGGAAAGAGGTGGAGGTCCAATCAATTGACAATGGGACCGATACCTCAACAACCGGTTGAGATGACAAATATGGATCATATGGCTCCTGTATTGGGACATTTGTCATGGGGTCAAAGACTCCAAACAAAGAAGCTGAGGGACGACTAGAAATAGGAGTCGAAGAGGCTGCACACACCGTTGGAGCGGTTGTGACGGAGGTAACAGATAGACTGCGACTTGGTGGAGTAAAAGGCTCCATAGTAGGAAAAGTGTGTGATGACCAAATGGGACCTGTGAACAGAGTTCCAGAAGGCGTAGCATCTCTTAAAGCTTTATAGCCTGGTGGTAAATTTGTAGTAGTAGGTGTACTACTAACATGTATAGGGTCCGTTGAGGTGGGAATTTCACCACTCGTTGCAACGGACTCATCGGTCGTTGTCGGGGACAAATCATCCATGTCGGATGAAACTGGTGGGACTGACCCACGAGGAGAAGGATGGTCCCAAAAAGGGATACCGTCCTCAAAAGGTTCCCACGTAGGGTTCCAATGAAACTGGTAAGTCTCGTCACCTGGGGCATGAGAACTAAGTGGTTGTATACTTAGAACCACAGGAAGAATCACCACCAGTGTTTCAGTAGAAGGCGAAACTGGTAATTTTGCTAGGATGAAACTTACGAAGTCTATCGAGATAACTCCTACTTCGAACTAATAGAAACGAAAGCTAATCGGGTAGATGTTATCGTGGCCAATAAATTTTAAGACACTGAACTTAACCTTTTCATTTTTTAAGAGTCGAGAAAAGGATAAAAGATGACTCTAGTCTCCTTCGAATATTTAATGACCACAAAGTGACAAGACGCTCACAGGCACCTTTTTGTTTAGGGAGTCCGAAAAGGATCAAAAGTGGCTTCTCTGGAATTCTAGGTAGAAGGTGTGCCAAACTTTTCGCAAAACCACAGAATACTTTTTAGGGTACGGGTGGTCAATCTTCGTGAATGTTGTGTTCACTGCATTACGAATCGTAGGGCGGCTGACACGGCTTCCTATGGATAAAGGCTTTATTCCTATAGGGGTCTCCCAATATATACTCGACGGTACGTGGGAGCACAGTCCGTATTGGCACCTATCATTTCACCGTGGAGGAATCACCCAACCACTCGACGATAAACTACCAGGTTTAAAGACGCCGGAACACGTCTCTAACCTAGACCTCTAGAGTATTTGCATTATGTTCCAATGCGTTGTTATGTTCATTGAGTTCATTTTAAAGTTTATCTTCGATTATGTTTCAGTTTTTGGTCCTACCGTATGTGATATCTCAAAAACTTCTTAAATGCAAACTATATGCCAAAATTAAATCATTTGATTCGATGAATTCTATCTACAGGAGGGTTGAGATTTTTACACAAACGAAGTGATCACTCAACAAATAACAAAGATCTTAATGCAGCTAATAACAAGAAATGAAATTTTTTCTGTTTCTTTTTAATAGCAACAAATAACAATAAATGCTAACTAATACGATGCAAAATATTTTTTGTTTTTCTTTCCTTTAAGATGGCATGATGCATGTAAACAAATTTTAAGAGATATGCACAATCCAAGTTCACTCAATGAAATAGAACCAATTCTGAAACACCAAAATGAACCATGCAAGCAAGGAAAAACACAAAAGACTTTTACTGAACCATGTAATCTAAGTTTGAATGAAATCGAGTGAAATCCAAAGAGGCTAGAAGTGAAACACTCAGAGTATAGAAGATCAAGCTTTAACAAATCACTGGATAGGTGCAGAACACAACCAACAAGCTGACTGGATAATCAAGAGACCGAAACTTCCCATAGAAGGCTAGACATGCAAAGTCACTAGATGTCCTAGGGCTGAGTAAAAAATCAATAGAAATAAGCAAACAGCTGAGGGATAAAGGCTAAGACCAGTCAAGCAGAGGTTCAACACAGTTCCAAAGGCTGAAAGAGATATAAAAAGAGATTGAAAGAGCTTTCCATCCACACACAGGAAAAATTTACAGAGCTGGCGCGACTGTCAGCCTGCAACTTGCGCTACCACAGGATTGGCGCGAGTTGCCTTTGAGCAACATGCGCCAAATGGCGCGACTGTCAGAGAAATAACCGCGCCAATTAAGCTTGCCAACTAAAAAAATAAATGATACGACCTCAGGTCGGGTTGACAGTGCTCAGATGGGTCAAACAGTAAAGAATAAACTGAAAACTGACTCAGGAAGCTCATTCACTCAAGCAAGCAGAAGAAAATCAACATGCAAGACAAAAATCAACTAGCTCCTCCCTAGTGGAGTCGCCAAATTGTTGGTCAGGTAAATCCCCTCTGCGGACAGAGGCGATCCCACTAGCCTATAATAGAACTAGCCACAATCAAACCACGCTGCTACGCAAGTTCCTAGTTATGCATCAAAGGTGAATCAAGAAGACCAACCTGGAGTCCAACGCTATGATTGAAGCAGAGTTGATATCCCCGCTCCCTCGCTCCAACAGACCATAAACGAACACCTGCACATGCAAAGGAAGAGACAGATACCAACATAAAAACTACCAAGGCACAACTATATTTCAGTCAGAAAGGAAATAAATCAACACATCACCATGATAGATAATGAGATTGGAACTATAATAGCAGTCGCTCATCAATTAATAATAAATAGGAAAAGTTACAACCATTGTTATTACGTCGACCCTTCTCCTGGCTGGGTGAATAACTATATGTGTCTTGCAATGCATCTCCTCTCGGCAGCATAACCTCTCTAGCACTCACTAGCATTCCTCCAAGAACTCAAGAACTCAACATCTAACACTCCATGACTAACGATTATCACTACTATCACTAGCTTGTTCAATGCATAATGACAAGCTTACATAGATGAAGAGAGGAGGAGGATACGATGAACCGGGACACCTTTTGTGGATTAACATTATCCCCAAAAGCCATTAAAGATGGAGATAGGATAGAGCTCGACATAAAGCTGATTTTTTATCCTCATAAAAGCTCCATGTAATGAAGGAAACAACAGTCGGACGTGCGTTAAGGCGAAAAGCATGACTAAACTTGGTTGGCACGACTGTTGCTCTAAGACAGAGCGCCAATGGTCGCGCCCTCTTTTGAGGATCTCCATGATTGGCGCGGGTAAGATACTGTGGACTTGCGCCAATGGAAAAAGATCACTTTTCAGGGATAATCTGCAGAAGGTGTCTTCAGGGAACATGGAGTACATACTCAGGGGAACATAATGTAAGTGTTTTTAGACTTTGTCACTTCTTATAACTCCGGGGATGAGTCCTCCAAGGTACGACAAGAGGAGTAACAGGGATGGTGACAAATTACTGTGTAACAAGGACTACTTGCAAGAAGCTGATAGGGAAAATGCCATTAGATTGGTATATGGTGTAGAAGTTGTAATGCCAATGGAGTATATTGTGCCTAGTCTACACATAAGAACTCTCACAGGTATGGCGGATCATGAGGCCTTGGAGGAATGGCTCACGTAGCTGATGGAGCTCGAAGAAGATCAATTTTTGGCAAGATTTCATCAACAAGTATGGAAGGGACACAAAAAAGTGTGGCATGATCGCCATATAAAGCTTCGAACTTTAAAGGTAAATGATCTTGTCCTGTTATATGATAGTAAATTCACTAAGTTTCTAGGTAAATTCTAGTTGCATTGGCTAGGGCCATATAATATCAAAGAAATTATAGATGGAGGTGCAGTTCAACTTGAGAAGTTGAACGGGGAACCTTTCCTAGGAAAACTGAATGGGAGAAAATTGAAGTTGTGTAGAGGGGATCCTGTGTAATGACTATACGGAGGCAAGATAGTATTAGTGCTCCAAGCAGTTGCAAGGGAGCACAGGACTCTAAACTACACTGCCAGGTTTGGAGGACAATGTAGTGAGCAGGCTGCGTGGACAATGAAGAAGATGCAATCCAGGGAGCTGCACACAGGAAGCTATGCCATGGTGGAGGCATCATGTAGCATAGTAGAAAAGTGACCGTTGGAGTCACTATTCATGCCTTGATGGCTAGAAGATAGTTAAGAGGATTAGGATGGAAACATTTAAGGAAAAAATCTTTGAAGATTTGCTGCCAAAACAACATTTATTGTCAGAATTTGGGGTGAAAAGTTGGATTTGAATTCAAAGATCCCTATAAATTACGTGTGCCAGTCCACTAGAGAACACTTTGCACTCTCATAATTGTTAGTGAAATTTGTTGTATATTGACTATGAACTGATTAGCTTGGGAATATTTAGTCATGAGCCCCATGTTTGCTAAGTTGTCTGAGTTAAACCAGAAGTTTATTCTTGAAACATGCTTGCACGGATGAAGTTTTTGAGCCTGTAGTTTCCCTGGCTGCACGGTATGCAAAGGGCATACAATTTAATTGGTCAATATACCTATGTTAGGAGTTCGTAGTGATTTGCTGAGAGGCCCAAGACGAAACCAAGCCATTCCACTACGCTTGGTTGTTGCTGTCGATTGTACTTTTTGCCTGGGAATTGTCGAAGGATAGCTAATTTCCTCTGCTTGAGGAAGGATTATTGGAGGTAGTGCAATTTTCTTCCTTATGGGCCACAAAGGATCCCGTGCAAATTACAAAAACAAATATATTTTGGGTCCTTACAGAAATGAGTCTCTGCATGGCCATCAATGAGTGTCTGAGGTTGTCCCCAACCTTGTTCACACAGCTATAAGCCTATGCAACATTCAAGTCTGACTTCCACTTGATATACATTCAAGATTGGAGGGATCCAGAGTAGAAATGGCACGACTTACCATATTTTGTGACAGAAATAGATGTACAGGAAGTCATAGAAAAATGTCCTGCAGAGTGGTGCCCCTGGTCAAACTTAGTTGTAGGACCAAACACGGGTGTGGAAAGTTCTTCCGCACAGAAAAGAAAGGAGGTAGCTAAGCAGGCTGCGCATAATCTGGCATCACAAAAAAAGAAGGAAGTTTTTGTTACACAAAATATTGTCACCATGACTTTCTGCAGTCAGTGTGAGTCTATCACCACTCATACTGTCCTCCTTTGCAAGTCTCAAACCTTAGCTCTTCATGTCAAGCTTTAAAAATGAGAGAAAGTCTTTGAAAATCTATAAACCTCTGGTTCCGCACTTTCTCTTACCATTACCTGCAGTCCCGCACCCCTTGGTCATGTTACCTATGGACCTGCCCGCTCTGTCTCTAGAGGAGTGGGTGCAGACCCCTGTGAAAGTAAACAAGGCACAAATTTATTCTTAAAAACTCACTTTGGGTTAATACTAGACGTTTCTAGAAGGAAGCTTGACATGGTTGGTTCGCTCCCAGGTGGTTCATGCATCCCATAACTAAAGGAGCTAACCCCTTGATGAGAGGAGCTTATCCCTTTGAAGGGGGGCTCTATCCCTTTGAAGGTGGACCTAGTAACTTCCCTCCTCTACACTATAAATTGAGGCATTGGGTTGGTTGCTAGGGAGGTTAAAAGCTGAACATTTTTTAGGGTAAATGGTGTTGGAATTGATACTTCCTAGTTAAGCTTGAGAGGAGAGATTACATACCTTTTGGCTTCTTTGGGAAGAGAGTGAAACTTGTCAAAGTAGAGGAGATTCTTGCTAGACCCTGGGAGGAGCTTGTACAACATCAAGGCACCAAGGTTGTAAAGTTCTTCTTTGATTAAAGTTAATACAATCAGATTCATTTTTCTCAATAAATTGTCTTCTATGGTTTATTTCATGAATTCCTTGATCATCATGATAAATATGGTTTATTATATTGGCTTTTCAGGTGTTATTTGATATGTGTGCATGTTTGTGTTTGCAAATAATTTACAAAGGAGCTCATTTGGATCAAAGGAGCGTGGTTTCCACAAACTAGCACTAGACCCGAGGTAGGCCTAAAACACCTAGTAACCTTTATTTATAAATCACATATTTAGAGAAAGATAGAATTTGTTTGGTTTTCTTGTCGCTAGATATCATTAGATACTAGGGAGATCGGTGTTGTCTGCAAGAACGATTTATTCGCTCGACAAAATGGCGACTCCGCTGGGGACTTGAATTTTTGGTTTTTGCCTTTGCTTTTACTTTGACTTGAGAAACTGTTTCTCTGTTTCTGGTTTTTTGCTTGATGCGTGTGGGATTGGGTAGGTTCTGTAGATCTTGAATTATTTTTTGTTTTTCATGCTTTTGGAAGAGGAGCGCACCCTCTATTTGTAACACAGTGCGGACATCCCCGCACTTTTGCTTTACACACAAAGTGGTACCGCACCTGGGTATACTAGGGGCCTGCGGACCCTGTCAAAATTTTGAAAAAATTAAAATTTTCTCATTCAGTCAGCTTAGGATTTGTTTATATGTTTTAGCCTCTACCCAGATCTGCACGTGTCTTGTCGAAAAGTTTTCATAGGTTAGTTCCATTGGCATTTAGGTTTTAGGTGAATTTCTAGAAGCTTTGTGTGCTTGGCTTGATTTTTGTTTGGTATTTGTAGTAACTCAGAGCTTAGAAGCCTTAGAAACCTCAGATCACCCTGGTTTTTGTTGGTCTTCTTATGAGTCTGACCGATTTCTAAAATCTGCCTTTGTTGAGGAATACATCTTGTTTTTCTCTTTTGCAAAGCTTCGAAAGAACTTGTTTTGAATGTTTTGGATTTCATTTTTTAAAAAAGAAAACAAACGCTGGTTGTTTTTTGATTAATTTGTGATTCTGGACAAATTGTTCCTTAGCTTGCTCATAACTAAGTAAAACATCCTTGAAAAGAAATCTTGTAAGCTTTTTCTTCAATTAGTTTTTTATAATTTATAGATCTCAAGATTAGATTCTTCAATAGTTTTGAGTGTTTAAAAAAAAAAAAAAAAATATCTTTTGAAAAAATTTGTTTTTGTAGTATTTGAGTGTTTGAAAAGAAAGGGAAATTTTTGTGAGCATAACTAGTTGTCTTGTTTTTGAGTTTATTGGAAAAGACAAAAAAGTTCTTCTTTTTATTTCTTTGTTAAGGAAAGATTTGCTTTTTCAAGCATTTGCATTCTCAACTCTTTCTTTAGCTAGAAATTCATTGAAGAAAAAATGATTGTTTATCATCTTAAGTGCATTTTTAGTGATTTGGAGTCGAGTCTTCACACCATAAAGTTTCATCTCCGCACCTTTTGACTTAAGAAAAAACCAATAAAAATAACGCTTAAAGTAAAATCTATCTAGCAATCTTTTTATTTCTAGGGCTCTTGTTATAGACATTTTTGTGCCTCACAGCATGGAGCATGAAATGTCAATAATCTGAGGGATCCAAAGTCCCCAAACATGTTCTTACCCTTAGAAGAACAAGGTCAGCAAACCACAGCTCTGCAAATCAGTCTTCCACTGAAAAAACACTCAAAACAGGTCAATTTTGGATCAAAGCAGTTGCTCCAAAGGGTACCTGCGTTGCATAGCAGGTGCAACAAAGGCTACCTGTGTTGCAAAGCAGGTAGGACAAAGGCTACCTGCGTTGGGCGTAACTGGACATGTGGAGGAATCTTTTTCTCAAAGTGCCAGTGCCCAGGAAGCTTCCAGAAAGGCATGTGATCAAAAGATTCGCCTAATAATGAGTTAAGAGCTTCTAGAACTCCAAGTGGAAGGTAGAAACTCCAAGTGAAGGACTAAAGAACAACTGGAGTTGAAGAGCACAGCAAGTCACACATCAACATGACTTACCTTCACTCCAAAACTCTATATAAGGATCTCATCCCATGGGATCTGGAGGCCGGAATTTAGCGCAAAGAATTGTTGTTGGTTTACAGTTGTGAGCATTGGGTGATTGCTTGAGGGAGGTGAAGAAGAGATTTCTCTCCATCGGGAAGGTGATGCTGGATTGGACCTCGCATGGTTGTATCACCGCCTGAACCTTACTTCCATATATTAATAAAGCATTTGAGGTTCTTCTATTCGCATGTGTTTCAATGATGAATTTTCTTACTTGCGTCTTTGATTTATGCTAATCCTTGAATCATTTATGCATGCATGCTTCTTGTAGTTTCCTTTTCTTGTCTTATTTGCAGGATCTCGTGTAGCTGGGCCCGTGAAAAGACTTGGAGCTTGGAGCAAGCGGCAATCAAAGGAGATTGGATCGACCATTTGCGCAAGACATCGGTAAGTGGATCTCTTCCTTTTATCTCTTGCATGTCATAAAGAAGAAACTTTAGATAGCTTTGCTTTCAGCTGTTGCTAAGGTAACTGTCACCCTTAGAGTGGGTTAGGGTCATTCCGAGTTGGATACTTTCCCCCACAACAGACTGGCGACTCCACTGGGGATCGTGTCTTGTTGGTAGCTTGTGTATTCTTGCTATTCATCTCTTGAACAAAGGGAGTACCGAATCGAACTGCATGCGAGTCCTTCGAATGCAAAGTAGAGGGCAGCTACTCTAGCCCAGTGCTGGGCATGTTCATGATTTGAAGAGCTGATCCACAAGGACTCTTTTGCTCTTTGTGATAGTGTTCATCTTCCTTAATCATCCTCTAGAGTATACTTGATTGATAGCAACTGATTTGAGCAAAAACCGTTGATTTTTGAGCAAACTGTGACCCGGAATCTGGGAAGGACGAGAGTTGTCTCGTTCAGTGCAGCTGCAACAAAGGCTACCTGCACTGCAACGCAGGTCCCGAAGGGGCTACCTGCGCTGCATCCCTGTTTGATAGTGCAGTACCTGCGCTGATCCAGTTTTGCCTTGTGCAACTGGGGTTCCCCACTGTCTGTTGCCCAGTTTTCAATATTGTTTTTGCAGCCTGCTGTCAACCTGTATACCCAGCTGAAACCACTTCTCTTTGCCTTCATTCCGCCTCAGTTGTATGTTGAAACCGTGATTGTTCTTATTGTATTTCTTGCTGTCATTCACTGTTTCCCATAGCGAAAGCGAACTAGTCTTGCTATGACCTCTTGGATCTAGACCTGTGAGAAAGAGTCGTTACGATTCTAAGAGCTAGTTTATTGCTGTTCATAGCTGCTTGAGCATTTGCTTTCGTTATATGGTTCGAATTTCATTATTTCTTGTGTTGAAACGAGCGAATCTTAAGGTGTTCTTTTGATTATTGGACAAAACTTGTTTGCTTACGCTTGAAATCGAATTCGAAATTATACAACAACTTTCTTTTTGTAATCATCAACATTAAGGAAGAAGAAAAGAAATACTTGCATTGTGCATGTGCATTTTGACAGTTTGCATGTCGATTTAGGGAAAGTGCATCAGTGTGTGCTCTATGATCTGTTTGAAAAGATGATGTCTTTCTTTTCCTTCAGTAGTTAAGGTTTTCATAAGTTGAAAGAATTGAAAAAGCTTGCTTATCATTCTTAGACTGCATTTAGGAGTTGTCTCATACATCACGTGGTGATCCATAAAGGCAAACTGCTAAACAAGATCAACCTAAAAAGAACTGAATTTATCTAACAACACTTTGAAACATAACGAAACACAGTAGAGGTCTAGGTAGAGACGTGAACCGGCGTCGTTAAACATAGTGACTGTCGATCTCTACGAAGGTGGGTGATTCCTCCTGAGGGACGATAGCACTAATACGGACTTGAGCCCCCGCGTACCGTCGCGTATATTGGGGGACCCCTATAGGAACAAAGTCTTCATCCATAGGAAGCCGTGTCGGCTGCCCTACTGATCGCGATGCAGTGAACACAGCATTCACGAAGATCGACCACTCGTACCGTAAAACGTATTCTGTGATTTCGCGAAAGGTTTGGCACACCCTTGCCTAGAACTCCAGAGTAGTTTCTTTTGGCCTTTTTCAAACTCTATAACTAAAAAAGTCCATCCGAGCATTTGTCACTTCGGGCTCGTTAATACATCGAAGGAGACTAGAGTCATCTTTAGCTTTTTCTCGACTCTTAAAAAGTGAAAAAGCAAGTTGTGTCTTAAAGAAGCGTCGTCATATAAAATTCATCTTAAACGGAACATAATTACCCCTGATTCCTAGGTTGATCTTAAAAGTTGAGAACATGGAGCACACCAACAAAGGGATTCCGCATGATGGGACCCCTAGACCTTTCTCCTCTTGGGGAGAAGTTGGTGCGCCCCACATGGCCACATTGTCGCTTCCAGGACTGACAATTGGCCTGCCAGTTTGGCTATTCTCAACCGCTGTAGTTCAGACCACCACAGTTCCTGAACAGTCGAGTCAACAATTAGACCCGTCTAGAGCTACCCTCCAGCCTTCCACTTCTTATGAGCCTTCCTCCCATCCTTCTTCTTCGAGAGGTCAAGCCACCAAAAGTGCAGCTCCCATAGAAAAGAAGAAGGAAAAGAAGAAGAAAGAAAAGAAGCAGAAGGAGCCAAAGGCGTCTGGGGGCAAGCAGAAGGTATCTAACGAAAACCCACACACAGCACGGACCGGGCCCAAATCACCATGTGTCATATGTAGAGGGAACCACTTCCACAGTGATTGTCCCAGTATTCCCCGGATACTAAGGGACTGGTCCCCTCGTTTGCACGATTCGGAAGCGTCAACCTCTGACAACCAGGTTGAATGCTTACCGTCGACCAGCAAAAGTGAAGGTCGTAGACGACGAAAGGGGATAAGATTCCCCTACGAACTGTGTGAAGGCGATCACACCCTTCGCCGTTGTCCCTTTTTAGACGAAGCAAAGAGAGTTTTGGAAGATCAACTGGTGACACCGGTGCTACTTCCTCCTGGATATCAAAAACTCGTGCCAAGTCCTTCGTTGGTCGAAAATACAGCTGCCCCGCTCATAGGGCCAGCTGAAGTGTCAGTTGCTGAAAGTGAACCTACTGAATCCGGATCGGACGAAAGTCCAAAGGTCGAAACGGCAGTTGACTCGGTTCTCCCTTCAGAAGTTTCATCTTCACATACCACAGTCACTGAGGATTCATCTTCAGTTGACACCCCTACCGAAGAGAGTAAGGATGACACCGTCCAGGTCCTCTTCATCAACACCGATTCTGATGAACATCAGGGCAATGTGCCCACTCCTTTATCGCAGGAAGGAGCGTCATCAGGATCATATCCGGCCGTATATTCGGTCCCACCACCAAGCAACCTAGTTGTGTCCTTTAATTGGAACCAATTAGGCAGACCCCGGTTACCAGCCAGTATACCATTTAGAATTATAGTCCAAATATACAAAATGGTGATGGCTGGAACTATCATTGATGAAGGGGCATCTGTGAGTATCCTGTCCTCTATTGCTTGGAAAGCACTGGGTTGCCCTGCGCTTTTGCCTGAGACAAGAAATCTCTCGGGTTTTGACAGAGGAACCAGTCGACCATTAGGGATTCTACCTAATGTGCCTATTGCACTAAAAGGGAACGCTGTCAAGATGAATTTGATGGTCGTCCAAGGACCCTTGGATTATAACCTACTCCTTCGACAAGACTACATATATTGCATGGAAGCAATAGTCTCCTCGCTCTTTCGAATAATGTGTTTTCCATACGAAGGAAGGATGGTCAAGCTCGTAGACCAACTTTCACTTCCGGGATCACGCATCGCAAGTAGTCACATACCTATCCTCAATGGTCTATTTGATCAAGAAAGGTCTCTACCTCTGGTTCTTCTTCCTGATGAAGGCGAGTGATTCGGGAAAAGAAGGCCGGAACCCAGGGGGCATGCATCCTGGTCTGCTCTGGAGGCAGAAGAAACCTTGGGTGTAAAGTAGAATTTCCGCGGGAGAATATGACTAGTCCGTACCCCGTCCCCTCCTTCTTCTTCGTAAAACAGAAGAGCCATGAAGAGCTCTCATGCGGAAGAAGGGGCTGTTAGGAGTGGGGTTGTTCTAGAAAAAGATTCTTTTGTTAAAGTTAAGTGGGTGGCGGAAGTGCTGTCATTCACCGTCGCCTAGTCGGCGTCGCCGAAGAAAGTTTATGTTTGAAAGAATTAGCAGGACAATCTTTGGGTAACCTGAAAGAGGTAAGCCTCACCTGTTGAAAACAAAGGTTTTAACGGAGAAGTAGGGGTAGCCTTGAAATTAGACTTACACCTGGGGGCATGCAAACCTCTTGGAATGCAAGCACGGGCGGCTTTTTAGTTTTAGGTAGGACTAACCCCGCTAACCCGTAGATAAGCCGATATCCGGCTTGCACAAAGAGAGGATATGGAGCAATACGTAGGGAGATGAAGCTCTTTAAAAAATAGCGATCTCCCATGAGACTTCCTACTTTATGACTGGTAAAAACGAGCAGTTTTGGCAAAGTTCATGCTCGTTAAAAAATAAACGCAAGATTCGAGCAGTTTTAGCATAAAGTTCATGCTCGTTAAAAAATAAACGCAAGATCCGAGCAGTTTTAATGTGGAAATTCATGCTCGTTAAAAAATAAAATAAGCTTGTGAGAAGGCTTTCCCCCAGAGTTCAAGCTCATTCAGAAAAAATGAACCGGTAAATAACCATTTGAGACCGTAAATTCATCAGCCATAAAAGCCTTGGTCGTGTTTGTGCACCATCACCTCCACTTGTCATTTGGCTGATCATTCACATCCACTTGATTGTTTACCCATTTTTAGGAACAGCTGCGAAGAGTGATTTCACCTAGCCATCCTTGTGACACTGCCGTGATTGGAAAATTCCAACCCGTACCTGGAATCTGTAAGCTATCCCTGTTTATCACTCGTTCCTCAAAAGACGAGTCTTCTTTGAGCTCTTTTCACTGACTCGTAAAATATGAAAAGTTTGCCGAGTTTTGGCCTTCCAGCTCGTTAAAAGGATCGGAAGAGCTATCCCTCCTCTAGATTTTAATCTTTTTGGACCTGAGGGATTATTGCACAAAAAGATCGAGCGCTTGTCTAGTTCGGCTCGATAAAGCTATCGAACATTCATCCCTTCTGTATTGTTTTATAATTTTTCGGACTTAAGGGATTAGATGACGAAAAAGGACCCCTGGAGTCTACTTTATGTACACTTTTCAGACTCTCTAAAAATGAAAAGGACCGAGCTGTCTTTGTCGCTGGGCTCGTTAAAAAAGAAAAAAAGGGGTGATAAGCGACAAACTTGTCTTTAGACAAGAACGAGTTTCCCTATCGCTAAGCTCATTAAAAACATAGCGATGGGCTTGCCCGAAGGGTAGGTTATAGATCAAGCATATGTTATCCTCCTCAAGCTTGTCAAAAAATAAAGAGGTACTGGTCAGAAATGACTGGGGAAAAATTGGGAAGAACCTCAAAGCTTAATGGTAGCAAGTCGCTCTTGAACATGACACTTTTGCCTCCGTAAATATCGGGTTGGGTTATTATCATTCATCGGTCCCTTCACCATGGTCTCGCCATACCATCCATACATGGGGTAATGCTACCAATCCATCTCATCAGTGTCGTTATATGTTCAAGAGATGTCATTCAGAAAGTGTCAACCGGGTCCCATCCACTACCATACATCATCTTTCATCCTTCCATGACCGCCACCCTGAATCATATTTCACAGATCGTTTTCACCATCATCACTAGCTCCGTTCCGTTTCACTGATGTGGGATTCATTAAGGCCCTCCTTTGACGGATCGCTTCTTGTCGACATCAGCTCACTATCCAAGAAGTTGATCTAGGAACACCCCCTCAGTACTTTGAAGCTTTCATGCCTCAATGGCAAGTTTCTCACTTCCGGCGATAGGTATACATTAATGACCTTCGACCGGGGGACTTTGCGTGGTGTTCGACGTCAGATCCTATATTCACGCCACGTGAATTGTGCTGCAGTACCTTGAGGGTCATCATCATTATCGGTGATTCCTCTCGCGCTTGTTAACAGTTTACATTATTGACTGGTAATCAAGTGATGTCTTTCCATGTTCGAATTCAGGAAATTCTCACATGGATCGACTTGTACTAGTGTGAAGATCGGAAGTTTGAAGACCCCGGATCTAGTTTCATCCATCCGGGCTGCGATATATATTCAGGAGATAAAAACATAGACATGTGCAGCAAATGATCATCCTACTAAAAGGATGATAATTAAAAAGCAGAGAATTATCAGTCTACTATCAGACGATCGTCTGTTTATGTATAGCAAATGTATTTATAAAGCTGAGCATGGGAAATGCCCGCCTCAGCTAGATCATGAAAAGAAAGTATGAAAAGATAATGTATTGTATTGTATTTTGTTACAGGTCACCTCCCGACGATTGAATGAACTTCGGATCCTCCTAATAAAGCATTTCACCTGATAAACGACCTCATACTTTAGGGGGCAACTGTTATAGACATTTTTGTGCCTCACAACATGGAGCATGAAATGTCAATAATCTGAGGGATCCAAAGTCCCCAAACATGTTGTTCTTACCCTTAGAAGAACAAGGTCAGCAAACCACAGCTCTGCAAATCAGTCTTCCACTGAAAAAACACTCAAAACAGGTCAATTTTGGATCAAAGCAGCTGCTCCAAAGGGTACCTGCGTTGCATAGCAGGTGCAACAAAGGCTACTTGCGTTGCAAAGCAGGTAGGACAAAGGCTACCTGCGTTGGGCGTAACTGGACATGTGGAGGAATCTTTTTCTCAAAGTGCCAGTGCCCAGGAAGCTTCCAGAAAGGCATGTGATCAAAAGATTCGCCTAATAATGAGTTAAGAGCTTCTAGAACTCCAAGTGGAAGGTAGAAACTCCAAGTGAAGGACTGAAGAACAACTGGAGTTGAAGAGCACAGCAAGTCACACATCAACATGACTTACCTTCACTCCAAAACTCTATATAAGGATCTCATCCCATGGGATCTGGAGGCCGAAATTTAGCGCAAAGAATTGCTGTTGGTTTACAGTTGTGAGCATTGGGTGATTGCTTGAGGGAGGTGAAGAAGAGATTTCTCTCTGTCGGGAAGGTGATGCTGGATTGGACCTCGCATGGTTGTATCACCGCCTGAACCTTACTTCCATATATTAATAAAGCATTTGAGGTTCTTCTATTCGCATGTGTTTCAATGATGAATTGTCTTACTTGCGTCTTTGATTTATGCTAATCCTTGAATCATTTATGCATGCATGCTTCTTGTAGTTTCCTTTTGTTGTCTTATTTGCAGGATCTCGTGTAGCTGGGCCCGTGAAAAGACTTGGAGCTGGGAGCAAGCGGCAATCAAAGGAGATTGGATCGACCATTTGCGCAAGACATCGGTAAGTGGATCTCTTCCTTTTATCTCTTGCATGTCATAAAGAATAAACTTTAGATAGCTTTGCTTTCAGCTGTTGCTAAGGTAACTGTCACCCTTAGAGTGGGTTAGGGTCATTCTGAGTTGGATACTTTCCCCCACAACAGCTCTTTATCACCAACATAGCTTAGGCTAGTATCTTGGAGTAGGGAGTAATTAAATCTCCAAGATAGTAAAACAAACAAGTAGTTGTATCTTGTGGTAGGAGATAAATTCCAATTGTTACATCTATGCTCTGGGAAGCTCCTCTTAAAGGAGTCAAGCACGAGATCGTGTCTCAA
The DNA here is from genome assembly GCA_031772625.1 of Pinus tabuliformis. Classification (NCBI taxonomy): domain Eukaryota; kingdom Viridiplantae; phylum Streptophyta; class Pinopsida; order Pinales; family Pinaceae; genus Pinus; species Pinus tabuliformis. The sequence goes on along the minus strand of CM062806.1, from coordinate 473,589,081 downwards.
CCAGTGGGGTAACCAATCCTTCCTCATTGGGAACGATACAAGATATACACGTATTAAAAATGGTAAACCTTGGATTAACCATTGTCGAGGAGCTTGGGGTCACTTGTTGGTAAACCTTGGATTATGTGAGGAGCTTCCAAGGGGATTGAGCTTGCTACTCTGCCCTTGCGTGTGTATCGGATCACAGACTATTGCCCCAGGTATATTTGTTTTCGTTGGTAACCATAGTGACCATAATCTATAGGATTCTTTCCTAAGGTGATGGTGGAGGGAAGATCCCACTGTCCCTGAAGCAGATGTCTGCTAGACTCACTTGGATTTTCTGGGGGGTTCTCTTCACTCGAGACGGTTTAGTGGAGAAACTTGTGCCGGTCTATTGATTAAGCAGGTTGCAGGGGTAACTGTTCCAACCACCATTTCTGTATGAATTTTGCGACGTTGGATTTCATCACCAACTAGTGTTTTTGGTATGGAAAGTTACTGTTTGTGTGTGGTTTGACCTCCTAGATTCTTTAGGCGTGTGTTTCAAAATTGTTTGGTTCTTTAGAGACTTTAGTGGTTTTCATTGAGATTTTTCTTTGTTTGCATGTGAAGTAATTAAAATTTTTAATCGTGGCTGAATTACCGAGGAAGTCCCGTAGACTTCGAGGCCAACCTCCTGAGTTTTCACCAAGCCAACTTGAAGGGCTACGAGCCCTTGTAACTCCTAGTGACAGTAGAGTTGGGTCACCTGAAGAAGGAGAGTCTTCTTTAGTTGTACATCCCGATTATCAAGTTCAAGCACCATAGTATATTATTGAACCTGTTTCATTTTCCGATGTTACTGGTAGTTTTTCTTCTACTAGTGAATTAGCCGAGGAACCTAAAATATCTGAACCTGAAACTGAACCTGCTGCTACTCCAACATCAGGATTTGCCCCTCCAACTTCCAGTGGTCCTGGTTCACCTAGGGTAGAAAGAGTCATTACCCAAAATCTTCCTTCTAGACTTATTGATATTGAAGAACTTGTTACTCCGGAATAAGGTATACCTATCCCTGAAAATCAACCAGCTATAGAACTTACGGAGCGTGAATCGATCTTTTACAGTCCACCTAGGAGGGACGCTTGGTATCTTTCATTGACCAATTTTTTGGAAAACCCGGGACTAAGTTTTTCACCACCTCACATTCCTTTTCATCCTACACCTAGGGGTTATTATCCTCCTTTGAATATGTCGATCCTTCTGTTCCCTCTGGGTATCAGTCACTTAGTGGTACTTTTTATCAATCTCCAGAAACATTTTTATATGGCGGTCCTTCTGTTCCCTCTGGGTATCAGTCACTTAGTGGTACTTTTTCGGGAGCATCTCCTCAACTTGTTGAACAAGGGTTATTAACTGGTAATAACGGAACTAAGCCGTTGAGTGTAAAAGATATTCTTATGATGTCAGGTACCATTCTAAATCTGCAACCTCAAGGTGGCCAGTTACCGCCTGGGGGGCAGCCTCAAGGTCCTCGATTATCGCCTGGGGGGCAACCTCAAGGTACCTAATTACCGCCTAGGGAACAACCTCAAGGACAGTACATACCTATGGGACAGTACATTCCTCAAGGTCAACCCCAGACTCAGTATGTACCTCATGGTCAACCCCAGTATCAATATGTACCTCAAGGTCAACCCCAGTATCAGTATGTGCGTTAAGGTTATCAACCTCAAGGTCAGTACCCAACCCAAGGTTTCCAACCACCTTCTGGTAAATCATTTGTCCAAGAAGCTAGAAATGTACCTTTGAATTATCAACCCTACCCTCAACCCGGTTATGGTCCTCAATATGCTCAACCTTCTATGGGTCCATACCTCGGAATGAACTTAGTGTGGGATCCATCTCAATCTCAACAGATCTTGCAACCGAATGTGCAGTTGTCATCTCAATCTAGACAACCCTTGGTTTCTTGTTCAACCCAGCAACTTGTCCAGCCTATCACTCAAACTTCTGAACCTTTTGTAGTTTCTCAGCCTGGGCCTAGTTTGCCTTGAACTCCGCCTCAAACGACTACTGCAACTACTGCAACATTTGTTCCATCTACCCCACCTACTTCTCGAGTATTGACAGCTCCGGTTTCTACTGCTCCTACATCAATTCCGCAAGCATCTTTACCTCAATATAGACCCACAATTCAGATTTCGATTCGAATGCCTATAGGACAACTTGGTCCAAGTACGGTTGTCACAAGTCAACCTCAATTTACTTATCACCGTACCAGGGACAATACCAATTCGGTCCTACTGTGTAGAACCCAGTCTATTAGTATCAACCGTACCCTGGATATACTTATCAGCAACCTCAAAAACCCCAATACGGTCTGGTTAATCCTCGTTTTCCGAGAGGATATAATATCCCAAATGCAATTCCAATTCCTAGTTATCCTGGATATCCTCCTCCTGCGGCTGGTCTCATGACCTAGGGTTTCAGAGACCCTAATCGTCAGTTACCATTCATTGCAACTTTGGACTTGCCTGATTTGTCATGCCTTGTGAACGATCAGATTAATTATCTTCCGTTTTGGCCGCCAATGCCGAATAAGTTGCCCAGTGATATTCCTAAGTTTGAAGGAAAATCAGGAGAGGATCCGTCAAACCATGTGATGAATTATCACCTCTGGTGTGCATCTAACTCCAATTGAAATGATTCAATTCATTTACGGCTTTTTCAATGCACTCTAATTGGTCTTGTGGCCAAGTGGTACACTGAGTTACCACGAGCCACTTTTTATAATTTTAGTCAGCTAGCTACTTCATTTTTAACTCATTTTCAGTTGCCTGTCAGATATGACAATGGCACGGAATTATTAACTTCATTAAAACAGTCATTGTCCACTTACGTTTCAGATCACATTCATGAATGGAGACGTCGACGACGTTTAGTGAAAGTTTTTATCCCGGATCAAATCTTAGCATAATGGTTTGTCAAATATTTATTACCTAAAATCACTGAGGATGTAGCTAAGGCAGGAGTCATTATTGAAGAGCAAGTAATTGCTCAAGCTCAGTACCTTGACCTCGTTTATACGCAATCGGGTACGTTACACAAGAAAATCCCTGATCTTCCTAAACAAAATCAAATAACTGCAGCTCCTTCAGGGTCTCATGCCGCTGATGGTATGATTGGTACAGTTAATACCAAAAGTAAGAAGAAATCTTCCAAGAATTCTTCTCCTATCATAACTTTACCAGATTCCTCGACAGGAGATTCTTCCGCGGAAATTTCTGCCGATATTCACATTATAGAGTCATCTACAGCCAAATCAAAATCCGGCGGTAAAAAGAAAGGGAAGAAGAAAAATAAAACAGATAAAAATTCAAAAGAGAAACCAGAAAAAATGGAATCTACTGATGAGAAACGCAAACCTCGTTATCCTTGTCTCATTTGTGACGAAGAGAATTTTACCAGAGACTTCCCTCATTGCACTAAGGCTGCGAAAATTGTCAAAGGTTCTCAAACGCCTGCTGTTTTGAAGGATCCTTTTCCTAGTCAAGACAGTAAGATGATAGGTTCTTCCTCAAATTCCTCAGAATAACCCATAATGATGATGTCCCATGTTAGGATTGCGACACGATCGCACGATTATGGAAGTAAAAGTCTTGTTGGTGGTAAGGAACTAGAATCTTTTGATTCAAACCCATCAACTTCAACTCCTGGTTCCGATCCACTACAAATCGAGAAACCTAACCCAGACTTAGTAATCAAACCGCCCGCCAAGGGTATACCTCGAAAGTCAGCTTTCAATCCACATGCGAGAGTTGCTAAGAACTATAACATTGTTGAAGATTTGGCTATTTCACCTTCAGCAATGTCGGCTTTGGAGGTGCTACAATCATGTCTAGCACAGCGTAAATTGCTATTGTCGGCTATAGGAGCTATTGATATTCAGGACTCGAACCTTATAATTTTCGATCTAGAAAATAGTACACCTCGCTTACCTCATCAAATGGATTTCTAGATTCCAGTGTTAGTAAAAAACAGACCTTGCTATAGGACTATGATTGATAAGGGAGCCTCAACGTGTATTATGTCTATCCAGTTTTGGAGATCGCTTGGTTCTCCTACACTTAACCAATCCCCGACGATTCTAAAGGCTTTTGTTGGCCGTGGGTTCCATCCTTTTGGCATTCTACATGATTTACCTATAGGGGTTGAAGGCAAAACTATTAATCTAGATGTGGAGGTGGTTGATGTCCCTCTAGATTACAACCTTCTCTTGGGTCGTAGTTGGTCTTACGCTATGACTGTTGTTGTTTCATCGGTCTTTCGGCTTATAAAGTTTCCTCATAATGGAAAGATCGTAACTATAGACCAGCTAACTTACTTTTCATCCGACCCAGCCTCTTCTGAAAGTATCCAGCATGTCGGCAAAAAAACTATCCCTTATAAGGATGTTGGAGTAGGACTAGTTAAATATTCTGGTTTACTAGGAACTTTTTCCTTTCCTCCTCAAAACGTATCACTTTCTACTGCAACCATTCATATGATTTCATCAGAAACTATTGTTTATGATGATCCTTGGATCGTACCTTCCCAATCTGAGATAGATTCATTTGGTGATGCTATGCCTTTGAGTCCATATGAAATTTTGTATCAGGTCGTATAGTCGTTTTCTGACCCTTCTTCAACCCAAATTGACATAATGAATGGAGTCCATGAAGAATCACTTTCAATATCAGACTCAAATTCAACAACGTTTTCCGAACTTGTTCACACTGATGAGCAAATTCGTGAAATCTTGTCTGTTGATGATTTACCATGGGAAGATCTTCATCATAGATCTTCATTTTTACTTGAGATTGATCGCTTTGAAAATTATTTTTCATCCATTTTTACAACTGATTATGTCAAGGAACCTTAGAATCCATTGCAAAATCCTGATTCTGAGTTAAATTTGGGAAATATTTCTCGAACTATTCCTATTGACATTTCAGTTAAGCCTGGAATTGTTGAAAACATTCATATAGGTGCCTCTTGTACGGAAGATGAAATTCAAACATATAAGGCCCTATTTCAAGAATTTTGTGGCGTGCTTGCCTGGTCATATGAGGAAATGCCAGGAATTGACCCAGCAATTGTTGTTCATGACATCAAAACTTACCCGGATGCTAAACCCGTCCGGCAACGTTTGCTTCAGATCCACCCGCGAAAAGCTGCTGCTATTAAAGAAGAAGTTGAAAAATTACTTAAAGCAGGTTTCATATATCCAATTCCATTAACGGATTGGGTATCGAATATTGTTCCTGTTAACAAAAATCAAGGAACAATAATAATATGTATCGATTATAGGGATATTAATCGAGCCTGTCCAAAAGACAATTACCCAACTCCCTATATCGATCAAATCATTGATGATTGTTCCAGCAGTGAAATATTCTCCTTCATGGATGGTTTTTCCAGATACAATCAAATAAATATTCTACCTACTGATCAACCAAAAACGGCTTTCATTTGTCCATGGGGGACATTTTCTTATTGCAAATTACCTTTTGGGCTTAAGAATGTCGGAGCAACTTTTCAAAGAGCCATGTCATACGCGTTTCATGACATCAAGCACATTTTGCAACCCTATCGCGATGATTTACCTGCTCATTCATTACATCGAGCCGATCATCTCATCCATTTACGAGCAATCTTTATGAGGTGTAGGAATTATCGAATTAGGTTGAATCCACATAAGTGTGTTTTCTGTATAGAAACAGGTTGGTTACTAGGATTTTTTGTTTCGAAATCCAGCATTCGTGTCAATCCCTCGAAGGTTGAAGCTATTGTCAAATTGCATCCTCCTTCGAGTCTTCACCAACTCCAAAGTTTGGAACGAAAAGAAAATTTTTTACGTCGATTCATTCCTAACTACGCTGAGATAACAAAGGGTTTACCTGGTTGTTGAAACAGAATACTCCATTCTTTTGGGATGAGATAGCTGACAAATATTTTGATGCACTAAAACACGCGTTGACCCATGCACCATTATTACATCCTCCCAACTACAACCAGGACTACTTCTTATATCTCGTCGCCTCTCATTCCACCATCAGAATGGTATTAGTTCAGGAAGATGAATTTGGTAGTGAACATGTGATATATTACCTTAGTTGCACTTTGAATCCAACTGAGCTAAAATATTCCATGTAGAGAAATTGGCCCTGGCAGCTGTGCAAGCTGTCAAACGTTTTCGTCATTACATTTTACTACGCAAAACTACTGTAATTTCTGATTGCAACCCTGTGATCTATATTTTGACCAAACAATTGATAGGGGGCAAGTATTCCAAAGGGATTGTTATCCTGCAAGAATTTGACTTGGAATTTGAAAAATCTAAGTCAAAGAAATCTTTAGTTTTTGCGGAGTTAATGTGTGACTTCCTGCGTGCTGATACTAAAACTGTGGCAGAAGAGCCCATTGCGAACGAATCCTTGTTTCTAATCAGCACTCTTGATCCATGGTATGGAGATATCATAGTTTATCTCCAAACCCAATCCTTTCAGCCTGAAATTTTAAGAACTCAGCATCGGAAAATATGATTCCAATCCCAACAATTCAAAATTATTGGAGATACACTTTATCGTCATGGGGCGGACTCTGTTTTCCGACGTTGTTTAACTCATGAAGAAGCTCAAAGGGTTCTAATGATTTTCACTCTAGAGCATGTGGCGGTCATATGTCTATGTTTGCCACAGCCCAAAAGATATTGCGCGCTGGCTATTTCTGGTCGTCTTTGTTTAAAGATTGTATTAACGTAGTCCGAAAATGCCACAATTGCCAAATTTTTGATCGAAAGATGCACGCTCCACCTACTCCTCTCCACCCTATAATTGTCGTCGGTCCTTTTACGAAATGGGGTATCAATTTTATTACATGTAACCCTCACTCGGCCGGGGGGCATGCGTATATCATCCTTGTGGTAGATTATTTTACCAAGTGGGCCGAGGCGATGCCTACATTTTCGGCAGACGGAAAAACTGTTGCGATTTTCATTTTCAATCATATAATTGCTAGGTTCGGTGTTCCACAAGCAATTATCACTGATCATGGGCATCATTTTCGAAATATTATGATGACTGAACTAACATACCAACTTGGCCTGCGTCACGATAGTTCAACTCCATATTATCCACAGGCTAATGGTTTGGTTGAAGCCATCAACAAAGTTCTAGTCATCATGATCCGACGAATCATTGGGATTCATAGGTCGAATTGGCATAACATGTTATTTCCAGCGCTTTGGGCATATCGAACCTTAGTAAAAACATCAACTGGTTTCACTCCTTTCTAACTAGTTTACAGTTTGGAAGCTGTGTTACCCTTTGAATGAGAAATATTGTCATTGCAAATGGCCATAGAATTACTTTCAACCACTTCCAAAGAGGAGAAATGTTTGTTGTACTTGGATCAGCTAGATAAGAATCGACGTGATGCTGCACTAGCAATCGAAGCTCATGCCAAACATATTAAAGCTTAGTATGATCGAAATGTTACACCTCGTAATTTTTCGGAAGGAGACCTAGTCTTACTGTACGATCAAGAAAATGATAAATTAGGTGCTGGAAAATTTGTACCCATGTGGCATGGTCCTTATGTTGTTAAGCGAAAGCTAGCAAAAGGGGCCTATGAATTGGTTGAGTTTGACGGGGTCTCTTTAGGTAAGCCCAGAAATGGTCTTTATCTGAAGAGATATTATGCTTAAATCTGAGTGTGGAGATTTTAGTTAGGTTAGTTTTCTTTCTAGATGGTGTGGTTTAGATTAAAAAGTGTGCTTAGCTTAGAGAGTGTTTTTGTCATTATTCCTGCTTATCTTGATTTTACTCTTGATATTGCAGATGCCGACGTCTCTCCAAACATACATTGGTTTTGCTGATGGTGCTTATCGTAATACGCAGAACATTTCTTCTGCAGCTTGGGTTATTTATTCGCCCTCTGATGAGTTGGTATCTATGCATGGGGTAAGCCTCGGTCAAACAATGAACAACATTGCAGAGTATAGTGCAGTGATTGAGTTATTATCTGAATCCATCTCATTTTGGATTCAGAGTTTGATTGTGAGGTTAGATTCTGAACTCGTTGTATTGCATCTTAATAGAGTTTATGCCATTAGAAATCCAGTGTTATTGAGATTATTTTTGAGAGTTCGTCTCTTGGAATGTGAATTTGACTATATTGAATATCAGCATATTCCAAGATATTTAAATACATTAGCAGATGCAATTTCTTCTCGAATGTTAAGTAGACATTTGCAATAATCAAACAAGTAAATTTAAAAACATTCCATAACATGTTTTACAAGATAGCCGGTAATAGTGATATAGCATAGCATAGAAGTGTGTCAAATATACACCGTCTTTGATCATAGGTTGAAAAACACCTTATGATCGGAAAAAATGGTAAGTACAAAAGGAAAAAATGTCATATGAGTCTACAACAAGCGAGCATCCTATCATTGGTGATGATCACGATAAGAAACCACTGTACAGGCCACCCTACAAAGGAACCTCCTGAAAGGTCCTGGGACCCCAATCACATAGCGCTGTAGCCTAAGAGGAATGTCATTTATGCTAGTCTCTGGAATGTCTTCTCTCAAACTCTCTAGATGGTTTTCCAATTTGGCCAAGGTCTCTATAGATTCGTCCCATGGGGCTGGTGCTACTACAGCTGGTTGTTTCCTCTCATAGGGCCGGAGAGTGGCTAGTCGTCGTCGACCTACATCTGCATTTGAAACTTTTTACTATCAATTTTGGGACGATTTAAAAATAAAAAACTTTTAAATTAGAAAATGGTGAAAATGATTTTACCTGAGTCATCCCATTGCTCTCCTGGTGGAAGAGCCATGTCTGGGTCACCACGATAATCCATCCCAGCATACGGAAAATCCAGAATGGAAAAAACTTGGTTCTCCAACAAATGAAAATACTCAGGAGGAAATCGAACAACTTCTGAACCCTCCTCAGGATGACGGGCCATAACTGCAACCCAACGCATCAGTTTGGGCTCTCGGGGAAGTCCAGCTCCAAAGGAAAGATGTTGTGGGACCAACATTGGGACCCTCTATAGACCAAAGCTCACAACTAAGAAACCATATCCAAAGTTTTTCAGTTGTCCGTCCTTTGCTCTAGTCAGTTGTCCTTTTACATTAACCAACACAGCTTCACATAAGTTGAAGATGGTGCCCTGAAAGCAGTCTACTGCCATCCGCGTTTGGGATCCAGTGGCCATATGTAGTGTTGCACTTCCGCAGAGCCTGGTGACAGTAAATGCAATCACTTTGAGTTTAGGACGGGAGATGGTTTTGATATCAATCCCTTTGTCCTTGGTTTGGTCGTTACAAAACTCTAGCCGGAGGCTATCAACAAACTGGCCACCTGGCCTAGCCCCGAATAGAGTCAATTGTTCACCTCTCTTAGGCAAACCAGTCAAAAAGTAAATTTCTTCCGGCTCCATTTCGAGCTGGTGGCCACCAATAAAGAAACACTGGTCCTGTACATTCCACCTATCTACCAGCCACTGCAAAAAGTACACTTGGGCCCTCATGCCAGGTATGGCCGAGAATTTGAATAAACTGCATACCTTCAATGCATCAATCGAAGGATGATGATTAATCGCGGCGAGGTCCACATCCTCGTGCTCCCATTCCTGCCAGTCAAGCATGGTGTATACCATACATTCTGTTATCACCCAGGTTGTTCCCTATGACTCCCAAGGGAATACGGCCGGGGTAACCACTAACCAATCTTTGGGTTACAGTTTCTAGCCAAACTGTAATCAGAGAGGGCTCTCTCTTTATGATTTGTCTCTGTTCTGATAGTATTTTAGGCTAGCTATGATGTTCAAGTTTTGTTTTTGGAATGTGTTTGGTGATGATTCCAGTCAATATATATAGGTGCTTACTAGCATGTCTTAGTGCATTGGGCATGGATTCAGTGGTCCTTTAGTTTGCTTGATGTGTTGTGTGATAATGAAGTGATGCTGCAGAGCCAGATTAGTGTCTGAGAAACAATTTTTTGAAATGGAGATTGAATGTGGTGTATCCAGTTTATGCAAGGCAATTAAGAATCTTACAAATAAACTGCTAAAGAAAGATAGTGAGAATATTATTCTCGAAGCAATGAAGAATTTCTAGATAACATTCATACTTATAGAATTAATAGAAACATGAGCAATTAAGAATTCATGTCCATAGTTAATTTTGAAGACAAACATTTACAGCAGTAAAGATTGAGCGCAAGGTGTAGTAAAACAAATCCTGCACTATTCTTTTTCTCTACAGCTAGTTTAGTGTAACATGGGTACGATTTAATAAACATAAGAAGAAAAGAACAGGGATTGAGAAAAACTTGTTATTTCATCAGGCAGCACAGGAATTCTGCATCAGCACTAATAGCATCATCCAGACATCAAGTATTTCAGAAAATCACTGAGCTGGTCCAGCCCTTTGTATTAGACAAACTGAGAGTATACAAAAGATTTTCCTTAGAGTCAAAATCACCAACCCCTAATGCGTTGCCAAGGGGGTATTTATACAAAATTTACATAAGAAAAATATCAGAGAATGAGTTAATGGCTCATTTAAGTTATGCCAATTCCTGGAGCATTGTAGCTGAGAGAGTTAATGCTAAAATAACTCTTTGGTGCCTTAGCTGTCAAAAATAGTTAGAAGCAGTTGGTTTGGCGGCTGTTGGATTCGGCTGAGGATACGCTGTCAAAATTTGCGTATTGTCTTATCCCTTAGGCTAGCTATCATTGTCCATGTGCCGAGTCACCTTTCAGCTGCCTTTAATGCTGTCTTTGTCATGTTGTTTGTTTTGTAGTGACCTGGAGCTGGCAGTGGCCGAACAACTGAGGCTACCGTGGCAAAATCTGAAGCATTTCTTGCCACCAATCCTCCTGAGGCATTTGATGTCTCTGAATCTTTATTAAAGTCTCATCAGCCTCTGTATATCTATAAAAGTTAGGAGGAGTTTCAAAAAGATGATTTACCTCATTCTCAATAAAGAACAGGCCTTCAAGTTTGTCATATAAGCTCTGTCCTGTAGGAGGCCCTGTTTGCTCAGATGTGCTGCCAGATGCAGTGATCTGATTTTCAATGACAGTTGCCATTCTGTTGGCAAATTGATCTCGGGAGATCAATCTTCCTGCTCCGCTTAGGAGGCTGGGCAGGCCCTTTGCTTGCAGCACTGCCATCTTGAGTTTATATTCCTCCACATCACCCTGCATCTCATAGAACTTCCTCTCCTACTGTTTGAACATAATTCCTGAGAGTTAGTACCTTCTTGGCAGTGAGGATAGCCTCTGTTCTGTTGGCAATTCCTATGGCTGCTAGTTCCTCCTTTTCTTGCCTATTCAGGAAGTCTATCATTCTGTTGGCCTGTTCAGGTTTGTCTCCTAGTAATGTTTTGGCCTTATGGATTTCTGCTTGTGCTTGGACAATCAAGTCCATTCGCTCATGTATTGTTTTGATTGATCTCCATTGTTGACTGATGGATTGGCCAATTTTGGCCCATAGAATCCTTTTTATGTCGGCCATGGCAGTCTCTAGATTCAGCTCCTTCTCTAAGGCCTTTATCTTGTCTTTTAGGGCCTTTATTTCTCTGCCCTGCTCTGCTATAGTTACTTCTGATTTGTCATACTTGGCATCCAGTTCTGCCAATTTTTCCTTGGCCTTCTTTATCTCATTTGCCTGGAGCTCCATTTCCTTGATGGCCTTAGTAAATTCTTCTACACTTGTGCTGGCATCTGGAGCTGTTGTTGTTCCTGCTGCTTCTGTTGTGGGGGCCACTGCTGCCCCTGTAGTCGTTGCTGTTGTTGAAGTAGTTGGAGGAGCTTGGGATATGGATTCACCTTGTTTATCTTGTAATGCTCCTTTCAGCTCTTTCTCCAAATCCAGGACCCTCTGGTTTAGCTGCATTATGAGGTCCAGTTGGTCATCCACCTGTTTTTCCTTTTGTAGCTCTGCCATTTGAGGGTGCTCTGTGGGCAGCAGCTTTAACCTCTTCTTTAATGCATTTAGGTCATCTTCTTTCTTCTTCAGAAGGGCCTTTACACCCTTTGGATCACTAGGATCATGTCCTAGATCATTAATGATGTCCTCAAGTGACTTTATTCTATTGTCTTTAGCCAGGGAGGACATTCTCTCAAAATCCAACTGTGTGTTGGTATTTTGCAGGGACTCCTTTAGGTCATGGGCCATGGTTTCCCTCTCCACCAAGGTTGCATAAACCATCTCTTCAGCTTGCTTGTGGAGTTCAATTTGGTCCATGGGATGGATGTCTTTGGCCATGAATTCCACCCTTGTCTTCACAAAATCTGCAGCTGACTTAGGCTATGATATTGTAGGCTTAAAGTGGCTGAGGATGATTTTTTCATCTTTAATGTCATACCCAGACATTAGCCTTTCTTGCTAGGCTGGTGTTGCATCTATAAATTTTTTGTAGACCTCTGCCCTCAGCAGATCATTCTGAGCCTTTATTTGTTTGAAAGAAGCCTTAGGTCTCTTGGGCTTCTTGCTCTGCTGGGAGGAGGAAGACACCTCCAAACCAAGTTGCAATCCTTGCTCCTGCTGAAAGGAGCTTGTCCCTGTGTGCTGGCTGCCCTCCCTGTTTTTCCTTGAACTGTCAAGGAATTCTTCAATGATGTCTTCTACCTCCGAGGAGTCAGCTCTTGGCCTCTTGGTCTGGGGTTGCTGGGAGGATCCACTAGCAGGAGTGGACTCTTCTCTGGCTCTTTTCGTACCCCTCTCCTCATGTGCTGGGGTCTGCAAAATTGGAGCAGTCAATGGCTCAGTCTGTGGAGGTGGAGTTTGCATTGCTGGAGCTGCTGGTAGCTCCGTTTGTGGAGGGGCAGTCTGCTCTTGTTGTTGTTCTGTTTGCTGCCCTTGTTGGGGCTCTTGCTGCTGCTCATTTGAAGGGGCAAGCTTTTCTTTCACTGTTTCTTCTTCTGCACCCATTATTCCTTTGCCTTTGTCAGTACCTGGTGCTGTTGTAGAGGGTGCCTGTACGACTGGTGCAGTCCTTGAGGCCGAGGTCCCTTCTCCTGCTGAATAAGGCCGTTTGAAAGGTACCTGCTGCACAGAGTCTAGGTCAATAGTTTTTCAAGCTCCTTTACATTCTTTAGCATTGTCTCTTCTTCAGTTAGCTTTTCAACTAAAGTACCCTGCTGCCATTCTTGGTGGTTGGCATATCTTTCAATGTGAGGGTATTGACAATGCCTATAACCTAGAAGCCTGTATTTGGTTCTTCTAGCAGTGATGAAGCCTTGAGGGTCATAAGGGACCCACCGAAAACTATATGACAGCTTGTATTTATCTTTGAGGATTAGGTCTGCATCTTCCCATCCTTCTTTCTTGTTCATAATGAAGGGGCCCAACTAGTGTTTGAACTTGAGGTGGGCCTTCTTTTTGGAGCTGTGGAAGTGGGTTAGGTCGGACTGAATCAACTGCCTGTAATACTCCAAGGCGAATAACCTCATAGGCACATATTTTGGGAGCCTGTATGGACAGAGCTCACAGCCATAGACTCTGATGACTGTATGATTCTCATATAGGTACCAATCACCTATTTTGTATTTTTTAGAAAGCTGCAGAGCTTTCTGTATCTCAGTTGATATTCTGGGAGGAGGGGACCTCATCAATAGGCAAGAGACTGGGTATACAAATTGGTCAAAAAATTCACAATAGGAGTAAGGTGAATTTGAGACTTTGTGATAGACAAAGGTCCAGAAGATAATAGATCTTCTTTCCCCTCTATAATACAGCTTTTTGATGTAGCATGGAAAAGCCTTAGACTGATAGTACATGAAAAGGTGATAGATATAGGCCGAGTACTTGAAGACACCCTGTCTGTCCACTCTGCTCAACTGATCATGAATCTTGTTAGCTATGAACTTAGCAAAGTTGTACTTGCGGGCAGGGGGCTGGCCTGAGCTATAAGCAGATAGCAATACCAGCAGTGTTGCATCCACATGCTCACTGGTTCTGTACCCCAACACATAGGCAATCATGTCCAGCAAAAGCCTGCCTATATCAGTGAAAAAGACATCCAGGTAGGGAGGTGGCCCTGTGGGCAGGCACTCAGGTCTCATAAATGTCCTGGTGACCTTCTGAATTTCCTCACTAGTCATCTTGGCACCAGTGTCCAGCAGATAATTAATGGAAAAGGGGAACAACAGCTCAGTCTGATCAAAGTGGAGCATCTTATTGATAGTCTCAGGATTGATGTGAAAGAGGATGCTCCCAGATGGATACTTAATGGATCTTTGTTGCACATCATAGTTTCCAGCACATAGGTGAATGATCTCAGGGAAAACATTTACAGAGGGGAGACAGTAGTATGGCAGGTTTGACTCCCATATCCCATATGTATCATGACCATTCAGGTAGTCTTCTCTTAACTGCGTGAAGGTCTGCAAGAAGTCCCTGTTACCCACAAAGTCTTCAATGAGATAGTCCTTGTCAGCAAAGGGCAAGGCCTCCAGGTCTTTATTTGGTGGATTTAATGGAGCTACACTGAGGGATGAGGGTGCAGGGGCAGCCATTGTATAATCTGATTTTGAACAAGGTGAGTGCCAAGGTTTGCAAGGTTCCTCAGAGCTTAAGTGATAGCCTTACTGTAAACAATGTTTAAAATGTGTTTCACAGTGTAAAAGGCAGGCTGGTTTCTGCAGTTTTTGGTAAATTCACAGGGATTGTGAATTGCTAGGGGTAAATTGCAGAGGGTATGTGATTTACTTTGGTAAGAAGCTGTAGCTGGTCTACACCCGGCAAAAGGGAACAATGCCGGGCAAGTTCGAGGCCGAATTGGTAACCTTCGACCGTGAATTAACGTTTTAATAGTGAATTGCGGGGCAAAGGATAATGCAGGTGGGTTTGAAGGTAAATTTGGTGAAAGACAGTGTGCAATTTGGCAATTGAATGTTTCTTATGGAGAATTCACATAGAAATTGGTATGTTCAGTGGGAAAACAGAGAAGCTGCGGTGAAATACCTGGCAAACGAGCTGGAAAGCCTGCGGGCCGAACTGTGAAGGTTGGATGTAGATGGTTTGATGAGTTGGCATGGTCGCAAGTTTGAATTTGGAGGTCCGGAGGCGATTTGGCAGTGAACCAGCGGCAACGGCTATGTCTTTTTCGCTCGAAAATGACATAAAATGGCCTAAACCATGACTTTTAACGACAAATTCTGAAAAAATAAGTAATTGGCGCCTTTCCACCGATGATGTCAGCATGACGTCATGGCGGGCCCGGGTACGGAGGGTGACGTGGCTGCTGAGGTGTAGGCCAGCGTGGCCGGACACGGTGGCGGGCGGATGAGGTGGCAGGGCTACGTGGAGGGCCACGCAGCGCGAGGGCGGGAGAGGGTGCTACGTCATGATGACGCATGGATGACATGAGGGGGAGGTGGTAACGGGGAAGGTGGTAAGCAGTTTCCCCGCACCACCTTTGGGCAAAGGCAGTATCGGGGAGGGGGGCTCCGAAAAACCCCGCCGCCTACCACGCGTCCCATGTATGGGGCGGAAAACCACTGTTCCCCGGACGCTAAAGGTCGGCAGGTCTGGATCCTAAAATACCCGCCCACCGTTGGATTGGGGGTGGCAGATGATGGACGGCCGGCGGGCCTCCCGACGGATCGTGCATGTTGGGGGGGGGGTCCCGCCTCCATTAAAATATTCAATTTAATATTTTGGGTGGAGAACTTTAGGTTTAAGGGTTTTTTGTGGGTTTTTCGGGCTTTTCTATAGGAAAAAGGGTTTTTTAGTGGGCTTTAGCAGAGGTCAGGGGGTTCTTTGTGGAATTTCTGAACAGAGGGGAGGTGAAGGTTTGGGGGGAGGTTATTACTCCAACCAGAGGCTAGAGCAATCCCATGACAGGGTTGGCCCTGGTCCCTGGTGGACCAATGTCTCCCTCAGACAAACTTTATTAGCTATAGTGCTAAAAGGGAAGGATATCTATACATTGTTTGGGATTTATACACCATGGTGTTATTATAGTAGGGGGAAAGGGTAACATAGGGGATTTAGATAATAGAAGTTAGGGGTTAATATGGATGGGAAAGGTGAAACGAGGAGTGACATCACTAAGTTTATTTGAAAATCACTTAGTTTAGGGAGTAGATCAAAATGAAAAGATTTTTAGACAAGAAATGTGGCTTTTTAAAGGAATAAGAACCAGCATAAAACCTCAAATTCTTGGATGAACACAACTGATGAGGGGATGTCAGTAATGAATGGGAAAGGGGAAAATGGAAAGTTAGACATGCTCCTTTGCTTTGCTGCAACATGATGGAGAAGAAGACCTTCTCAAACCATTGATTTTCCTCTGTGAATAGGTTAGCCCATATTCAATTGTAAGGAATGACTTTTCTTCAACCCCATCTGCCTACCCATCTATTTGCCTAGCATTTTTTGTTTCTCCATGGAGGGTGCACTTAGACTTGCAGACCCTTATGTGCCTTTTCTTTTCTCTTGGATTTTTCTTTTGATTTTCTATCTAGAACTACCCTTATTGCTTCCAAGGTCCCAGATTAAGCAGTTGGGAACCTTAATTCTCTACCTAAGCTACTGGTCTGCCAAGATTAAACAGTTTGGATAGGCTTATTTCTCTATTCTACAATAGAAAATTGAAACATGGCATGATCCAGATTAGGCTGTTGGACCATCCATCAAAATTGAGTCCACATCAAGCTCTATACACACAGTGTCTTCTCTTGGAAATATGGGATCTTTGCATCATCAAAGCAGAGCATATTTGGAACTTTCTTTGCCAATCATGAAATATGAAACCTATTGGTATAGGTAGCTAACAGTGGCTCCACATGGAGATGGGTTTTCCATTTGAAAGACCAAGGACAACAGGTCAGACTGCCTTGGCCCTTGACTGCTTTTACCAAAACTTGAAGTATGTGTTATAGACATTTTTGTGCCTAACAGCATGGAGCATGAAATTTCAATAATCTGAGGGATCCAAAGTCCCTAAACATGTTGTTCTTACCCTTAGAGGAACAATGTCTGCAAACTACAACACTGAAAATCAGTTCTCCACCTAAAAACACTCAAAAACAGGCTATTTTTGGATCATGTCAGCTGCTCCACTGGGCATCTGCGCTGAATGTCAACTGCTCCTCCTTGTACCTGCGCTGAAGGTCAAAACTAATGAAGGCTACCTGTGCTGGGCGAGATTGGCCAAGTGGCACAGTCATTCTGCAAGGTGTCAACTGCCCAGGAAGCTTCCAAACTGACACTTGGGTCAAGGAATTCGCCTAGTGATGAGTAAGAGGGTCTTGATCTCCAAGTGGAAGCAAGATTCTCCAAGTGGACTCAAGAACTGAAGATTAACTAAATTGGGAGAGGACACTAGTCAGCTTTATGCCAGTCTCAAGATGACTCATCCTTTCTCCAAAACCCTATATATAGATCTCTCTCATGAGGTCTAGGGAGGCTGGAATTTTGTGCAAGTAAGGAAGTGTTGTTGGTTTGAGTATAGAGCTATTGGGTGTTTTGCTTGAAGGAGGTGAAGAGGAGATTTCTTTCAGCTGGGAGGTGTTGCTGGATTGGACCTACTGTGGTTGTAACTCTCTCAGAACTTTACTTCTATTATCAATAAAGTATTTGAGGTTCTTCTATATGCATGTGTCTTTATGATGAATAGATGCTTGTATATTTGATTTATGCTAATCCTATAATCGATTATGGATGTATGCTTCTTGTAGTTTCCTTTTCTTGTGCTTTTACAGGATCTGTGTGTAGCTGGGCCGGTGAAAGGGCAAGGAGCTAGGAGCAAGTAGCAAGGAGTGAAGACTGGATCAACTATTAGCGCAAGATAACGGTTAGTAGATCATCCTTTTCTTCCCTCTCTCATCTCATAAAGAAGAAACTTTGAATAGCTTTGCATTCAGTTGTTGCTGAAGTACTATCACCTTCAGAGTGGGATAGAGGCATTCTGCATTAGATACTTTCCCCCCCAAAAAATTGGCGACTCCGCTGGGGAGCGTATCTTGTTGGTTGTTTGTGGTTTTTTTCTATTCATTTCACAAACAAAGGGAGTACCGAATCGAACTGTGTTTGAATCCATCAAACACAAAGTAGAGGGCAGCTACTCTAGCTCAGTTTCTGGGCAAGTTTATGATTTGAAGAGCTGATCCACAAGGACTCTAATAAGCTCTTAGTGATATCTTTTCATCCTCCTTTACATCCCTTAGTGTGTCCTTGACTGATAGTTTCTGATTTGAGCAAAAACTGTGAATTTTTGAGCAATCTGTGACCCGGAAACCAAGACGGACGAAAGTCTCGTTCTTCAGTGCAGGATGTACAAAGGCAGTCTGCATTTCAGCGCAGTTCCCGAAGGGGCTACCTGTGCTGAAGGTCAAACTGGCAGTGTTACACCTGCGCTGGACCAGTCTTGGCTTGAGCTACTGGGGTTTCCTGCTGTGTCTTGCCTTGTTTTCACTGTTGTTTTTGCTGTTTGTTGCCAGTCAGTAGGCCTATCTGAAACCATCTTCCTTTGTCATTATTCCGCCTCAGTTGTATAAAGAAACTGTGTTTGTTCTTTTGTATTTCTTGTGTCATTCACAGTTTCCCATAACGATAGCGAATCAGTCTTGCATTGACCTCTTAGATCTAGACCTGTGATTAAGTGTCGTTCTGATCTTAAGAGTTAGTTTATTTGTTGTTCATAGCTGATTGAGTTTGTCGCTTTCGTTATATGGTTTGGATTTATATATTTCTAAGTGTCGAAACAAGTGAATCGTAAGGTGTCTTTCGATTTTGGACAAACTTGTTTGCTTTCGCTTGAAATTGAATTCAAAATTATACAACAGCTTTCTTTTTGTATTGCACAAACATTAAGGAAGAGAAAAGAAATACTTGCATTTTTGCATTTTGCATTAAGTTTGTATGTTGATTTAGGGAAAAAGTGCATTAGCGAGTGCTCTTTGATCTGTGTGAAAAGGATTTTATCTCTCTTTTCCCTCAGTAGTTAAGATTTTCATAAGTCGAAAAGATTGGAAAAGCTTGCTTCTCATCTTAGACTGCATTTAGGAATTTGTATCAATACATCTCGTGGTGAACCTTGAAAGGAAAACTTTAAAAAGATCAACTTAAAATATATTGAATGAACCTAACAACGCTTTGAAGCATAACGCAAACATCTAGAGGTCTAAGCTAGAGACGTGTTTCCGGCGTCGTTAAACATAGTGACCGTCGATCTCGACGAAGGTGGGTGATTCCTCCTGAGAGTCGGTGGCACTAATACGGACTTGTGCTCCCACGTACCGTCACGTATATATTGGGAGACCCCTATAGGATCAAAGCCTTTATCCATAGGAAACCGTGTCAGCCGCCCTACTGATTGCAATGCAGTGAACACAACATTCACGAAGATCGACCACTAGTACCGTAAAACGTATTCTGTGGTATTGCGAAAGGTTTGGCACACCCTCTGCCTAGATCTCCAGAGCAGTTTCTTTTGGCCTTTTTCAAACTCTATAACTGAAAAAGTCCAACCGAGCATTTGTCACTTCGGGCTCGTTAATACATCGAAGGAGACTAGAGTCATCTTTAGCTTTTTCTCGACTCTTAAAAAGTGAAAAAGCAAGTTGTGTCTAAAAGCGTCTAATAAAATTCATTCAATTCGGAAACACAATTTCCCCTTTTAATATTTTAGTTGATCGAGTAATCCGCAATCGTGGAAGAAAGTCAATTGAAAATCCGTCATTCGCGGAGGCTTGCGAGTCAACCGTCTTTGTCCCCGGAATCGAAAACAGTACGGGCAAAGCGAACTCGTTTAACCGGTTCAAAATCTCCTTTGAAAGTTAGAACAAGTGTTCCTACTACATCCGAGGTTCCGGTTACTCCTAACATTTCTGGAAACCCTGCCTCTATAGAAGAAGTTCAACAGCCACAGAAGGACAGTAATACTGATCCTAGTCTGAGGGCAAATACTTGTGTAACTAAACCAGTTCCATCTGTAACCGGTCCAGAGAGTTTTGCTCCTCAAACAACTGTCGCTGTCAAAGCAACCACTTCTTCGGCACCAGAAATATTTTACGGACCTGACGGTCTTCTTCTTCCACCGGGTTTGATTGCGATAGAGGAGATTGCAGAGGATCCGCAAGCAAGTACTCCAACTCATTTTGGAGTCGTGGTCACTCTATTTCCTTCATCAGAAGTTAATCCACCACAAGTGGAAGTTCCTGTAGAATCGCTAGGCAATCTATTGGATAGACTTAAAATGTCTGAACAACCGTCATCATCTAGGACTGTATCAAATGACACAGCGACAATAGAAGCTCCTGCCGTCACTCCGACGATGTTTGCCGGCATACCAGCTGTCCCAACTAGTTCTCAACAGCTAGAAGGAGTCCACCAAGGGACTATTTCGACAGTGTGGTCTGTTCCAGTTTGTTCATCCGGAGTAATACCCGGCAACTCTTATGCTGAGACTCAACAGATTGATCCTCATGGAGGACAATCTGGGCCATCAATCCCTTTTAATTCCGGATTGCTACCATATGCGGGGCAATATGCCCTTTCATTACCCCCTCCGGGAGGGTATCCATACGTGAGTTCACAACAATGTTCAGGTTATACTGGAATCACATCAAGTAGTTGGGTACCCATACTACCTCAACAACCAAGGATTGTATATTCTATGCAACAGTGTGTACCTGTGACGAACATCCCAACCACACCGGCTATTGTAACCGTGTCGCAAGTTCAAGCGATACCTGTTACATGTCAACCTCAGGTTGTAATGCAACAGTCGCTTGACCATGGGTCACAACCACAATCGCCAACTGGTGGGTTGACACAAGTACAAACGGGTACAATTACCCCACACCTTGGTCCAATGGTTAGCATGGCGCAACAGAACATGGCGTCACAACCATGGCTTGTACAATACCAACAACCGCAGTTCCAGCAAGTATACCAAGGTTCTGAGCAGCAGATCTTTGCGAATAGTGGACAACCGTATATCCAAAACGGTCAAAACCAACCACTTTACAGTGGTCAAGTCCACCAACCGTATCAATCATACCAACATCAATTACATTATGCCGGTATGCAAAGACCCACTGCTCAAGCAATTCCATCGTACCCTGGTTACGCTTCGCCTAACCTGAATCAACAGTTACCATTCGTGGCAACTTTAGAGTTACCTGATTTACATCGGTTAACGAACGACCCGATTGCTTATGCCCCTTGGTGGCCAGCGATTCCTCATAAACTTCCATCTGACATTCCTAAATTCAATGGAAATCCAGGTGAAGACCCATCGAATCACGTGATGACCTTTCATCTGTGGTGTTCATCGAACACCCTTAACGATGATTCGATAAGACTTCGCCTTTTTCAGAGGACATTGACAGGTCTAGCGGCCAAATGGTATATTGAATTGCCAAGAGCCTCTTTCGACAACTTTAGTTCCCTAGCCACGACCTTCTTAACCATTTTCAGTTACAGATAAGGTATGAAACGGGAACAGAAATATTGACCAACTTCAAACAGACAACTGCTACCCATATATCTGATCATATACATGAGTGGCGTCGTCGTCGTAGGATGGTGAAAACATATGTTCCCGATCAGCTATTAGCTGAATGGTTTATAAAGTCGTTACTTCCGACTATTACGGAAGATGTGGCCAAGGGGGGAGTCGTAAGAGAGGAGCAGGTTATTGCTCGTGCACAATATTTGGACTTGGTTTATACCCAGTCCGGCACGCTCTATGACAAAATACCTGACGCCCCTAGACCGGAATTTTCAATTCCTCCACCTCCTAAATCAAATAGTGACTCTCATGCCGGTGATGGCGTGATTGGCACCGCAAACGTGAAATCGATAAAGGCTTCGTCAAAGAAAGCCCGTAAGAATTCAGATCAAAATGCAAAAGCAGAAATTCTTGCTTCGGAAGTAAATGCCGTATCGGAAGATAAAGGCAAAGAAACCAATCAACCAGGAAGCAAGAAGAAAAAACAAAACAAGGGGAAGAAGAAAAAACAAGGTGAATCATCGCCTAAGGAGAATTCTTCAAACCCTCATGGGAAAGGGAAACAAATTTATCCATGTCAGATATGTGATGATGAGGATCACTACACAAATAATTGCCCATTCAAAGCTGAGTTAAAGAGGTTCTTTAAAAGTTCCCAAACATCAGCTGTGTTAACTGATCCGTTTCCTAACCCAGGTCAAAATATGGTTGATAGTGGAAATTCTTCCCCATCGCAAGTCCTTATGTTGTCGGTTTTGAAACAGAAAAATGATGCTTTGATTTCGACAAGGAACAAAGATTATGGGAATCCTCAGGTGTCGAACGAAAAAGGTAAAGATCAACCAAGTAGTTCGACAACAACTTCGACAGAAGTTATAACGCCCACCATCCCTGAATTAACAATAAAACCGCCAAAGGGTGTAGTACATAAGTCGACATTTAATCCTCGCGCCAGAGCGGTGCAGCATTATAACATAGTGGAAGATTTGGCCCAATCGCCATCCGCTATGTCGACCCTTGAAGTGCTGCAAAATTGTCCAACCCAAAGGCAGGCATTGTTATCAGCAATTGGTGGAGTAGATCCTAAGGATTCAAATCTGGTATCCTTTGATCACAAGGGATATGATCCTCAGTTACCAGCTCAATTAGCTTTCCTTATTCAAGTGAAAGCCCTCAACAAAACTGTTCACAGAACGATAATTGATGAGGGGGCATCAACATGTATTATGTCGATGAGCTGCTGGAAAACTTTAGGATCTCCAACCTTGTCTCGATCATCGACGACATTAAAAGCTTTCGACGGAAGGACTTATACCCCTTACGGTATCCTTAATAACTTGAAAGTTGAACTAGGAGGAAAGACAGTAGAAATTGATGTAGAAGTCATTGATGGAAATCTTGACTATAACATCCTACTGGGTAGACCATGGATTTATGCCATGGCGGCTGTCGTGTCGACTTATTTTAGGAAGATTGAATTCCCGTTTGAAGGAGGGATCACGATCGTCGACCAACAGAACTTCCTCCCTAATGGTTCATAAGTTACAGGAAGCATTCCCATGATCCATGAGAGTAACCATTCAATTCAAGATATCGGAGTAGGATTATTGAAAGACCCCACATTAATGGGAACTTTCACGCTACCACCTCCTATTTATATAGGAAATGTACCGTTTGTAGCGAACTGCAACATGATATCTTCCACGAAGGTCAACATGGATCATTCAATGGTTTTTCCCCCAAGCCCTTTAGAAATATTGTAGCAATCAATGTTTCAAGCATGGGAGGCGAGCCCAAATCAACGCTCGTCAAGCGTTTGGGTAGATAGGTCTAGAGAATATGAAACCCCACTAGATCCTTGGTCGAAAGTACATGGGACCGACGAAGGAATCCTACAATCAATGATGATTGAGGGGACACCATGGAATGATCACCACCATCATTCCCTTCTTCCGGAATATGAAGAAGATACTCAAAGTGACCTTTATCACCCTTCAGTATTTGAATTCCTAACGAATACTGTAAATACGGTGGATTCCGAGCGAAACCTATCCAATATCGAAGAGACTATAGCCATAAATGTCTCGACCAACACAAATGTTGTAGAGAATATTTATGTCGGCAAAGGTTGTTCCCCTTCAGAACTGGAAATATATAACGCTCTTTTTCGCGAATTTAGAGATGTCTTTGCTTGGTCATATGATGAAATGCCAGGCATTGACTCGAGTATCGTTGAACATGAAATTAAAATGTATCCTGATGTCAAACCAGTAAGGCAACGGCTTCAGCAAGTGCACCCGAAGAAAGCCGCTGCCATTAAGGCGGAAGTTGAAAAACTCCTCCATGCTGGGTTCATCTACCCGGTTCCTCTAACCGATTGGGTATCGGATATTGTCCCTGTTATGAAAAAACAAGGGACGATTAGAGTGTGTGTTGATTATAGGGATGTAAACAAAGCTTGTCCAAAAGACAACTACCCTACACCCTTCATCGACCAGATAATTGATGAATGCGCCGGATGTGAAATCTTTTCATTTATGGATGGATTTTCCGGGTATAATCAAATAAATATCCGCCCACAGGACCAGTCAAAGACTGCATTTATTTGTCCGTGGGGCACATTCGCTTATCGAAAATTACCCTTTGGTTTAAAGAACGCAGGGGCGACGTTTCAGAGGGCGATGAATTATGCCTTCCATGACATCAAGAACATTGTTCAACCTTATCTCGACGATCTTCCGGCTCATTCGCGAAAGCGGACTGATCATCCGCAGCATTTAAGAGCGATATTTCTACGTTGCCGACACTACAAGATAAGACTCAACCCACACAAATGTGTGTTTTGCGTCGGCTCTGGTCGTTTACTTGGCTTTGTAGTCTCTAAAGATGGGATTCGTCTCGACCCCTGTAAGGTTCAGGCAATCATTAATTTGCCTCCACCTTCAAATTTGCTTCAGATTCAGAAACTCCAAGGGAAAGCAAACTTTCTGAGGAGGTTCATTCCAAATTACGCAGAACTTGCTAAAGGTTATACTCGTCTTTTGAAAAAGGATGTACCTTTTGTCTGGGACCAGGTGGCGCAAGCTTCCTTTGATGCTCTGAAAGAATGTCTAGTAAAAGCATCATTAATGTACGCCCCAGACTATCAAAGAGATTTTAACCTGTATCTGGCTGTAGCGGATACGACCATTGCGATGGTTTTAGTTCAAGAAGTCGATGGAATTGAACATCCTATCTATTATTTAAGTAAAAACTTAAACGATACAGAAAGTAAATATTCTTATGTGGAAAAACTAGCGCTTGCAGCTGTTCAAGCGATTCAAAGGTTTCGACATTATGTCCTCTTTCGGAAAACTACCATCTTGTCAGATTGCAACCCCATGACTTATATACTGTCGCGACAGTTGCTTGGGGGCAAATATTCAAAATGGATAGCGATCCTTCAAGAGTTTGATCTGGAATTTGTAAAATCCAAATCAAAGAAAGCTCTAGTTTTCGCAGAATTATTATGTGATCTCCCATCGTCGTCCAACGATGAAACATCCGAAGAGTCAATCGTGGACGAAAGCTTGTTTCTGATATCTGTAAGCGATGAGTGGTATGGAGATATCATAGTTTATCTCCAAACCCAAAAATTTAGGTCTAATACCTCTCACTCAGAACAAAAACGTATACGATACCAAGCAAAAGACTACATGATCGTCGGTGATACACTTTACCGTCGTGGTGTCGATACAGTTCTGAGGAGGTGCCTTACCCATGAGGAGGCCGAAAAAGCCCTGAATGATTGTCATTCAGGCGCGTGTGGAGGGCATTAGTCTGGATATGCAACATCACAAAGAATCTTACGAGCAGGATACTTCTGGCCAACCATGTTTGAAGATTGCATAACCGCAGTCAGAAGTTGCCATGCTTGTCAAATCTTTGATAGCAAAACCAGACGACCACCCGCACCTTTACAGCCGATAGTTGCTGTTGGGCCCTTCGCCAAGTGGGGCATCGATTTCATGCAATGTAACCCCACCTCGACCGGGGGGCATGGGTATATTATAGTCGCTGTTGACTATTTTACCAAATGGGCCGAGGCGATGCCTACATTGGATAACACTGGTGAAACAGCTGCCCTTTTCTTTTTCAATCATGTAGTCGCCAGGTTCTGCGTACCACAGGCTATAGTTACAGATCATGGGTCGCATTTTCGCAATCACATGATGGTCGAATTAGCTGCCAAGCTAGGGCTATCTCACGACAGCTCTACCCCTTATTATCCGCAAGCCAACGGACAAGTTGAGGCAATCAACAAGGTCCTGAAGCGTATGTTGCAAAGGATGATCGGGGTTCATAAAAGAAGATGGCACCTAATCCTGTACTCAGCTTTGTGGGCTTACCGAACCTCGGTAAAGAACGCAACCGGGTTCACGCCTTTTCAATTGGTGTATGGCCTGGAAGCAGTCTTGCCAATCCAGTGCGAAATTTCATCGCTTAAACTCGCAATCGATCTTCTCCCCGGAACTTTGGAAGAAGAGGCTCGTTTCTTGGAATTAATCCAGTTGGATGAAACCCGTCGTGACGCCGCGTTGGCTAACGAAGCTCATAAGAAACGAGTCAAGGCTGAGTTTGACAAAAATGTCAAACCCCGTGTCTTCTCAGAAGGTGATTTGGTCTTGCTTTATGACCAAGAATCCGATAAATTGGGAGCAGGTAAATTCAAGTCCTTATGGATGGGCCCCTATATTGTTAAAAGGGTGTTAGCAAAAGGAGCCTACGAGTTAATGGATTACGATGGAATTCCTCTGGCGCAGCCCCGCAACGGGTTGTACCTCAAGCGTTACTATGCTTAAATAGTAACCTGCATGCTTTTGTTGTATTTTGTTTTCGCTAAAGTGTTTGTTCTGGTCGAGTGATCCACCTTTTTCCGTTGCAGATGTCAAACCTTCTGGAGACATGTGTTGGATATGCCGACGGAGCGAGTCGTAGTTCGCGGAACCTGTCCTCCGCAGCCTGGGCCATTTTTGATCCAAGCGGCGAGTTAGTAAGTTTCAGAGGTGTGTGTATTGGGCAATCAACGAATAACATCGCTGAGTATAGCGCGTTGATAGAACTACTCTCTGATGCCATCACACGTGGCATACGCCGACTAATTGTCAGGCTAGACTCACAGCTCGTAATACTACAACTCAATGGTATATATTCTGTTCGCAATCCAGCTATTTATCGCATGTTCCTAAGGGTTAAGATCTTAGAAAGGCGATTTGATTCAATTCAATATCAACATATTTCAAGAAATTTAAACACATTAACCGACTCATTAGCAAACTATGTGTTAGATAGACATTTGCAACATTTATAAAAAGGACACATCATCAAAGATTGTACATATGGATCACGTAAATCAACCAGAATAAAATCCGAAAATCAAAATATATAAGCTGTTTATATAAGTTCATACATAATGTTCTGTAACCAAGACAAAATTGGTCATGTGACCTAAAAACTCAAAAAGATGCTAGGGGGCACCCCAGCCTAATGGTGCTCATGATAGTACGTCACGGCCTGTGCAATCATGCGCAAGAGACGAGTCCATCGTCTAGGCACACCAATGGTATGACGCTGCATCTGTAAAGGTAACTCGTCAATCTGTACATCAGGAAGGCCACAAGTAAGGCTCTCAACCTGCTCCTGCACAGCTGTAAGGGTCTCGGTGTCGTCAAGATCGCGAATAATAACTCTCCTAGCAGGCTCCCCTACTGGGGCCGCAGCTGGCGATCTCGGACGAACTGCTGGACGAACAGGACCAATATCTGCATGCACCCAAGAGTACAATTAAAAGTCTTGATAGAATAAAGCACAGCAACGTTATGAACAAGAACAATAAATAGTAATGTGGTCAAAGAGTTTACGAATGGCACCCCACTGCTCGCCATCCGGTAGAACCAAATCCGGATCACCTCGGAAATCCATACCCACATATGGATACTCAGAAAACGCCATCTCCTGGCGCTCGAACCACCTAAAGAAGGCCTCAGTGAAAGTAATCTGAGGTTGACCTGCATGCCTAGACATGTCGTCAACCCACCTCTGCATGCGTGGCTCGGTCGGAGAAGGCAAATCAAGTATGATGTACTGAGGCTGCATCAGTGGGATTTTCTCCAAGGCAAAGGCAGTCAGAATAGAACCAAATCCAAAGTTCTTCAGCTTCCCGTCCTTTACCTTGGTCAATTGACTTTTCATCTGAACAAGTACTGCATCACACCAGTTGAATACTTTCGGTTGGAGACACTCCAAGGCGTGCTGCATATAAGACCTGTTGGCAACATGTAAAGCTGCGCTACCGGCCATCCTACCAATAGTGAACAGAATGGACCTGAGAGCCCGATCAGTAATATCAAGGATAATAATCTTGCCGTCTCTGCTCGGCTGAGAACCTTCCCTGCAATACTGGCGGACATAATCTCTGGTGGAATCAGTCCCCCGGGCCGTACCTGATAAGGAAATGGGGGCACCTCATCTTGACAACCCAGTCAAGAAGTACATGTCCTCTATAGTCAAGGGGATGGTCTTCCCCCTAATCTGAAACATTTGGTTAACAGGATCCCAAGCATCAAGCATATACTGCAGTAAAGAAATTTGTGCTCTCATACTAGAGATACGGAAGAATTTCAGCAGACCACAGTTCCGCAGCGCGTTCACCGTGACCGGGTCATGGAGGGCAATCATGTCCTCCTCTTCATGTTCTCGTTCTCGCCATGTAAGGGACATTTTGTTCAAGGTTCCCTGCAAAGCAAACAAGAGAAAGAGTGAATTCCTGATTTGATGAAAAACTGGCGAAAAATTCATCAAAATGACCTTAAAACTCAGTCCTTTTGAGCCCAGCACAGGCAGGAAGTCTCCCACTTACGCTGAGGGTCAGGCTGCCTTAAGGCAGCTTGACCTTCAGCGCAGGTTTCGAAAGGGAAACCTACGCTGATCCTAGGGCGCCCTGGCAAAACCCCAGGGGCTCAGAAAGAGCGGAAAACAGGCAGAAAACAGGAAAAGGAAACCATGAAAAGAAAGAGCTAGGGTTGAGCTCCTACCTGGTCCAGACGGCGCCGAAAATCGTCCGTAGAATCTCCCGGAATTAGCTGGTGAAAATCAAGGGGGAAGAGGCACCTCCAGAGCTCCAACAAGCCAAATGCAAATGAAATGGTAAATGAGAGGTAAAAACACCTTTTAATGGCTTTTTACATAGTACAAAGTGAAATATTAGGGTTATAATCTCATTTTCATGCAAATATTATCCATTTCTAACATAGTTTGTTGCAGCAATTAAAAAATACAGTACTACATTTTAAAAGAGAAAAGCTAGTAATGGTAAAAAATCAAAAATTTGACCACAAATCGAGCAGTTTTAGCATAAAGTTCATGCTCGTTAAAAAATAAACGCAAGTTCGAGCAGTTTTACCGCGGAATTTATGCTCGTTAAAAAATAGAAAAGCGTGAGCAAGGGTTCCACCAGAGTTCAAGCTCATTAAAAAATGAACCTATCCCGGTAAATAACCATTGTGATAAGCCATGAAAGCCTTGGTCGTGTTTACACCTGCCACCTCCATTCCATTTGGCCGATCATTCACCCCCATATGATTTTTTACCCATTTTGAGGAACAGCTGCGAAGAGTGATTTCACTTAGCCATCCTTGTGACACTGCCGTGATTGGAAAATTCCAACCTGTACCTGGAATCTGCTGCTATCCCTGTTTATCACTCGTTCCTCAAAAGACGAGTCTTCTTTGAGCTCTTTTCTCCTGACTCGTAAAATATGAAAAGTTTGCCAAGTTTTGGCCTTCCAGCTCGTTAAAGTGACCGGAAGAGCCATCCCTCCTCTAGGTTTTAATCTTTTTGGACTTGAGGGATTATTGCACAAAAAGGTCGAGCGCTTGTTTTATTCGGCTCGTTAAAGTAATCGAAAACTCATCCCTTCTGTATTGTTTTATACTTTTTCGGACTTAAGGGATTAGATGACGAAAAAGGAATTTTGGAGTTAACTTTCTGTACCTTTTCAGACTCTCTAAAAATGAAAAGGACCGAGTTGTCTTTGTCGCTAGACTCGTTAAAATGATTAAATAGCGACAAACTTGTCTTTAGACGAGAACGAGTTTCCCTATCGCTAGGCTCGTTAAAACATAGCGATGGGCTTGCCCGAAGGGCAGGTTATAGAACAAGCATATGTTATCCTCCTCAAGCTTGACAAAAATAAAGAGGTACTGGTCAGAAATGACTGGGGAAAAATTGGGAGAACCTCAAAGCTTTGATGGTAGCAAGTCGCTCTTGAACATGACACTTTGTCCTCCCTACCACATCGGGTTGGGTTGTTTCATTCACCGGTCTCATCACCATGGTCCTCGCCAAACCATCCGTATTTGGGGTAATGCTACCGATCCATCACATTAGTGTCGTTATATGTTCAAGAGATGTGTTCAGAAAGAGTCAACCGTGTCCCATCCACTGCCATACATTATCCTTCATCCACCCATGATCGCCACCCTGAATCATATCTCACAGATTGTTTTCACCTCCACTAAAGTCATTAGCTCCGTTCTGTGTCACTGATGTGGGATTCATTAAGGCCCTCCTTTGACGGATCGCTTCTTGTCGACTTCAGCTCATTATCCAAGAAGTTGATCTAGGAACACCCCCCCCAGTACTTTGAAGCTTGCATGCCTCAATGGCAAGTTTCTCACTCCCGGCGACAGGTATACATCAATGACCTTCGACCAGAAGATTTTGCGTGGTGTTCGACGCCAAGTCCTTTATTCACACCACGTGAATTGTACTGTAGTACCTTGAGGGTCATTGTCATTATTGGTGATTCCTCTCGCGCTTGTTAACGGTTTACATTATTGACCGGTAATCAAGCGATGTCTTTCCATGTTCGACTTCAGCGCAATTCTCACATGGATCGACTTGTACTTAGAGTGAAGATCGAACGAGATTGAAGACCCCGGATCTAATTTCATCCATCCGGGCTGCGATATATATTCAGGAAATATAAAGACATTTGATATGTACATTATTGCAGCAGATGATCATCCTACTCAAAGGATGATAATTTCAGCAGAGAATTATTAGTCTATCATCAGACGGTCGTCTGTTATGTGTACCAAAATGAATTTATAAAGCTGAGCATGGGAATGCCCGCCTCAGCTAGATCATGAAAGCAGAATGAAAAATAATGTATTGTATTGTATTTTATTGCAGGGCACCTCTCAGCGATTGAATGAACTTCGGATCCTCCTAATAAAGCATTTCACCCGATAAACGACCTCATACTTTAGGGGGCAACTGTTATAGACATTTTTGTGCCTAACAGCATGGAGCATGAAATGTCAATAATCTGAGGGATCCAAAGTCCCTAAACATGTTGTTCTTACCCTTAGAGGAACAAGGTCTGCAAACTACAGCACTGAAAATCAGTTCTCCACCTAAAAACACTCAAAAACAGGCTATTTCTGGATCATGTCAGCTGCTCCACTGGGCATCTGCGCTGAATGTCAACTACTCCTCCTTGTACCTGCACTGAAGGTCAAAACTAATGAAGGCTACCTGCGCTGGGCGAGATTGGCCAAGTGGCACAGTCATTCTGCAAGGTGTCAACTGCCCAGGAAGCTTCCAAACTGACACTTGGGTCAAGGAATTTGCCTAGTGATGAGTAAGAGGGTCTTGATCTCCAAGTGGAAGCAAGATTCTCCAAGTGGACTCAAGAACTGAAGATTAACTAAAGTGGGAGAGGACACTAGTCAGCTTTATGCCAGTCTCAAGATGACTCATCCTTTCTCCAAACCCTATATATAGATCTCTCTCATGAGGTCTAGGGAGGCTGGAATTTTGTGCAAGTAAGGAAGTGCTGTTGGTTTGAGTATAGAGCTATTGGGTGTTTTGCTTGAAGGAGGTGAAGAGGAGATTTCTTTCATCTGGGAGGTGTTGCTGGATTGGACCTACTGTGGTTGTAACTCTCTCAGAACTTTACTTCTGTTATCAATAAAGTATTTGAGGTTCTTCTATATGCATGTGTCTTTATGATGAATAGATGCTTGTATATTTGATTTATGCTAATCCTATAATCGATTATGGATGTATGCTTCTTGTAGTTTCCTTTTCTTGTGCTTTTAGAGGATCTGTGTGTAGCTGGGCCGGTGAAAGGGCAAGGAGCTAGGAGCAAGCAGCAAGGAGTGAAGACTGGATCAACTATTAGCACAAGATAACGGTTAGTAGATCATCCTTTTCTTCCCTCTCTCATCTCATAAAGAAGAAACTTTGAATAGCTTTGCATTCAGTTGTTGCTGAAGTACTATCACCTTCAGAGTGGGATAGAGGCATTCTGCATTAGATACTTTTCCCCCCAACAGTATGCTGCTTTGAAATGCCAAAATTGCATTTTTCCCATCTTGGTAGATCTCTGAACTCATTAGCTTTTAGCTGAGAATCAATAAAACTTGAGAAACTGTATTTTTACATTTTAACAGAAAGTAATATATACACCTGATTATGTACAAAGGAAAATTAGGCTGTACTCATGGATGGTAGTCAAAATAGTGCTTCAGCATCCTGCCATTCACAGGACCTTCACCTAAGTCAGTGCCATCAGAATTTTCCAAAAAGTAAGTATTATTTCCCTGTGTTGCTTGTATGACAAAAGGCCCTCTCCAAAGGGAGTCAAACTTTCCATGTTTTCCCTTATCCTCTCTTCTTGAATCCCACTTGAGGACTTTGTCTCCAATATTGAAATATTCTGCCTTCGTCCTTCTGTCAAAAGCTTTCTTTAATTTTTCTTGTAAAACTTGAACCCTGCTGTAAACTTGATCTCTAGTTTGCTGCAAACATATTATTTGATTGATCCTTCTTTGCATGTCATTTGGTTCAGCTTGAATTTCTTGAAGAAGTTTCATGACAGGAATCCCTAGTGATGAAGGGAATTTAGCTTCTAATCCATAGACTAACTCATATGGGCTGACCCCAATTGATCTCTTGGTTGTTAGTCTATCTGCCCATAAGGCATTCACAAGTTTCTTATGCCAATTCTTTTTATTTTCTTCTAATACTTTCTTTATGATGTTTACCAGACTTTTATTTGATGATTCAGCAAGGCCATTTCCTTGGGGATAGTATGCAGTAGAATGGCCCAAGGTAATGTGAAATTTGTGGCAGAAACTCACCATCTTCTTAGATCTGAAAGCAGCAGCATTGTCTGTTATTATTTTGTCAGGACAACCAAATCTAGCCAATATGTTATTCTCCAAAAACTGAATGATTGTTGAATCATTTGCTTGTCTGCATGGAACAGCTTCAATCCACTTAGTGAAGTAGTCTGTAGCTGTTAGAATCCATCTATGTTGGCCTGAAGATGAAGGATGAATTTCCCCAATGAAATCCAAGCCCCATTGTTGAAAAGGTCTCTTTGTTGCAATAGGCCTCAAAGGGAGTGGCAATAACTTTCTCTTTCCCTCAAACACTTGACATTTATGACATGAGGTGGTGAATTTCTTGACATCAGAGAAAACAGTAGGCCAGTAGTAACCAGCTCTCAATATTATATCCACGGACTTCCAATACAAATGTCCACCACAATTGCCTGCATGAAATTCTTCCATGATTTTGTTAGTCTCATTGTCAATTAAGCAGTTTAACAATATACCCTCATGGTTTTTCCAAAGAAAATTTCCATTCATAACACAGAACTTTGAAGCTTTCATTTTTAGGAACCTACATTTAGTTCTGGACAGCCCTGGGGGAGCACACAGGTTTTGTAACACATAACAGATATCCGAATACCAGGGAGATTGTTCAAAGGCTACATTGATCTTTGGAGTCGCCAGCTCCGGTTCACTGTCCAGTTGGTTGATGTGCAAGGCTTGGAAATTTGTTTCAGACATTAATTTAGCCAGACCTTGCCCTTTTATCAGTTTTGTAGGTTTTATTTCAATGTCAAATTCTAAAATACTTGCAATCCATTTTCCTCTTCTGCCCTCTAAGTTCTCTTGAGTAAGTATGTCTTTGACAATTGGGCTTGGTACATAGGCTATAACATGGGAGTATAGGATGTAGATCCTAAAGTCTTTAATAGCTTTGACCAAGGCATATGCTTGCTTTTCCATAATCTGGTATTTTAGGGGTGTATCTCTAAGAGCTTTACTAAAGAAAGCAATGGGTTTCTCATTTCCTTGGTCATCTTTCTGTAATAAGACAACATCAATTGTGTGTTGGGAAGCAAAGGAAAATATGATAAATTCCCTATCAAATTGTGGATTTGTTAGGACTGGAGTTTGGGTGAGGGCCAATTTTATTCCTTCAAAGGCTTTACTTGCTTCTATCGTCTATTTTACCTTTGAGTCCTTTTTTAACATGTTATTTAGTAACCTGCTCAATTCGGCCAGATTTGGGATAAATCTCCTCACGAAGTTGATTTTACCCAAAAAGGCTTGTAATTCCTTTACATTTCTTGGGTGAGGCATTTGTAAGATGGCCTGGATTCTGTCTGGATCAATCCTAATGCCATCTTTAGAAATGATGTGGCCCAACAGTTTACCTTCCTCCAATCCAAACAGGGATTTCTTAGGATTTAAGGAAATTCCATATTTCCTACATGTTAGGAAGATCTGTCTCAAATGTTTCAAATGTTCTTGGTCTGATTTTGAGAAAGGTGTGAGGTCATCCAAATAAATGACAAGGAAGTCATGAATCTCTTTGGCAAAAGCAATATCCATTGCTCTTTGAAATGTTTCCCCTGCATTCTTCAATCCAAAAGGCATTTTTACATATTTGAAGGTTCCCCATGGGGTTGTAAATGTTGTTTTGTCCTGATCATCAGGATGAACTAAGATCTGGTTGAAACCTAAGAATCCATCAAGTAGAGAAATTCTTGAGGCCCCCACTACTCTCTGCAAGCTGTGATCCATCTTGGGTAAGGGGTAATTATCTTTCAAGGATACTTGATTCAAGTTCCTTAGGTCAACACATAGCCTTATTTCACCGGTTTTCTTTCTTGTAGGGACTAAGTTTGAAATCCAATCAGAGAACCTGATTGGTGCTATGATGCCTGCCTTGAACATTTTTTGTACCTCTTGTTCCATTGCTGGGAGAAGCATAGGATTGATTCTCCTCAATTTTTGTTTAAAGGGTTTTTGATCTGGATTGAGAGGGATAGTGTGTTGAATTACAGAGGTGTCATAGGATTTTAAATCCTCATAACTCCATGCAAAGACATCCTGGAACTCTTTAAAAAGGTCAATGTATTTAGGCTTTTGGTCAGGAGGTAAGGAAGCAGACAATTTTATTATTTTGGGTTGTTCAGCAGTCCCAATGTTACATTCTTCTATGGCAGTGTTGAGGGGCTGCATTTTTGGTTTGTTGGGAACATCATTGGAGTCGAAAATGTCTTCTAAAGGAGCTAAGCCTGTTGGAAGAAAATTTTCCTTCAATTGTATCACTTCAGCCTCATCTTCGGCTGTCTCCTCATAACTAATTTGTTGAATTTCTTGTATGTTGTCTTTGTTGAAAATTGTAGGATTTACCATTTGGTTAGATGTTTTGGGTGATATTGCTTTGTTATTCTGTCTACTCTGTATTTGTGATTGACTTGCTCTTTCAGGTATTTGTGATTGACTTGCTCTTTCAGGTATTTGTGATTGACTTGCTCTTTCAGTGTCAATGTTTAGTCCTGAAAATTCTTGCTGTAAAGTCAAGAAATTGTTTATTTGTGTATCATCATCAAACACTTGCCAATCCTTGACATTGTTTGGGACAGATGGTCTGTGTTTTATCTCGTCTGAAAAGCAGTGGTGGGGCTCAAAAGGTAGCTTGCAGGTACTTGCAAATGTGGCCAAGCTATGGGCATGCAGATTATGGGTTCTAGGAATTTTGGTAATCTGGAATTCAGTGAAGGACTGTAGTAGTTCAACAGCAGCAGACCTATAAGATCTCAGTCTTTTATCATTAGTAACAAATTTTCCCTTTACTTGTTGGATAACTAGGTCTGAATCTCCTAGAATTGACACTTTTATGGCTTGTAGGGACTTTACTAGTTTGAGGCCTAGTAAAAGAGCTTCATATTCTGCCATGTTATTGGTGCATCTGAAATTTAGTCTGTAGGCTCGGCCTTCTGCATGACTGTTTTGTTTATTGTGTATCCAAACTCCAGCTCCTACCCCTACTTTGTTGACTGACCCATCAAATTCAAGAAACCATAGGTTCTCTCTTTCTAGGGGAGGTTTAATAACCCCTCTGTGATCTGGGATCATAAGTTGAAGTTCTGATTTTTCACCTGGTTTGTCTTCTATGACAGTCTGATCACTTGATTGAATTAGCTTGGTTTCTAGAATAGCAGATTTGCTTGGTGATGGTTTAACCATTATTTCTTGGGTAGCAATTTTTTTATCATTGTCCTCCTCTTGTATGAGTGTATTGGTTTCAACATCATTGTTTGAGGGAGTTGTAGTATTATTGAAGAGAATGTATGAGTCTATGTCTGAATGGACAACATATATGGGAAAGTTTTGGGGATTTTCTTCACTGCTGACCATGTATTTCATTAGTGTTTCTCTGTATAGTCTCTTTGGTTGTCCAAAAACAGAGATGGTGGCATATGACATGTCCAGTTGTAGGGAACCTTGAAGTTTAGCCCCCCATGACCTTGATAACAACATCCCATACTTGGGTGGGATATCAGCAACTACAACATCCATTAGAATTGTTTTATTTGGGTACTGAACAAGGGACACACACAGATCTTTTATTAGACCTAAGCACTTGACTTGGCTGGAGTCAAAGGAGAATAGGTCCTTATATGGTCTTGTAATATCTAGATTCAATCTTTCCATGACTGCTTTTGGCATGAGGTTGTGAGAGGCACCTGAGTCAAACATTGCATTGTGCAATATCTTATCATGAACATGTAAACTTACATAAAAAGGTAAGATCCCTGTGACTACTGTTTTTCCATCCACTTCTGGACCGAACAACAATTCTGGGGTATCATCCAACACATTGACATCATCTTTGTTGTTAGTAAGTTGAAGGGACTTCTTGATTTGTTGTTTATAAATGTCATGCTTGGCTAGTTCTGAAAGAGGAATAGCTACCTTCAATTTACCAATTTCAGTTTCCAGGTCAAAGGGTTTTTCAGATTGGGTCTTTTGGTTGTGGATAACAGTTCTTTCCTTGTTCACTAACTCTTCTTCTTGATTCTTATCTTGATCTTGAGGTTTGTCCTTCTTGCTCATCTCTTGGGGAGTGATACTTGGGTTAGGGTGCAAGGATGATGTAGTCATGGGCTTCTGGTTTGAAGAAAATGGTTCAGCGACTTCTTCAATGGTTACTTCCTTTGCAAGTGATTCTGTTGTGTCATTTGGCTCTGTGACTATGGCTCTTTTGGGCTGCTGGCTATCCTTTATCTTTTTAGGCTGCGTTATATTTACAGTTCTACTCCTTAACTTGTATTGTTTATGGACTTCATAAACAGCTGTGTCATAGCCTTGTTTAAAGTCAAATGACTCACCTAATTTGGTTTGGAACAACTTGATTTCATCATTCTCATGATCTTCTTGTGTTAAAAAGACTTGAATTTCACCATCCAAACCCATTAAATTAATATGGGGATCTTCATTGGGTTCACTTGATGTGGAAGTCTCAGCATAATTCTCTTGGAAAGGGGGTCTTATGTCTGGGTCAGAACTGGCCTTGCCAACGTTTGGATTTTGAGTTCTCCTAAAATTTGGATTCCTAGGAGGGTTGTTTTGTGGTGCTTCCCATGATGACTTTCTCTCAACAGATTCCACTCTATCACCCAATCTCTTCATACCAGTGAGTATCGCATCCAGTTTTTGATCAAAGGCTGAGGGTTCTTCTTTGAAGGTGGTTTTCTTTTCTAGCCTTGCTCTGTTTCTTTTGGTGATCAGGTTAGCTTCCACTGTGACAACAACCTTTTGGGCATCTGCAAGGGTTTCAGGAGCTCTCTCCTTCAACTGGTAGGCCATATCAGGGTCAAAACCATCAGGAAATTTGTACAAGGCCAAATCAGGAGGAGGTCTTAAGTTTTGTGGGATTGCGTTATATACATTGTTGAATCTTGCACAATACTCCAAAACAGACTCTTGGGGACCTGTTTTGATAGTGTCATATTCACCAAGTATGTGCA
This sequence comes from Pinus tabuliformis, assembly GCA_031772625.1. Taxonomy (NCBI): domain Eukaryota; kingdom Viridiplantae; phylum Streptophyta; class Pinopsida; order Pinales; family Pinaceae; genus Pinus; species Pinus tabuliformis. The sequence continues at coordinate 473,551,422 of CM062806.1, read as the reverse complement.
GAGGATCTTTCTTTTTCTCCCATCTGTTAGTAAAGGCTTGATAAAGCTCATCAGGAGTTGTGATGGAATTTGCATTCAGGGATCTAAACCAAGTTCTTACATCCCCAGTCAGACTTTGAACAAACATCCTCATTCTCACACTGTCATCATCTATTTCATAGGTCTCAAAATGATCTTGCATCCTTTTGGCATGCTGAATAGCTGTGAAAGAGCCAGTAGAGTCAAAATATGAGATCTTAGTTTGGTAGTCTTGGGGTAGAGCTGCAGCATTAGCAGGTAACTGCAAGGGTGCATATCTGTTAGCCATATCCACAAGGTTTGGGGGATTTACAGGAGCAACTGGGATAATAGGAACGATGTGTACCACAGGGGTAACAGGTGCAGCAACACCTAGAGTGTTGGTCACGGGGATATGTGCAGTGGGTGAAGATGTGAAAGGAGGGCTTTGATGTAGATGGTGAACTGGGGGAAACAGGAGTAGATCGAAATAGAACCTTAATAGGAGTTGGAACTGGTTCAGGGTGAGCTGTCTCAGGACTCAAATCACTAGGATTTTCCTGCCTTTGCTGTTTCCTAATTATTTTGGGAATTGTATTAGGATTGTCAAAAACTATTGGTGGATTTGGGTCAGGGTTTGACCTAGTGTGTCTGGTTTCCCTTTTAGGAGCCAGCTTCTGAACTTCCATTTGAGTATGTTTTTTTTTTTTTTTTTTGGAATGTTTTTATATCTGTAAGGACTAGGCAAGATTTTGGAATGGCTGTATATTTCTCAAAGCTAACATGAAGATTGACTGAAGCATCATTTATCTGAACCTGTTAATGTAAAACAGAAACAGTCCTGAAGGCTTCCTGGCTGGTATTCAAACTTCATCTGTAGATTTAGGAGATATACAGTAATTAGAAAATCTTAAGGAGTTCCCCAGTGGAGTCGCCAATTATGTTATCACCCAGGTTGTTCCCTATGACTCCCAAGGGAATACGGCCGGGGTAACCACTAACCAATCTTTGGGTTACAGTTTCTAGCCAAACTGTAATCAGAGAGGGCTCTCTCTTTATGATTTGTCTCTGTTCTGATAGTATTTTAGGCTAGCTATGATGTTCAAGTTTTGTTTTTGGAATGTGTTTGGTGATGATTCCAGTCAATATATATAGGTGCTTACTAGCATGTCTTAGTGCATTGGGCATGGAGTCAGTGGTCCTTTAGTTTGCTTGATGTGCTGTGTGATAATGAAGTGATGCTGCAGAGCCAGATTAGTGTCTGAGAAACAATTTTTTGAAATGGTGATTGAATGTGGTGTATCCAGTTTATGCAAGGCAATTAAGAATCTTACAAATAAACTACTAAAGAAAGACAGTGAGAATATTATTCTGGAAGCAATGAAGAATTTCTAGATAACATTCATACTTATAGAATTAATAGAAACATGAGCAATTAAGAATTCATGTCCATAGTTAATTTTGAAGACAAACATTTACAGCAGTAAAGATTGAGCGCAAGGTGTAGTAAAACAAATCCTGCACTATTCTTTTTCTCTACAACTAGTTTAGTGTAACATGGGTACGATTTAATAAACATAAGAAGACAAGAACAGGGACTGAGAAAAACTTGTTATTTCATCAGGCAGCACAGGAATTCTGCATCAGCACTAATAGCATCATCCAGACATCAAGTATTTCAGGAAATCACTGAGCTGGTCCAGCCCTTTGTATTAGACAAACTGAGAGTATACAATAGATTTTCCTTAGAGTCAAAATCACAAACCCCTAATGCGTTGCCAAGGGGGGTATTTATACAAAATTTACATAAGAAAAATATCAGAGAATGAGTTAATGGCTCATTTAAGTTATGCCAATTCCTGGAGCATTGTAGCTGAGAGAGTTAATGCTGAAATAACTCTTTGGTGCCTTAGCTGTCAAAAATAGTCAGAAGCATTTGGTTTGGCGGCTGTTGGAGTCGGCTGAGGATACGCTGTCAAAATTTGCATATTGTCTTATCCCTTAGGCTAGCTGTCACTTTCCATGTGCCGAGTCACCTTTTAGCTGCCTTTAATGCTGTCTTTGTCATGCTGTTTGTTTTGTAGTGACCTCGAGCTGGCAGTGGCCAAACAACTGAGGCTACCGTGGCAAAATCTGAAGCATTGCTTGCCACCAATCCTCCTTAGGCATTTGATGTCTCTGAATCTTTATTAAAGTCTCATCGGCATCTGTATATCTATAAGAGTTAGGAGGAGTTTCAAAAAGATGATTTACCTCATTCTCAATAAAGAACAGGCCTTCAAGTTTGTGATATAAGCTATGTCCTGTAGGAGGCCCTGTTTGCTCAGATGTGCTGCCAGATGCAGTGATCTGATTTTCAATGACAGTTGCCATTCTGTTGGCAAATTGATCTCGGGAGATCAATCTTCCTGCTCCGCTTAGGAGGCTGGGCAGGCCCTTTGCTTGCAGCACTGCCATCTTGAGTTTATATTCCTCCACATCACCCTGTATGTCATAGCACTTCCTCTCCTATTGTTTGAACATAATTCCTGAGAGTTCGTACCTTCTTGGCAGTGAGGACAACCTCTGTTCTGTTGGCAATGCCTATGGCTGCTAGTTCCTCCTTTTCTTGCCTATTCAGGAAGTCTATCATTCTGTTGGCCTGTTCAGGTCTGTCTTCAAGTAATGTTTTGGCCTTATGGATTTCTGCTTGTGCTTGGACCATCAAGTCCATCTGCTCATGTATTGTTTTGATTGATCTCCATTGTTGACTGATGGATTGGCCAATTTTGGCCCATAGAATCCTTTTTATGTCGGCCATGGCAGTCTCTAGATTCAGCTCCTCTAAGGCCTTTATCTTGTCTTTTAGGGCCTTTATTTCTCTGCCCTGCTTTGCTACAGTTACTTTTGATTTGTCATACTTGGCATCCAGTTCTGCCAATTTTTCCTTGGCCTTCTTTATCTCATTTGCCTGGAGCTCCATTTCCTTGATGGCCTTAGTCAATTCTTGTACACTTGTGCTGGCATTTGGAGCTGTTGTTGTTCCTGCTGCTTCTGTTGTGGGGGCCACTGCTGCCCCTGTAGTCGTTGCTGTTGTTGAAGTAGTTGGAGGAGCTTGGGATGTGGATTCACCTTGTTTATCTTGTAATGCTCCTTCCAGCTCTTTCTCCAAATCCAGGACCCTCTGCTTTAGCTGCATTATGAGGTCCAGTTGGTCATCCACCTGTTTTTCCTTTTGTAGCTCTGTCGTTTGAGGGTGCTCTGTGGGCAACAACTTTAACCTCTTCTTTAATGCATTTAGGTCATCTTCTTTCTTCTTAAGAAGGGCCTTTACACCCTTTGGATCACTAGGATCATGTCCTAGATCAATAATGATGTCCTCAAGTGACTTTATTCTATTGTCTTTAGCCAGGGAGGACATTCTCTCAAAATCCAACTGTGTGTTGGTATTTTGCAGGGACTCCTTTAGCTCATGGGCCATGGTTGCCCTCTCCACCAAGGTTGCATAAACCATCTCTCCAGCTTGCTTGTGGAGTTCAATTTGGTCCATGGGATGGATGTCTTTGGCCATGACTTCCACCCTTGTCTTCACAAAATCTGCAGCTGACTTAGGCTGCGGTATTGTAGGCTTAAAGTGGCTGAGGATGATTTTTTCCTCTTTAATGTCATACACAGACATTAGCCTTTCTTGCTGGGCTGGTGTTGCATCTATAAATTGTTTGTAGACCTCTGCCCTCAGCAGATCATTCTGAGCCTTTATTTGTTTGAAAGAAGCCTTAGTGCTCTTGGGCTTCTTGCTCTACTGGGAGGAGGAAGACACCTCCAAACCAAGTTGCAATCCTTGCTCCTGCTGAAAGGAGCTTGTCCCTGTGTGCTGGCTGCCCTCCCTGTTTTTCCTTGAACCGTCAAGGAATTCTTCAGTGATGTCTTCTACATCCGGGGAGTCAGCTCTTGGCCTCTTCGTCTGGGGTTGCTGGGAGGATCCACTAGCAGGAGTGGACTCTTCTCTGGCTCTTTTCGTACCCCTCTCATCATGTGCTGGGATCTGCAAAATTGGAGCAGTCAATGGCTCAGTCTGTGGAGGTGGAGTTTGCATTGCTGGAGCTGCTGGGAGCTCCGTTTGTGGAGGGGCAGTCTGCTCTTGTTGATGTCTTGTTTGCTGCCCTTGTTGGGGCTCTTGCTGCTACTCATTTGAAGGGGCAGGCTTTTCTTTCACTGTTTCTTCTTCTGCACCCATTATTCCTTTGCCTTTGTCAGTACCTGGTGCTGTTGTAGAGGGTGCCTATACGACTGGTGCAGTCCTTGAGGCTGAGGTCCCTTCTCCTGCTGAATAAGGCCATTTGAAAGGTACCTGCTGCACAGAGTCTAGGTCAATAGTTTTTTCAAGCTCCTTTACATTCTTTAGCATTGTCTCTTCTTCAGTTAGCTTTTCAACTAAAGTACCCTGCTGCCATTCTTGCTGGTTGGCATATCTTTCAATGTGTGGGTATTGACAATGCCTATAACCTAGAAGCCTGTATTTGGTTCTTCTAGCAGTGATGAAGACTTGAGGGTCATAAGGGACCCATCGAAAACTATATGACAGCTTGTATTTATCTTTGAGGATTACGTCTACATCTTCCCATCCTTCTTTCTTGTTCATAATGAAGGGGCCCAACTGGTGTTTGAACTTGAGGTGGGCCTTCTTTTTGGAGCTGTGGAAGTGGGTGAGGTTGGACTGAATCAACTGCCTGTAATACTCCAAGGCGAATAACCTCATAGGCACATATTTTGGGAGCCTGTATGGACAGAGCTCATAGCGATAGACTCTGATGACTGTATGATTCTCATATAGGTACCAATCACCTATTTTGTATTTTTTAGAAAGCTGCAGAGCTTTCTGTATCTCAGTTGATATTCTGGGAGGAGGGGACCTCATCAATAGGCAAGAGACTGGGTATACAAATTGGTCAATAAATTCACAATAGGAGTAAGGTGAATTTGAGACTTTGTGATAGACAGAGGTCCAGAAGATAACAAATCTTCTTTCCCCTCTATAATCCAGCTTTTTAATGTAGCATGGAAAAGCCTCAGACTGATAGTACATGAAAAGGTGATAGATATAGGCCGAGTACTTGAAGACACCCTGTCTGTCCACTCTGCTCAACTGATCATGAATCTTGTTAGCTATGAACTTAGCAAAGTTGTACTTGCGGGCAGGGGGCTGGCCTGAGCTATAATCAGATAGCAATACCAGCATTGTTGCATCCACATGCTCACTGGTTCTGTACCCCAACACATAGGCAATCATGTCCAGCAAAAGCCTGCCTATATCAGTGAAAAAGACATCCAGGTAGGGAGGTGGCCCTGTGGGCAGGCACTCAGGTCTCATAAATGTCTTGGTGACCTTTTGAATTTCCTCACTGGTCAGCTTGGCACCAGTGTCCAGCAGATAATTAATGGAAAAGGGGAACAGCAGCTCAGTCTGATCAAAGTGGAGCATCTTATTGATAGTCTCAGGATTGATGTAAAAGAGGATGCTCCCAGATGGAGACTTAATGGCTCTTTGCTGCACATCATAGTTTCCAGCACATAGGTGAATGATCTCAGGGAAAACATTTACAGAGGGGAGACAGTAGTATGGCAGGTTTGACTCCCATATCCCATATGTATCATGACCATTCAGGTAGTCTTCTCTTAACTGCCTGAAGGTCTGCAAGAAGTCCCTGTTACCCACAAAGTCTTCAATGAGATAGTCCTTGTCAGCAAAGGGCAAGGCCTCCAGGTCTTTATTTGGTGGATTCAATGGAGCTACACTGAGGGCTGAGGGTGCAGGGGTAACCATTGTATAATCTGATTTTGAACAAGGTGAGTGCCAAGGTTTGCAAGGTTCCTCAGAGCTTAAGTGATAGCCTTACTGTAGACAATGTTTAAAATGTGTTTCACAGTGTAAAAGGCAGGCTGGTTTCTGCAGTTTTTGGTAAATTCACAGGGATTGTGAATTGCTAGGGGTAAATTGCAGAGCGTATGTGATTTACTTTGGTAAGAAGCTGCAGCTGGTCTACACCCGGCAAAAGGGAACAATGCCGGGCAAGTTCGAGGCCGAATTGGTAACCTTCGACCGTGAATTAACGTTTTAATAGTGAATTGTCGGGGCAAAGGATAATGTAGGTGGGTTTGAAGGTAAATTTGGTGAAAGACAGTGTGCAATTTGGCAATTGAATGTTTCTTATGGAGAATTCAGATAGAAAATGGTATGTTCAGTGGGAAAACAGAGAAGCTGCGGTGAAATACCTGGCAAATGAGCTGGAAAGCCTGCGGGCCGAACTGTGAAGGTTGAATGTAGCTGGTTTGATGAGTTGGCATGGTCGCAAGTTTGAATTTGGAGGTCCGGAGGCGATTTGGCAGTGAACCAGCGGCAACGGCTATGTCTTTTTCGCTCAAAAATGACATAAAACGGCCTAAACCGTGACTTTTAACGACAAATTCGGAAAAAATAAGTAATTGGCGCCTTTCCACCGATGACGTCAACATGACGTCATGGCGAGCCCAGGTACGGAGGGTGATGTGGCTGCTGAGGTGTAGGCCAGCGTGGCCGGACACGGTGGCAGGCAGATGAGGTGGCAGGGCTACGTGGAGGGCCACGCACCGCGGGGGTGGGAGAGGGTGCTACGTCATGATGACGCATGGATGACATAAGGGGGAGGTGGTAACGGGGAAGGTGGTAAGCGGTTTCCCCGCACCACCTTTGGGCAAAGGCGGTATCAGGGAGGGGGGCTCCGAACAACCCCGCCGCCTGCCACGCGTCCCATGTATGGGGCGGAAAACCACCGTTCCCTGGACGCTAAAGGTCGGCAGGTCCGGATCCTAAAATACCCGCCGACCGTTGGATCGGGGGTGGCAGATGATGGACAGCTAGCAGGCCTCCCGACGGATCGTGCATGTTGGGGGGGGTCCCGCCTCCATTAAAATATTCAATTTAATATTTTGGGCGGAGAACTTTAGGTTTAAGGGTTTTTTGTGGGTTTTTCGGGCTTTTCTATAGGAAAAAGGGTTTTTTAGTGGGTTTTAGCAGAGGTCAGGGGGTTCTTTGTGGAATTTCTGAACAGAGGGGAGGTGAAGGTTTGGGGGGAGGTTATTACTCCAACCAGAGACTAGAGCAATCCCATGACAGGGTTGGCCCTAGTCCTGGTGGACCAATGTCTCCCTCAGACAAACTTTATTAGCTATAGTGCTAAAAGGGAAGGATATCTATACATTGTTTGGGATTTATACACCATGGTGTTATTATAGTAGGGGGAAAGGGTAACATAGGGGATTTAGATAATAGAAGTTAGGGGTTAATATGGATGGGAAAGGTGAAATGAGGAGTGACATCACTAAGTTTATTTGAAAATCACTTAGTTTAGGGAGTAGATCAAAATGAAAAGATTTTTAGACAAGAAATGTGGCTTTTTAAAGGAATAAGAACCATCATAAAACCTCAAATTCTTTGATGAACACAACTAATGAGGGGATGTCAGTAATGAATGGGAAAGGGGAAAATGGAAAGTTAGACATGCTCCTTTGCTTTGCTGCAACATGATGGAGAAGAAGACCTTCTCAAACCATTGATTTTCCTTTGTGAATAGATTAGCCCATATTCAATTGTAAGTAATGACTTTTCTTCAACCCCATCTGCCTACCCATCTATTTGCCTAGCATTTTTTGTTTCTCCATGGAGGGTGCACTTAGACTTGCAGACCCTTATGTGCCTTTTCTTTTATCTTGGCTTTTTCTTTTGATTTTCTATCTAGAACTACCCTTATTGCTTCCAAGGTCCCAGATTAAGTAGTTGGGAACCTTAATTCTCTACCTAAGCTACTGGTCTGCCAAGATTAAACAGTTTGGACAGACTTATTTCTCTATTCTACAATATAAAATTGAAACATGGCATGATCCAGATTAGGCTGTTGGACCATCCATCAAAATTGAGTCCACATCAAGCTCTATACACACAGTGTCTTCTCTTGGAAATATGGGATCTTTGCATCATCAAAGCAGAGCATATTTGGAACTTTCTTTGCCAATCATGAAATATGAAACCTATTGGTATAGGTAGCTAACACATTCAATAAAAAGGCAGATTAGAATATTTTAAATCAATGTTTTTGGGCGGAAATTGAAAAATTTAAGTTTCAAAACCTATGTTGCAGGGACCGCACCCTCTATGTTAAAGATAGTGTGTAGGTCCGCACTTTGGCTATACAGCAGGAGCGGGCCCGTGACTTTTTTCTGCATGTGAAAAATTCGGGGTCTGCAGGTTTCGCATGCTGCACCTGCGGACCCCTGCGCGCGGTCTTTTAACCTAAATATTTCCTAAAAATCAAAATAAAACCCTAAAAACAAATTTCAAATGGATGAAATGTAAGAGTAAGATGATGTGGATTACCTGGAGGTGACGGTGTTTGATTCCAATGGATGGATTTTCCACAATATTCACGGGAAGTTTCTTACCAAAAGTTCTCTTTTCTCACTCTGAAGTCAAACGGTAAAAATGAATTTACAAAAGCCCTTTTTATAATCTTTTTTGAATAAATGAATTTTTAATTTGTTTATTTTTCACTTTATAGAGGTAAATTTTGAAGCATTTTTATTTATTTTGAACATGTATGGGTAATTTTTGAGTTTTTGTGCAGGATAACAGATTTTTCAGACAAAATTGATCATTTTTCGACAAAAAACATTAGAGTCACCTTTAAGATCTTTTCTGACTCCTAAAATATGAAAAGATTGCCGAGTTTTTCTTTTTAAGCTCGTTAAAACGGAATTAAAAAGACGGTCCACTTACAACTCTTTTCTGACCGTAAAAACATGAAAATATTGCCGGATTTTTGTCGTTTCAAAATCGATATTGGTTATAAAACGATGTGTCATTGATCGCTTTTTTACTTTTTCATATCAGAAACACTAATTATGAAAAGTACTCCTTGATCGTAATGGTCAAGCAGTTCTCTCAAGTATTATTTTATACATTTTCGGGTTTGGGAGACACAAATTTACGAAAAAGGACAACCTAAATTTTTTCAGACTCCCTAAAATTGAAAAATGTCGAGTTTCTCCTATACTGGACTCGTTAAAATTTAACAGTAAAGCACCTGTTCAATTACAAACAGGAATGGACCACTCCTTCTTAGGGTTCGAATTTAAATTAAGTTGGACTCATCCAAAGGATGAGCTTATAATTAAGCAAATGTCATCCTCCTCAAGCTTGTCAAAAATAAAGAGGTACTTGCCAGCAATGGTGGGGGAAAAGAGAGAAAAATGAACCTGTTTGTCATACTTTGTGTCTCAGAAAAAAATTTAACCACTCTTGAACACGACACTTTTTGTTCACCTAGGTTGGGAAATCCTTTGCCTAACAGTTAATCAAACCATATTGAAAGTCTTCAACCAGTTTCTAGGTATTAGCTTTGGGTCAATTGTCTCCAAACCATTTGCAGTGTTGTTATGTGTTCAAGAGGTCAGTGCAAATAAACCATTCATCTGCAAAATATCTGTCATCCATCTTGACCATCCCTGAGTCAGTCCTTGCAACTATATTTCTTCAAACTTGATCTATGATTTAGTGTTGTGGGCTTGCCTACGACGGATCGCTTTGTATCGACTTCAGCTCATTATCTAGAAAGATGATCTAGAAATCGTTAGTACCTTGGGATCTGCATGCCTCAATGGTAGGTTTCTCGCCTTCGACGATAGGTTGCGTCATTGACCTTCGATCAAAGGATTCCGTGACATGTTCGACATCAACACATCTATTCGCATTTCATGGATTATAGTGAGTACTTTGAGAGCCATTGACATTAATGGTGGTTTCTCTCACACTTGTTAACATTTTACATCATTGACTAGTAATCATGTGGTTTCTACCATGTTCGACTTCGACACATTCATTCACATGGATAGAATCGTACTATTTCGGGAAGTAGAAATCAAGACCCGGAATCTAGTTTCCACCATCCAGGCTGCAAGGAATTTTGTATTCATTATATAGTGGACTATTCATAAATAGACGGTTGCGCCCATACTGTGTCTACATGATTCTATACTTGTGATGTATTGCAAGATCATTCCTATATTAGAGCAGTTTAGTTAATTTTATAGTCAGTTTTGATCTGAGTATGGGAATGCCTACCTCAGCGATGATATGATCTCATATATATATTTTGCATTGAATGTTTTTACAGGTTCCAACCAGGCTCTCCACAAGATGATCCTTGAAATGATAAAGTACTTCACTCTTCTTAGATGATAAATGAAATCCTCATCTATTACAGACTTCGCACTTTAGGGGGCAATCTGTTCCACAAAATATTGTCACCACGACTTTCTGCAGTCAGTGTGAGTCTATCACCACTCATACTATCCTCCTTTGCAAGTCTCAAACCTCATCTCTTCATGTCAAGCTTTAAAAATGAGAGAAAGTCTTTGAAAATCTATAAACCTCTAGTTCCGCACTTTCTCTTACCATTACCTATGGTCCCGCACCCCTTTGTAATGTTACCTATGGACCTTCCCGCTCTATCTCTAAAGGAGTGGGTGCAGACCCCTGTGAAAGTAAAAAAGGCGCAAGTTTATTCTTAAAAACTCACTTTGGGTTAATTCTGGATGTTTCTAGAAGGAATCTTGATGTTGTTGGTTCGCTCCTAGGTGGTTCATGCATCCCATAACTAAAGGAGCTAACCCCTTGATGAGAGGAGCTTATCCCTTTGAAGGAGGGCTCTATCCCTTTGAAGGTGGACCTAGTAACTTCCCTCCTCTTCACTATAAATTGAGGCATTAGGCTGGTTGCTAGGGAGGTTAAAAGCTAAACATTTTTTAGGGTAAATGTTGTTGGAATTGAGACTTCCTAGTTAAGCTTGAGAGCAGAGATTACATACCTTTTGGCTTCTTTGGGAAGAGAGTGAAACTTGCCAAAGTAGAGGAGATTCTTGCTGGACCTTGGGAGGAGCTTGTACAACATCAAGGAACCAAGGTTGTAAAGTTCTTCTTTGATTAAAGTTAATACAATTAGATTCATTTTTCTCAATAAATTGTCTTCTATGGTTTATTTCATGAATTCCTTGATCATCATGATAAACATGCTTTATTATATTGGCTTTTCAGGTGTTATTTGATATGTGTTCCTGTTTGTGTTTGCAGATTCTTTACAAAGGAGCTCATTTGGATCAAAGGAGCGTGGCTTCCACAAACTAGCACTGGACCTGAGGTAGGCCTAAAACACCTAGTAACCTTTATTTATTAATCGCATATTTAGAGAAAGATAGAATTTGTTTGGTTTTCTTATCTCTAGATATCATTAGATACTAGCGAGATCGGTCTTGTCCGCAAGAACGATTCATCCTCCCGACAACTGTTGAAAAGGCTTGTGTGGAGCAAGAACGCACTGCCAAGGAGCAAGCAAAAAAGGAACAATGCAAGCTGCAAAAAGGTGACAAGTCACCTTCGTAGGAGACAAAGGAGGAAGAACTTTCAGGTCAAGGTGGTAGAGGAGATGAGGGGCAGAGCACCCCATTATTTCTGAAGAAACGTGGCAACGAGCAGTAGGAAGGTACAAGGAAAAAGCAGAAATTGGATAAATTGCAAGTGGATCCCATGGTGTTAATAGAAGACGATATTGATGTGATTGGGGATAAAATCAGGGATACCACAATTCAAGTGTTGTAGCAGTTTGAGCAACAATACATGCAAATGTTGGGGAGTGTCCAAAAATATCTGTGCGAGCTGCAGATCCAAGCAAGTAGGATACAGGTGGGCACCAAACAAGCGAGTGTGGAGCAAGCGAGCCTGGTACTTGGGATGACCCAAGTAGTCGAGTTCGTAAGGACCCTAGACCTCAGAACTATAGCATTTCTAGATGGGCCTCTTTGCACACAGTCAGCAGACGATCACATTATCCTAAGTACTATCAAAAACATCAAATTGAATATAGTAGCACTCTCCAACAAGACCCTCCACACACTACATATAGGGGTGGCTGATGAATTAAGAACCAAGGAGAAATGCGCCTTCAACCTTATCAGTGAGTATAGAGTGAAAAATAAGCAGATGTTCACTAAAAAGACATAGGCCCTGAAGGAAAAGGAGACACTGCAGGCACATATTTCACGACTAGAGTCAGTAGTCGTAGAGGCATGCAAGACAGTGCCTGAGCTTCACATCCTGGAGGATGCACTACCAGAAGAAAAGATTAGAAAACTAGCTACTGGTGTCTGTGAAGCTAAAGCAGAGGTTGGCCGAATCTGGTTTGGGCTCAACATGAAGATCACAGATCTACTATTAAGGTTGCATCCGACGACTCCGCCTGAGGTCTGGAAGCAGTGCGGAGCCACAATAAAGGAAGGAATGGCTACTCTAGATGCCACAATTGCTGACTGTACTGCATTGTTCGAGCAAGCTATGGAGCTAATGACGAATCTGCAAGAGGATCCAAACCTGCAGACACTGAACACTGAGGTCAAGGAATTGTAGTGACAGTATGATGAAGTTAGGGCAACTGCACACTCCATAGCACCAACGCATCGCCTTTCCAAATGACAGGTGGGAAATCAACTCCTAGAATAGGTGGAGGAAGCGCAGAAGAAGGAGGCCTTGCTAAAGGCTAGTTTGTAACCATGGTTGGAGGAAGCTTATCAAGTCATGACTACCATTCATGATAAGCTTAAAGGCTTGCAACAGACATAACAGATGATGAGGTTGGTTGTCGAAGGACCAACAATGGAAAAATTGGTTGAGGAAGTCAACCACGAAACCACACAAAGCACTACCAAAGTTGCAGTGATCTAGGTGGAGCTGGGGGATCTTCGTAACAAGATTGTTACACTGGCCGAGTGACTTGAGGGCAAGTCACGATCTTTGTGTTGGGGGCATATTGGGATGGGGTCCCCTGGGTTAGTTGTGGGGTTAAGATAACCTAATTTTTTATACATTTTTGTAATTAAAATAAAGTCTCCATGATTTGTGGATGCAGAGTGTGTAGATGAGTAAGAGTCAAAGCGGTTTAGCCCCTTGTTCTATGTAAAGTTTAAGTTGGTTTTGAGATCCACCCATGGTCCATGGATCGTGGCATTGTATGAAAAATGATATAAATATGTGTGTCTTAGGGAGTCTAAGGGAGGTTAGATATATTTTTGATGATGTATGAGAAGTGATAGTGAAGAGAAGTGGGTCAGATAGGAGAAGAAAGGCTCTAAAATTGAGTGCACAGAAGCCTAGGTAGAGTCTGCAACTAAGGGATGAACCCCTGCAGCTATGTGCGCAAGGTATTTTTGAGTCTGTAATCCTGAATTAAAGGTCAATAAAGATAATTTTCGAAGAAATCTTGCATATTTCTATTTACTTCTGTTTATGATACATGTTCTCTATGAATGACATGTTTTATGGAATATTGGTTAAATGTTGCATGATTCTCTTGAATAAATGTTAATGACATACGCAATGCCCGTTTATGTATTTTCACGAAGACTTTGATGCATTCTCTGATGTTTACTAATAACTTAAGTAAATTTGTGCAAACCCTAATTTAGGACTGCTCTCTAATGCACGTAAGTATATAGATTGAGTGTTAAAGGTCCACAAAGATCGATCGTAGACCTTTGCGAAAATCTGAAGGCCATTTTGACAGAGTTGCAGGAGTGTGCCCTAAGAGTGTATTAGAAATCACACTAGTCTCTGGATGCAGAAACATGGTTCTTGCATCCCCCCATACTTCTTCAGGTGACACTACAGCCTGCGCTACGTGGGTTGTTTTTGAAAGGGCCAATAGTGTAGGGATTTGTTGGTTGGCGCAACTAACTCTGAACCTGGGTCTGGACACCTTAAGATAACAAGAAGTTGAGATAAATTGATATATTGAATGGGAACCAACTGCATTCATTATACTATTTCAACACCGACATAAGATCAAGCACAGAAAGTCCACTCTTTACCACCCTTAGGCTAATGGACAAGTCGAAGTCACCAACAGAGCATTGGAAATAATTCTGACCAAAGTGGTTAGCAGTAGTAGGAAGGATTGGGAAGATAGACTAGTGGAGGAAACTTGGGCCTACAATACAAATTGGAAGACCACCGCTGACTTCACCACTTATGATTTGGTATATGGGAAGAAGGCTTTGTTGCCCTTTGAATTTGAGTACAACACCTTAAGGATGGTGGCACAATTAGATCTAGATATCACAAGGGCACAACAAAGGAAATTTCTCCATCTAAATGAGTTATATGAATTCAGGTTTAAGGTCCTCCTGCACATAGAAGTGACTCAATTATAAAGGAAAATGTGGCATGAAAAAAATATCAAAGACAAACTATTTCAAGAAGGCGATTGGGCCCTATTTTATGAATCTTGGTATAAGTATTTCAAAGGAAAGTTGATGACTAGATGGTTGGGACCATATGTGATGGAAAATGGCCATGATAATGGTGTTGTTCAGATAAGAACCATCAATGAAGAAGGTATCCCTCTTCTTCCAATGGGTATAGGTTGAAAGTCTAAAAAACTCCTTTGTCAAAGAAGGAGTTCATTAGTAGCATCAGCAAGGTAGTCATGGTGATTGAAGGAGTCTCGACTTCCACCTCACCAAGTTCTTGAGGTATGTTGATGTTTTTAAAAATAAAAGTAAAAAATAAAGAGACCTAGGTGAAAACCTCCATGAGGCACCTGCATCCCACTCTTAGGTTGAAAGCCTCTTTGAGGCAGCCCAAGAATGTTTAAAAAAAAAAGAAAAGGAAAAATAAAAAAGGAAAATAAAAGACCTTTGGGTGAAAAACTCTTCTTAGGTGCCCAGGGCAAGCCACCAGGATGAAAACCTCCTTTGAGGCAACTTGGTTGTATTTCAAAAAGAAAAAAGGCACAAAAAATAATGATAAGGACAACAAACTTGTCCACTCATAACAATTTTGGTTTTTGCAGGTTTTCAAGAAGATAATGGACACATAGATCAGAGGGTAGCAAGCCCTAAAGAAACCCATGCTTTTATTCATCCATTTCATCTCCTCCATAATACCCATGTTCCTTCATCCTTACTCATCTCCAGCGACAGAAAAATTCAAATTTCAAGAAATTTTGTGCTTTCTACAGGATTTCCTATAATTACTATAGGAGTTTCTTGTAGTACTATAGGAAGTCCTAAAAATATATACGAAAGGTAGTTCGATGGAGAAATTATGATGCAATCCTATTTTGGGATTAAAAAAAGAAGGCCATTGACTTCACCACACCTCAGCCAACCCCCTTCATGACCATGTCACCCCTTGTGTCCATCAAAAGAAAATCAAGTTAGAAAAAAAAATTAGAAAAATGAAGAAAAAAGATAAAAGAACATCAAAGAGGCATGCCACCAGTAGCCTACCTCACCTCCCACTCCATAGCCACACCTTCCACTCATTTCAATGCCTATTTCCCCTCCAAGTAGAGAAAGGACACAAAAATTTAAAAATGGGGCAGCTAGGTGTAGTTTTCCTATAGGAAATCCTATAACAACCTATTCTTAAGAAACAACAGCTCCAGGCCTAACCTTCAATACACTGATTGAAAGAGGAGGAAAATCACTGTAGGAACAATGAAACTCCTCCAAAGATTAGCAACAACAGAGGAAGCCAACACTTGCACATCATCAAGAAAACAACCCATCAGCAAAATAAGATCAAGGAACAAGAAAAATGTAGTCAAGAAGATGTACCTGGGTCATGAGCAGCACAACAACACCACTCTCGAGCAGACATCAACATGACAAAGGACCAATAGGTATGTGACGTCACCAATACTCCCTCATAAGTATGAATATGATCAAATTGTAGGAATATGTAGGAAGTTGATTTTATAAGCGAAGGTGACCGGTTAACTTGGTTACCCTCAGTGCAATAACGAAAAAGTAAAGTGTTAGTCAACTAGGCACGTGGAAAGGTCACATCAAAAGCGGAATTAATCAGAAATATGGTCAAGTTACAGTGAACAAAAGTGGGTGATGATTACGAGGAAAGGTGGCATGATTACCTAGTAGTGGGACCAACGGTACAAAAGGAGAAATACATACTCAGCCAGCCAGCACATCACTCAACAAAATCATCCATAAATAGAAATACTCACTAACTTCCATGCAAAGTATTGTTTATCTTGAGATTTTGAGAGCATAGTTAACCTCAAGGAGCCATATAAATGAAAAGTTAGTCTCGACCTACCTGCAGTGAGAACCTACAGGAAACTATAGGAAAGCTATAGGAAACACATAAAATTGTCACAAATGCTACAAGCGGGTGCCTAGGGCTAGCAATTCAAGAATTATCATCACCATAGCATTGTAGAGGGAGGTAGGTGCCATATCCCCTGTGTTTTCATTTGTAAGGAGAAAAAGGAAATAAATTGTCATTTCTTTTGAGTATTTGTAGTGCGCATAGAGATAGACATAATCTTTTGGAAAATTATGTAGGGTAAACTTTAAACCTTCATTACCTAGAGAAGTTCATGAGCTATATTCACCCAAATCTCATACAAACAGGTTGACAGAGAGAAATATGACAGGGGGTTTCAACAAAAGGGAGCCCACAAGAACAACTAAAATACACCAACATCCTCCTGTGGTAGAAATATTTATAAGGATGGTTGGGATTCTTCGAGCTACTTAGGGGATATGATGATGATGTAGCTAGGGAATTTGCAATGTTACTCATACCCCTAGCTAGAACCAGCGCAACTATTGTAGTGAGGGGTTTTTCAGTAATAATTACCCTTGAGAGCATAAGCAAGATCACTACACTTCCTCTAGGGTTGCAGTTGAGAAAAGAGGACAAAACTAACAACACTCTTGCCAAGCATGGATTTTTCTTGGAATGAGAAGAACCAGTTAAACACAAAAATGGAGTTAGAAGGCAAAGAATTCCATATCCTTGGAATGAAGTAAGCTATCACATCATCAAGTATATTTCCTGCAAGGGTAGATTCAATATAGTCTATGGGTACATGTTTAGACTCCTCCATGAGCTGATATTTGGAGAAGAGATACCCCCTCATAGAAGGCTTAGTGTGCCTTACTTTTTGTTAAAATCAATGATAGACATGAGCATAAAAGTACAAGAAGGGAAGAATTAACATCTGGAACATCATGGATTGATCAAACTCATACTAGAAGATGCCCCTAACAACTTGGGAATCCCTATTATGCGGACAACATTTGTAGACATGAATGAAGAATATGAAATTCAAGCCATTGAGTATGACAGAGACCCTACTTCTAGTGAGGAAGAAGAGGGATAAGAGACTATAGTAGGAGAGGAAATAATAAATGAGACAAAGGATGAGGCAAAAAATGATGAACAAAGTCTTGAAATATAGATCAGAGAAGAAGAGGAATCTCCAAGGGTGTCTCCGGAGCCCATAGAGAAGGAGGAAACAACTTCTTTAACTGCCCTAAGTACACCTATCAAATCAAGAGGAAAGAGGAAGAGGCAGACTCCCGTTCATTTCAGAACAAGGAAGAGCACTAGGATAAAATAGGGGAGACCTCAAACCCCTACCAAGATTCCCATTATCATAGAGGAATCACTGAAAGAACAAGAGCAGTTAGTCCTTCTAGGAAAGAGAGGTGAATAAGTCACATCACAACAAGCTTCCCCAAGGTCACCAATCATTTATGTCAGGAGGCCTATCACCAGGTCGACCTCAGAAAAATAGGTTAAAGAACCTTTGATCCCTTTTCAAAAAGCGAAAGGTCTCCTACACAAAACTAAAATAGGCCTAAAGGAAGAAAAAACAATCCTACAGGAAACACATAAACACGATAAGGAAGCATTGGAAGGGAAAAGAGAAGGAACATAGGCAACACATACTCAAGAAACAATAAAGGGAGAGTCCCAAGACCTAAAGGAATCTAGCCCACAGCCAAATCTCATCTCCTATTACAAATTCATTAAGGGGGGTAGAGTGATACCAAAAAAAATCGCCATCCCTCTATTATTTGAACTTGAAAAGGAGAGAGCAAGGAAACATCGTTGGATGCAAATTTCTAAATCAAAAAGTGTAGAGGATGTAGGCCATATGGAAGAAAAGTTGATAGAAATGGGCATAGAGTTGAGTAGAATAAGAGACAGGGAAAGAGTGATGAAATCTCAACTAGAGGTTGAGAACAAATTCCTAAGGAGGTAACTACAGGAGAAGGAGAGCCAATTTGCAACTATGGAAAGTCTCTCCATGGAGGTACTCCAATGCAGGATGCTAGAAAAATCATATGCCTTATACCTCAAAGAACAATGGTTCTATTTTCATATAAAAACCCTTACACAAAGAGAAATTATGCCTTTCCAAGATTATAGGCAGTTTATTGACCTCTTTGACCAAAGCACCCTGGAGGATAGAGCCGAGATATATAAATTCTACCTACATAACTTGGTGCTAATATATTTGAATATGTGGGACCCTAATCCAAATCTAGGGGACTTACCACTGATGGCCTTGGCATCGTGGATGAATAATGAGGATTCTAGGGCTACAAAAGTAAAAAGAGAATTTCCAAGAGAAGAAACAGAAGCCCTTTTCATCAGCGCAGAACAACCCAACTCCATGGCTATCATTAGCACCCACAAGCTCATTGCCAATGGTCCCTAGCTTACACCAAGATACCTAGCTTCACAATAGTAAGCAGTCACTCATTTTGAGAACATTTTAAGATTGCTAGGGGATGAAATCTAGCAAGCCTATCAAAGGTGGTGGAACACCTTGCCCTACAACCTAAAGATCAGGGAGTATCATTCTCTTGATAGAATGAGGGATGCACTAGAAAGAACCCCAATGTATAAGAAAGCATTGTAGAGACTAAAAGTCAACTGGTTTGGCTTAAAAATTAGTCCACCAGTGATTTTGGGTATGTTAGAAGGGAGAAGGGAGGAGGAACAAAGAGATAAGTGGGAGGAGATAGAGAAGCATGAAGGGTTTTATCCACAAGAGGAGGAGACTACAGGAGAAGCCTAGAATGTTAGGGAGGCCACCAAAGCAATGAATGACATGGAGATAGATTAAGTTGCTCAAAGGATGAGAAACACTTTTAGTAGGTGGTGATGCTGAGGCTCATCAATGGGTAAATTATATGGACCTTAATACAGCTTTCCAACTTACTAAAATCAACTTCTCTCATGATTCTTTAGATGTGTTTGTCATATTTTGCTTAATGATAAGGGTAAAGATGAGATGTCTGTTGGCATTATGATTCAAGTTTGGCACTATGGCACAGGTGTTGTACTTGATGGAAACTCACTCAAGTGGTAGATCTCTGTTCAGGCTCTCAAAATCATAGAAAATGAGATACCCGCAGGTGATCCTAAGAGAAGCTGCGGACCCGCATGTACGTCGACCAAGAAGTGTGAACATACCCGCAGGTGCTCCGTTCAGAAGGTGCGGACCCCAGTTCTCTCACTCCAATGCAGAGAAGCGCGCACATGTGGGAATTCTTATGTTTGGCCCTTGGTATTTAGCCCGTCGTTCATGATCCTATGGTTTTGGTCCATGGTATAGGATCTAAATTATTGAACCCTAGTTTGGATCCCTTGTATTGGTTTTCAATGGTTTTGTCCCATGGTTTGAATAAGGGCTTGCCTATAAAAAGGAAAGGAGATCACTTGGCTTGACACTTGTGAAATTTGAATATCTTAAGATCTGAAATTTTGGGTAATCGGTTTAAAAATCTAGATCTATATCAAGGTGAAATCTAAAAAGTGTAAGGCAGATCTGTTGATAGGTCGTGATCTCTTGGGCACATGATCAGATCTGTGGATCTAACAGTCTATGATACATTGGAGGACTATTAATTTGGCTCTATTTTGAGGTCTGCAGGTGATCCACAGCTCAGGTGCGGAGGTACGCAATGCAGCAGAAGGCGCAGGTGCGGAGGTACGCAACACAGCAGAAGGCGCAGGTGCGGAGGTACGCAGTGCAGCAGAAGGCATAGTGTGGAGGTAAGCAGAGAAAAAGAAGGATCAGGTGCGGAGGTGCGCTGTCGGGCAGACAGTGTAGGCGCGGATCTGGGCAAAGGTACGCAGCTCAGCAGAAGGGATAGGTGCGGAGGTACCCAGAGCAAAAGAAGGACCAGGTGCGGATCTGCGCAGTCTAGACACAGAGGAACTGTGGATATTCGCAGGCTTCTATTGGTGAAGTTGCAGACCCCTTTTGAAATAATTATTGGCTGCCTTTTATCTATTGCTACAGAGTTCTGGGTTTAGATTACTGGTGTTGCTTTTCTGTTTACAACATTCTGAGAAGTTGGGTGATCCATTGGTTGATTGTATAATGAGATTGGTTGATTCACATGTACTTGATGGTTATTTGATGTTCTTGCATCCAGTCTGAAAATTAATGAAACGTGGTCCTTAAAGAAGTAGAAGAGCTAAGGGGGTTGTAGCTCCCTTCCAGGAGAGACTGGAAAATGAGAGAGAGTTGTAGCTCTCTGCAGGTTGTAGCCTGCGTACTGGTAAAGGACTGCACCAATACAAAATCATTGTAAAAGAAGTTTCTAATTGAAAGAAGATAGAGACATATTGTAGCAGGTGGTTTTCTCCCACATTGAGTTTCCACCTTATATCTGGTGTTCTTTGGTGTGATTATCCATTTTTCCTGTTCTTGCTCATTATTATATGGTACTGACATACAAACTAATGATCAATATCTGAAGAATAAATTAAAGTATAAATCTAGAAGCTATATTGAAAAGAATTTGATAATACTAATTCACCCCCCCTCTCAGTATTATTTCCAACAATTGGTATCAGAGCAGGTCCTCCTGAAGAAGCTTGATCGCTTGGAGGAAGATCCATCATCATGAGCAACTACGAGAGAGAAGCATCTATCAGGCCACCGATTTTTGATGGGACAAACTGCCTATCTTCAATCACTTGGTACAGAAGTCTGGGATATCATAGATACATGGTACACTTTTCCTTCAACATCTCCTACAGATTCGGCTGAGAAGAAGAAATATGAAACAAATGAAAAAGCAGTCAATACCCTATTAGGATGCCTATCTCAATCATAATTTGTCAAGGTAATGCAGTATAAATCCGCAAAAGAAATATGGGACAAGATTGTTTTGAGCTATGAAGGAGATGAACAGGTAAAACGAGCAAAACTTCAAACCCTCAGGATTCAATATGAAAATCTCAGAATGCACAATGATGAAACTGTGGCTAACTATTTCCTTCGTGTAGATGAGATTGTTAATTGTATGAAAAACTTGGGTGAAGAAATAAAAGAGGCTGTTGTGGTTGAAAAAGTTCTAAGATCTTTGTCCCCTAGGTTTGAATCTAAAGTTTCTGCAATAGAAGAAAAGGAGAATATTCGAAACCTTACCATGTCACAGCTACATGGGATTCTGACTGCTTATGAAATGAGGAAAGGAGGACCATCAGACAGGAGAGAAGAAGCTTTCAAGGCTTCAAGCAAAGGAGACTACCATGAGTTAGGACATGCGTCAGAAGAGGAAGAAGAATCAAATTTTGTCAAAAACCTTCAACGGGGTACTGGAAGATTCAGAGGTAAGTTACCTTTCAAATGTTTTGCTTGTGGGAGAGTCGGTCACTATGCTGCCAAATGTCCTCATAAGGATAAAATTGACAAAGGGAAGGAACCTGTTAGATGGATAAAGAAACAGAATGTAACTAAGAAAAGTTACTACACTCATGAAGATAATGATGGTCTTTCAAATAGTGATGAAGATGAATGAGGTAATAACTATAAACTTTTAATGACTTTTGAAGATGATGATTACATGGATGCTATAGATGTGGATGGATTTTATGAAGAGATTTCTAGACTCAAAACATGTTTAGAAGAAAAGAATGTGATCATTGATACTCTGCAATTCCAACTTGATGAAAAAGAAAAATGTCTTGAGAAGTTAGAATGTGAAATTATTGGCCTTAGAAAGGAAATTGAGAAAACAAAGGCTCTCAATATTAAATTTGTTAAAGGATCTGAAACTATGGATGAGATTATCAATGTACAACGTTCTCCACTAATCAAGATAGGTCTAGGGTATAATGGAGAAGCCTCTCAATCATCCACCTCAAAGAGTTATCTCAATGCAGCAAGGAGGAATGAGCAAAAGCCCAATGGAGATCACCAAGTAAAACAGGGACGAATTACATCAAGAATAAACAAAGACTACCAGGTAAATCAGGGTCAATCCACCTTAAGGATGAATAAAAGCTACAACCAACCACAGATAAAATCTTCTCAATTTGCCTTAAGAATGGATGACAATAGAAACTACAATCATTTGGCAGGTAGAATTGATAATCGCAGAAGTTTCTTCAATGGCCAATGTTTCTCTTGCCATAAATTTGGCCACAAAGCAGCTCAATGTGTTGCCTATAAAACAATCATGACTAGAGAAGCTCAAAAACAAAGGAGTATGACTGGGATCACGAAAAGGACCTATAACAACTTTTCGTCCCTTGAAAATGAAATTGAATGTTCTATTTGTAATAACTTTGGTCATGAAGATTCTGAATGCAAGAGCAGGTTTTGGCAGACAAAGGAACAAGCCTCAAGTACCAGAACATGAAGAATAAAGGAACCACAACCAGAAAGATGTGGGATAGCTTTTTATGTAGAAGGACAAGAAAATCAATGGTACATCAACAACGGATGTTCAAAGCATATGATAGGTGATAAAGAAAAACTTGAATCATATAGTGCTTTAGAAAAAGGGAAAGAAAGTTTCTTTTGGAAATGATACCCCTGCAGTCATAAAAGGAAGAGGCACTACTCAGTTGAAAGAAAAGGTCAAAGCTGGAAACATTTTGTATGTTGATGGCTTGAAACATAATCTACTGAGTGTCAGTCAAATGTGCGATCAAGGAACTGAGGTAATATTTCGATCAAATGGATGTAGTGTTTGTGATCTTGATATAGGAAAAACAGTGATCAAAGGTAGAAGAACTCCAAATAACTTATACATATTTGAAGAAGGACAACAACAATGCTATTTGAGCAAGGATGATGAACACTGGTTATGGCACTGGAGGTTGGGGCATATAAGCTTTTCACAAATAAGGAAAGCATGCAAATACCAGGCAGTTCGTGGTCTTCTAGATATCAAAATTCCAGACAACACCATATGCAAATCATGTCAGTTTGGTAAGCAAACCAGAAATAACTTTCCTGAGAAGGAAGGATCAACCAGCAGGCCTCTTGAACTAGTCCATACAGATGTATGTGGTCCATTTAGGACAAGGTCACCTCAAGGAGAAGAATACTTTATATTATTCATTGACGACTTCTCCAGGATGGTTTGGTTAGGACTTATGAAACACAAGGACGAAGCATTCGAAAAATTCAAATCTTTCAAACCCTTGGCTGAAAACGAATCAAATCACAAAATTAAGTGCCTCAGGTCTAACAGAGGTGGGGAGTTTACCTCAAATGAATTTTTTCAATTTCTGTGAAGAACATGGAATAAGAAGGGAATTCTCTACAACTAGGACTCCTTAGCAAAATGGAGTGGTGGAAAGGATGAACATAACGGTTCAACAAATGGCTCGTGCTATGCTTGATGAGTCTGGAACTCCTGCAACCTTCTGGGGTGAATCTGCATTTGCTGCGGTTGTAATTCTCAACAAAACAAATGTCCGAGTCAACAACACTCAAACTCCTCATGAGCTCTAGTATGGTGAGACTCCTTCGGTAAAGCATTTCAAACTTTTTGGAAGCAAATGCTATATTAAGAATAATGATGAACAACTTGGCAAACTTGAACCGAGAGCAGATGAAGGCATTCTCCTTGGTTATTCTCCCCACAGCAAAGCATATAAGTGTTACAATAAAAGACTTGGAAGAATTGTTGACAGCATTGATGTGGTGGTTGATGAAAAAGGAAACGTTCCTAGGCAAGTAAATTATGAAAATATCGAAGAGGATGAAGACTACCCTCCAAATCAGACTGAAGATGAAGAAGAACCTCAAGAGGCACCAGAGGAATAGACAAGGATAGAAGAGAAGACTCCATCCAGGTATGTTGAAAAGAATCATCCAGAATCTCAAATCTTGGGGAAAAAGGAGGCAAGCATACAAACAAGAAGAACAATTGCAGAAGCTTCAAGCTATTTGGCATTACTCTCCTCCACTGAACCACAAAATGTAAGAGAGGCATGCAAAGATGAATGTTGGGTCAAGGCAATGGATGAAGAACTTGAGCAGATCGAAAAGAAAAACACTTGGGAGTTGGTTCCTAGACCAAAATATAAGAATGTCATAGGGACAAAATGGATCTTCAAAAATAAGTTGAATGAAAACGAGGAAGTAATTAGAAACAAGGCTAGACTTGTTTGTAAAGGGTATGCTCAACAAGAAGGAATAGACTTTGAAGAAACTTTTGCTCCTGTTGCAAGACTTGAGGCCATCTGGATGTTCCTTTCTCTCTCAAGCTTTCAGAAGTTCAAAGTATTTCAAATGGACGTGAAATCAGCCTTTCTGAATGGAGACTTAGAAGAAGAAGTATACATTGAGCAGCCAGATGGTTTCATTCTTTGGAATGATCCAAATCTTGTATGCAGACTGAAAAAGGCTCTCTATGGCCTTAAACAGGCTCCAAGGGCTTGGTACTACCGTTTGGACAAATATCTTCATCAACAAGGTTTTTCAAAAGGACCAGCAGATACCAATCTTTATATAAAAATTGAAAATGACAAATTGCTAATACTTGTTGTGTATGTAGATGATATTATCTTTAGCAACAATGAAGAAGTTATGAGTCAAAGCTTTGCCTTGGTGATGCAGAAATAATTCGAAATGTCCTTGCTTGGAGAGCTTACATATTTTCTTGGTTTGCGAATCCAACAAAATGAAGACGATATCTTTTTGTCTCAAACCAAGTATCTCAAGCAGATCTTGAAGAAATATGGCATGGAAGGTGCAAAACCAGTATGTACCCCCATGGTTACAGGATGCAGCCTCAGTGCAAATGATGAATCAGCAGCAGTGCATCAGCCAACCTATAGATCTATGATTGGAAGTCTACTTTATTTGACAGGTACCCGACCAAACATCATGCATGTAGTGGGAATAGTTGGAAGATTTCAGGCAAATCCAAAGGAAACTCATCTTCAGGCAGTGAAGAGAATTTTCAAGTATCTTCAAGGAACTCAAAACTATGGCTGATGGTATCCTAGAGATACAGATCTCACACTTCATGCTTATACAGATGCAGATTGGGCCGGAAGTGTGGATGACAGGAAGAGCACAAGTGGTGGTGCATTCTTTATGGGTTCCAGATTAGTATCTTGGTTTAGCAAGAAACAGAGTTCGATTGCTTTATCTACAGCTGAAGCGGAATATGTGGCTACTGCATCTTGCTGCACTCAACTCCTTTGGATGATGCAGACCCTGCAGGATTTTCAAATCACTTGTACACCACCTATCTCCATCCTATGTGATAATAAAAGTGCTATCAGCATTTCAAAGAACCCAGACATGCATACAAAGACCAAGCATATACCTATCAAATATCGTTTTCTTCGAGAGCAAGTGCTTGAACAAAAGGTCAAGTTGGAGTATGTTCCTTGTAAGGAACAAGTTGCTGATATACTCACCAAACCATTGCCTAGGGAGACCTTTGAATACCTCAGGAAAAAGCTGGGGGTAGTTGATGCATCATCTTGTTGTTGAATCTCATCTGTTTCAGAGATTGTTGGTTGTACGCGAGTTTCATATGGGGTATACGCGTACATTTTCTCGGTTATGGATTGGTAAAAGATCAAATGGCACAGGTTCAGGGGGAGCATATATTCTTCTAATAATGCATTGTTGGCATTATGATAGAAGATCTTGGACGAGAAAGTATAGAAGGAGAACATGGATGCCGATCTGAATATTGCTGCTAATATGTCTCTATCTCTCTTGTTAAAATCATCAGGCAATCAGGGGGAGTATGGACAACAAAGGAAGAGAACCGCCCTTTGCCCTTGATGTCAAAGGGGGAGAATGACTTTGAGGATCTTGGGGTTGCCATCAAGTCCAAAGGGGGAGATTGTTGGCATTATGATTTAGGTTTAGCGCTATGGCATAGGTGTTGTACTTGATGGCAACTCACTCAAGTGGCAGATCTCCGTTCAGGCTCTCAAAATCATAGAAAATGAGATACCCGTAGGTGATCCTAAGAGAAGCTGCGGACCCGCAGGTACGCCGACAAAGAAGTGTGGAGATACCCGCAGGTGCTCCGTTCAGAAGGTGCAGACCCCATTTCTCTCACTCCAATGTAGAGAAGCACGCACATGTGGGAATTCTTATGTTTGGCCCTTGGTATTTAGCCCATCATTCATGATCCTATGGTTTTGGTCCGTGGTATAGGATCTAAATTATTGAACCCTGGTTTGGATCCCTTGTATTGTTTTTCGATGGTTTTGTCCCATGTTTTGAATAAGGGCTTGCCTATAAAAAGGAAAGGAGATCACTTGGCTTGACACTTGTGAAATTTGAATATCTTAAGATCTGAAATTTTGGGTAATCGGTTTAAAAATCTAGATCTATATCAAGGTGAAATCTGAAAAGTGTAAGGCAGATCTGTTGATAGGTCGTGATCTCTTGGGTGCATGATCAGATCTGTGGATCTGACAGTCTGTGATACATTGGAGGACTGTTAATTTGGCTCTATTTGGAGGTTCGCAAGTGATCCACAGCTCAGGTGCGGAGGTACGCAGTGCAGCAGAAGGCGCAGGTGCGGAGGTACGCAGCGCAGCAGAAGGCACATGTGCATAGGTACACAGTGCATCAGAAGGCACAGTGCGGAGGTACATAGAGTAGAAGAAGTATTAGGTGTGGAGGTGCGCTGTTGGGCAGACAGTGCAGGTGTGGATCTGGGCAGAGGTACGCAGCTCAGCAGAAGGGCTAGGTGCGGAGGTACGCAGAGCAGAAGAAGGACCATGTGCGGATCTGCGCAGTCTAGACACAGAGGAACTGCGGATATTCGCTGGCTTCTATTGGTGAAGTTGCGGACCCCTTTTGAAATAATTATTGGCTGCCTTTTATCTATTGCTGCAGAGTTCTGGGTTTAGATTATTAGTGTTGCTTTTCTGTTTACAGCATTCTGAGAAGTTGGGTGATTATTTGGTTGATTGTATAAGGAGATTGGTTGATTCACATGTACTTGATGATTATTTGATGTTCTTGGATCCAGTCTGAAAATTAATGAAACGTGGTCCTTAAAGAAGTAGAAGAGATAAGGGGGTTGTAGCTCCCTTCCAGGAGAGACTGGAAAATGAGAGAGAGTTGTAGCTCTCTGCAGGTTGCAACCTGCGTACTGGTAAAGGACTGTACCAATAAAAAATCATTGTAAAAGAAGTTTCTAATTGAAAGAAGATAGAGACACATTGCAGCAGGTGGTTTTCTCCCACATTGGGTTTCCACTTATATCTGGTGTTCTTTGGTGTGATTATCCATTTTTCCTGTTCTTGCTCATTATTATATGGTACTGACATACAAAATAATGATCGATATCTGAAGAATAAATTAAAGTATAAATCCGGAAGATATATTGAAAAGAATTTGATAATATTGATTCACCCCCCCTCTCAGTATTATTTCCAACAATGTCATGTCTACTAGTCTAATGTGCATTGATTGTAGATTTTGAAGAAAATTTTGGCTAATTGAAGTGCAAGAACTTGAAGGATACAAGAAATAGGGATTTTAGGAGATGGGATATCCCTCCTTAATTCCTCACTCACTCGAATATTCCTCCATCGAATCTCATCAACTTGGAGTTGCATGCAGCCGAGATATTAAGATCAATGGCAGCCACGCTAGTGATAGTTGAAGACCATTTGATCTTGAGATTGGGAGCCAAGCCTCGCTAAATTTAAGGAAGTTGTTGGTAACTTCAGTTGTATAAATAAGAAGGCCTGGAGCCTCATTAGGATTCAGATTTTTGTTCATTGTAGCCAAGAAGAATTTTCGAGTTGAAACTTTGTGACTGACCACTCTTGTGTGTTTTTGATATTTTGATGAAAATGAGAAGAATTCCCTTGATCCAACATTGAGTTGACTTAGAGGGTTGAAGCTCTTGGGTTAGGGCCCAACCCTAACAACAGAGATTCCTCTTCTTGTATAAGTATCCTTAGATTACATTCATAGTTAGTTGTTTAATTCTTTTGGTTTTATTAATTTGGAAGTATTGGTATGACTAATTAGTTTTATTCCATTTGTGGATAGATAGAAAAGTGGCATCATAGTGACAAAAGGAATTTCAGAAAAGTTGGTGATAATGGTTTTCACCTCATCTCTCTCTTTTGGGATCATGACTTGAGGAACATTTCATACAGTCCAAAAAGAGAGTTCTTGCTTTGCTGCATAAACTAGGGTTTCTTAATGAGTAGGTCATTATCTTTAAGTTTCTTAGGATAAGTTACAATTTTCATTTATGATCTCTTAGGTCTTGTATTGATTTCAAAGAACTTCCATTCATCCACTTAACCAGTAGATGGTAATAGTTCTGTTTTCTTCCATTTAATAAATCATTCCCATGTATAGTTGCATTTGTGTATAGATGTAGACAAGAATATGTTTTTTTGTAGGAGCTTCTACATTTCAGGGAAACCTCATCTCAATTGCCTCATCCAAACCTCATCCACCCATGTCACCAAAATCCACTAAAATCTCAATTGAAATTCTTTTTTTATAACAAAAAATTTCCATTTCCATTGAGCAAATCTAACCATCTTGAAGTCATTGCTTGAGATCTGTGTAGTGTTCACCCCCTTCATGCCTTATTCTATGATTATGTACCTTTCCCAATATTTTATCCACCTTCTAAACCACTTCATAATCTTTTGACTTGTTCTTGTAGTAAAATAGGGGATCCCGTAGGAGAACTAGGACATCCTATAGTTTTCCTGTAGGAAATCCTGTAGCAGCCTGTTTGGAGCCCGAATTGAGAAAAATCATCACTAAATCTAGGATTAGGCCTCTACTTGACCTCCCTGCCATCAAGACCATTCTAACCCTCTTACTTCATACATGTCTCCCATGCTAAAGAACAAGGAAATATTAGCATTTTCATTCATAAAATGAAAAGATAAATAAAAAGGGTTCTTTTTATTTCCTAATTAGCACGTGCATGCAACAGTTAATACTCCCTAGATCATATTCCATGATCAGTTAGTTTAAATCATCACATGCGATAAATAGGGTTAAATTAGGTTTCTTTTGCAAGAAAAATGTGTCAATGAGTAAATAGAGGATTTCATGTTACTTTACAAGTATCTTCCAATTTAGTCTTTCATTCTTTGAAATAGGAAACATTTCTTTTCTTTCATTTAGGATAATTTTCCTTTCTCCAATTGGTAGTTAGACTTCTTCTAGTCAATAGAAGACTGGTTTGAGAAGCCCTAGTGGTCTATCACCCTAGTTGAATAGTGAAAAGAGTAGACCATTACATCTATTTGTGTATACAACACTGTCACCTCCAAGTTTGTACAAACCCCAGGTTGACGAAGTAAAGTTGGTAGCCATAGGAGTTGCAGCATTCTTGTTGCAATACTAACGCTCATTACCTTTCGAAGTAAGTCTGCTACCCTACATTTTGAAAGATGTCCCATACTTTTGGTTGACACGTAACCTGCTCTATTATTTCTGGTTCATGTCTAATGGCTTGGCCACCCATTTTCCTGTCAATTACTCTGTAGCAACACTCGGAGTAGCAGCAAGCCATCAAGGGGAGAGTTAGCCGATAAAATTTGTAGTAACAGGAGTGACGGTGAAGTGAATTAGATGAGATTTATGGTAATATCGGTGGTGAATATGGTGATTATTATAGTAATTATTCCAATACATTGGAAAGGACTGCATTTTAATGCTGGCATGTGTATTTTGCACATAATGCAATTTCCAATGAACATGGATATATGTGAAGGGTACATGTGAAGATATGGTTCGAGTAGGTAATGATGCCATATTAATGGTATGATTGGGTGGTTTAAATGTGGTGCGATGATAATGATAAATTACATAACTATCATTTGATATGATCATTGTTTAGTCAATTTAACATCTTACATTGCTCTACATAAATTATCAACCCGGGTATCGTAAACTAATGAAGTGTGGTGCACCATATGTGCTTAGTTAGCCTTTTTCTTACTTCGTTGTTTTATAGATTTTATTTTGTTTTGGGGTTTTGTTTTTGTTGGTTTCCTAAAGTATCTAATGCAAATGGAAATCCTATTCTAAGGTCTTAAGAATACTTTTAAAGGTCAAGTATGGATGTAGATTTCAAGACAAAGTCTATGTCCCTAATGGTAACTTCCAAAACTTAGCACTTCAAAAGATCTCAAAACATGTTATTGATGGAATTAGCACTTAAACAAAAGTGCAAATATGCAGCTACTTCAATCAAACAAAAGATGAAATATTGATCATGAAATCACTGTCTTTGATGCTTTTCTAAATACAAAAGAAATGAACTAAGCTACTGCACTCAAAGAAATCCAAAAATTGCAAGTAAAGTAAAGCTAAAATCAAATTACATCAACTCATACTCTGACCCTTCACCATTTGTCAAGCTCTGGCTTTAGGAGGTAATCATAAACAAATTGAACAATCTGATATCTAATTTGCAGAAAATGAAACGAATATTAAATTACACACTCATACTCCAATCCCTCACCATTCGTCTCGCTCTGTCTTTAGGAGGTAACTGAAAATGACATGAGCAATTCAATAACTAACTTGCAGAAAAATAAACTAATATCAAACTACGCACTCATACTTCAATCCCTCACCATTCGTCTCGCTCTGGATTTAGGAGGTAACTGAAAATGACATGAGCAATTCAATAACTAACTTGCAGAAAAATAAACTAATATCAAACTACGCACTCATACTCCAATCCCTCACCATTCGTCTCACTCTGGCTTTAGGAGGTGAGTAAAAATGACGTGAGCAATTTAATATCTAAACTAACTAACAAAGCAAATGAATAAGACTGAAATCAAAGCATAACTGAAATTGAAATGCTATAAAAAAACAAAGTCAACAGAGAGGTAAATCTCATGTCACTATTTGATGCAAAAACATGTAAAGAAAAACTAATATACAATCAACCGGTTGAACATATTTTCATGAATTAAAATTGCATGAATGGAAAATCTAATCTATCAAACTTGAAAGCAATCAAATGACATAATGAAATCAAATAAAAATTACAAAATGAAATCTACTGTACCTTACATTCTAATGTGCTCCATGACATCTACTTCACATCTCCTTCCATGTTGAGAACATCAAAGCTTTATTCAAATTCTTCAAAATTACAAAGTACAACAAAGCTCTCCAAAGCTTTCAAAAGCCATCAAGGAAGAACTACAAACTCCAAACTAAAAGAACTAAGAGCGAAGCCAAGCTAAAAATCACAAGCTAAAAGACTAACAAATGAAGGAGAGATATCTCCTATTTATAAAAAAAGATGAGAAGCCATCTCATTAATGAGAGTCCATGAATCTCTCCCTCTACCTCTAGAGTCCTAATGAAAATAGGAACTGATAAGACACATGTCTTCTTAGAGTTACAATATAATTAGGAGATGTGACACATATCCTCATGATCCCATGATTCTTTCCACTCAAGTTCGAATTTGGCCTTAGAGTGCCACATAAGGGTCTTCTAGAAGCCTTCTTTCAACCTACACATGTCAAAAATCTCAACCCATTTGTTAGGTATAAGCATATGCAGATTATTTTCTAATTTTTAACCACAAATTCACTTAAAAGGCTTAGAATTAATAAATATTGGAAAAACATAAATGTGGCCCAATGATAATGAAAGTGGGATGAATGTGGTGACATAGGAGTGAAATGGAGGTGATATAATGGACATAATAGTGAAAGTGTAATGGAAATGAATGACATTTTCAAGACTCAACAATAATCTCACCCCAACTAAGGTATGGCCGTCCTCGGGCATAATTGGTCATGTCATAATGAAACATCAATTAAATTCAAGGAGTTGTTCAGGGATGTACCTGACGAATTACCTTAGTGGAGTGTCAGCATCAGAGTAACAACACTAGAGGAGTATCAACATAGTGGAGTAACAACACCAGTGGAGTATCAACATCAGTGGAGTAATAGCACCAGTGAAGTATCAACATCGGTGAAGTATCAGTGCCAGTGGAGTATCAACATCGGTGAAGTAACAACACTAGTGAAGTATCAACATTGATGAAGTATCAATGCCAGTGAAGTACCAACATCGATGGAGTAATAAAATTAGTGGAGTATCAATAAGGGAAAGGAAAAAAGGTGTTGTATAGGAAAAAGAAAGCTACAAATGAAGTAGCAGCAAGCGAAAGAGAAAATACCGATAGGAAAAAATAGAAGAGAGAAAGAGAGAGCTTCCAATTGGAGTAGTGACTGTACTTCAATTTTATTTATTACATATATATCATTAGTATTATATATATATATATATATATATATATATATATATATATATATATATATATATATATATATATATAATTATTCAATATGAGGTGCAGAGGAAAATTTTCTGCACAAATTATTTTAAAACCAGAATCATCAAAAATTTGTTTAACAAAATATTCCCTAGAGGCAAGACGGTGATAAAACATGAGGCAATGTTCGTTTGCAAGTAAAGGAGTATGTGCATCATTTATTGTTATTAGTTTAACAGTTCCATTTTTAAACATTGTGTCAAACTCATATGGAACCATCCATCTTGAACAAAGATTTCCTTTAAAGTCCTTGAATCAGGAATCATAGAGCAATGCCGAATCACCTTTTTCAAACACCATTTTCTTAATAAATTTATCGTTCCACTTAGTTTGCGACTGCTAGATTGTGGCAATGATCTATAAAACTACCAAATGGATTTCATCTAACTGATTAAGTTGATTCATTCGGTGTTCTTGGGCTGTAGTACAATCCAGACCTACTTCCAGATCTCTTCCGAGTGTTTTAACCTCGAATTCCACTGGAAATAAAGGGGATTTTCCATATAAAAGCTCATATGGTGAAAACCCTATTATATTCCTCCATGTAGTTTTGTACACCCAAAGTGCTTCAGGAAGTTTTTCAGCGTAGTTTCGATGATGGTTGGCCACAGTCTTCGTAAGAATATTTTCCAATACTTTTTTTGTGCTCTCTACCTCAGCATTCACATGAGGGTGATATGGAGATGTTACCTAATGTTTGATTCCATATTTTTTCATAATCACTGCTAGTCAATGTGATGTAAACTATGTCCCTCCATCTGAAACTATTTCCCTGGGTGCCCCATACCGAGAAAAAGTTTCTTCAAATAACAAGTTGGAGACAATTTGTGTAGTGACTCTTGCAATGGCTCTGGTTTTCACCCATTTCTTCACGTAGTTTGTACAAAGAAGAAAATGAAATTTTTGATGAGAAGGAGGATTAAATGGCCCAATAAAATCAATAGCCCATTTCTATAGGATAAAATGCACGGAGTATGGAAAATGAAGATACCCTCAAAGGTCTTCCTGGGACCTTCCGCAGACTATAAGATTATCTGTAACCATCACAAAGTTACATGCATGTTCATAAACAATAACAAACTATCAAAGTAGGAGAAGTAGATTACCTCAAGCCTCCATGTAGATTTTCTATAGAGCACAATGCAGCTAGGTGGAAGTCCCCTGAGTTGGCTCCAGATCAAGTCCTACACATAGAAGAGACAAGCATAATCACAACATACAACTCTGATAACTAATACATGAATAAATAAAATAACATCTAGTTACACATAACTAAGCTACTCATGCTAAAAGGTATTGGACAAACAACTGAATGAATGATAGTACCAAAACCACGGAGTAGATAGTACAACTGCAGTTCTATATTAATGTTGGAACAATGATTACAACCATCTATTGTATCAGCCTTCCCTTACCCCTACAGCTTCCCTCTCTCTCTCTCCCTTCTTACCAACTTCTTAAGATTTGAGACAATGCTCAACAATCATGTATGCTATCCTTTCAAATGCTCTGACCTCTATCACCATCACCAAAACTGGACCATACTAACTGCTCCACTGTCAGGGTGTGATGCATACTGACTCCTACACTAGCTAGGTGTGATGCATACTAAAGAGGCCTTCTGTTTGGTGTGATGAGTGAGAATGGACAAATGTTTGAGGCAGTTTTCTAAGTGGATGCTCATGGAATCTTCTAGAAACTTCTCCTATGACACTTGCCTCTCTGAATTTGCTCAGGGATGACTAAGAGATCAATGAAATCTCCAAGTGGAACCAAGAACTACAAGTGGAATGACACTATTAAAAAACCCAGAGATGACTCACACCCTTACAGACATCTATATATGGATCCCTCATTTGAGAGATCTAGAGGCTGAAATTTTGTAATTTGTAAGGAAGTGCTGTTAGTTTGTATTTGAGAAGAGGCATTGTATTGTTGGGTGATCTTGCTTTTCATGAGGTGAAGAGGGCTTTGATGCTGGGAGGATGATGATGGATTAGACAGTTGGGTTGTAATTCTCCCTTCTACTTTAATAAAGTTATTTGAGTTTTCCTCCATACAATCATGTATTTTTGAATCTTGTTATTTGTAAATGCAATTGTATGTTCAATGTATTTCTGATTCTACATTGTTTATGATATTATAGATCGAGATGCTTTGATGGTGTTTTGTTACTTTTTCTGTACAGGTATTCTCTAAGCGGGAAAAGTAGGAGAGGAGTTACAATATCTATCAAGGAGGAGAGGAATCAAACAAGGAGTCAAGCGAAAGATCCAGGTTGGTTCCTTTGTTCTTTCTTATCAAACATACATAAAGGAAATTGCAAATTGCTTTGATTGTTTGTTTCTAAGATAGCTACCAATCTTAGTGGGACTAGCAGATTGAAAAGACACTAGTTTTCGAGGAAACAAAATGGCGAATCCGCTGGGGAATCGAATAGTTTGTTTGTTTGTTATTGTTGTTTTCTTTATAAAATACAGACACAGCCTGAAGTTAGCCAGATAGCCTTCGAACTGCTCTTGCTATGCAATTGCAAAGTAGATGAATGTTACTTTAGTCAATCTCCGGGTTAGTTTATGAGTTGAACATCTGACTTACAAGCATTCTAAATGCCCTTGTGGTAGCTCAATAACCTCCTAAGGTCATAACCCTGTACGTTTTTCTTTACTGTCCATAATAGCTCAGCCTAAATCACTGA
Source organism: Pinus tabuliformis (assembly GCA_031772625.1). Classification (NCBI taxonomy): domain Eukaryota; kingdom Viridiplantae; phylum Streptophyta; class Pinopsida; order Pinales; family Pinaceae; genus Pinus; species Pinus tabuliformis. Next base: position 473,516,244 of record CM062806.1, on the reverse strand, counting down.
ACTCAGCTGCAAATTTGAGCAGAAACCCACCTCAATTTCGCTCCCTGGCTCATCGCACTGTCTGTAACTGGAAGCCAGTATGCATTGCACCTCCCATGTGTAGCAGGTGAGATGCATCCCTATTTCTGTGAAGCACAGGTGCAATGACTGAGTAATCCTATTTCTCTCCTTGAAATTTGGGTTTTTTGTCCTTGTTTTCAGCTCTATTCAGTTGCTTTGCTGCTTATGATCAGTATCCCATTGTTGAAGCCTCCTTCCTTTACATAGTTCAGCCTCCATTGATTAGGATTAGTAAATATTTTTATGTATTTTTCCATCATTTACAGTCCTTCGTCAAAAATTAGCTTAAATCGAACTATCATTTTGATGCAAAAAACTGTCGTAACTGTCATTTTGAGTCAAAAGGAAGAGTGTCGTAAAGTCTTCCTCCTCTAGATAGCTGATTTTACTTTTGTCTTGTATTTGATTTGAATTGTTAATATTTGAAATGTTGAAAACAATTTTCTATTCGAAATCGAAAAGTGTCGTTTAGTCTTCCTTTCGTTTTGAAAAGAAATTGTCGAAATGTCGCTTTGAAGAAAATAGTTTAGATCTATACTTAGTTTTCCTTTCTGGCATTCTCAAATTAAGGAAACAAAAAACAAATACATGCATTTGCATTTGCATTTATACTGTGTGTGAAAATGATTTAGGAAAAGTGCATTTTCTGGGTGCTCTTTGCTCTTTGTTGAAAGAATTGTAATCTTCTTTCCTTATTGGCTAGGATTTTCATTGCTAAAAATAAACAAACGACTATTTATCATTTTAGATTGCATATTTAGGAATTTTACATCTACATCACACAATGAACCTTGAAAACTTATAAAAAATATCAACTCTAAAATAAATCTCAATGAACTTAAAAATGCTTTGGAACCTAACGCAACACATCTAGAAGTCCAGGCTAGAGATGTGTTCCAGTGTCATAAAACCTAGTAACTATCATTTTCATCGAAGGTTGGGTGATTCCTCCTCTTTGATATGACAAGTGCTAGTAAGGACTTGTGCTCCCCGTACCACCAAGTATATATTGGGAGACCACAATAGGCTGATATCCTTTATCCATAGGAAGCCGTGTCTGCCGCCCTATTGATCACAATGCACTGAACACAACATTCGGGAAGATTGACATGTCGTACATAAGTCCTTGGTAATTTCTCTTTAATTTAGCATCAAGGTGTATATTGTAGTTTTGCGATAGGTTTGGTAATCCCTCTATCTAGATTTCCATAGTAGTCACTTTCATTCCTTTTCAACTCCTTAAAAGAAAAGGTCCATCTGAGAACTTGTCACTTCAGGCTCATTAAAAATCGAAGGGGACTAGAGTCATATTTAGCTTTTTCTCGACTCTTAAAAATTGAAAAAGAAAAGTTGTGTCAAAGCGTCATTAAAATTTATTTAATTTGGAATAACATCCCTATTCCTTCATTGATCGTAGGTTAAGATAATGGAGCCCACCAATCAAGGAATCCCTCTTAAGGGGAATCCTAGTCCATTTTCTTCTTGGGGAAATATTGGTGCTCCGTATATGGCCACATTTTCCCTTCCGGGAATCACAATTGGTCTGCCAGTATGGCTATTCTCAACCTTTGTCATTCAAAATACTATAATTCCTCATCAATCGAATCAACAACTAGTTGATACTGAAGTTGACCCTTCGCCTTCTACTTCATTTGTTTCTCCCTCCCCTTCTTCCTCTTCACTTGGTGAAAGTAGCGACGCTATTAACCAAGTGGCTGAGAAGAAGAAGAAAGGGAAGGAGAAGAAGAAGAAGAAGTCATCTAAGCAAGGGGGAAACAATGAATCATCTGGTGAAAATCCACACATTAAATCTCCTAAATATCCTTGTCTAATTTGCAAAGGAAACAATTTCCATTGAGATTGTCCTTGCATTCCACAGATCTTGAGAGAATGGTCTCCCCATTCCCACTATCCAGTGTCGTCAACCTCTGGTGATCATGTTGACAGCACACCATCAACCAGTGAAAATGAAGTTCTTGAACGGAAAGGAAAGGTCAAAATTCCATGTCAAGTATGCGAAGGAGACCATCGCCTTCCCCGTTGTCCTTTCTTGGATAAGGTAAAAAGAGTCTTGTGTAACCATCCTGCTTCACCGCAGCGACTTCCACCTGGATACAAGAAACTCTCACCAAGTCCTTCGCTAGTTGAAATTTCGACTGACAGAACTCAAACGTCGGTCAAAACACCTATCGCTAAAGGTGAACCTTCTGAGCCCATATCAGACCAAAGACAACAGGTCAGGATGGAAGTCGACCCAGTCTTACCGTCAGAAGGTCCACCTTCAGATGATATAATTTCCAAGGAGAATGGGAACGACACCGTTCAAATTCTTTTTGTTAATATAGAGTCTGATGAACTTGGGGGCAATCTTCCCATTCCTATACAACAGGACGAAAATTCCCTAGTTCAAGGGATTCATTCAATCGTTTATCTGGTACCCCCCCCCCCAAGTAGTCTAGTCATTTCCTTTGATTGGAATCAACTAGCAAGACCCCACCTTCCATCTAATGTACCATTCCAGATCATAGTACAAGTTTACAAAATGATCGTGTCTGGCACTATCACAGATGAAGGGGCTTTAGTGAGTATCCTTTCCTCAACTGCTTGGAGAGCACTTGGTTCACCATCGCTTATGCCTGTGACACAAGTATTGTCAGGCTTTAACAAGGGAACCAATCGACTATTAGGGATCCTTCCAAAGTTGCCGATAACTTTGAAAAGGAAAACTGTTCACTTGAACGTGATGGTAGTCCAAGGACCATTAGATTACAATCTACCCCTTGGGCGTGACTGTGTTTATAGCATGGAAGCTATTGTTTCCACACTCTTTCGAGTGATGCGTTTCCCACAAAATGGTCCAGCTTATCGACCAGCTTTCATTTCATGGTTCAAACACAACTCCAAGTCAAAAATCATCCATAAATGGTCTCTTTGCATTAAGAGTGACTCTTCAACCTTCATTCCATCCACCTGATTGTAGCGAGTAGTCTAGTGAATGTAACAACGTTTAGGGGGCATGCACCCTAGTCCATCTAGACGAACACATATGGAAAGATAGGTTTCCCTATAGGTTATGTGATTGGAAGTGTAATCTCACACCATTCACTTTTGTCCACCCATTCCGAGGACAAAGACAAGGAAGTGTTTTGGTCTAACCACTGACAGAAACAATCCTACCTAACCGCAGTGACTTTCATATGGTTACCTAGAGACTCTCCTTTTCTCAATGCCTGGGGGCATGCAAACCTTTTTATGCAAGCAAAAAAAAACGACCAATTTCATTTCTTAGCTTTTTAGATTTTTTAGCTTTTTAGTTACAACTTCTTAAGTTAGGTGATTGGTGTGACCCACCATTCACCTTTGTCTACAGTGCGCGGACAAAGCAAAGGAAGTGTTTTGTCTAGATGAAAGAAAAAACTATCTTACCTAACCTCAGTAGTTCCTTAGCGTTTTAGTGTTGTTAGCTTTGTAGTTTGGTCATTTCTAGCCTACATAAAAAGGAAATGAACATATGTTATCATAGAGTCCAAGCTCACTAAAAAATGAACCTACCAATGAGAGACATCTTTAACTACTGGTATGAGTAATGTTTCCTCAAGGTTCAAGCTCGTTAAAAAATAAACCTGCCACTGAGTATAGTTTCTCCCGATTCAAGCTCGTTAAAAAATGAATCCACCTTCGGTAAATAACCTTTGTGATTGCCATTCTATCTACCTTTTGAAACTTGGTTGTGTTCTTTCCATTACCTCCATCCATTTGGCTGATCATATGCTTCCACTTGATTGTTTACCATTTTGAGGAACAACTACAATGAGTGGTCCTGTTAGCCAACCTCTTCACACCACCATGTTTTGAGAACTTCCAATATTACCCGGAACTAGTTCCAAGATTACCCAGAACCCGTTTGCTACCCTAAACGCCACTCGTTCCTCAAAAAATGAGTCTAATTTAAACTCTTTTCAGACTCTCTAAATATGAAAAGATCGTTGAGCAATTGGCCTCTCCAGCTTGTTAAAGTGATTGGAAGTGCCATCCCTCTTGTATTCTAATCTTTTTGGACCTGAGGGATCATCCCACAAAACGATAGAGAAATTGGCCGCTCTAGCTAGTTAAAGTGATTGGAAGTGCCATCCCTATTGTATTTTAATCTTTTTTGACCTGAGGGATCAACTCACAAAAATATCAAGTGCTTGTCTTTTTCGGCTCGCTAAAGTGATCAAAAAAGTCATCCCTTTTGTATTATTTTAATCTTTTTCGGACTCAAGGGATTATGATACGAAAAAGAATTGCTGGAGTTTCCTTTTCATCCCTTTTCAAACTCTCTAAAAATGAAAAGGACTGAGTTATCTTTGTCATTAAACTCGTTAAAAAAAAAGCGACAAACTTGTCCATCTAGATAAGAACGAGTTTCACTATTGCTAGTCTCGTTAAAACATAGCGACAGGTTTTCCCGAAGAGAAAATTATAGAAAAAGCATATGTTATACTCAAGCTTGACAAAAATAAAGAGTTACTGATCGTCAATGACTGGGGAAAAAGGGAAGAAAACTTGAAGAGTTTTATTGGTGGCAGGTCACTCTTTAACATGACACTTTCACTCCATCACCATGATTGAGTCGGGTTGGGTTATTCCTTTCACCGGTCATATCACCGTTGGTCCACCATACCATCCATCTTTTGGGGTTCACGCTACCAATCCATTTCAGTGTTGCCGATATGTTCAAGAGAAGTCATTCAAAGAATTCACCATCCATTTAACGCCTCATCCACTGCAATACCTTCACCCTTCATTTTTCATGACTGCCATTCCAGAACCTTGTATCATTAGATCGTTTTCACCTCCAGAAAATCATTTTCTTTGTTTCATGTTGTAGATGTGGGATACATTAAGGCCCTCCTACAACGGGTAACTTCTTGTCGACATCAGCTCATTATCCAAGAAGGTGACTTAGAAACAACCCTTTCAGTACTTTGAAGCTTGCATGCCTCAATGGCAAGTTTCTCACTTCCGGCGATAGGTTTACATCAATGGCCTTCAACCAAAAGATTTTACGTGGCGTTTGACATCAGATCATATACTCACACCATGTGAATTGTATTGTAGTATCTTGAGGGTCATTATCATTATCAGTGATTCCTCTCGCACCTGTTAACAACTCACATCATTGGCTGTTAATCAGGCGATGTCTTTCCATGTTTGACTTCAGAACAACTTTTCACATGGATCGACTTGTACATCAGGCGATGATTGAACGAGTTTGAAGACCCCAGATCTAGTTTCATCCATCCAGGTTGTGATATATTCAGGAAAATAAAGACATCAAATGTACACAAAATCTGCATAGATGATCATCCAAGCTAAGGGATGACGACTCTACACATAAAGAATCACCAGTCTGTAACAACAGACAATTATCTGTCTTATGTACATAAAAATGAATTTATACAGCTGAGCATGGGAATTCCCGCCTCAGCTAGATCATGAAAATATTATGATGATGACGTATTGTATTGTAGCTTATACAGGTCACCTTCCAATTCAAACACCTTGGATCCTCATGATAAAGCATTTCACCTGACATCAAAATATTTACGAATTCATGATTTAGGAGGCAACTGTTATAGACATATTTGGGCACTACAACCCCAATCTTATATGTCGATAAGCCAAGGGCTCCTTAACCCCTAAAAGTGTTGTTTCATACCCTAAAGTATCATAGTCAAATGATTACATCATTCCCAAAAAGTTCCACCTGAAAAACCACTCAAAACTGGCCAAAACTGGACCATACTGACTGCTCCACTGTCAGGGTGTGATGCATACTGACTCCTACGCTAGCCAGGTGTGATGCATACTGAAGAGGCCTTCTGTGGGGTGTGATGAGCGAGAATGGACAAATGTCTGAGGGAGTTTTCTAAGTGGATGCTCATGGAATCTTCTAGAAACTTCTCCTATGACACTTGCCTCTCTGAATTCGCCCAGGGATGAGTAAGAGATCAATGAAATCTCCAAGTGGAACCAAGAACTACAAGTGTAATGACACTAATCAAAAACCTAAAGATGACTCACACCGTTGTAGACATCTATATATGGATCCCTCATCTGAGAGATCTAGAGGCTAGAATTTTGTAATTTGTAAGGAAGTGCTGTTAGTTTGTCTTTGAGAAGAGGCATTGTATTGTTGGGTGATCTTGCTTTTCATGAGGTGAAGAGGGCTTTGATGCTGGGAGGATGATGATGGATCAGACAACTGGTTGTAACCCTACCTTCTACTTTAATAAAGTTATTTGAGTTTTCCTCCATACAATCGTGTATTTGTGAATCTTTTTATTTGTAAATGCAATTGTATGTTCAATGTATTTCTGATTCTGCATTGTTTATGATATTATAGATCAAGATGCTTTGATGGTGTTTTGTTACTTTGTCTCTACAGGTATTCTCTAAGCGGGACAAGTAGGAGAGGAGTTACAAGCTCTATCAGGGAGGAGAGGAATCAAGCAAGGAGTCAAGCAAAAGATCCAGGTTGGTGACTTTGCTTCTCTCTTATCTATCATACATAAAGGAAATCGCAAATTGCTTTGATTGTTTGTTTCTAAAATAGCTGCCAATATTAGTGGGACTAGCAGATTGAAAAGACACTAGCTTTCCTGGAAACAAACTCAGATAAAGGGAAACCTATGTTCAATAGATGTCTACCTCATTTTGTTACAAGTACGAGGAGACAGACTAAACTCGTTTTTCGTTGTGAATTTTTAATGAGTCATGCGATGACCAAATCAATACCTTCATCAAAATTTAACGAGTCAAACGAAGAAAACTCAAGATATCTTTTTCAGTTTAGTGAGTGAGAAAAAAGAGGTAAAAGAACTGCTCATTCCTCCTTCATAGATTTAACAAGCCTGAAGGAGGGGAAAATCTCTGGGATTTTTTTATTTAAGAGCAAGAAATGGTCCCAAAAAGGCAAGTGCTCTGGTTGTTGCCGTATATTTTTAACGAGCCTGGTGACAAAAACTCGAGATTTTTTGGTTTAACGAATGAGAAAAGTACCTAAAAGTATTCTCGGGTCATCTTTATAAATGTTTGACGAGCCTAAATACAAAACTCGGGATTTTTTCAGTTTTATCAGCAAGAAAAAATCACCTAAAAAGAATGCTCTAATGGTCTTTTCAATTTAATGATCTAGAAAGAGAGCGAAAAAGAGTTGCTCAGACCGTTGTCGTATATGTTTAACGAGCCCAAAGAAGGAGACTTGAGGTTTTTCAGATTAACGAGCAAGAAAAATACCATAAAAAGAATTCTTGATCTTCTCCGTCGTAGTTTAAGGAGCCTGAAGAAGGATACTCAAGGATTTTTTGAATAAATGAGAAAGAAAAATACCCTAAAAAGAATGCTTGATCTTCTTCGTGGTAGTTTAATGAGCCCAAAGAAGGAAACTCGAGGATTTTTCGGATTAACGAGCAAGAAAAATACCCTAAAAAGAATGCTCAAACTTTCTTGATCTCATGCTTGACAATAGAAGGGTCTATGCCATGCATTTCCTTGTAAGACCAAGGGAAAACATCACAAAATTCCTTAAAATGGTAGGTGAAACTCACAATTTCCTCAGGATTGCGATTGGCTCCAACCTGTATGTTTTCCATGATGCTTTTCATGACAGAAATATCGATGAGCAATGTTTTTTAAATATTGCCCATGTTTCCTTCCACCTGCAAAGTTTGGATGGTTGTATAGGGTGAGGAAACGATTTCTGGTATGTCAGGGGATAGGATTTCAAGAGTTATCACGTACGAATCAGATATCGAAACACAATGGTGCGAATCCTTCCAAGGTCACTCTTCTAAACTCATGATTTCTCGAATAGCTTCGTCTGTAGGTAGGACTTGATTGAGTAGATCTAAAAAAGGAGCATTTATGGGAGGGGCAGTGGCACTGTTGGCTGTAACCAATGTGACTGGAGATGCAGATGCAGATTGAATGGCTTGGTAGGCAAATTCAGTTGGTGACAACGACATTTGTTCTCCATATTTGTCAAGGTCTGAAGGAGCCGGTAGGATCCATGGATCGGTCTATTTATGAGGAATAGATGAAATCATGTTGACCGACTGTGGAACCTTTGGCGGCTAAAGAGGGAAACAACCCATGAGGGATGAAGCCTTCAGTAGACCGGTACCGATATTGACGTAAGAGTCAGGTACACCACCCACTAAGGGTACAGAGTTGCTAGGTAACGGAGAGTAATATGGGGTGAAAAAGGACAGCTGGTCCACTATGACTATCTTTCCATCCAAGGGAAGGCGGATGATACAGAAGACTGAAGACACAATGACCTTCATGGCATAAGTCCAAGTGCGGCCCAAAAGAAGATTATAGTCGAGTTTATGATCCATGACTTCGATATCCACCGCTATCATTTTCCCTCTCAAGGTGATGGGATAGCTAGCTAGGTAACCTTTTGGGATGAACGTGTGGCCGTTGAAAGCTTTAAGGGAATTTAATGGTGGGGATAGGGTTGGAGAACCCAAGGCGAGCTAACATGAAGTCGACATGATGCAGGTAGAAGCACCTTCGTCGATGACAGCTCTGTGTATACCTTTACCTTTCGAAAAGATTTGCACCTGAAATGCAAGCTGGTGAGAAAGGGGAGGTTTACACTTTTCCATGTCGAAAATTGCAAGCATGGAATCCTATGGGTCGATACCACCAATAGCCCAAAGCAAATCTTTCCTTTGTGCTAGGCATGTTTGTAATACTTCAAGTGCCGACATAGCTGACGACGGTTATGCCAGGTCTTCTACAATGCTGTAGTTTTGGGTGTCACGTGCAGATGTATTGTGCATTGTGCATCGAAGTGCCCCTTTAGGGGGGCAAATTATAAGGTCAGCAACCAGTCTTTCTATATGCAAATCATTAGGTGGCGGTGGGTTTTGACTTGAGTAAGGTTCCTCTACATGAGCGACAGGAGCTCCATAGGATTTGGCTCTTGTTTGTAGATCTATTGTTTCAAAGTTGTAAAGGGTAGAGGATCCTTCACTAGCTGAAGGATGTTGTGAACCACCATTTCCCCCTTACGGGGGTTTGGGTTGGTTTGCAATAAGGTTTTGTTGTTGCTGAGCCGGGAAAGGATTATTAAGGATAGCGGGGGTCCTACCAGTATCCTTGTTAGTAATGAAATCTATGCATTCCTGAAGACACAGACACAGATATGTCATGAGGTATTCAACACAGATTTTGCAAGGGAATCATGTAGGTTTATCCTTTCCAACATCAGAGGGCTCATCAACCTTCTGCTTTGGGTTGTACTACTTTGTTGGCTGCTCTTCAGAAGGAGCGGTCTTTTTCTTATTCTTCTTGTTCTTACCACCGGGATTTTGTGTAGACTGCACAGAGTTTATCACAGTGGTAGGAAGAGAAATCGATTTGGTAGAGGGGTCGACTGACATCTGGGCAATGTGACCACTGAGTTGTTTTACAGCAGCCCCAGAGGTTGCGCCGACAATCCCGTAGCCGTGTGCTCTGGGGTGCTGAGTAGTGGAGACATTGGAGTTATGAGGGGCATTGGGGATTACGTCGTAAAGAGTGCCAGACTGTGAATATATTAGATCTAAGTGTTGGGCACGACATATTGATTGGTCTTCTATGACCGCACCACCTAAAGCAACATCTTTAGCGATTTGTGGGAGTAAGGACTTGCAGAACTAATCCGCTAAGAGATAGTTTGGGAGGGGAGCTTTGACTAACCTCCACCGACGTCTCCATTCATGTATATGATCAGAGATGTGGGTGGCAGTACCATAACATAATGAAATGAGGAGCTCTGTCCCAGTCTCATAGCAGATGGGTAGCTGGAAGTGCTTTAGGAATTCCATCACTAAAGTGTCGAAGGTGTTTACTGATGCGCGTGGTAAGTCAATGTACCATTTAGCTGCATTGCCAGTGAGGGTGTGGGGAAAAAGACGTAATCGAACACTATCATCCACCATGGAGTTAGAAACACTCCAAAGATGGTAGGTGGTGATATGAGTGCCCGGATCCTCCCCTTGTTTCCCATCGAACTTAGGGATGTCTGTTGGTATTATACGGGATTGGCGGCCATTGTAAGTTATGATAGATGGGGTCATTTGTAAGTTTGTACAAGTTAGGGATATCTAACGTTGCCAAGAAAGGTAGATTGTGTGGTGCCCCCAACTCGGACCAAGGGGATGACCTATGACTTGAGAAGCTCTGCGCTCCTCCCATCGTTTGAGTCCCAATATTATACATGGGCTACATGGTATAGTAGTTGCCTTGAGGTATGGTGTTGTAGTGTGGATTTCCATGGGGATTTTGATACTGGGGTATAGAATTTCCCCTAGGATAAGTGGTGCCCCCTTGACTCATTTGAATTTGTGAGTAGGGTGCCCCCATGGATTGGTTGGGACCTCCTTGAGGATTCCCGCCCATCACAGAACTAACCATTTGTCCTTGATTGACATAAGGAATGCTCATGTCAATTAGCAACTGACCATGCATGCTTAAGAATGGAGGGGGAACTATTACATTCCCCACCAAAATATGCATATTGGGAATGCCCCCAGATACTTGAATCTGGGGGATTGAACTGTACAATGGCGGTCGACCATATTGTTGGTGGATGGGAACCATGCCCATAGTGCCATATTGAGCATTATAGGGAGCACTGTATGTAGCACTTGTTGAAGGTATGCAGTTTGACACTAAAGGGGTGGAACCCGAAATTGGCTAGGTTCCACTCGTAGAGGCTGTCATACGAGTGGTTGTACCTGGGACAAATGGGATAGCAGGGTTTGCCATCGACGGTGTTGTGGTGACTATCGACTGGGGAAGTGGTGGAGGACCAAAAGTGTCCCTAAAGTCCCACAACTCGTTAGTCATTGACGGGATAGATGGAAATGTTCCAACTACAGAAGCAGGAGGTACAAGTACCACGAGAGCCAAGACTGGATCCAATGGATTCGTGAGCGGAGGGTTAAAGGGAGGAAGGAATCCTTTGGTAAAGAAATCCTCTGGCAAACTTGAATCGTCGGTTGTCCAAACAGATCCTGTGTGAGATTTAGGAGACTGATTCCCCAAAGATGGGGAATTCGGTTCACTGGAGCTCGGTGAATCTTCCACAATGAGTGGAGGAAGTCCTAGCAATCATCTAGATTAATGACGAGGGTTGGATGTAGCCACGGTGACTGATAATTTTTATCAATAAATTTGATCATGATATTTGTTAAAGTCTCAAATGATAACACTCGGGTACCTAAAAAATATAAAAAATACACTAGGTTGATCAATCAGAAAACAGAGGGAAATGACCCTGTCTGATAAGCATTGATCACTGGAGATGAAACCCAGTATCACAGCAAATAACAGAGAGGGATAGCCAAATGTATAGTTATGGCTACTCTTGAGTTTCACCCGAACCTTAGATTGAGGGGCCAAGTACTCTCATGAAGACGAGCACCCTCCCAAAAACTGAAGATAGAGTAGGTCCATCTATGTTAGGTACTATGGCAGCTCACCCCAGTCACCTTGTGTAAATACCTAAAAGCTTGGCCACTAAAGATACCTCAAATCATAGACACTACCGGAGGGGACATAGTCGCAGATAGTACGCTGTGTGGGCAGGATACTTGAGTCCCTGAATCAACTTCAAAATCCCCGAAGGGATCCCCAATACACAGAATACCCAAAGGAGTTACAAGCGAAGGTGGGCTACCTTCACTTATAGTTTGATGTTGTCTCATATTTTGCTCCGCTTTTACTGGAGCGGTCCTGGTAGTATGAGTGCAACAGGAATTTTCTCTCTTTTAATGACACTAGTTTTGGTTTTCGATCTTGGGAAGTTTACTCAGTCTGCGTGTCCAAGATCTTAGTCTAAACTAATGTTTGTTTTCTCAATAAAGAGTTACTGATTGATTTTAGGTAAATTTTATGTGTACTTTTTTATTGTCTTCGGTAGGGGATTTGACATATGAAATGTGATGAGACTCTGACTCAATAAATCATGCACAAGACAATGCTTTAAAAAAATTTCAATTCGATGAAAACAAGTTGTATTCTACAGGTGAGAGTCTTTCACATATTCATATTCTTTCCATGCATCTTAGTCATTTAACACATGCATAACCAATGGAAATCTTTCCAATGTTTTCTTAACAACTACTTGAAACCAAAAGTAAAGCAGCTTTTAACCAGCTAAATAGAAGAATGAATAAAAAATGTGGATCTTTCTTTCATAAAAAATGCTTCTAAGAAAGAAAAAAAAACCCTTTTTCCTAAAAAAAATTTTAGGACACCTATTTTGCTAAAAAAATGCAGTAACAGATCCTCTTTCAGTCCATGAGTAGGCTTCCTATCCCTTTTGGTTTGCAGACACAGCTGGAAATCAAGGTTTTGGGAGACTAACGCTCTATAGCAGTGACCACAGAGAGTTAATAGGTCCACTAACGCTCCCTGTGAGCAGACACAGTGCTTTATAAAGCACTGTGTACTCCACTAACATGCGTTAGTGTGCGAAAACAGTCAAAAATAGGGCTTCTTAGATCAAATTCAGTGATGAATACATGTAGGAAAGATGCAGCAAGGTTTTTGGTGGGTCAGAAAGGGAATGTAGAAGTACAGGGAGGTCTTAGAAGGAAGAGAAAATTGAGATCTGTCTGGGTAAACAGGGAACTAGATGTATAGTCCCCACTAGAGTCACCAATTCTGCTATAGGATAAAATGCATGGTGTATGGAGAATGAAGATACCCACAAAGGTATTTCCAGGACCTTTGACGGACTGTAAGATTATCTGCAACCGTCACAAAGTTACATGCATGTTCATAAACAATAACTAACTATCAAAGTAGGAGAAGTAGATTACCTCAAGCCTTAGTGTAGATTTGCTAGAGAGCACAATGTAGCTAGGTGGAAGTCCCCTAAGCCAGCTCCAGATCAAGTCTTGCACATAGAAGAGACAAACATAATCACAACATATAACTCTGATAACTAATACATGAATACATAAAAGAACATCTAGTTACACATAACTAAGCTACTCATGCTAAAAGGTATTGGACAAACAACTGAATGAATGATAGTACCAACACCACGGAGTAGACAGTACAACTGCAGTTCTATATTAATGTTGGAACAATGATTACAACCATTTGTTATATCAACCTTCCCTTACCCCTCCAGCTTCTCTCTCTCTCTCTCCCTTCTTACCAACTTCTTAAGATTTGAGACAATGCTCAACAATCAAGTATGCTATCCTTTCAAATGCTCTGACCTCTATCACCATAGCCCTAGCTTTGCTTATGTAGCAATTGAGTTAGGGTTTTCAAGTTCCTCTTTTAGTTCCCTAGGGTAAAAGCAATGAAGTTGCAATGCTTTTCAACTCTTTCCCATTTTCCTCCTTCATTAGGATTAGAAATCCTCCAAATAGGTCGAATCTAGATGTTTCCTTCCTTTTCTTGAGTGATTTTAGGAACAAATATCTAGATATTTATGAGTCAATTCATTCCTTTGACCCTTAGAACTTCACTAGGATCCACTAACGATGTTCCTGAACTAGAAACTTGAGTTAGTTGGGTCACTAACGCACCCTTAGGCTTGCAGAGAAGCTTTATAAAGCAGATTGTCAGTGCATAGCCAACGTTAGTGTGGAAACAAGGCATGTGATCTTGGTCTTTTCTTCAACTATCATGTCTTTCCCCTCTGAGTTGATGAGGAGGTCAATTTGTTGTATAACACCCATTTCTCAAAGGGTTCAAGGACTAGTTGAGGTTGAATTGGAATTTCATTTGATCGAACATGCTGACCCATTTGTTAGAATTTGTCACACCTCTGAACATAGTTTTTAGCATCTCAGAATATAGAGGACCAGTAGCACTTTATGACCTATTCATTTATCAGCAAAGTGCCCTCTACAAGGTTCATTGTGGGAAACGTTTAGAACACCATATATTTCGTCCTCACCTACACAATGTCGGATTTACTGATCTGGTTCGATGTAGAAAAGGTACCCTTCTATCCATGTATAGTGGGAACTTGGCTGGATAATCCTCCATCATTTCCTGTGTGACAAATGATGAGGTACCTTTCTTGTAGAAAGATAGTTAGCAACATATGCATACCAAGGAGTGTAAGTAGAAATTGCAAAAATATGTTCATCAGGAAAACTATATTCTATAGGTGTATCTTCATCATTAATATTCAACCTAGACAGGAAATCTACTACCACATTATCCTTTCTTGGTTTGTCTACAATAGCGATATCAAATTCTTGTAACAATAATAACCATCTTGTAAATCGTCTAGGAGTTATCGATTTTTTCATCAGCTACCTGATGATTGAATGATTTGTGTGAACAAAGGTGTGGTACCCTATAATATAATACCAGAATTTGTTAACAACATAAATGACAACCAAAAGTTCCTTCTTAGTTACCGTATAATTAAGTTAAGAAGGAGTTAAATTCTTCCTGACATAGTAAATTTCATACTTTCCTCTCTTCCTGTTGTCCTATAACTGCTCCAACTTCTGTATGGGAGGCATTCATAGAAATATGAAATGGGTGTTTCTAATCAGGACCGCACAATATTGGAGCCTCACATAGTAATTTCTTTATCCTTGAAAAAGATGCTTCACAAGAATCAATCGATATAAACTATGCATCCTTGGACAGTAGTTGGAAGAGTGGAAATGCTAATTTAGAAAAAAAAAAATTGAAGCATCGATAATATCTAGCATAACCAATAAAGCTATGTACCATTGTCCGTGTTTTTGGAGTGGGAAAATTTAATATTACCTCGATCTTGGCCAGATTGATCCGCATTCTTGCAGTTGAAACTAAACGCCCTAGTACAATCCCTTTTTCCATCATCATATGACATTTTTCTATGCTAAGAGAAACACAAGCCTGTTTACAACATTTAAGTACTTTTCTAAATTATCCAAAACATTTTCAAAAGAATCACCATATGGAGTGAAACCATCCATATAGATTTCAATACTATCATTAATTAAATCATAAAATATTCCCAATATTGCAATTTGGAAAGTAGCAGTTGCATTACCAAGTCCAAATGGGAGGACCCGAAATGAAAACGTTCCCCAAGGGTAGGTAAAAGAGGTCTTATCCCAATCCTTAGGAGCTATTTGGATATGGTTATACCCACTAAATCTGTCCATAAAGGAAAATAATTTCTTCCCAGCTAGTGTATCGAGAACCTGGTCAATGAAAGGTAAGGGTTAAGTGATATTTTTGGGTTGCTTCATTTAGTTCCCTATAATCAAGGTAGATGCTCCACTTGCCATTCTTCTATGGGACAATGAATAATGGGGATACCCATTTCATTGTCAGAGATTGGATAAATAAACCCAACATCCAATAGCTTCTGGAGTTCTTCCTACATAATATTTTTCAAAGCATGGTTCATTCTTCAATATGGTTGGCGAATAGGTAAACATTCCTATATATATATATATATATATATATATATATATGATGGGTGCATAAATCGGGGTGGATTCCTTTCATATTTGTGTATTCCCAGGCTAAGGCCTCCTTCTCATTCCAAATATTTTTTAGCAATTGTTTTGATCCGGATTTAAACCCGGATCATGTTTAGTTTGGTAGGGCGATAGATTGGGATTGATGTTCAATGTTTACCCTGGATCAATCTCTACTGGAATACTGTTATGGACTGCTGTAATAGGAACTTTTTGAGTTGTTGTTTCTGGTTCAATTATTTCCTAGGTGGTACAACTCATAATAGACTCTAATAATTGTCAGGTGGGGCAAGAAACAAAATCAGAGTTACTAATAAATGTACTAATAGCATCATATTCTGTTTCCTGTTTGAAACAAAGAGCTTCCCCAATAGTGAGATTTGGTCTAATGTTTCCATTGTCAAGTTTAGACTCATCCCTGAGGGAATTTTTTTGTGCTATGGAAAATCTTGGTTTAAGCGATGAACTTTGTTATGGAGGAAGGTATAGCACAAGGTTCTTTGTAATTTCTCCATTTGATATTACCATTATTCCCAACAAGTACCCAATGTAGGCATCAGTCATGGCAAGCCATGGTCTACCTAAGATCATGGGATGCCCCCCAACTGGAGACCGAGTGTGTAGTACTAAGAGATAAATAGTGTATTCCCAAGAGTCCACATAGATAGTTACATATTCCAATTTCCCTACAGGCCTCACAATAGATCGGTCTGCAAGTTCTAAAACTATCGGGGTTGGTTTAAGGATATGTAAGCCCAGGGTAAGCACAATGGATGATGTTATAATGTTAATCATAGCCCCAAGGTCTACCAGAACATCTAAAATGCCATCCCCATTGATTTGGACGATGATGATCGAGTTTCCTAGGTCACCATATTTGATGGGTGTAGTTTTCCTGAATATTATGTCTGACAAATTTCCCATGACATGGATAGTGCGTGGGTCCCTCAGCTTCCTCACAGGCTTCTTGGAACACAATTCCTTAATGGTCTTAGCATATATTGGCACATCCTTCATAGTCTGTGCTAACTCCCAAGTTGTTCCCTTTGACTCCCAAGGGAATACGGCTGGGGTAACCACTAACCAATCTTTGAATTACAGTTTCTAGCCAAACTGTAATCAGAGAGGGCTCTCTCTTTATGATTAGTCTCTGTTTTGATAGTATTTTAGGCTAGCTATGATGTTCAGGGTTTTTTTTTATGTTTTGGTTGAGGGATGTCTTCTGCCTCTAAGGTGTAAGTTTTCAGGCAGTATTAGTCCATTGGGCAATGGAGTCTGTGGCTACAGGTTGACTGAATATTGAGTTGAGTTACTGAAATTACAGGGCCATTTAAATATCTCATGGAACAAATCTGAAGTTGTGATTATGAGGTGTGTTCAACCAGTGAAAGGCAATTAAGAATTTTCCACTAAGCTGGGTGTGAGAAAGAGATATGTTGCACAGGAGCAAACTTGAATTCCTGAAACAACAATCACTGTGAAAGTATATAGTTTGAAAGTGCAGCAATTAAGAATTACACCTTTATAACTGTAACTGAAGAAAACATTTATAATAACATAGATTGAGTCTAGGGTAATCTGTGATTAAATCCTAGAACTATTCTTTTTCTTTGCCATTAACTGTAAAACACAGAACATGAATGAGCTATGAGAAGATGACAAAACATATAACTAAGAGTTTGAAGAAAACTTATTGATTCATGAAACACGCAGGAATCCTGTAACATTCAGCAAAACACCACAACGACTCAGATAACGCAGAGCTCTGGAAATTCCATCAGCTTTTGTATTAATAGTCTGGAAATTCACAGCATAAGAAACTCTTGAAGAGAGATCAACAACAACCCCCTGCAAGATTATGCGAGGGGGGAATATATACAATCGGTCATACAAAATATCTGGAGCGTTGAGTCATTTTTAGAAATGAATATGTTCACCAACTTTTCAAGATAGTAGATAAGAAAGTTATTACATCATTGAATACATAATAAGTGCTCTTTATGTATGTTAGAAGATATTTTGACCTTTGGAGGCCACTGAGTCGGTCTGAACGTTCTGCTTTAATTCTGGAAAAATGTGCCTTTATGGCTGTCGTGCTGTAGTTTTTGGCCCTGTCACCTGTAACTGTCACTGCTCCTCTGGTGGCCGAAATGGTTTTGCTGAGTTGGCTCAGCTCATTCTTCTCTATGCATGCTGATTTTATCAAAATTTTCCTGTGCATGCTAACTTGTATTTTTTGATGAAAAAACTTAGTGAATGGCTTCTTGTCTATAAGATCATCTGTATTGCCTTAGTCCACCATTCCTGTGTGGGAAATTGATGTCTAAGAATTGCATACAAAGTCTCATCTGCCTCTGTGTATTTGTAGAAGTTTGGAGGCACTTCAAACAGATGTTTAATTTCATTCATTATAAAGAATAAATTCTCTACCCTGTTGTAGAGACTTTGTCCTGTAGCTGGCCCTGTTTCCTCTGAGGTGTTGGGCCTTTCAGTGATCTGATTTGTGGCGAATGTGTTGACCCTCTTGGCATACTGCTCATGTGTAAGTAGCCTTCCTGCGCTGTTCAGTAAGCCAGGGAGACCTCTGTTTTGCAATGCCACAAATTTGTCCATGAATCTATTGACCTCTATCTGCATGTCCTGGGTCCTTCTTTCTAGTGTCTGCACCAGGTTTCTCAGTGTTAGGACCCTCTTTATTAACAGAATAGTCTCAGTCCTGTTGGAGATTCCCATAGTTGCTAATTGAGCACTTGTTCTATTATTAAGCACATTGATCATCCTGTTGGCAACTTCAGGCATATTGCCTAGAGAGGCCCTTGATCTCTGGATTTACCTCTGTGCTTTTGCAATGAGCTCCAACTGCTCATGAATTGTCTCAATATATTGCCATTGATCAGTGATGGATTGGCCAATATTGGCCCATAGCACTGTCTTGAGCTCAGCCACTACTTTATCCAGTGTGAGCTCCTTCTCCAGCTCCTTTATCCTGTCTTTGAGGGCTTTTATTTCCCTGCCCTTTTCTGCCACAGTCTTCTTGGATTTATCATATCTTTCATTTACCTTGGCTAAATTCTCCCTGGCCTCATTTAATTCTATCATTTGGGCTTCCAGG
This sequence comes from Pinus tabuliformis, assembly GCA_031772625.1. Taxonomy (NCBI): domain Eukaryota; kingdom Viridiplantae; phylum Streptophyta; class Pinopsida; order Pinales; family Pinaceae; genus Pinus; species Pinus tabuliformis. Next base: position 473,497,569 of record CM062806.1, on the reverse strand, counting down.
GCCTGAATCTCATTTCTCAGCTTTTGCATGTCCAGGCTTGGGGCCTGCTCTGTTGTTGGTGGTGGTGCTGAGGTAGAAGGTGCTGCCTGTTCTGTTTGTTGAGTGAGGGGAGCAGTAGTTGGAGGAGCTTCCTTAAGGTTAATTATTTCTGGAGGAGGTTGAGATGTTTGACCTCCTTCCTTTTGCTGTAATGCTGCATGCAATGCTGCCTGTGCAGCCTCTGATTCTCCCAACTTTTCTTGAGTCTAGATCAACTGTTTGTATAAAGACACGAGCAAAGCTGCCGCATCTTGATCATGTCTCAGCTGGGCAACTTATTCCGTTTGAGGGTGAATAGTTGCTGGGATTTTGATCTTTTTCCTCAATGCTGCCATGTCTGCATCCCTCAATTTCAATAATGCTTGTATGCCCTTGATGTCCTTGGGGTCATGCCCAATCTCTATGATTATATCTTCTAAGGCCCTGATCCTGTTGTCCTTTGCTTGAGAGGATGCTCTCTCCAACTCAAGTTGGGCAGCTGTATTATTTAGGCTATTTTCTAGCCTGTAGTTATCCAATGTCTTATCTGCCAAGGAGGCATACACCATCTCACCCGTTTGCTTATGCAATTCGATTTTGTCCATTGGGTGGATGTCCTTGGCAAGGACCTCAAGATTGGTCCTCAAGTAGTCTGAAGGGGACTGTGGCTGCAATGCAGTTGGCATGAAGTGACTCATGATCATTTTGCCTTCATTAACATCATATGCAGACATTAGTCTTTGCTGGTTGGTGGGAGCCATTTTCAACAAATGATTATATAGCTATATTTTTATTGGCTCATTCCTCCTCTTTATGTCAATGAATTGTTGTTTGATGCTCAGTTCACCTTCTCTCTGCTGGCTTGAGGAGCTGACTTCTCCTCCCACTATCCTCTCTTGTTCCTGCTGGAAGGAACTTGCTGAGGCCTCCATACTTGGTGGGCCCATGCCCAAAGATTGCCCCATAGGACTTTCCTCTTTTGAAAGGGGATTCATTGTGTGTCTTTTCTCCCCTTGAGTTGTTTTTGTTGTGAGGGGAGTCTCTTTGTCCCTCTTTCTACTTATATCCTCCTTTTGTGGGGTTTGGAGGATTGAGGCTTCAGCTGTTGTCTCCTGCCTAGGAGGCACAATTTGTGGTGGCTGCTGCTCAGTAAAAATTGGGGCCTCAGCTGCCTTTTCTTGCTGTAGTGGCTGCTCTTTCTCTTGCTGCCCCTCTTGTGGCTGTTGTACCTATTGTTGTTGCTGTTGTACCTCCTCATGAGGTGGCTGTTCTGGTTCCATTTCCTTTTCCTTGCCTTTGGTAGAGGTTTGCTCAGTAGCTTTGGCTGCTTGCTGATTTTCTGTGGAGGAAGATGCAGTTGTTCCCACTTGAGTGCTTGGAAGAGTGAACACCTGTGAACAAAGCTCTAGGTCAGCCACCTTTTTCAGATTTCTTAGTGCTCTTTGATTTAACTCTTCTAGTGTGATAGGCTCCTCTAAGGTTCCTCTCCTCCACTTTGTTTGATTTGCATACTTTTCTATATGAGGAATCCTTACGTGGTCATAACTGGCCAGCCTATATTTGACCCTCCTTAGGCTTATGAAGTGATTGGGGTCATAAGGTTTCCAAAGGAAACTGGTTTGCAAGCCAAGGGATTCTAACATGCTATCCTCCTCTTGCCAACCTTCCTCCCTTTTGTTGTAGATAAAGTGGCCTAATTGGTTCCTGACCTTGAGTTGTGCTTTATTGCCTCTGCCTGAAAAGTGCAGCACATCAGCATTCCTAAATTGCCTGAAGTATTCCAGGGAAAACAATCTCATGGGCACATATTTGGGCAATCTGTATGGGGGAAACTCACACCCATATATCCTTATAACTGTGTGGTTCTGGTAGAAGTACCAGTCCCCAATGCTGTAAGATTTAGACAACTGAAGTACCCTTTGCATCTCATCAGTTAGTCTTGGAGGAGGTGAGCTCATCATCAGAGACATGGCTGGGTGGATGAAGAGATCTATGAACTCACAGTAAGTATATGGAGAGTCAGATTTGCAGTGGAAGACAGAGGACCAATAGACCACTGACCTTGGATTGCCTTGGGCATCCACTCTTTTCACAGCAAAAGAAAACTTTTCATGTTGATAATATAGGATTAAGTGGTAGATGTAAGAGGTGTATCTGAACACCTTTTCTCTTGCCAAGTTCATCAATTGCTCATGTATCTTATCAGAGATGTAGGTGGCATAGTCATAGCAGATTGGAGACTTGCTAGGAGCGAACATGAGCATGATCACTAGCACAGTTTCATCAACAAATTAAATTGAATTATAGCCCAAAATGGGACTAATCATGTCTGCAAGATCTCTGCCCAATTGGTTGAGGTATACTTGGTTAATAGGAGGATACTTCACAGAGTCAGAGCTAATGTACAACTGATTGAATTTGGTGACCTGAGCATCTGTCAATCTAGCTCCTTGATTTATCAAATCTATTAGTGATAAAGGAACTAATTTCTTCTCAGTCTTGAAGTTCAGCATCTCTTTGATAGCTTCAGGGGTGATATAGAAAACAACTGAGCCTGAAGGGTCAAGCACAGCCCTTTGAGTAGGGTCATAGCATTCGGCACATAGGTGGATTAAATCAGGAAACTGGTTGACCTGAGGGAGCTTGAAGATAGGTAGAAAAGAGTCCCATATGCCCAATACATCTGTTCCACTCTCATGTTTAGCCTTCAATTCATTTAGCAGGTGGATGTGGAACTTGGTCTTCATCAGCATTTCCTCTGATATTTGATAATCCAGGTCTGCTAGAGGTTGCCATTCCAATTCTCTCTGAGGGGAATTTAAAGGGGCAATGTTCAATGCTACAGGAGCTACTGGTGGATCCATGGTTACTTTTAGGATTTCTGTTGTTTATAAACTGGTGTTACTGTGTAGAGCAACACCAAAGAGTTTTTCTTTAAAAGAAAGGTGAATTACTGATGAACAGAGGATAAATGGTTAATTACAGCAATTGAAATACTGCTCACAGTATGGATAAGACAAATGCCTGGCTTTGAACTCTTTTTCACGGCAAATTGGTGCAGTTTAGGCTACCAGTCCACGATTGCGCGAACAGAATGTAAGTTTTATGAAAACTCTGGTAATATAAAGCTCAGCTGGTGAATTTCGACCTTACAGTGAAAATGGGGACTAGGCACAGGGGATTCGCCGGTGAATTATGTGTTTTTTCATTGTTTTAAGCTATTTTTGGCGATTCACAGACAAAACGAGGCGCAGGAGGGATTTACAGGGATAAATACCTGGCAACTGTTAACAATGGTCACGAATGCAGGTGGAAATGGCGCGCCAGCGGTCTCCAGGTCGAATTCAGCAGGTTGGCATGAGTTTGGACGTGAAAAACATGTAGAGAAAACGACAGCCGTTTTTGCAAAAAGTGCAAAAAACGCGAAATTTTGGCCAAAATATGGATTTTTTTTAAAACATTGGTGCTTTTTTGGATGACGTCAGCATGACGTCATCAGGTGGGGTCAAGGTCGGATGACGTCAGCATGATGTCATCAGGTGACGTGGCGGCATAAGAGAGATCCACGGGGATGGTGAGGTGGCAGATAGGTGGAGCAAAGGCGGATGGGGGCGCCGACGCGGCGATGATGCTGGCGGTGATGCTGGCGGTGACGCTGGCAGGCGGGTTCACCGAAACCGGAAGTGGTTAGCGGTTTCATATCGCATCGCCTTCCATACGGAAGCAGAATTGTCAGAGGGGCCTCTGATACGATGTGGGGGTGACGCGTGGCAGAGGCCTGACGTCACCCTCTGACAAATTTCGGACGGTATCTTTCGGACGTCGGGGCCGGTCCGAAATGCACGAGAGCCGTCGGATGAAAAGGGCCCGATCCGACGGTCGACGGATCGTTGAGGTGGCCAGACGATACAGATGGGGGGTGGAATTAAAATAATATATCTTTTGAGATTTGCGCCCGGCGGGAACCTTAGGAATTTGGCGGTTTACATGGTTTTTTCAATGTTTTTTTATAAAAATGCGGATAGCGCTAAGACTTTGGGTAAATGGAAAAAGTGGGTTTTTATATGTGTTTTGCAAATGAAGCGGGTTAGGGGTAAAAAGGGGTTTATCACAAGGTTTGTTAGCAAATGAAGGGTTTAATGGGTTAAATGACTTTTGAAGGGGAAAGAGGGGTAAGGCTTAGGGCTCTTAAACTGACCAGATGTCAATTTAATCCCTGATAGTGAACATATGGCTATAATGCCAAGGGAAGGGATATTTATACAATGCTTGGGGTTTATACACGATAGTGTTATAATAGTAGGGAAAGGGTAACATAGGGGATTTAGATAATAGAAGTTAGGGGTTAATATGGATGGAAAAGGTGAATGAGGAGTGAAATCACTAAGTTTATGTGAAGATAACTTATCTTAGGGAGTAGATCAAAATGAAAATATTTTTAGACAAGAAATGTGGATTTTAAAGGAATAAGAACCATCATAAAACCTCAAATTCTTCCATGAACACAACTGGTGAAGGGATGTTAGTAATGAATGTGAAAGGGGAAAATTTGAAGTTAGACATGCTCCTTTGCTTTGCTGTGTATGATGGAGAAGAAGACCTTCTCAATCCATTGATTTTCCTTTGTGAATAGGTTAGCACATATTCAATTGTAAAGAATGACATTTCTGCAACCCCATCTGCCTACCCATCTATTTTCCTAGCATTTTTTGTTTCTTCATGGAGGGTGCACTTAGACTTGTAGACCCTTATGTGCCTTTTCTTTTCTTTGGCTTTTTTCTTTTTGATTTTCTATCCAAGGCTATCCTTATTGCTTCCAAGGTCCCAGATTAAGCAGTTGGGAACCTTACTTCTCTACCTAAGCTACTGGTCTGCCAAGATTAAACAGTTTGGACAGACTTCTTTCTCTATTCTATAACAAAAAATTGAAACATGGCATGATCCAGATTAGGCTTTTGGACCAACCATCAAAACTTAATCAACATGAAGCTATATACACACATTGTATCCTTTTGGAAATATGGGATCTTTGTATCACCAAAGCAGAGCATATTTGGAACTTTCTTTGCCAATCATGAAATATGAAACCTATTGGTATAGGTAGCTAATAGTGGCTCCACATGGGGATGGCTTTTCCATTTGAAAGACCAAGAACAGCAGGTCAGAATGCCTGGGCCCTTGACTGCTTTTACTAAAACTTGAAGTATGCTGCTTTGACATGCCAAATTGTACTCTTCCCATCTTGGTAGATCTTTGAACTCATTTGCCTTTTGCTGACAACCAATAAAACTTGAGAAACTGTATTTTTACATTTTAACAGAAAGTAATATATACACCTGGATATGTACAAGGGAAACTCTGGCTACACTTATGGATAGTAGTCAAAATATTGCTTCAACATCCTGCCATTCACAGGACCTTCATCCAAATCAGTTCCATTAAGACTTTTAAGGAAATAAGTATTGTTTCCTTGTACTGCTTGAACAGCAAATGGTCCTCTCCAAAGCGAATCAAATTTTCCATGTTTTCCCTTATCTTCTCTTCTTGAGTCCCACTTGAGGACTTTGTCTCCAACATTAAAATCTTCTGCCTTGGTCCTTCTGTCAAAGGCTTTCTTTAACTTTTCTTGTAAAACTTGAACTCTGCTGTAAACTTGGTCTCTAGTTTGCTATAAACATATTATTTGATTTATCCTTCTTTGCGTATCATTTGATTCTGCCTGACTCTCTTGAAGTAATTTCATGACAGGGATTCTTAGTGATGAAGGAAATTTGGCTTCTAATCCATAAACTAACTCATATGGGCTGATCCCAATTGATCTTTTGGTTGTTAGTCTATCTGCCCATAAGGCATTCACAAGCTTCTTATGCCAATTCTTCTTATTTTCTTCCAATACCTTCTTTATGATGTTCACAAGGCTTTTGTTTGATGATTCAGCAAGGCCATTTCCTTGGGGATAATATGCAGTAGAATGGCCCAAGGTAATGTGAAATTTGTGGCAGAAATTCACCATCTTCTTAGATCTGAAGGCAGCAACATTGTCTGTTATTATTTTATCAGGACTACCAAATCTAGAAAGAATATTAGTCTCAAGGAACTGAATGATAGTGGAATCATTTGCTTGTCTGCATGGAACAGCTTCAATCCATTTAGTAAAGTAGTCTGTAGCTGTTAAAATCCATCTATGTTGGCCTGAAGATGAAGGGTGAATTTCCCCAATGAAATCCAAGCCCCATTGTTGAAAAGGTCTCTCTGTTGCAATAGGCCTCAAAGGAAGTGGCAGTAACTTTCTCTTTCCCTCAAACACTTGACATTTATGACAGGAGGTGGTAAATTTCTTGACATCAGAGAAAACAGTGGGCCAATAGTAACCAGCCCTTAGTATCTTATCCACAGTGGACTTCCAATACAAGTGTCCACCACAGTCACCTGCATGAAATTCTTTGGTGACATTGTTAGTCTCATTCTCAATCAAGCAGTTTAACAGTATTCCCTCATGGTTTTTCCAAAGCAAATTGCCTTCCATGACACAAAATCTTGAAGCTTTCATTTTTAGGAACCTACACTTAGTTCTGGACAATCCTGGTGGAGAACACAGGTTTTGTAACACATAACATATATCAGAGTACCAAGGGGATTGTTCAAAGGCTACATTGATCTTTGGAGTCGCCAGCTCCGGTTCATTGTCCAGCTGGTTTATGTCTAAGGCTTGGAAGTTTGCTTCTGTCATTAGTTTGGCCAAACCTTTCCCTTTTATTAGTTTTGTAGGTTTTATTTCAATACCAAATTCTAAGATGTTGGCTATCCATTTTCCTCTTCTACCCTCTAATTTTTCTTGAGTGAGAATGTCTTTTACAATGGGACTTGGCACATAAGATATAACATGGGAATAAAGGATGTAAATCCTAAAGTCTTTAATGGCCTTGACCAAAGCATAAGCTTGTTTCTCCATGATTTGATATTTCAGAGGTGCATCTCTAAGAGCTCTGCTAAAGAAAGCAATGGGTTTCTCATTTCCTTGGTCATCTTTCTGTAATAAAACAGCAGCAATGGTATGCTGGGAGGCAAAAGAGAAAATGATAAATTCTCTGTCAAATTGAGGATTTGTTAAGACTGGGGTTTGGGTAAGGGCCAATTTTATACCTTCAAAGGCTTGATTTGCCTCAACTGTCCATTTCACTTTTGAATCCTTCTTTAGCATGTTATTTAGTAATTTGATCAATTCTGCCAAGTTTTGGATAAACCTTCTCAAGAAGTTGATCTTACCCAAGAAGGCTTGCAATTCTTTGATGTTTCTTGGGTGGGGAATTTGTAAGATAGCTTGTATCCTGTCTGGGTCAATTCTTATGCCATCCTTTGAAATAATATGCCCTAACAACTTACCTTCTTCCAAACCAAACAGAGACTTCTTTGGGTTCAAGGAAATTCCATATTTCCTACATGTCAAGAAGATTTGTCTCAAATGCTTCAAATGTTCTTGGTCTGATTTTGAGAAAGGTGTGAGGTCATCTAAATAAATGACAAGAAAGTCATGAATCTCCTTGGCAAAAGCAATATCCATTGCTCTTTGAAATGTTGCCCCTGCATTTTTCAACCCGAAAGGCATTTTTACATATTTGAAAGTTCCCCATGGGGTTATGAATGCAGTTTTGTCTTGATCATCAGGGTGCACTAGGATTTGATTAAAACCTGAGAATCCATCCAGTAATGAGATCCTTGATGCTCCTACCACTCTTTGGAGAATGTGATCCATCTTAGGTAAGGGATAGTTGTCTTTGAGAGACACTTGGTTTAGATTTCTAAGATCAACACATAGTCTTATTTCACCAGTTTTCTTTCTTGTGGGAACCAAATTCGAGATCCAATCAGAAAACCTGATTGGTGCTATGATACCAGCTTTAAACATTTTTTGTACCTCTTTCTCAATTGCAGGGAGAAGCATGGGGTTTATTCTTCTCAATTTTTGCTTAAAGGGTTTTTGATTTGGCTTGAGAGGGATAGTGTGTTGAATCACAGAGGTGTCATAGGATTTTAAGTCCTCATAACTCCATGCAAAAACATCTTGAAACTCTTTGAAAAGGTCAATGTATTTAGGCTTCTGATCAGGAGGTAGGGATACAGATAATTTTATTATTTTGGGTTTCTCAATGGTTCCAATGTTGCATTCTTCAATGGCAGAGTTAAGGGGCTGCATTTTTGGTTTTCTAGGGACATCATTTGAATCAAAAATATCCTCTAGTGGAGTTAGGCCTGTTGGAAGAAAATTGTCTTTCAATTGTATCACTTCAGCCTCAGCATCAGCCACTTCTTCACAACTGATTTGTTGAATTTCTTGTATGTTGTTTTTGTTAAAAATTGTTGGATGTAGGATTTGGTGAGCTGTCTTAGGTGATATTGGCTTGCTATTCTGTTCATTCTGTATTTGTGATTGACTTGCTCTTTCAAGTATTTGTGATTGACTTGCTCCCTCAATGTCAATATTTAGTCCTGCAAATTCTTGTTGCAGGGTTAGGAAATTATTTATTTGTGCATCATCTTCAAATACTTGCCAGTCTTTGACATTGTTTGGGACAGAAGGTCTGTGTTTTACCTCAGCTGTAAAGCAATGGTGGGGCTCAAAAGGTAACTTGCAGGTGCTTGCAAATGTGGCCAAGCTATGAGCATGCAGGTTATGGGTCCTGGGAATCTTGGTAATTTGAAATTCAGTGAAGGACTGTAGTAGTTCAGCAGCAGCAGATCTATAAGATCTCAGTCTTTTATCATTAGTAACAAAATTTCCCTTTACTTGTTGGATAATCAAGTCTGAATCTCCCATAATTGAAACTTTTATGGCTTGTTAGGATTTTACTAGCTTAAGTCCTAGCAAGAGAGCTTCATATTCTGCCATGTTATTAGTGCATCTGAAATTTAGTCTATAGGCTCGACCTTCTGCATGATTGTTCTGCTTGTTATGTATCCAAACCCCAGCTCCTGCCCCTAATTTGTTAACTGACCCATCAAATTCTAGAAACCATAGGTTCTCTTGTTCTAGGGGAGACTTAATGACCTCTTCATGAGCTGGAATCGTCAGTTGAAGTTCTAGTTTTTCACCTGGTTTGTCTTCTAGGACAGTCTGATCACTTGATTGAATTAGCTTGATTTCTAGAGCAGTAGCTTGTTCATTAATGTCCTGATCTTGTTTATGTGTTTTGGTTTCAACATCATTATTTGTAAGACCTGTATTGTCATTGAAAAGAATGTATGAGTCTATGTCAGAATGGACAACATATATGGGAAAATTTTGAGGTTTTTCTTCACTGCTGACCATGTATTTCATAAGTGACTCTCTATATAACCTCTTGGGTTGACCAAAGACTGAGATGGTTGCGTATGACATGTCTAATTGTAGGGAGCCTTGGAGTTTAGCCCCCCAGGACCTTGATAACAGCATCCCATATTTGGGTGGGATATCAGCAACCACAACATCCATGAGGATTGTTTTATTGGGATACTGAACTAGGGACACACATAGATCTTTTATGAGACCTAAACACTTAACTTGGCTGGAGTCAAATGAGAATAAGTCCTTGTATGGTCTTGTAATATCTAGATTCAATCTTTCCATGACTGATTTAGGCATCAAGTTGTGAGAGGCACCTGAGACAAACATTGTGTTGTGTAGTATCTTATCATGAACATGCAGACTGACATAGAAAGGTAAGATCCCTATAACCGTTGTCTTTCCATCAACTTCTGGACCGAACAATAATTCTGGGGTGTCATCCAACACATTGAAATTATCTTTATTACGAGTAATTTGAAGGGACTTCTTGATTTTTTGTCTATAAATGTCATGCTTGGCTAGTTCTAAAAGAGGAATAACTACTTTTAGTTTGCCAATTTCAGCTTGTAAGTCAAAGGGTTTTTCAGATTGGATTTTGGGGTTGTGGATGACAGTCTTTTCCTTGTTCACTAAGTCTTCTTCTTGATTCTTATCTCGGTCTTGCGGCTTGTCCTTCTTACTCATCTCTTGAGGAGTGTTACTTGGATTGGGCTGCAAGGGTGATGAATCTGCTGGTTGCTGTTTTGAGGGAGAAGTTTCAGCTATTTCCTCAACTGTTACCTCATCTGTAATAGGACTAGTTTTGTCACTTGGTTCTGTGATAATAACTTTCTTAGATTGTGTAGTGTCCTTTGTCTTGTCAGGCTGTGTCACATTTATAGTTCTGCTTCTTAGCTTATATTGTTTATGAACTTCATAAACAACTGTGTCATATCCTTGTTTAAAGTCAAATGACTCACCTGACCTGGTTTGGAATTGCTGAATGTCATCATCTTTATGATCCTCTTGACTCAAGAAAACTTGCTGTTCATCATTCAGGCCCATTAGGTTAATGTGTGTGTCATCTATTTGCTCATTCGAAGTGGATGCCTCAGTATAGTTTTCCTGGAAAGGAGGCCTTATGTCTGGATCAGAACCGGTTTTGCCAGTGTTTGGGTTTTGATTTCTCCTAAAACTTGGATTCCTGATAGGGTTATTTTGTGGTGCTTCCCATGATGACTTTCTCTCAACTGATTCTACTCTATCACCCAATCTCTTCATACCAGTAAGTATTGCATCCAGTTTTTGATCAAAGGCTGAGGGTTCTTCTTTAAAAGTGGTTCTCTTTTCCAATCTTGCCCTGTTTCTTTTGGCAATCAGGTTAGCCTCTACTGTGACAGCAACCTTTTGGGCTTCTTCAAGGGTTTCAGGTGCCCTTTCCTTCAATTGATATGCCATATCAGGGTCAAAACCATCAGGAAATTTGTACAAGGCTAAATCAGGGGGGGGTCTTAAATTCTGTGGTATTGCGTTATATACATTATTGAATCTTGCACAATACTCCAAAACGGTCTCTTGAGGACCTCGTTTGATTGTGTCATATTCACCAAGTATGTGTAAGGGATCTTTCTTCTTCTCCCATCTATTAGTAAAGGCTTGATAAAGGTCATCAGGAGTTGTGATGGTATTTGCAGCCAGTGATCTAAACCAAGTTCTTACATCCCCTGTGAGGCTCTGAACAAAAATTATCATTCTCACACTGTCATCATCTATTTCATAGTTCTCAAAGTGGTCTTGCATCCTTCTGGCATGCTGAATTGCTGTGAAAGGGCCAGTGGAGTCAAAATATGAGATCTTGGATTGATAGTCCTGAGGTAGAGGTGGAGCATTGGCAGGTAACTGCAGGGGTGCATATCTATTAGCCATATTTGCAGGATTTATAGGGTTGACAGGGATAACTGGGATAGCATGAATGACTGGCACAACAGGGGTAGTGGGAAAGGTGGAAACTAGAGTGTTGGTCAAGGGAATATGTGCAGTGGATGGAGGTGTGAAAGGAGGGCTTTGAGATGTGGATGTTGAACTGGGGGAATCAAGGGTAGACCGAAATAGAACCTTGATTGGAGTTGGAACAGGGTTTGGATGAGCTGTCTCAGGACTTGAGTCAGCAAGAGTTTCCTGTCCCTGCTGCTTCTTAATGATATTAGGGATTGTATTAGGATTTTCAAAAATAGCTGGTGGATTTGGGTCAGGATTTGACCTTGTATATCGTGGATTCTTCTTGGGAGCCAGCTTCTGAATTTCTTTTTGGTATTTTTAGGATATTTTAGGACTGTTTTAAGGGACTGCTCAAGCTTTTAGAACCACAGTCTATGGACAGACCACAGTTGAAAAATAATATGCTTTCTCCCCAGTGGAGTCGCCAATTATGTTAACTCCCAGGTTGTTCCCTTTGACTCCCAAGGGAATACGGCCGGGGTAACCACTAACCAATCTTTGGATTACAGTTTCTAGCCAAACTGTAATCAGAGAGGGCTCTCTCTTTATGATTTGTCTCTGTTTTGATAGTATTTTAGGCTAGCTATGATGTTCAGGGTTTTGTTTTATGTTTTGGTTGAGGGATGTCTTCTGCATCTAAGGTGTAAGTTTTCAGGCAGTATTAGTCCATTGGGCAATGGAGTCTGTGGCTACAGGTTGACTGAATATTGAGTTGAGTTACTGAAATTACAGGGCCATTTAAATATCTCATGGAACAAATCTGAAATTGTGATTATGAGGTGTGTTCAACCAGTGAAAGGCAATTAAGAATTTTCCACTAAGCTGGGTGTGAGAAAGAGATATGTTGCACAGGAGCAAACTTGAATTCCTGAAACAACAATCACTGTGAAAGTATATAGTTTGAAAGTGCAGCAATTAAGAATTACACCTTTATAACTGTAACTGAAGAAAACATTTATAATAACATAGATTGAGTCTAGGGTAATCTGTGATTAAATCCTAGAACTATTCTTTTTCTTTGCCATTAACTGTAAAACACAGAACATGAATGAGCTATGAGAAGATGACAAAACATATAACTAAGAGTTTGAAGAAAACTTATTGATTCATGAAACACGCAGGAATCCTGTAACATTCAGCAAAACACCACAACGACTCAGATAACGCAGAGCTTTGGAAATTCCATCAGCTTTTGTATTAATAGTCTGGAAATTTACAGCATAAGAAACTCTTGAAGAGAGATCAACAACAACCCCTGCAAGATTATGCGAGGGGGGAATATATACAATCGGTCATACAAAATATCTGGAGCGTTGAGTCATTTTTAGAAATGAATACGTTCACCAACTTTTCAAGATAGTAGATAAGAAAGTTATTACATCATTGAATACATAATAAGTTCTCTTTATGTATGTTAGAAGATATTTTGACCTTTGGAGGCCACTGAGTCGGTCTGAACGTTCTGCTTTAATTCTGGAAAAATGTGCCTTTATGGCTGTCGTGCTGTAGTTTTTGGCCCTGTCACCTGTAACTGTCACTGCTCCTCTGGTGGCCGAAATGGTTTTGCTGAGTTGGCTCAGCTCATTCTTCTCTATGCATGCTGATTTTATCAAAATTTTCCTGTGCATGCTAACTTGTATTTTTTGATGAAAAAACTTAGTGAATGGCTTCTTGTCTATAAGATCATCTGTATTGCCTTAGTCCACCATTCCTGTGTGGGAAATTGATGTCTAAGAATTGCATCCAAAGTCTCATCTGCCTCTGTGTATTTGTAGAAGTTTGGAGGCACTTCAAACAGATGTTTAATTTCATTCATTATAAAGAATAAATTCTCTACCCTGTTGTAGAGACTTTGTCCTGTAGCTGGCCCTGTTTCCTCTGAGGTGCTGGGCCTTTCAGTGATCTGATTTGTGGCGAATGTGTTGACCCTCTTGGCATACTGCTCATGTGTAAGTAGCCTTCCTGCGTTGTTCAGTAAACCAGGGAGACCTCTGTTTTGCAATGCCACAAATTTGTCCATGAATCTATTGACCTCTGTCTGCATGTCCTGGGTCCTTCTTTCTAGTGTCTGCACCAGGTTTCTCAGTGTTAGGACCCTCTTTATTAACAGAATAGTCTCAGTCCTGTTGGAGATTCCCATAGTTGCTAACTGAGCACTTGTTCTATTATTAAGCACATTGATCATCCTGTTGGCAACTTCAGGCATATTGCCTAGAGAGGCCCTTGATCTCTGGATTTCCCTCTGTGCTTTTGCAATGAGCTCCAACTGCTCATGAATTGTCTCAATATATTGCCATTGATCAGTGATGGATTGGCCAATATTGGCCCATAGCACTGTCTTGAGCTCAGCCACTACTTTATCCAGTGTGAGCTCCTTCTCCAGCTCCTTTATCCTGTGTTTGAGGGCTTTTATTTCCCTGCCCTTTTCTGCCATAGTCTGCTTGGATTTATCATATCTTTCATTTACCTTGGCTAAATTCTCCCTGGCCTCATTTAATTCTCTCATTTGGGCTTCCAGGGCCTGAATCTCATTTCTCAGCTTTTGCATGTCCAGGCTTGGGGCCTGCTCTGTTGTTGGTGGTGGTGCTGAGGTAGAAGGTGCTGCCTGTTCTCTTTGTTGAGTGAGGGGAGTAGTAGTTGGAGGAGCTTCCTCAAGGTTAATTATTTCTCGAGGAGGCTGAGATGTTTGACCTCCTTCCTTTTGTTGTAATGCTGCGTGCAATGTTGCCTGTGCAGCCTCTGATTCTCACAACTTTTCTTGAGTCTGGATCAGTTGTTTGTATAAAGACACCAGCAAAGCTGCCGCATCTTGATCATGTCTCAGCTGGGCAACTTCTTCCGTTTGAGGGTGAATAGTTGCTGGGATTTTGATCTTTTTCCTCAATGCTACCATGTTTGCATCCCTCAATTTCAATAATGCTTGTATGCCCTTGATGTCCTTGGGGTCATGCCCAATCTCTATGATTATATCTTCTAAGGCCCTGATCCTGTTGTCCTTTGCTTGAGAGGATGCTCTCTCCAACTCAAGTTGGGCAGCTGTATCATTTAGGCTATTTTCTAGCCTGTAGTTATCCAATGTCTTATCTGCCAAGGAGGCATACACCATCTCACCCGTTTGCTTATGCAATTCGATTTTGTCCATTGGGTGGATGTCCTTGGCAGGGACCTCAAGATTGGTCCTCAAGTAGTCTGAAGGGGACTGTGGCTGCAATGCAGTTGGCATGAAGTGACTCATGATCATTTTGCCTTCATTAACATCATATGCAGACATTAGTCTTTGCTGGTTGGTGGGAGCCATTTTCAACAAATGATTATATAGCTGTACTTTTATTGGCTCATTCCTCCTCTTTATGTCAATGAACTGCTGTTTGATGCTCAGTTCACCTTCTCTCTGCTGGCTTGAGGAGCTGACTTCTCCTCCCACTATCCTCTCTTGTTCCTGCTGGAAGGAACTTGCTGAGGCCTCCATACTTGGTGGGCCCATGCCCAAAGATTGCCCCATAGGCCTTTCCTCTTCTGAAAGGGGATTCATTCTGTTTCTTTTCTCCCCTTGAGTTGTTGTTGTTGTGAGGGGAGTCTCTCTATCCCTCTTTTTACTTATATCCTCCTTTTGTGGGGTTTGGAGGATTGAGGCTTCAGCTGTTGTCTCCTGCCTAGGAGGCACAATTTGTGGTGGCTGCTGCTCAGTAAAAATTGGGGCCTCAACTGCCTTTTCTTGCTGTAGTGGCTGCTCTTTCTCTTGCTGCCCCTCTTGTGGCTGTTGTACCTGTTGTTGTTGCTGTTGTACCTCCTCATGCGGTCACTGTTCTGGTTCCATTTCCTTTTCCTTGCCTTTGGTAGAGGTTTGCTCAGTAGCTTTGGCTGCTTGCTGATTTGTTGTGGAGGAAGATGCAGCTGTTCCCACTTGAGTGCTTGGAAGAGTGAACACCTGTGAACAAAGCTCTAGGTCAGCCACCTTTTTCAGATTTCTTAGTGCTCTTTGATTTAACTCTTTTTGTGTGATAGGCTCCTCTAAGGTTCCTCTCCTCCACTTTGTTTGATTTGCATACTTTTCTATATGAGGAATCCTTACGTGGTCATAACTGGCCAGCCTATATTTGACCCTTCTTAGGCTTATGAAGTGATTGGGGTCATAAGGTTTCCAAAGGAAACTGGTTTGCAAGCCAAGGGATTCTAACATGCTATCTGCCTCTTGCCAACCTTCCTCCCTTTTGTTGTAGATAAAGTGGCCTAATTGGTTCCTGACCTTGAGTTGTGCTTTCTTGCCTCTGCCTGAAAAGTGCAGCACATCAGCATTCTCAAATTGCCTGAAGTATTCCAGGGCAAACAATCTCATGGGCACATATTTGGGCAATCTGTATGGGGGCAACTCACACCCATATATCCTTATAATTGTGTGGTTCTGGTAGAAGTACCAGTCCCCAATGCTGTAAGATTTAGACAACTGAAGTACCCTTTGCATCTCATCAGTTAGTCTTGGAGGAGGTGAGCTCATCATCAGAGACATGGCTGGGTGGATGAAGAGATCTATGAACTCACAGTAAGTATATGGAGAGTCAGATTTGCAGTGGAAGACAGAGGACCAATAGACCACTGACCTTGGATTGCCTTGGGCATCCACTCTTTTCACAGAAAAAGAAAACTTTTCATGTTGATAATATAGGATTAAGTGGTAGATGTAAGAGGTGTATCTAAACACCTTTTCTCTTGCCAAGTTCATCAACTGCTCATGTATCTTATCAGAGATGTAGGTGGCATAGTCATAGCAGATTGGAGACTTGCCAGGAGCGAACATGAGCATGATCACTAGCACAGTTTCATCAACAAATTCAATTGAGTTATAGCCCAAAATGGGACTAATCATGTCTGCAAGATCTCTGCCCAATTGGTTGAGGTATACTTGGTTAATAGGAGGAGACTTCACAGAGTCAGAGCCAATGTACAGCTGATTGAGTTTGGTGACCTGAGCATCTGTCAATATAGCTCCTTGATTTATCAAATCTATTAGTGATAAAGGAACTAATTTCTTCTCAGTCTTGAAGTTTAGCATCTCTTTGATAGCTTCAGGGGTGATATAGAAAACATCTGAGCCTGAAGGGTCAAGCACAGCCCTCTGAGTAGGGTCATAGCATTCGGCACATAAGTGGATTAAATCAGGAAACTGGTTGACCTGAGGGAGCTTGAAGATAGGTAGAAAAGAGTCCCATATGCCCAATACATTTGTTCCACTCTCATGTTTAGCCTTCAATTCATTTAGCAGGTGGATGTGGAACTTGGTCTTCATCAGCATTTCCTCTGATATTTGATAATCCAAGTCTGCTAGAGGTTGCCATTCCAATTCTCTCTGAGGGGCATTTAAAGGGGAAATGTTCAATGCTACAGGAGCTACTGGTGGATCCATGGTTACTTTTAGGATTTCTGTTGTTTATAAACTGGTGTTACTGTGCAGAGCAACACCAAAGAGTTTTTCTTTAAAAGAAAGGTGAATTACTGATGAACAGAGGATAAATGGTTAATTACAACAATTGAAATATTGCTCACAGTATGGATAAGACAAATGCCTGGCTTTGAACTCTTTTTCACGGCAAATTGGTGCAGTTTAGGCTACCAGTCCACGATTGCGCGAACAGAATGTAAGTTTTATGAAAACTCTGGTAATATAAAGCTCAGCTGGTGAATTTCGACCTTACAGTGAAAATTGGGACTAGGCACAGGGGATTTGCCGGTGAATTATGTGTTTTTTCACTGTTTTAAGCTATTTTTGGCGATTCACAGACAAAACGAGGCGCAGGAGGGATTTACAAGGATAAATACCTGGAAACTGTTAACAATGGTCACGAATGCAGGTGGAAATGGCGCGCCAGCGGTCTCCAGGTCGAATTCAGCAGGTTGGCGTGAGTTTGGACGTGAAAAACATGCAGAGAAAACGACAGCCGTTTTTGCAAAAAGTGCAAAAAACGCGAAATTTTGGCCAAAATATGGATTTTTTGGAACATTGGTGCTTTTTTGGATGACGTCAGCATGAAATCATCAGGTGGGGTCAAGGTCGGATGACGTCAGCATGACGTCATCAGGTGACGTGGCGGCATAAGAGAGATCCACGGGGATGGTGAGGTGGCAGATAGGTGGAGCAAAGGCAGATGGGGGCGCCGACGCGGCGATGACGCTGGCAGGCGGGTTCACCGAAACTGGAAGTGGTTAGCGGTTTCATATCGCACCGCCTTCCATACGGAAGCGGAATTGTCAGAGGGGCCTCCGATATGATGTGGGGGTGACGCGTGTCAGAGGCCTGATGTCACCCTCTGACAAATTTCGGACGGTATCTTTCAGACGTCGGGGCCGGTCCAAAATGCACGAGAGCCGTCGGATGAAAAGGGCCCGATCCGATGGTCGACGGATCGTTGAGGTGGCCGGACGATACAGATGGGGGGCGGAATTAAAATAATATATCTTTTGAGATTTGCGCCCGGCGGGAACCTTAGGAATTTGGCGGTTTACATGGTTTTTTCAATGTTTTTTTATAAATATGCGGATAGCGCTAAGACTTTGGGTAAATGGAAAAAGTGGGTTTTTATATGTGTTTTGCAAATGAAGCGGGTTAGGGGTAAAAAGGGGTTTATCGCAAGGTTTGTTATCCAATGAAGGGTTTAATGGGTTAAATGACTTCTGAAGGGGAAAGAGGGGTAAGGCTTAGGGCTCTTAAACTGACCAGATGTCAATTTAATCCCTGATAGTGAACATATGGCTATAATGCCAAGGGAAGGGATATTTATACAATGCTTGGGGTTTATACACCATAGTGCTATAATAGTAGGGAAAGGGTAACATAGGGGATTTAGATAATAGAAGTTAGGGGTTAATATGGATGGAAAAGGTGAATGAGGAGTGAAATCACTAAGTTTATGTGAAGATAACTTAGCTTAGGGAGTAGATCAAAATGAAAAGATTTTTAGACAAGAAATGTGGCTTTTAAAGGAATAAGAACCATCTTAAAACCTTAAATTCTTCCATGAACACAACTGGTGAAGGGATGTTAGTAATGAATGTGAAAGGGGAAAATGTGAAGTTAGACACGCTCCTTTGTTTTGTTGTGTATGATGGAGAAGAAGACCTTCTCAATCCATTGATTTTCCTTTGTGAATAGGTTAGCACACATTCAATTGTAAAGAATGACATTTCTGCAACCCCATCTGCCTACCCATCTATTTGCCTATCATTTTTTGTTTCTTCATGGAGGGTGCACTTAGACTTGCAGACCCTTATGTGCCTTTTCTTTTCTTTGGCTTTTTTCTTTTTGATTTTCTATCCAAGGCTATCCTTATTGCTTCCAAGGTCCCAGATTAAGCAGTTGGGAACCTTACTTCTCTACCTAAGCTACTGGTCTGCCAAGATTAAACAGTTTGGACAAACTTCTTTCTCTATTCTATAACAAAAAATTGAAACATGGCATGATCCAGATTAGGCTTTTGGACCAACCATCAAAACTTAATCAACATGAAGCTATATACACACATTGTCTCCTTTTGGAAATATGGGATCTTTGTATCACCAAAGCAGAGCATATTTGGAACTTTCTTTGCCAATCATGAAATATGAAACCTATTGGTATAGGTAACTAACGGTCTGGAGTTGTGGAATCTTAAAAAATAGACTATTTAATTCTCCCAAGATATTAAATTCAGGTTGGGGAATCTGATTTCTTAAGGAAAACCTCTCAGGATATGGTTGGTCTATGTGAGTACCTTGAGTGATAATTGTTTTGGTGGGGGGATGTTGTTCCTAAAAAAAAATTTGTTGGATTACCCCCAGTATCCCTAGAGGAGTGTTGAAGTTCTTGTTTTGAGACTTCGTCATCAGGTTTTTCAACAATTATTGGTGAAGTCTTCGTATTCACCACTTTTCTAAATCAAATATTCAATTCATTTCATTCTGAAGTGTAAATACTATATGCAAGAAGGTTGAGTGTCTCAACTTGTTGGTCTCCCCTATTATTCGGGTTTGGGTTGGGTTGAACAGGAAGTTGAGGATGAAGAGAAGGATTATTGGTGGAGGCGTTGGGTGGAAGTTGTACTATTGTTGTGTCATAGGCTAGGGAGGTTGATTTGTAAGAAGAAAGGATCCATGCCAGTTCTGAGACCTAGAAGGGAATGGACTAGGTTGAGGTGACCAGGATTTCTAGGTTGTGGGATACTGATAGTATTGTAGCCATGAAGGTGGAAATGGTGCAGGTTGAGACCCAAAATTCCAATTATCAAAATATTGAGACGAGTCTTGAGTTATACCTTGATTCATATTTTGTGGTCACAGTTTCCATGGCTTCTTTGGTCCCATGAAATAAAGCTAGTCTACTTCTTGATGGACATGTGCTAGTGTAACAAGTTTTCTCATATATTGCATAGGTTTCGATGGTATTAAGTGGAGATTCCTTCAATGAGTGTTTCTTCCTATGTTGAGGGTAGAAGATGGACATTTCCTTCTCAACTTCCATCTATTTCTATTTCACTTGCAGAACATCTAGTTGTGAGGATAATGTGCTTAGGATATCAGTCTTCAAATTTTCCAGTAAGTTCCCAATTTACGATTTTGTGACCCCATTACTAGATATTTTGAGAACTCGTGTCCCTAGCCTAGACCCCGCTGCTCCACATGAAAATTTAACACACAAGTCATAGATAATATCGAAATCTTCCTTTGAGATATCCCCATTTCCTACCACATTCAAAAGTTTTAGAGACTCTTCCCTTAGTGATTGAAGTAATATTATTTTCAAAATACCTTTGTCCGAATCACTATGGCCTCATCTTTGCAAATGTTATTTAAAGCGTTCCACAAAGTCCTACATATTCTCATCCTCCTTCTGCATAATCTTGAAGATATCTCCTTTAATGTCTCGAGACTTGTAGTAGTCCTAATATTTTTCGAGGTAAATTTGCTTCATATTGTCCCATGTTGTAATATATTTTCCTCCTAAACCCATAAACCATCGCAGCATTGTCCCATTCTAGGTAGTAGGGAATATCTTCAATTTTTTAGCATCTGAAACATAATCATATCTTGGACGGACAACATGGAATTCAAAGAGGAATGTGTTTGGATCCTTGGAAGAGAGACCATGAAAATTAGGTAATACCGTTAAATGAATAGGACTGATATGTGCATCACCCCTAATTTCTCCAATTACAAATTGAATCGTAGAAGTTTTGTTGTTGGCCATGAATATCCTCCAATATTCACTTGGAATTTTAGCAAGTTCTGGTTGTTCGATGATATGTGGCCGAACTTGTTTGACAACACTTTTCCAATCAAGTGGAGAATTTACTTCCCCAACCTCTTCTCCTTTAGAACCTTCAACACTCAATTCATTAGATCCTCTGCTCTCTTCTTCCTCTTCTCTGGAATCTATTTGTGCTATTGAGGAAGGCCATGGTTGCGGAGCTATCCGAGGCCTAGATATTGTCTGAGATATTACCCTAACAACATCCCTTGATGAATTCAATGATTCATATTTTGCAATTATTTATTGGATATAGATAATTATGCCTAGATCTTTCCTCCCTCAACCTCTTTTTGGGGGTGTTCCTCTACCCCTTTTGCTTTTTTCTCTATTCATACAATCTAGACGCAGAGGATTAGATTAAAAACATTCAATCCAAATCTAATGCTTAGGTCCTAGAAAAGGATTGGTACAAACCTTTCTTGACTAGGATGAGAGATAGGGTTTTATAAAAAGGTAGAGAATTTAAAACAAAAAATGCAATATAATTCTCAGGTCCATGGAAAAGGGTTCATACAAACCTTTGCTGGCCAAGGCAAGGAAGTGGTTCCCATAAGAAATTAAGAAAATAGGAAACAATCAAAGCAATCTAATTCTCTAGTCTTGGAAAAGGTTTGGTGCAATGCATCACTTAACTAGGACAAGAGAGTGTTCCTATGATCAATACTGGTTGTAATTTTGTGCCTTTGACAGCCTCCCTAGCATTGACGCCAAAATGGTTGTGTTAAGCTATGAGTTGTAGATCCAATCCTTGCCACATTTAATTGTCAATATGGGGTCGTTAATTATTTCAAGGTATCGTGCAAAGTCTATATAGGCCACAGGTTCCCTACCTAGTATTGAACATTCACAAAATAAAAGTCCCAACAATTTCTTAATTGAAAAACAACAAAGTAAAGAACAATAACAACAATCTAGAGTAATAGCAAAGAAAAGAACAGTAACGACAACCTAAAGTAACATCAATTCAAAATCATAACAAGATTATAAAACAGTAAAGCAAAAGCAACAAAACCTTAATAGCATAATCCACACATACAAATTCACACGATTAACTCTAACAATGCCTGATCAGGAGAGTGGGCCAAACTCTCCTATTAGGGCTGCAACGAAGAATAAATATCACACAAAGACTACATAACACTGTAGTTTTCATTAATAAAAAAGGAATTACAATTGAGTTCTGCTATTACACATCTCCCGTAAAAGTCCATCATTTTGTTGCACTGAGCCTTACTTATACAATTCATCATTTCATGAATGGGATTTAACAAACTTAGAAATGATGGAAATCATGCCTGCCCACAAATATACAATAATTTTACAGGTAGAAACAAAATGTAAAGATAGCAGTCAAGGTCGATCATAGACTTCTTAGCAGTTGAATTTTTCTAACAATACCATCCTTGAATAGTGTTTCCAACTCATTAACAACATCACGTTGACTCGTATCTCATTGAGCATCATTCGTTGTGATTCTACAAGAAAACTCAGACATTAAGCCATTTAAGTAACGTTCACCTAGGAATACACTTCATTAATCAACATTTCAAGAAGACATGGCAATGTAATATACCTTTGTTTTTTTGAGATATAAATTGACCTCATAAAATCGATAAAATTGGTGAAAAGGGTTAGGTAAAGGTGAGTGAGAATGAGTAACTTTATCAACCAACACACTGGTGCAAGATAGGGGTGGTTGATAATCCCTTGCTTGCTGAGAGGGAGTGTTGAAAAATGCAACAAGAAATTCTCAATTTGATATTTCCTTGAGTAAATTGGGAAAATTCAAATTTCCACATCAACAGAAAACTGGGATGATGTTAAAATTTGTGGCATGGCTTGTGTCACCCATTTTCTCAGTAAATTCAATTTGAAGGAGTTAGAGTTCAGTTTTGCATGCATGATTTCTAATTGTAGTAATCAAGGTTACTTATCTTAGGTTCTTTTCAGTTAAACTAGTTCCAACTTTTGGACAAACTACTGGAAGCTAAATTAAGAAGTGAGACTTTAGCCAAAATCGATGATCATCCAATTAACTGATCAATCAACCCAAAATAACTAGTGCATGCAGAGAATTCAAGTTACCAAGTTGAGGTGGATATTCCAAGGCAATGTAACATAAGTTGTAGACTAGTCTTGAGTGTACATGTTTTGCATGCAGTCACATGATCAACCTAAAGGAATTACAAAATTAAATTGAGGGAATTTACTAAATAATAGGGCTAATTCCTTAAGGAATAGTGCAAGGAAATAGGAGCTCAAGCCAAGCCAAAACTTTGACTAAATCTTGGTAAGAGGCCTTTAGTGAGAAGAGAGATAGATTGTACACTTGCAGCGTGAGCTCAGTTGAGAAAAGAAAATGTAATACATCTCTATTCCATTTTATTAATGCAAGAGGCATTGGGGATTTAGCAGATTTCTTTCCCTAGATAAAATACTTGTTGCATGTGTGTTATTCCTTCTTGTATGTCTGAAATTTTGGTTCTAAATTGTGAATTAATATCCGCAAAGCAGTAGCGTAGTTTTGTGTCTTGTGATTTTGATTAAAACTTCATAAGAAATTGAAAATATAAAACCTAATTTCTACAATATGAATGTAGATAATATTAATTAATACTTACAATATATTGTTTGATATTTTTTTATTAAGTTTTATTTTTCAATTTTTTATAATGTAATTAATGAAATTTAATAATAATAAATATTATCAACATATAATCATATTAAATTTTATTATTATCAATGTATAATGATAGTGAATTTCTATTTTATTTGTATTTAAATTATTTGATTATTTAAATTAGTTTTGAAATGTTACCACATATTCCCACAATCAGTGTGATCAACAAGGTATCATAAGTTTTCGAGAGTGGTTTCTTCCACCTCACCATTTTAAGTTTCAATGTTAATATGGAGCTGATTAAAGTGGGATTGCTCCTATCCTCAACTAGATTGGAAACCTAAGTTGTTGACCTGAAAATGGAATAGGTGATTTATTCCTATCTTTCCAAAATCAAATGAAACAAAAACTAGGACTATGTTGATGCTTTGAAAGCATGAAAATGGGTCTCCATAAGAAACATGTTTGTTTAGTGTCCCTTCAAGCATGAATTAGTTATTCTGTGCAAGTTAATCATACTGAACATAACATATATCATTCATGTAGGCATAGAGAATAGAAACAAAAGGTTTGATGATGGATTTCACCCCTCCTAGGCTACATCTCCAGGTCTGTCAACATGAATTGACCACTCATATTTCAATGTCAAAATGAAGTACGTAAAGTATGTTGATGACTATGTGGCTATTTCCTCTTCAAGCAAATGTTCTCCTGCAGAGAACTTTCACATAAAAACAACATGACAACCTGAAATCACCATGTAAACTACAACAATACAAGGAGCCTTCTGCAAAGACCCTAGACTACATCAAAAAATAGCATACATGCAAAAATAAGGACATAATCCAAGCTTCCCGCATCTCGACATAGAGAGAAAAATGTCCAAGATTTGAAACCTGCAAGTATCAGATCCTGCAAATGAATTTTGAAGGTGAACAAACCCCTACAAGGTCTTCTTCATGATCAATATTGTAACAACACTAGTAAAAATTCCATGTAAAAATATATATGACAATGGATGATGGGACACGTATTCCAAGCTTAATGGTGGGAAAAACACCCTAGTGGGTGTTCATTCGGTTTATTATGACTAAAGGAAATTGGAGGCTTTAGAAAGGAAAAAAGGCATTTTGGCACTTTTATCTATGAAAATACTTGAAATTAGGAGAGAAGGGAGGCGAAAGGTCAAAAATTGAATGTGAGGAGGAAAATGAAGAAAATAGAGGCCTCATTAATAAAAGGGATTATGAGGATCAGATGGTAAGATTTTGACAGCTTTTCATGGAGCTGCCTTCTATTCTCTCTCTCCCTCTCATACTCTTGGAGACTTAGATTTTTCTTAGAGAACTCTTTGTGGGTGTGGCATACTTGGATTCTTGGAGCAACAAGGAAAATGAAGAGAAAGAATGTGCAAGAGGGCAATCAGGATCAGGAACTACATCATATTTTCTTGCAAGTACCAAGTTGCATGTATGATTTATTCACTAGTTTTGCATGCATGGAATATGCATGTGGATTCTTGGTCATGATTTGTCATTGTCGTGGAGGATTTCTCAGGCTATTAGTGGATTTTCCTAGTTTTTCCATTTCCTAGATAGACATGGTGTCGTGGGTTGATTTGCTTTTTTTTTGGTTGGTTCTCATGTTTCGTTAGCTTGGGTTGAGTTACTAGTCCTAGAAGCCTTAGTTGGACAAATACTCTAGAAGCCCTGTAACGGATTAGGTTGAGTTACTAGTCCCGTATTCTTGGTTGGAAAAATGCTTTGGAAGCCTTGTAATGGATTGGGTTGAGTTACTAGTATGGAAGCCTTTGTTGGAAAAATGCTCTCGAACCTTGGAAGGCTTGGATAGAGACCGATCTAATGTTGGTTTGTGATGTATGACCATGAGGTGGAATCATTGTTTGATGGGTTGAGTTGGATGGCATCTGGAAGCCCTGGATGAGTTTTGATGTATGTGTTCTATGAGATCCCACATTCATGCTTGGAATATGGCACAGGGATGAATGGTCAAAGAGAGATTTGGCTCAACCATTGTACAGTGAGGTGAAACATGGAAGCCCCATCTCGAGTTGGATTTTACATCATCAATAAGAGGTGATTTATTCTTGTATTTTTACGAGAACTATACCATATTATATGAGGCTTATATGTGGGTTCATTGGTATCTCTATCCCTATTATGTTGGTTATGTATATGCTTCATGAAAACAATTATGTATGGATCTCATCATGTTTTTACTTGTAACTAAATGATCAATGTATCTATGGACTAATGGATGGAATGGTAGTTAATGTGTTGAGGCATCAATTCTTAATGGAAAATATTAGATAAGTATGAGACCCCTAGGCTCAAATCTATTATTTACACATGTAGTTTACATATTCATGATATGTTTGACAAAATTCCTGTCATGGCTAGTAGGGGTCCAGTCAATGTCTTAAACAAGTATTTTATTTAGTACTGTCATTTATATGTTACTATACTATTATGAAGAGATGGTCTCGGCAGTGACCAGTGCTCTAGGCCTAAAAAAGTGGCTCAAATCTTGGGGACACTAGAAAAGTGGGTCTCTGGATGTTGGCATGCAAGCCTATGAGAGTGACTCCGGGTTTTGGGACCCTGTCATGCCTATAGCATGAGAGTGACTAAGGATTAAGTTGTCCAAAAGCTTAGTAGGACCCAAGGGAAAGTTGTCTAAAGTGTTGGATTGATTCCTGAGGGTCCTAAAGCTGATGTTGAATCTTTGTATGGTATGTTTCCATCAATTCCACTTCCTTAACGTGACTGAGGAGGTCAAATCACATCATAATGTCTTATCCTTGCATGTTTATCTCGCTTGGCCAATTGCTTGGGTAGATGTGGGAGGAGGGTGTTACAAAGTGGTATTAGAGCATGGTTCAAACCTTGGATTGGATGGGCTATTTGTTGGTCATGCATGCATGTCAGTTGCATGTATGTCTCTTACACTTGCATTCCATGTGTTTGTTGCATTTTCATGGTGTTGATCATGGTTGGAGTGATGTCTCCATGTGAAGGTTGAAGGTGTTGTCATGGAGTACATCATCATGAGTGTGTGGCTGTATATGCATTTCTTATGCATGTTAGTGTTCACATATTCTCAACTGTATGTGATGTGGTTTTTGTTGTCATGCATGGGGTCATGGTTTGTGTAGTTGATATGGTCATGTATTGATGAATGGACCCTAGCTAGAACTATGTGTATATGGTTTTGTACTCATGTGTTATATGTATATATCCATTTGTTATGCATACATGGTCTTGGTTATAGTTATTCATGAAATGTAGGTCAAACATGCCTTGTGAAGTCACTGTATGCAATATTAGGTCATCATGATGCTATGGTTGTTATGATGCTAATGTGTTGTCTGAGATAGAGTAGGAGATGCAGATCATCATAATGAGGTTGCAACATTAGAATTTGGGATAAGAGAAGATCACCATACAAGTTTGCATGTTGGGCATGAGAGTAAATAGGTTAAGTATTGTTATATGCATTAGGTTTATATACATTATCTTTATGTACATGTCTTTTGATGTTATGGTTACATTCATGATAGATGTTAGTTGATTAGTGTAGTTATATGCACATGTGTTAGATAGTCAAGAATAATGGTAACCTATGGTTGTATGCATTACTATTGTTGGTTTATGTTAGATAACTTGATGATTAGGTTATATGTTGTTGATGAGTATGATATATATCTTATTATTGTTATATGCTATTAACTTGATGATTAGGGTTATTACATTAAGATCTTGATGTTATGTGTATCACGCTAAATTAGATTTGCCTATGCATATGGTTAGGGTTATGACATTCAGGTGTGAGTCAACTTATTATGACATTGTGTTGTACTAATATGGATTGATCATAGATATGTTATTATTATGCATGAATGAGAATTGTTTATGAGTTTATGATATGAACATGCTAGTTAGTGACCATTATGGATATGATGATCTTATTTATCCTTGAGTTGATATGTTGAGAAGTTATATCATGCTAACTAGATTTATTGTGTAGAAAAGATTGCTTCCCCTGAGATAGATTAAGGTATGAACTTTTGTATGTAATCCACCTTATGCTTGACTATTTGATTATGAAATCTATTTGGTGTTTGAGTGTTTGGTGTCTAATTGATTTAGTTAACATGGTATGTTTGCAAGTTGGTTGAATGTTTGATGAATTTCATAATATGAGTATGTGTTCTGATGGTCTTGTTTCAAGATGATTGTACTAATACATATGTGTCGAGGAAGTTGATATGCACTGGCGTGTAAGTAGGTGATAGTTGTAGCATTATGTCTAATCACTATGAGTTGACTATAGATTATGACATGATTGTTAGTCTTGCTAAATCTTAATTTCAAATTGATAGATATGATTGTCTTGATATTTGGAACACGTGGTTGACATGTGTGAGCAGTTGTAGGGAACATGCTTGGTATTAGTGTGACAAGGTAATAGTTGATATGTTTATATAACTAACCAATGGGTGACGTAACAACACATAGTAAGCCTCTATTGCAACAAGGTAAAACCAATAAAATAAGGTAATTGGGCAAGAATTCCTAGGCTATGTTCAGAAACCCTAATTCCAAATGAATGAGTGCCTCACATACAGGAAGTCTTCTTAACCTTGATTTTGTCTGACATTATGTGGATATGTGCTATAGTCATGAACATGTACTTGACAGGTATATTAGTCAGTCTCTAGTTGCAGGTGGATCAATATATGGAATTGGAGTACCTTGAGAGATGGCATGGATGTGTTTAGTTGAAAGAAACGTGTTCGGCACAACAAGGTAAGGTAACTAGTATGTCATTGTGTTTATTTATGCACTAATATTTATGTGTTTATGGCAATATGATGCAGAGGATTGCATGGAAAAGAAACTTCCATGGAGTTCTGAAGAAGGCTTGGGTTGATATTTCCTTGGAAGAACTGGGAACCATGGGGATTGAGTCATGGTGTTTGTTGTTAGTATTGTGCTTTTGGTCCTTTGTGATTTTTTGTGCTTGATTGGTAGCTTTGTTTATGTCTAGCGTATGGCCATACCATTTTGTTTATGGTGTCATATTGTTACTGGTTTTAATGGTTTTATTCTTATTTGTTTCTTGGCTTGCTTTTATGTTTTGAGACTTGGGCATTGGTTTGGGAAAGAGGAAAGTTAATGGAGCTCGGGAAGAGATGTGTGGTACCCAATAGGTAATGTAAGATGCTCATGAAGCTCGATGCATGAGTAAGCACAACGCAGGGTGAGACTATGAAAATTAGTTGGACTGGCTAGGTCCATTGTGGTAAATGGATAGTGTGTTATAGCTCCAAATCTCACTCTTATGGTTTGTGATGCTTCACTCATGGCCTAGGGCAACCCCTCCTTCTAGACCTGGTCCCAAAATTTAAAAAACAATGTTTTATCCCTTATATGCGACATTGCCCTGAGTTAAACGCGTGTATACGCAGGTAGGCATATACCAAACCTGCGTATATGTATTAAAACACTTAACAAAAATATAAAACTCCTTAATTTCGGGCGGAGATCGCGGGTTTTACCTGCTGATCACCTGTTAGTGCCCGTGGCCCAACTGTTCCCAACCAACTCCCAACTAAAAAACTACTTTGGGAGAGGTATAAAATGACCTCAATGGGAAGGCCTAAGGAGGAGAGAGAGAGAGAGAGAAGAAGGAGATTCCCCTGACCAGGTCTGAAGACCCTTGTGCCTTCTACACTTCCCCCTTTTGTACAGGAAACCCTTGTTTCCTTGTGTGTTGATGCTCATCCACTACTTGTGACATCATGGAGTAAGTCATGGAAGGAGTATGTTAAAGGCTTGAGGATGGACGAATCCAGAAGGAAGCTTTTCTTGGAGCCTGCGAAAGGTGACTCAGGTGAAATTATTCCTTTTCTGTACTTTATTTGTCTATAATAAAAGAAACACATGTCTTGGTTCCTGATATAAATCTTCCTTATGTTTATGATATTCATGTTGGAATTCATATGTGAATGGTCGTTTAAAGTTCATAACTAACTACCTTTTCTTTATAACATGAAGATGGTTTCTTTGTGAGGTTTTGTCCATATACTGCTGTGTTCTTTGGAATTGGTTGTTTTGCAGGACAAAGGAGCAAAAGGAACTTGAAGATGGGTTTGGGCCCTAAAGGACCTTCTCAAATGTAGGACCTAAGGTACAACCCCTTATCATAGAATTTTCTTATAATAGCTTAATGGTCATGTGAATGTGTGTTTCTTTGTATAAACAACATTCAGTCTGGTAGGGTTTCAACCCAAAAGCCCTAGGGGAACATTTCCCTCAATAGAATTTGCGACTCCGCTATGGACAGCACTCTTGTTGTTTCTATTTTGGGTGTTTTCAAGCCAATCAGGGCTCAGCCACCTGTTTTCTTACTGTTGCTGTGTGTTCTGTTCTTGAGTTCTAAATTTTGCCAGTTTCTTCAGTTTGTTTTTTATTTTTCTTGAAATCTTTTATATACGTTGTTTTTCATAGTTACAGAGGCGTATATACGCATGTTTCCTTAAGTGAACCCACGTATACGCAGGTTTCCTCAGGAATAATCGGGTATACACGCAATCTGTACATAAGTACAGTCGCATATATCTAGCAATTTTCAAGATTTTTAAATCTTTTTTTCTCTGAAGGTCTGTCTGGTGGTTTGATTCAGTCTAAAATAGTCACTTTCCAGAATCAGTTGTTAGTTTTGTAGTAAGCATCTTGTTCCAAATTCTCTCTAATTGTAAGGGGTATTGGTCTTGTTTTTGTTGTTGCAAGCGTCATCATTTTTTGCTTAAGCACGCAAGATTTCTTGTTGGGAATCTTGGCTGCTTTGATTCATCAGGGTAGGAAGATTGATTTCAATCTTTGTGTTAAATCTTGCTTTTGGTGACTTTTTGTTTGCTTGACAAAACTGCTTTTTGTGACCATCCACTTCTTTGTTTCATGAAATTTGTTGATTGATACTTTCTTGAAATTTGTCTTTTTGATCTTTTTGGTTTTTGTTGCCAAAGCTTTCATCGCTTCTTTTGATTGTTAAGAGCATATTTAAACACATTTCTTTTTGTTGAGTTTTCATACATTGTGTGGTGTCAACTTTTAAAAGTGTTTGTTTCCTATTCTTCAATCATAAAGTTTCAGTCTTGTTGAGAGCATTTTTTGAAAAGACGTTTTTGTTGTTGTTTTTGAAGAAAACTTTTTGAAAAACTTAGTTTTGCTTTCTTGAATTTTGTTTTCATTTGGTTTCCTTTTAGTGAATGAAAGTGCTTTATGTTTGTCTTGAAACTTGTTTTTAGTGTTTAGACGAAATGAATGGTAGCATCTCATATTCCATCTAGACATTTTAAGTGGCAAAATAAAAATTGATAAGCAAGCAACTTTCATTTCTTGTTTTTAGAGTAGTTCTGAATCTTGCATCAACATATATTTGTTGCATTAGGATAAATTTGCATATCTTTTTAGGCATACATAGCTTTGTTAAATTTTGTGAGTGTGAAGCATGAATTAACGAAAAGAAAAGAAAAATTTGTTATATTAGAAGTTCCTCTGAACCCTGTAGAAATTTCTTTTCATCGAAAAACAAAAACAAGTGCATGTGCATGTAGTTAGGTTTTTATTAATTTCTTTTTAGTGAAAAACACCACTAGTTTCACTTCCGTTATCCTGTGACTTAAAGAACAACCTATATTAAAATCAAGCGCTAATTAAAATTCACTAATTTTTTTTTTTTTTAAGTTAGATACACCAACAAGTTTTAGGATTTTAGGGCCTTGGATTAGGCGAGTGGAGAGTTAACTCTCCAAGGCCATTTAAACATCAAACGTAGGAGTCTGAATAGGGAGTGAAAATCCAATAGCATTAGGAAGACCAGGAAAGCTCCAGATCTGGGAGTTAAGCACGAGGGTCTGTGAAGATAGGGAAGAGAGATATCCCCTCTCCTACTTGTTCAAACTTACCTCACGACTGTTCCGCCTGGCTTCTGCGACGAGTTGGTATCCATAGTTGCTACTCCTAGTGATCTACACAGGTGGCTGCAGAGGGGAATCCTGTGGCACCTGAGGTCAACGTTGCATCACTCTCAATGGTACTACGGAGGGCACCCTTGCGAAGCTTGGGGGCTTGCACCAGCGCAGGCTGTTGTTAGGAGGTCAGCGTAACTTCCTTTGTTACCTTCGCTAATAGAACTGGTCCCTCATCATCCCAGACTATCTTCAGAAGGCCCCTTAATTCACTTTCTTGTATTTTGGTGTCCGGTCCTAATCACTCGGAGCGAAAATACTTGGAAGTTGTTTGACTGGCTAATATCTTTAGGGACTTTACAGTGTGTGCTCTGTGATCTTAGTTGGCCTAGCTTTTAATTTTTTGAGTCTTTAGTTAGATCATAAAAGGAATTCAAAGTGGTTGACCAATCACCTAGACAGTCTTGAAGACTTCACGGTCTTTGACCACCAAGTTTAGAGCCTTCTCCTAGAAGGTGCAGAGGTAATACTGCTGGTGGGTTTCGTCCCACAGCAGTTGACACATCGAGGATTGATCCTTCTCTCGAGGGCATTAGTGTTCAAGCAAGGCCTGGCACTTCCGCCGAACAAGAGAGGAACACTCCAGTTCTTTCTCGAGTTCTCTTTCAAGTGGAGAATAACATAGAGATAGAAGAACTCTCAGAGTCGTTAGCGGCTCTGAATTCTCCCCTACCATCTAGTCATCCAGACGTATTACAATACGTTGGGACTCTGATGCATAGACCGTCAAGTCCAAGTTACGCTACGTGCTTACCATCAATGACCACTACTGGAAGCATGGCTTCTACTACAAGTGCTACAACTATGCACACTCCAACATTAGTACAAGGGGGAGGAACAATTTCCATCTCCTCTACTTCTTTGTTTGGATCTTTTGCTAGCACATCTTTAGTTGGGTCTACCTCCATTACGTCCACGAGTGGAAATTCCAAAACTAATGCTTTTGGTTTTGGATTCTTCCCATTTGGCACCCATTCACAGGGTATTCCATCAGTTCCATTTAGTGCCGCCACATCCATGATGGGTGGATCGGCTTCATTCCGGGGTTTTCCTTTCAGAAGTGGTCATATACCACATTCCAACCCGATGATAGGATCCATGCCTTTTTCTTATATAGGACAAAGTAGCAATCCTTTCCAAGGTTGGACTAACCCTGGGGTTAGTGGCGCGGGAACTAGGAATCCATTTTTCAGCCAACAAGGGAATAGGTTGTACTCCACAGTTAGTTCGTTTCAAAATATTCCTCACTTAGCTTCGGCTTGGAATCCGTATTAGGGGTTATCAACTCCTTATAATCCTTTAGGAGGAAACATTGATGATTATGGAGGCTTTGCGGCCGGAGTTGGTCAAACTCTGAATTTTGCTGGATCAAAAAGCTTGCCTTTTGGTTCAGCCAGTTCTGCTGGTTACTTCGGGCAGCCTGGTGCCTTCCAAAATCCAGGCCAATCTTTTCACAACTTTGGGAGCTCCGCCCAGTCTGGGTGGAATCCCCAAGGTCCTCCTATGCATCCATTTCTGGCAACTTTGAACTTGCCAGATCTCACTAAATTAACAAACGATGCAATCAAGTACAATCCAGCCTGGCCTCCGGTCCCAACCAAACTCCCTTCAGACATTCCAAAATTCGAAGGGAAGAGCGGTGAAGACCCAGGCGACCATGTAACCACATTCCATTTGTGGTGCTCATCGAACTCCCTTATCGATGACTCGATTAGGTTGAGACTTTTTCAATGCACCTTGACTGGTAATGTGGCCAAATGGTATATAGAGTTGCCAGGGGGTAGCTTTACATCTTTCGCTGACTTAGCTAATATTTTCTTAAATCATTTTCAGTTGCCTATCCATTATGATGCCGGAACTGAACTTCTGGCCACTTTTCGTCAGGATAAGGAAACTCACATTTCTGACCATATTCAGGAATGGAGATGGAGAAAGAGGCTCATTAAATCCAAAATCCCTCCAGAGTATCGTCTCGAATGGTTTTTGAAATCTTTGCAATTCGAGATCTCTAAAGATGTCTCCATGTCTGGAGTCTATTCTGAGGAGCAAGCCATTTTTAGGGCCCAACAATTAGAATTGATCTACTCTCAGTCTGGGATCCTACGAAAATACTTGCCAGATGCTCCTGGGTCTAAGGTTGACATAGCTAAGTCGAAGCCAGGTCCCCACGTGGATGGTATCGTTGGGTCGGTAGACACAAATGCGGTGAACTTGTTGAACCAATTGCATCAGTTGTCTTTACAAACTACTTCTAACAACCAAGTCAAATCGTCCAACCCTCTGGCTTCCCAAACCTCTTCTATTAATGCCGTCCAATCTGATAACCCCAAAGGAAATCAAAATTCCAATGGAAAAAATAAAGGACGAGGTAAGTAAAAGAACCAGGATGGGAAGGTTGACGCAAATAAATCCGGCAATAATGCTGGTGGTGGTAGAAATGAGTCTAGAAAGAAAGTCAAGTTTCCATGCAAGTTGTGCAGTGGAGACCATTTAACTCACCTCTACCCCAAGATTGAAGACACTCAGCGCTTGTTAGGGTAGCAAGGGACTTCTAGTTCTCAGGCTATGTTAACTAACCCTTTTCCCCAAGTGCAACAACTTCTTGCTGGCGTGAGTTCAAACCCTGGAACCTCCGTAGGGGGCAACCAAGAAGGGGAAAAATCATCAAATGTTTTCATGATGGGTTCTAACGTCCATGTGGCTACTCGGTCACGTGATTATGGTGAAGCCGAAACTTCCAAGGACAAGACTGTTCCCAGAAATACCGACCTTCATATTGAGCGACCCCCTATCGAGACTATACCACGGATACCGAAAGGTTCCGCTAAATGCACGACTATTAATCCTAATGCTAGGGCTGCCCAAAATTACTCCATTGTTGAGGATCTAGCTCAGATACCGTGCGCCATGTCCGCTTTAGAGGTTCTCCAGTCGTGGCCGGCTCAGCGAAGTGCTTTACTTTCCGTGATTGGGGCAATCGATCCAACTAACTCTTTAGTGCTCACTTTTGACATGTTAAATGTCAAAAAGCGACTCCCTCATCATATGGATTTCCAAATAAAGTATACATACCAAAAAATTAACATTTTTCGTACTGTTATCGAAGAAGGAGCTTCCACGTGCGTCATGTCAATGTCATGTTGGAAGGCTATTGGATCGCCTTCGGCTGTTACTTCACCTACCGTCTTGACTGCATTTGATGGTCATTCTCATAAGCCGCATGGGATTATCCCGGCCTTTCCTATATGTGTTGGGGGGAAGGTCATCAATATTGAAGTAGAAGTCATAGATGCTAACCTAGACTAAAATCTCCTCTTAGGAAGGAACTGGGTATACGAAATGGACGCCGTTGTTTCGACTCTGTTTCGAGTCATTTGCTTTCCTCATGAGGGGAAAATTGTTAAGGTTGATCAATTGGATTATTCTCCAGTCGATCCTTGAGCAAATTTGGACTCTACCATTCCCTTAGTGGATAATCCCCGTCCTCCTACTGAGAATCTAGGAGTCGGGATGTACTCTTCATTAATGGGTATGTTTGATCTTCCCCCTCCTACAGCTAGAATAGATACAATTTCATCCTCCAGGGACCCTTTATCGGAGAGAGTTTGTTCAAACTCCTTATTCTTCGGATCTTGGAACCTTAGCTTCATCTGTGACCACATCAGATGACGACAAGGTGTGTGGAATAGAATCTCTGACGTCTGCAGTAGAGCTTAGATGTGAATCTATCGATAACTCTGCAGATGATTATCCTACTCCTTCCTCAGAGAACGAGTTGGATGATAATGTGGCTCATATTCGGACCCTTGATTACACTTCTGATCTGAATTTGAAACTACTTGAAATTTGTTTGGAAGGTATTCAATTCAGAATTAAACATGTTTAAAAGATTTCCATGTCTTGCAGAAAGAAAACACATGAAATTTTCAGCTGTTTATGACCCATTTAAGCATAGTAGAGTTATTTCCTTTTACTATTTAACACATTAAAACGAATTTGTTCTGCAAAATAAATCAACCACAAATGAAAAAGAAGTTGATAAAGCA
This sequence comes from Pinus tabuliformis, assembly GCA_031772625.1. NCBI lineage: Eukaryota > Viridiplantae > Streptophyta > Pinopsida > Pinales > Pinaceae > Pinus > Pinus tabuliformis. Next base: position 473,462,253 of record CM062806.1, on the reverse strand, counting down.
GTTCACCCCCTCCAGGGCTACGTTTGCTGGGTCCAAAGCTCCCAACCGGGCTTGTCCTTGTTTTTATTAAATGCTCAAATTGAAAATACAGATCAATAGAAGCATCTATAGGTTAAATAGATGGCAAAAGTGGATTCAGAACACTTGAATCCTTCAGGATTGACTATTGGATCACCTCCAATGGATACCTGCAACCCTATACAGTCTTCACAAAACTGGGCCCTGTGGCTCCTAGAACTTTCACGGCTCCAAAACCTCTGAAAATGACCTAAGATGGATGTAAGACCTGCACCAATGGCTTCAGAAGATCGAAACTACCCAAAATAAAAAAAAATAAAAAATCGTCCAAAACCGACTTTCCTAGCCAAAGTTATGGCCATTTAAAGTTTCTCTAGTTTGCCCCTAGAAAAACTCCAGCTAACTTTAGTTAACTCCAGTTAGCTCCGCCAATTATGGCGGGTCCGCCAAAAGTTTCAGCTATTTATGACCCATTTAAGCATAGCAGAGTTATTTCCTTTTAACGTGTTAAATAGTAAAAGGAAATAACTCTGTTATGCTTAAATGGGTCATAAACAGCTGAAAATTTCATGTGTTTTCTTTCTACAAGACATGGAAATCTTTTAAACATGTTTAATTCTGAATTGAATACCTTGCAAACAAATTTCAAGTAGTTTCAAATTCAGATCAACTTCTGTGTCGGATTGCTTGGATAGTGTTTTTCCATCTGACGAAGCGATATTTGAAGCAATGACGACTGTAGATCAAACTTTGGAAGATTTGCGTCGTTCTTCATATTTTCGTCCTCCTTAACACGAAGTTGAACCTAGGTCCTCCAATCTTACTAGCAATGTTTGTACGGCTCATTTGGCTCCAAAACAGTCATTTTCCGAAGGAAGTATATTGATTGGTTCGATCATATAGTACCTATAAACATCCCTAGGAGTAAGTTGGCGGAGCCCCCTGGCGGACTCTACCTCAGGAAGTACTTTGCTTAAGTAGAAGTTAGGCAATGGCTTCTTTGTACATTATGTATATTTGTACATATATCATCGAGATTTTTTTTTTGATATCAACACTTTTTGTTTCTGCTGTGGCAGGTGTTGATGGATGACTTGGTCTATTTTGATTCGCCGATGGTGCTAGTTGGCACACTCGAAACTCGCTTCCGCAGCTTGGGTACTCTATTATCCAACTGGTCGATTGATGGCATCAAGAGGCATATGCATTGGTCCCACTTCAAACAATATGGTTGAGTACAACCGCCATCATTATATTTACTATCCGAGGAAACTTCC